>OX371224.1:40706336-41978598 GCA_947310385.1 Nephrotoma appendiculata
TTATTTATTAATACTTAAGCTTTCGGAACCATTTCGGTTCCATTCTCAAAAGTATGTAAATCAATTTAACAAAAAAAATATTTTCTATACAAAATAAATAAAAGGTCCTCAAAATTACCTTTTAATTTCTTTGGATGTTACGACTAATGTTAATAATGGACGTGTGACTAACATTATTAAAGATAACTGGAGGAGTATTAAACAAAATTCAAAAACTAAATTAACAAATACATTCTTGGCCGAAAACTAATACATACCATGTTAAAGGTGCAAAGTAACAAAGCACGTTAAAAGCAAAACCGGCATCCGAAACCAATCGTTGACGCATAAGTCAAAACTTCGATAGATCGTTTCGGTACACCATCAAGCATCGTGACCTATAGAGGCGCACAATTCGAATCAGCTTTACCTCACGAGGTTTCCAAAATATTCGGATTTCAACATAAACGAATCGTGGGCAATAAAAATTAAACTTTACCTCCAGGAACCACAACAGTACTTACTTTGAAGTCTGAACCACCAAAACTCACTAGACATTACACAATACATTAACACAACAAAACACACTTCAATTTCCATGCTAATTTGTTAATGCTCGAAACAATACTAAACAAAAATGTCTGTAATCGGCTTGTAGCGCAAATTGAATGACGTCTGACGGAGTATTTTAGAATTAGAGCTTTTGCGGTGATCAATTTCTCAAAAAACTATTTTTAATGTAATATAAACTTCATAGTTGACTATAATTCGACAAAATATTATGTAAAATGTTCAATTAGTTTAGAATTAATGAGCAGATGATGAAATTTTAATCGAAATGAATGAGAAAACAAAACCGCGTTGCTTTACTGCGACTTTTATAACAAAGAGTAAAAAATTTTAGGCTTACTGTAAATTTTAAAGGCTAAATCGCATATGATATGAAACAAGAAATAATTTTCAGCTAACATTAAAGCGTTTTACCTACAAAATATTATTCGTGCTCAAATAAATAAACTTAGGCGAATGTAAAAACATAAACGATGTATGTATAATTAAAATAAAACAACATTCAGGCGTTTTCAATTGATTTTAATATGTGTTTATATAACGCATACTTTACGGCAAAACTAATCATATCGTTTGTCTCATTACTACTGGGGCCGATTGAAATAAATTATATTTCAAATACATAATTAAAACTCATTATATTTTATTAATATTTTAATTAACAAATAAATAAAGTTTTTAATTTATATATATATGTATAGGTGTATAATATAGATAATTTTACAATTTGTTGTTGCAATTAAAATTAATTTTTAGTAATTTAATTAAATTAACATCATTAATAAAACAAAGAAACTATACCATCTAGGCATGCATATACATTCTACACAAACGGACCCGAATAATAAACACGTTTTCGCCGCGGCAATATAATCGGTTTTCCGGCCATACCGGCATGTGTTACCGTTGCTGCGGCCGCCGTTTCATTCAAAAATCGCTCATAATTTGATTTGAATTTTAATAAGTTCGCCGTTTTACCGTTTAAATCTTCAAACTCTTGAATTTTCTTTATAATATCGGGTTGATTGATGCGGCCGCTATTACTACCATCGCTACTACTACTGTGCGTGCTACTCGCGCTCGAATGTGTAGCACTATTCGTCGAATTATTATTGAATTCAATGTCGTCGAGATTGTACTCGACGTGATTATTTACCGGTTCGATGTTGCAATTGTCGAATAGTTTTAGGAATGAGAGGTCAGAATTTTGGGCGGCACCATGATTCGTGTTCGCATTATTATTCGTTAATACGTCGGGTATGGCATTCTGGCCGCCCGACTGAGCCGATTTCCCGTACTCCGCGTCTAAATTATACCAATCGAATTCGGCTTGTATTAACGGAATTTTATCAGTTGGTATTATACTAATCGTATTATTGTCGTGTATTACAGGGTGTTGATGATTTATTTTATTACTAATAGTATTACTATTGTTCGACGTTGGTGATTTTAGCAGGATGGAATTTAATTTTTTGTTCGTCGCACTATTAATGATACCGTTTGGTTTCGCCGTGCTACCATTCGTAAATTTAAGTTCACCAATCGATTTTGTGATATAGTTGTCCTGATTGATCGACATGAAACTATTACTATTACTATTATTAATTAAAATGTTATTCATATTGCGGGCAGCCTCTTTCTTCGTTGGTGTTATAATTTCAGCAACATTTGGTAATTTTGGTATATCGTTCAGATCATCACTGTCATCATCGCGATCATGATGATCGTTAGTACTATCATTGGTTTGTTGTTTTTGTATTTGTTCATTGCCACTAGTGACCAGCAAATTTTTATTGAATTCATCTAATTTAATTATAGATTTTACACTAATGCAATCGTCATCGTTATTACTAATTGAATACTCGTCACATGCTTTATGCACTTCAGCCTCCACCGTTTGGATGTGTTGTAATCCGTTAAGTTTACTACTCGTGCTACTGCTGCCACCCGTTGCTTGACTATTGTTCACAATAATTTCGTGTATTTCAGAAATCGAACAATA
Source organism: Nephrotoma appendiculata (assembly GCA_947310385.1). NCBI lineage: Eukaryota > Metazoa > Arthropoda > Insecta > Diptera > Tipulidae > Nephrotoma > Nephrotoma appendiculata. The sequence continues at coordinate 40,708,888 of OX371224.1, forward strand.
ATCCGGTTCAGATACGCTGCCATTTACATTGCTGTTACCGCCGCTGCTATTTGGATTGATAATGGGAGCACTACCGTGACTACTTACATTTGGGTTCACTAAATTTTGATTCAAATTTAAATTAAATTTCGTCAGCTTTTTGAATTTAATCAAATTTGGCGGTTTTGGTGGTAAATCCGGTGGATTCATTTTCACCTTGGACATTGGCCCATCAACCAAATTTCTATTGCACTCTAAATTTGTAACAGAGTTTGGTTTGCTCATGCTTGTGGTGCTGTCCATGTCAATGTAGTAGTTACTCGACACTGAGGTATTTTCGGAACCTCCACCAATCGGTTCGTATTCATTGCTGTATATACTTTGGATGTCATATGATGAATTTTTCATTGATTTTTCCGATGAATTTGAATTATGCGATTGGGTTGATGACGATGGCGGTGGTGGTGGTGGTGGCGGTGGCGGTGTGATTTTATTGCGAGGAACTTGTACCATACTGTTTTGAGTGGAGAAGTGAACACGTTTGGTGCGCGGCAGTGTTTGATGTTTATGTATTGAGCTAATAGGGCGGGTTGGTGGTAGACTCATTGGAAGTGCCGGTGGTTTGTTAGGCAATTCGCTTGGGGGCTCAGGCGGTGGATTACTAGGTGGCGGTGACGGTGATGCCATTCCATTCTCATTTACTCCATCCATCGACTGTTGCAGCAAAATCTAAATAAACGAAATATTATAATTACAATTTTAAAGTAATATTTTAGTAATATAAGTTAAACCTACCTGGTTAACACATTCCAACACTGGATTAACCGCATTATAACCATATGGCTTTATCATCCCATTATCGGAATCTTCAACATCACTAGCGCTAGCGTACCAATCATCCGTCACTTCGAAACCAGGTTTATTATCGGGTTTCTCCTCAAACTCGTAAATAAATTTATTATTTTGATTTCGTTCCGCATTCTCGATTCGTTCGTACGTCGAACTACTACCGCTCGACCGTGTCATCACTGGACTAATCACCTTAATTCCATGTAACGAATTAATTCGCTGCGAATACGACGATTCAGCATCGGTGGTCTGCGACAAGATCGATTTAATTTCAATTTGATCATCTGAATTTGATATGCTTGGCGTATTATTTGGGGATGGAGAGTACGAATGATGTCGACGCTTCAGGTATTCGGTAAATGTACCAGTCGTCCGCTTACTGATGTTTTTCTTATTGCGTCTGGTAAATGAACTTGGTTTTACCGAACCGGCAAATGAATTTGGTTTTACATGATTAAATTCTGGTTCTTCACTGGACGAGGCGAATTCAACGCTTTGTGATGGTGAAACTGAAAAAAAATATAAAAAATTTAAATTACTAAGGAAATATGAATAAAGTAAATTTTCAAATCAAACTGATTTGTGCTATGAGTTTTTCCAACCACCATTTTCGTCAGTAATTTGTAAAGAAGTAGCTTGAACCAAATTATGGCTTTGGTTTTTCTGGTTCGAATGGAACCTGAACATGAATGTGTGCTATATTGTGGTCTCGTGTACAAATACAACTAAATCGTATCAGATGTTGTGGGTGAATTCTGAAACTCCGAACTCTAACTACGTTCCTAGTTAAACGTGGGGCACGGCTAAATTTAAGAAGATGTCAAGGGGCAGTGGAGGAGAAGTAGCGTGTACAGTCAATAAATAACATGGTGCCACTCTAATTTGGGCTGTCATAAGACATGGGATTGTGTATCCAAAATTAAATCTCTGAAGTTTGGACGAAACCGATTTGGACAGATTTAAGATATTTTGAAATAGATTTGAATGTGAAACCTACTGATTTACCGAGCGGTCCCTCGAACCATTTTTTTATACTATGTTGATTGACGTATAAAAATTAACAACCACACGTTTGTGCTCCATTGGTACCAACATAAATCCACAAGGCATTTGTTGGTATCACGAAAGATACAAAGAAAACGAAAATTCCGCAAACCACGTAGTTCTCGCTCCCCGGGCAACAACCGTGACAACCAACATCGATCTTAAATAACAGCTGACCTTTCGGTGCTCCCTCTCCGAAGTTTTCTAACGTTCATTTTTTGAATTTAAGATCAATGTGATGTAGATTTTGCCGCCGCCAATGATTCGACAATAAATATCTTCAGGTATCTTCGTTTTAGTAGATGTGATTCGTCCGATCATTGGTGTCGATTTTCTAATTAATTTTGGTCTATTTTTTAATATTAGAAGTAAAGGGCCCGAGAAGAGGGAGGAAGAGGTCCAGCCTGTCAAGGGAAGTACGAAGAGTGATATCTCCCCAGAGGAGACGTCATAGTTAGTGACGAACCAAAGTGAGGGTTAACAGGCGAACTGAGGGACCGAATAGCCCTTGGCAGGGGAAAGGAGGACATATTGGACTCTGAGGGGAGAGATCTGGACCTCCTTAAGTTTAGGAAGTGCAAAGGAAGTGTAGGCCGAAGCACCACGGCACCATACCATCTGGGGTAGCTCGGACAAAAAATGACAGGGCTGAGTTACTTTTCTAACTTCTTTTAAGAACTAACCTCACTATTAGCAATAATAGATAGGAGGTTCTGGATGTTAATCTGGTCCCTGAATTTATTTCACATATGATCAAGGAATGGAGGGTGGCGAAGGAGCATTCCTTCTCTGACCATCGTTACTTAACGTTTAAGCTTAATCACCAAATTTCAAATCAGTACGTGTTCAGAAATCCCAGGAGGACAATTATGGCGTGTATATAGAGAGGTATTTGAGGGCATCATTCCATCTAGAGTTCCAGGACTCCCCGTCACGGCGACTGAGCTGGATTCAATTATGGATACTCTTACTAGGAATTGCAATACCTCTATCAGGGAAGCTTGGGCGTTAACAAAGCTGAGGGGTAAGCAAAAAATTGATCGGTGGACCCCGGCACTTGCGGAGTGCTGAAAAGTCTGTGGGTTTGCTTTCAATAGAGCGAAAAAAGGAGAGAGTCAGGACTGGGACTTATATAAGGAATACCTTAGATAATATAAAAGAGAAACAAGGAAGGTCCGAAGGATTTCGTGGAGGCGCTTATTTGATAGAATGGAAGAGGACTCGGAAACCTTTTCGCTTAAGAAAGATTCTCTCTACCAGGTCAGCTGTTCCAGGATCTCTGATAAAACCGGATGGCGAATGGATGGTTTCTAGTGAAGAGACTCGTGATCTGTTGACGGAAACTCACTTCGCGGGTCTAGGGATGACTGCGGAGTCTAACTGTTGCGTACAGAGGATATTCTTAATACACGGAGGATAAAATGGACTATTAAAGTGTTTAAGCCGTTTAAATCAGCTGGTCTCGATGGGATTGTACCAGCAGAAATTCAGAAGATTTAATTTAGAAGTCTCATTATGGAGACGAGGACAGTTAAATTCTTCACAGACGACTCTAAGCTCGAAGGTAGAGTGGGAACTGATGTTTTCTGTGGGGAATTAATTGTAATTGTATCTCTTTTTTTACTTGATTCCTTCGGCGTGTATCAGTCTCAAGTTACAGCGATTGAAGAGGTCATGAACTGGTTGAAGCATAATGACATATCGTTGACTAATATCACCATCTATGTGGACAGTCGGGCGGCCATTTTTTCACTGGATTCAGTTTCGCTGGCGTCAAGGGTAGCGTTGGGGTGTCACACATTTCTGAACGAAATGAATGAATTATTCAATATCCAGTTGGTTTGCGTTCCGAGTCATTCTGCCGTTGAGGGAAAATGCAGGGCCGACGAATTAGCAAGGTACGGTACATGCTGAAAGAAGCAAGCCATACGAAAACAGTTGCCCTGGCAAATGCTAGGTGGCTCGCCAGTCTGACTGTTAGGGTTGCGAAACAAGTATGGCCTGAGCTAACCTTGAAGCGCTCGAAGATCTTAGCCACCGGACCGTACTTACCAGACACTTCCTTTTCGGAGATCATGCGCGAAAAGGCTAGATCTAGATACGAATGACTTCTGTAGAAGCTGCAGGGACGAGTAGAAGGAGGAGACTCTTCTTCACTTTCTATGATGTGGCTTCCTAGGATGTGTCCTATGGCTGTTCCTAGTGTATTCCCCATCACTTGGGCAAATACACTAAGGACAGCCTCTTTGATCTCGAAAACTGTAATGTGCGAGATCTTTCACGCTATATCACCGATATCTAGCATGTGAGCGACAAAAAAAGCATGGTGGCGGATGCATTATCCCTCGATCTACATGTCATGCTAGTTTATCTCTCCTCCAAAAGAGGATCTAAAGTGCTCACCAACTATTAATGGTCAAACCATTAAACTAATCGATGAGTTCTTTTTCGAAAATCGTCTTTCACCTCTGCCTTCAACCGTTACAATAATAGACCAACTCCGCAACACTAAGATTCGAAATCGTATCTTCAAATTAAACGATATCCGTTATTTGTCCCGAAATCGCTCGAAAATTGTGATTTTGTTTTTATACGGGTGGGTATGGACCATAACCAACCGAAATAAACATTTTAGATTTAAAAAGAAATTACTGTTTAACACCAAAATTAATGGTCTGCTTTATCGACATTTTTCAGCTGGCTATTTATACGAATCTGCCTTACCGACTATCACAGTCGAATACTATAAGTTGCTTTTGAAGCTACGTTATCGACATTTTCAGTTTGACCCATTTTAGTTGTTACGTCCAAATCCGCATTATCGACATTTTTCGACTGGGACCGGTCGGCTAACTTTAACAGTATACAGTACACTAAGAATACGAGTAATTGCGGAAAGTATTGATTGGTTTTACTAACCAACGCATGACGCCGCTAATAAATTCAAATTAATTGATCGCTACATCATTCCCCCCGCAACTGAAAGGCTGTATGATGGTAGAGCTGTATAAGACTATGAAAATCTAAGCTGTTATACGAATGGTTTTCCGAAATGGTGATGCTGGTACAACAGGAAATTGGTCTGAAATTTTATTCAGCCGTGAGCATCAATTGGACCTTTCATTGGAATCTGGCACTTTAAACGATCAATTTTTAGAAAATTTAAATTTTGTGTGTGCGATATATTCAATTGAGTTTTCTCAGACTCCCAACATGGAAATTGACCTGAAATTTGGCTGGAAATAGATTCAAATAACATGTCTTAATCATGGTCACAATTGGAAAATATTTCAGGTCAATGTCCATGTTGGGAGTCCGCGAAAACACAATTGAACATATCGCACATCCAAAATTCGAAAATTTCTAAAAATTGATCGTTTAAAGTGTGGAGTCCGCAAAAAATCGTTTGAATAAAACATATAAATGGTTTAAATATGCACAGAAATACCCAGGCGAAAAATGCCGATAATGCAGATTAAATATAAAAAATATCATATGTCAACCAAATAATGTCGATAATGCAGATACAAATTGTATGTCGAAAATAATTTTTTTTAGACCTTTCATCTAAATCTGTTTCCAGCAATGACACTTCAAACGATCAATTTTTAGAAGTTTTCAAATTTTGCGATATATTCAATCGAGTTTTCCAGGACTCTCCACATGAAAATTGACCTGCCAATTAATAGATGGAACTTCATTTAAAATATCCTCCAAACTTTATAGGAACACCAAAATAAAATTTTCTAACATTTTTCGACTGGGATATTACCGACAAAAATCGGCTGCCATTTTCGCTTGATTAGTTTGAATCTGCATTATCGACATTTTTCGCCTAGAGTCGGCCAACTTTAATAGGGTGTGTACTGCACACCCTACACAAGCATCTCACGCGTTGGTCGTATGGTATAGTTATAGATCACCAACTGTTGTCAACTCAATGGTCGCGAGTTTGAAGCCAGGTGCAGATTATAATTATATTAAGCAATTATTATTCTAACCATCATCGATGTTGCAGCAACAAGTAGTCTTCCACTACTAATGAGAATTGAATTTTCGAATGGCATTGCATTCTCAGCCATTCTTGCTAAGAGGTACCAATTACACGTCCTGAAACTTTGTACTGGTAAAGGTTTGCATCAGAACTACTCAAAATCATAGTGCGGCCGATGAACACTACCCAAAATCTCAACTTTCATTAAGATTTAATGTTTGTTCTAAAAACTGCTTTATATATGCGCTATTTTCACCAAAACTCTAAAAATCGTTCACGACAACAATTTAATGGGCTGATATCATTAAAATGTCATGACATAAAATTTTGTTTGCGCTGACATATAAAATATCATAGAAAATCTAATTTTAGTGTTGCCATAGTATTTCTTTTAGGTTGAATATTGGGCCAATTCCCCATTCATGTTTCGGCCACACTTTCATGTACGGCAGCAATGTTTTAAGCGAAAGGGCCTATACGTGAATACGCACTGCTGATTTCACATCTGCCGCTGGCCCAGTTACTCGAATTATAACATCAAAATAATGGCAACTTTCGACTAGCCTTCGATAATTTTACCGCGTTGTGCCACCGTAAAAGTTATCTATACATGACTAAAATTGTTAATGAATGTAGATGACAGATGTCAATATGAAACGTCTAGAATTAATCAGCCATTTCAGATTTATGAATTTAAACCTAAGGATTAAAACACAATCTCTGATATCAAACGTCACTAAATGAATTCTAAAATGACACTGATCGTTTTACTTACTTTTTCGTTCACGATATCCAAAACCGTCGATACTACTTGTTGCTATCGAGCCACCACCCGTTTTCATTGCATCCACGCCGTAATAATTTTCCCGACACTTTGGACAATACTGCGATATTTCATCGATTGGAATATTCTCGATATCCTCATCCTGGTATTTAGCTTTGATACATAATATTTCGCGCCACTGTCGATTAATTATCTCGTCCTTTTCGCACAGCAGCTGCCTAATAACCTTTTGATCATTTTTCAATCGAAACTCAACGTACAGCAAATTGTTTAAGATGCTCGATAATTGATCGTCACTTGTTTTATTATTACTATTACTATTAACACTATTTTGTTTATTTTGTCTATTATTTATTTTATTTGTTATGTTTTTTAATTTACTGCTGCTGGTATTGTTTATTGTCATTTTTGCTGTATTCTTTGTAAATTCTAAATATTTCTCGGGATTTGATGGGAGTGTTGCTGACTTAATTGCTGGTATTGTTGGTACTAATATGGTTGATTCTAGTGATGTGAACGCATTTGATGTCATCTGAAAATAAATAAAAGACGATAAAAAAGATAAGATTTCTGTTATCACAAAACAAAGATTAAGTTTGTATGTAATGTAGACTATCAGTACTAATTTACACCAACTGAATCGTCAATATTTCAAAGTCTTGTGTGATAACACAATTTTTTCAATGTAATCTTGATTCATAATTTGCAATAACAAAATTATTTTCCGGAGATAACATTACTGGGCTATTGTGACGATGTCGATCGAACTCTTATAACATAAAATTATGGTAACCTGTTTCGGATCAAAAAATTGTTTTACCCTTCATTAATTTTGTAATATAATGTGATGTGATCAGATTCAAGGTCAGACATGAGTAAGATCGTTCTGCGTCTTAAACATATCATATATGTTGTTCGTTATGGTTGGTAACATCCGATGATGTCTTTTTTCTGCGATCCACTTTATTTACATAACTCTTGATGATTTTGCTAATTTCTCAAGGTTAAATGATACGAAATGCCGCCGCTTCCTTATATAATTCAACCTAAATAGTTATCCGTGTGAATAAAATTTAGTTTCGGTTCACATGCTAGAAATTTTATTCCGTTAAGGTTGATTTGATTTAAGACTAAAATTAGGCTACGCATTTTTAAAATATCTCAAATTAAGCTTGGTTTTAGAAAGCATTTTGCAGAATGATTGTTTGCGGTCTATTGACGATTAATGACGGACCGTCAAAAAATTTACCTATTTTCTTCATTATTAAGAAAAAAAAAATTATTCTGTGCAGTTAATACGACGTCACTCAAAAAATCAATTTTCCATAATGTGACGTCTAGTTGCTTTGGAGACTCGATACTGATGACAAGGGGAAGGTTGGGACTTAAAGACTCTCGTATAATGGTCTCATTTAATTCACAATTCTTGCTACCAAAATTGCTTTAAACACGTTACCGCCACACCCCTTTTTTTGTATTTTTAATTTATGATGAGACTCAAAATTTCTAATTTTTGTTTGATACCGGACAAATTTAAATCATCACTTTTTATTAAAATTCACCACGGTTATTTATTAATTATAAAGAAATTAAAAATTCCAACTATAATTATCTTAAACCTAGACACGTGTAGTTGGTACTGAGTGTCTCGAACAATTTTAATCTGAAATTTCCCGTTACTATACCTCCAGTTCACTCTAGTATTCATGATTTTCAGAATGATTTGCTCACAATGAACAAATAAATAAGAAATAGCACCAGGTGTTAAGCTATTTGAATGGCTGTCGATGATTTTAAGTTTCTAACATATTATCGTTTACTAGTAGTGTCCCATTTAAGATTGTGATAGTTTTCATAAGAAATAGTGTTACTCATATGAAATGTGGTCGGCACGTCAACTAGTTCGACGCCGATAGTTTTTCTGATTTTATACCAGCCATGCATAACTTACACGTACAAGAATTAGGTGGTGATATTGCGGAAGACGTAGCAGTTCAGATACAACAATCCAGTAGAGATCTGCATCAACGATTGTATAGTTCTGGAGGAACTCCTTGTACCAAATCGTGGAATGCATTTAACTGCAAGAAACTGCAAACATTCTGATACTCTTCAAAAACAAAAAAGAGTGAGTCCATTAGCACTCTCAAGGAGATGTGTAAACATGGCATGTGTATTTTGCGGATGTACAGTTTACTTTGAAGGAATAAGGAATGCAATTTTACTAACCAGAGTTTTTCATTTGTTTATTATCGTTAAATTGTTCTATTACACTTTCGGTATAATCGACGCAATTGGATTATGGTAGCTAAAATAAGATACATATACTCGGAGGAAGTTTATAAGTGGTTCAGCTTGAGGAGCAGCAAAATTAATAATGAAGTCCCCGCTCATAATCATTGGCAAAAGATGATAGTCTCCTTGGAGAATTTTTGAATTTTTTTTATAATATGGAGCAAGGACGAAATGTATGAACTTCATTATGTCTTTGATAGATTTATTCGGCGAGGTAAATACAACTAGAGAAAGCATCTTATTACCATTGAGAAGCTGAAGTTTAGCCGTGTATATATCATCAATGGGTTGTGTTGGTACGCTCATACCAGTTGTTTGTCCCACGATGATTTCCTTATACGAGGTGACTGTATACGTTCTACTGTATTTTTATATATTGCTATGTGACTGTTTCAGTTATGTCGAGGTGATGTGACCTGAGACTGTGGCAGTGCAATGTTAAAATCCAGCCATTACAACCTGAGCTATACTTAGCGGATTTGTAGTGAGGCACGATAGCTCATTTTGAAGAAGACCCATTGAGGTCCCATTTTTACGTCCATGGCAGAAGACATGATCATCGATAGTCGACGTGATGAACAGTCCTTCGAGACTCGTTACTCGTGATAAAGCAATATACACAAGTTGTTGACTGTATTTTTAAAGTAAGAGTATATACTGACTATATCGTTATATGTACCACCCGGTGAGGCATGAATTGTGGTGGCACATGCAGTTACGACTGGAAAATTATTACGCTTAACATTTATTGTTCGATTAACAGTTGTGCTTTTTTTAGAAATGGGCACCAAACATCGGTCAATATTCGTTTTCTGCGCCCATCCAGCTTTAAGCCGCCTGACCTTCTTGCCAACCTGTGAATTTGTACCGAAATCTATCCAGAGTCGTTTGACTTTTTTTACTGTTCACATTTTCATCGTTCTCGTTGTCCCGTAATTCCATTCGTCAGTCCATCTGTTACGTCAATATTGGTTTTTAGAAAGTATAGCCGAACTATGCTCATTTTATGGATCTTTTGGCGGAATTGCTACTCAGGTAGCCCGCTGACCATCTCTCTTGAACTGAACGCAGCATTCAAACGAAGGAACATTAACATGCTCGTCATTGCGCAGCCAGGTCTTAGGAAGCAAATGAATTGAGCTTCCCTGTGTGACTGTGACCTGAGACTCTTGCGGTGGTATTTTTGAAGTAAAACAATTTTGTCGTTTTCTTCGAAGTTTAAATAATTTCGCTGCATTATATCAGCTTACGTAAGTAAGTATTTTAATGTTGAGCAAAAAATTTTGGAAATAGTGTACACCGCAAATATTTTTAAAGCACGGTTTTCGTATTGAAATGTTTTGCCTATTTTTTAGAAAAAAAACAAAAGAAAATGGAAAAAGCTACCGAAATTTCCAACGAGAAAAGAGTTGTGATGATTTCTCTAGCAAATGAAGGATGTACAGACACATAAAGCTATTGCAGGATCATATAAGAGGATCATATAAGATCAAAAAAAGATCTGGAGACCCAAATGTAAGACAAAACGCGAAGACAATTTTACTGTCACCATTAGTAAGCGAAATAGACACTTTACAGCGCCAGAAATCAATTCTTCATAGAACGCCACTCGCGAAAAAGAGATCAGTCTAACGACAATAATAACTCGATTGCAAGCTACAGAGCTTTATGGACGTGTGACTGCACGTAAACCTCTATTACGCGTACAAAACAAACGGAATCACTTAATTTGGGCAAAAACTCATACTTCTTCGTCGCTCGACGATTGGAAAAAGATGCTTTGGACAGACGAATCAAGTTTGAGGTCTTTCGTTCGAAAATAAAAATCGGTAAACGTGTGAAAGAAGACTGTGTTGTTCATTTCATTAAACATGGAGGGGAATCGGTGATAATGTCAGGTTGCTTCGGTAATAATAAAGTTGGAGATCTAGATAAAGTGAAAGGAATACTACATCGTTTCGGGTACAAGGAGATATTGAAGAAGAACACCATTCCATCGGGAAAATGTTGTATCGATAACTGTTTTATACTACAGCTGGACAATGATCCGAAGCCCAAGTCTAGATTATGTACATATTTCTTAACCGAACAATATCGACGTCGGCAACTAAATATCATGGAATGGCAGCCTCAATCACTCGATCTTAGCACCTTCGAGCCACTTTGGGAAGAATTAGACAGGGCAGTACGAAAGTCCTGTCCCCCTTCAGAAAATGATTTGGAACACCAACTACAAATTGTGTGGAAGGAAATTCAGCCACAAACCGGACAGCTGTTAGCGAGAATGCCAAGATTATGTAAATCAGTCATCAATGATGAATCTAAAAGTTAAGTTTTAATTTTTTATTTTCTTAAGCTTACTCTATATACAAAAATTTTTGGTAGACGAGAGTAAAGATGTTTACACATCAAAAGTTTCATGATTTTTTGAAGGCGGTCTTTGACAAATTAACATCAAATAGGTCATCGATGATGAATGGTTTTGACTATTAATAGGGTTGTTATCTCCAGGGTTTGAGGATTGGCATTCTAGTGTTAAAATTCGTGGTTTCGAAAAGTCCTGCATGGAAAATAAATTGATATATTTTCCAAAATGTAGGCTGAATCAATGTGACCAAGCAAAACGTTACCAATAAATACCATGCCCAAGAGAAGTCATCTATGTATTTTGTAATCCGTTCAATTTTATGAGTACGGTACGGAGGAAACCGAGTCATATTTTCATGGAGTGGTAAATTTTGGTTTTAATTTTAGTTACGTTTCTTTAACAAACAACCAAAAATGTTCGCCACTTGACCCTTTGTTGAAGGTTGTGAAAATATTCTGTACTGAATTTCTCCCAAAATAATTAGACGCGTTGCTGTATAAATTGCCATCTGGAGAGTCTCCCAACCTGAATGTTTTCATTCATTTCTTCCTCAGGTAGATAAAAATTCGCTCAGTCAATAAAAAATAAGCTGGAGTTAAAACATGAAAAGATTCATGATCTGCTGCTGCGTAAAGTGGCCGTGCATTTAAAATAGTCTCGATTTGACTCAATAAGGTTGCCATCTTCTCAAAAGTAAGGTGAGTATTTACGGATCATTTTGAAAGGTGTGTCTTCACGGACTTGACAGCAGCCTCCGACAAACCCCTAAAATGTGGAAAAACATGTGGATTGAACTGCCACTGTATTTGTGATTTTGCCAAATGCTCTACAATGGTAGAATTGTGTTTATTAATAAGATATAATTCTATGTACTTCATTAATTTTTCATGTGGCTCCGATAATTTTTAAACCATTATCGCTGTACAAATGGGCTGGTGATCATCTCTTCGACACAAATCTATTAAAAGCGATAAATGCGTCAGTGGATAAGTCACTGACAAGCTCCAAGTGTATAGCCTTTGTGACCATACAGATAAATACCGCAATGTAGCCCTAGGTGAATCTAACCCCACTAGGTTTTTTCGACGCAAGCTGCATTGGCCTACATAATCGACACCGCACAATGTGAAGGGTCTTACCGCTTTCAATCTTGCTAGTGGCAGGTCCCCATGAGTTGCATGGAAGTCCTCGATTTGTTTTCGAAAAATACAACGCATCTTTTTATAATTTTACGGATAATGCTTCTTCTTCCAATTACCCAAAAGTTCTGCCTCATTAGATAAAACGTCAGTGATAGACCAGAGTGCAATCATTTTATTGAATGAGTGTTGTTTTTGATAGAATGACCGGTTACTTATAATTATATTGGCAATCCAAATGCTTCAGTCTGCTGCCGATTCTGAAAATACCATTATCATCTATAAAAAGCGCCAAAGATAGAATAGGCGTAGTTTTTTCTAATTTCTCTGCCTTTCTGCAAACAATCGATTTCTTGACCAAATGAATCTCGCTGCACAAATCGTATGATGATGCTTTTGGCGGCTCGCAGCTCCTTTACAGTAAGGGAACCTAAAATTCATTCTGTAGGTAGATGTTCATTCCATCAGTTTATTCCGAGTAAACATGGTAAATACGGTATAAAGATATTCTGAATCTCGCTCACGGTTTCAAAATTACTTTGGCCAACTTTTTTATATTTATGCCATTAGCTTTGAAATTGAAAAATCGGATCACTACCATAAAAATCATTAAATCACAATTGTCAATGCTTTTCACGCTGCTAAAGAATCAATTCAAAAGGAATCGGTAACTATATAGTTCCATATTTTGTTCTTCGCGAGGTGAAGAAGGCGCAACAAAAAAAACCGCAAGTAATATTAGATTACAATAAGGCCGGATTGGACAAATTTAACCAAATAAACAGTTTACAGCTGCAAACGCAAAACTAGTCGGTGGCCTGTTACATTATTTTAAAACCTTCTCGCCTTGCAGCCCTTGCTACTTATAGGTTGTATGGCCTGAGTAAGAAAACGCAAAAACCCCATTCTACAACCTATTTTTTTTTTACTTTTTACAATTGAACAAATTTCAAAAACTATATTTTCCTTTCTCCTCCAGATAAAGGAATTTTATCTCAAAAATTATTAGGGGCTTATAAAAAGTCATCAGTGCAATCTGTACATGAAATTTTGTATATAAAATACTGTGTGCCCCAGTACATGATAATTAAGGAACTGTATAGTACACGGGTGCCGGGTTAGGACACTTAATGACGGAATAGTCATTTTATTTTACGGGAGTTGTTTAGAAAGATATTTAACAAAAAAAAAAACAGATCAGAGAGAGGCATGAGGTCACTAAATTTTATTATTTAGATAAAATAATTTATAAGTGTTTTCAGACCTGGAGTGCCAATAGAAGGTTGTCATTTGATGGCTTCTAGGTTAAATTTTCTGAAAGCGATACAAAAAATTAAAAGTTTTGTACGCCAGCTTTGTATTTAACAATTTTATTTGAAAATTATATCTTTATATTGACACCACCAGCAAGTCCTTAAGACATCTCAAAGTCCATTTATTGATTTTATAAACTTTAACTGATAGCCTTTTGTTTTTTTTTATATAAATTTCGTCGCATCTGTCTAACCATCACATAATGACTGTTCTATGGTGGTTACTTAAACAAATAATTAAATATAAATAAATTTTATGAATTCTAAATAAGAGTGGTGAATAAAATTTGACAAAACTCCTCCATTCACATCATCAAGAAGACTTTAAGGCGGCTAGTAGTAAATTTATTTATAATATTATAAATTGTGGGTATTTTATTTTCCGTGGTGAATAATAAATAAACGTGGTGAATAAAAAAAATTGAAAACCGAGTCCCTACGGCAAATAGAAGTCTAATTATTTAAAATAAAATTTTTATTTTGTGTTATAGTGCTGAGCTTTTACTAGATACTGTAAAAGGCGATTCTAGCAGCTAGCAGTATAGGGTGTTAGCTGTCCAGTATAATTTTGTGTGTCTAATAATGAAAAACTAGGTTTTGTCTAACATTAATGACTCTCCTTCATTAATCTTTAAACAGTTGCAAAAGAAAACTCCACAATTTTTCCTAAAAGTGCGGGGTGCTTATACAACGAACCTGTAAAAAATTCTTAAATGAACGATCCATATTTCAACGAAAACCGGCTCTACTGCAAAGAATATATGGATCATCGAATGATGAAATACCAAAACAAAATGGGAGATTTGCAACTATCGACAAGCTGGAACTGTTTCGTCAGTTGTAAATATAAGTTTAATTGTTCAACATAGCAGCACTAAAATATCTACTCGACAAGTGAATGCAAAATAGCATGACATTCGAGCATGACATACGAATGTGAGACAACTCCCTGAGCAAAAAATTCTGTTAAATGGCGAGACAACAAAAGGAATATAATTGGCAATTATAACACTAAATAAAATTAAAATTTTATTCTGTCTTCAGATGCTATGAAAACCTACCTCACGGGTGCTCTCGAGACGTTTTTGGGGCTTACACCCTTTATCTTATGGTATACATGTCAAAGGTATTACCAGTTCTAAGCTCATCAAACTAACAATATTAAGTCAATTAAAACCTAACAGACCAGATCAAAGTAGCACTTAGACCAAACTAAATGTTTCAAATTAAACTGTCCGATTACCAAACTTGACGATTAAAACCTCAAGCTTTCAGAGAAATTCTAGAAGATACAAGAAAACTGAGATCTTGATAATTTCGGACAACCAAGCAGAATCATTTAAAAGAAGTAAAATGGACTGGGTAAAAAATCATTTAAGTAAGTACGGAGACATCACTTAGGCGAGACCCACCGAAAATCTTCGAGTATACTCAAGTTCGACCGCCCAATCACTGATAACCTTAGTATGCCATATGACAGCGCAAGGCCCATTTAATCCTCACTTACAAGTGACACTCTCGCCTAAGATTCAAATTTCTCCAGGCCTATTATGCACGCAATGGTGCACAACAAACTCCATTATTTTTCCTTAAATAAGAGCATTTATCAAGGAACTAGATCCTCTCTTTACGTGATAAGCCAACAAAAAATGGTAAGGCGCGTACACCGTAGTATCGGAATCGAAAATTTATAGACATGAACAAATTGTTCCAGAAGCCATTGCATAGCCAAAATTGCGATAACTGAAGATGTCACGAATTCGACATAATGAAGATATTTGATTCATTAGGATGGATTGACTACATATTGGCCTTAGTTGAGACGAAGTTGTGACGTCACCAATGCTTGAAAATGAAACACATTCGAGAGAATTTCAAATTCTCAAACCGAGATGAAGCTTCAGATACATGTACACTGATCCAAATATTTCAGTAGAAATAAAAAATGGTGGTTAAAACGCAACATGACTAAAACTAAACATAAAACGTGTGTCTTGTAACTACACGATAAATCTCACATGCATCATAGCGGTTCTATATCACAACTAAGGAGATCTAGTCGACCTCCTATCATGAGGAGTGGCTGAGAAATTCCGAGACTGGGCTCTTAACAAATATTGCTAGTAGTGCAGGTTCTTGAATTCAAGGATGAAAGTATTCAATTAAGAAGGTAATAGCGGGTATCATGAACCAGTAAATTACTTTGTTTAAATTCGGTCAATGAAAGTGATTACCTGATTCGAGTTCCCATCGATCATCAATGTACAACGTATTTCAGCCCAGTAAACTTAACAAAAAATGTAGCAGTTACCATAAGACCGAGTAAATCCCACAACTCCCTTCTCGAAGGGAGTAAATGAGAGTACATTATTCAGTACCTATACTACAAAAAGCAATCTTAGCATCAGAGAATATGTCAATGATACTCTTAATCTATCCACTGAATATGATGAAAGATGCAACTCAAGGGCCCCTCAATCGGAAGAATGGATTGTGCAATGCCATGCAATTAATTATCAAAGATTTCACTAAAAGCTTCGCGCAGGCTAAAATAATTTTAGAGTGGAAAAAAGCAAGTGCTCTCAAAAAATTAGGAGGTGATGGGCATAATAGCTTGGCCAAGTCGCTCAAAATTGCTTAGGCAAGCTGGACACCATTTTAAAATTTTTTACTAAAGGCATTTTTGTTTCTAACTCAGCAAATGCAGCTAACAGCAGGAATTTAAATCAAGTAGTCTTTTTCGGTGTTACAAAAACTGAGACTTGAGAGTTGGAAGTTTTGCTGCTTAGTGAATCAGATGCACCTACTAGATGCACAAAAACAATATTATTATTAATTGATGTAAATAATAAATACATTTTATATTTGCGTCTAGTGTGGTGATGTAACAACAAAATAACTCCCAACTCTCAAGTCGCGTTTTTCGAACAAAATTAGTATACTGGTTGGCTGAGTGTGAATCTCTTCAACGATAATTTTGAAAGGCGTTGTTGTTGAACTATTGACTTATATTTTTCAATCAGCCTAGCTAGAAGCTCTACCGCGCACGTTATTTCTTGGATCTTGCTTAAAAAACAGCACAGCCTCTTTCGCTTGCGTTAGCAAGCCATGTATTTGAAATACTGATGGCAGTAGACACTTTGATTTAGCCCATTGATGGTGAGATCATAATTCAAAAATGGTCTTTTGTGGAACGCCAATAGAGATGCAGATCTTTTATGAATTCCTTTTCTAAAAAAAAAAAAGTTTTCTTGATCAGCTAACATAATTGGTTGAACGGTTGAAGATTGGAAAAAGGTAAGCGAGTAGAAATTTTGTCATTAACAAATCATTTCTTCAAAGTATCAATTTTCAAAAAAAAAATTTCATATTTACAATTCGCATCCTCTTTGCAACAGGTTATCTTTAGCGATGAATCCCGACATAAAGCAATGGCGGGGAGTGTTATTTTCGTTAGACGAGGACCCATGGAACGTTATAGTGATGAACCTGTACAGAAAAAAGATAAACTCTTACCATTGATCATGATCTGGACATGTATAATCGCGAATGGCACCGGACCTCTGTTTTTTGTGGAGGACACCATGGAGCAAGTGTAGTATAAAAAGATGGTTGACTGTAGTTTTGCCTTGCCTAAACTCACTAAAAGAAGAAGAAGGGCCGCATACCTTCATGCAAGATGGAGCACCGTGTCATACAGCGAAAAAGAAAAAAACTTTGTTTCAAGAGACGCTTTTGTCATGGCCCGGAAACTCACCCGGTCAAAATCCGGTCGAAAATGTATGGAGTATGTTGAAAAAGGTTGTGTACTCATCCTCGAACACAACAATATCTAGTCTGAAAGAGGGTCCCATTTGAAACGCGATATTTTAAAACTCAAATTATCAAAACGCGATATTTTAAAACGCGATATTTCAAAACGCGATATTTCAAACTCGATATGGTACAAAACGCGATATGGTACAAAACGCGATATGGTACAAAACGGGAGTTTAGGATCGGGTTATATTAGTCGGGTGAAGGGGAAATTTAATTTCAGTTTATAGGAATTTAAAAATCGATATGAGCGAGAGTATATACGATCTGTATAAATCGGGTTGCTATGCTCCCGTCGGTTCGCAATGCACATTGTGTACCATAACGCGTTTTGAAATATCGCGTTTTGTACCATATCTCGTTTTGTCATATCTCGTTTTGAAATATCGCGTTTTGAAATATCGCGTTTCGAGCGGATCCGTCTGAGAGAGACATTAAAAATTGCATGAAGTGGTTAAAACTTATATTTCGTGTCCGTCACGCCAGCCGGAACCATATCAGCCGGAACCAAAAAACTATGGCACAAGTAGCACGATGCATTGTGCATCATTGAGCACTATGTATTGTGCATACTATGTATTGTGCATCATTGCACGATGTAGTAGCACGATGTATTGTGCATCATTGTGCACTATATCCTTTTTCAGGCGGAAGATTATAATTCCAGCCGTAACCTAATAAAGCCAGCCAGAACCATACTGTAGCAAAACTAACTATAGCACAAGTAGCATGATGCATTATTGTGCACCATACACCTTTCCAGCCGGAACCTCATAAATCCTGAAATATACGATTTGTCGTGAAAAAACCTTTCAATTTCAACCGAAACCATACCCCCTACAGCCAAACTAACTATGACACAAGTAGCGCGATGTGTTGTGCGTCATTGTGCACTATATCATTTTTCAGCCGGACCTTATAATTTCGCCCAGTAACTTACAAAGCCAGTAAGTACCACATAGCAGCCAAACCAACCTAGGCACAAGTAGTACGATACATTGTGCATCATTGGGCACTATATATTTTTTCGCCGGAACCTTATAATTCCGCCCAGAACCTATAAAAGCCAGCCGAAACCGTATAAGAGCCAAAACAAATATAGTACAAGTAGCCCGATGCATTGTGCATCATTGGGCACTATATAATTTTTCAGCCGGACCTTATACATCCAGTAGTATACAATTGTTCGTAAAAAAAATTACAAATTCAGCCAGAACCATACCTTCTACACACAAACTAATTATGGCACAAGTAGCACGATGCATTGTGCATCATTGTGCTCTATATAATTTTATGTAGTAGTTTTCTATATATTTTTGCAGCCAAACTATAATGCCATCCAGAACCATAAAAATGCAGTCGAAACAAAATGTTTACATAAATAGTGCAACATATGATTTTTTCGGAACGATCAAAACATTATGCACTACAATGCCTACCCAACCAGAACCAGCAAAACCAGCTGCAACCATATGAAGTCGGTGTGAACCATTCGGAGTAATAAAGAGTAAGCATGGTTGACCGTCATTGTGAACTAGATAAAATTTCAAGTGGAATTATTTGGACACATTATAATTCCCGACCCGCTAAAAGTGTTTATTAAATAAACAGTTTAAATAACATTTAAAAAAGTCCGGAAATAACATTTTATTTTTTAATAATTTATTAATAATATTTTATATTTCATCGTTAATAGAAGAATTTGTTTGATTTGGGTTCTTGTACATAAAACAACATGTAGACAAGCATTTTTCGTGAAGTGTTGGTGTTAGTCTGAGGTCTTTTGCAAATCGTCGTAAATTTTCCATATGCCACTGTTTCTAAGTGCATGTGCAGTGAAATGATCATTTACACTGTCGTACTCAATTACACCGTGCAAATTGGACAGTTTACTTCCTAAATTCAGTGATTTCGTTATGTGGCTTATAACCACCTTTTGCTGTTTTTCTAATGGTTCTAATGGCTCGACCCTAATGTTACTATACTATTATAAACTTTATTTAGATTATGTAGGTTTCCACAGCTACAATACGATTCTCGAATATTTATCTTTATTGAGTTGCTCACATTTCTCAAATCCAGGTCATTAATGTCTGTTGAAAGCAATGGCAACTTTCTATCGAGCTTAGTTCCACATTTATCAGAAATTCTTTCAGTATTGACACTGAAAGTAACATCATCATTGAAAATGCATAGATCTGCGAAAAACCTCCGTTCTGGGTGGAATTATAAGTTTCCGTCGAAAAAAAAATATATAATGCCCAACGATGCACAATGTATCGTGCTACTTGTGCCTAAGTTGGTTTGGCTGTTATATGGTTCTTACTGGCTTTATAAGTTATAGTGCACAATGATGCACAATGCATCATGCTACTTGTGCTATAGTTGGTTTGGCTGTTGTATTGTTTTGGCTTATTTTAATAGGTTCTGGTCGGAATTATAAGGTTCCGGGTGAACAAATATGTAGTGCAAAATAATGCACAATACATCTTGCTACTAGTGCCCTAGTTGGTTTGGCTTTTGTATGGTTCTGTGTGGCTTTATCAGGTTCCAGCTGGAATTATAAGGTTCCGGCTGAAAAATGATATAGTGCACAATGATACACGATTCATTGTGCTAATTGTGATATAGATAGTTTGACTGTATATAACCAAACTATCGTTTCCGGCTGGAATTATAGGGTTCCACCGAAAAATCATATATTGCTGGATTTATAAGGTTCTGGCTGAAAAATTATATAGTGCACAATTATACACAATGCATCGTGCTACTTGTGCCATAGTTAGTTTGGCTGTAGAGGGTATGGTTCCGCCTGAATTTGGAAGGTTTTTTTCCCGAAAAATGTTATATATATGGATTTATAAGGTTCCGGCTAAAAAATTATATAGTGCAAAATGATGTACAATACATCGTGCTACTAGTGTTCTAGTTGGTTTGGCTGTTGTATGGTTCCTGCTGAAAAAGCATATAGTGTTCAATGATGCACAATGCATCGTGCTACTTGTGCCATAGTTGTTTGGTTCCGGCTGATGTGGTTCCGGCTGGGGTATGGCTCGGGCATGTTATACTTTTCCAAAATCGTACCATAAAACATGCCCTGCTATTTGGTGGATAGACAGCGTTGATCAAGATCCTCAAATACTTATTTTTAGTAGGTGTGGTTGAATCGAATTCACTCTCGTCAAGTAATTCTAAACGTGACATGTCGATTAATTCTTTTAAACGCAGTCGAATTTGAATAGTTTTTGCAGCTATGCAATATTGTCAATTATTTAGCATATTATGAGGCTAAATTGTTTTCGTAGTTTTCGAAACCTAAATTGACATCTCGATGTATGTTGTTATACAAACGGAGAAGAGGCAAAACAATGTAAAGAATAAAGTAGACCACCCGGAAATGTAACAGTGACGTAATATCATTTAAGCCGATCAGAGTTAGTGACATAAATTAAGTAAGCCATTCTTGAAAATACTTCAGAACATTTATCAAAATGATTAAGACCGTCTATTTGATTTAAACTAAATATGGTTTAAGTATATACATCCAAATAGATTGATTAATCCGCACAGCAAAAACCGTTAAATAAATTTTATTATCGCGCTTATTGTTTTCCTTAACTGAATACACGCCATTGACTTTCCAATTCAAAATCTATTTTCGTTTTGTCATTCAAATTTCACTTCGACATAACAGTAAACTATACTAAAACGATATAGAACCATAATTTAACGCTGAACCAAACGTTAAACGTTATTTATAACATGATTGTTACCTTCACAGTTTAACCAATTTAATAGGAAAAAAAAATTGCAAACTCACGATCTAAAAATAATTTTGTAATGTGCGCGCTCAGCACAACTTAAGATAATTGACTTAAATCGAAAAATTATTATTTACTTAAAATATGCATAAAGAATGTCGAAATTGGCATCTGCGCTAAAGGAATGCGCGCGATTATAAAATGAATCGGGTAACCTACCACCACCGCCATCGTAACATACCACCTAACCAAATTTTAATTATACGTAACGAAAGCGAAAGGTATGCGCATACGGTTAATTTGATAAAATTAGTTTTTGATTGGCTTTTTTTGTTGTTGTTGTCGAACATAAATCAAATTTATCATGTGCGTGTGTGTTTAGGAATTTTTCTGCACAATTTTTGCATATTTTAACTTTTAAAATAATTTTCCGGAGCTTACGCGGCCACATTTTACTAATATAGTATAGAGTTGTCGCAAGAAGTCACGCAGCCTCTCGAAAATAAAAGTGAAACCATCATCAATTTGTAATCGTGAATTCAAAATTTTACGTAATAGAAATTTTTTCATAAATTATGTTTATGTTTGTTGTTGTTGAAAATATAATAAGCTTCCCATTAATCAAGATGCGCGGTAAAATTTTTGATACCCAACCGAATTATTAGAATTTGGTTTTAATTGATTTTATAATAGAAAATATGATCGATTATGAACTATGAGCCCCTATGACTTCTTCTTATTTATGAAATGAAAGTTCAACCCACACGTAACAAAACGTATGTTGTAATTAAAATTATGATAAAATATAATTAAGATGCGGTGTTTCCGCCGCATTAGGCAACCGCCACACTGCGCTCAGCAAATAAACAAAATTCGAAATTTCATGATAATCTTGTAATTTATTGCGAAGCTACTATATTACGATATGGTACGTTCATATTCTAAACGTTAAGTTTTTTGTATACGTTAAGATGCTGCGATATATTGAATTATACATAGATATTCTTAAACGGTAATCACATTATAAACCTTTGTTTATATTTATTTTAATTTGTTTCGGATGGTTGTGTCGTTTAAACGGTTCGTTATCGATTTAAAGTACTCGTAACTTATTTGTTTAGATAATAAGCATGACTGAGTCGAAAAAGTTTTAGCTTAACAAAGACAACCTAACGTTACGAGTAACAATCCAATTCATTTGCGCATTAGATTTTCAGATAAAGCATTCAACTATTAGAAAATATTTTGCACAACACTTTCGGTCAAGAAGGAGATGAGACAGCTATTGAGCTGTAACCATCTCCAGATACCATGGTAATCATTTCAACCGGGAAGATAAGGTTATGTCATGACGCATCACCTGAAAATGAAAATCAATCCATTGCCACCCTTATACCTAAATAGCTCTTATTTTCAAAAAAAGTTACGTAAAAACTAAGTGGTAACAAAAATTAAAACTGTAGTCTGATGTTTCTGAAATTTGTTTATATGGATAAAGTGACCCTTATACACCAACCCGTAAAATTCCCGTGAAAACGCAGACAGTCGATAATGATGAAAAACGATTTTTTACAAAGTCAATGTAGAGAGATGAGTAGCATATTTTTCTTGCTCTTCTGCATTTCTCTTTTTT
This sequence comes from Nephrotoma appendiculata, assembly GCA_947310385.1. Taxonomy (NCBI): domain Eukaryota; kingdom Metazoa; phylum Arthropoda; class Insecta; order Diptera; family Tipulidae; genus Nephrotoma; species Nephrotoma appendiculata. Next base: position 40,731,863 of record OX371224.1, read on the forward strand.
ACCCGGTAAGGTTTTAGCCCCTATAACTTATTTTTGATTAGAACTCTTCGGCTTGAACACAGCTGAATTACAAAAAAGTCAAGGACCAATAGTTTAAAAATCTACTGGTGCTCACAGAAAACTATTCGTTTATTAACGAATATTTCCGAATTGTATATCATTATAGAAATATCATTTCTAAATAGCTTTTAATTCGAAAAGTCGCACTTACTTAAAAACCAAGTGGTAACCAAAATTAAGTTAATATCTATTTATTAAGTGACCATTTTACTGCAACCTGTAAAATCCCCGGGAAAATACAGAAAGACGCAACTGTTGAAAAACAAATTTTCAAAGCCAATTTAGTGAGATGAGCTCAGTACGAGTAAACTTTTTTTTTAAGACATTTTGAGTGAAATTTTTTGATTTTACCTCCCTTCACGAAGTTTTAACTATCTAGTAAGGTTTTAGCCCCTATACCGTATGTTTTATTGAAATTCTTGCTTTTCCATAAATTTAATTCATGACTGCAATAATTATTTAGATTAAATTTGCAAAGGTACTGAGTTAAGCAACCGTTGCTTGGATTATTCAAATTTGGGTGACCGCATAGGAACACAGCATATAACTAATTGTAAAATAGAAATGTCTGTCAAATATGTACAAGTTTTCTGATATATATATATATATATATATATATATATATATATATATATATATATATATATATATATATATATATATCTGTACCTCGGAGGCATACGACACTATGTCCAATTTTTTTTTTTCAGAGGTATATGAATTTAGGTCCAGATACTGGCCTTCTGCCTCTAACGGAAACCGCACATGTTGTTATTTCAAACATGTGAACCGTAAGGACTTTAAGGATCAGATAGTTTCATATTCCTTTAGAAAGAGAATTAAACATAATGAACCCACAATGTGGACAGTTCATTTTGTGAAAAAATTGGACATAGTGTTGTATGCCTCCGGGGTACAGATATATATATATATATATATATATATATATATATATATATATATATGTATGTGCACACTATAAATATGCAATGTTAGTTAGTTATTTCCTTAAATATTGCTGTGAAGCAAAAATTGTAAATTAGAGTGCATTTAGGCGAATTAAAATAAAACTACACCCATCCTTCGACTTACACGATACATTTTTACGCGATTTCTTACCACGGTTTGAAAAAACAAAAAAAATTATTGTTATTTTGAGTTTTTATTTGTTATTTCTAATTTATTCTAAGTATTATATATTTTAACATAATAATATTTAGAATAAATTAGAAATATGAAATAAAAACTTAAAAATATAATAATAGTTTTTTGTGAAATGAATTATTAAAAACCGAACGATAGTTTAAAAATTTTATTCTAGTTTTTCGATTTACACGGGTTTTCATACAAAAATCGCAGAACAAAAAAATCTGCTCGCAAGCACTTTAAGAGCAAATAAATTTCTTTTAAGGAATTATAGTACATATATTATATTATTTATTAGGAGTTACGCCTCCGTCATTTCCGTATTGTGATTACAAAATCGACCCCATCAATATCTTGGAGGAAATTGTCTTCAGAAACTTGACGGAAATTAATGTAAGTAAGGGAACAGGACCAACCGAATTTCAGTTCGAATATTTAAAATTACCTTCAATGGTGACTTAGCTCCAATATTAACTAAATTATTTTACCTTTTCTATTAGCAAATTAAATATACCCGAATGCCTGGAAGAGTGCTATTATACAACTAGGTCTGAAACGTGGTTGTGATAATACTAACTTCTTAAACTATCGGTCAATATAAATTATATCAGTCGTTGCCAAAATTTTTGAGAAATTCACTAACTAATATCTACTAGTGAAGTATCTTGGCTTATGACAAGGTTTGGTTTGGGATATAAATAAACTTGTGGCATTTGGCCTAGATTCGATGACCATCAAATGAATAAGAAATATTTCTCAAAGACCGATAGATCAATGTTTTACTAGACTGGATGTAGTCAACGACAAACTGCCGCACATGCCGGGGTCCCTTGGGGATCACTTTTGTCACCGACTGTTATTATACCGGAGAGTAACAGCATTATCAAGAAAAATTCAATTTTTTATTGTACAGTTAAATACTCCATTTTGTATTGAAATAATAACCTAACGCAAACATGTCTTTTTATTTTCGCAATAATCTTCGAACTGAATCGAAATATTTAAAACAAAATACAAAAAAAAAAAAATCATTTCGTCAATCAAACGTATTGACAACTATAAGTGGATCTGACGGCTAAAAAATTACCCTTTTTGAGTATATTTTTGTTTGTCAATTTTTATTTTCATAAAGCATGCCGTGCTAAAATTTCATGGAAAAAAAGACTCAATTAGTTTATTTTTAATGCGCTAGATGTCACATTTCCAACTTTAGCAGTCGTCAATTGTAGAATCGTATGCTAAGGTTCTCAGTAAGAGAAATGGAAAAAGAATAATTTAACAGCGCCATCTGCAATAAAAATAGAGGTTCCTAATTTAATTTCAAAGCTACCCCCGCCCCACCTACAAGAAGGAGATGAGGGGTACTAATTTTACCACTAATGTATGTCCTCCCCGGAAAGTTTAAATTTTTATAATGGGCATTTTTTCGTAGATTGAGTTTTCGAAATATTTGAAAGTTTTAAGCTTAAAAAATCAACCGATAGTATACCGGTGATACCGATAGTATCAATGATTTTCTAGGATGCACTGTTGCCCCTATCCATAGCTCTGCTAATTGCACTACATCGCGCTCTTCTATTTCACTCAATAGAAGACGACGTTTCGCTTCTGTAAAACAATGCTTTTCATTGAAGTTTAGTGCAACAACTGCTGGAGTTTTTGCTTGTTATTTGTACGACTGAACCCAGAGATTAACCATTTGGCATTTTTCTATTAACGTACATGCAAAGGCCATCATAAAAACCATGTCTACGTATGGGAATTTTGACTTCTGCAGAACAAAAATATTTCTTGAAGTTTCGTTCAAACTGTTGCAGTTGCTTGTTGTTTATATGGTCCAACTCAGGGACTGGCCATTGGACATTTTTGTATTAAAGTACATGCCAATGCCAACATAACACCATCTCTATTTATGGGACTATTGACTTCTGTATAGAACAAAACTTTTCGGGTCATGACTTTAGTAGCCCCAGTCGGGGCCACTGGGCCATTACCACCAGACATTACCCCCCAGCCATTACGTCCGGTCACTTTCTGGTTATAACCTCTCCGTCCCGGATATTACTCCCCACCCCACCGCTAATACCTCCCAGTTATTATCCCCACCCCAGGTCACTACCCCCGGTCATTTACCCTGGTTGGTGCTCCGTCCCCCCCCCCCCCCCCCCCCAACAATTATGAACTTATATTACCACAATTCGCAGATTTTCAGGTCCCAAAAGGATTTCCTGTCAACATTTTACCATTCCACGAAATTAACCTTACATCAATATTAAGTAGGTGAATAACTGATTTAAAACAATTTTAATTGCTTTAATAGTTTGAACATTCCGGGAACGTGGTTAGGGAAAAATTAGATGATTAGGGGATCGTCTGATATCATTCCACAGGGGAAAATTATTATAAAAATAATAATAACTATCAGGGGGAATGATGGAGGCACAACAACCGAAAGCTTATGACCAGTGAATAATCTCCCCAAGGGTGCAGGGGGAGGGGGGGGGGGGGGTAATGGCGGAGGTATAATTTCGGGCTAGGTTCGTTCACATAAATGCAAATGAATAAGTAACCCGAATCCAAAACGTGGATGGTCGTTGATGCAAGGTTGGATGAATGTCGGTACCGACGATATTCCAAGAACGGCTTATGCAATTCGAATTTTTTTCCCAAACTTCTTTTATTTTTCATTCGGAAAGTTGTAAAATTTTTGAAATTTTTACCTCAAGAGGTTGAGTACCTGCCATAGGAAATCATTCAAAAACACCCAATACCACGATATTGCTTTAAATTTTGCCATTATACTCGTGTAGTATAACATATACTTGTATTTATATTGTTGAAAAGGTATAAAAAACCATCATTGTTGCGCTGGAAGCAGTTACAACTTACAACTTTTATTATTCCCACATAATCATGTTGCATATCATTTCAAAGGTCTTGGAAAAAGCAACAATTTTGTAATTAGTGTTTTAGTTTACAAAATCCCCGTGTCACTTATCAATGAAAAGATCATAAAGAATGTCTGAAATTTAGCTGAAGCATATTCGAACCTAATCCTCTCATTCTGATATGATCATGTGGCTCCCCCATCTCATTCTGATATGATCATGTGGCTCAAGTTCAGCGTGTTAGTGCTGTTGACAAAACATTTCTTTGGTATAGAATGTATGTGTATCTCATACAAATGAAAAGGTTTTTAAGAATGTCACAAAATAAGTCGAATCATTTTAGTACCGTTGTGGTATTTGAAGCAGTTACATTTAGCTAATTTCAATAAAATCATAGTAATTATCAATAGTTCACAAATTCACCGCTCTGTGCTGGTAACCTATTAATCCTTTTGTATAGAATATATAATAATAATGTTTAAAAACAATTTTATACAATATCAATAAAGAATCGGAAATTTTTCAGATAATTTTTAATGGACACTTTCGAATTGAATTTTATGTGAATTTACCAAAGTTTAACCAAATCAGAACTGTTATGATTTTTCGATCCACTGCGTATCACGAAAAACGGGTTTAATTTTTAAAATCAATGATGATCGATCAATTTGCGACCAATTTTCTTACCGGGATTTCTCGTCAAATTTTCTGATTTGTCAATTTTCAGAACGAAGTTTTGGTTATCTCGTGAGGTTTCAGCCCCTAAGTAGCACTTTTATTTTAAAGTTATGAAATATTTTTTTTAAACACGCAATAATTTTTAAAGAATATTTTGATTTACGCAAAATATTAGTAGTAATATTTATTCGTCCACATTTGTAGTTTTTAATTGTTTGCTAGAAACTTGAGTTTGAAGAAGAGAGAAATTTGAAAATATGAGACCATCCTCCCTCGGCATGCCAGAATACCTCCACCAGCAGCAGTATTCCCCTTCTGACAATCCTGCAACCTGACAAAAATCATGATAACAGAATGGCAGAATGCTCAGTGGCAGAATGCACCACAATACCCACTGTTTGTCGTAAGAGGCAACTAAAATGGTTGGATTGTTGGGCTACACCGACATCCAAAAAGCTTTATTGCTTTTGCCTTTTCTTTTTTCTTCCTTGTAATTGTCATTTAAGCTCAATTTATGATTTCGTCCGCATTAATTGTTTTCTAATTTTATAATTTATTCTTTCATTATTCGATTTTATTTGTTTTGTTGGGCGGTTTTTATTGTTGCAATTAAAAATGTATTTTTAAAGAACAATGAATAGTAATATTCAAAAATCCTCAAAATATCGCTCTTCGGATCGCAGGGCGAAGCATAATCCTCGTAAAGATAAAATTGATAGTCTATCAATATCTCATACCATCCATTTTGCCAATGTCCGCAAACTCACCGCACATGCCGAGGCTAGAATGAAAATTCTGACCATAACTTGATAACCATATAAATATCTGTCTAAATACCACCGCACTTCAGACAGCAGCGAAGACATCTTTGGCATTTTAACGAGGCTGACGATGGGTGTAAGGTCTTTTTGTCGACATTTCTCTAAGGAATTGTTACAATGTTACATGGAATCAATAAATATTTCCCATCGTCGTTTTCCAATTCCAATCGAAATTTTAAAATCTTATCAAAATAAACCGCCAAGCTGTCACACAAAATAATAAAACTGCTCACAAAAAAAATGAACGCAACGCAATTTCTTTTGAAAAATAGAAGGCCACGAAACATTGTAAAAAATCTGCGCTAAGGTTTCCGGGTTTAAAATCTCCGAACGAAATTTTTACCAGATGGTTACGACAGATGACAATATTTCTAAAACATCCATTTCAGCATTGACATCGACCTACTGTAATATGTATGCATTCAAATCCAACTCGTCCTTAGTTGTCTCCTTTGGTCTTACGCCTTCGTCAATTCTGTATTGTGGTTCCAAAACGGTCCCCATCACCTGACAGAATTCCAATTCGAGTATTGAAGGAACTTACCAGTGACTTGGCTGCAATACTAACAAAAAAAATCCCCCTTTCTATAAGCAAGGTAAATACTCGAACGTTTGGAAGAGTACTATGGTAAAATCAGTTCTAACCACTTGTTGGTTTAAAACTGACCGCTCAAACTACTGCCCATTATTAATGAAATCTCGCTTTTGGAAAGAAGCTTATTTGAAAACTTGTCGCGTTCGGCTTGGATTCGATGACCATTAAATGCAAAATGGGTTATCATCTATGACATACTCCCCACATGTCGGAATCATTCAGGAATCAATTTTCACGCAAAAGAAAGCACATCGAATACCCTTTTTTGTTTTGTGTTCAAATTAGAAACAATTTAGAAAGGAATGAACACATTGTTGCATTGGCCACGTCAGCTTCAATAAATGTAGAAGGTATTTTAAATCGCAACGGTCAATGCACATAGGTTTACGGTGAAGCTGCCGAGACCTCGAACTTTTGACTTCTGTAAAACAAACTTTTTCATTGAAGTTTCGTGCCATTGGTCATTTTTCTATTAAAGTACATGCAAAGGCTATCATGAAACACCATGTTTTTATGGGTTTTATGGGAATTTTAACTTCTGAAGAACAACATTTTTCTTATCTAAGACTTTATAAACCCCGCCTCCTCGGATATTAACTACCGGACAATCCATTATTCCGCCATTATCCTCAATCATTCAATCATTACCCCCACCCTCTCTGCCATTATGAATAATTTCGATTAATTATATCGTAGCATTTTTTCGGGCCCCAAATGGATTTCCTATAGAGAATTTACGATTCATCAAAATAAAATTATATCGATATTAAGTAGATTTTGAAGCGGATTACTGACATGAGGTGCATAATTTGTTTAAGACAATTGCACTTGCTATAATAATTTGAACATTCCGGGAACTAAGTGGTGTTCCTCAAGTACCAAATTTTATAAAAATTCAAATATTATTGGAAAAAAATTAGATGATTAAGGAACCGTCTGATACAATTCGAACGGGGAAACGTAATTAAAAAAAAATCATAATAATAATCAGAAGGAATGACGGACTCAAAATGGCCGGCAGGTAATGGCGAAAGGGTAATAACCGAGGGCTAATGACCGTGGGGTAATAGCATGGGGGGGGGGGGGGAAGGTAATGTCTAGACAGTAATTTTCGAGGGGTAATAGATGGGGGTAATGAGCCAAAGGGTAATTGACCGGGCGGGGGTGGAGGGGGATATAATGGCGGGAAAAGAAAAGCTTTTGAAAAGCTTTTGTGATATTGCTTTACTTTTTCCCCATACACCCACGAGCATATCGTTCAAAAAGGTCTTGCAGTAGAATTTCGATACAATTTTACTTCATAAATTCACAATTTGGCGGTGGTACCTTATTGCTCGTTTATAATACAATATATATTTGTATATCGTTGAAAAAGTGTTAACAATTCTGTACGTTTTTTAGAACTCAAAACCACCATTGTGGGGCTGGAAACAGTTACAACTTTTATTATTTCTATATAATCATGTGGCATATTATTTCAAAGGTTTTAGAAAAAGCAATAATTTTGTTACTAGCGATTTAGTTCACAAATTCCTCGTTTTGGCAATGGTACGTTATTATTCAAGTAGAAAGTAATATATACGTTCCACTCATAAGCGCTGATGGCAGATACGTTTTTTTTCATTCTGATATGATCATATGGCCAAAATTCAGTGTGTTAGCGCTGTTGGCAAATTATTTCTTAGGTGTAGAATATGTATTAGTACTCAAAATTACCATTGTGATACTGGTAGCAGTTACATTTAGCTCATTCCATTAAAATCATGTGACTTAAAAATAGTTCATGGTTGAAAGGTTTTGGAAAAAGATTAATTTTATTACCAACCACAAGATTAAGTTAGGTTAATTCACCGCTTTGGCGCTGAAGACCAATTAATCCTTTGGCTTAGAATATGTAATAATTCTATAATATTACATGATGTTTTTACGAACTATTTTTTACAAAACCAATAAAGAATAACAAAATATTTCTGAGCCGAAAGAATTTTTTAATGGAAATTTTCGATTTTTATATTATGTGAGTTAGAAAAGTAGAAACGTAGAAAATTCGTAAATATACACATTTTTCGAACCAAATTTTAAACAAATCAGAATTGTTTTAATTTTTCTTCATGGTGTATTATAAATAACTGTTAAAACTGGCCAGGGATTTTGTACGCTTTTCTCACGAAATTCTCATGAGAATTAGTATACGTATACAGTGTTATAATATTCACATTTTAATATGTGTGCTGTCATTTTCTATCTTTGTGTGTGTGTCAAATGCTCATGAAGTTCCGCCAAAATGTAGACTCGATTTTTTGAATGTGTATTATCAGTTGAAAAAAAAAACATGTGGATGTATCATGTGAATTTTTTCACTGCTCGCGAGCTATACTTTTAAACAAAACAAAACACGTGACACCAATATGTACACCATTATTACGACGTTCAGGTAAATTTCTAGTGGAATGGAAAAAAACATACAAAATAAAAGCATGTTTTACTAAGTCTGAAGTTTTAGTTATCTAGTGAGGTTTCAGGCCCTAGTACTTTTTTTTTAAGTTTTAAAATTATTGGTCTTAAACACGCAACATTTTTTTTTTTTATTTGATTGAATGTGATTTTTTAGGTCGAAACTTTCAAATATTACCGGACAAGTGGTGCAGTGGTTAGAGCTTCGGCACTTGGACCGGGAGGTACTGGGTTCGAATCCCATCAGAGGCTGGATGCAAAGTGAATTTTCGTCATCGATTACGATCGGTAATGTTAATAAACACAACTAAGACCCTCTGTTGGAGTGCAGAATTCAGCGCCGACCCACCGTCCATGTCAGTTTACAGGTTGACTTGGAGCTTGCAATGTGCAGGTGGTATACTGTAATTGTGTGAATGGGTGGTCTGTGCGTGAATGAAAGGGGGGTATTAATTGACCTTCAAAGGACATTAAATCCACTGGACAATTAATACTTCCTTTTTAAAAAAAAAAAAAAAAAAAAAAAAAAAAAAAATATCATGGTAATAAGCATTCTTCGGAAAAATGTCCATTGTCAAAATTTAATCATTCCGGAAGTGGGGGAGGGGGTACATATATTAGTGCTAAAATTAATACCCCTCCTCCCATTCTTGTAGGCGGCGGGGGTAAGTTGGAAATTAGACTCGAATTCTACGGTTTAAAGTACGCAGGATTTCTTTGAAACATGTTTATCGATTCTATCGATGGCGCTGAATTTACATGTGCATACGATTCTGCAATACGTTTGAATTAAAATTAACACATTTTCAATGTAAATACATGAAATTAGTATGTGTAACTGCAGCAGGGAAACTTTCGAATTTCAAAATGCAACTTGGCATACCGATTAAGCCCAATTTGTGCTAATTTGTGCTCACGTAAAAAAATTTGTACTAGTCCAGGAGCCGAAAAAACGGGATAAGATCATTTAAATTTCGCCTGAAAGACGAAAAAAATAGAACCCAATTTCTAGAAAAAACCAGAAATAATTTAAGCCTATTTTTAAAACTTCACAAAAGCGGCTCCACCGATGAAATTTGTGCTTATCATAGAAATATGATTTTTATAAATTTTCATTAATAAATTGAGGATCCTAAAAGATACTATAATGAATATACAAAATTCAGATGTATACCGTTCAATAATATTTTTGCTGAACAACAAATTAAAAAAGAAATAACTTATTATAAAATCAAAGCATAGGCATTTCAAATAGCATATTCCTGCCACGTATATTCATTGTCGTCCGAAAAACATAGACGCTGAATTTGTGCTAATCCAGAATTGGTCCAATTCCGTTGAACAACAAAGACCGTTGAAAGAACAATTTTCTGACAAAAAATGTTCTACAAACCAATGATGTTGGCACGTCTGATTGCATATTCCTATCAGGTCTTTGTTGTTCAACGAAATTGGGCCAATTCTGGATTGGCACAAACTCAGCCACTATATTTTTTGGATGGCAATAAACATGCGTATAACAGGAATATGCTATCTGAAATGCTTATGCTTTGATTTTATAATAAGTTATTTCTTTTTTTAATTTATTGTTTAGCAAAAATATTATTGAACGGTATACATCTGTATTTTGTATGTTCAATATATCTGTGGTAAATATATAAAAGGTGATAACTGAAATATCAGCTTTTTAACTTTATTAAATTTTCGGAATGTACAATATTTGTTCCATGCTATCTCTAATTTTCATCTTTCTAAGTGCACTAATTTATCAATTATTAAACCTTTTAAAAGGTGCTAACTCCAAAAATTAACTATTACATATATGAAAAAGGGGACAATTCGATTAAGTTGAATTTAAAAGGAACTAATAGAAAATTATACTACTTTCCAAATTTGTATAATGAGTTAATTCGTTTTTAGCCCGTTTGATCATTCGTTATTATTTGATATTATTTTCTTAATAAATATAGAAAATGGGACAACTATAGTTCTCATTTTTTATTAATTGGATATAGTGACTAATCCCTAGAATAAAACAAATTATCTCATTTTAAAAAAATTGCTCTATAAATCGAAATTATGTCATACAAAATAATAGAAAGCAGCTTTCTCAGTTAACCCGTTCTTCATTTTCACAAAGGAAATAAATTATGGATTAAGGATGCTCGCAGCCTATCCGAGGATTCAATAGAATTTGATGATAGTGATGTAGACGTGTCTTATGTTCCAGCCTGCAATTTTTCTTCTGATTCAGAAGACTTCAGTGCCAATTTTAGAAATGATGAAGATTTAAGTACCTTAGAAAGTGAGCGATATTTAATCACACCACTGTAAAAAGGGGAAATCTAAAAACTCGAAAAACGAAACGAAATTTGGGTTTACAATACATTTCATCCTCCGGAAAACAAATAGAGAGCCGACAATGCATTCCATTGACTGAATGCAAGAAAAAATGCCAGTTAAAAATAAAATACGACGGCCAAAAGAAAATTTTTAATGAGTACTGGAAACTAGGTAAGCTTTCTAATTATGAATATTATTATAATAATGGTGATGAAAAGAGGCCAGTTAAACATTGATTTACTAGACACAAAATAACTAGAAGTATCATAAAGCCATTTTTTATACGCCTGGTTGGTTAAATAAAAAAAAATTTATTTTAGGAAATTATGATATGAGATCTGCTTATATATGTGGTTTAATCGAACTCGAGCCAACAAAATGCCGAAAAACTAATTGCAAAACACCTCGCCGATATACAGCAAAATTCTTTTTAAAAAATTGCGGCAGTCGATTTGAAGTGTGTAAAAAATGCTTGTTAGATACATTTGGTGAAACGCGTAAATTCATTGATATAGCTTGTGACAAATTATACAAATGCCCCGGAGCTACACCGGAAAAAGATAGGCGTGGAACAGCAACTAAATTTCATAAAACGCTTCCAAAAGAAACAACGGATGGAATTTACAAACATATCAACAGTTTCCCAGCATACACTTCTCTAGCAAACGCTATTTATCAACTGGGCTAAATTTGAGCAGAATGTACGAACTGTATTCTAAGGAATACACTAACCCAGCTTCAATTTTTAAGTACTCAATTTTTAAGTCCCTTAATTTAAAATTTAAACAACCAAGCTTAGACGCTTGTAATTATTGTGAAACTATCCATCAAAAAATTAAACAAGCCACAGAAAACAAAGATGAATTATTAAACCAGCAAAAAGAACATCATGCTTTGGCCGATTTACCATACACTGCAAGGACTCAGGACAAAGAAAAATGCAAGCAAAATTCAGAAAATCTAAGAATATTCAAATTTGATTTACAACAGTGTCTACCGAAACCTCGGCTAAGTACAAGCGTTTCTTTTTATAAACGGTCATTATGGACATTTAATTTAACTGTGCATGACGGGGTATCAAACCAACCTTTTAATTATATTTGGCATGAAGGCATAGCAAATCGCGGGGGAAATGAAATTGCCTCATGTTTGTATACGCATATGAAATCGTTACCGCAATCAGTCCAACACATCATATTTTATAGTGACAATTGCGTGGGACAAAATAAAAACAGTTTTATTTCAGCTATGTTTTTATATTTTTTGCAATCTGAAGAAGTCAGTGTCACAACAATCGATCACAAATTTTTAATTGTAGGTCACACTCATATGGAATGTAATGTGGTTCATGCTACAATTGAAAAACAATTAAAAAAAACATCCATCGACATACATGCTCCACATGATTATTCACAATTTATCCGTACTATACGATCGATCAGACAATATAAAGTGATTGACATGATGCAAACTGATTTTTTGAATTTCAATGATTTAGTAAAAAAAAAATATTCTTGGCGTACTAAAGATGTTGCTGGGAATCTTTTAGTTTGGTCTAAAGTGCGCTGGCTTAGGTATACCAAACAATACGGAATTATAGAATATAAAAACTCATTGGCAGAAGATGAACCATTTAAAATTCAAAGTATAAAACGACGAGGAATTTCTACTATTTCCACATCTGATTTAAGTATGGCTTACCGGGGACCAAATCCTATAAATTCAAAAAAGAAAAAAGATATAATGGATTTATTACCAATAATATCGCCACAATAGCACGATTTTTACAAAAATCTTAAAACTGACCTTGTTAGTGAGGATGATCTGGATCCAGATTTGGATACTTTGGATGAAGTCAACGAATAATATTAATTTTCCATTTCGTGTTATAATTTTAAATAAATGTATTTCAATTTTAGTTTAATGATTTTTCTTTTCACACAAATACATAATTGGTTACTAATTAAATATTTATAATAATTTAAAGCATGTGCCTATCAACATAATACTAGATTATTTTATTTAAGGAGATAATTTAACTTTCAGATAAAACAGAACTATTTAAAGAAGGGAGCAATTGTTGTTAGATTAACACACATATGTATAAATTTTTAAATTGAGTTAAATGGACTTGTATCTAATTAGAGACACGTACTAAATATTTGAAAGGGGATAATTGATTATTATTGATACTACTGCGAAATTGTACACACAATTAGTGGTTTTACTTAGCTGACCTCTTGGCTGCACAATAAAGGACCAATTGGTGGTAGTTAGATTATTTAATGTTAAGAATTGTATTTCACAGAAAGAAAAATATGTTTAAATCATTCTACTGGAAAGTAGTAAAAACCCAGTTATCACTTTTTATATATTTACCACAGATCTTTTAGGAACTAGTTTGTTTTTCCTCAATTTATTAATGAAAATTTATAAAAATCATATTTCTATGATAAGCACAAATTTCGTTGGTGGAGCCGCTTTTGTGAAGTTTTAAAATTAGGCTTAAATTATTTCTGGTTTTTTCTATAAATTAGGTTTTATTTTTTTCGTCTTTCAGGCGAAATTTAAATCATCTTATCCCGTTTTTTCGGCTCCTGGACTAGCACTAATTTTTTCACGTGAGCACTAATTAGCACAAATTGGGCTAAATCGGTATGCCAAGTTGCATTTTGAAATTCGAATGTTTCCCTGCTGCAGTTACCCACACTTGAAATTAGTCTAAAACAAAGTGTATTTCATAAATTAGGAAAAAAATAAAAAAATAAAATGAAAAACATTTTTTTTTTAAGTTTTTCAATGAAATCTTACGTACTTTAAGCCGTAGAATCCGAATCTGTAATAAAAAATAGGGGTTCTTATTTTAGTTCCAAAGTTACCTCCCGCCCCACCTCCAAGAAGGGGAGGAGGGTACTAAACTAATTTTAGCACTAAATTTCAGCTTAAAAAAATCAACACAGTATGCTAGAAATTTGACTTAGGTAAATAGAAGGAAAAAGACGAGACGATCCTCCCCCGGGATGCTAGAATGCCTCATCCGGCAGCAGTGTATCTGTTCTGGTTGTCACGCAATCTGGCTAGCTTTTCACGATATAAATATTTATTATACAAATAAATGCCAGGACGAACAATTCGTCAAGCATTTGAAGCACGCAGGGAAATTATTGAACAGCTCAGCCCCTGTAAGTAGCCTGGGAACCATGGAAGAAAATTATCCAATACTTACTACAAACAATAATAACAATACGGGTAAATTGGACATTACGTGAAAAAAAAAATTTAAGTGTTACATCGCTAAAAATCGTGACTTCTGGAATTAGACCAAAACGTACAAAATTTATGTTACTTTATGTAACAATTTAAAATTCATTGTTCCACATTAAAAACGATAACCATATATAAATTCAACATAAAGCTAATTAATATTTCACGAGTTCACGACATATTATGTGTATCGGTGGTGTTGTTGTTATAAACAATAAGCAACTATATAAGAATTAATTAGCCTTGAGAATATATATTAATCAGTTCCGTGAAAGATATTCGGAGCCAGATTTGCACAAATTTAGCTTACCGATACAAATACCGAAACAATAGTGTTTCCACATCGTCCAATTATAATAGAACACGCACGTTTTATATAACACAATAAAATCATTGTTCTTGCCTCGCGCATAAAACATACGTGTTTGATGACTTCATTTTACATACGTATGCAGCAATGTACATATGGCAATTACCCCATAAAGTATATAAATATCATAAACATACATTTTATGGTCATATTACGAAATTGTCAATGAACCTGAAAAATATTTATTAATGTTTATCCAGTAATAAAATAGAAAGATGATTAAGCCTTAAGCTTATACGGTTAAACAAAAACAAATATGTTTAAGAAACGGAAATTGAAATATCATCCCAGTCTGTACCTAATACCTTCAATACAGTCTATACACAATATAAGGAATGTGTATCTTACTTTACGAGACACGCTGTGTGGCTATATATAATATTTATGATTGTACGGAGTTGCGAGCACCCGACACAAAGAAAGAGATTTACGTTATTTAAATACCTTCTGGAATGCAAGCCAGAATCGGACGATTATATATTATTTTATAGATTTATAATCTGGCTAATTTTATCACCTTGTATATAATTTTCAACCATCAATAAAATATATTAAATTGCAATTTAACATTGGAAAGTGTAATGTAGCAACTTATTTTAGACAAGTTTTTTAGCAGCCGCGGCACCAGAATTTTATATTGACTGACTCATTAATTTCAAGTTGATTTTATTTTTTTCTAATACACGGTTAATATGCACAACAAGGCTAATCTTTGCTATACTTTCACTCTCTACCAAGAAAAATAAAATTTATTAAAAATTATGTTGTTAAAATTGAGGTGCGGAGGTGGTGGCGTGTGCCTATGCCTAGTTGTATACCATGCGGTGTTTTATAGAATTTGGTGATGGTCTTAAATATATATTTCACAAGGCTGCTGCATGTTTATAATTTTTCCAAACTTTCTAAATTTGCTTGAATACATATATATGTATATTATGATTAATAATTCACCAAGTGATTAGACATGATAAATGGTCTGGATGTCGCTCCGCCTTGGATGCAGTCGGCATTAAACATTTAAAAGCAAAAGTATATAAAAAATTAATTGAAATTACGGTTAATTGATTATGTACGAGATAAACTATGTATATAGTTAATGGATAGTTGTGTATTATTGTATGCACTCTACATATATCTGTAATTACAATTAAATGGTAATAAATAATTGTATAATTTAATTAAAGTAATTAAATTTAATCAGATTTATGGGTTGCGGTTGTGAACGCCGTCTACAACGTCACAATAAATTTTTTAGTTCTTATTGCAGTATACACAATATACAATCGCATTACATAATTGACGTCATTAAAAGAAGGTCGACCACCTTATTTTATATATATATATATACGCTTATATACATATGTGTATATAAAAACAGGTAGTATTAAAAAACATCTTTATGATTACACGATAGTTTTCTTACACGTGACCGTTAAAAATTAAATTTAACGTTTTTTTATTTTTATTTTCGGTTCACAAATAAAGTTCGTTTCTTATAATAATAATTGAAGTGTGGTACATAAACATAATTACGACATTTTGTTATTAGTTTTACAATTAAATCAAAACACAAAATGTTTTAGTTTTTGGTAATAAACAATTTGGACTTGCATAATACCCACAGTAATTATTTGTTGTACCTCATTATTATTGTTTATATTGCATTCGATTTCATAAACCGTATCAAAATTTCGTAACATAGAAATTTTGATCGCGTACCATACGGAACTCCTGCGCGAAATCATTGGTTGAATAATTTTTATAAATGTGATGTGATTGATTGATTGACGTGGAGTCAAATTTTTAAACGATGAGATCATTGCTTGGAATTTTTGATCAGTTGTCGTTTTTGTTAATAATATAAACTACAGTTACCGCACGTAACATAATGCATTTGAACAAATTTAGTTATAGTCGCGTTTTAAAACACAATAAACTAAGTCATGTATTATGTATAATGGTTAATCACACAAAACTAACAATAATTGTCCAAACAATGAGGTTTACTATTGTAATCATAATACGTAAAATTCTCACTATTATCGTAACAACAATAGTAGAAAATGAAATAAGGCGCATTAGAATAAGAAATACTGCGGAAAAATTGTAAATAAACCTTTCGAGAGTAGGTGGTGGCGTACTCGACGAATTTCTTATGTAGGGCAATGGATAACCTTGTAACATTGAGATTGGCGATTCGAGGTTTTGCTACATATCGAAAAAATCTGCATACATCATTTATACAATTTAACGAAAGTGTGGCTATTTAAAAGTGTAGCGAAGAAAAAGTGTAAAAAACAAATCTAAAGAGGCTCATCAAGGTTATACATATAGTATACAAGGTGCACGTTAGGGCGACCCATTTTTATATGGAGGAAATCTTGTCTCTTTTTTTCTATCGGGCTCAAGGCTAAAAATATTCGTTTCTATTTGAACAAAGTTTCATGTTGATCGGACTACGTTTAGGGGTCGCTCAAATTCGTTTTTTGCAACAAAAAAAACACTAAAACGACCCTTAGTGACGTTTTTTCTTCCCTTCCATTTCAGCTATTTCAAGTAACGCCGGTGTAATATTTTCTAAGTATTTTTGAGTATGCCGAATCGAATGAAATGATAAAAATAGGTAGTTGAAAATTAGTTTCCGGGCTGTTTTTTCAAAAAAATTAAAACTCGTGAGTACCAGTTAATTTTTAAAATAGTACCTATCATGTTTATCGTAATTTCTTAATTTGTAGTTATAGAGCAAAGAATAACGAATAAAATGAGATATTGCTCGTCATCATAACTAAAAAATTAACAATTTTATAGCCCGTAAACGCCCAACAGGTCGTTATGCCATGCATATATACAATGCGATTCATTACTATTTGTGTAAGGAAAAAATTTAGTTCCGATTTCTGTTTGTTTTCATATAAAATTAACAAGTATTTTTTTCTATGCTTTTCTTTTCATTCTTAAAACTGATTTAACCCTTTGGCTCGAAATGTACATAGATTTTCTAACACTAATAACTTGCGTATTTGCACCAAGCGCTGGTAAGTTTCGTTTTATTTTTTCCATACGTTTGTTGTTATATTTTACCGTTTGTTCAAATACGAGTTATTTATGAACGAGAGTTCAAGTGAAATTTTATCCTAGTCGGTATTCGTAATTTTAAACTTAACTTATACAAATTTCGGAATTTCTTCTAAGTGTCGAGTCGCATGATATTCAACCCATTAAAACTCCCTTGGAATATTTCAAAAACTTTTTGCGGGACACAACTATTTAGAGATACTATGACGAGCAACTGATTGTTTCAGCTTCGAAATAATCTTCATATAACTAATAATCTAGATAGCCAAAAAATTGTGCGGACCGGTTTTATAAAGTTCGTCCTTTCATTGATTCTATTCGAACATATCTATTCTCGTTAGAAATAAATGAACCATTAGTATGCGTATCTGAGCAAGTTATTCCTTTTAAAGGTACGCTCTCTATCAAACAATATATAAAAGGAAAGCCTCATCCTTGGGGCATTAAAGTCTACATACTTTGTGGTAAATCAGGAATGCCATATTATTTTTTCCTGTACCAAGGAACTGAGTCAGGTGTACCAAAAAATTATATTAATACATTTGGATTTGGAGCTGCTACAGTATTGCATTTGACCAATCGTCTTAAGAAACCAGGCCATCATTGTCTTTATTTCGATAATTTTTAACGTTTTGCCAATTATTGGAGGTTTTAAGAAATAAAGAAATCAACACTGCAGGCACCGTTAGAGTTAATAGATTTGCTAATCCACCTTTAATTCCAGAAACCGAATTTAAGAAAAAAAAACGAGTATAGTCGAACAGTGTAACGAGTGCTGATGGCAAAATAACGATTGTGAAATGGTTGGATACGAAACCAATTCATGTTGCTTCAAACTTTGTGGGAATTGGTACTGAGGAGGTTCTCAAAAGCTGGTACCTTCGTTTGTTTACGCACTTTACAGATTTTGCAGTTATTTCATGTTGGCTAGAGTACAAGCAGCACTACATTAAAAACACAAGAAATCAAAAAATGTTTTAGATTTATTACATTTTCGAATCAATCCCTTGTACAATCTAAAACGGATGTTAAAAACGCGATCGTCCTTCAACTTCAGAGGACGTGGAGCCAGAAAGCTCGTCTGATACAATGCCGCCAACAAAGCGAAACTTTGAGAATAAGCTTCTTAAAGAAATTCAGCCGAATAAGTTCGACCACATGCCAAAACACGATCAAAAAAAGAAGTCGGTCGATGCAAAAATAAGAATTGTAAAGGCCGTTCCCACATTATGTACGATAAATGTATGGTACATTTATGCCTCAATAAAGACAGAAATTGTTTCGGTGAATTTCATCGCAAAAATTAGATTCCATTGAATTGATTTCCATTGTGATTTATTTATTTTAATTAAAAATAAATAAAAATGTACGTGAAGACATAAATGTATAAAATAAATACATTTAAAATAAACAAAACAAAACAAAATAAATTCATTTTTCTAGCCATATGACTTATTTAAGGTGTATAAGTTAAGAAGTAATTTAGACAACAAAATATTTTTTCGGCCCCTCTTGACAAAGTCCGAATGAAAGAGTCAAGTAAAAGCAGTGAAAATAATAGCTAAAAATATTTGTTAATTTTATATCCCTTTTCCTGCCTGCCCACACAATTGTGTAGGTAAGGCAAACGTATCATGTCAAAAAATAATTTTTGTTTGTTTTGAACCAACTTACACATTTGTGCATTCTTTTTGATCTTATTTTCGTCTGTAAAAAACACTATAACTTTACACACAATTGTGTTGGTTGTACTTTAAATCAAGCGAAATTTTTTTACTATGTTCTTTACTTACCAAATTTTTTTTCTGTAGAAATTTGTGTAGGGATATTAAAATAAACAGAAATGGCAACTAAATTTTTCCCTATCACAAATAGTAATGAATCGCATTGTATGTATGCACGGCCTAACGACCTTTTGGCCGTTTAAGGGCTATAAAATTGTTAATTTTGTAATTATGATGACGTGCAATATCTCATTTTTTTCGTGTTTCGTTGTTCTATAGCTACAAATAGTGCAATTTAGACAAACATGATAGGTACAATTTTAAAAATTAGCTGGAACTCACAAGTTTTAATTTTTTTAAAAGAAACAACCCGAAAACTAATTTTCTACTACGCCAACCACCTTTTTTATCATTTCATTAGATTCGGCATGCTCCAAGATACTTATAAAATATTAAACCGGCATTACTTGAACTAGCTGAAGTGGAAGGGAGGAAAAAACGTCACTAAGGGATGTTTTAGTGATTTTTATTGCAAAAAACGAATTTGAGCGACCACCAAGCGTGGTCCGATTGATCTGAAATTTTGCATGAGGTTGTTTCTAATAGAAACGAATATTTTTAGCCTTGAACCCGGTAGAAAATCAGACATGAGGAAAACTGGGTCGCCCTATCAGCACTTATTGGGTTTTAAATACTATACCAAAACAATTTTACACCTTGAGTTTAATGCATTTTTTTTAATATTTGAAATGCTTTATGCTAAACTATTATTATTCTTAAATTTGTTTAAAATGTTGTCAAGTGTTAACCACCCAAGTTAACCACCACCATAAAAATAAAAAGATTAGAAATGTAAGTAAGCTACACTTTTTAATAATCGTAGTTGCAATTTTCGTTAATTTAAAAGTTTACTTCGGTAAAATGCAGGTGTCCTGCATTTTACCGAAGTAAATTTTTAAATTAAATAAGGCACAGTTAAAAATCTCTAAATTCTCATTTGCAACAAAATGGCGGGTATCATGATACTTTGCTACAAATGGCATAGTAATGTCTGCATATTTTATAGGATTGCGAGTTGTAAGCGATGTACGAAGCTGCTAAATAATTATAAATTCCATCTAAATATGTCTAAAAATATATTCTCTATAAATGACCATTGACCAATTTAGCAAAATGAAGGCAATGAAGAGCATAGGATTCATTGTAAACTGTAATCGCTCCTGTAATGAACGCCGAACAACTTTAATACGACTGCACGAGTGTGATGCGCACGCTAAGCCAATCAAAACGCTTGAAAATATTTGTCCTACATTTTATTCCATATAAATATTCCCCTGCGAGTTAAAATATTTTTATCTTTGCGCTACTAGGTTCGCAGATGACCAAGGGAATCAAAATAATTTGCTTTGGAAATCTTATTTACTGATAGCGTCAAAATGGAGAAAATGTAATAAAACTATTGAATCGTCTATATAGCTAGTCGATATCGTACTGTACAAATTTGCATTCGAAATTTTTTTCAGAATATCCCGTTCGGGCAGCGTTTGTTTCAATTGAGATGTTTACTCATAATTGTGTCTGCAAAAAAATTTCCTTAGATAGTCAGTATGTTAATAGCTTTGCCTCTTTATTTCTGTTGTTTAACATCTCGAAAGATATGAGCAGCTTTTGTGCCAAATTTTTCATGAATTATATTCTCAATACAGGCTCATGTTAATTGTTTAAATCCCGCTTTCATGTGGACGAAATATTGACTGCTCCCACTATCTCTGGTTTTATGAAAAAAAAAGCAACGGATTGTCCTTTATAATCGATATGTACTTATGCAGGTTTTCTAATCATGTCAGCATTTTTGAATCTTTTATCACCCATTTCACGCATTTCTACGTATAGAATAACGAATTTGCTTGCTACGGCGATAAAATCCGGTTAAAATTATCTAGATTTCATGTATTACTATCAACAATTTATCAAGATCCTGTTGGTAAAACGAATTTGAAATATTAGTCGATTTATCGCTTGACCACTCTTATAATGGAATTAGAGGAGTAATACAGGGATCTGCAGTTGGAGTAATACAGGGATCTCAATCGTACAGGGATCACAACACCCAAAAAGTCTTTCGCTGGTAATTTCCACACAAAATGACAGCAACTACAATCGAATGAAGGAAACGTCAAATAATGTAGATGAATTTTATTGAGCAAATACTATTAGTTAATAACTTCAGACTGAGAGTGGGGATAAAATCTCACAGACGCGCAACAGTCTTTAATGAAACTAAATTACCTCCTTTCCATGGAAACTATAAATTCTATTTGACCGAGGGAACTCGGCTTGTTGAATGGGATTGAAAATGTATTTTAGTTAAATAAGCAAAGTAGGTGAGTGATAAAACAAACGAAACTCGATGAACTTATTTCAACAAGAATTGAGGTCAATTCTTCAAAATAGACATTTGATTTTGCTATTAAATCTTCATTTGAGTAAAACCTCCGGCCAACGTGTCACCTCTTCAAGGGTATGCTTAATTTAGGATAAGATAGAATTTTGATTAAAATTAATGACATACATAATTCTACATAAATTAAGAACATAATCGTAGTCATAGCCAAAAGAGCACCTAACAATCAGTTTTGAGAAATCGGAGCAATATAAAAATTAAGCAATCAAATAGCATTACATCTTGCCAGGAGAGACTTCGATCTATAACTAAGTAGCCAAAAAACAAATTCTTTATGATTTGTCACGCGATGGGTAGGCTTTTATACATTTTATAATTTTTTATGTTCAATTCCATTATGTATTTTGATTTAATGTATTTTTATCATAAATTTTGATTATTTACTTTTTTATTGGTTTAGAAACAATTTTCATATTTTTTTAGAAATTTTTTTATTTTCTAAATTTAATCTGTTTGTATTAAGCAAGTCCAGATTCCAATTTTCTGCCCTCTAGCTTTGAGCTATCATTTTTCTGAACTATTTACTAAATCTTTATTACAACCCATTGTTATTGAAATCCTAATAAAAAAAGGCTGGAAAATGATGAAAAAGCACCCTGCTTCAAAACCAATTTTCCCGACGTTTTGAAGATTCTTGATCCCAAAAATGCAAACAAAAGTTTGTCTAGATGTCTGGATGAATGTCTGTACCAATAATATCTCAAGAACGGCTTATGCAATTCGATTTTCTGAACTAATCTGCTTTAATTTTTAATTTGGAGAATTGAAAAGCTTTTTCGCTTTTTCTTTAGCTCGAACCCCAACTGGGTCGAGTACTTGAAATAGTTACCCAGAAATACGTATCGTTTGAATGGTCTTGGATCAAACAAATTTATATACGACTTTCGTTTTTAAATACCCCGGTTTGTCGTATACATATGCATGTGGTATACCGTTTGAAAGGTCTTGGAAAAAGAAACCATTTTATCAGCGATTTAGTTGATAAATCCATCATTTTACCGCTGGTACCTAATTATTGATTTGTTATAGAATATAAGTGTGACATATCATTGAAAAAGTCTTGAGCAATATCGCAAATTAACTTCCATCTGAAATCCTGAAAAAAACTATGAAAGATGACTCTGGTCCAAAACTACTTTTCTCGACGTTTTGAAGGTCCCTGTTCTCAATAACGGTTTATGCAATTCGTCCCCCCATCTTCTTTTATTCCTAATTAATAGCTTTTGGGTTCCCTATCCCAAGAAGGTTGAGTATAGGAAATCAACAACAATAGGAAATCGTTTAAAATACCACCCAGCTCCACGATATTGCTTTACAATATTCCCATAAACTCATGTAGTACATCATTTGAAAGGTTTTGGATCGGACAACTATTTTGATACAACTTAAGTTCAGAAATTCACCGTTTTGACGCTTGGTAGCTAATTTTTCGATTATTATAGAATATACTTATCATATCTCGTTGAAAAAGTCTTGAACAATGCCGTAATTTCTGATCACCCTAATACTCAAAGCTACGCTTGTGGTACTCCAAGCAGTTACAACTTTTAAAACAAACATCTAATTTCTGGTACTGACTTAGAATTATCAATACTTATTTTTGCAATGTACCCCATTCATCGATAGTTATTTCATTGCAGGGAATGGAGCGCGCAGATTCAACCGTAGCATTTTTGTAGTTCGGCCAGAAAGACATTGGTCTTTGAAGGAATCCTGAATCATTCCACCATATTTTCTGCTTTACTAGCTCTTTTGGTGTTAAACCATAACCAGTTCCATTTTATAGGGATATCCCAGAGCCACGCTAAAGCCACGTTGTAGTCTGTTCAGACATAGACTGAATTTGTAGGTGCTTCAAAAATATTTGCAATCATAGTTAAACGTTTTATTAGTACTAGCGCGCCTTGTAGCTCTATACGAGGAATTAACAATTGCTTTACCGGCAAAACCTGCAGTTTAGTATACCAATTAAATGTATGGAGTTGTCACCGTGGCCAGACAACAGTTCTACGCTTTGGGCTTTGATCAAGGATGTTGATATTTTAGCGTTTTGAATGGGAACATTATCGTGCTAATAAATCAATCAAACTGGTCAATAAATATTTTTGAAATGTATTTTCCTGAATATTTGTATACGATTTTGCGGCCATTTTAGGATTTTCAAGTATTAATTTGAACGTTCCGTAATACCTGTCCGTAACCTATCCCAGACCATTATTTTGCCTTCTCTACTAAGAGATCTTCTCAAAAACGCTGATCCTTTCGTAGATCGTGAAAATAAAAATCATCACCGTCTGTCCATATTGAATTTTTTCTTATCAAAAAACACAATTTTTCTCCACTCGTTTGTACTAAACTGGTTTGTATCTTTAATAACTTTGAATACTCAAATTAGTTTATATTTCAATTAATATCATGGCTGTGACAGGGATTCTTTTAAGTTGTCAACAAGATACAATCCTTAACACTGAGTATTAGACTTTTTATTTGCCATGCTCCAGCTGTTTGCCCAATTCTCAATTATTTATTTAATTAGTTCGGAATGCCGATTCCACCTGTTTGAGTAATTTCTATTTTAACTAATACCATGAGGGTAGCCGTGATTTTTCTAAGATGTCATCAAAAGGATACAATAGTCCTTAATAAAGAGTACTAAAATGTGTACCTATGCCTTATTTTAGAAGAATCAACCATCAAGATATAAGTCAAAATATAGATTACTCAAAATTAAATAAAAAATTGAGAATTGGGGAGACTGCTGGGGCATGGCAAATATACAGTTTAATACTCAGTATCAAGAGCTATTTTACCTTTTTGATGACGTTTTCGAAGAATCCCTGTAACTCTCATAATTCTACTCGAAATATAATATTTGTTTTTATTATTATTTAATCTTTGTAATCTGTTCTAGGGCCGAAACACTCCCAACTCTTTCACGTTCGCTTTTCCCGTTCTTACCTTACGCAGTCGCCTGCCAAACCGAGGACGTACGGCTATTGGTCCGATTTTATCACGATATGCACATTGCATGGCTCCATGCCAGCCTATACTAGCATGGAAGATGAGTCGCCCCATGAGTTTTGCACTCCGACAGGAGGTCATAGTTGTCTTCTATTTCAGCACAGATTCTAACCTGTTTATAAAAATTCCCTTTTGCATCCTGCCCATATCGGGATTCGAACTCGGTACCTCGCGATCTAAACGCCAGAGCTTTAAACGTGCCGTTTGGTCGGTGAAATATAATTGAAACAAGTACAATCGGAATGCCGTAAAACTTAAAAAAAAAAAATTAATTAAGGAGACCCCTGGGACATGGCATATACAGTTTATTACTTAGTACATAGACCGAAGTGAACTTTTTAACGAAAAGTGTAAATAGCAAACCTGCTAGCTTCCGCTGCAAATATCAGGATCAAATTTTATCAAAATAATTCAACTATAAAGCTGGGGTTATTAAAATTAATTGTTTAAATGTTTGTAATGATAAACAAATGCCACACTATGGCCGATTAAAAAAATTCAGATATGTTACCAGGAATAGGCTTTAGATGGCAATACTGGACAATTTGAGCTGTTCAAAACAGTTAACCAATTTGAAATAAATAGTTGTTGGGGTGGCTCCATCCATCCAATTTAAGAATTATTACCAAGTGTGGGCATATATTGCTTAATAATGGACAGATTCAAAGGTTTGAACAGTTAACCGCATTAAAATAAAAATATTTGGCGTGTCTCCACAAAAGTTTTATTGTGAAATTTTTTTGAAAAATTGAAATGTTCGAGAACACTATGGCTGATTTTACAAACCTCAGAAATTTTACCAAGTGTGGGCATACATTTTCCAAAAGTGGACAAAATGTCCTGTTCAAAACACTACCATGGAAAAATAAAAAGGTTTGGGGTTGCTTCACGTTATTTTTTAAATCGAATATTAGAATATTCATTAAATTTATCGATTTAAAAATTACCCGAAGCAACCTCAAATATTTTTATTTTTACGAGGTTACACTTGGTAACATCTCTGAAGTTTCTGGAATCAGCCATAGTATAGACGAATATTTCAATTTTTCAAAAAAATGTACACATTGAAAGTTTTGTGGAGACACCTCAAACTTTTTTATTTTAATGTGGTTAAGTGTTCTGAATATTTGAACCTGTCTACTATTAAGCGACATCCGCCCACACTTGGTAACGTCTCTTAAATGCTTGGAATCGACCATAGTGTAATACGTTTTTTTTAGAGCCACCCCAAAAACTATTTATTTCAATTTGGTTTACTGAACAGCTCAAGTTGGGCACTATTAGATGGCATATATGCCTATACTTGGTAACATCTGAATATTTTTTAATCGGTCATAGTGTGGCATTTGCATATCATTACAAACATTTAAACAATTAATTTTTTTAATAACCCCAACCTTTATACTTGAATTATTTTGATAAAATTTGATTCCGATATTTCAATTAAATATACATTTTTGATGACCGATTTTTAGTAAAGTTATTTAATTTGCTATTTACACTTTTCATTCCGGCACTCTCCAGAAGTTACACTTTTCGTTAATTTGTGTAGCTTCCTTTTTCATTAAGTTGTTCTCTTTTCGTTAAAAAGTTCACTTCGGTTACAAACTACTCAAACGTATTAAATTAAAAATGGAGAATTCGGGAGAACGTTATATATATGACACATGAGCATATTAGCTCTTCTCTTGAAACTATTTTATCGACTTCATGGCATATTAGAACAATCCCTTAATTGAAATGTTTTTTTCCAAAATATTTCACTCCTAATTCTTATTTCAGAAACGAAGTTGAATACCATTTTTAAGTACTGTTTTTTTTGGGACTGGGAACGCTTGCGTTAACCCCGGATTGGGCTTTAATTTTAGCTGCCTATTTGTCTGAATTTGATGCTGCCTTCAGTACTAAAACGCTTTTCCTTGGCTCTAAAAGCGGCTCGAAAAGTGCAGTCCATCATATTTTTTCAGTAGCTCTCAGTGTGTTTAAAAAATATTAACTAATTTTTTGCTTCCCCCAATTACCATTTCAATTTTCTGCCCTTCTTTCTCCATTTCTATTCAAAAATAATACTTTTTAAATTTGAGTATTAAAATATCTTGAAATTTCCAAGATACTTTCGTGACAACAACACGATACAAACAACTGGCCCTATTCTTTAGACGCGCAGTGTAACTTAGTGTGTTTAATAAAAATTCAATTTGATTTTTACAGAGCGATTATTTCTAGAATAAAATAATGTTGAGTGAAAACGAAATGGAATCCATTGCTTAACCGAGTACGGAAGTAGTTTTTTAAATATCGGTAAGAAAACTGATTTAGTATGCGTCTACGATGATGTAGTTTAAGAACATTTACGGAAGGTGTCCTCCAATTTTATATCTTCATGCGATTAATCGGTTTTACGATTAAAAGTGCTCAAGCGATGATGTAAAGAAAAGATTAAATGTTTACGATGATGTGGTCAAATACAATTTATTACTTTACTAATTAAAAATCGGAGCTCCATAAACTTTGAACAGACGATTACTCATTCATGGCTGAAAACTGATAAAATTCCACCAGCTTTATTATTATTATTATTACAATTCCCAACAATTGCATATTATTATTAAAAAGATAAGAATTTTTTGTGTTTTCTTAGTTCATTATTACACATTCCGTTTATGTTTGCATAAAATACCTTTGCATGCATGTAATCCGCGCATATGTACATATATACAAAAAAAAACATACAGTTAAAAAAAAACGACAGCACACCATTTTCGGTAGTATACACAGTACAGTAGTATGACGACGAGTTTTTCATGAAAATATGTGCTTCGCTTGTATCCACAACATAAGGTATTGTTTTTCATTCATTTCGTTGAATTTTATGTTCTGTCGTTTAACATATGCATTATATATGTGAAACTTATGTCAAATTATTGTTTATTGTTATGCATTTTTATAATCGGTTTTAAGAAATTGTTGGGAGTGTGTATGTAAAATAATATAGTTTGATGTGAAAGAAATTTTTTTCGTAATCTTTTCGGAAAAAAAAATGTTTTCTTATAAAGTTGTACACGTAATTTGGATATAATTATATGCATTAAAATGGATGGACAATAAAATGTATATTAACGGATATACACATACGCATTTATTATGCCGTTTGTTTTGATTGCGATCGACCGATTATTAGCAAAAAAAACTATTCCCAAGTCTTTCCCCAACAAAATTTTTAATATTCAACAAGCATTGTCATACTCAGACCAAATGACTCAAAACTACTTTAAAACCATAAACTATACAATTAAGATATTGTATCGCGTACGTACGTACAACATAAAGAAGTAATAGATTGATGGTAATTTATAAGATATACACGAAACAAAACAAATCAAATCATGGGAAAATGTGAATGTAACACATAAAGCTCGATACCATACATTGTAGATGTTGACATTTTTATAACCTAGAAATACAATTCTGTTTTGTAGTTTTGTAGGTAGGTTTATATTTATGTAATGTACCCATTGGGTTGATAAAATTTATGTTTAATAGAAACAAGGTAAATTTTTAGGCGGTCATTTACAGGACATCACATGACTCACACGCACTAATAACAGAAACCTTTTAAATCCACGTCTCATTTGGATTGGAATGTAAGATAATAATCGTATATAAGAAAACTTACCTCATCTGTATTTGAAACGGTATCATGTTCTGTGTAAAATGTACTACTCCGACGATCACCCGCACTACTTAAACTCGAGCTCGAACTAGACCATTTCATTTTCATGTTGTGTGTTTGCTTTAATCTGGAAAAAAAATCCAAAAATAAATTATTAGATATTTAAAAGCATCTCATTATTTAGACATTGATCATCAATCAAAATATGTTGTTATTTATAATACAAAAGCTCATCAATTCAAGATGATCACATCATTTTGTTAAAAATATATATAAATTACGCCATCTCGTGCAACGATCAAATCATCGCGTTTTATTGTGATTTCATGTATGGAATTGTAAATATTTTTGTGTGTAAACTACAAATTTTGATGTCGTTTCTGTAACCAACCATATTTGTAACCTAGTTCAAAGTCTCAAGTCATGAAAGAGGTGTTGCATTAAGCGTAAGTTAAATTGAGGTGACATTTCATTCGACTATGTAAAGATGATAAATAAATTTAGGTTAATTTGAAGATGATCACGATCAACCTTCAAGAATTTTTTAAAGTTTGCTGACATAGATTTATTGGTTTAACTTTTACAAAAATTCTTAAAACGTATAGTTCGTAACGATCTTTAAATATCAAACGACTGAATTAACATTTGGGATGAGATTCGTAATAGATTTGGAATTGGTATTTTATTTGCCGTGACGTGATAATTAATCTGCGAAGTAATTAATTATCATCATTGAAATACCCATCAAAAGTTTGTGTTCATATACAGAACTTGGAATTGTGCACATCTTAGTGTTAAAATAGCGTGTAGACAATAGGTAATGCAGTAGAAAATGTCCAAAATTAGTATACCATGTTTTACAAGCTTAGATCAAAAGTTTATTAATGATTAAGGTCGGTATCCTTGACGTAGTTACCTCATTCACATACAGACTGCACTAGTGAAACTCTACAAACGTTTTCGCAGCAATTTATTTGCCTAGAACGATAATATTTAGAAAAATGTTGACACCAAAACATGAAAATTATTTTTTTTTTTAAATGGAGGAACAAAATAATTTTCTGGGCCTATTTTTTAATTCAACCTGAGCAAGCAGTGCGCTGTCAAAAAATACTCTGTGTTTTTTTATTCAACCTGAGTAATTTTACTCTGCACACTGCGTTTTTATTTGTGAACTGTGCTTACACTGAGCTTACTCGGTTCTTCAAATTTTACTCTGAAATTAATGTCAGTGTACGAAGAGTGTGCAAAGTAAAAAACAATTTTTTACTCTATGCGCACCGGATAATTTTACCCAGTTCAACCTTTGCTCGGTGTACACTACCCGGGGTAAGCCTGCTTGCTCGGGTTGAATTAAAAAATAGACCCTAAATAAAATTAAGTATTTATTTTAAATAACTTTACTAGAATTTACTATTTTGCACTAAATTAAAATAAATTAATTGTTTAGTTATTTTATTTCCCGGTAGATCTCTCAAACTCAACTTTGGCATTTCTTTTAAAATTTTAGATATCCACAAAGTACGCAACGTTCAAAATTAAATGCAATCGGTTTTTATTCTGAACAAACTATTACATTGGACAAAACGAAGTTTAACGGGTCCGCCATCTTTTATGTCGGTATGTAAACAGTGAATAACTTTGAACAAAAACAACAACAGATTTCTATATATGAGATATTTTTATTCAATTTGATTCTTTGTTATTTATTTGAACTAGTTTTTGAATACAACATCAATTAAGTGGCCGCCTTTATAGGGCAAATCAAAATGTGCCCGTTTTGCTGCGTTTTCCATTACCTTTTCGACCATCTCGGGAGGTGTGGTGAAGATTTCGGCACGTGTTTTTACCTTGGCTCATCAATGGTCTGAGACTTGCTGGCGTACACTTTGCTTTTCAAATAACGCCACAAAAAGAAGTCCGGAGGGGTCAGATCTGGTGATCCGGTGGAGTGGACAAGACGTCCAGGCAAATTTCGTTCTAGAAACTAATCAGTTTGATTTGCAGTATAGCATGTTACACCGTCTTGTTCAAATCTGTGACCGTCAAGATCTTTGCAGGAAAACATAATGAGCCAACATCCACCGATATCGCTTTGCATTGACTGTTTCATTTTCTCTACAAAAAAAAAATAGCCCAATGATGGTTTTGGAGTAAAAGCTGGTGCAAACAGTTACTTTTTGGTCATGCAATGACGTTTCATGGATCTCGGTGTAAATTCCCCGTTTCCCAAATCCGGCAGTTTTGCTTATTAACGCCACCACAGTGTAAAATGAGCCTCGTCGGTCATCAAAATTGGCTTCCAAAAATCAGGTTCAGTTTCAACCATTCGAGCGACTGTTTGGCCGTATTCCAAGCGACGTGAACGGTGGTTAAAATTGTAGGTACTGACATGACGTTTCAAAAACATGTCTAATCAAGTTAATCGGCTGACAAATGTACACATTTATTCAATGTTTACATATCGACATAACAGATGGCGCACCCTGTACTTCCAACGGATTAATTATTACATTTTTCATTAATATGCAACCATTATGGAATTTTATCAAACATTCGAAGTGCATCATACACTTTTAATACACAGTAAAATAATGTTTTTGAAGGCGTGATTAGTTGCAGTGCTATGAAGTTCATTTTACCCGAACACAAAATATAAAATAACAAAATTTATCAATTCCCCATATAGTGGAAATTAAGTAAGACATTAAATTTTAATTTGTTACACCTGTCAAAACAATCTAAATTTTTTTTATTTCGATAAGCACCCAAATTGTTAACACAGACGTGTAGCACTGAAAGTTAAGGCTTCTTGATTTTCTTATAGATTTCCTGAATTTGAGGAAAGTTGGGTGTAAAAGGGGCACATATTTGGCACACAATTCTCGGTCGGCACAAAATCGTTTGTATCATGGCTTAATCAATTTCGTTCTTTTTGAAGAAACTTGTAGGGAACAATGCTGAAGTGGTTGGAAAGTTTTTGAAATCCAATTTTAAGATAATTCTTTTGGAAGAAAAGATCAATAATTAAAAGCAATTCAAAATCTACAAGCAAGCGATACAAATTTTAAATTGAATCACAAAAATGATTGCAACTATTGTTCTAAAATTCTAGATAGTCATAATTTGAATGAATTTGTTGAAAAGTTGGCTTATTCCTAATTAATAGCGATTTTGGATGGACATCAAAGTATTTTGAGTGTATTTTAGATAGCTATGACATCGCTGTAATACCAAATCTGCAGTGTACTCAAAATTTCTGAAAGAATACGTTGATTATGAGAAAAAGGTAAAAAAGAAATGAAACATAAATTTCTCGGCTACGTTTATTCTTGATGATTCAGTGAGTTCGAGATGTCATTATTTCGTAGTGAAGGAAGTCTTTATAAATCATAACTCACATGGTCTCATTCATTTGGCCACAAGACTGGTATCGATTTTAGAAGAAAGAAAAACTTAAAATTTGGAAAAAAATACTAGGACCATTAAGAAAAAGGATGAGGGAGATTTTATTTAAAATTTACTACAGTGATTGAAAAAATGTAAGTAAGAGTTACGAATTTGTTTTCTCCCAATCGAACGCTTAGAAGTTAATATAAATGGGTATAATCGATCTGGAACATGAGGCGCGGTGTCCAATGAAAAAAGATGGCTGTGAAATTGACATGTTTAGTAGCAATTTTTTGGATCTAATTTTTACTTCCATGCAAATAACTATAAAGCAACTGAGCTCATGAAATTTAAAATTTCGTTAACTTAGACAACCTTTACTGTATATGGTACAGTATTTACAATATATTATTTCTTTTACTGTATATGTTACGGAAATTCAAAATTATGTAGATCATTCAATCCTCACTGACGTGAATTACGTTGCCGACGTGTACTCTAGGGCTTCTCAATTGGAATCCAGGAAGCAAAATCAGTTCCCGTGGTAATGGGACATCAATTAAAGTTAATGAGGCTCACTTACTACTAGCATATGAGTTTTCAGCATGAATCATCTAATTTTTCATACATGGCTACAACAACCAACAGAGACTTGAAAGGAATGACATCTAAGAATTGGAAACAATTTTCGTAATTTTGTATGTGGTCGTAGGTCTTGTAACCAACGCTGAAAAAGTCGGGAGATACACTGAGAAAAAAAAACCAGTAAAAATAAAAAAATATACATATAAAATCAAAAAAATATACATATATTTTTTAGGCAAAAAAACTCGTTTTTAAAATCAAAAGGATAATCTTTTTATTTTTAAAATAAATTTTTTCGCCAAATTTGTTTATAAAAATAAAAAAATTGTTTTTATTTTCAAAAATACTTTCCTTACTTATGTCAAATAGTTTTCTTAAATTTTAAGAGATTGTTTTTAAGAATAAAAAAACTATTGGTTAGTTTTAAAAGATTTATTTTAATTTTTAAATAAATATTTTTTAACAAATGTCACGTATTTTTAAATCAAAGTAATTAATGTTTGCGGCTGTTCAAGTCAGCAAAACCAAAGGGTCATCTACTCATAAGAACATAACATTTCTACCACGAAAAGTATAAAATTAACTCCCCCTCCCCAATTTTTAACCCCCAGGGCCATTGTGTAAAAATACACACAACCCTTACAAAAATATAATGAGAACATCCTCAAAAAGTTGTTTTACCCAATCAGTACTCATTCGGTTCGAATGACCAAGCTGCAAAAGTTCAAACCTTCATACCTTTAGTATAACACAAGTACATATCGAGTTGGCGAATTATATAAATAGCCGAAAAAACTTTAAAATAAAAATTAAAATATAGACGAATTGAAAAATAATACAACGGGATTCCTGGCAAAACAATAAATATAAAATTTTTCATAAGTTGTCATTATTATCAAAAAAATTGTTTTTAAATGCTAAAAAACTTCTTTTGAAATAAATTATTAAGTTTAAATAAATAAACTTTTTAAATTTAAAAGGTATTTTATAAATTATTTTACAAAATATGTTTTTAAAATAAAAAAGCTTTTTATTAGTTTGCAAAAATTTCATTTAATTTCAAAAAAATACTTTTGAAATTCAAAAAAATTTATAACTTTGTGACATTAAAAATTTCGTTTTTCAATTTTACAAACCAAAATTTTTCTCAGTGTATGCAACTTGAACCTGAATGTCGGCCTGCGTTCCACAAGATACCTGTAAACTGGAGGCCTCGTTTTTTTATTAAATGGATTTAGTAAATTCTACAAACAGGAATCATTTACTACACAAATTGAGTATCTTAAGTTTAATAATTTTGTATCGTGCAAATTCTGTTTCGGGGTGTTTACTGGCAATAATGTATCCGCTTCTAATGTAAACGCACAAATTATTTTACCAGGAGAAGGTTAGAGATTACAACCGAGATAAAAGATTCCCCTATATTAAAATCGTCGGTGACAACTATTGCTGGATCATTTAACGGCTATTGATTGAATGAAAATCCTGCTATCACCGTTTTTGGAAGCCTTTGCCAATTTAACATCACATACATCATTGGTTAACCGGTTGACAATTGGCGAATCATGATAGTTGATGGAAAAGCATACCGTTGAAATAACATCGGGAAAGTTTAAATCACAACATAATTTTCCATAAGCGGTTCTCCCTCCATTGGGTATATCAGCTCGACCTTAGACCAAAGAAGTAAAAAATATATAATTAACTACTGGTAAGGAGGCCGTACAAGTGGCGCAGTGGTTAAAGCTTCGGCACTTGGACCGGGAGGTACTGGGTTCGAATCCCAACAGAGGCAGGATGTAAAGCGAATTTTCTTCATCGATTACGATTGGTGATGTTAATAAACACAACTTAGACCCTCTGTTGGAGTGCAGAATTCAGCGCCGATCCACCGTCCATGTCAGTGTGCAGGTTGACATGGAGCTTGCAACGTGCAGGTGGTATACTGTAAATGTGTGAGTAGGTGAATGGGTGGGTGAGTGCGTGAATGAAAAGGAGAGTATTAATTGACCTTAAAAGGACATTAAATCCATTGGATGATTAATACTTTCTTTTATAAAAAAAAAAAAAAAAAAAAAAAAAAAAAAAAAATACTCGAAGTTTTTTTTGGAAAACACGCCAATATGGGAAGGTTAAAAAATTTAAATTTCTAGGATTGTTGGTAACTGAGCAAAACTTAGTTTCAATAGGCATAACATCGAGAATCGTTGCGAGGTATCGAGAATTCAATCTCAGATTTCGTGCGTCTTCGTAATGCAAATCGCGTTATCTAGGGAAATATTGATGATCATTGTTAAATCATTTTTATAGGACGTGTCGCCAGAAGTAACTAAGTATGAAGCACTTTTTCATCGACAAGCAGAGAACGCATTTTATTCGGAGGCAAAAAGAGGCAGATAGATGGTCATTAGTAGAGTATGTAGACAATATACGTTATACGCTAATATTTCTGCCCTAATCGTATCCCTTAACCTAATTATTTTTGCAACTGCATCCGATATCCGATTAGATTAGCGTGATGAGACTGAAGGTCAAAATAAGTCTGGTCAAAACTCAAAATCGAGTAACATCTTTAATCAAAAAATCATTACGGTAAACGTGTTAGGCTAGATGCGGCTACGGAAAAAAGTCCCTGCGCAACATGCCGTGTGTCACACACATCTTTGTAACAAATACTGTATCCACCTTCATTCCCAAACTTAAAGTTCTTCTTGTGCAACACGGGCCTGATACAGACAGAGCGGCCACCGGCTGCAGAAAAAGGTGCCGAAAAGCCTATTATTTGTAATTATGTGGTTTATTCCGTAGCTGAATAGGTTTTAAGGATTTTTTAATGTGAGTGATTTGAATTTTTTTTACAAATTTTAGAACTAAGCATTTGGCCTAGAGATTGACAATAAATTGGAGACAGTTTTACATATTTCTTTTTCAATGGGGTTATATTGCCTGAAATATCTTGAAAATTGCTCAAAGTGGGTCACTGAGTAATATATGAATCGATTTATAGGAAAATTGGAAAAGTTTTTCCGAGTGCCAGGAAGTGAGTGGGATGAGCCCTACTATCGGAAAACTTTATTGATGTATTTCTTAGTAGTGCATGGTCCCTTTTTCTAATAATTTTTTCGACATACACGATTCTGATGAAAATATTGTGGAGAATTTTGAGATCCAGGAAGTGATTACAATAAGCACTGATTTCTGGAAAATTCGTTTAAGTGCCCTTCGATGGGGCCATCATGTTACACCATATTGTGTGACGTTGCACCATTTTGCGGCATGTTGCAATGGTTAGAGTAATGGTTCATCAAGTTGCGTCATGAGTTTTGCGTTCATTTCACTTGTATCAGTATTTCGGTTTCCCAAACATTTTTCTGCATGAGTCATGACTGAGGTTAATATTTTTAAGAAGATCTTAGTCCATTTTATCCTTAACCAAAGTATGAAAATATTCTATTAGGATGACGAGGTAAATATGAAAAGGAAAACCACTCATTGATACTTTTGGATAGAGCATAGAGCTCGAATTTCGATATTTAAAGACACTTTTGAGCTATGATGATATTCACTGTGCTATACACGACTTATAAGTTTCATGAAATAGTTTGAATAAATTTGCAAATTTTATTTCATCGATCCCAGAGATGTTCACATAAATTCAAATTCATGAAACTTCTAAGTCGTGTATGGCACAGTAAATATCATCATAACCGAACCCTGTCCAGAACTTTCAAAAGTCGAAACTTCGAACTATCGAATAGTATAAACATGACCTTGTGAACATCTCTAGAATTTCTGTTTTTGTGATGGTTTTTACAATAAATCGGGTTCCTAGCTTATTTGGGAATGAAAATTGAGTAAAAATCCTATTAGAGAAAATACCAAAATTTCCAGTACAGAATAACATTGAAAATATAGAAGTGTTTAATGTTGAAAAATAAGGTGAAAATCATCATTCGTGTCCCGTTTTCACAATATTGATAGACACAATATTGATATATTAATATAATATAAGACCCTGTTCATCACACTCATAGGGTTTTGAATGACCTACCTGACCATGTAGGTGAGACCCCATGAATATCTCTAGGATCGGTGAAATAAAATTTGAAAATTTATTAAAATTTATAGAATTCCTAAGTAGCCTGTATATGGCACAGTAAATATCATCATCACCTAACCATGTTTATTTCATTCAGTGTTAGAACTTTGTCTATGCTATCCCAAAATACATTTAAAAAACTGTGAAAATCTCTAGGAGCGGTAACACAAACCACAATTGTTCAAAAATACGCTGGACTAGTTATAAATCATTAAAATTAATTTTTTTCACCACTCATGTGGATTTTTGATTTAGCTGCTCGGTCAACTCTAGGATCGGAGATAAAAAAGTAGAAACATTGTCTAAAATATCCTTCTATAGAATTAAAAAAACTTGAATTGAACCACATTTTTCTCGCGTTTACATCATTTTGTTAGAAAATTATTCGATCTTTACAGTGACACTATTAGGGATTCTGGGACTTCTCTAATATAAATGTTAAAGATTATCTAAACATGTTTCAATTTCACTATAAAACAAATCCAATTGGAATATTTTTAAATTTAACAGTGTAAATTGTTGATATTATTTTTGGTATATATTTCATAATCATTTGCGTTGGTTGTTATTAATTGCAGCACTCCAATTTGTGTATGGTTGATTTAAAAAAGATTCCATTAATATTTTTGGCTAAATATGACGAGAAAAACTACATCTTGAACATTTATTTATTAACATAGGCGCGATCAATATTTCAGTTTCCTAAACATTTTTTCTGCGCGGGTCATGACTGAGGTTAATATTTTTAAGAAGATTCTAGTCCATTTTATCGTTAACCAAAGTATGAAAATATTCTATTTGGGACGATAGGGTAAATATCACGAGAAAAACCACACATCGATTTCCTTAATCTTATTCCAGCACCTGCCATAAATGTGGCTAATATTTTTAGGAAGGTATATAGGTCTTAGCCAATTTTATTCTTAGCCAAAATATAGTAGTAGTTGGGGTATTAGTACTAATTGAATTAGATTTTTGACTTTGAACCAGTGGAGTCATATTTTGTTCGGAATAGAGTTATTTCTTAGTGAACTCAATTGATGGAAGGCAAAAAGAATGGAGAAGACCATAGGTGAGTGGTATTCTCAATGTAACATTACGACAACCGTTGCTTATGGCGTAAGCTCAATTATGGTTTGGGCCGGTATTTGTTTAGGTGGCCGTACAGAATTAGTGATTATTGATAGCGGATCCCTTATACAGCTGATCGATATGTCAGAGATATTCTGCCATAACATGTGATAGCATTGGCCAAATTAATCGGAGACATTTTTGTTTTAATGCAGGATAATGCCCGCCCGCATGCTCTGTCTGGGACATGTTATGGAGACAGATCCGACCTTGAAGTTTATCAGTTCACAGAAAAACTTCGAAATGTACTCTTGGGCGAACGGGAAAAGTAATCACAAGAAACGGTCGACCGTGTTATCGTAAGCATGCGGCAAGACGGATGAAAGGAGTTGTGAAAGCCTGAAGGGTTGGTTACAAAAATTAGTTGGTATTTTGTTTTATTTGATTTTTCAATCAAAGGTAATCCTTTCAAAAAAGTAGTTATTCCCATTATTACACTTTTCCATAATTTTTCAATAAAATATTAGATTTTTTTTGGTCTACTTCAATGTTCATTCTACCATAGCTATCTTATATATTCTTTAATCAACGTCTATTTGATTATAAACACATTTTTTTAACTTTTTTTGTCTTCCGCTAATTGTGCCGCTAGTTCCATTAGCAAAATAAGTTAGAGCCAATTTTCGAAAGAAAATTGTTGATGTTGTTGTCAAAATGACGTTTTGAGGTTTCAAAAATTGAAGGTTTATATAAATCGAGTTTGAATCATTTACTAATATTAAAGGTGTCCACTATGATGCATTTTTTTGAACCAACACTGCTAATTTCAAAATTGGTCTCTAATATTTTATTTCTCAATCAAATACGGTTACTGTCGACATTCTCTACATTGTTGACGCCATTTATTAATTATCTACATACATTGTCTACACTTGTAAAATTTTAATTAACTTCACCATGTAGACAATACAGCACAACGCTCGCAGCCTAACAGGGTTCAAATACAGGTTAAGCAATTAATCTTGTAATTAATAAATGTCCAGATGTAAAATTATGGAATTTTAATTGAAAAAATAAACATGTATTGATAATTATATAATAGAATAAAATAAATTTTAATTGAACAGATTAGAAAAATGGAATTTTAATTAAGGTTATAAAGAATTCGTTCGTGTAGACCTTACTAAAACAAAATCGAAAGATAAGTTTTGCCTCATTTGCATAACCACCACCAATATGTCTTAATACTAAAATTATTTGTAAATATTGATCGGCAATCGGAAATTATAACAGAGATATGCAATTTCCGCCATGCTATAATAAAATTCCAATTTATTTATGTATATGGATCATCAATATAACATTTATTATAAAACATGTAAAGTAACGTGACACATAACATCCATTTCCTTTCTATATTTAGATAGACACAAAACTACATCAACAAACAATATACGGTTTAACCATATAATTATTGGACTTAATTACCCGAGCTCTTAAGAAAATCTTAATTTTAAAAATTGTTTATGTTGCTGTGTACATAAATAGACAAGAAATCATTATATCTTACGTCGTACATTGGTTCTCCAAACCAAAAAAAAAATATTTTATTTCAATGTCATGTCAAATTAGTCCATCCAATGATTTGCTCTTCATATTATGGTAAACGAACTAAATTACGGTCCATTGAATATTAAAAGTATGTAACAACGATTAAAGATTGTGTTTTACCCACAAACAAACACAATTGCGGACAGAATCATCAATCAAATCAAACCACAAAAAATAAATGTTTTTGTTCTAAATTTGGTTTTGATCTTTCATAACATCAATATAGACTTCTACAGTCTGTGTTACCAGGAATAGGGTTAAATTGATTGATATTCTTCAGCTAGAATAGGGTCAGACATTATTTATAAAAAAAAATATGTATTTGCTTCCGGGGGAATGGGTTTATTACATTTTCTTCTTTTTTTTCACTCATATATGTAATACTACCGTACCGAGGTAATTTTATTTTCTAGGTTAGAAAATTACTGTGCTCATTGTTCAAAGATTTGTCCTTAAAAATCTATCTATAGCTATATAACATGAGACTTTTACTTTCAAATCTAATTTAGTTATGTGCATGTCAAATCGTACGTGTTATTTATTTTTATATATAGGGGGTGGTATATAAATAAAAATTTATTTGCCTTGCGGCTAATTTAACAAATCGACACTATATGTAGCGCGCGCGCACATACGAAAGTTTAAGTTTAATAAAAATTTACCTGACTAATGTTGGTTTACATTATACTGAATGTTAAACATTTACAATTTATTTATATTTGCATAATCAATATAAATATTCGATTTATATGAACTTGAACTTTTTTTATATATAATGTTTGCGTGTGTTGCACTTTAAAGTTTATTCAAATAATGAAAAGTGTAATCAATCGCGATATAAACGAATATTTCGAGTTAATAATTTTTATAATTTTATTTAATGTCAATATTCTAATTATGCAATTATGTATTTATGTTTTTTGATTTATGATGCAGTTTGTTAATAAATTTAATTTTATTTACAGACGTATTTTTATTTTGAATCGAATGGTGCAACCTTGGCTGATTTTATTTTATGGTGATATGGAACTTTCACAAAACAGTGAAATATATGAGTTACTGTGTCATATCGCATTTAAGTACCGATATGTATTGTAGTGGGAGGTTTATATTGGGTTGTGTTTTTAGAATGTTGTAATGTTATATTGCGTCTGTTTACAATAAAAATTACGTAATGGCGCCATATAAGCGATTAAACGTTTCGCCATTTTTTAACTAAAATTATGCGATAAGTTCAGTTGAACGAGAGTTCTTTATTGAAATATTATATAACCAGAATCAAAAGCTCGAAAACTAAGAAAAAATCTTTCATTTCAAAATCTCGAATACGAACAAACTCAGATTAAAATATTTAATATAGAGCGGTTTGAATCGAAACGGAATTCTGAGGAATTAGAAAATGCCAAAATTAAATGTCACTAATAGTCTAGAAAGATTATGAACTAGTTATAAACCAGTTTAACTGCAAGCAAAATCCGGCCAAGTACTCAAGGAAATTAGATTCA
Source organism: Nephrotoma appendiculata (assembly GCA_947310385.1). Lineage (NCBI taxonomy): Eukaryota > Metazoa > Arthropoda > Insecta > Diptera > Tipulidae > Nephrotoma > Nephrotoma appendiculata. Next base: position 40,772,700 of record OX371224.1, read on the forward strand.
ATTCCCATTTGATATGGTAGGAAAAATTTAAAAATTTACTTTTAAAATCCAGTTTTTTCTTGAGGTACTTGATCATGAGGTATTTGCTAATTCGCAGCCCATCCAGACTATATGTCATTTCTTAACCGTTTTTTGCAAATGCTAAACTTTTCAACTTAATTGCAAAAATTTAAAAGCTGCCATTGAAGCTGCTCCGGCATACAGATGTCATCAAATTTTGCAAGGACCCCCCAATAAATGGAAAAAGTGAAAAAGAAATGTGAAATAAATACTTTTTTAACAAAACCCTTTATTTCCAGTAATATTTAAAAAAAAATAGCACAAATTTTGTTTGAAACTGAATTTATAATCATTTGGCTTTTAATTGTTTTTTTTTCGTAAATGCTATATACTTTTTAGAATATTTGCAAAAAACGACAAAGCTTCTACGGAGCTGCCAGTTAAGTATGAAATTTTATTACGATCAGTCAACCCATGGTCTGTAAAGAACCATTAAATGCTTAGTCTCCACAGGCACACAGAGTTTTTTTTTGAAACCACCACCCAATACAATCGTTCGCAATTACTTGACTTAGTAATTGGAGTGGATAATTATCCTTCAATGATAATTAACAGCATCATAGCGAGTGAATATCATGAATCTATGACTGAACATACGATATTCGACAAAATTCCAGAAGAAAGAAATCTCTCTATTGAAGTTAGCCAATCTTTTCCAGGTTGTCTTAAAGGACTGGGGCATAGACACAATCAGATCAGTAGCCGTGACCTCCAAATGATCAGACTACCCAAAAAATGTGTAATGAGCTATATAATGTTACCAGATTGGCTCTAATGCTGTGACGTCTAAATTACATTAAATTCAGAAACTAAATTAATAAAATGTTCTCTAACTTTAAGGTTCCCACTTGCTCATTGATTCATCAACCCTAATATGATCATTATACAAGCTCTAATCCTAAAAACCTCAGGTAGATTTTGGGGCAAGTCTGAAGTGGATAGCGGGGCGTAATGGGGTGAAATTCATTTTGAATTATTAATTTTCGAAATTAACGAAATGTTTTGTAACTTTTGAGTTACCCACTTGCTCATCGATTCTGCTTGTCCATGAGATTAGTCATACTCAATCCATTCATAGCTTCTGACAGATTGTAGTGTAGTCTGTGAATATTCCTTTTATAGCGAGTCATAGTAGTCTAGAAATTTGTCTTGAAAATGTACAGACTGGTATGGGAGATCGAGAGTACCAGAGAATATTATGAAGAGATGATCAAAGCAAACCTATGACTGCGTACTACATGATAACAGCCGGTTATCCAACATCAGCTGTTAACTGGTAGTATTTTTAGCTATTAAAGGTCCTCAGAGAGATCGGCGGCTTGCACCTCAGGAAATTGGCTTCTAATTCCGAACAAATTTTGGAATATATCTCAAGCGAGTTACATCATACGGCAAATATATAAATCAGATTAAATGATAGCGTAAAAACCTTAGAAATCGTGTGCATGCAAGAAGTACGAATAACTGGAATAGGATGAGATGGGAGTTAACCAGCTATAACTCTAAATGGATGAAGTATGTATGTATAAGGAAGATATTTCTATAAAGAAGCAGCTAATAATTCCTTGGTGGATTGGCGCAACAAACGAATCATCAATTGAGCTACATGGTTTTTCCCATGTATCTTTCTGGCCAACTGAGATTTACATTTGGGTGAGAAATTCACGATATGTGTTTTTTTACACTTGGGTTATATTGCCTGAAATGTCCAGCAAGCCATCATTGCTCGATCATTTAATGTTTCCTTGTTTGAAAAATTTTTGTGTGTTACATTTTATTACGTCATGATGTTATTGTGTATTATAGTACATTAAAAGTTTGACAGCTGTAAGTTTGGATTAAAACTTAATATAAAGTTCTATTTTTTACCCCATATCTCTGTTATTTATAGGTTTTTTCGAAATTCTCCTAAATCAGCACAACATACAAACAAATCAAATTTTCCAATTATTCCGGCAATAACACAGAGAGAATTTTACTAATCCTGTTTAGCTAATCCGCAGCCCATCCAGACTATAAACCATTTCTTAACCGTTTTTTGCAAATGCTACATTTTTCAACTTCACAAAAATTTAAAAGCTTCCATTGAAGCTGCTACTTCCGGTACACAGATTTCATTAAATTTGGGTTTTATCATATTTTGGCTGTATGAAAAGTACTTCGATACTTTCGAGCACTGATAAAATACAGTTTATGTGAAGAAAGCTGTGAATAACGTATTGGGGAGGCAAATTGGAATTAACCTTGGCTTATGGCGAAATTTTAATGTTCGAGATTTTACTAATTTCTTTACACGTCGTAACTAGGTTTTTCGTAAACATTTCTCGAGTCGGATGGATCATGCAAAAAATTCATGTATAAGACGAAATTACAGTCGTCGTTATTAAAAACCATTCAATTTTAAAAACCCTAGTAATAAAACCCACAAAACATGTAGTGTAACAAATCTTAGAATATATACCAACCATCTTACAGTGGAAATAATTTATTGAATAAAACAAATCCACAACTTGGAGCCTTATTTTGGCCCGTCCATTATGTGTGGAGCGCATTCCGAAGATTTATCCTCATACCAAACTACGTAAAGTAAGTAGAGTAGTAGCTTAATGTTTATACGGGTTGACAGGATGCCTCATCCTTGATCGTCCGATTTATCATAATTATAACGGAAAATTCCTAAAATGGAAATCTCTCAACAATTCCTGGGAATTCTGCCACATAGCCACTTACAATCCAATTTGAAAAAAGCTGTCCAATTTCGAAAAAATAAGCCACAGATCTATCTGTATTGCCATTCATTTTATCATTATTTTAAAAAACAGTCCGTGAATGAAAATTTAGCGAATACAGATTAGCGAATACTGGACATTTTGGTCATAGCCACCTATATAGAGCAATAGATCAAATTTTAAAGATCAAAAGATCAAATTTTGAGATAATAAGTTCATGTTTAATGCCAGGGTGCCATTGTGCCAGATCATTTTATCAAAGTTACATGCAATAGGAAATTTTGTGGAGCGAATCCTGAAGATTTTGTCACATATCAATCAACATACCGTAATATATAATAGCTGGCTAGTTTCGAAAAAATACTTTTCGCTGCATGTCAGGGTACCCCATCTTGACCAGTTCATTTTATCATAAATATAGTTACGGTTCGAAAATGAAAATTGTATGCAGCAAATCATAGAGATTTTGGCACATAGCAACCTATTTAGTTCAATAGATGAAAACAATCCAATTAATACGCCATATATGTCTATGCCGATAGGCAGAGGGTGCTCATTTTGGCACGTTCTTTTTTGATTATAACAAAAAAATCCGTAAATGGAAATTCTATGTTAAATGGAAAGCTGGCCAATTTCGAAAACTAGGTGCCCTACTTTGGCCTGTTCATTTTATCATGTCAGGATATTATGCAAAATTTGTGTAATATGAAATTCTGTGGAACAAATCCTGAAGATTTAGGCACATTGCCACCTACATAGTAAAATAGATGAAAACAGTCCAACTTCGAGAAAATACGCACCGTGTTTTGCTCGTTCAGTTTTCAAAATCATAACGAAAAGATCAAAAAATGCAAATTCTGTAGAGCGAATCCCGTAGAATTAGCCACATAGCCACCTACATAGTACAAGTACAACATATGAAAGATGTCCAATCAGCATACCTTACACCAGTCATAAATATATCGTAAATATAATGAAAAAGACCGAAAATGTAAATTCTGTGGAGCGAATCCTGGAAATTTTGGCACATAGCCATCTAAAAAGTGTAATAGATGAAAGCAGACCAATTTGGAAAAAATTCGCCACATATCTATGCGAATCGTTAGGGAAGCCCATTTCGGCCCATTAATTTTCATGATTATAACGAAAAAGTCCGTAAATGGAAATTTTGTGGATCGAATCCAGTAAATTTTAGAAAGTGGCAATAGGTGCAATTTCGCGAAAATACGCCACATGTCAATGCAGTAGTCAGAGTGCTTCACCCTGGTTCAATCATTTTGTCATAAATATAGAAAAAGATCGAAAATAGAAATTCTGTAGCACAAATCCTGGAGAGTTTCGCATAAAGCCATCTACATATTGCAATAGATTGAAGCTGTCAAACTTCGAGAAAATGTGCCACATGTTTATGCAGATCATCGGGTACCTCAATGTTGCCCTTGTATTGTTTCATTATTTTGCACAGGTTCGATAATGGAAAATCTGTAGAACAAATCCTCGAGATTTTGGCACATATAGCCACCCAAAAAGTGCGGTAGATGAAAGAAGCTCTATCTCGAAAAAATTCGCCACATATCTAACCGGATCGTCAAGGTGCCTCACCTAGGTTCGCTCATTTTATCATAATTATAATTTATTTATATATTCAAAGAAAACTATTCTGCGATTAACATGTATGATTTCAAATTATTTAGTTTAAAACACAATTCATTAAAACAAAAATAAAAATAAAAATTTTTAAAAAAAATTTAAAATAAAAAAATTTAAAAATTTTACGAAAAAAAAGCTTTAAGCAAAAAATAATATAAATCAAATTTTGATTTAAGATTTAAACATTTAAAAAATAATGTTTTCAGGATATTGTTGAAGATGTCCTTTGATAAATTAAAGTCGAATAGGTCGTCGATATAATGAAAAAAATGAAAAATGAAACATGACAATGGAAACTCGTAATGTGACGTATTTCCTTGAAATTGGAGAACTTTCACATTTCACAAAATTTCCGAGAGTTACTCCACAGAATTTCCATGTTTGCCCTATTTAGGAAAAGAGGGAACCCCAACGATCTGCATAGACATGTGGCGTATTTTTTCGAAACTAGACTGATTATATCTATTGTACTATTTTGTTATGTGTCAAAAGCTCCAGGATTCGCTCCACAGAATTTGTATTTAAGAACGTTTTCGTTAAACGTTGTAGTACTCTGGCGATTCGCAAAGACATGTGGCGTTTTTTACTAAGTTAGAAAAGATTGCTCTATCTAGATGGCTATGTGAAAAAATTGTGGAAAAATTGGAAATAGATTACATCGATCATTGTGTAGTACCTATAATAAAGCAAGTTTTAAAACCTGGGATTAACGTTAAGGAGACTAGCAGTGTATGCTTATTTACCGATATGAAAATCACGCGATTAGTAGCTTCCACGGCGTTTACCGAGAGATATACGAAATAATTTTTGAACCAAATTCAACAAACACGCGCAAATTTATGTCGCATCCTTCTCATACAGAAACTTGCTCTCAAATCAAAAAATTCAATGTCGTTTCAACAAATGCAGGTGATACCTGCTGCAAATTTATTGCTTAATAAATGCCAATTATTTATATTAATACTAGCATTTTATATAAAATGTTCAATAGATTTGAAAACCAAAAACTTTTCAATTTGCGAAATGGGAATGGAATCGCGCTATAGGTTGTCCCAATATTACAAGCATCGGCACGTATAATAGCCAATTGAACGATTAGCTGAATAAGAAAATGCCGCAAATTCTTGGCAGATCTGAGCCGAACGCTTCATTTTATCGCAAAAAATGAACAAATTTCGAGTAATAAAATTAATCTCCAAATGTCTCAGGAAAACAGGCTCTTAATATACGATCAGCATTATATTGAATTTTAGATCAGTTTTTAAAGTTTTACAGATACACAACGAATCGAAAACAGTTGTAATTTGCTTAAAATTTAGTAAGCAATATATGTATATGAAGAAAAACTTTTCTTACCAACCCTTACTTGAAACTTCTAGTTACCATTGCACCAACACGGAAAATTTACATAAAAAGAAAACTGAAAAGTTCCCATTACATAATTTTCCCCAAAACTACTCAACAAAAATCTTCTGATTCTTCATTGATTTTGTTAAAATTGGTTTTCAAAAATACAACTTATTTTGTGAGAGTCGACCAAGACCTTTTCAATGACTAGCCACACTTGAGTACTAAAGTGTTTCAGAAAAATTTACAGCACTCTTCAAGACTTTCCCAATCATATACCTATATCGATATTTTATTTGATAATGGAATAATTAGCTACCAGCGCCAACACGGTGGACTTATGAACGAAAGAGCTGATTACATCATGGTTACTCTTTCAAAGACCTTTTAAATGATATGCCACATATAGGAAGAATAAAAGTTGTAACTATTCTCAGCGCCACCATGGTAGTGTTTACTACTAAAGTTTTCTGCAGAATTAACGGCATATTGGTCTTACACCTTTTAAACGTTATACGACAAGTATATATTTTATAATAAACGAGAAATAAGTAACCAGCTCAAAAACGGTGGATTTATGAACCAAAGTTGTATCGAATTTTTGTCTGATCCAAGACCTTTCAAACGATATACTTGACGAGTATATGGGAAAAATGTAAACACCGGTACAGATATCCATCCAGACGGAACGATAAACTTTTTTTAATTTTTTGATCAAGGACCTTTGAACGTCGAGAATAGTAGTTTTAGACCAGGTCACTTTTCTTCATTTTTATCAAGATTTCAACAAATTGGTCTTATGACCAAAGGTTAAACAACAAAAAAAGTAATAAAATAGATTGTCTACAAATATTCTACATAATATTGTCGACATTGTCTACGTCAAAATGAATTATCCACGCTATTTTCTAGGCCTAAGTACCTGGGACCATATATTTTTTTAAAAATGACTTATTTTCTTTTAGAGTAGGTTGAGACTAACCAAACGCCAGTTTCCGTTAGGATGGCCGGTGTTTAGGAAAACCAGGAAAATTCAGGGAATCTCAATATACGATTATTCCCTATAGAATATTCAGTTACAGAAATTTTATTGCTGTTTTGTGATATATTTTTAACTTATAATTCTACTGCACCTCACGAATTTCGAAAAACTACGCATTGAGAAATAATAAAATATTATTATTTCTTAGTGCGTAGTTTTGTATTTATTCGTTAGTTCGCAGTTTTACCAATACTATGAAACTTTTAATTGTTGTTGTTGTTTTTTAGGAATAACTCGGCAATTTAGGAAAAACTTCACAACCGTGCACAATGCAACATTATTCTGATTCAATATTTGATTTGGTTTCAGCTGGCAGGGTATCGGCTACTTTAATACGGCCGATATGATCATACAGGAAAATTTTACTTAGCAGAATTTAGCGCATAATGAAAATTATTACGTTTTGGAAAGAGCTCAAGTATTTCAATTTCAAATACAATTTTACCACGAATATGTAAATTTTGAATGAGTTAGATATAAAAAATAATTACTGACCTTTACGATTACAGACGATATACGAACTGCTCATAAATTTTACTTAAAACAGAGAATAAATTTAACCATACATACTGGATAATCTGCACGTGCTAAAATAAAATCGAATATGCGGGACCCTTTCCAATATATATTCTCTACATAAAAAAAGGTTATCATACCATGGCATCAGCGTGCAAAACCGTACGCGATTTTTTTTTATATAATTCAATATGCAGCAGCTATTTACCATTTACAGAGATAAATTGACTCTACTCATTAGAGATAAGATAATATTCTTTACGGTACTTTATGTATTTACAACATTATATTAAAGGCAAGTAGTCGTTAAATTTATGGTTTCGTGAAACAATAAAGGAATAAAACTTTACAACAACCAACGGTGAAACATAACAATCGTGTATTTCTTATATATTTCGAAATATATAAGAATTGTACATAATTAATCTATTATCTATTTGTCGATTGTTTTGCTTATTAAAAACTTAAAATACGTCTATTGTAAGTGTTGAAGTCTATACGAATGACACCTACACGATTATGTTGTGTTGGCACAAAAGTTATGAACAGGAAATGTTTATAGGATCATTTATATTATTTTGACATGCAACATTATATACACCAACCTTGTATGTGTGTGTGTGTGTGTGTGTGTGTGTAATGGTCGAACTTCTAGAGTCCGGTATGCAAGATATTTAATTGTCAAAATCAAGAAGTCACGGTATCCTATACATATTACATTATTCGTCCAAGGATCTACGTAAACAAATTAAAATACCAAACCCATGCTGTGAAGACAAAAATTCCAAGCCTCAAGGTTGGTTGTACCATATATACGCGGTTCATTATAAGATGATATACATAAATTAAAAGTGAAATTAAAATAATACAAAAGTAAAATATCAATCGTTGATTTAACACCAAAATTATTTGACTTTTGATCAAGGTGTAACAAAAGGTAGAAATAATTTAAAATTTTCGTTTGTAAGCTATTTGTAATGATTTTCCAATTATACGCGTGTCGTTGTTTTCGACGAGGTGATGCCTTTAATTTAATTTATACCTTTCGAAAGGGTGAACTATGTATTATTATTATTAGTATATCGCGCAATAACGAGTTCAGGGTTTCATTTCATGTCAGTATGAGACTAATTTAATTGGCGCTGTATGTTGTATACGGGTTGTCTACGGGCACGAGGTAACCAATTAATTTTTGGTAGCTTATCATTTGCCTTGACATTATTTTTATATTACATATCAATATAGCAATTAATTTACGTTCGTAATTTGAAATTGGGATATCACGTTACTATCTTTGATTATTTTTTAAGGCATCAACAAGAAAGAGTTAGTCATTAAAATTAAGTGTTCAATTCAAGCGTGAGTTCGACTTTTCGAGTTGAGTATCCCAATCGCAAGTAGCTAAACATAACCAACTGAACATAGCAAAGCGTACAACTGAAAATATTTTCTGGCCATGTTTTATGTGTGAGGTACAAAAAAATTCGGCTCAAAACAAACGGCTGTATAAAATAGATAAACACCCATTCGGTTACCCGAAAATCTGTGATCAACAATTATGTAAGAAAAACCCGGTTGTGAAGTTTGTCCCAAAAAAAATCCCGTGTACATATACAAATCCAATTAGAAATTTGTAGTGCAGAACAGCATTAGTATTTACACTGTTAAAATAAAATATTCGCGAAATAACTATATTATAATAGAAAGAGACGGAAATAGCTGGCACATTTTTTCATATTCGATTTATGTATTTTGCAAAGATGAAAGAAAGAAATAATCGAAAAAAATAAAACACATTAAGCCCTCGCAAATCTAATCGATTTCATTGGTTTGAGTAGTTTTAATTTAGATAAATTCTGAATATTCTAGAGTTTGTCGGAAAATTTCACTATGTCCAAATGCTAGATTCAGGTTGACACAATCAAATAATTCTAGAGTCATTTGCATATCTAGGGGATAAGTTTCATTTTTCACTCTCGCAATTCTAATCAATTTTATTGGTTTGAGTAGTTTTAATTTAGATAAATTATGAATATCCTAGAGTTTGTCGGAAAATTTCACTATGTCCAAATGTTAGCTTAAGGTTGACACAATCAAATAAATTCAGAGCCATTTCCATATCTAGGGGATAGGTGTCATTTTTTGCTCTCGCAAATCTAATCGATGTTATAGCTTTGAGTAGTTTTAATTTAGATAAATTCTGAATATCTTAGAGTTTGTCGGAAAATTGAACTTTAGGATATTCAGAATTTATCTAAATTTAACTACTCAAACCAATAAAATCGATTAGATTTGCGAGAGCGAAAAATGACACCTATCCCCTAGATATGGAAATGACTCTAGATTTATTTGACTGTGTCAACCTGAAGCTAACATTTGGACATAGTGAAATTTTCCGACAAACTCTAGGATATTCAGAATTTATCGAAACAAATCTTGTTCAATCCAATAAACTCGTCTTCATTTTCCACAACTAAAAATGATAGCTTATTCTCGGTATCGGTTGGATTTTGCACCTAATTAATTTATTTTTGTCAACAAAGGCTCTTATTTTTACATAGGTGATTTTTTCGACAAAGTTTACGATAACCATAATTTATTTTAACAAGAATTACGCAAGCTAATAAAACCGACTAAATTTAGCAGAACTAAAAAGGATATTTGGAAACTAAATTCATTTCATTGTGTTATCTTATAGTCATTTTCCGACAAACTCCACGATTTTAGTAATATATTTAAACTAAAACTATTTATACCTAACGAAACGATTCCATTTACCAGAAGAAAATTCAGAAATATCCTGTTTTTTTGGAAATGTCTTTTAGCTCACTTGATTTTCACCGGCATTAAGATATATTGAAATAAATTATCCTCTGCAAACTACTTACAAATGAAGAAAAATGGAAATGATTTTCCGGGGTATTAGGAAGAATGTCAAATAATTTTTTTGAGTTTATTTTCTAGTTTTCACTCAAAATTCTTATAAGAATTTTTTAACAGTGTATATACTAATACAGGTTTATTTTTGTTATTTGGGACATACATCACTGCCATGAGAAAAACTACAAGATTACAATAACCAAATGTACATGATTTTGAAAAAAAACAATTCATCGAAAACACAATCAATCGAAACAAAACTTTTCACCTAAAAGATTCTGTTGAACATCAATTCTTACAATTAAGATTTCATATAGAGGTTTTAAAATTATATTGAATACATTTTGGAAAGGATTATTGTTATGAGGTGCATAATTTATATCAATTATTTATTCGCAAGTGGTTGCAGTGGTTGGTCCCAACTTCTAAAAGATATGAAAACACGAATATAATTGGACAAAATTATATGATAAAGGGATCAGCTAATATCATTCCATCGGAGAAAAGTATTTTTTTTTAAAATTTGATTTTGGCGGATTCGAATTTAGTTTGAAAATCCGAATCTAAAACTACGACACATTAAATGTCGCAATCCATTCTAAACCTGTGATCTCTATAAATTTAACTTTTCTGTCACACGTTGTTCGATTGCTCCTTTTTAAAAAGATGAGAAATGGGAATATTCTCGTCAAATGATGCTCCAAAATCGACGAATACTCGTGAACAATATATTTCCCTATACAAATGACCATGATCTAAAAATGCACCAAACGTCATGAAAATTCTTCACATGGGAAATCTTTATTCTGTGCTGAGCAATTACTCAGAACTTCATTTTTGACTAAATTCATGGGAAACAATGGTTTCCCATGAATTTAGTCAAAAGTAAAGTTCTGAGTAATTGCCCAGCACAGCCTAGAGATTTCCCGTGTGATTTTCATTTTCATGATGTTTGGAGCATTTTTAGAACATGGTCATTTGTATAGGGAAATATATTGTTCACGCGTATTCGTCGATTTTGGAGCATCGTTTGACGAGAATATTCCCATATCTCAGCTCCTACTCAAGAAATTATGGCATTTTTCTTATTATGAATTTTTTCGATGAATTGTGTCGTCGCACAATTCGTATTCGCACATTTTTCGTCAACATTTGCTATAATAATTCGAACATTTCGGGAACTTATGTGCAAGTGGTTGACCCCAAGCACTAAAATAAATGAAATCACGAACATTATTGTAGAAAATTATATGATTAAGGGATCATCTGTCCTCCGATTTAATTTTTCAAATTTAATTATTTCAGTTAATTAATTTAGAATTTAATAATTATTTGAAATCAACTTATTTATTAACAGATCTAGTTGTGTTAAAGGAGACTCACTTTATTAAATGTTAGTAAATTAGTAAAAGTAAATGCAAAAATAATACACGTATCCTTGATCAGGACTTTTACTCGAACTAGTTCCTTCATTCTGCCTATACCCTATAGTTAACAATAATACCTGCAGTACATTCATCAAAAATGGGTATTTACTCACCAGCTTAACCGGGAGAGGAGTTCTGATTATTCGTAAGGACTTTGACAGTTTAGCTACTATTCGAAACACCGATAACGTTAGTTGCCTTGTGTGAGAGTTAAGACTAATAGGAGAACATTTTTTATTCTCTGCTCCTACATTTGCCCCACTAGTCTAGTTGACACCTACCATCTTATGATGGTGGCTGTTAATTTATTTGTATTTAACACTATGGATATTCAAGATGGCATTTTTGTCATTGGCGACTTTAATTTGTCTTATCTTGCCTTAATCTATTTGTTGCGCTCGAACTACCCATTGCTAGGACGCACACACTGTAAAGGAAGCTTAGTCACGATATTACGAATAATAAGTTGAATCCAGAATTTTTTTATATCGGCTTAATTCAAAATAACTAAGAAAAGCAGTTTGATTTTGTATTTATCTCAATCTTCTTTTGTTGTGAACAAGGGAGTGTTTGCTAATACCGCTTTCGACGCTCTACCATACCACGGCTTAATTTCAAGCCGTGGTAACATTGATTTCATTGAATAACGGTATGTAAATTTAGACGGGTTGTTATTACTCAGCATCATCTTTCCAAATCCTCCCTCCGTGGTCCAATAAAAACCTAAGACGAAAGCACAACCGTAGAAATAGACATTGGCCAAAAATTTATAAAATCTTAGTTGAAGTCAAATTGCTCTAAACCAATCTATTTGGTGAGGTTACCAACCCGTTTGAAGTTCGGTTTCAAACTAATGAAATATTGAATTCTTTAAATTAAAAAATTCGGGCGACTCATCAGACTCTGCAGTGACCAAACTACAAAAATATTGAAAATACTTTACATTATTATCAATCAAAACAGCATGATTCTAGTGGGATTTGACATCAAAACTGACATAATCACGAAAATAAAATGTTTTAAATAATTTTTTGAATGATATTGTATGATCCCTTAATCATCTATTTTTTCCCAATAATTTTCGCCTTTCCATATATTTTAGTACTTGGGGGCCAACCACTTGCACCATAAGTTCCTAAAATGTTCGAATTTTTATAGCAAATCAGATTGATTCAAATAAAATCCGAGGCATAATCTAATCCAAAATCTACTCAATATCGACACAATTTTAATTCGCTGAATTGTAAAATCTACATAGTAAATTTATTTGGGACCCGGAAAATGTGCGAAAATGAATTGTGCGAAAATATACAATAGTTCATCGAAAAAATTCATAATAATAAAAATTACTCTTATTTTAACCGAAGATGTCCTACTTTGCTATCCGTATCCACAAAATTGAACCATTAAGAGAAAATTGATCAATATTTTTTAATATGCATTATAATTCATTTCGATGAATTGCTTTTTCGTTCGCATATTTGATTTTTTGATGCTAAATTGCGTTGTGTATAATTTTCAGGATGCCTTGTATGTTACTTATCTAAGAAGAATGGCTGGAAATACGACCGTATCATGTTTATTTATCGGGAACGTTTTACTAGATGAAATCGGTTCTCCGACGTTACTTGAGTCTAAAAATCCATTAAAGCACCAAGCAGAACTTTAAGAAATACCGGTAAACATGATGTGCACATATTTTAACAAAATTGACATTTTTTTGACATTCGCCTAAGTAAAGACGGGTTAAAAGTAAATTGATTTTTTTTTTAACTTGAGTATTTAATAATTCTGACAAAAAATTTAATTTCTTGTCTTGTATAATCGTGCGGCCATTTTCGATCGACCGTCCAAAGCGGCGGATATCCCTCGAGATCTCAACAACTAGCCACGATTGACACTGACAAATAAACTGGAAAACAATAACTGGCGAACGGCAAATTCTATTTACACTCCGGTCAACTTAACGACCAATCAGGCACACAGTTCGAGCTATTCACTGAGCTTATGCACCTCTTAGCTCTTAAGCTCATATTGTATACGAATTACTGTCTAGGCACAAAACTCGAAGCTATTCACTGGGCATGTGCATCTGTTAGGGTCACATTAGATCTTACAGAGGCGCAGACATGCATAGAGTTCATCTGCTTGTCATATTCAACTAAAAATGCAAACTGCCATCTACGTACGACAGACAAGCACAAAATACCGTCCGATGGAATGCAGATGTTTAAAAAATCAAGCATCCGTAGTCACTGACTATCTAGAACGGCACAGTAACATCTGAACATGCAAAATAATATCGGGACAGAAACTCAGAGGTCTCGCAATGATTGACTCGATAAACAGTGATATCGGGCCGTTGAAAATAAACAAAAGGTTCGTGAAATATGGCTGGCTCGCAATACTAGAAGTATTGTAGCAGAATATCTCCGTTCTAGGAAAGCTACGACTAAATACCTCCTCTAAATACCAGCTGTCGATTCCTCGTCGATCTTTAGAATTAGACAATCCACAAACGACATTACACCGCATTTTGCATAAAGACTTAGGTCTGAAGGCATTTAACGTTCAGTTAACACAAGAAATTAAGCTGGTTAGTCACCATAAACGTCGTATCTTCGCTGGTTGGGTCCTTCAAATGAATCAAACGATCCGGATTTTCATCGAAAAATCATCTTCAGTGATTAGGCTCGTTTTCACCTCGTAGGTTACGTTAATAAGCAGAATTGTTGCATTTGTGGCTCAGAAAATCCAAGAATGATTGTTGAAAAGCCTCTCCATCGTCAACGCGTCAGGCAAATATTAATTCGTTAATTAAAGATCTGGATATAATCTTTCTAACCGAGACGGGCGGATTTCAACCTATGAAATTAACAATTTTGATTTATCTGATTTTACGTTTATCGCTAATTGGAATGATTCATATAGGTCTGGTGGCGTTGGGGTCTTTCGATTTTCATTTTACCGCATTGAACTTCTCATCAGATGATGTCATCCAGTTAACTGTTCGCATTGACATTATCGATTTTTGTTTTATTCTAGTCTATAGATTTTGCATTTTATTTCTTCAGATATTTTTTTAAATGAATTAAATGATTTTTTAGTTACTGATAAATCTCAGCACAGACTCATACTTGGGGATTTAAATATTGATTTATTGAAAGAATCACTTGTGAAAAATGATTTTTGTTGTTGTGCTGTTCGTTTGGTTTAGATTCTCTTATGAATAGCGTTACGATGCCATGCTCAAATACTTGTATTGATCATGTATTTTCTGAATCAAATATTTCAAGATATTCTCTTGATATTGTCAAAAGTGTAAATCTCCAAGTGACGGATCATAATACTATCATGCTAGCATTAAATATATTTAATTCAATAAAACAGTTTTCGCGTTGTCATCCTCGATTGCAAACAAAAATTAGTTATTGCGATTTATTGAATACTTTAAATTCTTATGATTGGACTTCAGTATTCTCTACTAATGATCCAAATGTATCTTATTCCATTTTTATTAATAAACTGACTGGGGAGATAAATAAGAGCAAATCGATAACTAAAATAAGAAGGTCTGACTTCAAAATAAAACCCTGGATAACTGCATAGCTACTAAGATAATTAATTATAAAAACTATTTAGCTAAAAAACTAGCAAAGAACCAGACTAATGCGATGTTGAATAATAAACTTAAAAAGATTAATGCTAAACCAAAACGTTTAATTCCTCAAGCAAAGGAAAGATATTTTAAGGGTCATAGTTTATTGCTGCTGAGGAGTTTAAATCGAAATGGAAGGTAGTTAATAGTGTTCTGAACAACACACTGAGCACTACTAAAATTATTTCAATTGCGGCTACAGATAATAAAATTGAAAAAGATCCATCTAAAATAGCCAATATTTTTAATGAATATTTCATCAATGTACATACTGAAATTTTTAATGCTAATCATGAAATCGTTAAAATAGAGGAGTCTGTTAGAGATAACTTAATTTTCTCGAACTGTAATCATCAAATTTTTTTCTTTTTCCCAGTTTGTGAAGAGGAAATTTTTGCGATCGTTCTCGATTTAAAAAATAGTACCTCAAACGGCTTTGACGAAGTTTCACCTAAAATAATCAAAAATTTAATTAGTAGTCTGGTTCATGTATTGACCGTCATTTTTAATACTTGTTTGTTAAGAGGTTTAAGGGGTTTTTTCCGGAACTACTTAAAGTTGGTGTTGTAAAACCGCTTTTCCAGAAAGGTTCTCAGTTGGATAAGAATAACTACCACCCTATTACGGTTTTGAGCACTTTTTCTAAAATCTTTGAAAAAATAATTAAACATAGATTGTTAGATTATCTAGATAAAATTAAGTTTCTCGACGTACGACAGTATGGTTTTATTAAGAATTCTTCAACGGAAAAAATCTTAATAGCATTTTTTTCACCTCTGCACCGTAATCTATATACTGGGTGAGTTTTTTAAGCTGAAACTTTCAAATATCTCGGAAAATAAGCATCATCAAAATTAAAACATTCTGGAGGGGAAATACATTAGTGCTAAAATTAAGACCCCCACCCCTGTTTGAAAGGGGGGTGGGGGCAAATTGGAAACTAAGATAGGAACCCCTATTTTTTATTGCAGATTCGGATTCTACGGCTAAAAGTACGTAGGATTTCCTTGAAACATTTGTTTCGATTCATGATAGATGGCGCTGTAATAGGCGATATTAAATTTTTTTCGATTTCTCCTACTGAGAACATTAGGCATACGATTCTGCAATATGTTTGCATTAAAATTAACACGTTTTTAATGTAAATAATTGAAATTAGTTTTAAACAAATTGTATTTCATAAATTTAAAAAAAACTACTGGTAAAGCTACAGTGGTAAAGCTTCGGCGCTTGGGTTGGGAGGTACTGGATTCGAATCACACCTGAGGCTTCATACAAATCAGTATTTTGTTTGTTATCCAATCTACTATTTTCTCTATCTATCTACACATATATAAAAATCAATTGCCGTGCGTTAGTCACGCAAAAACTTGAGAAAGACACGACCGATTTGGATGATTCTTTTTTTGTTTTGTTCGTCTCAATACAATGGTGACTTTATAGGAAAAAAAACTTAAAAAACCCAAAGGAAAATCCAGAATCTCGAAAAAAATTGGAAATTCGAAGAAAATTCGCCAAAACACGAAGGAAAACCGAAAAATCAAAAAAAAAAAATCGGAAAATCGAAAATTGCGTTTTGTTTAAAAATTTGTTTTATGATATTTGAATTTTGTGCATTGCCTCCATAAACGGTACCAGTATTACAATCAGAGACAACCTAAAAAGATATTTCATCTTATGTAAACGTAAAAATTTAAACTGCGATTTCTTTTTCTGTAAATAGCCGCATACAATCAAAAATGTTTTCTTTTTTGCGTATATACTTATACGCAGTTTAACGGAAAATCACAGATACAACGATGACATTGGAATTATCAGAAGTTTGTTTTGTTTTCAATTTTTAGTTCAACTGAAAATTCTAATTTGATTGTCTGTGTTAGAATCATATGAAGTTCGGTGTGATTTTTACGATTTCGATAATTTTTTCCAGATTTTTATTTTATTTTATCACAAGTTCGTTGGAAATTCCGAATTATAACTAAGATATCGTATTGTGTGTTTCAATACGTCAAAACGAGAGATAATCGGAGAACTTCAAATATCTTTTACATGAGCCCAACGCGCTGGTTCGTTGTTTAAAACTAATTTGGAGACAATGACTTCCGATGATCACCAAATAATCACCAGAGCAGACAAAAAACCAACCGGAGTCCATGCACGTCACTATAATAGTCCCACTATCGACAAAGTTGCAGTTGTATTCGTTGGCAAAAATGTGGAATCGCTTGATATTGTGATAAACCGGCGTGATAACGGACCAGTGCAGCGCGTGTACGAAAAACATCGACCTTATATCAATATCCATTGATGATTTGTCAGGGAGAAGATGGCAACCACTTCCAGATAAAGATGGTCAATCCGCTACTGACCGGTTAGTTATTGAGCTGTCAATTGTACTTTCAAGTGAAGAAACGAATAAAAGGTTCAGTTCCATGCATTTTTATACATATTGGTTGATGATGCAACAAGGCGTGCAATCATCTTTTGAAATATCGTCGATTGTTTCAACAGTATTGCGTCAATATGTATGTCAAGGTCGAAATGGAAAGTTTAAATTTATTCCGCTTCAATCAATCAAAACTACGTCGGCCATTTGACTATTCTCCCAGCGACATATGTCGGTAGGTAGCGACCAGGCTGTGTTCAGCATTGCTGCTGTGGATGCAAATGACGAAATGCCAAGATTCCCGTTATGTTAGTTGCAATGAGGCGATTTGGTATATTTTCTCATTTGCAATACACGAAAGTCAACCCACTGTTCATGATTTGTGGATTCATTTGGATAATGGACGTCGTGTCTATTTCACGGAAGCTAGAGCAGTACAACGAGCAGACCGACCACCAACTACAACACTCACGAATTTCTTCGAATATTGCCAAAGTGATCCGTTCGCACGAATATTGCTTTACTGGAAAATGCCACGCTATTATACTTGGAACCATTCGACGAAGAAGTTTCAACGACGAATGAAAGGTAAACCTGTTGCAGGATACGTCGATGTGTATTCGACTGATGTGCTTAGCCGTGTGCACATCGGTTATCCATGACAAGACGAATTCTTCTATCATCGTATGCTTTTGTTCCATTTTCGTGGTTCTCCTTCGTTCGAATCGCTTCGTACTAGAGATGGTGTATTGTGCGCCATTTATCAAGAGGCTTGCCAACGTCTGATTTTGTTGGAAAACAACTGACATTGGGACTCAACAATCGCTGATGCCACTGTTTCTGCGCTGGCAAATCAATTCGTACATTGGTCGCAATCATCGAACGCATTGGAATTGTGGAACAAATACAAAGACGAGATGGCTGACGACATTTTGCATCGAGTTCGCACTGCAACATCGAATTATAACCTTGAAATGAACGACGAGATACGCAACGAAGCTATATGATCATGATCGAAGACATGTGCGTGCTTATGTGCGGCAGCTATTTGTCGAAATTGGGTATGTCAGCATCAATTCGTTCGATACACGATGCAGTGCAGAAAGGCACACCAACGTTTATTGGAAGCGTTCAATCGAACGATGAAGAATTTACGAAGTGACCTAAGACGTTTTGGTGAGCGATATTCTACTGGCCGCCGATTTTCGTGAAATGCTACCTGTCATTCCGAGATTGACAACTGCAGATGAACTCAACGCATGACAGAAATGGTCGCGTCTGTCACGCTATGTGAAGAAATTCGTCAAATTCGTGTTGATGTTTCGGCCGGATTGATTTCGTTTCCTTCGAATTTTTGCATGCTCACGACGGCGAAGGAAGAGCTTATCACGAAAGTGTTTCCGGATATCCGCCGAAATTATATGAATCACGATCGACTAGCGAACGAGCGATTTTGGCAGCGGAGAACAAGGAAGACATGTCTGAATTACTTGATTGAGACCGAATTACTTGATTCAAAACTAAATCTATTGGGAAATGCATTGTTACAAATCCGTTGACTGTGTGAACAATCAAGACGAGGCAAATAACTATCCGACCGAATTTTTGAACGCGCTTGATTTGTCGGGAATACCACCGCATAACTTGATGATCTAGGTAAGATCTGTGATAATTATGCTGCGCAATCTGAACCATTCGAGATTTTGTAACGAAACACGAATAGCTGTGATGGAACTGGTGAATCACGTGATTCAAGCGAGGATCATCAAGGGCCAATTCAAAGCAAAAGATGTTGTAATTTCGAGAATTCCTCTAATTCCAACTGACATTCCGTTCGACTACAAGTGCATTCAGTCTTCATTCGTTTGGATTTCGCTATAACAATTAACAAATCACAAAGTCAATTTGCAAAAAACCACTAAATTTTCGATAGATGTCTTAGTTTGAATCGACATTTTATTCACTTCTCAATACATTATGCCGCCTTTATGAATGCGTTCATTCATTAGTTCTGACAATTTTTTCAACCAATCTTATTGCTCAAAAATGACGATTTTTTCTTCTGGATTTTTCTACAAAAGATAATTGGACGAACAAATGACCGAACGTAAGCAACCATAAACCTGCTTTTAGTGTTGAATTCGATGAAAAAGTGAATGGAATGGCTACTCAACTCAATCGTCTATTGATAATTGAGTTGAGTTGTTAGATATTTTCTCTCATCGAAATCAACTTTCGTGAAGGCCAAAGTGTTTGCTCGGACGAAGTAATTTGGAGCGAAACAAAGTTCGCCGGTTACTTTATATTTTTTATAGAAATAAAAACTAGACAAAAAAAATGGCATTAAAATAATTTAGAAATTGTGTTATTTCTTAATTAATTTAAATATAAATAATTATAATAAAACTTACATCGTAATTTTTTTTTAAAACACCGGTGTTAAATTTAAAGAAATATAGAAATTAACGGGATTGGTACCAATACCGTTAATTACTATATTTCTTTAAATTTTATTCTATATATTTAATTTTTATAATTTTATAAATAATTTGTAATACATTTTTAACACAAACAAATGATTTGAACATCTTTGGAAAAATTCGAACGGTCGAATTTAAAATTCGTCAACTAAATGGTCGTCGTGTTGCATTCGGAAAAAATCGGTTCAATATTTTCTGTTAGTTGCATAATAGGGCAAATTTTTTCGATATCGAAAAATTTCATAATAGATATTGTATTATTTTTTTTCGAAAATACACACAACATGCGTTTTTAGAAAGACAAGCTGATTTGTTAAAATAATTGATAAATCATTTCAGCCCAATAAACTGATAGCGTAATTGATTTAGACGATAGAAAAGCTTTCATTGTAACTATTTTTTTATTATTAAATTTACAAAGGTAAATAAGAATATCGAATTGAAAATTATTGGTATATCAAGCATAATTTTGTATAATTTAATAGTTTTCTTCGACGGTGTGAAAATATTTAAAGAATTTTGTTTGAGTTTACACATTTAAAGAAGACAAATAAAAATAATTATATTCAAGAACAAATACCAACCATTGAGTCACATTTTATAATAAAATATTTAAATTATGGGAATTTTATTTGTTTAACATAAAAATGATTTTACATTTTAACCATTACCAGCAAGTTCCTGGTTAATCAGTTCACCGAGTTTCATGTAGTAATGTTATTATTTTGTATTTAATGTTAATTTGTTTTATTAGTTTTCTTTTCAGAGGTAAGCGCAATCTCAACATGGTGCACATAATTCGTGTCGACACAGATTGTTAAAAGTTTGGTGCGCACATATATGTACATACATTCCTAATTAAGAGTTTTCGTGCAAGAAAATATATCGTGTTATAATGTGCTAAGACGATACATAATATCTGGTAAGCAATTAACCTATATTGTTACGTAAACCGAAAGCCAACCATTCAAATCCTGTACACGCCGTGACGTAACAAAAACTTCAGAATTCTTTACTATACATATATAACACAAAACATACTTTTACTTTTTAAAACAAAAATTGGCTTTTCTCGTTATTTTGGCATTAACACTTTATTTTTAACAATCTTGAAGACTTTGATTGTTAAGTTGTATATAATTTTATATATCCATACGTATTACGATTCGTTACAGTCAATAAATTGTGGGTGAATGAAAAAAACAAAACAAAAAAGAATAATAATTAAATAACAACAACACAAGCAATAAATAAAGAAGTAAAATAAGAAATCTTGAATTTTACAATGTTATAAATAATAATAACAATAATATTATGGTTGGTATGTGGTTGATGAAGAAATGATAAGGCTTTTTATGGAAGTTTATACTTTATGGGTATAAAAACTAGGAAGTAGAAATACAACAAAAATTTTACGATATTGTGAAATTTTTATATTTTAGAAATATTCATAACTTGAGTAAGTAACCCTCACGCATCGTTAGGTGGTCAAAATATATGTACTAATCTAAATATATGAAAACCAATTAGTGCACGCCCGCGATTGCGTGCAGTGCAATCGAAACGTAAAATATATTTTTTAAACAGTTTCTTAAAGTGCAATGCACTTGCAGTGTTATACCGAATATATACAGACATGTTAGATTATGCCAAAATAGTTTGTTAATTTCCTGCTTTTCGCTGTCATCTTAAAAATTTGTGTTCATTGCGTGCGGCTATAATGCGTGACTTAGCTTGGTTAAAGTTATGTTGTATATATATTCCATGCTTCGTTGACCGTGTAACGTATAACCATTGAAG
This sequence comes from Nephrotoma appendiculata, assembly GCA_947310385.1. Lineage (NCBI taxonomy): Eukaryota > Metazoa > Arthropoda > Insecta > Diptera > Tipulidae > Nephrotoma > Nephrotoma appendiculata. The sequence continues at coordinate 40,794,675 of OX371224.1, forward strand.
GGGCTACTGTCCAAAAAAAAATTTTGGTTTGAATAACTCTGGAGATATTTGAATTTATTTGTAAGAGTAATCGCAGTGAAAGCTTTCTCTTAGGTTATGAGTCTCCATAACAAATGACTTGAGCTCGTGTTTACGCTTAACTGCTCTGTGTTGTGTGTCTACGCGTATTTCGCAATTGTCGACAGTGAAGACAATGTCAACAACCAACCTATAAGAAATGATATTAAAAACTAAATTTTCGCATTATTTTTTTTTTATTTTACGTCAGTTAGTCTGACAAACTTTTTGTCTAGCTAATAGGTAATTGTCATATTATCTAAGGGGCAAAGTAATTTTATAATTTGATATTAAAACACGTAAATTAGTAGTTAGTAGCGACGTTAGTATAATTCGTTAGTACCGACCCATACGTTAGACATAACCTGCAACTCGATTCTGCTTTTTCCTATAGCCATATTCCAGAACTTCTTAAAAAAATCATTCAATAATCTCATTTCCATCCAACATACCCAAGCAAATCATAATCGGTTGAGAAACTACCGAGTTCCGTCCCACATTGCCATATTCCAGAACTTCTTCCAAAAATCATTCAATAATCCGATTTCCATCCAACATACCCAATCCCATCATAATCGGTTAAGAAACTACCGAGTTCCGTCCCACATGGCCATATTCCAGAACTTCTTCCAAAAATCATTCAATAATCCAATTTCCATCCAACATACTCAATCCCATCATAATCGGTTAAGAAACTACCGAGTTCCGTCCCACATGGCAATATTCCAGAACTTCTTCCAAAAATCATTCAATAATCTCATTTCCATCCAACATACCCAAGCAAATCATAATCGGTTAAGAAACTACTGAGTTCCGTCCCACATGGCCATATTCCAGAACTTCTTCCAAAAATCATTCAATAATCCCATTTCCATCCAACATACCCAATCCCATCATAATCGGTTAAGAAACTACCGAGTTCCGTCCCACATGGCCTTATTCCAGAACTTCTTCCAAAAATCATTCAATAATCCCATTTCCATCCAACATACCCAATCCCATCATAATCGGTTAAGAAACTACCGAGTTCCGTCCCACATGGCCATATTCCAGAACTTCCCTCAGAAGTCATTCAATAATCCCATTTCCATGCAACATACCCAATCCCATCATAATCGGTTAAGAACCTACCGAGTTCCGTTCCACATGGCCATATTCCAGAACTTGTTCCAAAAATCATTCAATAATCCCATTTCCATCCAACATACCCAATCCCATCATAATCGGTTAAGAAACTACCGAGTTCCATCCCACATAGCCATATTCCAGAACTTCATCCAAAAATCATTCAACAATTCCATTTCCATCCAACATACCCAATCCCATCATAATCGGTTAAGAAACTACCGAGTTCCGTCCCACATGGCAATATTCCAGAACTTCTTCCAAAAATCATTCAATAATCCCATTTCCATCCAACATACCCAATCCCATCATAATCGGTTAAGAAACTACCGAGTTCCGTCCCACATGGCTATATTCCAGAACTTCTTCCAAAAATCATTCAACAATTCCATTTCCATCCAACATACCCAATCCAATCATAATCGGTTAAGAACCTACCGAGTTCCGTTCCACATGGCCATATTCCAGAACTTGTTCCAAAAATCATTCAATAATCCCATTTCCATCCAACATACCCAATCCCATCATAATCGGTTAAGAAACTACCGAGTTCCATCCCACATAGCCATATTCCAGAACTTCTTCCAAAAATCATTCAATAATTCCAGTTCCATCCAACATACCCAATCCCATCATAATCGGTTAAGAAACTACCGAGTTCCGTTCCACATGGCAATATTCCAGAACTTCTTCCAAAAATCCTTAAATAATCCCACCAATTTTTTGATACCACGCATAAAACCTTTCTACGATAAATTGTCCACGAAAAACTGTTCTACGATAAATTGTCCCACGGTAAATTGTGTCCACGATAATCTGTTCTACGGTTAAATGTTCACGTTAAATTGAAACACGATAAATTGTTTACGATAAAGAGACCATCACCCGCTTTTATTATACTCCCAACATTTTTTCAGAATCAGCCTCATGTTGAAACACTTGTGACTGGTGGATCTGTTGGGACGAAAACTACACTGATAACGTTTTCGGGGAAATTGGGGGAAAATATTAAAAAATAAAAAGCCAAACAAATTTAAAACATTTTTTGTACCTTGTAAAAACAGGCATCCAAATTTTTTGTCGACTGTACTATTTCAAAAACGTGTTAAAAAAGACCGTGTAAAACACGATTGGGGATAAGTACTCAATTAGAGTAAAAATATGCAAATGCACTCATATCCTTCAATAATATGCACACTAACTGATTTCCTGAGCGAGTTCCTCTTACCCATCTAATCAGAGTGCATGTAAGCCACTGACAATTTGTTTCCAATTTCCTCTAGGCTTGATGGTGCCTTATAGCACTGTCTACTAGAAAATAGCTGCCTTATTGGTACAGGCGAGTTTCTGTGAAAACACCACCTAATCCTGTATGAACCACTACTAGATCCAAGACAGTCTCGAGTGCAGCGGTCGGTTTGAGATATATAGTCCTCATAATTTTCAAGAAAACATTCCCGTTTCTCACTTCCATCTCCAGTTAAACCTAATATTCCTGAAGAACAAATCAAATATCATGACCCAATGGTTTAACACAAATGAAACATATAAAATGATCAATGGAGATTCCGTATATTATCTCATTAAGTAGATCAGCTCCTATACCTCTGTCATCGAAAATTTCATATTTCTCTGTAAACTTGAACACTACATGAAACAACCTTGAACACTAAAAATTAAAATATGTATAAAAAAATTACCACTAGGCATCTACTTTCCCATTTCCTAAACCGCTGCAATTGTCTCTCTCCGAACTTTCCAATTTAGTTTTTAGAGCTGCGCTAGGATTCTAATGAAAAAGTTCAACTTGTATTAGGATTTTAACATGTCATTTTGATGAAGTTCTATAATTTGATTTGGGTGGAGATTTAAAAATGAATTTTAGAAAAGTTCTGAGCTTTGGGATTCGGCCGTGCTAGGCAATTTCTTAGCTAATTATGTTCGAATCAAGTATGTTGAGCTGAATCGAGATTCCATCATAAACCATGGATGAAGTTTTGAATTTTTCTACAAAATAAATCTGAAAATAATCGGCCAAGGGATTATTCAGTTCCTCTATTCACAATAGCTAAACCAAACTTGGCCTTAAACCACTAAGAGATGACCCAGGGAAATTCAGCTTCCCCAAAACTAAAATTTGCTAGAATTCCTTTTCAGACTACTGAGACTATACCACACATCTCAATCAATCAAAAAGAAAAAAAAATTAAGATTTACGTGAAGTGATGGCATGAACGGAAGAGAGGACCATTCTATCTGGTGTATGCGCAAGTCATTGAATAGGATATAAAACAAATAAATTGATATTCGTGTCTGACATTCCCATGAAATAGCAAACTTGTTTCGAGAAATATTGTTGTGCCAGATAAATTCTTTCATACAAAATAGCGCCAGCAGTAAGAAATCTAAAAAATATTCAATATTAAAATGCCGAGAGATATCACATATGAGGTCTCACCCCTTTAAACCAGTCAAGAACGAGTTTGAATTAAATTCTTGAATGCGTTCAAATAATGCGAAAGAGAAACTATATAAATATAAACGTATTTTGGATAGATAGGGGAATTGACAATTACCATAGTTTTTGAGAATTGTTTATGAGCATATCGTATTTTGACCAAATGAAACATCCGTGGGAATTAAACTGACATATCTATCGTATTAAACTAACAGGACACGATAAATTACTGCAATTTACCACCGACATGCCATGCAACATGTTTAAGCAGTAAACCTAAGCAGTAAAATATTGCCCCACTGACATCGGTTTGTAATCTTTGTAACGAATATGTCGTAGTTCCTGTGCTTGGTGCAATTAAATCTCGTAATAATCAATCATTAATGATTTGTACTTTTCCTTATTGACCAGAAAGTGAAATTTGTAAAATTGCATACACTGTAAAAATCTCTAATCGGCGCGATTTATGAACGCTTTCCCTTAATATGTATCGACAACGAAATCTCAAAGAAATTAAGTTACATGAAATATTTGCAACGGACATAAATTCGTTACGCAATTTCCCGCCGTTTCAGACAGTAATTATAAAAAAAAAATAACATTTACGTTTCATCATATAAAAATTCTCAATAATAAATAAATTTAATGATTCTCACGACAGATCTCATAAGGTTGGGACTAACAAATAAAAAAAATTAGCTAGACAAGAAGAAATTTATTGAATCATTAAACATCGTGTCTTTGGTGATGTACCTTTAACGAGGATGTTACTACATAATTTGATTGTAGCTCTCTAAAAATGTCTACCCCTTATCGTCCCACTCCCCACAGCTAAAATATAGAGGAACTGTATAGACTTTTGTATCTCACATCGTATCGCAAATGCTATTAATCGTAGAAAATCAAAATTTTCAAAGGCGGCTATTGGAATTGTAAATGTTGCCTAGTTAACTTTACTTCCTATGCGAGTTCACAGTAGGCTGCCCCTTTCAGCGGGCATCAGAACCTGGCTGAGATTCAAATTCACACATTAATCCAAAAATAACATGATTATGTGACCTTAACAATTAGGCGGTCAAATCCCTTTATGGGATATAATCAACAACCACGATAGAGGTTATAAACTATTGAAGGACCACTTTGTATGCGATGACCTCGCTGACCACATTCATAATTTCGTTTACCGGACCGGAATTTTCTTTGGTTGCGCCCGAAAACCTCGCTGGCCTGTTAGTTGCTGAAGTGGACTATATTTGTTTTTCGCACCCCAAATTCACCAATAAACTCGACTCAAGAAAACCACTTTTTTATTGAATTGAGGACCTCTCTTGGTCACGGCTGGATTAACAAGAACTTTATTTTTCACAATTTTTAGTTACACAAATTTTTTGTATTAGTACAAAGTGACATCTACTTTTTAACATTCTTAGACTTATCTTTCTATGATGTGACAATTTTTTCCTCTTAACTTTTGCTTAATCTAGTACATTATTTACTCTAGTTCTTGATCTGTCAAAATTTAGTATGCACAAACAATTTTTATGAAAAAGAACATAATTATAATGGTAAGCTTTTCTTTTGTCTGATTTACAATTGATTAACTATAACAATTGACTAATAATTATTTTATTTTCAGGTAAGTGAACTAAGAATCATATTTTGTTATTGTTGTGGAATCAGGGTTAGCATTTGAAGAGCATCTTATACAGCGAAGTAGTTTTGTTGTTTATCAAATCATTTATAAGTTGATAGCAGAGGGTGGTCAATTAAAGTGAATTTTTGTACGAGTGTTTTTGCGTCATCAAAATAGTATAGTGTTGTAAGTGAATATTACGTACGCGAGTTATTGTTCGACAAGTCAACATGAGTTACAGTACGTACTAAAGTGTTGCATATTAAAATCATTCTGTACTGTGAGTTTAGAATTCGGGCTGCAATTCTAGAGAGAAGTTCGATTAAATTACGAGAATTCGATTTGGTATAGTGATTAGAAAGCCACGAGCGCAGGGTGAATCAATAAAGTGAAATGGCAGACAAGGAAGTCAAAAAATTCACCGCCAGTCGAGAAATGGGAAAGAGCACCATTAGCAGATTAGTAAACTTTGCTAATAACATGGCCGAAAGAACAACACGGGTTGGGATTGCAGCGCGGTTAGAATATTTAGAGCGAGCCTTTTCGGAGTTTCTTGAATGCGATACTAAATTGGTTAGCCACGATGGTACTTCTGAGTTCGGCGAGGTTTCAAGAAATAATTCAAATTGACCAGCAGGAGCAAGAGCGAGGTCAAGTTGAAGGAATGATGTCCAGGTTACTACGAGAGCGGAACGAGTTCCTAATAAGCACTTTATCTTCCACATGTATACAACCTCCCTAAATCAAACCATTCGAGACACGGCCGACGAAGGTAACATTTCCGTACGACTCCCTACACTACGATTACCCAAATTCTCCGAAACCGACGAGGATTTTCCGAGTTTCAGAGATATTTTCGTTGCATCAGTATACATAGTAAGTTGGGATTTAACGATGTTCAAAAATTCCAATACTTAAATCGACAATTGGAGGGTGATGCTGCGGACTTAATCAAGCACATAACTGTTTCGGTGGCAAATTACACCCAAGCTTGGGACAAAATATGTGATAAGTATGACAAGGGGAAACTGGTCATAAATTCATTAATCAGATCATTTAGTGAGCAACCTGCAATTAAACAGCCTTCGGTAAGGAAACTGCGACAATTATTTAACGATTCGGATGAAGTGAACTTGCACTAGGCGGTGAAGCTACCAAGCGTGATCCGTGGTTTTACGAAAAAACGATTGTTTACAATTCTTGAGTGATAGATGTGACGCGTTGAAATCGTGTGCACCCGTTAAGCAAAGTGTATTGAAGCTTACCACTGTCAAAACTCATCAGTTAAACCCAGTTACTGCAGAGTCGTGCGAATGTGTGTACTGCAAGGGTTCGCATCGTCTATATCAATGCGACAAATTCAAGGAGATGAGTTCGAGTGACCCACGCGAAGTAATTGTATGAGTTGTAAGCGTCGACAGCACACTCTACTACACCTTGATAATTCAATTACCAATTCAGCTACAGCTGCCACAGAGGTATCAGTAAAATCAGTACCTAGCCAGCCAGAAATAAACACTACGTCTTCAGGAAGCATAACAGCAAACATTTGCAACCTCGGTAATACTATTCTCCCTACAGCTACAGTGAGAGTTAAGACTCAAGTTGGACATGTGAGTTTCTGCCGACTCCTCTGAGATTCAGGATCCCAAACCTCATTTATCTCACAATTGTGTGTTATTGATGTTAAATACCACAAACTGTCGACTTCAAATAGAGGGACTTGCGACGTCAAATGTCTATACTCTCGGAAAGACCGAAGTCCCAAAAATTTCTAAGTTAACGGAAAATTAAAATTTCAACAGTGAGATCAGTCAATTGCCAATTACTACAATCGCGGATCCAAGATTCAGAAACACAAAAAGAAACGCGTTCCACTTTAGTGATAACGCAGACCTCAGTGATAATAGAAAAAGATGTACAGGGTGGACAAAAAGTCCCATCCCTATTTATATTTTTAAACGAAACGATAAAACTAAAAAACTTAATTGCAAATTGAAGTTTTATTAGTGAAGATTTTGCATCACTTTTTGAAATATGATCTGTACATTTTGAGCCATTTCTACTTGAATGTTATCATTCATCTCCCGTAAAGGGAAAGTCCTCAGATCAGACGATCGAGGCCTCGGCCATCCCAAGTCGCCGTTTTTTGAGATGAAACGGTTTATAATTATTTCCCGCATCAAGTTCATTGGCCCACGAGCGTTGTGAGGAGGTCCTAACGCATTGTTCTGTAGCGATCTCTAATGATCATAATGCTTGTTCGTGCAACATTTTCAAAGAAACATGGTCTAAAAAACTTGCACGAGGTTTTGCCGTACCAAAGAGTCACACGAAGTGGTGTAATGACCGTTGGTGGAAATTTTCAGGACTATGTGTGCCCCATAATCTGCAGGTTTGCTTGTAGCATAAACCTGATCAGATGAAAGTGAGCCTGTTTGGTCATTCTAAAAATTCTTAAAAATTGGTTATTCTTGGATAGTACTCTAAGCGCAATGTCAGGTCACCAGAATGCAGCTGCTGGGTCGACTAGATTTTGTTGTTTTGTTGATGTTTCAGCGTTATACGCAACACTGTGTCAAGTGAGCCAAATATTTCTGACCGATCGTTTAACTGGGCCTGTCCGTGCATCTCACATCTCTTTGCCACCACAGCACGAATAGTGGGAGCTGTTGAAACATCGCGAACTCCATGAAAATGTTCGTTTAGCAGCAATTACTGGCCGGCAATTACTGATATAAAAATATTAAGATCGCATTTTGGTTCGCTCTGCAATGGTGTATTGTTCCATATTAAAAACTCCCAAGTTTAAGGTCTGAATAAAAATATTAATTTTTTAAATCGGAATGGACTATTTGCCACTCTGTACTTTGAAAGGCAGCTGTTATATCCAAGAAAGTACTCACGAGATACTTGTCATTATTAAATAATTTTTAAATCCTCATGTGGAGCAGTTTCACATCATTTCAACCCTGCAAGCATTCTAGGTGGTACTGAGAGGAATACTATATAAGTGGTGGCCTCTAATATATTCGACATTATTTCTTTCCAAAGGTTTAAGAATAGTTTAATGATTCGAAATGTCTTGAGGCTGTAATCGAATTACTAAATTTTAGGGGCAGAAACAACACCCTGTAGTAGTTCAGCTCAATGTGTGGAGAATAAAAGTTTATATGTGCTTAAGTCCCTATCGGGTGGGTTGTCCAGAACTAGAAAAGTGAACAGAGAGCACCATCCCGACAATTTCCGTAATGGTGGAGGTCAGGCTGAAATCACGAAATCGCATTATACAGTCTCCTAATTTTACACAGAACGCTTCTTCTTGCAAATTCGCGAAGTCCTTAGATGTGATTTTTTATATTCGTTTTGTACTATTCAAAAATAAATCTTTTGACTCTATTCATGTGAGTCTACAGACAGTTTTAATTTTCAGAATTCCAAAGGATGTGATTTTTCGAAAACTAATATAATTGCACTCGTCAAAAGTCAGGTACAGTGGTCGGCGATTGAACGTCGTAGAGGAAAGACGTGTTTTTTGTCTCTCCTCTAAATAATTAAAAATAAATAATTTAAATGTGTTTTAATTAACTAATTAATTAAATAATATATATCTAAGTGTTCATAGACATAAATAAATAATATATTGTGTGATTTAAAGAATTTTGAAGCCGTAATAAGATACATATTGAATAGTTATATTATATTAATTTGTGTGTGATGCGCTTGCAATGGCGTAGAATATGTATATTACAATTTCGTTTATATGTATTTTGATTCCGTTGTTTAAATGCGTCATACGCATTGTATGTATGTAATTTTTCAATATGTGTAGGACTTTTATGATTCCAGAGGATGAATAAGATAAGTGTTTTCTCATTTTTTCCATTGTTTTAAGTAACACGTTTTAATACATATTAATTATTAACATAATATATTTTTCCAAATAAATTTTAAGTATATAATAAAATGATTACTGTATTCTATAACTCATAAAGGTGTAGAGTACTAATTCTCATGGTGGTAGTATTGTTTGAGTATTGTTTGTGCCAGAAAGTGTTTTTCAATTCTGTTATTCTGTTTTGTTACACTCGATAACAATTTTTGTTGTTCTTTTTGCGACGATTGTTTTTCGTTGGTACTTTTGAATTCTAACTTTTGTTTTTTTATATTTATTTACTCGTACGACGTACACTATATTTTGTATGGAAATTAGTATTGGAGGTGTATAGCGGGATATAATGTACATTTCAATACCACCGAAAATGTGGTTTTGCAATCTATATACAAAGCTTGTTATATGCTTTCGGCTGTGCTTTGTATGGATGTGTATGTATTGATTACGAACGAAAAATATACAAGATCAGGGGACTTTTGTTTTCATTTTGTTTTATTTATGTCATCATTACATAATTATTATATTTTTACTTTTTGTGCTTGGTAGTGTAAATGTTTTTCTATATGAAAAAAACGATTCAATCATTGATTTTTTTTTTTGTGTGATCAATTTACACAGGGGCGGCGAGGATACGGTGGATGTGTATTGCGATAAATTTTCTTTTATATTGATGTTAACGGGCGATCGCAGAGTTTTCATCTATTGGGATTGGGAAATAACTTTATGGGTTGCAGTGTGTTGGTTTTTTTATTCTAGAGAAGCGGGTAGCGAGCACTCCTGGATCTACATTACATATTTTTCTTGGTACATTTTACTAAGATTATTTATGAAAATGATTCTTTCCACATTTTGATTTCAGAAATTAACTAATTTTACTAATTCCTACTCCAATTATTCACCGTTTGATTAATACTCAAACGGTGAATAATTGGAGTAGGAATTAGTAAAATTAGTTAATTTCTGAAATCAAAATGTGGAAAGAATCATTTTCATAAATAATCTTAGTAAAATGTACCAAGAAAAATATGTAATGTAGATCCAGGAGTGCTCGCTACCCGCTTCTCTAGAATAAAAAAACTTTATATTTACGTTATATTTATTATGTTTTATATGATGAGCAATTTAGAGTTATCAAGGTTTATCAGGGGCTGCATATAATAGATATATAGGGAATAATAGTTATAATAAAAGATAATGAAATATACGAATATACAAAATTCTTATATCATGCCTTTCTAATTTTGACTAGTATTTTTATTGGGTTTGGATTGGGTTGGTAGGGGGTCGAGTGTCGGGTGCATTTGTCTTCTTGTTCTTTTCGCGCTTTATATTTGTGCCGTTTGATGGTGGATTGAGTTTGGTAATAATTTGATTCATCATTTTTAGGAGAATTGGTTTCATTATAGGTAAAACTAATTATTTAATATTCTGATTTTTTGTTGATAATTCTGTAATATATTAATCATTATATTTTAATTTTTATTTCTATTATTTAAAAAATTAGGAATTTGAACAGTAATGAATACATTACTAAGTTACAGGAAATCAATTATTGATTATGAACAGAAAGCTAATTAATTTAAATTTCAGGATGTGTAACAGTTCAGCTACTGCTGAACCGTTAACAGAAAATATTTTTATCAGCTCAGCGGTTCCGGTTTGACGGTCGATTGCTCGGCTAAGTCTCAGGAGCGTCAGGGGTGGGGTTTCCGAAACATGAGCCAATCAGTAATGACCGTAAATGGAAAATAAGAAAATAAACTAAGAAAGAAAATTAGGATTCTCGAGAAAAAAAAAACACTTGAAGGTCACATGCCCAGCCAAACTACTCACCTCCGTTGCATCTCCCCGTTAACAGAATTTACCACATTTTAATTAATTAATTGAATAAAGCGATAGGTAATTTTTAGGTCAAATTCATAATTATTAACTTCAAATATTATCATTTTTTTTTTCCTTTTACATGCTAACGAAAATTTAAATGGATTTACCTTAAATTACTAACATCAGAACTTTACTTAAATTACAAAAAAAAAAAAAAAAACTAAAAAAAACTGATAATGGATGAATATTATCATTAAATTGAAAATAAAGGAGTATTGCTAAATAGACCAAAATATATTGTTTATAATAGAAGTACAAACTAATTTACCAATCAATAAATATACACCTTTGCACTAAATGGAAACTTAAGAATTAATTTTATTTATTGTTTGAGGAATTAGTTTAAACTTTAATCTTCGTTTCAGAAATACGAAAATGTTTAAGTAATAATAAATTTATATTAAATAACTTACAATAAAATATACAAAACAAATTTCTCAAAAATTGTAAACGTTGGGCGCCATGACGTTGACAACGATGGATGACCTTATTTCCGTAGCACATATACGTTTTCGATGAGTATGATTGGTATGATCATTCATTAATGTTGGAGTTGTGAATGCACGAATTTTTCAATTAAAGGCAGATATTTTATTTTATTTTGGTTAGAATTTTGATTGTTATTAATGGATTTATTTATTATTTAATCAGAATTATTATTAATTATGGAAGTATCTTTGGAACAGTTCGAGTTAGAAAAGATTTTATTAAACTTATTAGACTCTTATTAATATCGATATTGTCCGGTTTATGTTACGATTATCACAAAACCACACCCAAAAAAACAGATTTGAGTTTTAACGTTCATCACTACACATTTTATGGCTCACCATTTTATAATTTTTCGAGTTTACGAGCCGCACTTAAATTGCGTCCAACTTCTTATTATTTACGATATTATTATATACGAGACCAATTATTCACATAATAGTACGACATAGAGTATAGTTTCAGTTAATATTTTGCACCAAACAACTCTTTCGATTTCACCAATATCTGATTATTTTCATTCACGTTTGAACTGTCGTTTCACTTCAAATAAAGTTCGGCATTTTCACATGACATATTTTTATAACCAATTTACCGTTTATGACACACCTGGTAAATTTAATGTTCGTTTTCACTTGTTTATTTTTATCTTTTTATATATATTAAATTAATAAATTTATAAAGTTCATATATATTAACTTTAAATGATTGATCATTTAATTGTACAATAAAACAAAAAATATGACCAAGTATTTTTGGGAATCACTGTTACTTTTTATATTTTAAGATTATACTTGGAGTGATCAATATAAACACACTGCACAATTTATTAAGTCTCTTCTTTATTTATCAAAATTTAACATTCAACTCCCTGTCCAAATGTTTTTTCTTTTCCTCATCACCTCCCTCTCCCTCGTCATCTCTTTCGGACCATCGTGTCATCTCATCGTCGTTAATACCATTGTTTTTCGATACCAAATCATAATACAATTACATATATAATATTTGTTTTGAAGCAATATCAATTAGTTAACAGTACAGAAATATTTTGGTGTGTGCATATTTTTAGTTCATTACACAACATTGGCATTAACAATATTCAATAAGTAGAATATAAACCCCTATTGCAGGGATACACACCTCATCTAACTCACAACTCACAATCAATGCAACGAGAAGACAAAAAAAAAGTTTTTCCTGAAAGAATTAGAAACTGTAGCAGGGAACGAAATGTGAAATTCGTTACAGATGCTCATGGGTTATTTCTCGTTTAATTAGGAGATGGCAGTTACTGTTATAATGATGACCATGGTGCTTCGATTGTTAGTATTAATTATTGCTGAATTATACTTTAACAGGTTTTATTGGTGAACGAGAAATGTCGCTGCTACTTATTAATAAGTATAAGCTTTAATGTTTTACACTGTTTAGTATCTCGAAGTCCTGTAATGATACTTTTGATTCTGGTTAGTACTATTATTATATACTAATTATTTGGTGGTTTGAATTTGATTAATTTTATTTAATATTTTTCAGGAGAATTGAATTGAATTAATTAATGATAATTATTACATTAAGCTGTTTTAATATAATTAGTTAATACTTCATTATTGACCATTCTTTTAGTATTCCTAATAGTAAAAACCACCACTGGAAATATTATAAGTTTTATTGCAGATAATTTAATATAATTTTTAGGATTCTGTTTGCTGAGATTTATACCATATTTTAAATAATTGTGCTGTCTTGTGTTAACCGTCTTACATTACATTTCAACTAACAATTTACTAACTATTGACTACTTAGGTGTCTGAAACCGGGTCAATTTCCATAATAATTAATATACCATTGCTATCCCTCCATCTTGTTATGTGTAAAAGAGTGTGCGGATGGGCCCGGCGTCAACCAGGAATCTTACTTAGGTTTGGTCGCACATTCCAATCAATCAATCAATCAATCAATCAATCAACTCGTCAAAAGTCAGGTACAGTCGAAGGAATCTCATCCAATGAAACTAGCAAAGGTAGATGGGCAAAAAAGACTAATTCCCAGTTGTAAGGTTCTTACTACGACGGTAAGGTTCAAGTAAGTTGGAAAATGTATTTGTTAAAAACTTTTAAAGAATTTCTGGACCGTTTACATTGAAATTTTTTTTTGTTTCTTTCGTTCGATTGATAACACGTAAAATGACTGACCAAAGTACCTAGATTAAAAAGACCAGGTATTTTATGCTTTTCTAGACCCTTTTGTTGCTTCCTCTCGCTTTCTCTTTCTCGCTCTCTCTCTCTCACTCTCTCGCTCTCTCTCTCTCTCTCTTCTCAGCGAGAAGTTTCAATGTTGCATTTCCTTATATTCATACGCCAAATTGAACAACACCTCGAACAACAGATGTTGTTTCAAACTGATCTGATGCAGTTCCTTTGATTGCGATTTTACATACAAACCCAGACGTTGTTAATTTACACAGACAAACGGTTTTGGCCTCCGAAGTACTTGTTATTCGTCCTCTATTAAGCGACAACTTCAGGTAAGGCAGGTACGAATCGGGAAAATGTATTTGAAGGAAAAGTCGTTTTGGATAAGAAATTCACTTTTAAATTTATTTCCTTCACTGTACGCGTCTGTGTAAAAAATCAATTTTTCGTATTTTTAACCGTACGAAATATTTTATTAAAGTTTTTGATTAACACAACCGTGCGTTTGATTACAATAAAATGTTATTACGTCGCCACACTATTTTTGCCATCATGTTCGTTTTTTTTAATGAAATTCTAAAGTTCCATTATAATCTTTTAAAAAAGTATAAGAAATGTTATAGAAAGAACACAAGACAAAAATTAAAAATTTAAAACTTGTTTTTTTGAGACATCGCCATTCAACTACGAAAAGATAAAAAAAAGTAAAAAAAAATTGTTATAAGATGATTCTGTGTGCTTTTTGTGTTTTCGTCTTAAGCAATAAAAGGGTGATTCGGAATTCGAATGTTCTTTATATAGTTAGCTATTTTGTGCCGCATTATTTTGGAGAAAATCAGAATTGTGTGTCATGTCTCATGCGTGTACGGCATTCAAGTTCAACTTCAATGCAATAAATTTACTATTAATGCATGTAAAGGTCATCACGTCTCACACCACGACTATAATATATTGATTGAGTTATGGAGAAACTTATTTATATAGTTTTCCGTTCATAACCTAAGACAATTGCTTGTTGTTGATTGTGATTAATGATTGAGGCCAAATACAAAAAAGTCACAGAACTAAGGTAACGTGCGAGTACATAAAAATCAGTCTGACAGTGTTCCTTCCTATTATCGGTCTCGAGGTTAAAAAACTATATATGTATATACCCATTCTAGATGTTAAATATTCTTGTATACCACCAAGATTATGTAAAATCAAGATAGGAACGATAAAAATAAAACAGAGTTTCCAATACAATTTATCATATTCAAATGTACAAAATAAATAAATAAATAAAGTCTGGTTCTTTGTACCAAACAAATACAGCAATAATTCATTGCAACAATTGTTAGACATAAATACATAATACATACAAGTTTTGCATATAATATTATGCAGTTCTGGAGATCTTATCCGGCGTACACGAGAGATCTATTTATAGAAGATAACGATCGGAGTGGCAGAAAGAATTTGAACTTTCAAAAAATTTGTGTAAACCTACAGATCGCTTTCAAAATTTAAATATTTCGCTGTCTAGTTATGTAACGTGCATACGGTGTGGGTTTGTTATATAATTTTAAGTTCTACATATATTTTTTTTCTAAATGTCTTTCGATATCAATTTTAATGTCAATCACGATCAATCCAACCATATTAGTTAAAAAAAAAAAAATTAAAAATACATTTATTTATAGTTTTTGTACGAAATTATGTCAACGATAGTGTTGTAAGCTGTTTTACAAGGCGCAAACATAAAATACGACCATACAAAGTATATGAAATATATAGACAAGTCTGCGGGCTATATATTTAAGCAAAATAGATGGGTAAAAGGGCGTTGACCCATATAATTCGGATGGTATATAAAAAACCATATTAACAAAATTATAATCGGATCAAATTTTATTTTTAATATACAAACTTCCTTTGCTGTAACTCAAATTTCATAATTCCTATTATATTTCATTAGTTTGCTAATCGTATCCACTTCCCTGCTGTTTGTCGTTTTCATATAATATTGAGACGCTCCAAATGCATGCTACTACATCGTACCGATGCAATTTACATAAAACAACTGGTCATATTATAAATTTACGTGTGTGTAAAATATTTATATGGCGATGTTTACCTTTTTGAAAAATGATATCAGTATTTTTTTTTTGTCTTCGTGGCCTTCATAAAATATAATAAGGAAGTTATTTATGTTAAGAGCGAGTGACGGAACACATTTAATCCGAACCAGTTTTTTGGTATTTATAATGCTGTCATTGCCGATCGTTGGCTTATTGCATAACATAAAGCAAGGAAGCGCTTTCAAATTACTTACAGAGGAAAACGTACAGTGTTCTTTAAAACGTAGACTTTTCGCCGCTGTAAATCCATACGTAATAAATTCGCAACTCTAACCAAATTGTATTTAATTTTAAAACATACTCTCAAATTTCATCGTGACACTCAAATATTGACATAACCTCGCGTACAAATAAAATTTCCTATGTTTGTAAATCATAAAAATATTGAATTTTATGTAAATTGATTTTAGGCCGTGTGTGAATATATTAAAAATAATTTTGTTAAAATTTTTGTGAAAAGAAATTAAGGAGGTGACATATTTTTAACATGATGAGTAAATGTGCTGTGAGAATTTGTTAAATTTTTGACAGCACTAACTAAATATAAAATGGATCGCGTTGGTGTTGTTAAAAGACTTATAATTATATTATTATATAAAAAATATTATAATTATGGAAATCGTCAAGAGATTCAAAAACAAACAAGAAAAATCAGAGAGGTAATTTTTATATATAATCAACCCTTCTTTAACGTGATTAATTCGTACTATGTTATATGTGAACAGTAACAGTTGCCACGGATGTTTCAATTACGCTTACTAAATTTATATTGGTTTGTGAATTAGCCAGCAAATCCCTCACTGACCATTTTATTTTTGATAAAACCTTTTCAATGGGATTCAACAACGAGGACAACGTAGAAAGAAAAATTAATGTATGAGTTGTCTCACTAACTTTATCAAGCACTTCTTTGTTTTGTGAATTGTACAATTATCCAGAATCAGCCATTCCCCTGTGATATTATATAGCTTCAGTCAGTTTAACAAATAATTCATCAAGGAACATAATAAAAATAAATATTAGAATTAACAGGAGTTTGCTATTATTTGACCACTATGAGTGAAACATTTCGTCCTCTCACAGTCGGTACTATTATATGAGCAGCTGTATTTATTTTGGATCCAGCCCTAGTTCTGTGAGGGTGGCAGTTGAAACCGGATTCTTCAATAAACACTACAGTGCCTCAAACACATCCTCCACTTGTGGATGGAACTTCGTCGTTTCATTATTTACATTATTTTACAAATATTGAATTTGAAATGAAAAAAATTGAAATTGAAATAAATAAAATTGAATTTGAAATTAAAAAACTTGAATTAGACGTGAAAACCTATACATAATATGAATAATTTTTATAGATTCACAGTAAAAACCATTATACACAAAATGTTGAACAAGGCCGACATGAGCTCGGGCTTAAATTTTGCAGACGGCCTTTGGCCGTTATATCTTTGCTAATGCCATATGTGTTATTGACGGCACTAACATCGGAATCAAGTTTCCAGTCAATAAACACGATGAATATATTAAATATAAAACTTTGTATTCGATTCAATGCCAGGCCGTCGTGGACAGTAACTATTTATTTAATCATGTTTTTCCTGGATCGGTACATGATACCAGAGTTTTTACGTTGTATCAAAATGCCAATTACACGAATAACAATTGTTATCTATTAGGCGATAGTGGATACCCCTGCCAATTAAACCCTGTAGCTGTAATCACTCCATTCAGAAATGCAGTGTTTACAGGCTTTGTTCTTCATAATATTTGTGTGTCCGGAGGTGTTTTTGTCTTGCGCCTGAGGAAGATGCCCAGGTAGAAAACATAGATGTGGCAGAAAATGATGATAGCTTTTACTTTTTGAAAGCAATTGCTTTTCGAAATGTGCTGTTGGAACAATTAAATCGACAAAAACAATTTATAAATAATCAGTGTTTTTATTTTAATATCAGTTAAATGTCTCCGATTCAGAGTCGTCGGATCCCGAAGATATTAAAAGGGCATCGACATTTATATTTGCATTTGACATTTATATTTTTATTTTGTCCAAAAACTCCTAAAAGGACATTAATTTTCATTTCCAATCTGCGCTCTCCTCGTTCTCGACGTCTTGTATTTATATCTACAAGATTGTGTCTGCCGAATTGAGAGCGAGACGTAGAAGGCACAGATAAATTAGCAAAACTCTAAAACAACGCTAAAATATTAGGTTACGTTTTTTTAACAACAGTTGTCAAAACTATAGACGGTCTCTACTGCGATAAATTTTTATTTTTTTCTTGTGGTGAGTAAATCAAATTAATTTGGCTGTCGAAATTTCATTTTTTAACTAGTTTTTAGCACATTCACACACGGCCTAAGATAAATAAAAATAAGAATGTATTGTGCAGTTGTCAAACAATATATTAGTACAGTTGGCGTCATTCGTTTGTAAGACAAAGACAAACTATTTGTTCCGACTGTACGTAAATGAATTTTATTAACAACCTTTAGGCGTATACAGGGTGTCTCAGAATGAATGGATAAGCCTGAAACACCTTATAGTAGAGCATTTAGGCGCTCAAAATTAAATACAAAAAAAAAATATATCCCAAGTAATACCTAAAATATATCATTTTTTTAAAAAAAAGCCCACTTATCACATTACTTTACGTTTACGATCACCATTTATGTTTACGGCTACAAATAAATTAAATCCATCAGTTTTTTTGGTGTTACAATACTTTTAATGGACTATATTAATAGATATGCAGTGAATAGTATGAGTTTTCAAACTTTTTTTCAAAAAAAAAAAAAATCTAAATGTGGTAAATATTTTTTTTTATAAAAGTTTGAGCGTCTTTGGTGAAAAAAATTGTATGAGAACCTCAGTGGCCAACTATTTTAAAAATATGCGTGTTTAAGGCGACATAGCACCTTAAAAAATGCCGCCATTTTTTTATTTTTCAACCAATTATTTTCCTTTTAGTTCATTCCAAGAGCGATTTAATGCTGAATAAAACCCCGTTTTTTCAGATGTTTCTGAGAGTAGTAATGATGCACGCCGCGAATTTTCAGTGTTTTTGGAAAACCCTTGTAGCAGACGACCTTAGGCTAAAAAAAATCTAAAAAATTGTTTTTGTACTTTCAGTTATATAAAATGTCAATGGAAAGTTTCATTAAAAGATCTCTCTTTTTATTCCATTAAAAAAAAAAAATCTTTGAAAAACTTATTTTTTTAAATTTTGAAGGTGCTTGTCCCCTTAATGCAGATTCCAAAACATTAAAAATAAATTAAACATTAACATTAATAAACATTAATTTAATGTGTCACTCGACTTGTTCGACTTCGCATATATTTATTCCGTTTTTCTGGCTTATATCTGGGCGGATGTGTATTAAAATGCCACGTAATCAGTATACGTTACAACGCAAACATGCATTATATTTATGATGAATGCAGAAGCAACGCAACAGGAGCTGCAGCCCTTTAAAGGGAAAGATACTCAAACGCGCGTCACCCAGATAATGGCATATTCATCAGAGTCCACGGTTGTTACTCGGAAGGAATGATTACTTGGCGGCGGTGTTGGTAGAAGCTTTAGAAAATAGAAGAAGACCCGCAAATCTTTAATAATATTTTATGGAGCGATGAATCAACACTGAATAGAGATGGATGCTTTAATATGCACAATCTTCACAGCTGGCAACTTTCGAATCCAAATCTAATGCGAGAAAACAGAACCCAGTACAAATTCAAAATAAATTATTGGAGTGGCATATTGGACGGAAAGATAATTGGCCCATTTGTACTGCTCGGGAACTTCTCTGGCTAAAGTTATTTGGACTTTCTTCAAAATGATCTGCCAAATTTATTGAAAGAGGTGTCCGAGGAGGTGAGATAATCCCATTGGCTTCAGAATTATGGGTATCCTGCGAACTATGTAGTATTTGAATTCCACATTTCGGGCGTATTTGAATTCCACATATCTAGATAGATTGAGTGGCCGTCTGTGGCCCATTTTGTGGCCTCCACGTTTCCCGGACTCAAATCCGCTGGATTATTTTACTGGGGCTGGCTGCCTTAAAGAAGAGGTCTACTCTAAACTGATCAGCAGTTTAGAAGGGTCACGTAGCCGTGTTCAAGAAGCCGTTTTAAAAATTACTCAACGGCGTAATTTTGATGTCGGGCGTGTATCAGAGTCGGTGGCAGACAATTTGAGCATTTACTGTAAATGTATACATAGGTTAAATAAAATATTATCAATTTGTAACGTTGTTTTTTATGAAGTCCTTATCATCAAGTACAGTTTAAAACAAGAAATAATCCTATTTTTAAAATTTTGTTATTTAATCGAATTTACTCCTTCTGCATATTAATAGCAATAACCTCGTATTTACATTAGATAAAAGGATGTATTATACCATTTTGGAATCTGCATTAAACACGCATATTTTTAAAATAGTTGGCCACTGAGGTTCTCATGGAATTTTTTTCACCAAAGACGCTCAAACTTTTATAAAAAAAAATATTTACCACATTTCATGTTGAAAATTAATGTTAAGATTTTTTTTTTTTTAAAGCGCAACAGCTACTTATACTATTTACTGCATTTCTATTAGCATAGACCATTAAAAATATTGTAACACCAAAAAACTGATGGATTTAATTTATTTGTAGCCGTGGTGATCGAAAATATAAAGTAATGTGAAAAAATGGACTTTTTTTAAAAAATGATATATCTTAGCTTAGGTACACTACTTGTGATATACTTTTTTTGTATTTTATATTGAGCACCTAATAGCTCAACTATAAGGTGTTTCAGGCTCATCCATTCATTCTGGGACACCCTGTATAAGAAAGATAACAAATCTTAAACAAATAAATTTTTTCTAAGAGCTCATAAACTGTTTCAGAAAATGATATTTTTTTCGAGTTATTCATTATCGAAATCTTGATATGACCTCACGTCATCAAATTGGGGGCTACAAAGTTACAGAACAAATCTTTCTTTTAGAGCCGACATACATTTTATGAATAACATTTTAATTCATATCGGAAATTTTAGTTACAGGGCTTGCATACAGTTTATGAATTGGATCATAAGCCTGTCCCTGTAAAATACATCAAGACAAATCGGAAGAAATTTAACACCGACAGATCTTTTAGCTGACACATGAAACAGATTCTGCGAAGCTGTCAAACTTAGCCTCCAAACATGTAGAGAAAACGTCAGTGTAGAGCAACAGTAGAAACAAATCGATAAAGCCCATATTGAAGCAACTACCAACATCCTCGAATACAGGCTCTATAAGATAGCAGAAAATGTCCTTCAGAAAAAAATGTGTTTTGCTATTCACCGCTAGAGGCATCAATAACACAAAAATGAAATTTTTTCTGCTGATAATTTTTACACCAGCAGAAAATTTTTGATATTTTTATGCAAATTAAAAATTCTCAGCAGAAAGTTTTATGAAAAATCAGAGAATTTATGGAAAAGAAGAGAAAATGTATGTTTCAATATTTTGAAGCGAAGAAAGTTAATTTAAAAAATGATTTCCGTATGTATAGTGTAAGGACTCTCAAAACATACTTAAATTACCATAATCATCATTATACAAACACGGGACAACATCAAAAAAATCGCCATCGTTGGAAGCACTCCATACATTTCTGAAGTCATTTTAAAGTGAAATGTATTCAGTTTTTTGACAAAAGTGTTAGAAAAACCAACCTGTAACTACCCGCGGTAACCGCCATATATTTTTAAAGTCATTTTAATGTGAAATGTTTTCAGTTTTTAACAAAAGTATTAGAAAAGCCCCTTATAACCACCCTCGGGTTATGGTTTTATGGTAGCAGAGACTGACGTCAAATAATTCTAAAAATATTGATATTACTTCAAAAATATATGGAAGGCTACTGACGCCAGATGTGAATCTTGTGTTGCTCATGAATATAGATTATGATCTCAGCTACCATAAAAACTTCCCAGGGTAGTTACAGGTGGGTTTTTCTAACACTTTTGTTAAAAAACTGAAAACATTTCACTTTAAAATTATTTCAGAAATGTATGGAGTGCTTTCAACGATGGCGATTTTTTGATGTTGCCTTGTGTTCGCATAATGATGATTATGGAAATTTAAGTATGTTTTGAGAGTCCTTACACTATACATACGGAAATCATTTTTAAAGAAAATTAACTTTCTTCGCTTCAAAATATTGAAACATACATTTTCTCTTCTTTTCCATAAATTCTCTGTTTTCATAAAACTTTCTGCTGAGAATTTTAATTTTCATAAAAGTATCAAAAATTTTGTGGTGGTGTAAAAAATATCAGCAGAAAAAATTTCATTTTTGCGATATTGATGCCTCTAGCGGTGAATAGCAAAACACATTTTTTCTGCTGGAAATTTTCTGTTATCTTATACAGCATCTCGAATACGAAAAAAAACTTCTATTTTAAGTTGAATCATTTACCAGAACTGTGATTATAAAACAACTGGGACATTTTTTATTTAGTGTTTTAGAAGACCATTAGCATTCCAAACAATATTGTTTTGCTAGAGATTTTTAATTTTACTTAGATTTGGGTTGAGCCCCCAAAGCTCTATCTCCTGCACGGTCTGATTGGTCGTCAACATATTTCTTCTTGTTCCTTCAGTTCTCAACTGGTGGTCGTGTGACTTATCATTAAAAGGTATTTCAAATATGCGTACAACTGTTTTCGAAAATGGGTCAAACGCTTACTGAGCTATACGAGTCAAACAATTCTAATATAAATCGAGCATTAGCTTTGTTTTAAATATTTTGAGAAACACTTATTTGACAAATCTTAAAAAAATGTCACTGAATATATACTTGACTTCAAAATAGCTAAAGTAAAGGCCGGCGATAGTTATCGTGTAAAATACTGCAATGCAAGCAAATCGAAACCTGTAGAAGTTTTAAACACCATTCGGAAGACACATGGAGTCGACCCAGATGGCATGGCAAATATTTGGAGTTGCTCAACTTACTTTTACCGAACGAAATTGAGTCACATGCATGTATGCGTGAGCTCACTATAAACAGTAGTTTTGACTTTCAGCGGTTATTCAAGATCCCTCCCCCCTTGATTCGACAAATTGAACTATAAAATAATTCAACTCACATGGCCTATTTGTTACTTTCCTATAGTGTGTTACTTTCCTAATTTGTGACTTTCGGTGTGGAAATTATAGAAAAAATGATTGTTATCAGAAAACCTGGTGATAACCCTGTTATGGAGAAACTCTTAGAAACAATACTTTAGTCATTTGCATTGCACCGCACATTGAACAGAGCAGAATAAAGATGTAATAGTCCGCCTAACTAATACTCCCAATATTCAGAATTCTATAAAATACGCTATGGGTATATTCCTGAACATCGCCGAAGCATTTTATAACCTTACGTCGCCTAGCATTATGGCAGGTTTATTGGTATGCTACCTCAGTAATCGTTCGTCATTGTAATACAACAAATCATTAAAGGATATTCTCAAGGCTCTATTCAAGATCCTCTGGTCTGGAATATCGTGTATAACACACGCATGATTAATGACTTTTGTCAACCGCTAGGAGTCCATTGGTCGATTTTCATGTACATATGGGAGAAGCTTCTCACGTTCTACGAATCTGTGAAAATGTCAAGAAATCTGTTGGTATACTACTGCGTTTGTTGATTTTGTTCAATCCCAATCTCTACTTCTAGTGGAATTTGAAATAGAGCAACGAAAAAATTGAATTTGTTGATTTTCTACTCAAATGTTGGTGAAGAAAGTATTTTAGAGCCAAATTTAGTACTCTGCCTCTTAAAAGTTTAGTAGTTTTATTTTCTTGCTAATATGTATACAAAGTTTAGGTTTTATCCAAATTTATGGAGAAGAGGAAGTTATTTAACTAGATGCCCTGTACCTAGCACACATATTTCCCGCAAGCAGCTACAGTTTCAAACTTTACTATCTTTTACACTATTTACTATCGAATGTTGTGGCTTTTGTTTTCAAATAAACTAAAATTACTTACATTCATTACCATTTTGTTATGTTATCTACCGGTTATTTGTCTTTCATTTATAACCTCAAGCCGCATACTTGTATATGGTGATTGATAATTTTTCCATTATAAACTGACATATTTCCACAAACATTATAAATATTCCTCGCCGCATCGACATCTTTTTGGTAATTCACCATCCGAAGTAAATCAAAGTTGGAACGTTATAATGTACACAGAGATAAAAATGTAAATTTCTTTTTCAAAGGCATCAAAATCACAACAAATTGTACCAAACAAAACGAGCATTTCAAGAAATCGCTCGAAAAAAGCGACAACACATAAAAAAAAACTGAAAAGAAAAAACCGTCTGAATGCTGTATGTCGATAATAAACCGGACATAATTTTAGGTTACTTACTGATTACTTTCATTTGCTTAAGAGATGAATAAGAAGTCGTCGAAAAAGAAAATGTATAATAACGACATACAACACAATAATGAAGAAATTCCAACATAAGAAATATGTTTTTTTTATGTGTCTTATCTCGGCATTTCTTGTATTGTGTGTTGTGTATGCGCGCGTTATTCTTTTTGGTGATCTTGTTTTTTATATTGTAAATTTTATTGTAATGCCATTGTATTTCGAATCGACGAAGCGCAAAGTGATTTTTCTCCAAAAATAAGATCTGCGTTTATGTACCTGTTTCTTCTGATCGATAAAAAATTGGTAAAATTCTCTGGATATGGTTTGCAACCATTTTTGCAAATTTAAAAAAATTATTAATTTTAGGTCATAAAATACTTTCATCTAAAATTTACTTTTTCTTTTATGATCTCTTGCAGCTCGTTTTGATTATCTTACATGTTTTTATTTTTAATTTATTTTATTTTTGCATTTCAATGGTCTTTTCATATATGCTAGCATAATAATAATACATGTATATTATGTCTAGGTCAATTAGTCATTAGAATTCTCTCGCTAATAGGTGCGAAAGTTGATTGTCTCGATAACACCATTTTTTATGTATAATGTATACGAGTATTCTAACTATTCTCTACCTAGATGTTTATTTGCGCGAAATAATTTCGAAATACTAAGGGTTCGACATAAAATAACATTAACTACTTTACACGCGAATATATTATTTATATAACCAATGAGATTTTGTATTTATTAAATAAGCTTTATGTTACATTAAATGTAGGTCATCGCGGCAACAAAACAATTTCACATGAGATTTGTATCAGATTAGAATGTCTGATTTTGTTTTTAATTTAACAGATTTAAATGGATCTGCGTTCAGCGTACTTTAAAGTGCTCACAAGATTAATGGCGACAATGCATGCATTATGCGATGATAAATAAATTAAGATTACTGTACTATTACGAAAATGACTAAAGTAGAATTTTGGTCAATCCTCTTGAAATATTTTGCAAATAAAACACTCAGTGCCTACATCTGCCTACCTAATGACTACCTAGTATATTTTTATCGAATCGGATAATTATTTTAGAATCTAAATGTGGTGTTAAATATTTAAGTTTATCCGATGGGATAACTATTTATGAAAATAAAATTTGTTCACTTCTTTTGGTGTTAAGGATTTTTGAACGGTTCCCCGAAAATTCTGCGACAAAAAATTATGCCACAAACAATTATGCCACAAACAATTCATCGAAAAACAAATATGAAAACTACAACTTTACAATAACCAAGTGTGCGTAAATAAATTTTTATAAATATATAAAAATTTTAAATATACATTTTTTTTTAATGTAATTTCAATTCGTTGTATACCTTAAAGGATGGGGGCCCCCAAACCCCCGCTTTTCCAGAATTTATACAATTAATCAAGTGTCATTAATGAAGATGTCCTACTTTGCTTTCCGTACCACATAATTGAACAATTAAGAGAAAATTGATCAATGTTTTTTGATTGCATTACGAGTCTTTTCGATGAATTGTTCAGTGTAGAATTGTTTCCATGTAAAATTGTTTGTATTACAATTATTCTTCTCTGAATTCATTTCTAACAATTGTTTGTTTCACTTTTGTGATTGTGTTAAATTGTGTTGCGCACAATTTTCGGTTTGCCATTTTTAACTGTTTGTAAATATGTTTAAATTACATGGGAAACCCCCATGTAATTTAAACATATTCTCAGGACATAAATCTCAGGAAAAATCCGTTTCGATAAAATTTAATCCTCTTTTCGTGTTTTTTGTAAAAAAAAGTTCTCAAGTATTAACAATGTTAAATATAACATTTCAGTCTTCATTTGGATTTTGTAAAATGAAGTTATATGAAGAATTTAGAATTGGTACAAAGTACGATTATTCCAAAATATGGCGTAAGTGACGTATACATTTTTTGTTTTTTTTATTCAAAAATTAAAAATCTGCGGTCAGGTTAGGGGCTGCCATCCCCCAAACCCCCGCTTCTCTAGAATAAATTAAAACTCAACTGCTTTCATATTAAAACAGCAAATACTAAGATTGCAAAATTTCAATCGCACTATTTCGTTCACTTTATCAGTTCGGCACAATACTACTAGAGCATTGGATGAACTTGACGTGATGATTCGTTGATGTTCATATTATCCAGCCACTTTCTTTATAGTGACTCGACGATCACCTCGTTACTGTTGAAAAGTAGGTGCTTAACGTTTTCTACTTCAGATCCGCATAAACATTGCCTACAACAGTAGTCACATGTTTTTATTGTTGGAACATGTTCCCCATATGCTTCACATAGCAATCGATGTTCATCAGCTGCAATTTCCTTCAAATTAAAACAAAACACGCGTTGTGTGCACCCGAAATGACACATACTGATTTTTAACGGGAAATTATGATGCTTATACATGAATATAGAGAACTGCCGTGCTAAAATTTCATGTAAAAAAAGACTCAATCAGCTTATTTGTAATACGCTAGATGTCACTACCTCAGACATTTATAGTTCTCAATAGTTAAAAGCTGGCCCGATGCGATTTAATACTACACTTGGGTGCAAAAAAATTGCACATTGCTCAATTTTCCACAAAAGTTCAAAAATATCAACAAACATCCAATATTTGTTTAATTTTTTTTAATGCAGATTCAAAGTCTAATTCAATACCTATCCAGTGATACCTTTTTTGTATTTATACGTGCCATCAAACTGATTTTTGGGGGTAAACATCCTGAAGTACACGTTTTTGTGAATTTGTCAGCATGAAAATTAGGGGCAAAAATCGAATTAAAACGTGGAAATAAACAAAAAAAACAGTTTTATTAATAAGAAGTATTCCCTCCCCTGGCTCGAATGACAGCTTCCATTCGATGCTGCATTGATTTCACCAAAGTTTTCACAAAATCTTAAGGTATCGCCTCTCATTCCTCTACGATTGCGTGTTGCAGCTCTTGGAGACTCGTTGGACCAACATCTCTAGCTTGAACCCTTCGTTTCAACTCGTCTCATAAATGTTCGATGGGATTGAGGTCCCGGCTTTGAGCTGGCCACTCCATAACAGGCACATCCACCTCTTGTAGGTACTGGTATACTACACCAGCCGTATGCGGTCTCGTATTATCCTGCATAAACAGAAAATGTTCACCAATAAACCCGGCCAAAGGTGACATACTCCTCGAGTTAATGTACCGTTGAGAATTCATTCCTCTTGATCGGCAGCCAGTATTGAGCATATCGCTTTCTTTGTCTTCTATATACTCTTACACGTCCATCGGTGCCAAATAAATACATCCTGCACTCGTCAGAGAACAGGACTGTTCTCCATTCTTCTTCTGTCCAATTCAAATGCTCTCGAGCGAACTCACGACGAGCTCGTCTGTAGGCTGCGGTCAGTTTCGGCCCGTTTACTGGTCTGTGTGCAGTCAGATTAACTTCTCGAAGTCGTCTTCTAACTGTCCACCAACTGACTTCGACTTCACGAACTTCTTGGAGCCGCCGTCCAGTTGAATCACATTCAAACGACGATTTCGGAACAAAGTTGTTACAAGAAAGCAGTCATCACGCTGTGCTGTAGCACGGGGTCGGCCAGATCTTTGTCACCGTCTGAAGCCACCATTTTTCTGCATCGCATAAATTATTGCAACCACTTGTGCGGCTACGTCTGGTCTAGTATCCATTTCTTTGCTCTGGTTGAAAATGTAATCAATAGAGGATCGTTCAGGCTAAGCGTCGATACACGAATGATAATAATATCAGCGAAGATATTTCATGGCATGTTACTGTATTGATCTTGTTGAATTATTTTTAGAATTTAATTCGAAAGCCTGCTTTAAGTGCCTATTCCATGGAAAAATTTTACTGACTGTATTTTTTTACTGCAAAAATGAAAACAAAAAAATACTTAAAATTCCATAAGAGTGACAAAGAAAACAAATATCTTTTATTTCATTTTTATAGCAAAATTTATGGTTCTCACGTATCTAATAATTTCGTCGACACACAATAAAATATTTTGATGCTACATCCACTTAATAAAATAATGCTCAATCAAACTTACCGTAATTTTCCTACCAAATTTATTATTATGTAGTTTAATATAAAATTATTTGTATTTTATAACAAGTATTTAAATTTTTGTTTGTATATTTGAACACCTAAAAAAACGTTAAAAACACTAATATTCACTAATGTAAACAAAACTCGAATTTTAGGTATCGAAATAAAAAAACAAACTGACATTTGACTACAAAATGGCGAACGATTTATTTTGTGTGAGTGTGAAAAAAATTTCTTATCTTTACATACATTTTCTGTAGATGTGTTGACAATGCTGCCATAAAAAGTGCTAAAGTTTACATTTTTTTATAGCACGTTATGGCAGCACACTACCACAATGATAATTATTTTCTCAGTAAAATTTTACTGACAAAAATTTTTGTTTCGTACACAACCAGTAAATCTATATTTTTTTCTCGCTTTTATTTTTGCAGTCAGTAAAATTTTCCCATGGAATAGACACTTTATGCATTTGACAAAGACAAGTACAAGTACATTGTACAAGTACAATGGCATGGAACAAGTTGGCATGGTACCACTGGATAGGTATTGAAATAGTTATTTTTTAATAATCTGACATTAGTCGTACAAGAGCAAACATTTTTTGGTCCGTATTTAATTAAATTAGGTAATGTTCTAGTATATTCTTTTTTATTGTAAACTGGTATAAGGCTGCTTAAAATTTTGATAAGCCTATATTACTAATTCATCTAAAAATAAATGCTCATTTAACTTATATTAATTTATTATCCTAATTAACATAACATAACCTCAATTACATTAATATGACTGATGATAAATGTGCGGTGTGCAATAAAAAAGACTTTGGTATTAAGTCCATGTCGAACAAGCAAAATTGGCTGAATTGTAATGGCTGTTCGAGATGGTTTCATGCAGAATGCGTTGAGGTCAAAACGGGTGTGGAATTCGAACATCTTAAATCAAAGGCTAAATGGTTTTGTCCACGTTGCATTGCGGACAGAAACCTCACCAGAGTTCTAGCTGGCTTGATGAAAGCTTAAGAGGCTGATTCTAAGAAAGATAACCCGGTGATTAGTGACGATATTCAGGATTGGGTGTCAAAGCAAATGGATGCGATGTGGCCGAAAATTACCACCTACTGTGATAATGCCATAGCTGATGTGAAGGCCGGTCTGTCATCTGAAACGGCTAAATTGATGGAAAGAATATTGTTTTTCTTGAGAAGCAATTTGAGCTTCATAAAAGGGCGAGGGGACCTAAAAAGTCAAAGTGTATTGATGCTTTACGGTATTCCGGATACAGTGAACATTTATGATCACTTATTCCTGTTAACTATTGCTCATGAGGTAGGCATACGGGACTTTAAAGCTGACGATATTAAGGATGTTTTTAGGTTTCATAAGAAGAATGGCGGAGGTGGCCCATCTATAATAAAGGTTCGCTTCTTCAAGCAATTAAAGAGGAACCAATTTATATTTGCCTATCTGAAGTACATTAAGGATAAACCTTTATGTATTACGTGCATTAACAACAGTTTTCCAAATTCGAGGATATATATCAAGGAATATCTCTCTAAGGAGGTGAAGGACATCTTAATTAAAGCCAGGCTTTGAAGGCAGTGGGAACTATATCAAAGGTAGTTATACGAAGAGGTATGGTAGCTGTTATTGCTGTAGCAAACGATAGCCCAAAAATTGTACGATCTGTAGAGGAATTGGACCAGTTTAAAACGTAATAGTAAGACGGTTGATTGAGATGAGTATTATGACAGTGTGATATATATGCTTAAAAATTTTTTTTTTGATTATGAATTTTTTATTTGCTTCTTGTTTAGTTAAGTTAAGTTATTTAGTGCATGATTATATATTTTGTTCCTATAGCTTATCTTTGAGTACAATTAGTGCATGATTGTCTTATATCTTGTTTCTTTAGCCTTATGCAGTTTAGTAGTAAATAAATATGTATTTCATACTTTTGAATTTAGTTATTAAATTAATAATTAGTTCTATAGTCTTCAGATTTTATAGTTTATATTATATGCATATTAATTTGCTTATTTTTTATCTCACACAGGTAACCCTGGCTTGTCAATCGTGCTATGCCTGTGAGCTGCAATAGTGTTTTTCCTAGCATTTTCCCGGTAACGATGAACCGCTTGAAAATATGTCATATTAATGCGCGCAGTGTTCTGGCTAATATTGATAAACTGAGAATGGAATTTAAGGATATATCGCATCATATCATTGGAGTGTGTGAATCGAATCTGAAATCATCGCATACTTTTAAAAGTGTTGAAATTGATGGTTACAAGTTGCTAAGGAATGACAGAGTGGGAAGAAGAGGTGGTGGAGTTGCGTTCTACGTACGTAGTGACTTTTCTAAATATCATCATGTGAAGGTACTTTCTAAGGGCTCGTCTGAGAACTTAGAGTATCTTACCATTGAATTTATTATAAATTCTTTAAAAA
The DNA here is from genome assembly GCA_947310385.1 of Nephrotoma appendiculata. NCBI lineage: Eukaryota > Metazoa > Arthropoda > Insecta > Diptera > Tipulidae > Nephrotoma > Nephrotoma appendiculata. Next base: position 40,825,495 of record OX371224.1, read on the forward strand.
TAGTTGTTTGTGTGGCTTATATGCATGTTCGAAATCTTCCTCTTAATGAATTGAGTGAGCTATTATCTAACCTAATTGAGGATTATGATATGGTTATTTTGGTGGGTGACCTTAATATTGATTTTTTAGATAGGATTGAAAGCCGTGAGTTAAGAAGCATCTTTGATTCGCTTAATTTGCATACAACGCAAACTCAACCAACCAGAATTTGTGATACAACGGAAAGACTCCTAGATTATATTGTTTCTAATACACCATTAGAAACGTCTAATTTTTGTCAGTCACCCTTCACGGACCATGATCTAATATCAATTGACTTCAATATACCGGTTCAATTTCATGATGAGATCAGATTTGTGCGCAACTATGATAATGTTGATATCCCAAGCCTTCATTGTGATATACTTAATGTTGATTGGACTGAGTTAGGTAGAATAGACACGATTGATGGTAAATTTGAGTTTTTATATGATAAAATCTCGATATGGTTGCACCAGTATACTCCTTTTAAAATGATTAAGCAAAAATTTAAGCCTATCCCATGATTTAGTTATGCTATTAAAAATAAAAAGCAACTTGTTGACATGGTTAAAAATGTGTGGAAGAGATCTCGTAGTGAGGAGGATAAACGAACCTATAAGGATTATGAAAAACAACTTAATAAGATGGTGAGATCGGCGAAGAGACATTTCTTGCGTAGTAAATTAGATCCAAAACTTGGCACTAAAATATTATGGAGGAATTTGGAGAAATACGGTTTTAAAACCATTGACCCAGCTGAGATTGTTTCTAAATTTTCTCCTAATGAACTTAATGAGGAATTTATGAAAGTGCCAATAATGAATGTGGTGCACGATATTGAAACTGAAACCGAAACATCTTTTAATGATTTTAATTGTTTTAGTTTTAATATTATATCTGATGATGATGTGCTTAGGGCAATAGGCTCTCTAACGTCTAATGCAATGGGTGCTGACAATTTGCCGTTAAAGTTTCTAAAAATCATAGCCCCTGTGATTGTATCTCATTTAACGTATTTGTTTAATAGTATCGTGGAGCATAAATGTTATCCTAAGGTGTGGAAAGTTAGTAAAGTTATCGGGCTACCTAAAGTTAACGAGCCTACATCACTGTCTGATGTAAGACCTATTGCTCAACTCTCAAACCTTTCAAAAGTATTTGAAATAATTATTTCTGATCAGATCAAACAATTCCTTAATACAAGTAATTCACTTACTTCTTTTCAGTCAGGGTTTAGTGAGAAACATAGTACTACAACGGTACTAGTGGATTTGACGGAATTTATTAGGAACTGCCTGGATAAGGGCAATTATATTTTACTATGCTTACTTGATCTCAGTAACGCTTTTAACAGTATATCATTCGTCAAATTTTTGGATAAGCTGAGGAACTGCTTCAATTTTTCATCTAATGCGTCGAAATTAATGTTGTCTTATTTAACTGACCGCTTTCAATTTGTTGAAGTTAATGGAGTTAAATCTAGTTACTTGCCTCTGCCTACAGGTGTTCCTCAGAGATCTATAATGGGGCCCTTAATATTTGCGATGTACATAAATGATATTGGAAACTCGATCCGACACTCTCACTATCATCTGTTTGCGGATGATCTCCAAATTTTTTGTGAAATTGAAATTAATAAAGGTGACAGAATATTAGCCTTAAACGAAGTAATTGCAAATATGAACAGTGACATTAATAATATTATTATGTGGTCGGCGGAGAACCAATTGTTACTAAACTCGAAAAAGTCTCAGGTGATTATGTTTTCTCAGAAGAGTAATCCTTGGGTCCAATCCATGGGTTATCAAGGTGTTCGTAATGTGTGGCTAAAGCAGAATACCCTAAGATTTTTGTTTATATACCAGGTTCACCCACAGGTTTGCTAAGCAAAACCTTAATCACTTTGGCTTTGAAGCTATCGTTGTTCTGGAATTAATAGAGAGATTTGAGCGGCAAGGTCATAAATTGATTTTGACAATTTTTTTAGCTCTTACCAATTATATACGATTCTCAAAAATAATGAAATCAACGCGGCAGGTACGGTACGAATCAATCGCATTGTCAATCAGCCAGTAATGTACGATAAAGACATTATGAAGAAAAAAAATCAAGAATCAAAAAAATCGCTATGAAAAAAAGACAACAAACCAATAAATCTCGGTTCGAACTTCGTTGAAATCGGATATATTGTTACGCAAGAACGGTGGGATAAAACATTGAAGAAACATAATGCGGTGGAAAAACCGGAAGTTGTAGATTTGTATAGTTCAAGCATGGGAGGTGTAGATTTATTAGACCAGCTAATATGCTATTATCGATTTTTTATAGTTTCCAAATGGCCACTAAGAGTCACCACACACTTCGTTGATTTTGCAATTTGTCCCAGCTGGCTGGAGTACAAACGTGCACTATGAAATGAATAACTGGCAATTGTTTCACCCTCGCTAGTCACACAAATAAACCTAAGAAGCGCGGACGCAATAGTTCTTCGACGGAAAATAATGAACCTCTGAATGTCATTCACCCTCAACTAGGTAACATCGGAAAAAGACCTTTGAAGGATATACAATTCGACAAAATTGGACATATGCCAGCACACGACCAAAAAGTGGAACCAACTCGCTGCAAGCACAGAAATTGCAAAGTGTACCTTTACATCCCTAAAGCAAGAAATTGTTCTGAAGAATTTCCCTTAATTTACTTATGTGATATCCGAAATGAATTATAATTGTAGTTTTATTTTATTTATTTAAAAAAGTATTTTTACAAAAATGAATTCCATTTACAAAAATGTACCTAAGAGACTGAATTAATGTTCAGGAAAAGAAAGCAACAACTATTCACCAATGAAATAGGTTTCACAGTCGAAGATGATAAAAGGTTATATAGTGAACAACTGACACCATATAAATCAAATATTTTTCGAAAGGCACTTGCTTTTAAAAACAACCACAATTATAAGTATCTATGGGTCCGGGAACACACCAGCTGATTTGGAAAATATCCAAAACTCCACTATTTAAACCACAAGCAAGAAGTTTGAATAATATTTTAAATCATTTATAGTTGCATTGGTTGATAATATTTATGTTTATGTATATCAGCAATTTGACAGATGAAATTAATAGATGGAAAAGTATGAATAAATATTATACGTGCGTTAATCATTTAGCTGATAGTAGTGGTAGTAAAAACCTAATAAATGTTTTATACCTAAATGTGAGAAGTATACGGAATAAACTAAATGATGTAATAATTTTAATCAATACGTTACCTTTAAGTACTGATGTAGTGGTTTTAACTGAATCTTGGTCAAAGCACTTTGAAATACAGTTATACAACCTATCGGGTTTTAAATCATTCCACTCTACTCGAGATGACGGTTATGGTGGTTGTATAATTTTTGTTAAAGATCAATATTGCCCTATTTTATTGTATGAAGAAGTGCGATTAGCTAAAATAAATATCAATATAATTGCTGTATATAAGACGCCAAGTTCAACTGTTAATAACTTCTTAACGAAATTTGAATCAATACTATCAGATTATCGTAATAGTATCATATTTGAGGATTTCAACATAAATCTTCTAAATTCAGCCGAAAGTGATACTATAAAATATGTAGATACGTTAACATGCAACGGTTATTTTGTAGTCAATGAAATCAAACAAGTATACGCTACTCGAGTCAGTAATACGGTTAGTACTATTATTGATCATGTTCTTACAGATTTTCTCACGTTGAAATATGAATTTCCTTTAGACTCATTTTCAAGGTCAGACCATAAATTGTTATATCTTAGATTTGAACCTGCTAAGCCAGTATTAACACAAAATTTACTGCGATGTTTAGATGTTATTGACAATAAAAAGGTAAACAAAGATGATATTTGGAATAAGCTAGAAAATTGTGGAAATTTTGACGATCTTGCTAGACAAATTACAAGTTTAATTAGTCGATGTAGTGACAAAGTAAAATTGAAACCTAAAAAGAAATATAAAAAAATCTGGATGACTGAATGAGATTTGTAATACAATTAAATTAAGAGAAAAATTTTATAAGCTACAACTTAAGAATCCCTCTAATTATTGCAAAGAAAAATACAATCTTTATAACAAACTTTCTAAACAACGAATTAGATTAGCTAAGGACGAATATTACAGTAAGATGTTTGGTGAAAACGTTTCAAATCCAAAACAACTTTGGAAACATTTTAGTCAAGAAATTTTAAATAAGCCAATGAAGGAAGTTAACTTTGAGTTGGAGGTAAATAACAGGATTATATCAAATGATTTATGTATTGCCAATATTTTCAATGATTATTTCAGAAACATAGTACATGATACTATCCAACACTTAAATTATCCCAATGAGGCTGAATTTAACTATATAAACTACAATGTTAATGTGTCATTAACCCTAGAAAATATTGAAAGTACTGAAATAGTAAACATCATAAAAAACCTTAATAAGAGATCCTCAACTGGGCATGATAAAATTTCGAATAGATTTATAGTAAAAACATCTGCTAAATTAATAAATATTTTAGTTAAATTATCAAATGATGCAATAAGTAAACAGGTAGTTCCCACTTCCTTAAAATTAGCAAAAATTACTCCCATATATAAGAAAGGCTCAAAAACTGAAGTTAGTCATTATAGACCAATTTCAATACCGACTACATTCGCAAACATTTTTGAAAACATTATTCACAATAGAATGGAACAATTTTTAGTATCAAACAGTATTATTGGAGATTGCCAATTTGGTTTTACAAAAAATTCTAACGCAACAGCAGCATGCTTGAATTTGACAAACATTATAACTACCGAAGCTGATAAGGGAAATTATGCATCTGTCTTATTTTTAGACCTGTGCAAAGCATTTGATACAGTAAATCATAAATTACTATTGCTTAAGTTAAAAAAAATGCATTTGGGGCAGAATCATCTAAAATTATTTGAAAGCTATTTAAGTGAAAGGCGCCAATTTGTAGAAATTAATCATGCCTGTAGTGATATTAAATCTTTTAATATTGGAGTTCCTCAGGGGTCAATTTTAGGACCAATGATGTTTAAACTATTTATTAATGATGTAATATTTGTGAAAACTATATGGAGCTATTCAAATTTATGCTGATGATATTGCTATTGTATATAGTAGCAACAACATAACAAATTTGGTTTATCTAATGGAATGTGATATGAACACATTAAATGAGTGGTTTAATAAAAACCTGCTAGTGTTAAACACATGAAAAACCAAGTATATAATCTTTGAAAATGAAGTAGCACAGAATGTATTGAAATATAATCATACAATCATTGAAAAGGTCACGTCATATACATATCTAGGTTTGGTAATTAACCAAAAATTAAAGTGGAATTTACATGTAGAACGCATAAAAGACAAAATAATTCCATACATTTATGTCCTAAACAAGTGTAAGGCAATCTTGCCACGTAAGCTTTTGATTAATATTTATTATGCACACATAAATAGTCATTTAATCTATTTAACTCCAATTTGGAGTTAAGAACACCAACAAGAACGCCAACTAATACAAATTTTGAAAAGTTTATGTCGTTGAATATGTTAATGAATAAAGAGCTTATAATGTTAACTCACAAAGTAGTCACAAATACCATTAGGCATAGTTACCAAATTACTCGATCTGGTGAGTTTCATAATTATGACACGAGAAGAAGATCTCACTTAAGAAGGCCAAAATTTACCACACATATATCTGACAGCAATGTCATGTATAGGGTCTTAGCATTGTATAATCTATTACCTACTGAGTTAAGGCATGAAACGAATTTGTTAACCTTTCAGCTAAAGCTAAAAAAATATATATTTAGTAATGTCAGTATTGTTATACCTTTAAAATATTGATACGGTAAATACATAAATATTTATTCTTTCTCTTTCCATCTTTATAAATTTTAAAGTTTTAGTTTAATGTACATTTACACCTAAGATTTAAAATTGCAGCTTTCATGATTTAAATTTATGATTTATATTTATTTTTTTTTCTTTTTAAATATTCTCATACTTAGTTTTTTTACTTTTTGTTTATTCTTTATGCTTATCGGGTCAAATATTTCTATATAATTATTTTCCCCTTTTTATAGTAGTTTAGTTTGAATTATTGTTTTAGTAAAAATTAATTAAATGTTACATAACATATTCTTTTTGTTTATTAAAATTTGTTTAAAATACATAGCGCCATTAAGTTCAAATTTTTCAAAAAAAAAAAAAAAAAACAAAAAAAAATACTTTTTTGCTCTTACACCCTCTTTTTTCTGCATAACGATTCTAATTGAATCGACGCAGTCAATACAAATTATTCATTCTTTTTTTTCTTTATTCAATACTTAAATTGGACTCAAATATAATATTGTATACTCTACTATCTGAGTTACACGGCGTTGCACGGGAGGTATATAAGCATGAGTTGTATTTTCGAATATTTTGTAGAAAATGTCTGGATAACTCAGTAGTTCCGGAGACGTAAGCTAGAAGAGGTTCAGGTGGATCATTCAGAGGAGGCAAATTCACTTTTCCATTTGAACAACACATTCCAGGCGATTCATTGTGAAACTTTAAAGCATGACAATACAAAGAAATGTTTTCCATTTGCCCAATTGAAACATTGTAATCACAGTCTTTCTCCTAATTGAATGCTGCTAACTTTAAATCACCTCTAAAACTTTCTATTAATCGTCCATAACGTAACCGATCGACTTCCAGCCGGGCCTCACGATGTTCAATGGTTTCAGTATCTCTAGAAGAAGACATCCTGCTTCAAACATTTTCAAGTCCTGTTTCACGTTGTTCAGTTGTTTCATTAGCTCTAGAAGAAGATGTACTGCTTCGAATGTTTGCAAGTCGTGTTTCATACTGTTTGCTTAATTCAGCCACCCTTGCGGCCCTATTCTTCTTCGACTTTGCAGTTACCTGCCCAATTGATCTTTTTTTCGGTGGTATTTTTAAGCAAAACTGAAACATGTAGCTAATTAGTCAGGAATGACGGGCATTCAAAACAGAAATTAGTATTAATTTATCAAAACGATTTTAATGTTCCCTTCGATACGTTTCACCGCGAACTGTGTTTGAAAATGTCTTTACGGAATTGTTTTTAAGCAAAATCAAATGTTATCTACAATCAAAAAGTAATCGTAGATTAACACGTTTATAAACTGAAAACTTAAATCTAATAAAAATGTATATTTACTTGAAATAATATTTAATACCTGGAATATAATCACCAACAATTATTTTATTGCAATATAGCTAACTAATCGAGAACAACAGCATCCGAAACACAAATTAATATTAATTTATTCAAAACGATTAAAACTACGTCCACTTCGATACGTTTTACCGCGAACTGTGGTTGAAAATGACATTTCGTAAAACAAAAGAAGTTTTTTCAAACTAAGGCAATTTTACACATACAATAATTTGAATCCGAGGATGTTTCTTGTAGAAGATGCTATTTTCAAATATAAAACGCTAGTACTTTTCAAAGTAAATTAGTTTATACGTACAATATTTTTTAGTACCTTTAATAGAATTGATTTTATGAAACAATCATTGATTATTTAAGTAATAAACTAAATAAAGTAATAAACTATTGGCGTTTAGTATGAAACTACTATTTTCATTAATAGCCGCCGGTTGCAATAGTGGATTAAAATAGAATGTTAATTATTTCTGAGGTTATGTGGAAATTAGAACTCGCTGACTATGGTACATTTCAAAACAGGATATGATAAATAGGATATCACTAAACAGTACATGTCAAACCAGTAAAAATGGATTATTAGTATGGATAATATAAGTGTTCAGAGATTTGTCGTCAGTTAGAGTGATGAAAGATTGGCTTAAATTTAAATTAATAAAATTAATTTGAATAATTAAATCAATTATGGTAGAGGTATGATTTGTGTATAACAATCGCACGCTATTTATACTTTTTGGTGTCTAAATTTGCGGCTAAGGCGCTATTTCGGAACATTTAAATAATTGTATCTATACATGTAAAAATGAATTCTTGATCCAGGGTGGACTCCGGGTTGGAGCATGTCACTAATTTCATGTAACCTCTTTCCGAAAGTCATTCCCGTCAAAAAATCTTAAAAAAATTGAAATTTGAGAAAAAATTTGTACCACAGCCCCTAGACCCCGGGTCTAGCCCCTTCAAAAGTATCGTGTGGTTGGTTCTGAACATGCAATATGTACATGGCAAAAATTTCATGGCGATCGGTAAAGCGGCTAAGGCGTTATTTCAGAACAATCAAATAATTGTATCTTTACATGTAAAAATGAATTTTTGATCCAGAGGCGGACCCCCCGAATTCGAACATGTTCTTATCGAACATTCTCGTAAAAAAATTTAAATTTTTGGAAAAAATTTTACCATGGCTCCTAGACTTTGGGGTCCAGACCCTTTCACAATATCGTAAGATTGGTCCTGAACATGCCACATTTGCATGGTAAACATTTCATGGCGATCGGTTGAGCGACTGAGGAGTCATTTTGGAATAATCAAATATTTGTATCTTTACATGTAAAAAAAAATTTATGATCCAGGGCTGTGCCCCTCAGATTCGAACATGTCAGTAATTTCATATAACCAGCCCTTAAACTCATTTTCGTGGAAAAATTTAAAGAAAATTATAATTTTCGGAAAAATTTGTACCGCGCTCCCTTGACCCCGGGGTCCAGCCCCCCATATTGGAACCGTTATTGTTTTTATTGTTCATTAATGATCTATCGTTGGAATTGAGATGTTGTCATCTGCTTTACGTCGATGATCTCAAAATTTTTAGAATGATTGAAAATATTCTAGACTGTATGTCTATTCTAGACTGTATGTGATGACCTTGCAGAATGGTCTTAACAATTTGTCTGGTTGGTGTTGTCGTAATGGATTTAATTTAAATGTCAGTAAGTGCGTAACAATTACTTTCAGTAGGAAAAGGGTAAATTTCACATATGATTATAATATCAGTAATTCGGTTTTATGTAGAGTAATTGAAATTAATGATCTTGTTTTGACGTTTGATTCAGGATTACGTTTTGAAAAAGACATACAAAATACCTGCCTGATGGCCCATAAAATGTTAGGCTTCATTTTCCGAAGAGCGTGTGAGTTTCGTAATCCTCCAAAGTTTCTTAACACTATTTAATACCTTCATAAGATCGATTCTTGAGTATTGTTGTCAGATTTGGGCACCATATTATGATTGCTATTCTCAGCAAGTCGAAAGAGTACAACGAAAGTTTACTAAATTTTTGTTCCACAGATAGGTTCTTTACACTAATTATGTTAATTATGATTTACGTTACGAGAGCAGAACACTTGGGTTTGATGAGATTATGTTTTAATAAATTGTGAATTCTATTGTTTCTACTGATTTGATATATTCAATAAACTTCTTGCCACGATTAAAAACGAAAGGATAAAAATCAGTTTTAGCCCCAGTATGAAATTATTTTGAATAAATTTTATTTAATTTGGAACATAAAATACATTCTTTTCGTTAACCTAAATATTATTCTCGCTTTTTAAATGATTTTCATTCGTATTTTGTTTATTGTTTATCCTTTTATTAAAGACACATTTTATTCTTTCGTGCTATTTTTTGCATAAATAAAAATGTCTCCTTTTAATAATGATGTTTATCTATATTTAACCGAAAATATTTTAAATATTTGCAAAATTATTGGCTATTAACTAAATGGTTCATTTTATTCCAAATTGAATAAAACTCAACAAAATAATTTAACCTTAAAAGTTTAAATAATGAATTTTTCTTCCATTTTTAGTAACCAAAGCATGATGTGCTAATTTCAATCCAAAATTTATATACTAAGGGCATCCCAATTAATTTGCATGTCAATATTGACCGCATCATAAAAGTTTAACAATTTATCGGAACTTCACTGTTGATACCAAACTAATTCGCAACTACAGTTTATTAAGCCAATCCTTTGTTGTTGGAATAAGGGTTCCTTAATTGAAATGTTGTTTCTAAAGGCATCTGATTTTGAAACACGATATATGTATCAGATCATAATATTATGCTTTTTCTCTTTCAAACCAATTTAACGATACACAGTGAAAGATGAATTCTAATAATTCGTCATTATTGTATACCTCAACTGCAAATGAATCTTTTACTGTGTGCTCTTAAATTGGTTAATGCTATCAGATGAACTAACTTAGAATCTTATAGTTCAAATGGCAGCCTCTGTGCACCAACAAAAAAAAATGTATTAATTTTTTTCATCCATAAACTTCGCAGAGATTATTACGGTAATCCCAAAAAAATTAACGCATGATAATTCGAAATTACACACCCCGAGTAGAACAAATAGAAACATAAATACAGATAAAATCGGTTGATACTGTATAATACGTATGCTATAATTCTTGACATCCTGTATTGTTTTAAACTATCCCATTTCAAGCTCAAAGTTTTAAAGCAAACAACTTTCGAGAAAATCAAAATAACAAAATGGCTAGGAAAATAAAATATAGAGGTGAGAACATAATATCGTAATAAACTACAACATAAAACAGATTCCTAAATTAATATCATGGTTATATGATTTTGCAGATAGAGCCGCTTTGACGATAAACCATTTTTCTCTACATATAAAACATTAAGAAATTAAAACTTCTCAACCCAACTCAAAATTAAAGATGTCCTACGAGTGTTACTGAACAATAGGTAATTTAAGAACGTTTCGTGCTTACATAATCATTGTAACGATAGCATTACAGTATCTTTAAAATAAAATACAGATTTCACTCGACGCAGCAAAAATTGTCAAAGGCTTTAAACCTGATGGAGGCTTTCAATAATATTTATTAAAGTCCTACTGCAAATGAAGGATCATGACATGGGCAAGGTATCATAATGGAATTAGCTTCAATATTTTGATAAAACGCCTGATATAATAACTGATATTCATACTTATTTAACTAAAAGTTGAAGAAAAAATCATATTTTGTCCTTTTAAGTATACAAATATTTTTGTCATTTTTATTCAATATTGCATAAAAATCTGAACAAATTATTTAGCTTTAAATATATAAATTTGAATTTTTTCAGTACGGGAATCATTCAAAATTTAAAATTGTATGTCTTTATCTTTTATATTACTTTTGTGGGGAAGTAAGGGATAGCACTCATTTTTGAAAAATTATTTTGAGTTAGTTTAAGTTATTTCGACTTAAAAATTTAGTTATCAGTTCATTTAGTAGTTTGCCGATCATTTGAAATGGTTCTGCTGTGTATTAAGAGGTAAGTTTTGTTCCAACACAATTTATGTGGTTTTATAATCATAATAATGATTATAATAAGCAACACTTATTTTTAAATATTTATTTTCTCTCAACAGAAACACATACAGATACATCTATAGCGAGCCCGCACTCAGTAGCGCTACTGGAACACGGATGGAAATTGTTTATTGTTTGAAAATGTAAGGGTAAATAAATAATACAAATATGTAGTTGATAATTTTTTCTTATAAACATTTAAATTATTTAGGCCAGAAACTAGTTAGATGGAACTAAAACACGAATTAGTAACATGGAGTATGTTATTTCACCTAACATTTAGGAACATGCTAGGAATTCATGGATCCGAAGTTTATTAGATGCGGATAGGATATAATCATCGTAATTTTCGTAGGCTTATTGTACTATATATATTATAAATTACCAATATTTCAAATAAAAAACATGTTTTATTAACATAATTTCTACTCTTTTTTAACTGAAATTTCATTTAGAAAAATATTGAATTTGATTTGTAGAAAGAAAAAAAATTTTCCCTGAATTGAATAAAATATGCCAATGATTAGTATTTATTTTAAACTTTTAATTGGCTAAATACTATTCTTTGTGACTTATTTTTTATATTCCAAGAAGAGCAGATTTAGTATTTTTCAAAGAGTAAACTCTATTTTATATTTGAGTGATTTTTACTCTCGGAAAAAGAATAAAAATTATCATTGTCCGATAGATGAATTTTAATCTTTTGAATAAAAATAAAATTTGTTAAAATTAGGACAAAATGATTTTAATTTTGAAAGTATAAATTTTATTTATTTGGGAAGTATAATTTTAATCCTTAGAAAAGGATGGACGTATAGTTATTCCGCAGAAGGATAGGAAAAGGATGGGTTTCATCCTTTTATTTTTAACAGAGTGTAAAAGGAAATTGTTCATCATAGTTGGCAAATTTATCAGAAGTTATAAAATTCGGGTTTGAATTATTCAAATCAATAAATTTGAAGGTTTAGGTAAGAATCATAATTACTACTGAAAACGAAGCTAACTATGATGAATTTTTTTTTCCGTTATGACAAATGTAGAAACCAACTTGGTTAATTCCAAAACTGGCCTCTAATATTTTAATTCTCAACAAAATACGGCTTATATCGAATCGACTGTTTATCAGTTTGATATGTTATTGTCAATATGAATATTTTTAAATATTATAGAGCCGTATGGAAAAGGTTTACTGTTTGTGGTCCAATGTTAAATACAAAAAAAAAAAACTTCTTTAAGACCAACGCCAACTAAGAATCCCTAGACTTGGTGCCTGAGCTTTACACTGCAAAGCTCACGTATGATCGCTCATTCGCACCAAAAAATGATTCGTTCTTAAACATAGGGGTAGATACTCGATCGGCTAGCAAGCAAGAAATTTGCTAGCCAAAACCTGGCTACTCAATCAATTTTACCAAGAAAATTTGAATTTCAAATTATTTTGTATAAAGTTTTTTTTACGATTGCACAGTAAACTTTACGGCTTCAAAAAATGAACAGCAAATTTTTGTGTTGTTTTACTGTGCAATTGCAAAAATAAACAAAAAATTTAATATGAAATTCAAATTTTCTTGGTAAAATTGATTGAGTAGCCAGGTTTTGGCTAGCAAATTGCTTGCTTGATAGCCGATCGAGTATCTACCCCATAGAAGGTAGATTTCGGATTACCTTTTTTTGAACAAATGTGCGGGAATCCCTAAGCGAACCGCTTTTATTACCGTTTTGGGCAAAATTTCTCGTTATTTAAATTTAAATAACGTACTTCATCGCGTACTTGTATTCTGCCACACCTTATCCCACATATTTTACTACTAGGCAATAAATTATTCCAACAGGTGATAAAATACAAAAAATTGAAATTCTGATCACCTTACACCAATTTCTGCGCACATTACCTAAATCGTATCGCACATCGACATCTTATAACAGTTAAATTACCAACTCAAAAATTAATTTAGAATATCATTATTCTAATTATTCATATATGGTGGCGCCTCTATATATATAAAAAAATAAATATTTAATTAAATATCGTATATATGTAATTTGCATATTTAGTTTCTTTTGTAAATAGGTACACGGGTACACCCAACAATAAAAATTATGATTGTACTTTCTATATATACCGCGTAAGAATGGAGCGACATGACTTTGATTCCGCTAATGATGTATTTTTAGCGCTTACGGCGACTCTCATACTTATGTTCGTAAAACGTAAACATATATAATTGGAATGTCTGTTTTGCGTTAAAAGCACTTATATTAGCGATAAAAATTGATAAGAACATTTTGCAATTAGCGATGTATTCATTCCGCCCGCCAAATCATGATCGATTATAATACTTCTGGATTTATGAATTATTCATAAAATTCTAAAGACTTTTATTGTATAACCGAACACAAAAAAACTCTTGCTTTTACCCTCCAAAATACATAACACACAATAAGATATATTGTCACAAAGTGTCGTAAGAAATTCAAAGAACTTGAGTATTTTATACACAATATAAGAAAGTCTTTGTGTATATTTTGGGCTTACCTGTAGCAGCAAAATGAACGGTAAAACCGTTTCCAAATAACAACAAAGTAATAAACAAAACATTCTAACGAATCATGTTATGGTATAATGTCCGATTCCGACAATAACAACAAACCAATTATAAATGGATTTTCTTAATACTCTCCTATTGACCAAAGACAAAATTTTATAAAATTGTTTAGATATGTATACAGTGAAAGAAATAAGTACAACATGATGTCACGGTTTGCATTAAAAATTTGTTCTGGTTAATTTTGAATTGGGTGGCGTGGCGCAACTTCAAGTATCTAATTAGAAACCACTTGTCTATATTACATTATTTATACGATTTATACCATATATAGTACAGGCGATACACCACAATCCAATTTAATGTGCATGCTTGCAAAATCATAATTTACGTGCGACTACAGCAGTTTCTCGCTTACAATTTTATTAAGTCATACTTAAGATTGAAACAATGTTAATTTACTGTGCATAAATTCATCTATGACATATAAGAAACGGTTTTGTATTTAAATACTGTATTCAATATGGTTTTTTCTTGGACGGTGCTCAGAAAATCTCCAAGCGATATACGAGGGCAAATCAAAAAGTCTTGCAATATCATATGAAAAAATAGAGTGAGTGAGACAGCAATATTTTTATTTTTCGACATAATCTCCTTTAAGGTTTATACATTTGTCACATCGATCAATTAACTTGCCTAAACCTTCTAAAAAAAAGATTTCTTTTGCTCCATAAAATATTCATTTACAATAGACTGTACTTCATAGTCACTGGAAAATTTCCGGCCCCTTAGTGTTTTTTTCAAATTGGGAAACAGAAAGTAGTCACGGGGTGCCAAGTCTAGACTGTACGGTGGATGCGCAATTTCTACGAAGCCGCAGTCCTTTAATGCAGCTTGAGCAATATTAGCCTTGTGCACTGGTGCATTGTCGTGAAGAAGCAAGATTTTTTTCCTTACTTTCCTTGGCCGTTTTTCCCGGATCGCTTTTTCAATTTTCGCAAAACCTCTGCGTAATATATGCCTGTGATTGTGGTTTTCAGTGGCATATAATCGATTATCAAAATTCCTTCAGCATCCCAAAAAATTGTTGCCAAAACCTTACCAGCAGACGGTTGAGTTTTGAATTTCTTTGGTGGTGGTTCACTACGTTTAATCCATTGCATCGATTCTTGTTTGGATTCCGGATCCCAGTGATGAAGCCATGTTTCATCGCCTGTTATTATGTTATCCAAGAAATTTTCTGGATCTTCTTTGTACATATCTAAAATCGCCTTTGAAGTTTGAACACACAATTTTTTTGTTCTGCATTCAACAAACGGGGAACCCATCGCGCACTTACTTTTGACATGTGAAGGTGGTCATATAATATAGTATATGTGGTACCGTATGAAAGAAAAAGTCTCCACGCTAACCGCGGAACAGAAATCGCCGGTCCTCCAATACAATAGATTCGGCCAAAATTACGTTTTCATTGCTAATAGCATCTGCTGGCCGACCCGACCGGTTGTCGTCTTCTAATGACTCCCGACCACTTTTGAATAATTTTAACCACTTTGTTACTATGGCATATGATGGTGCAGATTCGCCGTAAACTTTTGATATATAGTTGAATATATAAATTGCATTTCGTCCATCTTTACAGAAAAATTTAATAGCGGCGCGATATTCAATTTCATTCATTTTAAGAAAAATTCAAAACATGTGTTACTAAATTGACAAAAACAAACGAACTGTAAAATTTACATCGAAATGTTCTTCTAGAAGTTTCATCGCGACAAAAAATGGTTTTGAAAAATATATTGTTGTCTCACTCACTCTTTTTTTTCATATGATATTGCAAGACTTTTTGATATACCCTCGTACTTCTATATGGGTACTAATTTCACAAGTAATTCTTTTCTCAAGTACCTGTCACAAGTTCCTTCTCCAGATCCTTATGAGTACATAAACAAACAATAATGTTGTTAGTCTCCTAATTCTGGACCAAAAAAACATCAAAATATTCATTCAGAACCCATTCTTTAGGTAAGCTGAAGCTGGGTCAAATATAATTTTCTTAATAATGTTTGGTGAATGTTTCTTCCATGGGAAGATTTCAATTTCATTTGAAGTATTAATCAAATTTACGATTATTTATCACCTAACCACTTTAGAAGATTATAGAACAAATATAATACCCTACTTAAATGGCGGTTGAACATATAGTGATCCTAAACAATTATAACCGAGGATAATCGGTAAGTTACCAATAATCCTTTAGTGGAACAAACTTCATCTGAAGATATTCATATCGTTTATCATCTGAGGAATAAAATATTCATACAGATATATAGCAACTTTTTGTTAAATATTTTAATACGAACCTAGAAATTTATTGCTATTTTAGAAAAGAGAAGAATTTTGATCGCTTAGTAAACGTCATTTAACATATAGTATATTATCTTAAAACGGAAAAATTCGTTCTCTTTGAGTTAAGGTGTGTTGAATTATTTTAATTTGCCAAGTATATCGTCGTAGATGTGTACCTCCCAAATTACTGATTTACTTGCGTGTTCTGGCATGTCCGTTAAACAAGATTTTATTTAACATCATGGTGCATTGACACAGGAGGAAATTTTGAAGATTGTAGAAAGTTGCAGTGACGGTGAGGATGTCTTGGAACAAGTAGACTATGTCAAGAATTGTTCCTATGATGAACTAAAATGCCTGATGAACATATACTGTAATCAACATCAATGATATGAAAACTATTTTAGACACTGGAGAGAGATTGATTCCAGATGAACCAATTGCACGTGAAAAAGGAGCAGATGAGCATGCACAATATAAAAGACAGAGTAAGTAAAATTTCACAGCGGGAAAAAAAATTGAATCTAAAAATCTGGACACCACATTTACTGGAAGCACAACATTGCCAAGTGATGTGTTCTAATTGAATTCTCTTTTTTCATATTTTCTTAATTTTTTTGATAAACAATTAGTTCCGCATTTTGTTGAATATAGTCAAACTTATATGCAGCACCAAAGTCGTCTCCAGACCATTCACATTCAGTGAAAATGATATCTATCGATACATTAGATTATGCCTTTTAACTTCGATAGTTACAATTAGCAGCATTAGGAGATATTGGAGTCCAGTAGTTGGTAATCAAACCACTCAAAACACGATGGGAATAAATAAAGGACCCCGCACAAAACGTATGGAAATTGAATTTCGGTCAAATGATTTGAAATTTTCAGAATAGTTTCTTCAAGTCATGCTAATCAAAAGTCTTCATGGGCACAAAGTGCCTAGATGCTGTTGAAGCCGAGTTTTAAGAATGTTTGAATGTTGTTTTTGAATTTTGAAATTTACACAAGACGGGAAAACAATCAAATCCACAGGTTCCCTAATGAAAGGAATTTAGGAGCAAGTGGCAATGTGGTAATTCGCGTTCTAAGAAACGTTCCATTCAATATAAAATATAAGTGTTACTACGATAATTATTATACTTCAGTTCCCTTAATTTTGGAGTTGAAAAATAAAGGTATTTTGAGTATAAGTACAGTTCGACGAAACCGTATCCCAAACTTGTTGATGCTCGACCATAAAAGTTGGAAAAAAAGATCGTGGAAAGATACCAAAGTGGTGAACATAGCTTCAAATTTTATGGAAGAGAAACCGTTTTCAAACTTAGAAAGGCATGACAAACCCTTGGGTAAGAAAAGGAACCCTTTATTTTACATAAAGATGTAATTCAGCTATTTTATTTTAGGTTTACTTCATGTGTATTGTCCAGCAATTCGGGAATAACGAAAACATATGGGAGCAGTTGACTTATTGCATAGTCACTTGGGTCGTAATAAAATTTGGTTACGCTCTAGAAAATGATACTTGCAAATATTTTACCATTTATAGGAACTATAAGCTTTATTTAATACATTTTTTTTATTTAAGTAAAGACGAAATTTTTCATACACATTTTGCAATGTTATTCGCATTATTACTCTTTAGGCGAGCTGAATTCGTACAGAGCAACAGTACTGCTATCTCTACCAGATTTCAAAATTTCCGTAGCAGAAACTCTTTGTCGCATGGGAGAATTTCAAGAGATAGAACAGGCATCTACTGAAAAATCGAAATTTACAGAAATCAAAAGACGAAAAACGACTTCTGCTAGAATACCGCCAAAAGAGGCAAGGCATGAACCCAATACGCCAGCGTTGCAAAAGTCCGGGATACAAGCAATTTTCTTTCTACATTTGTGGGAAATGTGAAATTGCGTTATGCTTTAATAAGGATAGAAGTTGTTCTAAGCAGTTTCATAATTATTAGATAACTTATGGAATCTGACAAATATGTGATCGTAGAATTGTAGTTTTGGCAATATTATTTTTATTTTCTTTATTGAATTATTAATTTTTATGTATTTTAAATAGTAGTAAATGAACCATTTGCATTCACTACTAGAGTCTGTGATATCAGCGAGAGGTTATCAGCGAATTTTTGGAAATGTGAATACATCTAAAACTGCTAGTCATCAGTTTGCACTCATTGTGAAACTGAATTTTTTGTATTGTTTTTTATAATTTTGTAAGAAGTTGTTTCGATTGTTGCTGTAATATAACATGCATGAACAGGTTTCATGATTTCACCTTTGTCGAACGCCCTAGGACTGACTCTATTATCCCGGTGCGAAAAATATTTGACTGCATTGCACAAATATTTGAGTTGGTTTCGTTCCTTAATACCATAACCTGGTGTATCACATGCAATTCTGATCAACAAACGAATCAGTATACGAACGAACACCAAACGAAACTCTCAATCATAAGACGAAGATGATCTGAATACCTGCGGTATTATTAGCAACGAGCTTATAACACCCCGAGCGTTATACACGAAATTCAACGAAGAATGTCCAGTGGCGATATCAAATTGTACAAACCCTGATTGTCTAGAATCAAAACCATTTTATTCAACTGAAAGAAGAAACTTCTGACAATCAGGACCTAACAGTCTGGCTGCTAAACTATAACCAAATGTATTTTCTTAGTCCTAGTAGAGTCTAATCGAGTTATAAATCATATAGGAGAGGAGCATGGATCTGGTAAACACAACAACAAATTATTCCACAATATCGTTTTAGCAGCGTTCTTATTGGTGATTTTATTCAACAAAGAAAATCTTTGTCGATACCGATATGCGTTGTCGTCGAGTTACGAAACTAATGCCGTACCATGGTGCAAATTCATAGACGGGGAACAACGATATGTATTTTACAATATGTATTGTCAATGAACGATGCTGTTTAGAACCGAGTTTTCCTCTAACGCCCAACACAGTTTTCTCTTTTGTTCCTTAGTCTCGGGGCCAAATCTAGATGTTTGGCAGCTCGAGCAAAGTTTGTTCACAATAAAGTATAAAAACGAGTAAGCATACTGAAAATAATGACGAAGCAACGTACAATAGTGTCCAAATATTAAATGAGGCACTCTTTACATTAGTTGAACAGAGTCAAAGATCACAAAGAACGTCCCAAAGCCTCATTGACAACCTGTCAAGCGTGACACTGCAAAACCAGTAGCTGGCAAGAAAAAACGCATCACTCCTCACTCGTCTACCAGTGCTAGCAGTAGCGAAATGAGAAGTAAGTTGTGGAAAATAATAAAGAAGGTCAATGATATCCGTAAAAATTGAAAGCTGATCGAAACTGAGAAGTCGGAAGACATGGTATTCTTTCTGAATAGCACGAAGTTGTCGGAAGTCGGTTTGGTAGCAACACTACTAACTACGTAGTTGCCTCGCAAAATCGTCAGCGACATAGGTCGACACAACCTTAAGGCGGTGATTGTCAAATAGAACAGAGCAACAATAAAAAATTAGGATTTGGAATAAAGTTTCAACACAGAGCTAAGAATACAAGACAGGGGCAGAATATATATTGGTTGGACCTCATGCAGACTGCATGTTTTTATTAAGGTCACAAGGTGCTTCATATCATGTCATACAATTGGGCATTTTGCAACATTTTGAAAAAAAGATCAAATTTGTGGGCATTGCTGTGATTCTGGACATGCCCAGAAGGTTTGCACAAACAAGACAGAGGCAAAGCTTTTAACCACTCATTACGGAGTAAATTGGGTACTGCATATGAAGCGGCATTAGACAAAATCTCACTGTACTGCGGGTTGCGACTCGCATTGCGTTTGCGTTGAAGTTACATCAAAAATAGGTAAATTTTACTTATTAAGCAACTTCTAATATTCAGACCATCCAATGATAAACATAAGCAAACTACAAAATATTTTGAATACCCTAAAAACCATCCAATCATAATCACGGGTGATTTTAATGCTTATAATGGGGAGTCGAATATTGACCTTACAATAGTAACGGGCGAACTGTTGAGGACAGTAACCAACTGGTCAGTGAAAGCAAACTGGACCACAAGTGATCACAAAATAGGCATGTTCACTGTTGAGGCAGCTTCCTCATCTTACACAGGTGAGATAAGCGAGAAGATTCTGAGGTACTTACTCAAGCTCGCTAACTGACACAGGTTCCCAATCTACTGGGAACAAAATGGCAAGGGATAACCAAAACCAACCAATTAAATGTATCATTTGATGATGGTATAGGCAGAATAGAGTGTGTTATGACCAAATTAATAACTGACACCATAAATAGCCTTTTTCTGTTTTTGACTTTTGCGTTGAAGAGAACTGTTTGATTGTGCATGTCATTGAGTTAAAAAAACGAGGAATATACCTCATGCACATATTCTCTTGATTCAGAAACCATTGATAAATTCATTTCTGCGGAAATTCCAGATATTAACATTTATTGGAAGCTACATGCTATCATTACAAAACACATAATACATAGTCCTTGTGAAGAGCAAAACCCCAACTCACCTTGCATGGTCAATGGAATATGCAGCAAAAATTTCCCTAAAAGTTTTGAAGATAAATCGATAGCCAACTGTGACGGAAATCCAAAATACAAGCGAAGTGCTTGTGCTAGTGCAATTAGAAATGGTAAGACAGTGGATAATTCATGGGTTGTTCCGTACAATCCACGTTTAAGCCTTAAATTTAACTGTCATATTAATGTCGATATGACTTTGTTTTTTTTTTTCGTTGTGCATCAATTCAAAGTGTGAAGTATTTATTTAAGTGTGTCTACAAAGGACACGATTGCGTCAATCTGACCTTCGTTCAACAAGGTATTTTGGATCATGATGAGATTAGAACGTACATGGCCTCGAGGTCAAGTAAGTGCGCCTGAGGCAGCTTGGCGCCTGTTTAGTTTCAACATGCATGAAGAGTCACACGTCATTGTGAAAATGCCAATCCACCTTCTATATGATCAAACTGTCTTATTTACCAAACAAACCATCGAAGAAAGTGTTAATCGAGCTGCCAACAAAAACACAATGCTTACAGGATTTTTT
The DNA here is from genome assembly GCA_947310385.1 of Nephrotoma appendiculata. NCBI lineage: Eukaryota > Metazoa > Arthropoda > Insecta > Diptera > Tipulidae > Nephrotoma > Nephrotoma appendiculata. Next base: position 40,846,858 of record OX371224.1, read on the forward strand.
AAACTAAATCAAACCGACAAAAATGCTTGACGATATTTATATCCCGACATCCCAAACCATTATGTATTTGACAAAATGAATATTGAATGGGAACCCCGAACAAAAAATAACTTTCCAAATCATAATGACAGCTGTAAATCATAATGATCTTCCACACCGATTATTTTTCATGGATGATCCAGGAGGTTCTGGTAAAACGTATCTATACAAAACACTACTAATAGCTGCCAATCTTCTTGACGGAGGCAGAACATATCACTCCCAGTTTAAATTACCCGTGCCAATCGTAGAAACCTCAACGTTCTCTATGCGAATGACATCTATTGACGGAAAATTAATTAGAAAAGCAAAATTAATTCTATGAGATGAAGCTATAATGGCACCTGGTGTTGCCATGAATGCTGTCGATAAGCTTTGTAAAGAAATAATGAAAAACCAGAAACCATTTGGCGGTAAAACAATACTACTTGGTGGAGATTTTAGACAAACTTTACCTGTAATTGTACATGGTAGTCAGAATGCAATTGTTGAAGCTAGCTTAAAATTGCATGGTCTTTGGGAAAAGTTTAATGTTCTCAGGCTTCAGAATAACGTATACGTTAAGTGGACCCACAATACAGTAATTGGTTACATAATTTAGGCGATGGAACTTTAACCAATAATCATGGTCTTGCCGACGACTTAATTAAAATTCCGAGCAACCTTATTTGCAAAGGCTCTATAATAACAGAAATCTTTGGTGAAACGCTGTCGTCAGTTGATGCCGAAAGCTTTTCAAAAAAGGCAATTTTATGTCCAAAAAATGCAGATGTAGACTTGATCAACGAAGAAGTGTTGACAAGTTAATCACATATTATCGCATTGACGCGATTGATGATGCAAATGATGAAGACATTCAGAACTATCCGAAATAATTTTTAAATGATTTAACGCCATCTAGGATGCCGCTTCATAAATTGAACTTAATAGTTGGAAATATCATAATTCTATTAAGAAATCTTAACATAAAGCGAGGTCTTTGTAATGGAACTCGATTAATTGTTCGACAGCTGAAACCAAGATAAAAGATAAAATAAAATAAAATTAATAAACGAAAATGTGGACAAATTTAATGACATCATGCTTCAAAGCTTCGAACTGTATGTACCTATGTGCTGTAAACCACAAAATGCTCACCCTCGTTGGTTTGATGATAGACTAGTTAACTTAAAAAATTGTAAAACGAAAGTGTATCCCAAAATGTTGAAAAGCGGGTTAGAAGCAGACAAAACTACGTTTCTACAACATAGTAATGAATTTGAAATTTACTTCAAATCAAAATACAGGTCGTATCTTAATCAAATTCAAGACAAAATCAAAGTAAATCCAAAACAATTTTGGAAATGCTTTAGGAATAAACGCGAAATTGAAGGATACCCTGCTAATATGACGTATAGACCAAGCGTTACTAGTGGATTGTACAAACAACCCAGCAACAACAACACATCAATAACTCCTCCTATTATTTCTGAGGACAACATTTTATCGGCTTTAAGGGGGTTTGGAGATGGTTGCGGTCTTGACCCATTTCTATTCTGAAGGAGTACACTGAAATTTTAACAATTCCATTATGTTATCTATTCAATCATTCCTTAAGCACCGGCGTGTTTCCCGAAAAATGGAAAATTTCAAAATTTACTAAAACTTTTTAAATCGGGTAAACGTGAGGATATCTCATGCTACAGAGGAGTATCAACTACATCATCAATTCCGAAATTATTTCAGTTAGTATTATGCAACAGTTTTAACTCCACAATTGCACGCCATATATCAATAAACTAGCATGGGTTTATGCCTGGCCGATCCATATCGACTAATCTGGTTGAATTCACCAGTAAACTAATTAACTAGATAGAAAAACACCGTGAAGTTGATGTAGCGTACACGGATTTTAGTAAAGAATTTTATTCTATCTGTCATCATAAAACACTCCCGAGTTTATTCAATTTTGGGTTCTCTCTCGATTACATAAATTGGTTTAAGTCATATCTATCAAACCGGTGCCAATTTGTAATAATGGGAAATGAGAAATCAAACGTTATTAAAGTTACATCTGGTGTTCCCCATGGATCACACTTCGGGCCTTGGATTTTTATTGTTTTCATAGACCGAATAACCGAGATAATCAAAAACTCTGACGTGCTCATATTTGCAGATGATGTGAAATTTTTTCGTACTATTAATGGATTGTTAGATACGAAGAAACTTCAAGAAGACTTAGATAGATTAAGTGAGTGGTGTGATCAAAACTCACTATACAAGAACATTAAAAGCAATTTCTTTCCAAAAAAAAATTGATTTATAAATCAAAAAAATTGATTTGAGATCAAAAAATTTTGATCGAAATACCGTTGCACGTTCTTTCCAACTAAAAAATTGATTTTTTTTTAATCGCAATCAATTTTGAAAAATCTCAATATTTTATTAGATTTTTTTTTTGACGTTTACAAACACATAAATATGTTCACGTCAAAAATATAAACGTAAACATTATAACTTTTTTACTAGTTGGCCGAGAGAATTTGACATACGAAATAATTTTATTTTTCGAAATAATTTTATTGTTTCGTTTACACTGTATTAAAATAATTGTGTTGACAAAAAATTGTGTTGATAATTTGTTGACAATAAACTGTAAATATAAAATTTTAGAAAATCAAATGTCAATTTATCACAGACACACTACCAAAAAAAAATCAATCGTGTATCGTGTTCTTTGACATAAAAACAAATCAATTTATTTTTTATTTTTGGAAAGAACTTGCTTCAAGAAATGTAAAATCATGGCCTTCCATCGTAAAAGAAATCCAGTAATTACTTCATACAAAGTCAACAACGAAGTACTACAAAGAGTCAATGAGATTATAGACTTAGGTATTACATTTGTCGAAAACGCCAGTTTCAATAGGCATATTGAAAATTGTATTGCAAAAGCGAATGCCATGTTCGGATTTGTTGAAAGATGGCCAGGTGAATTTAAGGATATTCAAACCTTATGTTCACTCTATTTCGCTGATGTTCGATCTCAACTGGAATGCGCTGTATCGGTCTAGAATCCATACTATTATGTGTACATAAAAAGAATTGAAAGCATTCAAAAGAAGTTCCTGATTTTTTTGTTAAAGAAAAGTGAATGGGACTACGACCACAACTTACCATTCCATAAAAATGTGGCTCGCTTACCTCCATACACAACGGATGCACGGATTACAAAATATGCACGCTTGAAAATAGATGACTTCTCTTGGGCGCGGATTTTATTGGTAACGTTTTACTTGGTCACGTTGATTCAGCTTACATCTTGGAAAACATATCAATTCACGTGCCATGCAGAACATTTCGAAACCATGAATTTTTAGCACTTGAACACCATTCTACTAACTATGGAGAAAACAACCCCGTTAATAGGATGTCTAAATCATTTAACATAATCGATGACCTATTTGACTTCAATTTATCATAGGAAAACTTCAAAAATATCCTGAAGGACTATTTTTTAAATTTTTAATTGTTTAAACCAAAATTTGATTTATATTTTTTTCTGTTTTAAAGTTTTTTGTTGTTTTAATATAATTTTTGTTTAAACTACTGCACATAATCTGAAAACATACATGTATATTACAAAATAGATTTCTTTAAATAAATAAATAAATAAAAATAAATAAATAAGTAGCGAAGTGAGAAGTAGATTGCGGAAAATAATAAAGAAGGTTAATGAAATCCGTGAAAATTGAGTGCTGATCGAAACTGTGAGGTTGGAAGACATAGTATTCTATCTGAATAGCAAGAAGTTGTCGGAAGTTGGCTTTGTAGCAACACTACTAACTACGTAGTAGCCTCGCAACATCGTCAGCGACATAGGTAGAGATGTTTTAATCGACAGCATTAAGGCGGCGATTGTCAAACAGAACAGACGAACAATGAAAAATTAGAATTTAGCTGGATCAAATGCAGTTTTTATCAAAAATATTGTGTATAAAGAAATTTGTTCAAAATAAATGTCATGGTGCAATATCATTATGTTCTCTTTAGGTTATTATTTACGCCCGTATTACGGGCTTTTTCCCCTAGTTTTAATATATTTTTATTATTATTATGCTTTATTATTTGCTAATTTCATCATTTTAGTATTTATATTTAATTTCATGAGTTTTTCATTTTGCAAAATGTTTAAATTGGTTGAACATATTGACCCGAAAGACAAAAGGTGATAAACAATTTGAGGAAAATAGGGAGGTTAAGATCAGAACAAGCACCATTTTAAACTCTGATACTGCTGCCCTGAAAAATCCAAATACTCTTTCGGTCCGTTTTGTATCTCATTCCTAGCCACTGCCATAATAAGATGGTATTTTCAACAAATGCAAGAGGTTCGCTATTTAAATGAAAAAAAAAAAATGCAAAACCTAAAATGACATTGCTGGACTAAATACTATATTTGTAAATTGATAATTGCAATCGTAAAACAAAATTTGCTAATCGTAGATGATACGATTGGCAAATTTCAACTGCTTATTGTTTTTTTATTATTTAAAAAAAATATTTTCATTGCGAGAATCTTTCTACACCATTCGATGACACAGTTCTTGCAGTGTATGATGAATTGTTGAATACAATTAAAAATATGTTTAAGCTATACATCATGCAAGAGATTTGTTGTAGATTTTGCTACAAGTTTGTTGCAATAGATTATTTAGAAAAAAAAACGATTTAAATACAGAGGACTATAATCGGATAATAAAAGGAATAGTCAACTCTCTTTTTAAATACAAATAGAATAAACAAATTTCCACAGTTCAAATATAAATGCATTGAAAAAATGTATTGAAAATACATTATTAAAGATTATTAACAAGAGTTTCTAAGAATTAAGTACAAGATTTCAAATCCAGCTAGATTAAATACGAAAATACGGGTTAAGTAAACTCGAGCGACAACGGCTTAGCATTAAAATAAATAATTAAAACTTTTCACACCATTAATTAATTTCCCAATAGAACATTCGAGTATTTAAAACACTATAAGCACCAAACATTTCGAACGATGTATACTGTACACAATAAAGTTTAATCCAATTACAAAGGTAAAATATAAAGTACATAATTATAAATATAAATAAAAATTTCTTTAACTTACTTATTTTAATATTATATAGACTTTATATATATATTTTTTTAAATAGATTTACATTAAATAATTATTCCAATTTTGTGTGTTTTAGTTTTATATTTAAACTCAAAAAAAAAACACAATATAATTAATTAATTCACTCTGATTTTTCTTTTATTTATTATACATTTTTTTTATACATAAATAAATTTCACTAAATAAATATATTATATATGTATTACATTAATATATTATGTATAACTTTTACACTATATAATTATGGCACAAATATTTTTTTTTTATATTGAAATTATTAATCACATAAATAAATTTTTAGATTACTTCTTTAGCAATTTAAACACCGCTAAAATACTTTGCACAATCATATCACTGTGCAAACATAACGACACAACAATTTACTTTTTTTTTGCCGTATTTTTATCTTATTATCAATTTATAATAAAACGATTTTTTTTATTTTTTTCCATAATCACGATAAAAAAAAATTAGCGCTACGCAATAAATTAACAAATTTCGCTTAGTTAAAAAGAGAGATAATCATATTTATTAATAATTGATTTTTTTTTTGTAACAATATAAATTAAGCAAACAGCATTATTTTAGCTGTGCAACACAGAAAATGATTTTTCCTTTACAAGAAAACGTTGTCGAGCAGTTAAATCGAGAACAACTAAAATTTGACTGAAGAACTACAAGACAAAATTGTAAGTTTTTTTTTTTACTTTGCTTCTTTTGGTTTGGTAATTTTTGCTTTTAGTTTTTGTGTATAGTTTTCTGTTGTATGTTGCTTGTGTACGATCAGTATTTCTTTGGCCTGCATTCCATTCCTCTTTTCTTTTGTGTTGTGTATTTCTTACAATATACTTACATTATATGTGTATATGCAAGAAACAGCTTACACAATTTAATACCTTAATAAGAAACATATATGTGTGGTTTGCGTGCGAGTAGTGTAAAGTGGTTGATTTGAGTACATTGTAATGATTTTATGAGTGTAGTTTTGCTTTGTCGATTTCAAAAATGGTGCACATATCAACGATTTACATCCCTAAAGCTAGCACAAAACATCCAGCAGAATATATCAACATACTATGGATAACTACAGGCTACCACATTCATCTAAATGAAGCGTTCTGCAAACTTTAAAAAAAATTAACAGAACCCACAACAAAAAATTAATTAAAAACAATTGGTAAATTAAAGGCTAAATTTAGGCTATAAATGACCCATTAAAATTTTTTCTGGTCTGTTCGTTCTAGATAAAACGGTCGACAAGGCTAGTCCATTCCAAAGCTAGCAGAACCTAAATCGAATAAACATCGGAAATCGAAATAAACCCGAAATTAGAATGCAAACCGAGATCAATTGGCATAGACATAATTGCAGACTCACTAAGGCCTAATCAATACTTAATTAAAAAATGTTGGGCTCCACTCGTTCTTAACCAAGCGTTAGATTATTTATATCCCTTTATCAACCAAGAAAACAAAAAAATTTACTCAGTTTTAGTCCAACTCACACAAATGTGTGAGTAAAAAACCATAGTATGTATTGACGTTGTTGATAAAAAATTTCGCTTTATTTGAAGTAAATCCAACACAATTGTGTGTATAGATATAGTGTTTTTTTCGGACGGAAATAAGTGTAAAAGGAATTCACAAATGTGTAAGTTGGTTCAAAAAACATACAACACTAAATTTTTAGCATGGTACTTTTGCCCTACCCGCACAATTGTGTTAGTCAATCACTAAAGGGATATACAGGGTGTTTGGCAGATGGACCGACAGCGTGTTATGGCAGATTAAGGGGGTCATTTGGAAGCTTTCATCCCATGGAACCGATGTCTTAAGTCTCACGGTAACTGAGATATGATATTTTTAAGTTTTTTTTAAATTACCGAAAATCTCACCTTAAATGGTCATTTTTGTTTTTAAACGTAAAGACACGAAATAACCTTTTTTGTATTCTGCAATGTGATTTTATTCTAAATAATTCATTGTTTAATACAATCGGTGTAACAAAAGTGAGCTATAGGGTCTATTTTTTAATTCAACCCGAGCAAGCAGGCTTACCCCGGGTAGTGTACACCGAGCAAAGGTTGTACTGGGTAAAATTATCCGGTGCGCATAGAGTAAACAATTGTTTTTTACTTTGCACACTCTTCGCACACTGACATTAATTTCAGAGTAAAATTTGAAGAACCGAGTAATACCTGTGACAGACTATGGATTAATAAAACGCGATTAGTGATTTTTTCGAGCTAAGCGCTAGTGTGTCAAGTAGAAGATTAGATAATCTCGATTTGGTTTGAGGTTTAGTGACTAAACTGGTTTAGTCAACTAATCTTCCAATTTTTTGAAGATTTATCATATTTATGAGATTAGTGGGACGGACTACAAGTAGCGCCATTACACGTCGGAGATTTTAACTGACATTTCATTGTTTGTGTGCATTTGATTCAAATAGTAGTAAAATTAAACAAAGAAAAAATATACTTGTGAATTGCAGTAAACCCTGTTTATTCTAAAACTGAAAATGATAATTCTAAAACTGAAAATAGTTAATTGAAATATTTATTGAATGAAATAAATAAATAATAAATTCAAATGATATGTCATTTGTTATAATATTACACTATAGTTTTTGACATTTGCATCGCGATTAGCTAAACTGTAATATGTCAACGCAAGAGGATTTATGATCGATTAGCTAAACGAGTTTAACTAATCTCGTTTTGAAAATCCCTAGTCTGTCACAGGTATAAGCTCGGTGTAAGCACAGTTCACAAATAAAAACGCAGTGTGCAGAGTAAAATTACTCAGGTTGAATAAAAAAACACAGAGTATTTTTTGACAGCGCACTGCTTGCTCAGGTTGAATTAAAAAATAGGCCCATAGGCTTCCAAATATTAAAAAATAACTTTTGTTCTAAAAACTTCTCTAGTTTATGCCCTTTTCAACGGTATGCTACATGTCATAGAAATCATTCAGTTTGTGGTTAACTTAAGAGATACTATTTCGCCGGGGCCAAGTTTAAGAATATACGTTTTAAGTTATTGATACATTTTCAATCAACTTGATTTATTAAATTTTGTTTTAAATGACCTCCTCCACTCCGTATACATGCAAGGTACATTTTTCTTATCTCCATAATTGTTGTGCGAGATTTTTCATTTTTTTAAATGCGGCGCTTACCATTTCAAATAAAATTTCTATTGTGGGTACTTTTGCTGCGTACAGTAATTGCTTAGCAGGTCCCCAGACGTAGAAATTCAAGGGCGTCAGGTCTGAGGACCGTGCGGGCTAAGGAATAGGGTTACCCCTATTAGGGTCACCGTTATTTAATTAGTAAATCAATAAATAAATAAAGACCCCTACCAATATGAGTTTGGGAATGAATCATCCAAGTATTCTCTTACCGTTCGTTAGCTATGTGCCGGACTTAAGTTAAATTGTTAAGAATTTTTTCTGTATGGCAGTGCTAATTGCAATGCGCATGCAGCGGGAAGAATTGAGAGTGATTTCCTGATTGACGTTTACCGCACCACGAAACCTGCTCAACAACCTATTGACGTCTGAGGAAAAGCGGCAGTTTTCATTTTCACAAATCTCGGGTGGATTCAGTGTTGCGTTCGTTCCTTCGTTCCGTCCGTGGAATTTTTTTTTTTTTAAGCAATTTCATTGGTTGAAAATGACATTTTTTTCCTTGTGAATTTTTTTCATCAAGTTAGTTTAATTTTATCTTTTGGACGGAACGTACGTACAAGAAAGTGATAGCATGATATTTAAATGAAAGAGACGAAAATAAAATGCTCTCTAATCTAATCTCAAATCAATTAGCGCTTGGCTTGGTTCGTGTTACTAATTATATTAAAATTTAAACTTTTTAAATATATGTAAATTATATCGTGGAAATTATATAAATTATAATATCGTCAAATATCGGTAAGTAGAATTTTATGTTTATGTGTAAAATTTATTTCAAAGTTGGTTGGTTCACATATATTAAGTTTATCTTTTGTTGAGCATAACCTCACTTAACTATAAATTTTTGTATATAATTGACAAATTTTATTTAATCTAAAAATTTTGTATTTCATTTTTATTGTAGAATTTAATTTGGAGCGAAAGTTGATCGAGTTAATGAAGGGACATCCGATTTTGTATGACTTGAGCCACAGGCAATATAAAAACTATTCAGCAAAAAAATCTGTGTGGGACAATTTGGCCAAACAATTGGATTTATCAAGTATGTATTTTAGTATCTAGTACATTGTAGTACATCTAATGACCTGAATTCTAGTTTTTTTTTCAGGTAAGGATGTTCAAGCTAAGTGGAGAAATTTAAAAAAACGATATAGTTCGTCAAGCCAAGAAGGGCGCAGTGGAGACGCTCCCAAAATACTAAATAAAAAAAATCAATTTATTGTTACGGAGATGGATTTTTTCCGACAATATTTTCAAGACAACAGGTAACCAATCTTTAGGCGTATATATTTATTTAACAGTGTTTTAAGAAGGTATTTTTTATTCTTTTTAGCCCAACAGTGTCACTCTTGGGGCCAAATACTGAACCGGACACTAATTCAAGCGATTCTGTTTTACAGGAGCTCTTTAATGATACGGCAGATAGCCTGGACATTAACGATTACGAAGAGACTACATTGGCTACACCTGCAGCAAGCCTAAAAGAAGAAGAACCAACAAGCCAGATTCAGTTTTAACTGTTCTTCTGGACACCATGAAAGGTCACAATCAAATTCTTTTACAACTGGCACCTTTATCATCCTGTAAGTGTAAGAATATTGACCCTTTCTTTGTCTCAGCTGGTGAAGAATTTAAGATGGTGGGAAACAAATATTCATTAGAAACCAAGATCGGTATGATGAATACAATAAAATTTTATATAAAATAAGTCCAGAGAAGAAGAACAATAAATAAATAAAAAATGTAAATTTATAAATTTTAAACAATAAATGAATTTATTAAAAATAAAATAATTAAAATGTATTTTAACATTCGCTTAACATATGTGTGTTTTGCTATGGTAAGACATTGTCATTAGTGAAAGAACTGGCAAATTTATTTCTAATGAGAACTGCGACGCCAGCTGAATTATTAGACCCCATACGTCCGACATTCCGCAACCCATCAATGTTTGGTTCACCTCTCCATTCGCTCAACACTAAATCGCCATTCTGCGTGTAATGATCCACAAAATCACTATCGAAATACTGGTAAGAATCACTAGTCTTCATTCTTAACCAATTATGCAAGCATAATGTTGATTTTATTATGTTGACCACAGTAGGTCTGCTTGCAATAATTGGTTTCCGAAAAATTCACCACTTTGAGCGCAGAATGCCGAAAGCATTTTCGACGACCCTTCTGGCTCTGGATAGTCGATAATTAAAAATATTTTTGTTGTGTGATAAAACAGTTGTTCTTCTTCTGGGATATGGGCACATAATATTTGTTAGCAATGGGAATGCTTCATCACCAACAAAACAATATGGTGTCATTATTGTGCTGCCCGGCAATACCGCATCATTTGGAATTTGCAATGACTCGCATTTTTTTATTATACGCTTCCCAAATTCACTGCGTCTAAATCTCCCACTATCATTATTTCTTCCAGATGCTCCAATATCCACAAATATAAATTTGTATTGTGCATCACACACTGCCACCAACACTATGCTGTGAGAATGCTTGTAATTGTAGCAGACACTATTCGAATTAGCAAATGCCTGAAAAGAAAAAAGTAAAATGACATTAATAATATATAAAACATCTCTGTCAACTAGTTTAATTTACCTGAACAACGACATGCTTTCCGTCAATTACACCTAAACAGTTCGGAAAATTCCAAGATGAATTAATTCGGCTGCAATATGTTGCCATGTCGCAGAACACAAATTTGGAAAAACATCCGTTTTTAATTTTTCCCAAATAGCAGCTGTCGTTTCTCTTATGATGCCAGATGTGGTTGATTGGCCTATTCGATAACCGTATGGGCCAATAGAAACCATGCTGTCTCCGCTTGCCAAATAACTGGAATATAAATAAAAAAAAATTCATGCACTTTTTCCAAATAAGATGCCAATTTTTCTTGCTTCTCACCGTAAGGTTAATGGCAGCGTTTCGCCTGGAGTAGTAGGGTTAGTAGTAAACGCCTCGTACTTTTGTATAGCCGGTCCAACTATATGGAAAAGAGCATCAAACAATTGAGGTGTCATGCGGTGAAAATTTTTGAAACTCTCGACATCGTGTAATCTCATTTCAGATATTAAATTAGTGTAATGCCCGATTCGCCGTCTTTCTCTTAGTATTTTTCGGAAATTACAACTTCGTTTTGCGCGAGATTTTTGTTTTAGAATATGGTATATGATCATGGCGGGGCTTGCGTTCATCATATTTGATGAAAGTAATGCCAAATCTTGTTCATCCATATTCCAAAAACTTTTGAAAATTTATTAAAAACTAATTTATATTTATTTTATTTATTCAACACAGATAGCACAAATACCACAATTAATAGTTTTATAAATTTAATAATACGCACAAAACTTAATATAAACACCAATAATCACCAACCACAATCGATTCATGAAAAAATTCCAACCACCAAGAATAATGTCTATCACTAAAATTATGTACCTATAGATGGCAGCAAAATCGTTCTGCAATTTTTTCGTCAACCATGATATCGCAAAGAACAATATTCAGAACGAAAGAAGGAACGACGGAATGAAGGAAAGCAACACTGAATCCGCCTTAAGTTGACCACAAACTGAGTGATTTCTATGACATGTAGCATACCGTTAGACAGGGCATAAACTAGAGAAGTTTTTAAGACCAAAGTTATTTCAAAACAATTGCTAGTGTTTTTTTAATGCATATAGAAGGTAGACATTTTTTATACTTTTATACATTTTTTAGGATTTGGAAGCCCATAACTCATTTTTCTTACACCGATTGTATAGAATAATCATTTATTTAGAATAAAATCACATTGCAGAATACAAGAAAGGTTATTTCGTGTCTTTACGTTTAAAAACAAAAAAGTTATGACCATTTAAAGGTGAGATTTTCGGTAATTTAAAAAAAACTTAAAAATATCATATCTCAGTTACCGTGAGACTTAAGACATCGGTTCCAAGGGAAGAAAGCTTCCAAATGACTCCCTTAATCTGACATAAAACGTTGTCGATCCACCTGCCAAACACCCTGTATAAAGCTAACAGAACCCAAATTGAGAATCGGACCAATTTTATTTACAACAGCAGAAGATCATATTTTAATTACCGAAACTGAAAGCAACAACAAAATTCCTTCATACAAAACCAACCAGAAGAGTTGGAAGTGATTAGCGATATGTTTTTTTCAGTACGCCCCCTGTTCAGAAAGAAATATTTTAAGCTTAAATAAGATAAAAGCTGTAATAAACGGAAAGACTTGCTCAATGAAAAAATTGGACGAATACAAAGTCAGATGGTATCGCAATGTTTTATATTGGAAAGAATTGAAGCTTTCTATCGAAATTGAGCGAGCTCAAGAAAACTGAAGGACTAGAAAAATTTGGCATCGGCGACGAAATATAGGCAACCTAATTTTAATTTTCGAAAAATACGGTCGACGATTTGAAAAATGGAATAAACACATAGAGCCCAGTTCGCAATACAAAACGTACATATTAATTATTTTTCGTGAGTTTGTGGAACTAATGGCTTGCAACGAGGAGATAAACTATAGGTGTAAAATTGATATCTGATATAGTTTTTACAAAATACAAAATCTTCTGACTTAACATCTTACAATAAAATTTTTCGTTCTGAAAAGTGTGACCAAAAGTTTCCCTTTCGCAGCTTGGAATCTGTAATTGACGTACTCAGCATAGTGGCAATAAAAGCGGATAATCGCTGGTCACAAACAGAAACCGGAAAATTTCTTCGGGAGAAGCTCTGGAAACATTCTAATAAGCGAAACGCAGCAGATTCAAAATAAATAACTAAAAATAGTGCCCCAGAAGACAGCGAGAAGTAGAATGATGAAAACCTAGTTGCGGATCCATCAATAGTTTCCAACACAGAATGACGCTAGAAGTGGTCATGGGTATGACGCAGGAAGTGGTCGTATATTTCTTTGCATGAGTCTATTTCCAAGTTTATGATAAGAAATTATTATTGGTTTTAATGGCAGTGCCATAAATGTGTAAGTTCTTTTTGAAGTAGGTTGCGTTTTTCATAGAAACTATATCTCGCTGTTTTGTTAGAAACCATTTATTTTTTGGTTAACAGCATGTAATATTCTCCAATACAGTTGTTTTTGTAAACATTTTTACAATAAGTTCTTCATGAATTATACCAACTTCATTTTTACAACAGATTGCTGGCAGTGGCAACTCACTTGATAAATTAATAATTCACATTGCAATCTGATGTAAGGGCTTTCCACCGCTACTTACCAAATTTTTTTCGATAATGTCAACTTTAGTCGGAGTTTTTAATAGCGTTCGGCTACTGCTTGGAAGGTTTGGATGCCCATGGTCTTTTAATATTTTTAGTAAATCCCAAATGCATTAACTATTGTTGTAGATGAGTTTTTTTCGGAAAAGCACTCGTATTCCACTATAAACATCTTCATCAAAAATATAGTCGTCAATTTCATCCTTAAAGAAATATTTTTTGTGTCATTGTTGTGATAAATTGCTGATTCTGAATCTGAAGGTGTTTCAATTGAATATGAAATAGAGATGATAATTCATCCGTAACAATTTTACTGAGCCGTTCAAGTTCTCCTGCGTTACTTGTTCTGTGAGTGCTCCAATTGATGATGCGGTAGCCAAATTGACAGATGATGAATAATTTGAAGGTCGAGAGAACCAAGCATATATTTTTTTTATTTCATTCTTTACGACACTCTAAAATAACTACGAGTATAACGATAAGGTGTTCTAATAAATGTGATGTAAGGTGATATAATAAAATTTAAGTGTCTTAGTTTGGTATATATTTGCTTCTTTTCGACTATAAAGAATAGTGTTAGGGGACCTTTTAAGAAATTGGTCTTTCAAGTAAAATTTTCAGGTGATTTACGTTTTTATAGTAGATCAGCAAAATTAAATTTTTACCATAATATTTATTTTAAGAAATTTTAACCTTATGGTAGAAAAAAGAGAAAAATATAGAAAAAGATCCTCGTTTTTCGTTTTAAAGAATAATCGTTTTCAAGGTAGAACATTAGTGAAATATAATTAACGAAACCTCTTAGAATTTGTGATACTTTCGACTTAAAAGTTATAGTAACTTTAAAGTTGACTATAGGTAGAGAAAGAGAAATATTTTTTATATACTCACTCTTTTCGACTTTAAACACGATTCGCTGATGCAAATTAGGTCAAACTCTCTTAATATTAGACTATAAAGTAAAATCGTTCAAAAAATAGAAAACGGCTAGAAAATATTCGAAAAATTTCCCTAAATTTTTACCAACTAGGAGAAACTGCTTGATATTTGAAAAATAGCTAGAAAATTACGAAATTTCTACTAAATGATGGAATAAACTACATAAATTGTTTATTGGGGGATCGAAGATTTTCCGAATTAAAAAGATTCTAATTTTTTTTTTTTAATAAAGAAAGTACATACATAATATATAAACTGATTTTTGTACTACTGTGTTTCTCAATATAATATTGTTTATTGTTAATAATTTTAATTAAAATACGTGTTTTGAATTCCAAGCTTTGTTTTCCTGTGCAGCTACACTTTTCGAGTCCACACTTTTCCTTAAAATGTGTACTACACTTTTTAATAACGTTAACTACTTCACTCCGGTAAATTCGAACGCGAACCAAGATTTATTGACTGACATACAAATAACTTTATACTGATTATGGCCGAATTAAATGACCCATTTAAAGGTAGCATAACAAAAATTGAGAATCGGACCAAAACCGAAATTCGAACACAAACCAACATTTATTGCACTACAAGCTTAATTATATGATATTTATCCCATTTTTCAAGCCAGGATTTTTTTTTTATTATTTACAGGAAAGTATTCCATTCCACTCCAGTTTTTTCAATTTATACCTCTATAAGACGATTTTTATAATAAACACAACAACAGAATATCCCATTCAAGTTCTTTTCGCTTAATTGTAGTTTATCTAAAGCAAATGAAAACAAATATATTGAAATACTGTAATATGGTATATAGCGGTAGTAATTCTTAATGTTTTAAGGTTAACTGGTAATGAAACCCCCCAGTGCCAGCATCACGTTAGCATTAGCACAATCTTCTAGTTTCAAATTAATACGAAAATTATGTATAAGTTCCAAGACCTTCCTGGACCGAAAATAGCAATTGATGTTTTGGGATGGTATGTTATCTGGTGAGTGCTGACCAAGTGGCCAGCACCAGCCGTATTTTCAGATTTGAGTAAATGGCCAACTTAAAAATTTTCAGTTAAAATCAGTCTATAAGTTCCAAGATCTTCCTGGGCCGAAAATGGCAATTGAGATTTTGAGATGGTGTGTTATCGAGTGAGTGCTGACCAAGAGGCCAGCAGCGGCCCTATCTTCTAATTTAGGTAAATGGCCAACTTTCAAAATCTCAGTTAAAGTTAAATTCAAATTTTGTATCTCTTAAAAACTTCCTAGGCCGGAAATAATTCTTTATGTTTTGAGTTGGTACTGATAAGAACAAAATAATGGTGGGTGGGTGTGCGGCAACACTACTTTATTGAATGCCCCGTGTCACAAACAATCGTTTCGTACAAACTGAAATTTTAGTGCATTAGTTATACAAATTAATGTTTATTCTTTCTCCTGCATTGGATGTGATTCTTCCTCATCATCACCGTATAATGACAATTAAAGGTGATTCCTAGTGTATCAAGATTTCTCACTTTAACGGAACTTTGATTTGGAAATACCATTTTGCATCTACAAATTGTATAATTGAGAATTCTAATCTGCCATCGAACTAATTCCGGTAGTGTCGCAGACGATGGAGTTCGAGCGATAAAATTCCTCAAATGACAACCAACAATTTGGCTAGTTACACCAACGCAGACCAACGCTAAGTAGATTTATAGTATACGATCTCATATTCTCTATTTGCGACCATCTTAAATGTGGAAACTAGAATTGGCTAATGTTGTACTTGCCAACTCAGCGCTCTCGCCGAAAATATTATTGTTAACTTGTCCAAACCAATGAATCACTGACCAGTATTTTACCAAAACGGACGATTTTAGAAAAAGGTTGGGATTACAACCATACATCCGACAGGCATACTCCCATACGCCAAAACCTACGGGCTGCACTCATATGTCGATGAACTCCAGAGAAACTCGTTTTAGACTTCTTTGAAATAACATCTGGTGTTCGACGGGGAGATGCACTCGCGCCTGTCCTGTTAAAGTTGGCGTTAGTACGTAGTAAAGAAAACTTGAAACTTCGCAGCTGTATATTTTACAAATCAGGCAAAATTCTTAGATATTCAAATGATATCGTGCTTCTTGGCCGAAGATCTAGCGATATGAAGGTCAGTTTCATACCGCTCGGTCGCTACGCAAGAAGACTAGGTTTGGAGGCGAACAGTAGAAAAAACAAATATTTAGCAATACTCAGGAACATCTCCATAGCAAATTTCAGTCGTGCTACCTCGCATTTTATAAAGCACTCATAAGACTTGTGCTCAATTTTCGAAGCACAGGAGTACACTCACATTGATGTTAGACTGAAATTTGAAAAACCGAGTATGCACCGTTGTAAACACAATTCACAAAAAAGATGCAGTGTGTAGAGAAAAAATACTCAGGTTTAAAAAAAGATTGCCTGTTCGGGTTGGATTAAAAAATTGACTCCATGTTCAGCGCTTTTTACGTACAAACAAATAAATGTGTTCTATTTGAAGATAAAGCAATACAGGTTCTGTATGACGTCATTTCTCTTTACACATTTGCGTTACATTTAAAAATTGACACTCACATTTTGTGAAATGGGCGCGATAAAATATTTATACATCAAAATAAATAAATATTTTCAAAGCACGAAGTTATTTGCAGATATATACCATGAACTATTCTAAATTGCAGTACGAATAATATTCGTACGAAATAATATATTATATCTATTATATTATATTATATATATTATAAATAATATATTATATCAAGAGTGTCAAACTGTCAATAAGCCAGCAGCAGAAAAAATGTTGCGATTAGGTAGCGTCAACAAGTTGGACAATAGTAACATTACATTACACGCTATCTATGTTGGTTATTGATTTGAAGGTGGTAATTGTACCGATAATCAAAATTTTTCTCATTTTCTCATTGAGTTCGATAAAATATTTCACCAAAATAATATTACAAACATTTCGAAGATAATCGAGATGTACTCGTATGTGATCCAGAAAGTCGTCCAAAAAACCCAAAATTATTGCATCAGGCAACATCAAAGGTATCTATTCATACCAGCCCAGGATTTCATTAAAATTATTTAAATTGACATTAATTGCATTAAATGCAGAGAAAGCAAATTAAGAAATGCAACGAAAAATTTTCAAATACTTGTATATTAAACTAAATACATGAACGTTTGTAGCGCTGGTCACAACGACAAGATTATGTTGAGATTTGTATATGATCGTTAATGGACATGATAAGAAGTGGTTATTACTAGCTTTGGTTTCCAGAACTTGCAGTTTCTGGGAACCACGAAGTGGAACAGCTGATATATTGGGCCAAACTCATGTGGGGCACCGTATTGAGCCAAACTAAAGGTAATCCCTGTCAAATGTATTGACTAATTGAAATATAAGTATATAAAACAAATCATAACGAAAGGGACATTTTGGGATTTTTATGGTCAGTAACGGACATGATTAAGTGATTACTACAAAATTTGGTTTCTGGAACTTGCGGTTTCTGGGAACCACGAATTTAACAGTTCCATTTTCAAAAAATGGGAATACATTTTTTTTTATTTCCATGAAACATCTTCTAGTACGAGGTGTTAATATTCCTTTCTCTCTCTCTCTCTCTCTCTCTCTCCACTTTGCCACTGGGATGGCGTTTTAATATTCCTTGGGTTTTATTAACGTCAATTTACATAATTTTATTTTAATAAAATCCGTAATGAGTAAACGAACCTCAACGAATTGAGGTTCAATGGAAGACGGGGAATAATTACACAAAATACTTTGAAATATTGCGCCATACCACCCCACTTCTATTTGTGATATAAAGTACCACCAATTTTAAAGTTTACATGTGTGTAATTTTTAATTTACTACATGGAAGTTTATTTGTTGTATTTTAAAAACCAGATAACAATTAAATGTCGTGAATATGTGTAAGTACGAATCAGTATGTGTAAAATCTTCAAGAGTGTATTAAAATAAGTTGCTGGTCATTAATAAAGAAAACGTACGATGTAAAAAAATCATTTTTTACTTTGTAGGTGTATGAATAATGAAGGTATACGAAATAAAGATATACGAGCATATGTGTAACGTAAGTGTGTATAAGAAGTTATAGTTGTATCTTCAAGACGCTCGATATTACATATTTCCATTTTCTAGTTCCACTTAAAGACGTACGTAAAGTTACTTTTCACATTTGCATATGGAAAAAAAATTTTTTTTGGTTCTTCTTTATAAAATAAAAGTGACTCTGAATTATGTAGATCGCATAAAGTAGAAGTTTTATCTATGTTAAGGAGTTTAAAGTGGTTATATGTAGCATTTTAATTTATTTTAGGATAAGCACTTCGATACACATATGTGTATCATGAGAAAGTTTATGTTTTTTAACGTACGAACGTAAATCAAATAATTTATGTCGTTTGCATACTAAACAACCATACCAATAATATAATCTATTGGCTAAGCTGTCCACGACTCTTTTGTACAATTTTGCTTGCATTATGATAATATAAACATGCGGATTAATAAAATCAAACAAAAATCTTATTTTCAAAGAGTTGCCGATTGTCTTATTTTTACTGTTTTAGTTGTAATTTTTATTGGGCAAAAAATTTCGCGATTTATTTTTTTTGTGCGTGGTTTTGATCACCGCTCAAGACATGTTAAATTTTTTCCGGTGTTGTTATTGTTTTGATTTTTTTTATCTTCTCTTTGTCAACAATTGTGCTACTTTTGGGAAAATTTACTTTTTTTTTTTTTGGTTAAGTTATTTTAATTAAATTTTCAAAACGAAAAAATAAATTTGAAAAGTTAAATACATAAATATAAATCAAGGTGTTGCATAGGTGTAATTATTGAGAACAACAGTAACGGCAAAAAAGTGAAGGCAAATCGATATATCTGGGTTGTATTTGGAAATGTACTAAACTTTTACTTTGCCAATTTGACAGCTTTAGCAACTAAAATAATTTATTATCTAAAGTCGACTCTAAAATAATCAAAACTGATTCTTCGGTGATTGTTTAACCTAATTGAGACTTTTGATGAGACAAACGATTACTGATAAATGTCGCATTAACAACAGAAGGAAAACAATAACTTCCAATAATAATAATGGTAATCTTGTTTCAAGTAGAAACTTCAATTGCGCATAAACTGTTTTGTGTTAGTATAGGTGAAAAATCGGTTCGCAACATGAGAATTTTCTGTCAAATCTATCAAAAGCTTTCGAAAATTCTATGTATATAACATCAATCTGACCACGATTTCCAACAGACTCAAATACATCGTTGGAAAAGACCACCAAACTATTAATTGTCTACTCACCCTTGATAAAACTATGCTAACGCAGATTTATCTATTTTTTATGTGCACTCCTATTTCAGATTTAACTTATGATTCAGAAAGCTTAGGCACAGAATATATACAGAAGCGACATAGCTCCATTTTTATATGAATTTATTTCGACTCGAATAATTGTTTTTTTTTTATCAAAATAGGAGTGGTAAAATTGTTTAAATGGTAGATAATAGATAGCGCTAGTAGTTTTGAAAAACATTAAAATCGATTATAAAATCTTCGCAGTGTACAACTAAAATTTCCTCTCAATTGGCTCTCTCAATAACAAATGTCACTTTGATTTTGGTTACATCAACAGCAATACGTGTCTGGCGATACACTGTTAAATGTTATGTAATGGATGGTCACGATTTATGTAAAATGCTCGCATTGTATTGGTATGCTCTTGGATGCGTACTGTAATTTTTTCCTCTTTATCTAGAAATGAGGTTATTTGTCCCATTTAATAGATAGCCTCCTAAAATCTAATGATAAATTGTGTCAGATACTAGAAACAACACCAGACAATCTAAAATCAGTATAAATTTATGAATTGAAAATCGCAATGTTGAGTCGTGTTGCAAGTTCATATATTGGAGCTGAATTATTAGCTGAATGAAAATCTATGTTTATGATTTGCATCCTGATTTGAAACTGAACAGTTATAAGTCGAATTTATTTGTTCTTGTACAGCCAAATGATGTTCGCTATCGATAAATACTGTACCCATCCGCTTTAAATATTTCTGATGTTATAAATGAAAACAAAGGGAAAATTTGACTTAGAGCCGAAAATTCTCTGAACAGGTTCAGAAACAGGTTCAGAGAATTTTCGGCTATAAGTCAAATTTTTTATTTTATTTTGTCGCATGTGATTTGATCGAAATTATATTAAAACCTGGAACACCATTCATGAATTTGGGATTACTAACGCTATTAATCTGTGACCGCGTTTTTTGTTACCCGACGGAACTCTGATTCAAATGTTTGCCCAATAAAGTATTACGTAAGTCCTGATTTTATATATGTACTAATGAATGTGTGTTCTCATAATTTTTATATTCTAGTAACGAGTTTAGTAAGGCCAAGCCGTGAATTGTCTTATTGATGTGAATAAGACCAAGCCACACAATGTATAGCCAAGCATACTAAACTTGTTTTCCAAATAGCCTTCAGTTTAACACCACACACGAAATTATATTACAAATAGTTCGGCCGATCATCGTATTATTGGCATTACCATAAGTATGTTGGACGATAAATTAAACATGAAATCAGAGGAAGCTGAGTGCTGGATTGTGACTTTAATTTGTAATGCTGGACTCGATGCTAAAATTGACTGAAATTGGGACATATGTTATAATGGGAACACAACCTTTGTCACCATATCAACATTTGAAACAAGTAATTGATTCCCTCTCGGTTCGTTTGGAAGCTTTCACTGGTACTGTAGAAAGAAACCCAAGCTAAAGCACAATAAAGTGGTGAAAATGATTGAAAGTACTACTAAACAGTTTGTGTAATCTATAAACATTTTTTCTTTTTAGTCACCCGATAAAATTGAGAATCTTAAATTTAATAAAACGCCAGAAATTTCCATTAATCAACAGTTATCTTATTTTTAAAAATTTCAGGTAAACTACATGCAGGTAAACTACCGGCATAAGTGTTGTTCTGAACACAATAACTACCGCCAATTTTGATCGATGGACAATAAGTAGGAATTACCAAAGATTACAAGTAATGCTAGAGTACGTGAAATAGTTTCATTGATTCTCTTTAATCATCGACAAATCCAATAGCATTTTGCTAGTTTTTAATCGCCATTGTTTCGTTCAGCGTACGGTTAAAATGAGTATATAATGTGTCTTGTCTCTGGAATTTTACGAGACGCAACTTTTGGGGCTCTCATGTCAGCGTCATCGAACGCAACACTGTTCACTGCAAGGGGCAATTATGCCGATGTTGAATGAATTAAATTCATTCTGATATAGCTTGATGACGAATTCAAATAATTGGTTTGCCTCGGCTGAATTGAACCACGATAGGCTGTCGGTGAGGTAGATTCTATGATCACGTAATCCTTGTGGACAATATTTTTTACTCAAACTGGACATATTCGATCAAAAATATTTGATACCAGCGCCAAAGAATATAGTATATTCTGTGCTAAATTTTTAGCCTTAACCGAATCATTTTCATTAATAATAATGTTTATTGTTTGACAAATGATCGCGAACAATTCGACAGAAGTCGAAGAGGGAGAATTTATTTTTACACTAATAAAATTTTTGTTTAGATTTTTTTTTTTTTTCTAATTTAGAAACATCTATTGGCGAACGTGGAAACTTATTTAGGAGTATTGTCAAAAAAAAATGGTTACTAACTGTCATTTCTGATATGTTCTGTGGCTTAGGTTTCACATAAAGAATCGAATTGCCTCCATAACATAGAATAAATAAATGATGTTTTCCAAATATCAGTAAACACTCTGAAGCTAACTAACTAGAAGCTAACTTTAAACAAGTACAATAGAGGTTCCCACAAAAAACAAGCACATTTATTCAAGAGCAAGGATGGTATACAACTATCAGGACCTGTTCCACTTGTCGTCCTTAAACCTTCATCGAATTCTTTCGATGCCTTAGAACGATTTTATTTTTTTAGAAAATAAAATCGTTCTAAGGCATCATTCAAGCTAAATAGATCAGGGGATCAAGTCGCGTTCCGTGAAAATAGGAAAACGAAAAAAAAAATCATTTGCAATCGATTAGGTTTGAATTGACCTAAGAAAGTTAGAAAGGATATCTCCTGTGGAGCCCACAAAGTCATCTTCTATCCAGCCCCACGAAATTTTAGGAAGATTAAAATTGCCTGTAACCAATACCTGGTTACTATAATAAATAACCACGGTACTTCCATAAAGTATTTAAACTCAAACAATAAATAGTCAAAACGAGCCCAATTTGACTTCAAATATAGTAGACTCACCACAAGCACAGTGAAGATTGACTTGATCAATCATTTAAGGTCGCTATTTAAAAGTGCAAAGTTATTGTGCTTTAGTACGCATTCGGCACTGTTGTTGTGATAATATAGTAGTTGCAATTTAAATCATGACTGTTGGCTTTAAGTTTTTTGGACGGTTAGGAAACTCCCTTCCCAGTGGGAACCCAGAGTTTATCACTCAAACATTTACGGAGGGCGTCTGTTACAGTAATAGTGTCTCCAATTTTCGTTGCATGAACCAACATTGCACTCCAACCGCGATACTGGAATACGATGCGTAGCAGGAATGATATCGAAATTAAGCTGGAGTTGTACGCTGAGAAAATACAAAATCTGGTGAAATTTTCCATCACAGTATTTTGCACCGCTATTCGTTAGAACCAGAAAATGCAATATTTTTTATTATTAACTTCGTAAGCACTCTGCGAAGCGTGTAACTGCTAGAGAGTACGTCCCTACGATGGCGGATTGAGGTAAGCTTGTCAGTTTCCATGGATACGAAAGATAGGGTAGGAAATACAATTCTTCCCGTAGACCACAAGCAATGACTAATGCATGGAAAGCACATCGAAAAGAAGCATTACCTCAGGAGAAAAACCACCATCCAGAAAAACAACGCTTCCTAAATAAAACTCTGCAAGAGTGTTTATGAGATGTAAAACGCAAATCAGAAATCTGATTTCAATGTTGTCGAACCAATAAACATGCGGAAAACTTTGATGAAATTACGAAGATTCCAAAAACAAAACCGCCACCATAAATTGTAAATAATGTAAAGACTAACAAGATATAAGAAAGTTTATGGATATTGTGGAGTGAAAACCTCAAACTTAATGTTCCCGACTTAGATAGAACTATACAGAAAACTTACTGTTTATCTTAATGAGAAGATCACGTAGATGGTATTCGTACGAGGACAAACGGTCTCAACCAATAAAAAGTTCTGCTAAAAAGCTGCATTCTATGCCGCCAAGCAGATGGCAACTTGTATAGCATCTAAAGAAAACCCTGCTGATTTCATTTTGAGAGGAGTAATACCAAAAGATTTAGCAATTCCGCGTCTATGGCGGAATGGACCAAATTGGTATAGTGTAAAAAGACAGCTGGCCAAAACCAACATCAGCGACTCTATCTAATGACAACATGGTATTATAGAAGAAGCCAAAGTTATGTTAACGTGATGGTGGAAATAATTACTGACGATGATGTTACTTCAAATCTTTTAACAAACTTTTCATCTTGGTTCATCTACGAAATTAATGCAATATCCAGAAAACTCTCTTCTCAACAAGACCTGCACGACGCTTCCATAGACGCAGTCGAATTACTGCGATTTCATCAACTTTAACTTACTAGCGAAGGCAAGTCAGAAAATTTGTGAATTGATCACTCGCCGCGACCTTCAAACGAACAATATGCATGCAGGTAACTCCTTAAAATTGAGCATATTATGTACAAAAAAATGGATAACTGGGGCACGAAAAGCAATTAAAAAATTCATAAGATCATGCCCAGTGTACCCTCGATTCCGCTGCAACAACACCCAAAAAATGGCTAATTTGCTGACTAGTCCTATGATTACGCAGATCCACTTTACATCAAAAGTAGCAAACGTAAAAACTGCCTGGTAATCTTTTATTCGAGCTATTAGAGAATTAAGTCAGCTGAAATCGCAAATTACTAACCAAACTATAGCAATCGTTTGATTTCTGATTTTCTTTTGCAGAAAAGTGTAATATTCCATTTTAATCCACCACATGCTCCACACTTAAGCGATTTATGGGAGGAATCAATGAAACCACACATCAATTGGCATATTTCCTTGTTGGCAATTCACTAACCGCTTCTCGGAATTTCCCAGTTGAACAGCCAATTTCTTCTCCCATCGCCATATAGCCTATACGTTGACTTGCAGTATTCTTCACATTCAGCTTCCTCTGGGTTATGTACATGCACCTTTGGGATTTCTTCTTGCTCGAAGAAATGTTTTAATGTACTGTCGATGTCGACGCTCAAATTGAGATTCAAAGTACAACTGTTTGCTTGATTTGATGAATTCTTCTTCCTATTTTCATTAGTAAAACAGTTTTGTTTGCATTGGTGCGTCGTCCATCTCATATAATATGGAAAAACCGATCTGATTCGATTAGTATATCAATTGGTGCAGCTTGGCTGTATTGTGGATCAGCTAGTTTTAGATCATTTAAAAAGCTGCAATCATATAACTTAAAACCAAAACTAGGTGGGTTATTTGGAAGTTGTCCGATTACAAGGGCATCTATTTGTACCTCATCCTTTGTCGAGTATAATGATTTTAGTGTGACACAAGCCGAACTTCTCGTAGTGACCTTTCCGGATGCCGACCACGTTATTACGATGTTTGCTTTTGAACTCGGAAGTTTTAATCGCTGCATACACGCCTCGGTAATGAATGACGCTTGAGATCCCGAGTCCAGCAACACTCTGCATATTTGTAGATTTCCGGGTTCCTTGTATCCGCTTCGGCGCCTAATATACCTTCAATCCGCTGAGAACTTCACCCGGTACGTCAGCTATTTGATGAAGCGCATTAGCTGAAACCTTTGATAAAACTGGCTGATCAGCGAACTGCTTTACGAGATTTACCACCACGAGCCTTTTATGTTGGGTAAAACATTTAGGGGACTAGTTTTGGGTTCATGTTACACGCTGCGTTTAATACTATTGTATGTTATGTTAAATGTTGCGTTAAATTGTTGCGTTGATTACGTGACATTTTAAAGTAAAATGTTATACAGAAAAACCTCGATTTAACGGACTAATCGGGGAATCCGTTAAATCCGATTGTCTATTAAATCCAAATGTTTCTAAAATTAATCTATTCGATCGAATTTAATCCTGGACAGAACTCAGGCATTTCTTAGCCGATTATGTTGGGATCGGGTAAGTTGGATGAAAATGGGATTCTTAAATGATTTTTGGAAGAAGTTCCTGAATATGGCCACCTGGGATGGAACTGGATCAATTCTTAACCGATTATGATGAGGTTGGGTATGCTGAATGGTAATGGAATTCTTAAAATATTTTGAGAAGGAATTTTGGGATATGGCCACTTGAGACGGAACTCGATCAATTCTTTATGTTGTAATTGGACATGTTGGATGGAAATGGGATTCTTAGATGATTTTTGGATGAATTTTAGGAATATGGCCACCTGGGAAGGAACTCGATCAATTCCTAACCGATTATGATGGCATTGGGTATATTGGATGGAAATGATGGACCAATTATGATGGGATTGGATATGATGGATGGAAATGAGTTTCTTAAACGTTTTTTGAAGGATTTCTGGAATATGGCCACTTAAAACAGAACTCGATCAATTCTTAACCGATTATGATGGGATTTGGTATGTTGGATAGAAATGAGACTCCTACAAAAAACAATCCCTTTTGAGAAGATTTTATATTTTACCAAACAGTTGCGGTTCAGGTGGAGCTTGAACCTCTTTCGTTTTTTTATCGTATCTCTGTTTTATCTTCCCCCAAGCCTCACATAGTTTGCCTCAGTTACTGCGATAAGGCGAACTAATGCGGCAGTTTCTCCTGTTAAAAGACCTTTCAAATATTGAAATTTAAGCACCTCAAGATTTTAGCATTGTTGTCGATGGATTCTTCGAATAGATCTTTATACGAAGAAACCGTCATACGAGTATTGACCGGAAAAAGAAGGAATAATAATTTTTGGAAGCTGGACATCACTGGTCATTTGTTCATAGTTGCGAATTCATGTATGGAAAGATTGCTGATTCACCACTTGTTCGTCGATTGATACATTATGGGAACGCGTAGGTGCTTTAGATTCGCGCTATTTTTGGCATGTACTAGGATATGTTTTAATTTAAAATACGCTCCCTCTATGGCATTTTGTAGATCTTCATAATTTTTTGATCCGCCTCGAACTCTCGGTAATCTTTCCATTCGTCTTCGAGAAGCTGAATATTAGTTTCCACTTCTTTCAGAGTAGTAGTAGCTGAATCGAATTTATTGGTTAAGGCTTCAATATTTCCAAAACGTAAATAAATGCGCTGGAGAGCTCGGTTGGTAGACATTTCTAACTTTTAGAAGTTGAAGTGCGGTAAAATTTGCTTACTAAATTAATACGTATTAAAATCGGCCATAAAAATAAAATCGGCTATTGACGAACTAAATTCAGTTAACAACTTAGTTGGAAATATCTCTAAACTGGTATAAACTGACCGTCATCGTCTAACTATCGACGCCAGACACAAAGTATATTGGATGAAAAGAACGGTGGGAGGCGCGGAGCTTGCATTATAACTAAAATCTCCGGAAATAAAAGAAGTTAAAACTTATATGTTGTAGATCATTCAAAACCGACTGGCGGAATTACAAGTGTTGTCGACCTTGTCTACAAGAAGTCAACGTTCTCTATAAGTAGTAGACGTTACCTGCATTATCGACAAGTTGTCTACGCCTAAAAATTAGTAGATGATGCGTAAACGTCCATCTGTGTTTTCTAGTAAATATAGTTACAACGTCGCAAGACATCCAGATGCACGGTCATGTTAAA
This sequence comes from Nephrotoma appendiculata, assembly GCA_947310385.1. NCBI lineage: Eukaryota > Metazoa > Arthropoda > Insecta > Diptera > Tipulidae > Nephrotoma > Nephrotoma appendiculata. Next base: position 40,874,387 of record OX371224.1, read on the forward strand.
AGTTATCTTTCTAAGTATAAAACGATGGAATCAAGGATACCATACGAAGTATAGCCTTTATGCTTGCCTACACTTACGGATATTAAAAACGAAAATAATATTTACAGCATATGTTTGCAAAATTTTATTCATTAGATGAACGTTACTTTTTAATGCTTTATGATTTCTTGATATTCATTACCATACCACACATTAAAATATTAATTAAAGGATTTTATTGTTCCGGTTATTTGTATATATGTATATGATAATTTAAATGATGGAAATCTAGATTAACTGCGCGAACACAGAGTGACCTAATGAAGCAATTAACACTTGTATATAAAGCAGAAATTAATGTTATATATTTTCTATCAATCAAAACCCAATAAAATTATGAATCTTAAACACAGTTAATTTAAGTCATAAACAAATGGAAACGACAATTTTATGTTGGCGATAAAATATTCTCGTATACGCGTAAAACCATTACACATAGTACCTACTATCTTACATCTACCTTAAAACTTGTTCATCACGTTTTCCCAACCGCGAAAATAAATAAAAATATCACAGTTACAAGAAGTCCAATTATGATTTTTTTTTGTATTCTTTATAGTTTGTTGCTTATACTTATATTCATGTATGCAGACATACAAATCAATAACATAATTTAATTACACACAAAAAGAAACTTACAATAGTAAATATATTAATGGTGAATTGAATTTTTTTTGAACACGAAATGAATTCAGCCTTAAAGTCTTAAAAGAAAGAGCATAAGAGACCTTAATACAAAAAAAAACTTCATACTCAAGTGTTATAACGACGTTGGTCGAATGTCGGCTACCTACCTAGCTCGCTCGCTACATATACCTACATATTTAACGTGTAAATTGCAGAATAAGTATGTATACATGAATGTGTAAAAGGAAATCAAATATTTTTATTTTATTTCTTAAAATTCCGGAAATTATAAAAATTATTATTGTTGTTGTTATATATTTTCTTCAAAGTTTCATTATAATTTACACAAACAATGCACAAAAATTAAATAAAAATACCATACGTCTTCCCTTTATGTCATATATGTTGATTGTTATGATTACAAAAATGTAAAAAAAAATTATGGTAATCTTATACTCGCGTATTGTGTTGTTGTACGTATCTTAAATATACATCTACATATGGTAAGGAAATTAGGCCCATCCACTTATGTATATATAGAGTGTTGGTCATTATTTTGTATGCCGTTTTATCAAAACATTGGAATTTTTGTATTACAACAACTCCGACCGAAAGATGTTAAGGTATTTTCATTTTATTAATATTTTTGTTTTTTACCACCCAGTCGAATACCAAAACCATTAGATAAACAACGAAAATAGTTTGATAAAGATGCGAGAAACTACAACAAAACATCAAAATGTTGTAAGACGTTTTTTTCTGTTTGGTTTGGTTTGGTTTGAATTGGTCAGTTTGATTGTGGTGATATGAAAATTATATAGTGTGTAAAGAATTTTTTTTCGTATTGGATGCGCAAATGGAACAAGTGGATTTAATTATTTTGGAGGGCAAGATTTTTTTAGCTATCTCTGGTTATATATTATTGAATGATTTTCATCTAATATGAAAAGCAAGGATAGAAATCGTAGGTCAGATTCAGACAGTTTTGACAAAAGAGCTGTTCTAAAAAATGCTAGTGTTTAGTTCCTGAAAAATTAATACATTCATTATTGTTTGACAATAAAAATAATTAAAATGTGTTCATCTTAAAATTCAAAATGCCCAAATATTACACCCCTTTCCCCGTTGTTCAAACGTAACAGTAATCATCATCAGCAATTCTACCTTAACAACTCACCTCAACTTCCGCTTTGCATCTATAGTATATTGAGAATACCTTTACACCGACACGGATTCCGACGGTACCTAAATTCAAAATTGTTAACCAGTTTAAGATCCAACAACCCGATAAATATATTCAACTTGGGAAAAAAGATACAGTATCGGAACTGGTCCACCGACCCGAATCTGTAAATGCCGGCATAACCAAAAAACAAGACTGTAGCAGAAATCAACAACTATCGTGCTGTAGTTGATTTATTTAACCATTCGCATCGCTTCCATCGGTTTCCAGTCATTAGATTCACAATAAAGAATCAACTCGTGTCCAAATAAGTAGCACCTTTACTAACTAGACTTATCTATTATATTTCGATAAAGACATTTATGTTCGTTTATTACATCGTCAATTCAAATTATTTTTCTGTGGTGTTAACAGAAACTTTTTTCAATTCAAGTAAAAAACTTCATACATGGTCTAAAGAAACAACGCAGCATCAATATGTGTAAGCTAGTTAACCTCGTAAAAACTACCAAACGAGATCGTGAACTCACCGACTTAGTCGAGCTAACCACGCGTTAACGTCGTCTAGAAAAACTTATGGAGGAGCTTATAGAGATTTAAACGCGAATTATTACCGCTAATCTCCTGGTGACGAGCGATCTATCTTATGAGGAAAATTATTATACTGCCATTACTACGCTGAACAAATGTTTTCGTTCCAAAAGTCTTCATCCAGGTGTGATAAATTTGGATACCTCAAACAAAAAAACCCTACTTCTTAGAGGAAAAGTTGCAACTAAGACACATAGCTGCTACAGAAGAGAATTACATTGGTGCACTCAACCTCATCAAGAAGCAATCTCCGGCATATAACTCCACCGTTGCTAGTAAAACGCGTAATAGACACTTCTGATGGAAAAAATTCGAAAATCGGAAGCTCTTGGAAATCGTCGGTAACAAATTCATTTTTTATGGTACATTATCCTTAAGATTGCCACTGTTCGACTTGTTCCCTAGTTTCAGTTCAACCCAAACAGTTTGAAGCTTGTCAAATCGAGAATATTGTAATTTTATTAGAGTAAAATCAAAAAGTTTCTTTCGCCTCCTGTAAAAAACTGAAAACTTTAACTGATACACACTATTGCATTGTTAACGACAACGACGATATTGTGGAACACTGGAAACCCGGGATCCTTGGTTATTCTATATTCTCGTTCAAAAACTAGACGATAAAAGCAAAACATTGTGTGCTGAACATTAAGCAGATATGATCAATTCCAACAAATGTATCTAATTCTTGAATCGGCGAATCGATATGAGGGCACGTCCAACAAAACCGATAGCCGCAGACATCAGGTCGATCTATCAACTACCGATGTGCGAGGTGTCAGGCAACAAATCATTCGATCTTCCAGTGTGACCAGTTCCAAACATTGAGCCTTACTGAACGTAAAAAATTTATCAAAGGGTCCAATGAGCGCAGCAAGATATTATCTTGAAATGTCCTTCAAGACGTCGGTGTCAGAAATGCGGAATAATTATAATAAGTCGATGCACGTCGAGAATATTTTTAATACTCCCAGCCACAGAAACCTCTTCAATCTTAAAAAAATTTCATCATCATTTTTCATGCGCAAGAATCTAAAGTATGGATAGTCTGTCTTACTTCCAACGAAGAAGTAGTTTGAGCGATCTATACCGTTACAACTTTTAGACTCCAGATCACAGGCGGGCTGCATCATCGAGCTTGTGCACAACTCTTATGATTGCCAAAACGAAACACACGCATTTCAATTAGTGGATTGGGCCAGCCTAGCTCGGGAGTATATCTATTGAGTATTGTAACAATCACCCTCAAATCATAACAATTTCCAGCATTCTGCATGGAAGCACTTAAATGTCCAAAATCACCACAAACTGCCTCCTCGAAATTTCGTTATTGACCTAATATCCTGTTCATTGGAGCTGATTATTTCTTCGAAGTGATCCAAAATCGGAAAATCAAAATAGGTCTAAATGAGCCAGTTCTTTAGAATACAATGTTTGGACGGATTATCTCAAGACATTTAGGCCATTTTGCAGAACGCCTAGTGACATCGATATAGCTTTACACAATAGCCGCGTTCCATTGGCGTTAGTAAAATATTCACAAGTACGTCTATAGCTACTCATAACTTTCTCTCTCTAGCTTCAAAGGAAATTCATTCTCCAGCGGAATCATTTTGAGGACGTCATTTCACAGAGAATTTAGAACAAAATGCTCAAGGTACATAGTAAATCTAAGAACGAAGCAAGATGCGTGATTCACTATCAACAGCGATTCAAAGATTAAGAAAATCTAAATTTTGAAAAGTTGTACAATGACTTCATGCCTGAATACTAAACCTAAACCACCTGATAGAAGTACAACCACCAGAGCCACTGGAAACCCTGTTCTGCCTATACCCCATGTTATGTACTTAAACATCCAGTGGTACTAGCAAAATGAAAGTTGTATTAGATGGATCCGCCAAGTCTGAAGGTTTAGCCTCACCATCATTTTTATCCACTCACGTGTCAAACTGGTTACTACAATTCACTTTCATTCGTGCAATCTAACTGGCTGGCTTGAAGACATAATCTCACAATATTCATCCAACTACAATAATTAATGGAATACACCTAAGAAAAGATGATCTTTCCCGAATAATGCACCTGTATTGCCAACGTGAGCAACAACAATTTTTAAAGAGGACATACAGGCATTACTAACATCAGGATAATTCAATAAAATCATAATCCTCTCTCCAAAGTTAAGAATCACATTTTTAATCCTTCGAGACATTCATTTAGAGCCTACTCTTCTTCTATCAATAGCACATCAACAATATTGGATACTAAGAGGCAAAATGGAGACCAAAGATTGATTTAATTAGACTTCATCAAAACGAGAGTAGATTCTGCAGTTCCCATTTCCACCCATTTGGTAAAGGGCCGCGGACAAAAAACCTATAAAACCTTTTTAGTACAAGAGCCACCTATCTCGAACTAGTACTAAACTGATTTATCAAGTGACGCATTGTAGTTTTGCGCATTTTAAATTTTTTTTTTACAAGGCCTTCGCAGCTGATGAATATGTCCCCAACCTCCCAATCTAATTGATCCCACACGATGATTTTCTCGCAGGACGACTTCGAATATAAACTCGTCTTTTCTTCCCAACAATTTAAAATTTCGACCCGTCTGACTAAAGAACCTTTTTAATTGTGAAATTTGCCATTTCTCGTGGTACTTTGCCCAATTTAACCGGTTTTGCGGTTTTTGGTCGAAAGCAATGGTTTCTTTATGCCAATGGTGCCATTAAGTCCTTGATATCGTCTCCTTTTAACGGTAGTCAGTGACATTTTGCCAATTTATCCCAAGTTGGCTTATATCCCCTAATATATGCGGTACCGTAAGCTTTGTGCTTAGATAAGATTCCTATATAGTCATTCTGCGTCACAGTCATGATCGAGCTTTAAGTGTTTATTCCAGTTTGTTCAACCCGCTGGAGTGTGTATTACATTGAGGCCTCGGAATTTTGATTTTTTTTAAATTTCAGAATGTGAGTACCTTTCCTTACGTAACGTGACAATGGATGTAAATAATATAAAAATAAATAATTTTAACTTTTAACACCGGAAACAATTTTTAGTAGATCATAAATTCAATTTAAATAATTACTATAAACACAAAAAATGTATGTGTCTTGCGTTTACTTTACTGTGCTAGTTCAATTTTAAAATATTGGAAAAAGTAGAATTTTATATAAAAATGTTCAACCAAATACAGAGATGTGAAATTAAAGTACTTTGAGCCACGATACTTCAATGAACAAAACCGTCTCCACTCTGCATTTGCGTGCCCGCTATTTCTCTATACCGCCATTTTGCTTAAGAAATGAATGTTAAACTTGGGTAACCGAGGTGGATACAATATTCGTTGTGGTCAAGAAGATGTGCATAGCAAACTGCATAGCGAATTTCTTTCACTGTGGCAAAATAAGTTTCTATAATTGAAAGATTTAATTCCTTTAATGGAGTGCTGGATGCCGAAAAACTATTTGAAGATGCTAATATTTGGCCTATAGAATAGCTCTCTCTTTCTCTCTCTCTCTCTCTGGCACTATATCCCATCAAGGGATTTGGCCGCCTCAAATGAGATTTCATAATCATGTTTTCATTTCGGATAATGAGTGATTAATTCATTGATCCTAAACCAGCCGTGAAATTTTCCTTGTCACCACCGTGAATCGAACCCGGAACCTCCGGTCGCTGGAGCAAGCATACCGACCACTTTGCCACCGGGGCTATAGAATAGCTACTAATAACAAATATATTTTAATAAATTATTTGTTTGCGTGCCATTTCCTAATAAATAAATAGAATTATACTTAATAAACACATTTTACTAAACACTTGTTTTTTATTTCGGGAAAAATTAGATTTTCGAATATTTAATTAAAAAATTTGTTCAAAAATTTTAAAAAATTACATCGCCAGGAGTATCTATTGATTTGTAAAAATAAAAATTTAGTTATATATAGTAGAAAAAGGCAAAAAAGAAATAAAAGAAGGAGTGACAAAAAATAGGCAATAAAAATTATTCTATTGATCGTCCCAACCATCTGTTGTTTATGCTCTCTTTATAATTTCTCTCTGTTCGTTAAGGATTTTTTGGTTAAGGAATGTGGATTTTCGAATTTCGTGAGATTCTAAACGCCAAACCACCTCCGTAGGTTAGGTTAGCACCTCCATAAGTTAACCAAAAAACTTCGTCTTTTGTGTTAAACTTTGACAGGTTTTACAATATTTTACAGTAACAATAATTTCAACTTTTCAAGAATTTCCTTAGCATTTGTATATGAAAGTGTATTTTCGTGTATACGTTATTTGAGTCTGCATAGATACAAACCGTATTTTTTGGTATTTGCCTTCTATTTGGCCGTGTACATATACGCAGTGGGTATTTATAATAATGAAAATAAAACCGTTTTCTCAGAACAAAAATAGTCGCTTTTACAATTTTTCTGATTCCCCGAATAATAGAAGGTGAAATAGTTGAGGTTCATTCGTTTAAAAAAATGACACATGATAGAGCTTTTAAATGATGTGCTATTAATTTCCTGCTGGGCAGCATTTGAGTTCTTTGCATTAGAATCGTTATGGTTTGAAAACCATAAATAAGAATTCACTTTGCCATCTCTATGAAAATAGTAAAAAAATCGAACTATGTTCACAACTACTGACATTTGTTCAAACTAAAAAAAATATGTAGTTGAATTGAACTAAAATTGATTTGTTCACTGAGCTACAGTTATTTCTTTCATTCATAAATGAGCTGATCGATTTCTTCCAATTAAATATGAACCAGGTAGATTAAGGATGAGACCGAATTAGATGAAGGAAATGGATGTTCTTATTACGCCCAATGAGAATTAGTTTAGGTCACCTTATGAGTCGGTACTATTATACTAACTAATAATTTACATGTTTTAGTAACATAAGATAAACTTATTTTGCCCCTTGAATAATAAGACGATTATCTAATTGTTAGTCAGCAACTTTATCTGACCAACTAACGTAAAATAAAGAAAATTTAGCTTTTAATATCATTTCTTGGATTGTTGACGTTGTCTACATTGTGGTCATCAGGAACGCAGAAAATCGCTACGTAATAGGTTACTTGTCGACAACTGCTTAGATTACACTGCATAAGCTCATAAAACTGTTTGTCTATGTATAATAGTAGTGTTACTATGAAAGTAAAAATTTTTGATTATATCACGTGTCTGTCAAGTAGCTGCATATTTCTTGGAATCCAATAAATAAACAATTTATTTTCATATTTTATGGTTTTATGGAAATTGCATTTATTTCATTGCCAAACTTTTTTTAATGAACATTTTGACAACATATTAATATTTATGTTCAAACATCACGCGATCATATTACATTAATTTATGAAATTTAACCATCAAAAATTTAATTTTACATACCAGCAGTATGTTACGTAACATTGCAATCACAGGTGCCACGTGTATTTTATGGTTCGCTTGACAAGGTCAAACATATAATCATCTCAAATTTGAATACAAACATCAAAATACACGGCAAGTATCTCGCTTATTTGTATAGGAAGTTTAATTATTTCATTTCTAGAAATCTGTGTCTATTCTTAATTATTAATAACATCCTCACATTCTTTAGCTACCCTAAACGCTCTGTTATGGGTTTTAATCAGCTAGTTTAGTGCTGGATTGAGTTCAATAATTAAAACTGTTTTTCCGCGTATTTCATTGCGATTAAATAATGTTCATAGTGCATTTACATTGACAGCCGAACGAAAAACTGTTTAAGCCATGTACGTCCAACATTTCAGAATTCAAATACTAAACGAAGCGGGAGAGATTTATGCAATGGCAATCTATGACTGACTTAAAATATTAGGTTGGTTGAATTTTATTTCTACGGATTTTGTAACAGATTGGGTTGGAATTAGTACTTCGAACTTCCATTAATATGATGAACCACTAATCATATTACTCAAAAATTACGATTTTTTTCTTCTGGATTTTTCCCCAAGAGATGATTGCCCAAAAAAATGTCCGAACGAAGGAAACCATAAACCTCCCTTAATTGTTAGCAGGATGAAAAGCCAAACGTACACCAACATGTTTTAGCTGCATGAAGTAAAAAAGTTGCAAGTTAAATTATTAAACAATTGTTTTGGATGAAATGAAACGTGGCATATAATACCGAATTGAGCTACAGACGAATTAGTTACAGTGGGGCAATTAAGTATTTGAACACCAAATAAATTCTAGATATTTAAGTAACTAAAACACATTATAACAAATAAACGATTTTATTATAACGTGCTTGTAATTCAACAGATTTTATTAATAAAATGAAATAAAACATAAAATTATTGGCTTTGCATCTATTTTTTATAAGGCATGGAATTTAGGAGAAATACAGGTGTTCAAATACTTAATTGACGCACTGTATATAATTTATTTTAAAAATTATAAAGGATATCAAAACTAGCCCAATAATGTTTATGTGGTATCATATTTAACCAACAAAGCGGATGCCAAGTTGTTATACGCATCTAATGGCGCAAAAGCAATCACTAACAACATAAGTTTTACTTCATTTTATTATGATCAATCAACATCAGAGGTAAAGCTAAAAATTGTAATCTGGACACATACGACAAAAATTACGATACAATAAGAATCCTTACGGCTTAACTTAACCACATACTACCCTATGCGGATTAAGTTCCATCTTCCATCTAAATATGTCGTTCGGGAAGGCATTACCTAGTGAAATGACGGCCTGACACCGTTGTCTTGGATTACTGCCCTTCTGCGTGGCCAAATTTTCAGTTGTACTATGTTTGAACCATCTAGGTGAGCGGTATGATCAACAGTTTCTTGATTGATTTTATTTGATTTTAATACAAAACTTTTCGAATTTCTAAGATTTAAGCGTCTTGAGCCCGGCCAAAATTCACTCAAATCGAATATAAACAGTAAATGGCCAGAGCCAAAACAGTGTAGAGGTTCTGCAATACATTCCAATTTGTGGGCGCAAATTCGCGTACATATTCTCTTACTATTACCACATTCAACCATTTACCTAATTCATGAAACATTCGGAATAATTTTTTGGAACTTTAAATTTTTATTCTCCTCTCTAAAATTTTTGTTATTGTTAACGTATTAGCTTTTTTAGTTCTATTCTTTAATCCTGGAGTAGAATAGGCTGAGGCGATGCAATACGACATGCCAATAGATTTGGGAAAATAAATTAACATTACACAGAGAATTATTTTCAGAATATCACGAGCACCACACTGCAATTGTAGATGATAGTGATACGTTTCACCACAAGATACAAATGGCAAACCGTAAAAATTGAAATTAATTACAAATTGTATCTGGCAACAGTAAGTGTCGGTCACCTCCCATTCAAATAAAGCATTACGCGGAAGGTTTAATACTCCGATTACCTTCATATTGGTTCACATTAATTAAGCTCACACAACTGTTCTGATACAAATGTCAGAATGGTTCGATTTTTATTACCGTTTTTAAAGAAATGGCTGACCCAGATTTGCTTGTCCAAACTGCCGACTAACTTAATTGATGGTTATTTCACTTCAGTCCTTCACAGATTGCACAAACAAGAACTATGTCTGGTGTATGATAAAATTTGCCAAATATATTCAGATTTTTCAATCTCCACAATATTGATAAATCTGAGCTAATTAGCGAAATCTATCAATAACTGGTTTGAATCATCTATTTAGTGCCATTTATTAACAACTGGTATGAGCTGACCAACTATTTAGTAAGTCGGAAATTTAGACAAAATAATCATCGTCAGGCACACCCCAGTATGCAATTTTTCTAGAGTGGGGAAAATATTATTTTAATTCCATACTAAATTCCGTACTACAAAATATCAAAGGCACTATAAATTATATTTGGAGAAAAATAATTGTCTTTCTCTTAATATTGTGTATTTTTTTAGTTTTGTTTGTATATTAAATGTTTTCGACGGGACGACGATCTAGTCGACGGGTGAATATGCACACGATTATGCATGCGTGTGTTTTTGTTTATTTTATTTTTTCGTGTCGTTTTAATTTAATAGTTTTTAATTATTACAATAACATTAATTTTATTTAGTTTAGTTTCAGGTTTTTTACGTAAAATGTTTTTGTTTTAATTTTTTAAGATGCTGTGTGAAAATCTAACATGTGGTCCGGATGACACGTGAACAAACAAACCAATACCCTACATAGGCGGATTTTTAAAATTAAAACAAAAAAGGAAATATGTGAATAAAAATATAAAAATTACAACAAATAATTCTGTTTAATTTCAATTGAAAATTATTATTAATCCCATGTAAAAGTGCTTTGGAAAGTTGCTCTATTTGTCTGCGATAAAGTGTGTTAAATTAATACGGAAATTTATATGGAATATACCCGACTTTCCAACGAAATTCCACAATATTTACACTTTGATTTGAGTCGGGATTCACACCCACACTAGAATTTTTGTGACACTTTTTTTTGGCGCGTAGTACGGATTTCCGTCTACATACCATGGTTTTTTCCCATAAAAAGAGTGTGGTTTTTGAACGCGAATGTAAACAGAATTCCGTCAGCATTGCATATTGGGACGGTATAAAAACTGTAATCCTGTGTGTAGTTCGGACCAGTTATTAATAGATGGCGTAATACACTAAAATTTTATTCTAATTTTCAAGTTTAATTTGAGGTTTACAATTGTAAAAGTGCTTAATATCGATGGTGGTGAATTAATAATTTAGTACGTAATTTAGGATTTAATAATAGGCACATAATATCGCCATGACAACCCCGAAGAAGTCAACTGAATCAACTTCAATAGATTTTTATGCGCTGGTTCGTGCCATTAAGGATTGCTTAGTTTAAAAAAACACATTAAATCGATTGCACGAACCTATGGAATTGCGCGGAGCAGTTTGCAACGCTACCTCCATAAAACGGAAGAGATGTTTCGCGTCTTGTCGTCGATGGAAGATGCTGTATTGTTGGATCTCGTTCGTGAATGAAACCAACGCAATTCATCCAACATGTTTATGTTTATGTTTACTTTTCCTTTCGTTCTTTGAAAATCATTTTGTGCTTAATTGGAATGTATTTTTAGGTTTTCAAACCGATCCACCAGAGGCACCTTAACCAATATATTTTGAAGTGCATCAACCATTATTACGACCTCAGTATCAAACAGTTCAATATTTATAACATGGATGAAAGCAGCTTTTCAACGGTCCGAACAAAAATTGGCAAGACAATTGCCATGAAGGGTATGCGGCGTGTCGGAGGAACGATGGTGATAATGGCCTTGACCTTAAGCGCTGCTGGCAACAGTCTACCACCATTCTTTCTTTTCCCGAAAAAAAAATGCAGACCATCTTCTTCGATGACGTTTCTGATTGGACTGCCGGTTATGCTAATGGTTCTGGCTGGATGTGCCAGCAACAGTTTGTGCGCTATATGCAAAATTTGATAAATTTCGCAAATCCTTCGTTAGTTTCCACTGTGTTGCTGCTTGTCATTGCTAATGGAGTCTATATTGTTTCTTTTCTGCCGCAATGTAGTTACAAACTACAGCCACGGTATGTGTCTATTTTCGGACCGATAAGCACTTATTACAAGTCACAGTGTTCTGCATGGCAAAAAAGTAATGCCAACAAGGTAGGATTTTGTATCATTCAATTGTTTTAGGTAATGGAGATTTGTCATATTGCTGGCCTTGTCCGTAAATCCGGCTTCAGAGCATCCGGAATGTATCCATACGACCCAGACATCTTCTTTGATGTTGATTTTATTCAAGCGGTCCAGCGGAATATGAAAGAAGCTGGCTCCGAGGATTGCATTGATGAAGAGGTGCAGCATCGAATCGTCTTTCTTGTACTTCCCAATTGGTCCTCTGCAAGCAGATCCACCAAAGAAACCACCAAATCGCGGTCGTAAACCGATGCAGAGCACCATATGCTTACTTCTCGCTGCTTTAAAGAAGAAAGCCGATAAGCGATCAACCGTTTCCCATCTGAAGAGTAAAAAAAGAAGACAACTGCACCTAGCAAACCGTCGGCCTAACGCTCTAAAAATGAAAACCATGAAAATTAATAATGATATTAAATAAGTATAGAAAAAAATCAAACTATCAGAAACCAGCGAAGAAAAAATGTTTTTAACCAAAAAAGCGGAGGATTGGTATTGGGTCTATAAGCTGGAACATCCAAATGCTCCATGGATGAAATTAATCATGCTTTGCTAGCTTTTTTCAGTTTCTACGATATAGAAGAAGAGACCCGAGAACAAATATTACGACGATTTCAAAATCAAAAAGAGTCTTAGTCGGATTTCATATTGGCTATTTAAAAGCTAAACGCGTGGTTAGAGCGACGATTTACACAAAGCAAATTAATTCAAAGAATATGTAAAAATATGAATCTGGCTCTGCAAAATGTAACTCTTCCATACCAAAGTTCGTTGAATACGGTAGAAGAACTTCGTACTCTATGTCAAAGGTACGAAAAGATGTGGGATAGTACCGGATATGACCCTCGCAGGTTTATGGAGCACCCTAACCGACGACGAATTATAAACGAGGTAGAAGATGGTTTGGATAATATGAAGATGCAACAAACGTTCCACAAAGCTAAAGAATTTTGCAGAGAAGTCCAATTAGACCTTGGGGAGCCAATTAACAATCTGGATTTGGTAGAAGCTTTTAACAACAGTGTCGGAAAATATAAAGATAAAGTTAATTTCCTAATTTGCTAGAACTGCAAAAATATCAGGCATACTTACCAAGATTGTTCCGAAGCCATCCTGGATGTATTTTATTTTGGGTGCGGTGTGGCTAATGTGCGTAAACCGTCCTGTTCTAATTGTATGATGAAGGGTGGAAAAAACTGGAGAGAGCGTAGCAGATTTGAGGCTCTTGCGCTCGGAAAGGAAGATAGAACCAAATCAAACAACTTCCAACAGACTAACAAACAGTCACTCATCCTCGAAACAACCATAAATAATGATCAAACTAACAATAAATAAACTAATTAAATAAACTAATTAAACAACGATATTATCCAATTTCCGCGGCTAAGCAGAAAGAACTATATAAAGAAATTGATCGAATGCTTAATTTTGGGGTAAATGAAGAAAGCAAGAGTGCATGAAGCTCAAACGTAACCCTTGTATCCAAAGCGAACGGAAAGACGCGACTGTGTTTAGAAGCCCGAAAATTAAATTCTATTACGGTAATGGAAGCATACCCACTTCCAATAATCGACGGACTACTTGGGAGATTGGCAGAAACTAGATTTATAACCGGACTGGACTTAAAAGACGCGTGTAATGCAGCCAAGTCAATGTGCCGGTTGATGCATAAGGCTATCCCTCACGAGCTTCAAGATAAAATATTTGTATATCGTGATAATTTGTTGATCGTCACCGGTACATTGAAGGAGCACTTTGAGCTGTTAGAGTTGGTCTCCGACTGACTACGGTCAGCTGAATTGACCATTAATATTAGTAAAAGTAATTTTGTAATGAAGGAGATTAAGTATTTGGGTTATTTGGTTGGTGAAATAGAGGCGATTGTAAACTTACCAGCTCCAAACAACATTCGACAACCCCGACGATTTCTGGGTATGACTGGTTGGTACCCCCGTTTCATTTATAACTATGCCGCTATTTCCGCCCCTATAATCGATTGCTTAAAGAAAGGGCAGTCTAAGTGGTTCCAAAACGCTCAAGGAGCCTTTGAAATGTTAAAAATAAACGCTAATTATAATCTTCCTTTTTACATAAGATGCGATGCTAGCACTGAAGGCATCGGGCGGTCCTTTTTCAACTCGATGACGAGGAAAATGAACGCCCGATTGCATTCATGTCACAAAAATTGAACAAATCCCAGAAAAACTATTCCGTCACAGAGCTGGGATGTTTAGCCGCCATAATAGCTATAAAAAAATTTCGATCTTATGTGGAAGGGCATGATTTTACTTTGATAACGGACCATGCTAGCTTGAAGTGGCTTATGAACCAAAGAGAGTTAAGTGGGTGATTGGCGAGATTGAGTTTGAAACACCAAGGTTTCGGTTTCTCAATAGAACATCAAAAGGGAAGTCAAAATGTAGTGCCAGATGCCTTACCTCGTATTTAGACACAGTCGAAGAATTTTCTGACAGCGTGATCAAACTCGATCCAAAAGTGGAATTAGAATCGGATCAATTTAATGATGAATCATATCACAAATTAAGAGATAGTATCCAGACGGAACCACATAAATACCCTGCTTTTCGGGTGACTGATAAACATATATTTATACGATTAGAGCCAAAGCACAATGGAGGCTTATCAGATATCAAAGTACGGAAGTTATGAGATCTGCCACTATTCGGAAATATCACAATGAACCATGAGCGTCGCATGGAGGTAATGGTAAAATTTTGGAGCGAATTCGGCGATTGTTTTTCTGACCTGGAATGGTGAAGCAAGTTAAAGCCTACATCACCAATTGTGAAATTTGCAAAGAAACTATGGCCCCAAATCGGATACTAAAACCGCCGATGGGACAGCGAATTCCGATTGAACAGCCGTGGCAGCGTATATGTGGATTTATTGGGGCCGTACCCACGATCTTCGCAAGGAAAAACCGTTATATTAATAGCCGTGGACCATTTAACAAAGTTCGTATTATTAAAAACTCTAACGAACGGCCCGGCTAATCAAATAAAGGAGTTTCTGCAAAATGAGGTGTTTTGTGTTTTTGGAGTACCAGAACCCATTCATACAGGCAATGGGTCTCAATTTAAAAGCCAAGACTATCAAGATCTGCTACGAAAATGGGGTATACGCGATTCGAAAATCGCCCTATATTCCTTGCAGTCGAATCCCTATAATTACAAAATTTTAAAAGAAATAAGGAGTGTTGCAGAAGGTGAAATCATGCTTCCTTTACCAGAGCGGATAGCCTTAATACATGATCGAATTCAAGCCATGGTTTCGGTAATACAATAGTTCCACCAAGATGGTTTAGATAATACAATAGTTGATACATGAGCAAATCAGGAGTAAATCAGGAAGCAATAATTAATTCCCACTATTTTTTTTTATTTTCGGTTATTCCTTTATATATTGTATTATTGTTGATAATTCACACGATTGAGATGCTAACAAGGTTAGATTAGTTGGTTTCAGAAGATTTTATGATGCTATCCCGTGGTTATCTGTTGGCCTATCTTGTAGTTAAATTTCATAAAATACGTTTTTTTGGGATACGTTCTTTTCACATAACTTTATTTTTATTTTCATTTTCGTATTCACATGGCTCAGAATACTACTCCATTTTGCATCAATACCTATAATCTTGAAATATAAGTTTCGTATTTATTTAAATTCTACCTATATACATACACAACACATATACATATACAGGCAACAGCGTTAACAACCATGAAAACTCTTCACCATCATGATAATAAATAACTCTTCATCATCTGATAATGATATTGACTTCTGCATCGTCTGTTTGAAGTTCCTGCCACCGAAGTTGACCGGTGCAAATTCCATCAAATGCAACACATTCGCATTCCAGATATTTCACATGCAAACATTATGTTTCTGACTTGGAAGATGAGGAAGACGATAAATATTCTTTTAAAAAAGCCGTTTCTTGTTATTTGGCCACTGAAGGTCTTTAAAGTTAATAAACCTCGCAATTCTTTAGAATTAGGTACGTTTTCCTGCAACTATTCCAATTTCAACGAATATTCGAAGGGTGCCCATAACCGGTTACGATTTTTTTTTTTTTTGCAAAAAGATGACTTCACGAAAAAAGCCTCTAACTTTTCATTGTTCTCCATATCTCCGCGTAATATGGGCTCAAACGAAAATTATTGGACATAAACAACACGGTGCCACAACCTGAGACTCTCCCCTAAGAATTCGCATGAAACGGTAGTTTGACCATTAAGTGTAAAACAATTAATTAATTACTAGTGGACGTAACATTTTTCAAACGAAAGTATATCAGACACATATATAAGCTACCGTTTTAATAAATAGGACCATGAATGGAGTAATAATAAAAGCGTGAGAACATTACCGAATTCGTTTTAGAAGTTTTAAAACACTTCACAAAGAAACAATTAACAGCGGATATTTTTAACACGAGCAAAGCAATTCAAAAACAATCCAAACTATTATACAATAAAGATAACCAAGTTAATTATGAAACAATGAAATTGGAGACCACCTCTTTATGTTTTTTTTTTCTATGTACAAGTACGTCCAATAAATAAAGACATTCTTCAAGACATTCTAAAATCTTAATTTACATATGTACTCTAACTAAACCACATTCATTGTCTTTTTGGAATTAATTTAATGTTATTTTAAAGTATATACTATATACTTACATACGTTCCTTTTTTCATATGTGTGCACGAACTATTTTGTGTAGGTTTCGATAGTTCATATTTCATATCAATCTGGCGCCAAGAATATTGCCGCACAAAAACGATATTCAATCATATAACAAGTTGAAATTTGAATAAACATGTTGTACCTTGTTTACCAGACTTTGTGCACTTACACTTTTTATTTCGAATTGAATACCGCGCGCGCAATCAACTTTCCATAATAAGAGTATTTGTTGCCTATACCAGTTTCCTTGAGATTTCCAGATTCCATTTTGTTTGGGTGGCCAAAAATAACAAAAAATGAGAAAAATTCTATATTACCTGTAATCAGATTAATAATTATATAAAGTATATTAAATACCTGTTATTTCAAATCTGTATAGCATCAATTAGTTTATTATTTTATATTTTTATTATTAAAGAATTTTTATGTAGGCAAATTTATATAAAATCAGAAATATTAAAATTTATCAAACCGTCAGTTTAATGGCCACTCAAAAATAAATTTATTTTTGACAGAAGCGAATCAACGTTATGAATTGAACTAAATATTTTAATTATTACTAATTATACACACAACATCCCTTACCGTAATTAATCAATAGTTAATGTACAAAATTTAAATAAAACTACCACTAAAACCAAAAAAAATATTAAATAAATTTTTACTATTCGGTGTGCCCTCTAATGTAAATATATAATTTTCGAACTATTATCTAAGTTTATCACCATTTTAGTACTAAATATTATTACTTGTGCCCACCGCTAGTGTACAATTGTCGAACTTTCGAACTCGAAAAACAAAATTCAAATTAAATGTCATTGTGCGGTTTTATTTGTTACTAATCAGGTGAGTTTTCTTTTTATTCAAATAATTTAGTTTTATTATTTAATAATTAAATGTTAGACAAATTATGTATAGTTTAAATTGAATAACTATATTGTTATGTATATAAATATTTCATACCTTTATTGGTGTGGTTGTTTTTTATGAAATTCAAAATTTTGTGCGCATTTTACTGTCTGTAAATTTTTTTTCCCACTTATAGAACATATTATATTAAGCGGTTATATTAAGACTCTTTATTACTTGAACCTAATCGAATAAATTTCAATGCGTCTATTTATACATTTTTTCTTTACAAACAATCCCCAGCTCTCTAACGACCATTTTCTGAGTTAGTTTTCATAATTTTTTTTTTAGAAATTATGGATAAAGTGTTTTTGTTTAAATTTACTTATCGAACTTACACAAGTTACACTCTTGCTTTGGTAAAGAACACTCTTATGTAAAAGAAATCCCTATAACACTGATCGATATGATTGTATTTCATAGATTTAAAAACTAGTTCAATTGCATAAATGTTAGGTCTTCATGTTAAAAAATTAGAAATTAAATTAAAAATCAGTTACAATTTAGCTTGGTAGAATATTTTTTGAGGTTTGCGAAAAACAATTATATTTTCTATAAATTCTAACCACTCTCTCTCTCTCTCTCTCTCTCTCTTGATCTGAATCAAAGTATATTTTAACCGCAGACAATACATCACAAGTGGATTACGATGCCAGTTGCCTACTTGGGATATGTTTTATGATTTTATACGAGCTATATTTTCATTTTACAGTTTCCCGTTTTGGTTTCCAACACTCAAATAAGAGAAATATTGTAGATACATCAGGCTAAACTAAATCTTCGACGCAATATTTTTAAATGTTTTATTTTTGCCTTGAAGATAAATAATTAGCTCCCACGTTTAAATAAAGAAATTAAATGAATCAGGGCGTACTTGTGCATTGAACTATGCTCTACGAATTCGGTTTCACTTCTCGCAAGTTCGAATGATTAACATCATCTATTTCGGTAGGCTGAGTTTCAATTACATCTGTTCGTTTTGACTATATGTGATCAATTTGTCGTGATACCCAATTTTTGTGATAGGTGATTGTAGATTTAAATTTCTGGATGCGTTTCTGTAATTGTTTCTATAAAAATGCTATCAATTTGGCTGTTTGAAGAAAACGTTAAGAAAAGCCGATAGATCTCGGGAAATGAGGGCTTAAAGTCTAATATACAAATTGCAAGAGCTGTTCTAATTTTTATTGAACTATAGAGTGGCTCATTTTCCATTTCCAAATAACAAATTTGTATTTGCATTAAAGTTAAAAATGTCCGGCCCAGCGATATAGAATGAATATTTTGGAATATCTTTTAAAATTATTGGTTCTCTTGGGAGACTTCTCTGAATTGACTGATACACTTGACACTCTCAATTTTATTATACCCTTATCCAAATTGTTTGCAATAAACTGACTGTCGAGCTCTTTCGATTGGACTTTCAATTTCAAAATGGCCATGAGATGATTTACTTCTAATATATAATTTATTTTACAATAGTAACTTCGGTAACGATTATTTTGTTATCTTTAAACAGAATTCCATTGCAGTGCGAAATTCTTTCCTTGAAATTTGCGCAATGTTTTATACAGTGATAAATATTCGTATAAGAACAACAATTGATTTTTTATTAAATAATAAAATAAACAGATACATATGATTTTTTTAAATAAAATTGTTTATTTCGTAAACAGTAAAGAATTACGCTAAATTTAATTGGTATTTCAACAAAGCAAAAAATTAAGATACTTCTAATATTAATTCAGTTTAAAAAAATACTCCAAATTGCTAAAATATTCGTATAAGAACACTTCAAATTTTTCAAAAAAAAAGCTACATAATAATAAAGAAAATTTTAAATTAATATTTCGTATGACGGCCTTGTTATTTAAAGACTTCAAATATGCGTTCTGGCATTGAATTAGACATGTTTTTTTAAGGTTTTTGCCTCAATTTCGCCTAATGTACTACTTTAAATAGATGCTGTTTTAAATTGCCGACCATTCGCTTAAACCTTCGCTGCAAGTATGCCTCATAAATTCTCTACCTACAACCAGGACTACATGCAGGCCAATCAAGAAAATTCATTTATTTTTGACAAAACCTCGCCATTGATTGCTTTGATGCATGAATGAAAGCATTGTTTCGTTAAAAATCAAATCATTGTCGTTGTAGTCCTCAAGAAAAGTTATCAAATCGTTTTCTAACAAATCATTGTACATGTCTGAATTCATTCAGGGGATAATAAAGTAAATTGGTAGCTTCCTGCCATAGTGAAAAGCTTCCCACACCATTACTGTACCTCAACCGAAATTTCTTTTAGACTGTAATATATTTTCAACACGGATATCATGCCAGTAGCAAGAATACTGGCCTGGGCCGTCTTGGTTGAATTTTTTCTCATCCGGGAAAATCACTTTTTGCCATTTATCTTTCCAATGCATGTGTCGCTTGGCCAACAGTAGCCGCGGATCATTATGTTTATAGGAAAAATTAGTCTTACTTTGCAATTTCGACCATTTAATAGTTTTTGGAGTTGAGTGTTAAGAGCAATATGTTGTTTTGTAACAGGCAAGCCCAATTTTGCTTTAATTTGATTGGCGAGTAACTTGTTACGAGTTGCTTCCTTTCTTATTTCGTCCATTTGAAATTTGGGTAACTTACTATTTCCTTTTGTATTCTTTTTAAGACCACAACTTCAAGCTTTTTTTAGGAAGTCGTAGACCACAGTTGAAGATCGACCAATTCTAGTACAAGATTGACACATAGTAAATCCTTGTTCTTTAAAAATTCTGATGGAGATTTTTTCTTCATCATTTAAGAACTTTCCCTTTGGCGTCACTATAATAAAATATTATTACAATAAATAATAATTTAAATAAAATTCCATTTTATAAGCATCGTAATATACTTACTGAATAAGATTGAATATCAAAAATTTAAAACAAATATACAAATACAGTACCGTTAGTTGATCCCTGTTTACGAACATAATATTCGATCACAGGGTGACAATACGTTATATACTTTTAGTTTTAATAGTGGACGTAATTTTTGTCGTAATCATAAATTTTTGAACGAGTTTACTTGTTCCTATACTAATATTTATCACTGTATTATAAATCGTGGTTATTAAGCTTTTTTAATTAGTATAATTAAAAACTTTCTGGAATTAAGCCTATATTATATTTATTGAGTTATCATTTATAACTTCACATCGCCGACGTTTCGAATATTATTCATATCCATTTTCAAGACGAAACAGACGAACAAATAGTATACATATGTATATTATAAACTTAACTCTCAATATAAAAAAATTAGGATAAAAAATCAAAAAATTAAAATTTCTTTTGAAAAATCGCTTAACTATTTTCTGACAACGGAAAAAACTCACTTTCATTACTACACCAAATGTTGGTTTGCTTCCTTATTGACAATATAATAATTAGGAAGTGGTGCCGATGTCAATTAAGAATAACTTAATTTCTTTAAAGGCAATAATTGTTCATTTTTCCAGATGAAATAGTATTTTTATATAATTAACGATTTTTTATATGATAAACGATAGATTTGTTTATTTAGCTTCGATGAATAGCTTCGTTTTTTTCACCTTTGGGTTTTTTGCCATTTCCTGTTAATATATGCCGCAGAATTTTATTGTTGTTTTTCAAACTACTGAGAATATTCAAAACTTCTTCTGTGGATTTTATTAATTTCTTTTAGTTTGTGATATGTATTAAAATACCGTCTATTGACATTTCAACATTAATTAATTCGCCTAAAAGACATGACATTATCCCTTAAAATATTCCTGAAGCTGATCATAATTCGAACGGTAATCTTGTACATACATCAAAATCTTCCCCATGGAGTAGCAAAAGTCAAATATTTCTTAGCCTTTCGGTGGTTTTGATTTATCAGAATTCTTTTATACAACTTAACAATGTAAAATATTTTGGACCAATAATTCTTGGTGCAATTTCTTCTAATGTCCGAAGTGCAAAATGTCTACGTAGTAAAATTTTATTCAAGTTGACCCAAAAAATACAAATCCTTAATTTTTATTTTTGCTTGGGTACTGTCATCGGTGGGACTACTGGCGTTGTTCCTTTTAGTTTTTCCATCACTGCCTATTCCACCATAAAATCAAGGTTTGGTTTTACATCATTTTTAACATATTGGTATCTTTATTTCTGGTCTTACACACATTGAAACTTGAAGTTATTATAAAACCATTGAAAATTTAAATCGATTGTTTTTGAGTCGGGCTGGATTAATAATTTATATTGTTTTCAAGTTTTTAAGCCTAGTATTGGTATTGAGTCTTGATTGATACAAACCACTGTGCGCCTGAAGCCAGCTTAAAATGAACTATTTCATTCTCGGGTTATTATTTTTCGCTATTGTTGTTCTACTACAAACACTTTCGAGATGATCGGGTATTTTACTTTCCACAGGTTTCTGATTAAATTATCTGTTAGAATTTCGTATTTATGTTTAGACGGCTGTGTTTTAATTTGGGTAAAGAAATTTTAGAATGCTGGATCTTGATGATGTTTATTAAACTTATATCGCTCATATACGTAGAGTGTTTATTTTAAGGTGGTCCACATTTACAAAAATTTGTGCCTAACGCATTTGGCAAAAATATTTTCGCCACAAACGTTTAAACCGCCTAGAGCTAGATCGTGTGCGTTGAATGTGGCAAACATTTGTGTGTCTTTTTCGTGTGCCGCACACATTCACCCTTTC
Source organism: Nephrotoma appendiculata (assembly GCA_947310385.1). Taxonomy (NCBI): domain Eukaryota; kingdom Metazoa; phylum Arthropoda; class Insecta; order Diptera; family Tipulidae; genus Nephrotoma; species Nephrotoma appendiculata. The sequence goes on from OX371224.1 coordinate 40,896,882, forward strand.
TAATTTGCGGCGAAAATATTTTCCCTGAACGCGTTCGGTACACATTTTGGTAAATGTGGAACCACCTTTAGTTGTAACATTTCTTAAATTTGTTTTGTCTTTTTGCTGGAAGGTATTCAGTCTAAATGTATTAAAAATCCTTATTCCATCTACTTCCTCAGTTTTTTTTCTTGAGATTCTATGCAATTTTAAAACTATTATAGTGTTGTATCCATTTTTCCCAATTTTTCCCCGAATTTCATTTAAGGAAAATATTACTCGTAAATTTTGTTAGTCGTTGTTGGGTATTATGTTTCATAAAGTTATAATTAAATCGGGGCGACCGAAAACAGAATTTCGCTTCATAAATATAAAAATTAATTCTTTGTTTAGTTTGAATCCCTATAGACCCACCCCAATATTTACCGAGTCTTTCTGAGAACTGTGGCATGATGCTATGATTGGATTTGCATCACTCATAAACTGTTTCATCAGTTGGTTTGTTAAGCCTAAAAAATATTGTTTCATATCACCACTGTGTGGTGGCAACCCAATGAAAAGTCAAAACTCTATATCATTTTTAGTCATGTGTTTGTTTACAACACAAAAACGCGATTTAATTATCTAAACTTAAGACGAAAATGGTCGATCTGTAAAAAAACACTTCGCAAACCACGTGATGATTTTGGTCAACATGAACGTCCTACAGAGCTTGGAATTCGTAAAATTTTTGAACGTTTTGAATAAACTGGAACAACTAATCCGTAGGGTATATGATGACCAACGACCAGTTCGTACTCGTGAAACATTAAAAGCTGTAAGTTCATGAACGTGAAGGTGCATTAACAATGAATAGTGAGCGCCATCGTGGCATGTTAAATGCATTTTTGTGGCTTTGGATAAAATTAATTTAGATGATCTTTGGTTCCAAGAAGATGTCACACAAATCTTGAAACACTCGATCAAACTCAATGATCGTATTATTTCAAGAAATTCTAATATCTATTGGCCACCAAGATCATGCTATTTGACCCCGATAGGTTATTTTCTTTACGGTTTATTTGAAAAGTAAAATGTATAGCAATGAATCATAAACAATTTAAGATCTTATGAACAATATTCGAGCTGAAATTGTGGCCATTAAACTGCTTTTATTAGAATAAGTCATCAAAAATTATGTGTTTTTTTTAATATAAATAAACTAACAGATGGAGCACCATTTACATCTTTACTAAAGGGGTAACTATACAAAACTAAAAAAAAAATTATAAACGTAACAAAAATTTGTTTGCAATAAATGCCGTTTCTGTGCTTTCGCCCATGAAAAATTAATTTAAATTAAAAAAATTAACGAAGCTTCGTTAAATATGAATTGTCACTTAATAAAAATTATTGCAGTGAGATTTTGCGTTCAAACTTATAAAAAATTAACTAAAAAAAACAAAAAAACATAAATAGCTATAGTATGACAGCTATTTATTGTTAAACCTGTCAAATAGCTGTCATTCAATATTCAACAATATTTATGGCATACTCGTTACGGTATTGCTGGAATGTCATTAAAAATTAGTGTCGTCAACATTTTAAATTTTTTTTAAATTTTATAATTTTTTATGGTTCTAATTTATCCATTATACGCTTACATATAGCGTACGTAGGCTGTTGTTTCGTCATTCAAGCCGTCTCTAAGCCATGTTTTGTTTTGGCTTCTTTTTTTTTTTTTTAAAGAAAGTATTAACCAGTAACAAATGGCTGCTTTCGAGGCATCTGTGATGCAAGATGCATCTGGATAATTTGACTTTTATGATATTGGAGTAGATACTCGATCAGCTAGCAAGCAAGCAATTTGCTAGCCGAACTCCTGACTACTCAATGAAATATACCACAGAATTGTAAATTTCAAAATATATTTTCCATAAATTTTTTGTTTATTTTTCCGATGTTACAGTAAAATTTACGGCTTCAAAAATTAAACAGCAAATTTTTGTGTTCCTCTTCTGTATAGAGTCGGGGGTAAAAACATAAAGCATTTTGAAATTGAAATTTCGTTGGTAAAAAATTGATTGAGTAGTCAGGATTTCGGCTATCAAATTGCTTGCTTGCTAACTAATCGAGCATCTATCATGGTACTGAAATTGTGACACACCGACCCTCTGCCGGTGTCCAGAATTCATGGGCCGACCCATCTTCAGAAATGGTTTTACAAAAATCTGACCTGTACGTCCTCGATCTGGCTACTGCGTAAAATAAGACGTGCGAAAAGTGAATTTCGAAAGAGGTGGGAAGTACTTTTGCTCCAGAACAGATTGAATAAATTAAAAACAAATAAACAATAGGTTAATGAAATGCTTTTGAGAGAGCCTTTCATTGCTCATAAGATAGTATAGAATTACTATCAGGAACAATAAAACACGTTTTTATTTTTTAGTAGACTATATAAAAACACTTGTTCACCCTTTCACAATATTCTACACCATTCTCTATTCTCTCCTTTCTACTCTCTATAATTGGTAGGTTTACCATTTTCGGTACTAGATTATTTACCGTTAGAAAAGTGACACCTATTGAAAAATACTTTAACTATTATAAAAAATTTTAAATTTATATAAACATAATTTACACACTGTAGCATGTTTTGCTTTCCAAAATCGGGTTTGATCCGTTTTTCTATTTGGGCTCTGCGAAATCTAGACGATGAAACGTAATGTTTGGTTAGGAACGTATGAAGTCCAATTTAATGAAATATTTCATTAGCCATAATGACCCTTTAATTATTTGTAGGTCAATAGAACATAATTTGCATTTTAATTTGGTTTTCTCGACTTTGGTTCTGCTTCCGTTTGAATTTGAAAAGGCATCTGCTTTACGAAAATCGTGTAGAACCTAAACATTTTTAATGAGATATTTTATTAATCTAACATTAGCATTTAATTTTCTATTTACTTCTAAACCATTTGGAATAGAAGAGCCCAACATATCTTCTTATTTTTATTTGCTAGTTTAAAAGACTTCTTTTAGAAATGGCTAACATATCTGCCAGCTCACGCACACTTTCAGTCATCCAATACCATTTTGTGAATATTGCCCATTGTTTCTGGCGTGGTCACCTCTTTTAGTCAAACAACAACTGTCATCTATATGTCTAGTCGGATAATTCTGGACTACCCTCGTATTTGTACTTGACTTAACCTTCGAACTCTTAGTTTAAAACTTTTCCATTTATACAGATATTTAAAATTTAACTTGAATTTCGTCATTAAATTTTATATTGTAATTTTCAGTTTCCTCTTCCATCGTTCATCACAACTTCTTACATCAAATTTGTTAGTTCTTGAATTACATTATTGTATCCAGTTAGTCCAGCTTTGAATATTTTTATTTCAGTAAAAAATTATACAGATCAATATAGTGAACGATTTTTCATTTCTTCTCAGCCATTCTCGATTTTTCTATTTTTAATTCACTTTGTATTTCTATGAGACCACCAACTCACACAAGTTTAGAAAAACCTTAATTATTATATTATGTTTTTCTATTAAATATTAAGCTTATAAATTTACATTTATCTCAAGAGAGTGTGCTGGCAATCGTTTGTTGCGTTGATAATTTATTGTTTACAAGGATGAAAGAGAATTTACAAGATAACTGATGTTGTAGCGACTGGTATGAAATTAACCATCAATATATGAAGTTGGTTAAAAATTTACAGGAAAAAAATGTCGTGAGGCCGTATAAAATTAATTTTCGAATCCCAGTTTTACGAATCAAATTTGAATCGATTCAGAAACCACAAAATTCTGCAATATTTTCTATATAGATCAATTTTTTATATGTCAGAATTTCACCAAGAAATTTATGAGTACTTGAATTGAATGATATACATACGTACTTTGAAATGCCGAACCTTTCCACCTCTGTCACTCAGTAAGTCCCGAGGCTGTCACATAGATGTCACTGTGTGTTGATAGTAAAAATACCGTTGAACTTTGGTTTGCTGAGTTTGAAGTTGGCCGTACAAACACCGATGGTACTGTACGTTCAGTCGCCTCAATTCGTTGGTTATTCCGGAAAAATATCTAAAGTGCTAAAATAATACCGTAAAATAAAGTTGCGTGAGATAGCTAACACCATAAAGATATCAAAAGTCATTGTAAGTATTGGGTGTACAAATAAATTTCCGACCTTTTTTACTGAAATAAAAGACATTAGTTTTTGTAGAGAATTGAAGAATGTTTTATTCAAAGTATGCTTCTTCGGAAGCTATAACCTTTGCCCATCGTTCTTGCAATAGACGGATTCCCCGAAGGAAGAAATCTGGTGGTTTCAAGGCGATCCAGTCATCGACCCATTTTTAACGTTTTCATATAAAGTGAAGTTATGCTGTGCTAGGGCTGATTGCATCGACCGCAGCAAGTGGTAATCAGAGGGAGCAATGTCTGGTGAATATGGCGGGTGGGGTAGAATTTCCCAGTTCTGCCTGTCCAAGTAATTTTTGACAGGTATAGCAACATGTGGCCTAGTGTTGTCATGTTGCAAAATAATCTTATTGTTCCTTTGTCCCATTCCGGTCGTTTTTCAGCTAGAGCTTGCTTTAAAGCCATCAGATGTCGTCGATAAACTTGTCCCGTAATGGTTACACGCTCTTTCAGCAGCTCATAATAGACGACACCCTTCATTTCCCACCAAATACAAAGCATCGCCTTCGAACCATGGATATTTGCTTTTGGCGTCGACGGGCCTGGTTCACCTGGCTTGACCGACGCTGGTTTGTGCTTTGGATTGTCATAATGGATCCATTTTTCATTCCCAGTGATGATCCGATGCAAAAACCCCTTCCTTTGTTGTTGTTGAAGCAAGAATTCGCACATGGTTTTCCAACGTTCCATGTCCCTTTCTTTCAATTTGTGTGTCACCCAATTTCCCAGCTTCTGAACCAATCCCATGGCATGTATACGTTGCGAAACACCTTGTTGGGTAATATTCAACTCTTCCAATTGTTTTTCAGTCTGACAAGCGTCCAGCTCAAGCAATTCTTCCAAATCTGTATCTTCAAATTTTCTTGGGCTGCCTTCACGTTCTTTGTATCTTACGTCAAAATCACCAACTTTGAATCGTTGAAACCACTCTTTGCATGTTGTTTTCGATGGCGCATGTTCACCGTAAACTTTCACAATCAAACGATTTATTTCCGCTGCAACAAAAATAATGAAGTAAAACTTCCCGCAAATGTTGTTTTTTTCGCACAAAATTCTACATCTTCAATTACATGAAAATAATTGTTGTTTACGCTTTGAACAAATGTCACTAGTAATTATTGAAGTTTGACATCTAACCTCCAAAAAACATGTATTGCCCGATTGAATTATATGCAAGCAGTGATACTAACGACACCTATCTAAAAAGGTTGAAAATTTATTTGTACATCCAATACTATTTAGCATAAACATTTGTTCTTGAGAAAGCTGTGTTTAAAGTGGGTGCCGCACTTGCTCATATTAGACCAAAAATATCAACGCGACAACGTGTCGATGATTTAGAGCGCTTTTTGAAGTTGGTAACCGCGATATACAGGATTTTTTGCGTTGTTCTGTGACAACGATTGAAACAAAGATACCTTTACAGTCCGAAAACGAAGGATCGGTAAGCTGCGAGGACAGCAGCCGGCGAAAGCCGCCTCTGAAGTGACCGAAAATAAAAGCAAATGTCAGCCAGTAAGACAAAATTTTAAGAATTGAAATTCGAATTGCTTTCTGATGTATCGTACGCTCCAGATCCGGCTTCCAGTGACTACTACCTGTTCGCAGATCTGAATTTTGAGACCAAGGATAAATCGTTCTAGAAAAAAGGCATCGAAATGTTAGAGAAGCGTTGGAATAAATGTATCACTCTTGAGAATAAAGTTGAATTTAAAAAAAATGGTTTTTAAGTAGTTAGCCTGGAGACTTAGTTAGAGACGAGATATAAATCTATTTCGCTTAAAATTTATTATATTGTCACAATTTAAATACCTAAAATTAATTTTCCTGAGTTCCAATCGGTAAGAGATTATATCCATATTATAGAAGTTTACCAAACCCTCGTTTCAGAATTGCGATTCACTCCGCAAACCAATTTTCATCAATGTTGACTGAGTTCCATCAGCATGGCTAATATTGGTCAAATTTCAGATGTTCTCGGAAAAAGCTTCCCAATTTCGTTGAGCTCCGTTCCGCAAGGAAATATTCCGGAGGTTATTCACAATAATTTTCCACATATCATCCAAAATTGGCCTTTGGAAACGGTCTAAAAACTCAAAATATACAACCAAAAATATTTAACAAAAAATTATAATTTGTTTAATAAAATTTTAACAACTTCCCAAAAACTCTATTCTTATTAAGATATGCGTATTTACACTAAAACGGTTCAAATTTTATTCATAAATCATGTTCATATAATGAAATGCAAATTGTCACTTATATTAAATCTAACTTTGTTTTGCACGAAATCCGTTATGATCAGCTATCCAATCCACTCTTATGGGTTTTCCTTCTGGTGAAATGTATTCATAATGTCCCGTTCTTTGAACAACATCTTCCCACCCTTTAACATTTGTATGAATAAGTCGACCATGTTCTTCAACATTTGTTCCGTCTTTAGCAGTAAAACCAGTCTTATATACTTCTGGAGCGTTATTTTCCTTCTTTAATTTAAAATCTTGTTTCAATCCACTAAGCCCTTCACGACGTTGCTCAGCTTCGAAACGAGTAGCAGTGCTGGATGATGATGACTCCTTGTGAGAACTACTGGAAAATGATTTATGCGAAGTTTCTTGTTTAAATGATCCGTCGTGTTTTTCATCATCATGCTGAGCAGTTTTAATAATTTGTCCATTGCGGTCAGCTTTCAGTTGGTCGATTCTTTCATATAGCTCAGGTTTATATGAACCATCATCTATTTTACCGGTTTCTAATTCGGATGTTTTATATAATTGTGCTTCAAATGATCCGAAGGGAACGTTGTCTGTAAAACTAGTCGTATAAATTGCTGGAACGCCATATTCACTATGAAGTTTCAAATTTGATTTGACATCTAGTTTTCCCTGGCTATCTTCGGTGCGGCGCAGTTCCGTGCCGCTTTCATCTAATTTGCGATCGATTATTTTATACAACTCAGGTCTATATGATCCATCGTCATAGTGTAATGCACCACCAAAAGTATCTAGACGCAAATTTGACTTAACTCTTAGGTCATCGCGTAAGGCGTCTTGCGTATTAGGTCCAACGATGATACCTGGTGCGCCGCTTTCATGAAGTTGGTGATCGACTATTTTATATAACTCAGGTCTATATGATCCATCGTCATAGTGTAATGCACCACCAAAAGTATCTAAACGCAAATTTGACTTAATTCTTAGGTCATCGCGTAAGGCGTCTTGCGTAACAGGTCCACCGATGAAACCTGGTGGGCAGTTTACATTGTGATCGGTTATTTCATACAATTCAGGTTTATATGATCCATCGTCAAAGTGTGATGCACTATCAAAAGTATCTAGACGCAAATTTGATTTAATTCTTAGGTCAGCGCGTAAGGCGTCTTGCGTATTAGGTCCAACGATGATCCCTGGTGCTCCGCTTTCAAGAAGTCTGTGATCGACTATTTTATACAATTCAGGTTTATATGATCCATCGCCATAGTGTAATGCACCACCAAAAGTATCTAGACGCAAATTTGACTTAACTCTTAGGTCATCGTTTAAGGCGTCTTGCGTATTAGGTCCAACGATGATCCCTGGTGCGCCACTTTCATGAAGTCTTTGATCGACTATTTTATACAATTCAGGTTTATATGATCCATCGTCAAAGTGTGATGCACTATCAAAAGTATCTAGACGCAAATTTGACTTAATTCTTAGGTCATCGCGTAAGGCGTCTTGCGTATTAGGTCCAACGATGATACCTGGTGCGCCGCTTTCATGCAATTGGTGATCGACTATTTTATACAACTCAGGTCTATATGATCCATCGTCATAGTGTAATGCACCACCAAAAGTATCTAAACGCAAATTTGACTTAATTCTTAGGTCATCGCGTAAGGCGTCTTGCGTAACAGGTCCACCGATGAAACCTGGTGGGCAGTTTACATTGTGATCGGTTATTTCATACAATTCAGGTTTATACGATCCATCGTCAAAGTGTGATGCACTATCAAAAGTATCTAGACGCAAATTTGACTTAATTCTTAGGTCATCTCGTAAGGCGTCTTGCGGTTTAGGTCCAACGATGATCCCTGGTGCTCCGCTTTCAAGAAGTCTGTGATCGACTATTTTATACAATTCAGGTTTATATGATCCATCGCCATAGTGTAATGCACCACCAAAAGTATCTAGACGCAAATTTGACTTAACTCTTAGGTCATCGAGTAAGGCGTCTTGCGTATTAGGTCCAACGATGATCCCTGGTGCGCCGCTTTCATGAAGGTTTTGATCGACTATTTTATACAATTCAGGTCTATATGATCCATCGTCAAAGTGTGATGCACTATCAAAAGTATCTAGACGCAAATTTGACTTAATTCTTAGGTCATCGCGTAAGGCGTCTTGCGTTTTAGGTGCAACGATGATACCTGGTGCGCCGCTTTCATGAAGTTGGTGATCGACTATTTTGTACAATTCAGGTTTATATGATCCATCGTCATAGTGTAATGCACCACCAAAAGTATCTAGACGCAAATTTGACTTAACTCTTAGGTCATCGCGTAAGGCGTCTTGCGTATTAGGTCCAACGATGATCCCTGGTGCGCCGCTTTCATGAAGTTGGTGATCGACTATTTTGTACAATTCAGGTTTATATGATCCATCGTCATAGTGTGATACACTATCAAAAGTATCTAGTCGCAAATTAGATATAATTCTTTGGCCATCGCGTAAGGCATCTTGCGTATTAATTCCATCGATGACACCTGGTGGGCAGTCTACATTGTGATCGGTTATTTCATATAACTCAGGTTTATATGATCCATCGTCATAGTGTGATGCACTATCTAAAGTATCTGAACGCAAAGTTGATTTAATTCTTTGTTCATCGCGGAAGGGTCCACGCTTATCAGATCCATCGTTCAAACCTGGTGATGCACGTTCTAACGTATCGAGACGGAAAGTTGATTTAATTTTTTGTTCTTCTCGGAGGGGCCCACGCTTATCAGATTCTTCGATTTGATCCTTCGACTGAATTATTTGTTCATCAGCAGAAGTCCTTTGGTTGGAATCTCCATCGCTGATTTTCGTAGATAACTCTGGTTTCTGTGATCCATCGCTTGATCGGTCTATTGTCGCTCCCAATTCAAATGTTTTCACTTCATTTTTGTTTTCACCACTTTCGGTGCGATCACTAATTTTTGCAGAAGCAGTATTGTCTGATATAAATGATGTAACTTTTTTGTTTGGTAAATCTTGAAGTGTTTCACCATCCGGTCGTGACCCAAAACGAGAGTCAGAACTGCCAGTAGTTTTCTCTTCAAGCGTATGGCTGGTCGAACTGCTTGATACTTCTGTTACTTTAGTGGCCTTATTTTCAATTTTTGAATCTGTGGTAAAGCGATTAGGAGCTACCTCAACATTAAAAGGTAATCCATACTCAATTGCTTGTGATAATTTTCTGGTTTCTCCCTCAAGACGGTCACTGCTTACGAGCGCAACTAATGTCGCCAAAACAATCTAAAATATATTATTATATAATGAAATTATTAATATAAAATATTTATAAATGAAAATACTTACAAGTTTCATGTTACTACAATTATTGTTAACTTCTTAATGAAGGGCACACTTCTGTGTTATTTGTATTTTATACAAAAATTTGCTTACCGCTCTAAAACAATATCAACTAAATTGATTTGACTCCGGGTTAAGCATGTTTTTTATATTAATAATCTAATTACCTGTTTTATTCTGTTATTATAGATTTGAGTCAACTTCCGAATATCAACAGTGTCAACAATTATAATTTTTCAAAACAAACCGCAATGAATAATTTTGAAGTAATTGGGGATGATGATCAAAGCCGGATCGTTTTAATACAAAAATTTAACGATATTGATCAGCGATATCGAGCTGACCTCACGGAACTGAATCAAAATAAAAATAGAAATGCTAATTTGTTCCGAAATCTTCTTCAATTGGAGGAATTAGTATTCCAACGTAAACCACATTTTTTTTGTTTTAGTTTAATATTTGTCATAAATAATGTTGTCTTCAAATTTCTAGAAAAATCGGAGACTAAGGATGAGGAAATAATACCACGAGATATGTTACATGATTTTATAAAGCATACGGAAACGATAAATGTACAAAAATTGCAAATGGAATATTTTAAGGAGTTGGCTGATGGAATGTCTAATTTTTTAGACCGGATTACATGTGATTATGTAAGATAAGAATTATTTTATATTATTTAGATTTTAGGTAGTTTGCTGTTTGTGGATGAGGGCTTAATTGTGCCTCGAATGAGTGTCACAAGAGAATTGGACGAGAGGTTACTGTATATTTTGAAGTTTTTTATTACTACGAGCTATGAGACACTTTGATTACAGTTTGGCCACTGACATCTATTTTTTCATGAGAAATGGCTTAATACATAAAAAATATGTTTTGGATTAAGGACAATTGATCCCGATGTTCCAAAACCGATAAATTCATAGCATGACAGTTAAGTACATTAATCCTACTAAACGCTATGATGAAAGCACTTTTTTGAAGCATGTACTAATGTTCAAACATGTTCTTTATAACAATGTTTGATATAATTTTCAGAGCTCGTACTCCGTTTCAGAGATATTTTTAAAAACAAAAAAAAAACAGTTTAAAAATATTGTTATTTCACAGTAAATAATAAATAAGTAAAAATAAAATAAAATAATTCTAATTTCAACATAAACTAGGCAAGGTCAAGTTAAATTAAATTTTTACGCTGTTTCCGCAAGTCGATAGTTAAACATACAAACTAAAAATGATTGGTACATTTTCAACTTTTAAATGCCGATGGAGCCATGGCCAAAGGTGGTAAAAATTCAAATCGGCTACTAAAAATGTCTTTTCATAAATATCAAGTTGACACCTTTGACGTAGTAAAGTTGATACCTTTTACGTATAGTTATTTTCGTTTTAGGCTAGGCATAGTGTTCTGATTTGTACCGTTCCTATTTTTCCCCGAAGCTAGTATAACAAATAAAATACTAGTTTTTGAAAGTAAGAATCGGAGTAGCGGGTTCTCTAATATTCTGGCTGGAGGTAGGTTTAGGTTTCAGTGGTTGACACTTAGGCCATTTGTTTGGCCCATTGTGATACCACGCATTCACGCCACATCATTAACCCATTCACCTATTCACCTACTCACACAATTACAGTATACCACCTGCACATTGCAAGCTCCATGTCAACCTGTACATTGACATGGACGGTGGGTCGGCGCTGAATTCTGCACTCCATCAGAGGGTCTTAGTTGTGTTTATTAACATCACCGATTGTAATTGATGATGAAAATTCGATTTGCATCTAGCCTCTGATGGGATTCGAACCCAGTACCTCCCGGTCCAAGTGCCGAAGCTTTAACCACTGCACCACTTGTCCTGGCTGGAGGTAATACTATACAGAATACTCCGTGCTACCTAGCCGAGAAAACGGTAAACGTTATTTTAAAATATAAAACTATACTCGATAAAAATTAAGCCGATTTCTAAAAAAATCAGTAAACACTTAAGCCGAATATATGCTTATCTTAGAAATATTTTTGTTGTCATTTATAGAAATATCTATTCTATTTTTGTTATTTAGTTTAGAGATTCTTGTGTATTCAGAATATTTATGATCTATCTTGGGGTCAATATCCTGAAAACACAATATCTTTTACATTATCGATCTCAGATCACATTGTGTTGGTCCATTGATTCATTTTTTGGCAATATAATGGGTTTGACGGAAGTCTCGCTCTCAAACAACATTACGAGTGAATTTCCTGTCATAGGAATGCTTTGCACTACGATATACCATTATGAACAATAGTATACGTCGGTCCCAGTTACCCTGGTTGGCACGGACTTCTTTTCACAGATATTCTTAGGCTTCCACCCACCCTCTTGCTGAAGTTTATGTTTATTGCAATTCGTTCTAATGGCGCTCCAACATTGTATTATCAAATCTTTCTTTCGTGTGAGTTTGCAGTCGCTTACTTACAGGAAATTCTTTAAACTTTCTGCACCAATCTTCAATGTCCTTTGGGCAATTTAATCCAATACATCAATGTTATTATAGTTGTTATCTGTAGATTTGCCAAAATTGAAGAGCTACATTATTTCCTATTTAATCCTTCAAATTTCTTATTATGTTCCATCTACCACCCAAATGATTGAATTTTTTCGGCGAGACGATGAAACCTTCCTGCAAAAGTTTGGCACAAATCGTCGATAATAGGTGCATAATCTTAAAAAATTCTCTACTTCCCGAATATTTTTTGATGTTGGCTAATCTGCTATTATACTAACACGATATGGCCCAAATAGTTAACTTCTTTCCTGGGAATGCCGCATTTAGTTGCTATTAAATTTAATGGTACCATCTGTGGCACTATTCTGGTAATTCCCTGGGAATAGGGAATCGGGAAAGCATTTATATGTAATTTCTGTTGAAACACTATATTTTTTTCTGGCCAACTGAGGAGAAAACTTTGATGTAATATTTATAAATTGGGAATAATTTTTCCATATCGAAATTGGGAGTAAAACATATTCCCAATTTAATTATTTTCAATAATTTAACACTAGCTTTTTACCTCAGTACCTATGCAGGAAAAAATATTTGAAGAGAAATTACATATAAATTCTTTCCCCAGTTCTCTATTTCCGGGGATTTCTGTCTTTCCCTATTCCCAGGGAATTAGGAAAAATATTCCCAAAGCATTTTTGTCTAAATTATATTTTTCTGACTTATTGTTGGAATTAGTTTGGCGTAAATATTTTTGAAATAAAGTTGATTGGGAAACTTTGTTGAACAAAATTTTTATGGGGAAAAATTATTCCCAATATATCTCTGTTTCAAAAATATTTATACCAAACTAATTCCAACAGTTGGCCAGAAAAATATAATTTAGATAAAAATGGTATGAAAATATTTTTACGAATTCTCTATTACCAGGGAAAGCCAGAATAGTGCCACTGAGTGGCTTGGTAGCACTTACTTAAACTTTGTAACGCATCCAGCAAATATGCAGCCTAGTACGCCGATGTCATCGAAATATACCGGACATGTTTTTTAATGAAGGTCTCTTAGAATTAGCTTCATTAATCTCTCAAATATAGTAGTGGCATCGCATATTCTAAATGATATTACCAATTGATATGGACCGTTTCCCAAAGAGCAATATCTATACTCTTAAGATCCAATCCACTAAATATCTGGCTCCTAAAGCGTGTGTCATCAATGTGCGATTCTTAGAAAATTATGAAAGTCTAACATCTGATCATTCTCCTGTTATTATGACGGTTAGTGAAAATGTAATAGAAAAAAACAATTCACCACAGCTCACAAACAACAAAACAAATTGGAAACTGTTTAGGCAGTTGGTAGAGGAAAAAATAGAAATTCAAGTGCCAATCAAAAGTGAAAATGAAATAGAAGAAGAACTAGACAAGCTCCTTGATGTCATACAATGGTCGGCTTGGGAATCTCCCAAGTTATCATCCAGGAAAGAAAACTCTGTTATTTACCCAATAGAAGTAAGAGAACTAGTGCAGGAAAAACGAAAAGCCCGAAAGAAATGGCAGACTACGCGTGCGCCGCAAGATAAAACCACCTTAAACAACTCGTGCATCAATCTTAAGGCACTCATAAAAAAAGTGAAAAATGAAACAATTGGAAAATACCTTTGTTCCCTAACTCCAACTAAAGATACCGACTATTCCCTCTGGAAAGCAACAAAAGGGTTAAAACGACCAAAAACGCAGATCCCCCCAATCAAAACACACGATGGGAAATGGGCTAGAAGTGCGAAAGATAAAGCTGACCTGTTTGCTGAACATCTTGAAGAAACATTTCAACCTCTAGGTCAGCAGACCAATGACGAAAACACTGCTGATACGCCCAAAATATCTGATCTTGAAGAGATCAGGCCTGTAACATTAAAAGAACTAAAAGCTGAAATTAAGAACATAAAAGTAAAGAAGGCTCCTGGTTATGATCTGATAACAGGGCAAATAATAAAGGAGCTGCCTGAAAAAGGTACCCGTAAATTACTGCACATAATCAATGCGATTCTCAGGAAAAAGCATGTGCCAATGCAGTGGAAAGTAGCAGAAGTAATAATGATTCTGAAACCGGGCAAGCCACCGAATGATAGAAAATCCTACCAGCCAATTTCACTTCTACCAACACTAGCGAAATTGTTTGAGAGACTGTTGCTCAAAAGATTGAAAAGAACCATAGAACAAAGAAACCTTATCCCAGAATATCAGTTTGGTTTCAGAGAGAAACACTCATCTATTGAGCAGGTACATAGGCTTACAGATGTCATTGAGAATACATTAGAAAGGAAAAAGGTTGGTTCTAGTATCTTCTTAGATGTGGCGCAGGCCTTCGATAAGGTGTGGCACAGAGGTTTACTCTTCAAACTACATAGAGATTTACCAAAACAATATTATATGATTTTAAAATCATACATAGACAATCGCCACTTTAGGGTGAAATTTGAAGATGAATATTCCGAGCTAAAAAAGATTTCGGCAGGAGTCCAGCAGGGTAGTGTTTTGGGACCCATTCTTTACCTGCTCTACACCAGAGATTTACCTCAATTAAACGATGTTACCATTGCAACATTTGCTGATGACACTGCAGTTCTCTCAGTAGAAGACACTATCGAGGAATCGACAACGAAACTCCAAGAAGCATGTGACAAAATCATAAAATGGACAAAAATGTTGCGTATCGGGCTCAATGAATCGAAATCCACGCATATGAATTTCACCAATCTAAAAGTCAGTTACAAACCTGTAATCATTAACGGTCTGCAGATTCCGTATGCAAATAATGCTAAATATCTAGGCATGACCTTAGATACCAGGCTCAGATGGAAAGAGCACGTTAAAAAGAAGAAAGATGAGCTTAATATCAAATATCGCAAAATGTATTGGCTTCTCGGGAAAAATTCGGAATTGTCAACCGAAAATAAATTGCTATTGTATCAACAGGTGCTAAAGTCTGTATGGACTTACGGAATAGAGCTCTGGGGCTGAACAAAGAACACCAACACCAAACTAATACAAACTTTTCAAAACAAAGTGCTACGTGGTATAGTTAACGCTCCGTGGTACATTAGGAATGATGACCTTCATAGGGACCTAAATATCCCGACGGTTCAAGAAGAAATAAAAAAATTTGCAGTAATTCATGGACAACCTATCTATCAACACGTAAATGAAGAGCTTCGTGGGATGCTGGACACTTCACATGCAGTAAGACGATTGCAGAGAACGAAACCAATTGATTTAATGGATTAAGGACACCAGAGCAAAGACTACTTCAGTAAATAACCTATAAATGGAGCTGGCCAATGAGCCTCTTCTCATTAACAAGTGACTAAATGTTGTAATAATTTAAAAAAAAAAAAAAAAAAATCAATGTGCGGTAATGCGTAACCACCCTTCTTCATCACATTGCTTAATTTAATTTTTTCAATTCGGCTGTCTCTTGTTGCTTTGCTAGTTGAAACGATCTTAGCGCTTGCCAGATTTCATTTAATTATCCTAAATAAATAAATAAATAAAATCTACGTTACTGGAATGATGCATCCTCCTTTGACTGCCGTCGCATCATCTGTTGCTATTAACAAATTATAATGTTATTATTTTGATCTACGACATCAGAACGAACAACTCTTTTGAAGCAGAATAAACCAGTGTAGCACAGTTTTCCGGATCCATGCTCACTAAAGGTTTTCTTTTTTCCGCTAGCAAAGTGCTTAATTGTTCAGTTCATCGTGTTTCGTGTCGCGTGTGTCAGCTATTCTCGAGTGCATTGTACTTGGTTCCTTACAATCATTGATGTCAGAAACATCGAGACCAGGCACGTGATCGATTTCTTCGGTTAGTTCGAAAACTTTCCCGTGGTGTCTTCATCTGATCTTTTGAGGGTGCTTTTATCCAAGTAATGTCCGTTAAATCAAGCTACGCAACATAACTGAATTAGTGGCTAAACGTGGAATGGTTGGTTTTTATCTTTAAACGAAGTTTAATGTTTTCAGTTAAATTCTGCTTAACACATTTGAAAATTCAGCACCTTAAGCTTAATTGAATACTCAATTTTGTTACTTCTTTTGGAAATGTCTTTTCATGATTCTCTGACGTGTGGCCATATCTTTGTCCCAACGCAGTTATGACCCGCTCGTAATTTCTTTCCGTTCCGGATAAAGTTTGTATGGCTACTGTAGATTTCCTCGAAGACCCAAATTAGTACGTTGAGCTGCTTCCCTGCGGCTCAAACATTGTGCTGTACTGCCATCGACCTAGTAGTAGTTTAAAACTATCCAATTGGTTCTCGCCATCGAATATCGGAGGCGTTAAAATTCGTCTTGAGCTGCTCTGTTAAAAAGTCGTCAATTTTCACCTTAAAATACTGTATTGCTCCAGATCTTGGCTATGCTAAATTAGGTTTAATTTCTGGTCCAACTTGGTAAATCGACCACCTTGCTTTGTTTAATTTCGCACGTTACTGGTCTAATTTGGCCTTCTCTTTATGTAATTTGAGCCTTGATCTCTTACAATTCTTTCATTTCAAGTAACAAAGCCTTCATAATATCTCCCAAAAGGTGCTGTCTGTTGTTCAATAGTATAGCTGCTCTGATATGGATGATTTCGTTTGATACACCGGTCCAGTTCGCTCACTTTTAACAAGATCTTCGGAAGTCTGAACATTCAGATCATCATTTGTGGTGACCTCTGTTATCTCTGATGGTCTTTGTGAAGGAGGTGATTATCGCGATTTGCGCCTTCTTGTATCATCAAGTCCTTTCAGCCTTTTTAGTGCTTTGTACATCGGTGCAGCTCAATTTTTTGCCTTGGATTGAAGCCAAAAGACTCGGGAGCTTATCATGGCACAATGTAAAATTGTATAAATATCAATTTTTAATATAATAATAAGAAAAATGTAATTAATTTATTTAACTCTAAACTAAAATTTATCGAAAAATCGACATACATATATTCTGCTCTACCTATTCATCAGAAGCCGATATCGAGACGCTATTCATTTAAATGGGAAATTTGAAAAGGCCTTTATTTTGTAAACCCCTGAAACCATTAGAAACTTAATCTTACAATAAAAACTTAAAACGTAGCAAAATGAATTCTTGTTTATAACGTCATGTCAAAATAAATGTCAATTAGTATAGCAATAAAACAAAACGGCTTAATATATTTTCAAATTTATTTTTTTGTTTGAAAGTATATCCCTCCTGGTTATTTATGGAAAATGATTTCATTCATATGGGATCCGCGGCTGGCCTTGGCGTAATCCATTCTGTCGGTCCAATTTCTGAGCACATTTTGGGTTGTGTGCGGCATCTATTTCGGCAATGATTGCTTTAATATGGGCTTTCAAATGCTCAATTGTTTATGAATTGTCCGTATAATACCTGTCCTTCACGGCACCCTACAAATAAAAATCCAAAGGCGTCAAATCACGTAGTATGGCGCACCATCTTACTGAAACGAAAGTCGCGCCGGCCTCATCTTCGAAGAAATAAGGCCCAATAATGCCACCACGCTACAAACCGCATCAAACAGTAACACGCAATGGATGCATTGACTTCTCCACATATCCTTGTAGATTATTCGATCCCCAAATTCGACAATTTTGTTTGTTTACGAACCCACCGAGATGGAAATGTGCCTCGTCCAAAAAGATGATTTTTTGAGCAAAATCCTCATCAATTTCGAGTTTGTCTTAACCACTTTTGTTGAAGCTTTGAGCGACTCATTTCGACCACTAGAAATAATATACTGAGTTTCTGTCAAGGAAAGAATGACATTAGTGTTGCCAAAGCCAAAATAACCTATATGTCAAATCTGAACCGTTTATTGTGATACCCTTTATATTTCAGTTGATAAATGTTTGTTTTATGGATGCATTTATTTATCATTTTTATGGTATAGCAGTTTCATTAGAAAATTCTTATTCGGCGACGGATAGTAAAACACTTACTGTTTATTTGAAAATGATATTTTTGTCTAAATTTCCTACTAACTAAATTTATGGTTAATTCATATCAGTTACTGATAGATGTCTCTAATGTACGTATTCCAGAATTTACTAGATATTTAGTTCTAACTGAAAACTTAGATCAGATATATAAGTGCTCACTAGAAATATTGTGAAGATTAATAATCTTACTTTATTCAGCAAATTTTAATTAAACATCAGCCACGGTTTGATTTATGCCATCTATGAACGAATAGTATGAACTAACCAGTAATTTAGTGAGGCAGAAATTTTTGACAAACAATTCGGTGTCTTAGGTCGATGTTTTCGACTAAATTGTGAACTAAACTAAATTGCTCAGTAATTCACAATAAACATTCAAAGGTGGCAGTAACATCAACAAAAATGGCTGTGCCTGACTAATTCAAATACTAAATTGTCGACTTTTTGTGGATACAGGAAATATTATATTAAATTAAAATAATGGAAATTGATATGGAAGTTACCATTATTAGCAAATGTTATTATAAACTACGAAATGCTTAAAAATAAAAAAAATGTAAAAAATGAAATAATGAAATGTTTAAAAATGACATTTGGCAACGATTGAAAAGTTACTTCGCAAGAAGACTTTTCGTTTGTAGCCTGGCGGCGAATAGCGCAAGGTCAAATCAAAAGTTCACAATTTACCTGAAAAAATTAACCTGAGGCTCACAGCATATAAACGAAAATATTCTCCTGAAGTGTGGAAAATTTCAATAATCTTCGAAGAAACTTAATCCACTCAAATTGTACAACAATTCAAACGATTTTATGTAAGTGCTAGTCTTAGATTTTCCGCATAAATTCCCTTCATAATTTCAGTAGATATACTATCAAAAGATATACGCATATGTCACGACAATCTCTAAAGTCGTAGCTCAAAAATTAAATTCAAGCTCTTGAAATTTAATTGCTTCTATAAATGACCAGAAATTTATTTAGGATCGTAATTGGCGCTTATTTCTACTAATACAGCTAATGCCGACATGTGTCGTTTTAGCGAAAGTTATTCGTTAAGGTTTGGCTGTTGTTATGTTTTTACTCATTAACTTCACACTACGAGTACTTGAATATTTGAGTGGTGCATCTGATATTATCCTCAAATTACTGCAGAGAGACGATATCGACATTTGCCTAGATTTCTAGTTTCTTAAGTGGTACTTACATTGTTGTGTCCTGCAGAATCGTAAAAGCTCACACCACACTCAATTAAAGGTTAAATATTTATAGACATAATAGCATATAACTTTTGCATTTTTTACAGAAATTGAATCCAGACAACAGCCTAGATATGCTCATTTTGGAAACTAAAACTTTAGAGCAAAATCTATTACAGCTCAATGGGGTGATGGGGAATAAAAAGAAAATCAACGAAAATTTAAAAAATGAAGTTCACACTTTAAGTAATGAATACGATGGAAAAATTTATGATTATAATTGGATCACCGACCAGAATAAGTATGTTGAGCTTGACAACGTGTGTCTTTCAATCGTTAGTTTTTTATTTTTGTTTTTTACAGTTATTACCGGGACAGTTACACGAACACTGTTGAACGGTGTAATGCTGAGTGCCAATCAAAAGAAAACGAGCTAGCTGATTTAAAAAATTATATAAATAAATTAAATGACGACATCAAATTGGTGAAACATCATCATTATGAATTATTAAAAGAAAAGGATTCTTTAATCGAATGTGAAGTGTCAAAAGTTTTTTTTCTTTAACCACACAACTTTTAAATTATAATAAGTGTATAGCAGTGAAATGAATTTTTTATTATAAGAGTTAATAAAATTAGTTTTTTATGTAATTGGTAGCAACCTTTTTTAATCGATATGGCTGTCCAAAAAATGCCATATGTATGTACTCTTGGAAACTTCTCAAATTTTTATTATATACTCACTTTATCATAAATCATTTTATGTACGCAGTACACATAAATAAAAACACAATCCGATGCCAGTAAACCAGACATACGCCAGATTACTTTTATTTGCTTATTTTTTATATATCCACTAATTGTGAATTACAACACACAATAAAAAAATTAAAATTCAATTTTCAATATAATTTAATTAAATAATAAATATTTAGACACATTTTTTTATTGTTATTGACAAACAATTTTCTGTTCATTGGCACTTTTTGTTGTTATTTTTATTATTTCTATAGTGGGGGCTTGAGTGCCTCCAAACCAAAAAAAAAATCGAGTGGAAGAACAAGAAACAGAATATAAAGAAAATTGTTATAATTTTTAGGGAGCTTCAAATTTTATTTTATTGCTGATTTTTTAGCAACCATCTTTTGTATATCTCGTACTTGAAAACATTTTATTTATATAGATTTAAATTTTTTATTTTTAGCTTTTTAAACTCAAATAATGAATAGGATTATTTATTTTATTATCTAAATTTAATTTACAGTAAAATATGTAAATTTATTTAATTTTTGTTTCGGATTTGATAAAATTTTGATTTTTCCCAACTAAGAATTTTATATTTGTATACAAATTTATATGTAAAATGCAAAATTATATACCTACGCTTCTCTCGCTTGCTATAGAACATAGACATAACCAAAGTTTTCGTGGAATTAATTAAACTTTTTTTTTCTAGAGGTGGAAAGGACGTTTGGGTTTGTTAGTTCATTAGGGAAATTTGTATTTTTATGCGGTTTTTGGTTTGGGTTTCAGACCCACATTAATATTGATGGTTTCAAATTTATTTAAAAGCACCAAATTTCTCGCTGTAGTGCTCTTATATTTGCGTTTATGATATTTTAATTAAATAGTGCCGCGCACTGTAAAATTCGTTTAATGTAAGATGTAATTTTAAGAAAATTGAAAAAAAATTGATATAAAGGTTAGACGTCGTTCATTAATGGTTCTTGGAAAATATATATTTTCTTATACTAAGTACGTGGCCAGCTGTTATTTGGCAAATCAACATTAAGATGCTTTACAAATTTTTAACGATTTCCCAGCAATTAATAATGACGTAAATCGAGATGATTCAAAGTTTTATAGATACTAAATAACAAAAATTATTTTGCAAATTAGTGACACGTGTGTGACAGTCTAGGATTACGTTGCCAAATTTTTATTACAAAGATAATTCATAGAATTAGTTTAACAGAACGGCCACTTTTATGTTTTTCATCGTGTCAAATAGAGAACTTGTTACTCAACAGTCGAGCAACTGTTATATGCTGTTTTGATCAATAACTTTAAAATATGATGGATTTATTGTTTGTTGGTTGACTTGCACGTTTCACATGTTAACCATTAATTATCTAATATGTACGATGAAGCAATAAAAAAATACTGGTCACGGGAGCTAGTATTACACTTATGTCAACCAAATCATGGAAAAGAGGTAAAAATAAAAAGTATAACATGTAATTATTTTAAAATAAAGTGCTCCTAATGTATTTTTTTTAAGATAACCAGACAACAAAGATAAATCAATTTTCGTTTTGAAAAGAAATGGGAGGGGCCTTTATATCAATGCGGAAAGCTAATGTCATCAACACATGGTCAAGCCGCAATAACGAACGTGATTTATATCCAGCCTTTTAAAACACTAACAGTCACAATGCTCACAATTGCTATATAAGTTTATTCCATCATCAGAGACCGAGGTAAAACCTTAAGGAACGTGTCTCTGCACCGGCGAATTCTAGGACTAAATGAACAAACTGTAAGTACCCAATTAATTATTTAAGGTGCTAGTTCTAATATTTTTTTTTTATAATTGTATGTTTTATTTTTAAATTTATTTATAATTAGCAAAAAACCTTTGCTTTTTCCGTATTCATGTTTTCGGTATTTTCCTTAAAAGCATTTTTGTTTTGGTGGAGTTTTGCAAGGTGTGAAAGATCGACCAATTACTTTATCATCGACGAATGAGGCAGAATCAGCATCAAACAGCGGTACAACAAAGGACTCCAATCTTACGTTCACGACCACAAAGCTGGCTGGACTCATCAACGATGCTACTACCAAGGCTGTCTCACGAATAAATACTGGAATGATTGCTCGAGTGGCTTTCAAACCTCCACAGCCACTTCACTCACAAAATCCTAATGTGTGGTTTGAGATACTCGAGCAGCAATTCGCATTGGCAGAAATTACTATCGAAGCAACTACGACCACACGACACCTTTGCGTATATAATCACTAGCCCGAAGGGTAATACACCAATACTACATACATGCTGATCCGGATCCTTGGCGATTCAGAAAAGACAAAACTTAAAAAATTGATGCATGACCTGATACTTGGGGAGAGGAAGCTGTTCCAACTGTTATGCGTCATGAAGTTGAATGCTGGTAACAATGTAAACGAAAAACACTTCGTCAATTTTGCATAGAGGTTGCACCACAAACGGTGCTCACAAACGACGTCTCCCTGTCAGTCCTTGCAGAACGGGCTGACAACGTGCATGAGACTATGACCGAAGCACAAATAAATTCTATCGAGACTTCTGCACCTTGCTCTACTAACATAAATTCAACTTTCTCACTAGATAATAAACTTTTGGAATTCATAAAAACATTGTTATCGGAGATTTCGGAAATCTTTAATAAAAATTCTAGATCACGATCGTAACAATTCTCGATCAAATTCTAAAATTAGCTATTCATGGAAAAACTCGCCAATTCTCAAAATCCCTTCAATCCATTTTATGGTGAACCTTCCAAAGAGAATAATTTCATTTGCTTTTATCTTCAACATTTCATACTCATCTTTTAATAGATACAGGTGTAGATGTCTCAGTTTTGCCAGCCCGTTTTGTTAGGAATCCATCGGTCCAAGGTTCTTCGTTAAATGCGTACGGGACTAAATTCTTAAAACTTGACATCAGACTTCTTCCTGAATTCTCCTGGGAGTTCATAGTTGTTGACGTGTCGATGCCTATCATCGGCGCGGATTTTTTGAAGGAAACTGAGTTGCTAGTGGATATACAGACAGGGGCCCGTAGACCCGTTAACCTCTCTGTATTCAAATGAGGGGTATCACTCCTACGATGATAATACTGTATCTAGGATCGACAAGTCAGCAATGGTTTGCAGGAGCTTCTTTTTAGCACTACACAAATTCATAATCGCGAATACTGAATTTGAAAACATGATGAAACTCGGGATTTGCCGACCTAGTAGCAATCTTTAATCCAGCACGCTACATTTAGTACCCAAAAAGAATAGACAGTGGAGACCGTTTTGAGACTTTCGATCACCAAATAAAGTCACAATTCCAGACAGGTAACCGATTTCACACATCAAAGACTTTACACAGCGACTTGAGGACTACACTATATTCGCAGCGATAGTCCAGGCCTACCACCAAATTCCTATTGAACCGACGGACATTCCAAAATAGCAATTTCGACAAATTTCGGGCTATTTGAATTTTGTAGAATGACCTTCGGCCTTAGGGATGAAGCACAGTCGTTCAACGTCTTATGCATTCAGCACTACTTGACTTCTCTTTTGTATAATTGGATAACGTGCTCATTGCCTCTTGAACTTATGACGAACATTCCGAACATATTAAAATTATTTTTACTAAATTACATAAGAACTTGAACTTGTTGTAAACGTAACAAATGGCCAAATGCGTTTCGCAAAAACCGAAATTATCTTTTTAGGCCATTTGGTAACTGGACAATATATATTACCATCGCATGAATGGGTTCAAGTCATCAACAATTTTGAACGAATACGTACAATTTTACACTAAGAAGAGTCAACGGTGGCTATCGAAGCGAGGCAGTGGTTCAGTAGTTTGTATTGTACTTGGCAACCACTTGGTTTCTTTTCAGTACGTCTCAATGGTACGCAAAAAAGATACAGTGCTTATTTCTGTGAACTTCTCGCGGCTTATTTGAGGATAAAACACTTTCGGCATATTTTCGAGGGTCGTTTATTCACGCTCTACACCGGTCATAAACCACTTGTCTACGCTTTTAATCAGAAGCCGGAAAAAGCATCTCCTTGTTTTTTTCGACACTTAGGATTCATTTTTCAATTCACGATCGATATTCAGCACATCTCGGGACTGGATAACATGATCGCAGATACTCGTTCACGTATTAATCAAATTTCTATTCCCGAAAGTATTGATTATGCTATCATCGCAGATGCTCAGACTAATGACGAAGAACCACAAGAAATTTTAAGCATTAACTCTGTTTTCAAATTTGAGTAATTTATCGTTTCTTTCAATTGAAAAAAATAATTTACTGCGATATTGCTACGACTAGGCCGAATCACAAAATTTTCGAAAACAAATTTTCATGCTTTTCATCATCTTTCTCATCCTCGCGTCAAAGCTACCAGCAAACTTTTGACTCAGAATGTCATCTGGTCATCGATTAAAAAAGACGTTCAGAAAATGGCTCAAAGTTGTGTTAAACCAAACGGCTAAAATCTCTCGACATACAAAATCTCCACTTAGTAACTATAAATTAACTTCTCAACAGGTTCGATTATTCACCTCGATATCATTGGCAATTTACCGGTTTCTGATAATCAACGGTATTGCGTTACATTGACAGATAGATACACTCGCTGGCCCGATCTGGCGATTCCAGATCCAGATATAACTGCTGCAACCGTCGTTTCGCTGGTTACTCGCAATGGATAGTTCGCTTTGGTGTAAGGCATGCAATTTGGATCACAACTTTTTCATGAACTGACTAACTTACTTGGTTTTGAACGCAGGAAAAGAACTAGTTACAATCCAAAATGTAATGGCATGTTTGAGAGATGACTGTAGCGGCTTCTCGACATACTATGGACAAAATTTTCATCAGTAAAGATCTGCTGACTTGCTCGCACGTTTTCTTACGGACTCACGCTGTACGCAGATCACTGCAATCACCATATACAAAGACAAATTTTACACTTTGGATCTGAATGGACGACACGCCAAAATTTCCATCGACCAACTCAAACCGTTTTACTTGGACAATCAATCACAAATTACGGACGCACCAACTGGATTACTTTTACCGATTCACGAACCAGAACTCATTATTTCGGCTGACGGACCTAAATTACGTACTGAAATCATAAAACAATTACAAGGTCGAGTCGTGTATCCAGGACTCCTACCAGAATTGTCGTTTTCGGTAAACTGTCGTTTTCACTTAACTGCTATTTCGATAGTTTGCTTTTCACACAGAAACGGGATTTCGATAGTGGCTCCGTGTAAAGATCAAGAGCTAAACAATTATATGCCTTTTTACCAAGTTTTGGTTACTCATTTGAATTTAAACATCCAGATTGGATGACACGGTTTGCACTGGTAAATAACAAGCTGAATTTGAATTTTGATAAAGAAAATTCACAGCATAAAAAAATCGTAAAAATAGCTCCCTTTATTCGGTGTTATATGGCACTTATAAGGTAGTAGACCACCGTTAGCTGCAGCGCTTTGTTAGCATTTTTACCATTTTTAGCGCCCGATAGATGGTTCTGGTTTCAAACTAAGTCGTAATAGATTTTTTATTGTTAATTTAAACCTTTATATTAAATGAAAACACCTAAGTTTTGTATTATTTTATTCTGTTCTCTCGAAAATAAAATTTAAACAAAAATCTACATCTCAAAAAAGCCCTTAAATTTTTTTATTTTCGTTTCTATTTTTGTCATTTCGGATTCACGGACAAAAATTTTATGTCGCACAATTTTTGTCCGTGAATCCGAAATGACAAAAATAGAAATGAAAATAAAAAATTTAAGGGCATTTTTGAGATGTAGATTTTTGTTTAAATTTTATTTTCGAGAGAACAGAATAAAATAATACAATAAATTAGTGTTTTCAATTAATATAAAGGTTTAAGTTAACAATAAAAAATCTATTACGACTTAGTTTGAAACCAGAAATTAAAATCTCGTGTAGCACCAGCCAATAGAATTTAAATGCGACGTGCTATTTCTAGGCGTAATCAGTATTTTTTAGACCAAACTGCTCGATTTATACCAAGTTACTATCAAAAGCTTCGGAAATTTCAAAACGAAGTTTTTTTATTAATTTAATCGTTGAAAACATAACAACCGAAATGTTTGTTTATAATGTCATGTCAGACTAAATATCAATGTTAAATTTTAAATGCTCAAATTACAATTCTGCTTACATTATAATTAATCTCCATTTTTATGCTAAGATTGAGGAAACAGTGACACCGGTAAGATATTTATATTCGTTGTAATATGGACATTTTATTGTAGATGTTGATTTAATAGTCTTCTGATAGACGTTCTTTGATCTAAGGAGTATCCTTCGCTTGAAATTAAATTTTTGCTTAGCTCGATATGCGATTAGAGCTTGAAATCGTTTTCCCAACGATGTAGAGTTTGATGCTATGCAGAATTTCATTGACTGTTTCATGTGGGATTCTAATACTGCGACATGTAGTTTTACCGTATATAAAATTATCCTTTCATCCCGTAATTTACCGCAATTTTAAACGATCAATCAATGTATAAGCTATTCAGGACTATCGGACGCACCTTCTGTAACATAAATATACTCTTATTATAACTGCTGCTGCTGCAGTTTGTTTTTGAGAACTCTTTAATCTCTTGTAATATCTCAAAGTAATCTTTTGAAATACATATATTGATCTTCTTCTTTGATTTCCCTGATGATGATTTTATCGAAGTAGTCATGGTCAATTTCACTCTCGTTAAAATTTATTTGAATGCGTTTTAGCTTGAAATACTCTTCTGAGCATGGACACTTCCGTTCATAACTTTGGTTAGCCAATGAATTGAGCCATTGATTTAATTAAGGATGTTCAGCTATGGATAAATGTTCTTTATCGATGTTTTGCTCCAACGAGCCTTTTGATAGTTCGCCTTATTTTATAAGGCTTCACAAATATCAGAATTCTCGAGATAATAGTATTTGGAAGTACTGCATCAGCGTCCATTTAGGTTTAGTACTGTTACCCTATTAGACCTAATTAGTTATTGATCACAATTATAGTGCTGCTAGCGATAAAAAATATTTAAACGTGGGTGCGAAATTATTTCAAGGCAGCATAAACTAGTTAAGTTCTTCTCCAATGCAACGACGAAAATTTGTATATAATTTCTTTGACCTACTTCAAGAAATCATAAATTCGTTTTACGCTTAATTTTTTATAGAGTTGCCAATTTTGTTTTGATTTTGCACTTGAAATTTTTCCAATTTAAAAGTAATAAGTACGCTTATTGTACATAAGCGTTATTTTGATTTTTAAACAATTAAAATGGATTTTTTATTTCCCCCACTCCTTTCCATACACTTATGATATATGACATTATCTTAGATATTCGAAATTATTTTACGACTTTTGCAATTGAACGAAGCTTTGGAAGAGCGTTTGTGTATGACTATTTTTAAAAGATTAAAACTGTGAGGGATTTTACATCTTTAGGTACTAAATTACCTGCAACCTCCCATCCCCACCAATTTTTTTTTCTAAACTTTACGAAAGTATTCACGTTTTACCTAATTCAACGTGAGGTGCGTGAGGTCACGTGTATTTGAACGTTTTAATTTTGTTTGTGGGTTTAAGCGACATCAATCGAATCGAAGAGTGATCAATTTCGCTGATCATCAAACCATAGGCAGAAGGAGATCATTCGCTTAACGTGCAGCCATCTTCCAGCAGAACAGTTAAATGTGGCAGTGGATGCACTGAATGTTGTTCAAGAAAACTCAATTGAAGATTTGAAGCCTCCGACAATTAGTGATGAAAGCCAGTGAGGTATAGCACTGCTGTTCCCAAAAAAGGGCAATAGATTTAATGCAGACTACACCCAAGATACTCGTAGCGAGATGTTGCGATCGAGTCGCGACAGAGTTGAGGTTAAGAAACAACATTGGAGCGGAAAATAATTCCACTGAACCAACAATGTAGCGAAAACTTAATTCGGACGACGTAGCAGTGATCAAGTCCCTGATGAAACGACCAGTGAAAAAATTGACCTATGGCGTTCAGAGTTAAGAAGAATTGCGTCGGCTAAGTGTTGAGCCAAGTAACATCTGAAAGGAAAGAAGATGCTTCAGGTGCAGGAAATTACAATATTATATAAGCGAATGTAAGCAACGATGGAATGATCGTTTTACGCGGCAGTGTGATCCTCTAAATAAGCAAGAAGAAAAAAGGCAAGTTAAATAGACACCGGGAATGGAGAAACCCAAAGAGGATTCAAGTAACAATCCAGAAAAGAGGCAAACATTTAGTTCTAGCTCGGAGCATGCAAGTCTGCTTAAGAACGGTTTACGGCCAGAGAAAAGAAGGGACTAATTGGTTTATCAAATGGAGCAAAGATCCTTAGGAGAGCGAAAGTTTCCAGTACGATTGTTGAGGATGAGTCCGATGATACGATGAGGTAGAGAAAGGATCAGGGACATGATGAGTCAAAAGCGAAAAAGTTTAGTCAATGTGTCAACTACGCCACCGGCAAAAAGACAGAAATACTCTGAGATAATAAACGGCCCGGCCCTTTCGTCTACTTTCGACATTTCAAATTAAATTTTTAATTTACAATTTTTTAAGTTGCATTTAATGGACAGTTCGGCTTAGATCTCTAATCTATACTGTTAAAGTTAGCCGAAAGATTCCAGCCGAAAGATAATGCAGATAGTGTCTTGAATACAGCAAAAATCAGTCATAAACTAGAATTTAGGATGAATTTAGGATCGGGTTATATCTTGCAGGTGAAGGAGAAATTATTTCAGTTTATAGGAATTTAAAATTCGATAGGAGCGAGAGTATAAAGAGAGTTTAACTTTCTGTTGAATCAGTCAAGACACTATCTGCATTATCTTTCGGCTGGCAACTTTCGGCTAACTTTAACAAGGTCTCTAATCTTTCTAATCGAGAATTTTGAAATGTTTGGATTTCGTGCCGGTGTGGTGGTTTTGTATCGTAATGGATTTCTTTGGACTTGAACTAATTGAACGTTTACTAAACCAATATGTTGAGAATCGGAACTAAAAGTTTAATTTCGAAACTGATTTGGAAAAGAAATATATATTCGTTTATCAGCTGTCTTAGATTTATTTTGTTTCTTTACACAAAAGAAGCGAGTGGGAAATGGAAAGTAATACGAGGAAGTAAAAGAAAGAATAGTGGAGAAACGCATTATAATTTGCAATTTTGAAATTTAATTTAATTTTAATGAATTTAATTGTTGTTGATTGCGTCCAAAAAAGTTAGTGATTTTAACAAAACGGCGTGATTTTTTTTATTAAGGATTGGTCCGCGTCTAACTCAGCCCGTTGCAAGGCGATTTCAGTATCAAAGCAACATTTTACAAATTATAAAAGTTTAATCGTGTAATACAAGAACGAAGTAAGTAAAAAAAAACAACGTTCAACCCTGAAATTGGGTTCACCACAATAAGTAACGGTACATTTTGAACGTAAAAGCTGATCACAGTACAGAATGGTTGAATGTGACGAATGTAAGAAGTGGCGTCATTATGATTGCGTAGGCGTCACATCGAGCATAAGCGAGGTGCCACATTGGTTCTGTCCGGCCTGTGTAGAGCAGAGAGTTAGTGGTATACATATGTCGGAGCAATGGCGAAATGACATATAACTCAGGCAGCAACGAGACAAAAACACACAAGAGTGGGAATAAAACAGTACGGGATTTAGAGGTTAGAAGAAGAAAATTCACGAGGAAAAAATGCATACATTGAATGAGCAACGGGAACGTGACAAAATATATGTGGAGGAAAAACAAAAGCTTTTAGAATTACCAGACCGGTCTATTCAGTCAATTCAGTAGATCATTCTCATGATGAGAAAATTGTAAATAAAATGACGTCTTCAGCCGATGATAAGACGAACAAAAATTTTTCCGGGACTATTCGAGAGACACAGTCAATTTCAACGAAGTTTTAACCTATCCGACAAAGGAATGTTCAGGTATAACCGTATAGTAATGAAGAGCAGCTACATTTCCGATTCAAGGAGGTATAACTAAACTATTCTGCTAACAAGTGCACCTGTGAAACAGATCACTTTACGATGAATCAACAGAAATCGGCTTACCACTCAAAGTTTGATAATCAACACATTTTGGATTAACAGCAGAAATATCCGTCGATAACGTTGCCCGAAAAATAAAAATCCAAGTAAAACCGATTGGGGAGATGGACGAGATCAACTAGGAATAACAATGAAGCAAGTGACAATGAGGCAAGTTATTTCAAACGAACTACCATCATTTTGTGACAGTCCGTCGGAGTGGCCTATGTTTATATCAACGTATACACGTATAACATAGTTATGCAGGCTGACTAATGATGAAAACCTGGAAAGACTGAAAAAATGTTTGAGGGATGACGTAAAGGATGTGGTGAAAGCCTACCTATATTTTCCACATAACGTACCCCAAATTATAAAGCCATTAAAGATGCTTTTTGAGCAATCTGACGTCCACTTTATGATAGAGCAGATTGAATCAAGGCCATCCAGAAAGTTTGGAAGCATTAGTTAAATTTTCGATGCAAGTGCAACACCTTTGTACAACTGCAATAGCGTCAGAGGAACATCTGAACAATCCAACACTTATACAAAAAGTCGTTTAGAAATTACCAGCACGACTAAAATTGCAATGGGCCGAATTTAAGGTTATATAACGCTTAGCGTTTGGTTGAGCTCAAAGGCTGAAATTGAAACACAGCAAGGAAATCAATCAAGTGGAAATTAAAGCTTCCAATGATGGCCAGGCCAAGCTCGACCAGGTGGCCATTGCTGACAACACATTTGAGCTTGTACACCTATTGGCAGAATGTGAAAAATGTGAGATAGATGGATGTAAAGGAAGCCATCATCAATTGTTGCATAATGCCGTAATACACAAAAACTACAATTCAGCAAATCATGTTACTACGAAATCAACAGGCGTAGTCGAGATTCACCAACAACCACAAAAAATACACATCTGTTTCGAATAGTACCAGTGGTACTACATAGTCGAGAAAGTGGAGTCAAAACATATACTTTCGTGGATGAGGGTTCCAGTGTAACTCTGCTAGACGAGGTGGTGGCAAATAAGTTAAAATTCGATGGTCTACAATAGAACCTAGAATTAAAATGGACAGGTAGTAAAACACGAACGAAAAAACGCAGTCGTCTACTCGATCTGGAGATTTCGGGTGTTTCTAATAACGACGTGTACAACATATCGAACGTCTACACGGTTGCGCGTCTTGATCTTTCAGCGCAAACAATGGAAATTGATAGTACCACTACCAAGTTGAGTCACCTACGAAATTTATCGTTTGTCTGCTATAAAAATGTTAGGCCTAGAATTTTAGTTGTATTACAACACTTGCATTTAGCAGTACCACTTTAGATTCGAGAAGGCCATATGGCGGAACCAATCGCTGCCAAAACACGTTTGGGAAGGGCAATTTTCGGTAAACTAAACCAAATCCAAACTAACTGTATCAATGAGCATTTAGTATTACACATCTCAAGCCAATTCGATGAGAAATGCAGCCAACCTCCAGTTCTGGAAAATCAATTACAAAACACGGATGATGACCTACATGACAAAGTGCAGGAGTTCTTGTCATCAGAAAATTTCGGCGTTAAAATTCCAAAGAAATTGATTGAATCAAAGGAACACGAACGTACTCGGGAAATTATGGAAAGAACTACACAGAAAGTTGGTAATCATTACGAAACCGGATTGTTATGGCGAAGCAATAATGTTGCTTTCCCAAACAGGCCGTGCGGCGACTAGCCTGTTTGGAAAAAAATACTTGAAAGAGAACCAGCTTTGAATGACTAATGAGACAATTAATAAGCTACGAAAGCGTTATGAGGAAAGAGGGTTTGTTCGGAAATTAAGCAAGAGTGAAACGATTATGATGTATATACAAGCGAACATCGTACCTACCTATTTTAACAGTTAGCAATCCAGATAA
Source organism: Nephrotoma appendiculata (assembly GCA_947310385.1). NCBI lineage: Eukaryota > Metazoa > Arthropoda > Insecta > Diptera > Tipulidae > Nephrotoma > Nephrotoma appendiculata. Next base: position 40,929,068 of record OX371224.1, read on the forward strand.
GCCAGGGAAAATGTCATTAGTATTCATTTCCTCGGAAGGTTTGTAATAAGAAATTTCATTATTTCATTTCAAATTCTAGACCAGAATTACAGGAGCTAGGATAATCTGAGCAACTAACGGGCAAGAGTTTCAACATTAGCGGAGAATCTGATGATGTGAAAGTTCTTGAACAATAAAATCGGGATGGAACAAGAAAACCTACAAAACGGGAAGTTCTTCGAACTTTAATGATGCTCTTTGATCCGATTGGATTGATAGCCCATATCTTTTTATATGTAAAGATTCTTCTTCAAGATGTATGGTCCGGTAAATCAGAGAGCATTGGAGCAAAGCAAGCTGAAAGCTTCTCTTAGAATATGAAGGAGGATTAAAATTTTATAATGAAAACCCTGAATTCGGTTCGTTTCCATAACGAGGAAGTCCGAGATATGACTCGTTATCCTCAACCTTGGACACTTAGGAAATGTTTGGATTTCTTTGCACAAGGGGTAAGCTGAATTAGGAATGACATTGCGGTTCTGGATAACCCCTAACTCATGGATGAATTAAAAAATACCCTACTAAAGTTCTTTTGTTATTATATTTGTTCCAAAATGCTGTTTTGATTTGCAATATTATATTTGTTTCTATTGACAGATATAATCTATTCTAAACCTGCTACTTTCGTTAAGTTGAGAAGGATAAACAAATTTAACAAAAACTCTGAATTCAATTCGTTTCGTTGGCGTGTAATTTTAGATCAGACTGGTTAACTCCACATATAGCAACTCCACGTAAACTAACGTTTATCGCCGTTTACGTTTTCAATTTTTGTGTTTAAAGTTATAATTTTTAACTCAAAGTTTTTTGCTTTTTATAATTGTGAGTTTTTCTTTTATTTTATATCTCAAATATTTCCAAATTTCTAAATTTATTCTAATAATTGCTTAGTTAGTAAATATTTTAGTTTCCGCCCTAACTCAAACCCGGTATACAAAGTGTATAGCGCCAAAAAAATAGCAACAGAAATGTTTTCCGAAACAATACCCAGATTTGAACGCTTGTATCTTGGTGAAAATAATTTTGCTTTTAATTGAAGGAAATTTTGTCTACTTTTCGATACTGGAATCGTTTTATTTTATTTTGTTTTGTATGACATTTTTGAGAAAAATAAAAATTGTCTAAAAGAAAACAAAATGCTGATGTTTGAGACTGTAAACGAACTTGCTCGATATTTTATTCCCCAATCCAAATTAGCAATTTTATAGAGAATTTATAGAAACTTTGTAAATAATGCTGTGGAAATTTCTGTACGACGACTTCTCGTCGATTTATCGAGGTTCTAGCTGATTTGGGTTTGTGAATGAAATATCGAACAATCTCAAACAACAGCATATTTTTTGTTCTTTTAGACAATTTTTATTTTATTGAAAAATGCCATAATAAAATAAAACGGATTCCAGTATCGAAAAGAAGATAACATTTCCTTCAATTAGAAGCAAAATTATTTTCACCAAGATGAAAGCGTTCAATTATGGGTATTTTATGGCGCAGTCGATATTAGTCTTTGAAAATTAGTAACTTTGCAATTAAGATTGACAACAATACCAAACCGCAAACCGTTATAAAACTGTTCGTCTAATTTTAACGTTAAGATACAGTATGTGATGTTCTCTAATATACACAAATGGTTTATTTTCATTAAAACTTGAATACGTTTTCAAGAAATAGAAGCAAAAAACACTTTTATCAATTTAATTCATGTTCGGCGTGTCAGTTACAATAGAAAAATATAGACAAATAAACATCCCCCGCATGTATAGTCGTGTCATGATCCTATAAATAAAATTCGGTTACGCTTTCATAAACACAAACTAGACAACATTTTCCAGGAATTATATATTATTTTCCCATCGTAATTTAAAATTTCCTTGATGTACTTTTTTTGTGTGAAAATTTTGGAAAATCTTTAATAAAATATAATTTTGATGAATTTCCTCATTTTCCACATAATTAACAAATCACTTTAACGTATTTACACAGTGTAATTATGTACACACTCAAAAATAGTAATTCTATAAATATAAGTACAAACTATAAACATGCAAATTAAATTACTTTGTTAATTGTGTGAGAAAATGTATAATTTTCCAATATTATATTTTTATACTCGAATGTGTTCGACTTACTTTAAATTCATTATTCGCACATTGTACGTGGCATCGTACAGCACCGTATAGTAAAATACAATTTATTTTCATTTTTTTTTATTAATAATTTAATTTTCATTTTTTCCGAGAATTAATTCAACTTTTTGTGCTGTTGTTTTTTGCACTGTTGACACCATGATAATTTGTTATTTGCAAACAAACAATTTTCCAACCAGATTTACATAGACAATTTTTGCGTTTATTATAGCATCGCACGTCAAGCAGTCTCATCCAGTTTATTTTACGTTAAAAAATAATATTTTATTTTTGATTTCGATAAATTCAAGGAAATGGAAAACCAAATACATATTTACATTTTTTTTTATATAAAAAAGAAAACCTCAAGATTTATTTTCTATTTTCAATTATATGACATTTTTTGTATTTATATGATTTTATTATCAGATTAATTAAAATGCGTAATTTTTATATATGGCAAAGATCAAACGTTCTGCTGACATATGACAGCTTGATAAATGGTGATAAAGAAGTTTATTATAAACAGGTTTTTTGTTCATTACAAATATGGAGTACACTATCGAGCAAAAGATTAAGTTTACTTGCAGAAACTCTCATTGTTGACACTGGTCGGTTGGTTTTTTATCATTTACAGATGAGCTGAAAGATGATGATGCTTGTAAATCCCTCAATTGCAAGCTTTTATGCATCAAGATATACCATTAAAATTTCGAATTTTTGCTAACAGAGATCCCAAATATTATATGTTACTTCTGACATATAAGTTCTATCTAACTTATAAAGTTAGTCCCGGAACGCTACCTTGTGGTACACGTGCTGATATTTTCTTTATTTCCGAGTATTCGCTATCTATTTAACACGAAAGTGTCGGTTAGATATGTAAAATTTTAGTACTTTTAACTGCTTTGGTAAGTCTTTTTGTAATTATATTTGAAGCCTTTATGTCATACTCTGTGAAAGGTCTGTGTTACATCCAAGAGGATACGGTGTGTCTGCAAAATCTGGAAAGAATATCCAGAAATTGATGGGTCAAGCTTACGGAAATGCACCAGAATTCGGAGGATAATCCGCAAATAATAGCACTAATAAAATAATAAAAGAGGATGTGAGGACGAAAACGATCGCTTTTCCTGCCATTACCTGAGGGATTGTAAACAGCCAAGAACGCAGCGCCCGAGGGAAGCTGACGCACGAAAGAAAAAACGCGAATAAATGCGGTAGTTAAACGTTGAGTGAGGTGCGGAGAAAAATCACTTGCCACATTTAATGAGCATGGATTCTGAAAACTAAGCTCCACCAGTTTTGAGAGGTGTAAGCCGGTGAAAGGAGAAAATTCCCCAAGAACACCATTAAAATCGCCCAACTAGGAGTGGATTACAAAAGCATAGCTATTATTGGGCTGTGACATAGTCAGGCACATTTACTCTGGATATCGGAGCTTCAAAATCGATTGTTCGTCCTGTATATCCCGTAGATCCAGAAAAGATTGATGACGTTGTCCGTGATTATAACTTGCTTACGGCGGCAGGCGAAACTGTGGTAGTCAAATGAGAGTGTACTTTTCCAGTAACGTTAGGAGGAATGCAGTTCAGACATCGGATCATCGTAGCTAGAATAACTGTTGAATGTATGCTCGGGCTAGATGTTATGAAAAGATACCAGATGGTGATGGATCTGAATAACCAGGTCCTAAAATGGAACAAAATGTATTGCAAGTTATAAACAAAGGGAGGGTTTAAATACCTAAATAGACGGTGACCTTCGTGAAGCCTGCGAACGTAATGGGTTGTTGTGTATAACAACATTAGTGAAATTCCAGCAGAAAGTATATTAATACGTGTTATGAACGTATGCTAGTCAATAAATGTAATCAAGATAAGGATGATAATTGGTAAAGCTGTGAGAGTCTATATTGTGCACAGTCAATCAAAACAGGAGAAGATCTGTATTCACTGTGTAGCCATCTGTTGAGCAGTTAGATGCCGCGTAAGTACTGGTTAAATTAGCCGATGCCTTTGCTCCTAATGATAAAATATTAGGAAAACCTAACTTAGGTTTTGCAACTTAGTGCACCAAGTCATTTACCACTCGCAAAACAACAGGAGAAGGCAGGATTAACGAATTAACGACAGCAAATCGACGGCTAACACAATGTTGTGTTGTCTACCGAAATTAAACGAAATGACGAACAAGGACAGTTTCCATTAATAAAATGGCCAACATTTTCTGTACACCGCATCTTAAAAATATATATTGGCAAGTATCAATCTATCCTGTTGATATAGGGCATTTTCAGCAGGAAACTGTCTTTACCAATTTGTAGTAATGATGTTTGTATTATCCAATTCGCCTGGTACATGAACAGGTCAACAATCTTAAGCAACGGTTTGTGAAAATCTTCGCAGATATTGCACGAAGTTTTCATCGCCTCACCGAAAAAGTCAAACATTTGACTAAACTGAGAATGATTTATTCCTGTTACATTGATTCAGTGTACAACCAGTGTACAACCTTCCCTTCAGTGTACAACCAGAGCCTAAGCTTAGTATTCCACTTCTTGATATCTTTGTAGAAAATGGCTTTGTAGAAAAGTATCGAGCATGTTGTTCGTCTTCCTTTCGACCACCTCGCATTTGTTATTCACTCTTTCTTGTCGTAGCAGGAGCAGTTCACATAAAACATCATCTTCTTGATTCTGATGCATAGCCTGGATTAACTGGCATATGCTAAAGTCGTCGGTCCTGATACAGTTTTGCCATTCAGAAGTTGTCATTGATGAATATGTGTGCCGATGCAAATCTGTCACAAGAAGTTCGACAACGCCTCCTCTAACTGATTCTTGAATACCAGCCAATGCTTGTTGACATCTTCTTGTCTATTTCTGAAGACGTTTATAGTCGCATCTATGATTGACGTTTGATTCTTTATACTAACGCCGTGAAATGGTTGTTGTTCATCTTGAGTTTTTCTATTTCTTCCTCATAACGCGCCGCGACCCTGTCATCTAGCACCCCAAATAACTCGTTGGCTATATTTCCCCCTAAGTTAAATAGTCCACGTTTGCTTCTTCTAAACACACCTTATGGTGGTGAAGCAATTTATCCTTGTGCTCCATTTCTTGTAAAGATTGTTTAAACGATGGTTCTATTAAGCCACATGCATTTTCTCTTGATCTTTTAGCGATACTCGAGTTTGTGAAGTTGTCGTTAGGATATGAACAATATTTAGCTAGTCTGTCTATGGAACGCTTATAGGCAGCCAGTTCTGCATAATAATTGGTTAGACTATATTATACTATTATGTTCCAATCGTTGTTTGTAAGTTTGAGTTCTCCAATGGATTCAAAATAGATACCTGGTTGATTTTCGAACGTTGTGATATTGTATGGTAATGCGCTCGAATTGCAAAAACTGAACGTAATTAGTAATATGAGCAGTAGTGCATAGATCTTCTTGGTAACCCTGGCAACTCGAGACCTGCCAATGAGTGCCAACCTTGTGTTGTCCTACCTTGTTGTCGTCTGCTGTTACACCTTCATCTGATTTGCTTGTTGGATCTTGATTATCTTCAGTTGGAAGGAGACTTATTTTTGTAATCGGTCACTTGAAGATGGTGTTTTTTGGACCTTTTATTGATACCACTCTGGTTAGGTTCCCATTGTCCACTTTGTAGGTGGAAGTTGTTCATCCTTTATTAGAACTAGCTGACCAATCTTATAGATTGCTTTTGGTTCTTTCCATTTGTACCTTTGTTGTAGACTGTTCAAGTAATCCTTAGACCATATTTTCCAAAATCCTTGAGTCATCTTTGAAAGTAGAGTCCACCTCTGTTTTGGGCTTATGTTGGTTTTGTCTGACTCAGGGGGTGAAATCAGTGGTCTCCCGATTAAAAATTGTCCAGGTGTCAAAGCATTAAAATCATCTAAATCGCACTTAACAGTGAAAGAATCGGTCTGGAATTTAAAGATGCTTCAATTTGTGATAATACGGTGCTGAACTCCTCTTAGGTCAGTGTTGTTTCGCCGATCACTTTCTTTAAGTGGCCTTTCGTTGATTTAACTCCAGATTACCGGGGGACTACCGGGCGGGATGAAATGCCACTTTGTTCCATGGTTAGCTGCTTGTTTGCTTGTTGTTTGCTTGTTGTATAGCCACCTGTAGCTCCTTACTTAGTGCGCTCCGAGCCCCAACGAAGTTGGTACCGTTGTCACTGTATATGTTTAAAGGCGTTCCCCTTCTTGAAGTAAATCTTCTAAATGCTGCCAGGAATGCTGCTGTTGTTAGCTCACTCACCAGTTTCCAAGTGAATTGCTTTCGTAGAGAAACAAATGAACAACGCGATATATTCCTTGTAGGACTTGTTTCCTCTTCCTTTGGATACACGAATTGCAAATGGACCTGCGTAGTCAATGCCCGTATTGGAAAATGGGGCAGATGGAGTGACTCTAGCTTCCGGTAACATACTCATTAACTGTTCTGATGCTGCTCTTCTGAATCGAAAACATTTTACACAATTGTGGATTGTTGTGCGTACTAGACGTTTACCATCCAAAATCCAATATTTTGAACGTATTGCTTGCATACGACTCCGCGTAATACAAGATGGTGTGCTTCAATTGTGACGAGGTTTGAGTAAATATGATTTTTTGGTAGAAACAGTTGAAGCTTTTGATCATACTTAAGTTGAGATTTTTGTAATCTATCGCCGACCCTCAACAAACCATTTTCGTTCATGAAGGGATTTAGTGATGATAGTTTGCTGTTTTTTCTGGCTTTACTCGTTAATTTGAGGAGTTTAATGTCTGCGGCAAATTCCGAATCTTGTATTGTTTTTATGATTTCATTGTGTGATCTGGTTAGTTCATCTACTGTTAGAAAACTCAGGTTGAGGAGGTGCGTTGATAAATAAGCAATTTGTTTTTAGTTCCTCATTGGCGGCTTCTTCAGTTTGTTCAAGCGCTAATGGATAATTTGAGTTTTTTAACCAACTTGGTCCTTCCCACCAAAGTTTATAGTTTCGCAAGTTTTGTGCGTTCATTCCACGTGAAGCTACATCTGCGGGGTTGTAACTGGATTTTACATAATGCCACTGACTTGGTTGCATAAGTGACTGAATTTCAGCTATTCTGTTACCCACAAAAGTTTTGTATTTCCTTGGATCGCCTTTTATCCATCCAAGCGTTATCATCGAATCCATTCACGTATAGGTAGTAGCGTGTTCCAAATCCATGGCATCTTGAACTGTTTTTAATAACTTTGCCAATAATGCGGCACCGCATAATTCCAACCTTGGTAACGATATTATGTTTTTTATATGAGCAACTTTGGTTTTTGCTGCTATTAGATAAACGACCGGTGTGCCTTGGGAATTTATTGTCTTGTAGTATACCACTGCTGCAAATGCCTTCTCTGATGCATCGCTGAATCTATGTAGTTCACTTTCGCCTTGTTGCCTGTGTTCTATCCATCTGCCTATGGTAATATTTTCAATTGCATTCAAACCTTCTTTGAATTTACTCCATTGTTGTTGTAGTTCAATACTTGAGAGTATCATCCCATTCGACACCAGCTATCCATAGTTTCTGCATTATTAATTTTGCTTGGATGATGATGGGTGCAAACCATCCTAATGGATCGAATAGTTTGGCTTCTTCTGCCAATGTGCTCTTTTTTGTAGGTTCTTTTATATTTTCGGACAATGGTATTTTAAACCCAAAATTGTCGAAAACTGGGTTCCAGGTTATTCCGAGCGTCTTAATTGTTTCATCGATGTTTATGGAGCATAGCCCATCTTCGCGAGCGTTTCTAGGTAGATATGTTATCAATTATTTTTTGTTGCTTACCAATTTTCTTAGATTAAAATCTCCAGCCTTTAGCAGTTGTATGAGTTGTGATTGGGCTTCTTCTAATGTATCAGCTCCTCCAGCAGATCATCAATATAGAAATCTTTTAACGTTATTTTTGACGCGATTGGGTAGTTTTTTATTTCATCATGTGCCAGTTGACATAAGACTTTAGTGGCTAAATATGTTGCTGACCTGGTCCCATATGTTACTGTTTTAAGTTTAAACGTTTTGTTTTCTTCTTTTGGTGATTCTCTCCACAGGAGCCGTTGTTAGTTTTGATCTTCTTCATTGATTGAACTGGCGGAACATCTTTTCTATGTCGGCTGTGATAACGAATTTATGTTTTCTCCATCGCGTTAGAATTGATATTAGATCCTGTTGTAACGTTGGACCGTTAATCATTAAGTCATTTAATGATGCACCGGATGTTGTTTTTGCCGACCCATCGAACACGACTCTAAGCTTTGTAGTCGTGCTGTTTGATTTCATCACTGCGTGATGTGGAAAATAATATGCTACAGTTGAGTCTTCCTCATCTTTTAGCATATTCATTTGACCAAGTTGTTCATATTCACGCATAAAGTCTGTATAACTTTTTCTGAGATTTGGTTCTCTTGACAACCTTCTTTCGACTTGAAGGAACCTTGCTATTGCCATGTGTTTAGAATCTCCCCGGCCATGTGTTAGAATCTCATAGCTGGATCCTTCTGGAATGGGATACGTAATTCGTATAGCGCCCATTTTTCAGTCGCCTGTGCGTGTCACGAAAGAATTCCTCACACTCCTTCTCTGGCTTTGTGAGAATGCGTGGGGGATGCATTTCTTCTAACTCCCAAAATTTTTTAGTTGTTCATCTATTTCAGTCGATGAGACGTGTGAGTTGTATTTTAGCTCTGTTGTCTTGTTGGGTGTAGATATTCTTCTTAAAATTACCCATCCGAATACCGTGAGCTGTGCTGCTGGTTCGTTTTTATTTCCTTTGATGAACGTGGATTCATGATCGGCGTGTAATAATCTGCACCCAGTAGTAGATCAATCGGTGCGGGAATGTTGTAGTTCGGATCGGCCAATAGCAGCTCATTCAAAACATAAACGGTGTTTCTGGCAGATTTTTGCTTATTTTTGTTAGTACTAGAGGTTCAATTTCTATTGAAAATGTTGACGGATATCTTGGTTGTAGGTTGATATTTACAATACTATTGACTCTGCCAGCAACTTGTCCCCCTACACCATGAACCTCTGCACTGATTTTACGACCTTCTAGATTTAAACGTTGTTTGGCTTCTGTTGTTATGAATGATGTTTGTGAGCCTGTGTCGATTAGCAATCTTAAAAGCTCTTCCCTTCCATCAAACCTTGTGGTTTTGACAACGGCGGTTACTAAAAGTGTTGTCTCATGCGTTTTCAGCGCACTGTTGGTTGAAATGCTTCTTAAAGTTGTAGTTGTAGAGTGCTTTGTATGAAGTAGACTGTGGTGCTTGCCATTGCAATCTTTACATCTTGATTGACTATAACATTGTTAAAAATTTTGTCCAGTGGGTAGGCACCTTCTGCATAGATCATGTAAGTTGAAAAGCTGTATTCATTCTATGTGACTCATTTTGTTAAACTTGTGGCAGCATTCTAAATTATGATTGCTTGAACACAAGATACACGGTTGATTTTTTACTGTTGTTGCACTGAATGCTTGTTGTTTATGGCGAAGGCTATATCTCATATGATTTGAGAGTCTCGTTGTCAAGTTTTTTCGTTAGAAATGGAACTAGCCAAGCACCCCAGGCCGCAATGTCGACTCCTAAATTCTTTATTGCATGTAGATTTTCCCTGACGGTGTAATGCAATATTCTAATTGCAGATGCTGCTTCTTGTTGAATATTGTATAGGGCAAAAATAGCGTTAGTATGGTTGTTTGTTAGTATGTTGTTTAGTATTTCCATCGCGCTTTTATAATTGTTTCCTATTGGCTGCAAATATTGGATGATTTTGCTCGCTGCTCCCTCCAAATGTGTTTTGAGATACATGATTTTGTGTGTATCTGTTAGACTAACGTTTTGATCTACCAATTTTGAGAACAGTTCATGGAACCCAACCAGAGCCTCCTTAATATAAGAGCCATAACATTCCGCCATTTTTTCCATGAGCTTTCCATAGAGGGGAAGCTTTTTGTTCTTTTTCATACCAATCAGTGTATTTTAATATTTTTTTAGAAGCTTTTTTGTATATAAACACATTAATGCTTCGTTTCAATTTTTAATTTGAATGGTTAGTTCAATATTCAGGAAAACCATATTTTAAAATTGAGTCATTTTATGTCGAATTAACGCAAAAATATTTAAATTAGTCTACCACAAATTTTTTTTTTTTATTGTAGAAATAAGAATTTGTTTATATGTGTATGTAAGAAATTAATATAGAGTGGTCCATCAAAAATTTCAGCATTTCTTTCCCAAAACAAACGTTGGTTAAAAAATGCTTTATGAGTAGCTATGTAATATGGGGGTTTATTGTGCTCTGGATTCTATTACAATATTGTTGATGAACAACCTTCGAACACTCTTTTTTCGTTACTTGTTAAAAATTTGATTTTTCATCGCAACAAATTTGCAGCCTACATTGTTTCATCCTGTAGTATAAACAAACTGGAGCTTCATAAAATAAAAACATTATATTATAGGGCTTTTCGCATTAAAAAACCAATCAAAAGATGTCGCTAAGTATAAATTAAAGCTAAATATTAAAACCTAAACGTTTGTTAACTAACATTTAACAATTTATTATGTATACTGCCTGGTTCAATAGATTATTGAAATCTCCTGGAACTGAAAATAACCGAAAACGAGCGAATTGAAATAAGAAAAGAAAAAAATTTGGAAAAAATGTGACATTTTTCTATTATTGTTTTTCAGCGCGCAGCAACTACGATGATAAATATTTTGCGATGAAAAGCTTTATTTATGCCAACCGTTTTATAAATAAAAATTATAATTGTTTTGAGTTTTATTAATTATGTTAAATTATTATTTTAAAGATTTCGCGCTTAACTTACAATAATAATGGTTTATTTTCGCAAATAGTTATTTAATTATTTTACAATTTTCTGTAATTTTAAGTAAATTTATTACAGAGACATCTGTAAACGGATTTTCAAATTACAGAAAGCTCGGTTTTGCAATCAAATAAAATTGAAGTTTTTTACGTTTTGTTCTGTTTTGTAATAATATTTAATTAAGAAAACCATTACAACGTTGATTTTTTGTATACAAAATAATAATAGATTTTGATGTAAAAATTTTATTATATGAATAATATTATTGTTTCTACATGGTGATTCATAAAATTTCGTTTCGGCTCACGTTTTCTCTTTAATTTTGTTATAAATAGAGAATGTTTAGATTGCTATTAAGTACATCGTTCATCTCAAAAATTCTGAGGTGCATGTGACCAGAATTTACCAAATAAGTTACATTTTTATAAAACTAAATTTTAAATTGGATGTAAGAGGAATCCGCGGCACCACCCTTTATTCTCTTACTTTATAAACCTACACAACTAAACGGAAAGCTCATTTTTATAGAAAATTAATAAATTTATGCTCCGCTTTAGTTTAAATTTACCAAATAAATACTACATTATGATAGCTGATTTTCAAATATGTGTTCTTTGAATAGTTTATTTAAAATATAAAATTAAAATTTAGATGATTTGTTTAGTTTTTTATTCATAAATTCATGTTCAAAAAATTTCCAATTACCACGGTTTCTTATAGTAATTCAATAAAAGCTTCCCTAAGCTCTCTTTTTAATATTACGGCTCTTCAAAATCATAGATGGCTCTGACCCAACCCAATCTTGATAGTTCTCATTGAACTTTAACCTGTATTTTTTTGATAGCTGATTGTTGGTGTTTGTTTTACTTGTTTCAACCGTCTTATGTACCGCCTGTTGTAGCGTAGCAGTACATTCTTCTGCACGGGTCGAAGTAAATGTTGTTTTTAAAATATTCTTGATATTCTAAGTCTTTTTTAGTTGTTTCATGCAAGATTTCTTCGTGCAGCTCATCTATTTTTTCCATCGTCGTATTTAGTTGTTTACTTTTTTGTGACATGTATTCAGCTTCTTTTCTTCCGTTTATGAGGCCGTATGCTTGAATGATGATATTCTCCAAGTGATTTATTTTTATTAACTGCTTTCTGAGCAGCCTTTCCTTGGGAACATCGTTGTTAACTTGAATTGTCCGAATTATCAACTTGGATACTGCTTTTTGTTGCGCCGTAGTTGTGCTGGCTGTATGAGTTTTTTCGATATCCAAGTCATTCCGGTCTGCTAGCTTAGTTGTTATTGCTATCGGCAGTTTTTCAATTGCGTTATCATCTGCTGCTTTTTTAGTTGGCGTTGTTGCGGCAGTTTCCAGCTTATAGTTGATATCAGCTGTTATGCTATCACAAGCACGTTTTATGTGTTTACGCTCTTCTATGTAAGGCCAGCTGTCTATGCCTTCGTAGTTAATTAATAGCTTGTCGTTTTCTTTGTATCTTTTATAGATATCCGCAACTTCTTCTCTTCTTTTTCCCCGGTTGGCTTTTGTTTTTCGGGGAGCTGGATCCTTTCTTATATTTGCGATTAGTTTATGTATCTGTTCGCCCAGATCACTTTGTTCTTTTAATAATTTCTCCACAATAAATTCTTGTTATTGTTGTTGTTGTGGACCGTTTCACCTAGCGTGATTCGTTTTCCTCGAAGGACCAATGTTTGACTGTATTTTGGTCAAATCACAAATTTGATAGTTCACAATTACTTAAAATGTTTCTCGCTTGCTGTTGGTCAAGGCTGGACAGAAACACGTTGACTGTTGTTTAAGAACTAATATTTATTCCATAATTTTTTTGATTTATATACAAAAAAAAACATTTATAAAACTATTGACTATGCAAAAATAAATGTAAAATTAAATGTAAATGCCCTAGTCAATATAAAAACTGATATACATATTCCATGTCATCAGTATTTAACGGATGTACATGTATATGGAAAAATTGATATAGTCAATGCCATAATTTGATAGCATAAGTGTTGTTGTTATAACAGATAGCAGAAACCCTAGTTTTTTTAGTTTTGAATTTTTATAGGACACAATCAATTCCGTCCCCTTCAGTGTTCCCCTAATTTTTCCGGAAAGCTCGTGTTTTCTAGTTGGATTGGGTCTAGTTCAAAGTGAAAACAATTATATTGTTCTGTAATACATTTCTGTTTTTTTTTTAAATAAGGCAGTCATTTCAGATTTTATGAATGATTTTATTTTATTTTCAATTTGTCTGAACATCATCTGTTCAAAATTATAATATTTATTTTCCCGAAGTAATATATTTTACACTGTTAAATCTTATTATTAATTGGAAACGTTGTTGTTGGGGTTAGGACAAGTTAGGACAAACTTCAAGACCATGCCAACTTTTACCATTTTCCTAATTTTTATGTAGAATTATACTCTTAAGTTCATTAAAATAAATATTTTTGAATTTTGAAATGATTTTTCCGGTCGAATTTCTTGATCCTGCCCCTGATCGTGGACTTATACTTGTGACCGGTAGTGTTATATATGTATTATATAGTGTCTCGAATATGCGATATTTTTGAATGTGAATTTGTGTCAACATATTAAATGTCACACAGTGTGAAATTTTTTGTTCAACAAAAAAATTTATCGTTCATCCACATAATAATTAAAAATATAGCAATCAGACTACGCGTTGTCCTTAAAAAGCGAACAAGGATGAAATACATGGAATTGGAAGAAAGTAACAATTCGCCTACAATACTGTTTTGCCAAGGGTATATTACGTTGAATTGTTTTATATAACAGCGTGCTGTCGAAACTGTCAATATAGTTCCAATGAATGTTTAAGCGTCATAACTATATAGGTAACCTAACAAAAATTCTGCCAACATGATATCCTTTGCATCGCAGAGGTGCAATTTTTGCTTATCAAAATTTAATGAGAATACAAAATAAAATAATGATTTTAGTCTAAAAATAAACTAAATAATGAACAAAAAATAAATAAATAAACGGAAACAAAGCATAAGGAAAATCAATATGTAAATGAAAGGATTAAATATTTAAATTTTTCATTTTATGTTGTTGTTATTGGTTTGTCGTCTTTTTCACTATGTTTTGACGTCACTAAAATAATCATTGGGTTAGGGAAATATATTTTCATGTATACATTTAAAAAAAGCTCATCACATATAACCATGAGGTAATATTTACATTTTATATTGTTATATAACGAGCAGCAGGATTTTATTACGTATGTGCTGCAAAAATAGAAGTCCATGCATATATCCTATAGGCGAAGCACGTAAGCTGATTAATTAGAAAAGTATGATTATCGTTCTATATTTTGGTTTAAAATGTCGTAAACAAATAACAAGTTTATTGAAAATTTCAAATATTTTCATCTTTCTAGATTATGTCAACATTAGAGAATCGTAAACATCTCACTCTCTATAAGTGTTACAACATTACTCCAGATCGATACAGAAAAACGTGAAAATTAACATTTTTCCAAGCTTAATGTTGTATATCGTAAAAAACGCAAAGTACTTTTAAACTTTATTTCTTAAAAATTTATTTTTTGGTGCTTCGTAAAGTCGGTTGAATACACAAAAGAAACAAAAACAGAAAATGAATTTTTCCAAGTAATAAGATGTAGAGGCAGACAGTATGACGTCAACACTAAATTCTACTACTACTATTCGTATTACGGGAAAATGTTTATTTTCAGTCTCATTTTTTACCATCCAACGTTTTCATGTAACATATTTTCCACTATAGTTTTTCGTTGTTGGTCTTTGGTACATACAGAGAATGTCTGATTGAAAGTGGAAAAATACAAACTAAAAAAAAAACATTTATTTATTTTCGTTTTGTTGTAAAAGAAAATTATGAAATACATAAAAAATTTCACAATTATTGTGATTTTAGGGCATCACGTGCGTCAGCAAAATGTTAAAAAAAACTACATTTGATTTATTCATTTGATCTTTATTATTTTGTTGAAAGTTATAAAATATGAAAAGGTTTGTCAATTGGTTAATTGGTTGTAGGGCATGGTCGTTTATTTTAGTTGCCTCAAGTACTAAAGAAAGAATTTTATTTTGGCCGGTGTATAAATAACTGTTCGATTGGGTTAGATATAGTATCATAAATAGAGATATCGACATTGAAGATATTTTGAGATTACAATATTTTATAATTATGAAAAAATATTTTGACCCAGCCAGCAAGTTCCACCGATTTCTCATGTTGTTAATTATTTTTTATACAGATACATAAAAAATGTCTGTTTTGGGACCTTACCTTTTGGTTTGTTTCTGTCAAGGTTCGCGTTTCTAGTCCTATCTTATACAGTAGCCAAATCGAGGACGTATACTACTATAGTGATTAACCTGGAACCAGCAGCGTATAGTACTGAGTTCTGCACTCCGACAGGGGGTATAGATGTATTCATTTTCAATACCAATTGTAATCATATAATGAAAAATCCCCTTCGAATGCTGCTCCTATCGAAAGTAATCTTGATAGTGAAAATTAACCGATTTCATGCCTTTTTCATTTTCAGTGAAAAGATAAAATTTATGTGAAAGATTACATTTTTGTAAGAGCCCATATATCTCATTGTGCTAAACTGCAGATAATACATTGCTATTCTGTATTTCAAAACAAAAACTAAAATTATTTAATTCGTTCTTAGCCAAGCTTTAGGCTATTTTCTTAAAAGCTAGCAGAATCCAAATCGAAAATCGGACCAAAACCGAAATTAGAACGCAAAACAAGATCCATTGTCATATAAAAAATGTTTTGTTCATAATGGCTTAATAAAATACCCAATGAAAAAATTTTAATCGACTTTTCTAAAAGAGATGCGTTAGGGTCAGTACTACACGATGGCATACTCTAATTTACTTAAACAA
The DNA here is from genome assembly GCA_947310385.1 of Nephrotoma appendiculata. Lineage (NCBI taxonomy): Eukaryota > Metazoa > Arthropoda > Insecta > Diptera > Tipulidae > Nephrotoma > Nephrotoma appendiculata. Next base: position 40,945,054 of record OX371224.1, read on the forward strand.
CCCACGCGATGCCTTGGTAATGGCCTTAAAGTGGTTGAATTTTCGATTTTTTATGAATCGGCATAGAAATTTCTGCTTCGACCGGTCGCATAATTATGTTGGCTTCTGTCAAACATGCGATAGGATCAGTACTATACGATGGCATAATCCGATTAACTTTTAAGTTTTAAAAGTGTTTACGATTTTTTTTTTGTCAATTTGTCTGAAATTTCATACTGCCCAAAGCCTTTAGCGTGATTCCAACTTATGGAAATCTAATTTAAGAAACTTTGAACATTTTGAACTTTGTATGGGAAACGAACAAAAATTTTACCGGACACGTCGTGGTTCATTGGTTAGATGTTCGGCACTTAGACCTGAACGTGCTGCGTATGAACCGGTGAGAAGCTTTGGTCATTTGTCAGAAGTGTAATCATCCCCCGATTGTCGCGTTAATGTGGTAGTTATCAAAATTAGTCCATAATGGAATACATAATCCGAAACCATTCACAGATCTGAGTATCTCCGGACTTTTTATTTGATTATTGCTTTCAAACAACCTCCCTTTATGTCAAATATCGCAAGTGAAACGGATTTCTAAAATCAATTGAAAATTCTCCGAGGTTCGCATTTATGCGATAATAATAAATGTTTAAAACCAGTGATTTTTATGTACGAACATTCTACCCGTCTGGAAATATTCCAAATATTTCAATTTCATATTTGATTTCACAGTTCCATTTCATTGCCGCGCTTTAAAAATCCATTGGCATATTTCCAGGCGGGTTGCGTATTTCGAAGATTTCTGGTCGAATTGGTCCTTTTTATTAGTGGTAACTCTGAATTGGCCCCAAACGAGTGAAATTTTCCAAGTACACACGTTTGCTGGTTCACGGGTGGCTAGAAAGCGTATACCGAAGAGTTGGCAATAGGAATGACGGATGGCCGATGTTGAAAGATAAGTACAGTTAATATTGATTGGTGATCGCAAACTCGTCGCAATTTTCGGAAGTCGTTGTAAAACTTTATCTCGGTTAAAATATTGGAAGATTTAGTTGATACGACTGCCACATTTGTCGGTTTCGTCATGTCATACTTTTGATCAGTGTAAATTTTTCATACAATGTTGACCAAAACGACGGTTCCTGAAGCAGAAGCGCAGACCCAGAATCTACAAATCGGATTAAAGGAATTTTCGGAAACCGCTCTTAAAAAAGTCAGAAGAGCTGAATCTGAATTATGTTCGATGGGTACGTGCAGCCAGTTTTCCCTTTTTAATTTTGCTTGTACAATGGTCGTGCAATTCGCATTGAATATTTTTCCTTGAATCGATGTTATCACTTGATGCGATTGGCTGGTAGATCGTGATCTTTGGTAATACTTGAACATTCAAAGTTGTGGTAAAATTAGTCGTGTTTGACAATAAGGAACTGGAATGAGATGTAATGATGTCAGCCCAAATGAATGTGGCTCGTATTACGCTTAGTTCCGGGTTAAGCCAACGATAATGCAACTGATATTGAAACATTATTGGTTTGCTGATCGATATATGTGTCCATTGGTGTACTAAGTGCTATTATAAGGCAGTTCAGTTTTCTTTGGAGAGCGATGTACTCCTTCTGCGTCTTGGTGAAGGAGCGAGTGATGTGTTGAGTTGCAATGTTGGGTGCGAAGGGTCCCTGGACATGTATCTACTGCGTGCTCGCAGTACTTAAAGAATTGTGGCATAAATAGGAGCTATTTGAGAAATGTTTGTGCTGATCAGTTGGCATTTGTGTAGGATCTTTTGACATCGAACAATCGTGTGTCCATTAGTTTGACAATGCACACAATAAAATTTTGATTCTTTGGGTTAAGCGGCGTTACGAAGATTTGGAAGTTTGATGATGTTCAGCCTATTTAAGTCAACCTTGGTTCGTTATGTAAGCGATGACCTGTAGCACTAAGAAAGTTACATAAATCACCCATTGTTTTCAGGTGGGTCGATGAAGAGGAATTATTCCACTGCTTTACTGGCTATTTGAGCGCCTCAGGTCAGGTCTAGCTTCATATGAAAATGGTGCATGCACATGTTGTTCGCAAATCAAGTTTGGCTTGTCGAATCTAACCGTCGGTATGTCGGTATTTTTCGTACAACTTCATAGTTTTGGCAGCAGCTGCCAACGTAATCAGTGAAATTGAAAGTGGGTTAATAGAAAGCAAATCATTTCCTAGGTTCTGATTAGACAAACAAACAGTCACTATTTCCGTAGAGAACAATTTAAAAAAACCCTCCACTGCCAAGGAGTATTATCGGTCATTAACAGTACAAAAGAAATTTCTTAGAAAATAGAGAGTTAGAAAAAAATTTGTGAACACGTCGAGATCCGGGTAAGGGGATAGACGGTTTGGGCTTGCCGGATAAGGAATTTAATTAGCTATTTACACTCTATCGGCACTTGAGTCAAAATCTCCGTTAATGGCTATTTGAAGTTCCAAGATAAATTTAAGTCTCATGAAAAAAAATTGTGAGCACTTCGAAATCTGGATCAGGGAAATAGGGGTACCCCTGGGGATGGTATTTGGGCTAGTCAAAGTGCCTGTTAAGGAGTGTTAATTTCCACTTCTCGTTCTTAGGAAAATGTGAGGTTCATAGAAAAAAAATCGCGAACACGTTGTGCCCCGGGTTCACTTCATTAAGGATTGTTGACGCTTACGATTAATTTATTGTAAGGAAGTTATTGTTAAATAATTACGACTGCTCGCAATAAGTTTCATATAACAAGTGAAGTTTTTATTTTATTTTAGAAGAAAAAATATACAGTTCAAAGATAACTGAAATTTAGCTGATTTTACTGTAGCTTCATGCAGTCCGCCAAAATAAGGGGCACCTGGAGGATAGAAGAGCCAGTGGATATGATCATCACTTAACATTGTTTGAATTTCCTGTTTAATTTCATGGGACTGTAGCATCTTGTATATATTGCGTTCTACTCAGAGTTGGCTCCTGCAAAGTTCGTGCCTCTATCAGTGAAAACGTGTTTGCAAAGTCCCCTGGTGCTTGTAAATCTCGAGAAGGCGTTGAGAAATGCACTTGCTGGCAAGACAAACATATATGCAGATATATGCCTCGGTTGGTGGTTTGCCCCGAATCTTATGATGAAAGGAAACAATATCCGCTGGGTTGGATTTGGAGTGACGTGTATCGATGGATGTGATTCGCATACATTTTGAATGATGCTAACTTGATTAGCATCAAACGTATTCCAATTTGTTGATGTACCGTGAATCCAATATAGCGCAATTATCGAATCACAACAATAAAAAGCCTTTTCCACGGCGAAATTTATTTTGTCCAAAATCCAGCGCATTAGTTGTACAAGAAGGGCAGTGCATGATACTAGACGAGCTAATGTAGTTTTTTGTGTTGAAGTCGGTCTAGATTTACTGCACATGAGATGCATAACGTAGGTACCGTTATCTAAAGAACAACGTAAGCACCTTCACTGGTATCTTGGAATCCGTGCAGCTATATGTATCTTGGTTCCTTGATATCATCAAAAAAGTGTCGAGGAATGGCTAATACCCGTAAATGTTGTAATTCAGACCGAAATATTTGCCATTCGGTATGGAGGTGCATAGGTAATGCTTGATCCCAATCGCCTTTTAGTTGCCACAATTTTTGAATTAATCGTTTTCCAAGGACAACTATACCGGAGACAAAAGACCGATTGGATCGAAGATGCGTGCTACTTCCGAAAGCACAGTTCATTTTATTATGCATTTGTCTGAAGAAATTTGAGCGTTAAATTTGAAGACATCCATCTCAGGTTTCCATAATAATCCAAATGTTCTAACGAAGGAATTGTCATCGCCATTGAGTACCTTTTCGCATTCTGAATCTGGAATGTCATGTAGTTTCGCCATTGAGAGTCATGGAGCCTGATTGAAGGATCGCTGCTATTTCGGATCTCATTTGTATGGCCCGTGTAATTGAGGTTGCGCCAGTCAACTGAAGCACCATATGTTACACATATGGTGACGGGATGATCAAATGTGATGATAGCCTTGGTACCTTCTGGTATTTCATGTATCTTCCAAAATCTTTCAATATGGTCGTAGATAACCTTAGTCGATAATGCCGTAAGTACCAAACTGTCAGATGAGCTTAGAGCGCTATGAAGTTTTCCTGAGATAACCCAACCAAATTGAATACTGAAGGACTGGAAGATGATTAGCCAATTTGATTTGACCTACTGATAATAAATAGCTCAAAGTACATTGGGTACCAAAGTCCGGATCAGCTAACTGAAGATTTGCAGGGATGTTAATATCAGATCTACTGGTTAGGTACGCTTCAAAAAGCATTAAAAAGCAATTGTCGCGCCACCGAATAATTATCACCAACAAAGTCCAAATTGTCTAGGATAACCTTGGCTGTCCCTGATAGTGAGCTGCGTAGATATTGGAATTTAGTGATGTCAGCCAAATTTTGATTGTTATGAACGAGACCATCAAAAGAATTTATGAAATCAGTCCATTTCATCAAGTCACCAGAAAATATATCCAGAACAATTTCAGGAAGCCTCCCAAGTAGCACCAAATAACTTTATAGTTTTATGACCAAATCCCGACGTCGGTGCAACCGCTAGAAACATGAAAAATTAGACATTTTGAACTTAAAACTAAAATTTCTTATCTATCGGTCGGTCCGACCACCATATGACGGTATCTTTTACCAGTCAGTATCAAGTTATTTTTTATCGAGTTGGCCAACATATTGCACATTTTCTAACTATTATCCGACTACTGTAACTTAATGGTCATTATTTACCCACGTGCCGACTCTTTAGTTTACCGGTCGTTTTACCCGATATTTAATAACCCGTTGGCGACTTTATTGTCATTTAAAAACTGAAATCTAACTTAAATAAGTTATTTGACATATGCACGACGACGAAATAACATTTTTCATGTAACACAATTTTGTTGACTCGCTTGACAATTTTATCGAGAATATTATTTATCGACAAACGTCAAATGTACAAAAAATTATTATTTATAAATAATTAAATACGGATCATTTTAAATTAAAAAAGAAGCCATTTAAACATTCGACATTATTTTTCCGGCAAGTGAAATTTTACTTAAACAAACCCTTAAATCTAAATGTCAATAGAAAAAGTAATTTTGACAATTAAGTTAAAAAAATAACCAAGTTGTTGCCAGAGTGACAAATTTGTTGGGAAAATAGTTTATTTGATTTTGAAATAACTTTTTTGTGTTTTTTGAGTCTTTATTATAACTTTTTTGTCATTTTCATATACATTATGAAACTCGCCATTTTTTCTTTAGATTTCATTAAAAATTATTTACTTCTGAAAAACAAAATTTGTTATTTTGATAATTACTATATGTTAATATAATATCATAATTTTAATGACGGGGATGTTTTTGAACAGATTTTCTCTGCTTTTAGAGTAATTTAATCATAATTATTTATTTTTATTTTTTTGAAATATCAACTTATGTTTTAAAATAAAGAAATTATGGAAGCTCGTAAGTTTTGAGTTGGGAGACAGGTACATATTTACTATAAAACTAAATTTGTTTGAAAAAATAAGCCGTAATTAACACCAAATTTGAATTATTAGTTTAACAATGATTCAATAAATTTTAATTTTTATAAAGAACCTTTCAAAGTAGGAACATTTGACATTTGTATTTTTTTATAAAACAAGAAAAAGAAATAAATAATGTTATGAAAAAGATAGCACGATTATTTAAATATATTGAAAAAAAAAGTTCCCTCTCCACAAAATATAATCCGAATGACGGACGAAATTAGTTTTTTTACGAACGTAATAGTTGTATAAGCGACTCCCATCTAACTAAAACTTTAGTCATTTGAAAAGACAGATAGTGGTTATTACGACGTTATAACAACCTAAGATTTATTCCCCAATACCGTTGTAGCACCGTTACCATACCGTTGTACCAACGTCGGCTAGCCGACCACTAGTCATTCAGCTAACGGCGGTACGACGTTATCCCAACCCATTTGTGCTACTTGGGCTAGGTACCTGAATCGGAAGTAAAGGATTTACTATTGCTTGGTATCAGGAGGTTTGACCTTCGGAGCCGTTAATTCGTTAATTAGCAGTTCGATGTCCGGGCCAACAGTCATATACATTGCCTTCCTTAGTGTCAGATCAATTTCACTGGGTTTACCTTTCTCCTTGAACTGCGTTTGATACTTTACACATTTCTTGTAGCTATCATTGAGCTCATTTAATTGCCACTGACATAAACGAAGTTTCGATGTACTTAATTGTTCCATATATGAAATTTAACCGCATTTTTGATATTATTGATATGTATTTCGATACAATCGACGATCACCAGTCATGATTTATTTAGCACAAAAAAACATCACAAAATATTATTCATTTATAACTAATCCCGTTATAATTTGTTTTTAGAATCATGAAATTTCCGAAATTTCTGCACAACATCTGTGAAATAGATGCACAATTTCTGCCAAAAGCTTACGTGAACCAATATGTATTTCTGTATCGTCACTGGAAGATCCGTATGGCACATGATTTTAAAATGGTTGATATATGTAGTATCTCACTTCTGACACCAAAATGTTGAAGCTTACGATTAATTTAAGTGTGTTAGTGGCCATTTTAAGTTCGAAGGAAAATTTGAGTTTTTTCGAAAAAAATTTCTTCAACACATCGGGACCTGAGTAAAGATTTGTTTCGAAAACATATAGCAAATTCTTTCGAAACAAAATTTTGATCTTAAATCATAAAAATGACTGACAATACAATAAATTTGATCGAAATGTCATGGAAATGCATTGCATTGCCAGTCTTTTGCCAATTTTTTGATCTAAGATCAAAATTTTGTTTCGAAAGAATTTGCTATAAAAATAATTGAGAGTTGGGAGTTTTGCTGCTGTTTCGCTAACCTACTAGATGCACGAAATTTGAGTTTCATGGAAAAAATGCGTGAAATCTTCGTGGCCCGAGTTAGATGATAGTTTGTAGACTTGCTGGTTCTGGAACTTAATTAGTTATTTGTCACACTTGAAACCTGAGTTGAAAACTCTGGTAAGGTAACAATCCTTAATGCCCATTTTCAGTTTTAAAACAAATTTGAGTTTCTGCAAAAAAAAAAAATCGTGAACTATTCGGGATGGGAAAAGAAATGGATATGGTTAGAAAATGGTATTTAGGCTCGTTGGTCGAGGAACTTAATTATCAATGAGACGAACTGTAGGAACCGGAGTCAAAGTCTCTGGTTAGGAGTGTTAATAACAATTTTACGTTCCAAGGCAAATTTGAGTCTCAATTAAAAAAATCATAGACACTTTGCGGCCCGGATTAAGGTATGGTTTGTGAGCTCGCAGGATGAGAAATTTAATTAGATATTTGATGCACGGAAGAAAACAAATTTGCATTTCTGTGAAAAAAGTTGTGAACATTTCGTGACTTGGGTTAGAGGATTGTATTTGGGCTCGTCGGATGAAAAATTTAATTATGTATTTGACACATTGTCGGATTATTAAACAAAATTCTCTGGGAAGGAGCGTTATTGGCCGTTTAACGTTCCATCGTGAGATTCATAGAAAATAATTCGTAAACACTTTGTGCACCGGGTTAGGGGATACTATTTTAGTACGTCGGATGAGGAATAAAATTAGTGTGTCTAATAATTAAATAGTTAAATTCTTCACTCGACTAGCCGAAACAGCATCCCTAACCCGGGTCACAATATGTTCACGAAATTTTTTCTGTGAACTTCTTAATTGTCTTGAAACTGAAAATTGCCATTAACACCCGCAACCAGCGATTTTGAGTCAGGTTGCGTTCGTGTGTCTAAAAGATAATTAAATTCCTCATCCGACTAGCTCAAATACCATTCTCAAACCCGGGTGCCAAAGTGTTTACGAATTTTTCTCGAAGAAGCTTAAACATGTCTTCGAACTGAAAATGTCAAACATTTGAAAATGAAAAACATTTCTCCTTTGACGAAATTAAACTAAACCAGTTAGAAAATTAGGTTTAAAATAAGAATTTTTTATTGTTAATTAAGAAAAATTCAAATGGATTTGATAAAAAATTTTCTTTATTTGAATCTAACCTTCGGTTGGGTATTTTCGTGTGACAAATGTAACGAAAACTTCCAAATAAAATATTGGAATAAATTTTACCGGTAGCATTTCGTGTTAATGATTTTCGATCACATAATAGAACTTAATTATATCGGACAAAACCTCAATCAATGTCAAATATACAAAACATATTACTTGTATAGTCTCCTAATTGAACGTTGATCATATTTCAAATCGGATGTAAATACAATTTTTTAGTTGATATGCGCAGACGCTAACACCTACAGAATAAATACCCAAAAATATGCCCCCAAGGTGAAAAGATACAAAACAAATTTTTAAATTTTTCTTACTGCAGCAACAATCAAATTTCCATTCTGCTCTCATCAAAACTCGTGTAATGGAAAATTAAACCGCACACAATAATTAATTAAAGTTTAATATCAAATTTGATTCCTCCATCAAGGCTTGATTACCACCTACACGTAACCAACCCACAATTGACAACACGTTTTCACAAAATTTTCTCCGAAATTTGTCCTGTGCTACGTGCACTCCTGATTCCTTACATATGTATGTAATCCTACACAAACACAGATACATATACCTAGAAGAACCCACTTTAAAAATATTACAATCCTTACACAAATACATCGACACATATTTCAGCCTGAACCCGAAAATGTATTTTATGTAACACACAGATTAAAATATTTGATATTTTCCAAAAAGCAAATCTCGTATACCGAATTCGAGAGAGAGAGAACCGAGTTATTATGATTTTCATATAAAATTTTGTCAATGTGTTGATTACATGATTTTCTCGTTGTCGTCACAACATTTTGCTCACCACATCACACACGTATGTAAAAAATGTACACAGCACGAAATATTTATATACATCACATCGGAAAATAATAATAAACACATACATGCATAGAACTATATTTGCTATACACACCAAATCACGGAAACATATGAAAATGTATTTTCATCACAAGGAAAAACAAGTGGAAAATAAAAGACTGTAAAAACAAAAATTTTGTATACGAAAAACATTTAACGTGTAACGTTGAACGGAGAAGCATCGCAGGAGTTTTCGTTAATCAAATAATAATAAATTTAATTAAATAAATAAAAATTAATATTTTTTGGTTGGTGTTATAATTTATAAAAAAATATTGGAATCTAAAAATTATTAAACAAAAAAGTTTGAAAAAAAAAATATTGTGTGCAAAGTGAAAAATTCTGTGTGAAAGTTTTTTGTGAATTTGTGTGGAAATTAAAAAAAAAAAACAAAATATTTTAAGTTAAATTATTTGTTATTGTTCCTAAATATAAGGAAATTAGAAAATAAGCAAAATATTTTCAACTGAATTCTTTAAGAAAAAGGATAACAAAAATAGGATTGATAATTCTGTTTGGTAAGTGATCTAAATATTTATTTTTATTTGTTCGCTCTATACTCCAAGAATTTTCCAGGCATTTTTTTTATACTGTTATAGATATATAAATATGATATTTAATTGAATAAAACTATTAAAAAATAATTGGGTCATAGTATTTAGGCCAGCTATGCATAATATAGTTTGCAGATGAAACTATTTATAAAAAGATGTGATAATAAAAAAATATATATTCTAGGATATGCTTCCCTTTGCAGGCAGAACCTTGAATTAATTCTTTATGATATACAACAACAACAAGGCAAAATATAGGAAATATAGGAACTCAATTTTTATATTTTTAATGTTTACTTGTTATCCTTTTATTTTCGGTAGGAGTTTGCGTATCATTTTATTTTTTCTTGGATGGTATTCTATGGATGATCAAAATTTGGGATGACGTTGCGAATGACGTCATTCTATTTTATTTTTATATATTCTATAAATATTTTTTTGTCCCTTTTATGTATTTTTTATGCTATGTACTCGTACTCGTGTCAGAAACACAAAAACTGTGTATACGAGTACATAGGGATTTCGGCGTCTTTGCGCGATTGACGTAATCAAGACTATATAAAATTTGCATTGATATACGATTTTTACACACGATTTGGTTTGGACGGTATGTGGGTATAGTAAGATGTTAGATTGCGGTTATTTTATGGTTATGGGATTGAACATGTCTGGAATTTGGATATCACTATTGATTAGCGATTTTATTGTGATGTGTTAGACGTTTTGGGATTTTTAGTGTTGCTGAATAGATGGTTTTGCAAAGCACGTATTTTGAAATTTTGACGGAGTAGAAAATTGTATATACATATTTACTAAATCAACAGAAAAAATCCAAGAGATACCGAAGGGAATCATAAAATGGTCTGTATCGATCTTTCTATGCAAAGCTTTCTATTGCCAATTTTTTTTTTTGAAAAAGTATCTTATACCCTGAGACACACAAACCACTTTATGTTTCTATACCTGAATACAACTTTATTATTTTAATATTTTATTTACTTATTGTATAGTTAACATTCGCTTCGGTCATCGACTTGCACATTTTGGATAAATTTAAGAATTGACACTCAATATTCAATATTCATTAGATTACGAAAATTTTCAAATTAGATCCCAGGGTGGAATTGATTCGGATTATATGGAGCATTAGCATTAACATAATGGATGGCGAAAATCATGAAATTCAAAACCTAAAGATTAGATTCAATACCTACATATCTCCAAAATCTACAGAGCGTACACGGCGGGATAGAAATTTAACGGTTAGCTCATTCCAGCACGGCTATAACTACCGTTGGAACATGTGGGGTTAAATCGAATAATTTTACCAACCTTCCATACTTCAAAACGAGACCAAAGAAGAAAACACCAAAGAAAACTTGAAAAGCTCGATCGATGAGAGTAGAGAAAAAAACAAGTATTTTCGATTATTTAAAAGATATTGGAGAAAAAAGCCTTTTCGTTTTTATATTTTATGGGATATATCGGATAAATTATTTGCTTGTATCAATTATATTATTGGAGTACAACATTGTACGCTATATTTTTTGGATTTACCCGAAAAGGCATATTTCATGTAAAAGCTTATGGCAGTTTTGAACAACTATAAAAATATTATGAACTAGTGGCGGTATCAAGAAATACGACTGGAACAGTCAGCGCAATTTTTTAAAATATTTTAAGAACAATGTCAAATCTACTGAAGATTATGAAATTCACTTTCCACCGGTAATTTATTTTCGTTCAAAATTATTTCACTTATTTAGTTGTGTTTGTTCTTCGAAATATTTTAGAACATTTGATTTTTAACCTATGATTTCATGATCCCGCTTCAGGCAGACAACCAAAAAAAGCCTTTTGAGATTTTTTTTTTTTTCAGAGAGATAAGACATTTCTGCGATATTTCGATTTTTCTATCTGTTTTTTTGCAAATTTTACATAAAAAATTAAGTAGTAATAGTAGTCTTTTCGGTAAAGGCTTATCTGAATTTTCAGCTGACTTTGTTGTAATAAAAGAAACTAGCCTATCGTAAAACACAATTAGAATGTTTTTTCATTACATTCATTTCAGATCGAGCAGAGCGATCAGATAAGCGTTTATCATAATAGAATGGTTTTTGTGATTTGTTATGTAAAATCTGAAAAAATCAGATAGAAAAATCGTAATATTCAAGGGCCAATAATACAAAAAATCTTTTTAATTTAAAAACTCAAATGGTCTTTTAATTATATCTCTGATTGCTCCGTTTTGTACTCCGATAATGGTCTGGCACAATAAACGAAAATAAATTACGAAAGCTTTTCGAGACAAAATAATTTGGCAAGTTTTACATGAAAACAAAAAAAAAATATACATTTCAACTTGTTTCTCAAAAATATAAATCTGTAAGAATTAAACGACAATAATAAACCTCAATTACAACAAATCAAAATGCTTTACTAAAAAAGCCTTTTGGAAACATTTGGTATAAGTCGAAAGCGTAGAGCTTACATAATCAATCCTTGACTTCGAAGACTGCGGAAAATTTTTGTAATAAAGGAACTACCTCGTTTTTCAATTCTAAAAACTGTGTTAACAACAGCTGTGAACGATGTTTAGGGAAATTTTCTTCCAGGCATATGAAACCCCTTCCAGCTATATATATATATCTCAAAATTTGTTTATTTCTCAAAATTTGTTTATTTGTAATGGTTTTCGCTTGGCTGTACGACCAATGAGCCCTGCTTTACCAAATTCATCTATGATTGTGGTTCTACTGATGCATTGTATATAGCTTTTGTTTATTGTAGTGACAATTTGAGGTCCAGTAAACTTGCAGTAACAACTCTACCAAATGAAATATCCAAAAAAACAAACCTGGCTCAATTTTCGACATCAGGGTCGGAATTATGAATGTCGTGTGAAAATTTTAGATGATATTCAAATTTTATATGCAACAATTCTTCCGGTTTTATTCTGTTGTTTCAAAAAACCTTACGTTCGTTTGCTATCAAGTAACAATAGAACAAAACCGGCAAAACTATTGTTCTTTCCCATATAAAATTTCAATAACGATTAAAATTTCCGTGTAGCGTTCATGATTTCACCCCTGCATATAGGTTATTTACAGTTATCAAAGACACTTTCAATTGATTTTAAGCAACTAGTAGAGAAAGCCTCATACTATAATTCACTAAGTTAAGTTTGAAAGAAATGTGAGGGTTTTAAAAAAAGTAAAAAAATGTACCGTCGGCACATAGCTCATTTGCTGTGAGTTGAAATAATATTTCGATTGTTTTACTAAATTCACCTGTTTAAATTTTGGAACAAACTTAAAATATTTTTATTTAAACAAATTTATTTCTAGTCGTGGTTTTATCATTTTCGGGACATAGAGTATGAGAATGAATGTGAACATAATCACCAAGATTTGATTCCGAACCATTTTGAAAGGAAATTTCCAAATTTTAAAACGCACCTTTGAACCTCCGCTTGACGCGTTCTTGTGCGTATTTGTGGAAAAGCAATAAACTTTTACTTTAAACAAATAAAATTGTTTTCGGTGTCTTATTTTTTTGTGTGGTGATGATTGTGTTTGTTTAATTTTAAATACTTTAGTATCTAAATGTGATGGGATTTCTGTTTTGCAAGTGAATTAAAAATCGAGGTTTAATTTATCAGTTTATGAAATCAGTGTTTTAAAAACCGTTGGATCATGCCTTTAATTTCATATATGTAATTTAAACATTTCGGAATGAATTGTCTGAAATTCTTTTGTCACTAGCAATAGTTTTTGTAATGGTTTCGAAATACCAAATAATAGAAATGGGTTTTTGAGTAACAAAACCCGTTTTGTTATTTTTAATATTAATTTAAATCTCATTTTATTGTTCCTTACAATTCAATTCTGTTTAGGTGTTTTTGCAACTCCAATTTTTAACGATTTAACAACTTAAGAAATAATTCGCTAAGTCATTATGTGTATACTTTGTTTATAAGTACAAACAATTCAGCCTTACTTTAATCAATGGTCACATTACTTTTGTGGTCACTGACGACTAATGACGACGACAAATCGTTTAATAAGAATAGTTTTATTAGAGGTATAGACAAAAGTTAAAGGTGAGACTAACATTTGATAATCTCATCTCTATCTTTAATAATCAATGTTCATTTTAAGTTTCTCTAGTAATTAACAAATCTTCATCAGATTGTTATTTACTGAAATTAAAGCAAATCAAAATAAATGTTTTGGTGTTTTATATTATTTTACAAGCCATGTGAAAATAGATTTTTTTTGCTACGGTGATATTGAAAGAACGCTTAAAAGCAGTTTTAATACAAATTTACAATTTCTATAAAACTTTTTCCAAATACTAACTTAAGTTGGTTCCTCAGCAGTAAAAATAAAACATGATGGAATTAAAAAACAGGACCAAAAAAGTCGCTGCTGCGATTTTGTAACGTATCAGAAATGTGTATGAAAACCATTCAAAAACATTTTTGTTTTAAAACCATGGTTTCTGTTTCGTGTTAATTCTTATTTGAAACCAAAAATTACTACTTTTGCCATTTTCCTCGAAGTTGCTTCGTGAAGTGTAAAACACAACGGTCCACGATCAAATCATATTATTCTCGGAGAAATCGATGTTCGTAGTTCTAGTTAATTTTACAAATTCTGATGTTTGCTGAAACAAGCTTCATGTTTCCCCATACGAAGTGCAGGAAGTTGAAGAAAATGCTTCAAATTATTGATGTCATAAAAAGCGCCTTTAGCGCAAAGAGACTTATAGCAGAGCCCACTTATATATAAGAGCCATTAGATTCCGCCATATTTTATCATACGCTTTAAATAGAGGGGAAACATTTTGTTAATTCTCAAAATAATAAGTGTAAATTAATATTTTTTGCAATACATTTTTGAAAATGAAACTTAAATGCGCAAATTTCAATTTCAATAATAAATTAATTATAAATAAAAAATAGCTTTATAAAATTTATTAAATCTGCCTTATAGTTATTTTCCGAAATCGATATTAAAAGTAAAATCTAAAAAAAAACACTATTAGGAAAATTAATAAATGCTAAATAAAATAAAGTAGCTTTTAAATATAATTAATTTAAATAAAAGTACACAAAAGTGAAAACATGATTAACGGCCCATTTACATGTAGTTCCCAGATATGCTCTATTGCATTCAGATCGGGCGTCTAGGGAGGCGGATGAAGTTATTTCGGCACATTATATTTGAATCCATTATCTTAGTGCCATTGGCATATGTGTTGGATCATTATCTTAATATAAGATCCACTGGTTGTGTAGTCCTAAGAATTCGACAGACGGTTGTAAATTGCTACGCAATATGCTCAAATACATTCGGTGATTTATATTTATTACCTATTTTGCAATACGAGCTGCAGCCATAGATCCCCAAACCATTACATTGCAATCGCCACGTTTAACGATGGGAAGCAAATTTTTTGGAGCCATACTATATTTTGGTTAATTTTTCTCCAAATGTTTCCCTCTCCATTCGGATCCGAATATATTGAATTTACTTTCGTCAGCAAAAAACACTTTGCTTCAAAATTCAGTGCCTTCATTAACGTATTTTGTTTGCTTATTTACTAAGCTTATAAATGGTTTTTTCCTTGGCACTCTTCCATTTCGTAAAATTCGACGAACTATTTCGGGATGAACATCCTTAGCAGTGCAATTCCGAATTTCAACCGCTGTATATGCTTTGATCATCCCGTGCGTTAAGTTTTTTAGGACGCCCAGATCGTTGTTTATTTTGAATACTTCCTCTATTATCAAAATTTTGCACTATTGTTTGTATGGTTGCTTGACTTTTACCAATAATTTTAGATATTTTATTAAAGCTCTTATTCTGTTCTCGTAGCTTTATTTTTTAATGCCAAAGACCAAAAATATTTCTCACTCAAAACGAATGCAAAGTTAATACCTAAAGTGTCGAGAAACGGACGTGCCTAGGTGTCTATATAAAAAAGATACGGTGCTTTACAATAATATGAGAATAAATAGAAACGTGTAACTTTACGTAGACTTTTGTGATATAAATTTTATGAATTTTTTGAAAATTATTTTTTTTTTGTTAAATTTTTTTG
Source organism: Nephrotoma appendiculata (assembly GCA_947310385.1). Lineage (NCBI taxonomy): Eukaryota > Metazoa > Arthropoda > Insecta > Diptera > Tipulidae > Nephrotoma > Nephrotoma appendiculata. The sequence goes on from OX371224.1 coordinate 40,960,705, forward strand.
TCCAATTTTAGTTCGTTTTATTTATCTGGAATTTGCAAATTTTAGTGGTGTATGTAATTTTTTGTGACTATTTGTATTTTATAACTCGAAATTTTGTTAAGTGTACTTTTTATATACTGCAGTAAATAGCCCGGTGTGTGACACTATTTTAAAATCTGCATTAGTGTCGCATATTTTGCTGTTAGTGGGCCACCTTTCTGTAGTATATTGTTTTCCTGCTGGCATCCCTTAAACAACAACAACAAAAAATTTGGGAAACAAAAAGACTTTATAAATCATTGTTTTTATTTGGCAGAAGACAATGTACAACTTATAAAAATGACTGTATTGAAAAGACACACACTTCTAGAATCTAGATCGTATTGAAACAGAAAGTTAAACAAAAGAACTGTTTGTTTCTTGTAAATTAATTTTTGGTGGGGCGCATGCGATTTCGCTAAAATCCACTAAAAATGGAATAATTTATGCACCATCAACAATTCGAAAAAACTAAGCTTGCTTCGTTTGATCATCCAATTCTGGGTCACTCTGTATACAGAGAGGTGATGGTCGTTATTCAACCGTTCCACATGGCCTTTTTTTTTTTTATTTCATTTCTATTTTTGTCGAAGCTACTTCACGGAAAATATTTTTGTGTTGAAAAATTAGTCGCAATTAAAACAGGTATCATAGGTAAACGAGGTAAAAAACGAAGATGAAGTAGCTTCTTGATACCCCGTGTGGAATGGCTCATTATCTGCTTTTATATATTTTGAAAGATGAGATGTAAAATTTGCTATCTTTTAACATTTCATAAAGAAAATATATTATGTTAATATCAAATTGAATTTTCTGTAGTTTGTACGTTGCCGGATATAATCCAGCCAAAATCTAAAGCTATTTTGCTTGTTACAGCCTCTAATTTCGTCCGATATTCATTGTTGATGGTACGTACGATGTCAGGTAAGTTTCCTGACATAAAGTTAAGTCCTGACATAAGTTTCTCTCGGTACTAAATTTAAAGGGCGGTAGTTTTTATAGGATTTGTGACCCTTGTTTGTTTCTTTGTCGATACAATTTATGACATTTACCACTTATTTGGAAAGTAGTTAGTTAATACATTATTCAATAATGTGCAATATTATCTACCGATACAATCCGGTATATATTTGAGTGTTATGTTTGGTATGTTGTCTGGTTCCGTAAATTTTTTAAAGTTTGAAGGTTATTAGTCATAGTGTTTTTATTTATATAATTTGCGGTGCTAGCATCGTTAAACTCGTCCATACAACATTTATAAGTGTTGTTAAACAAGACCTCTGGTTTTTACTCATTCTCGAATTGTTGTGTTTCTCGGTTTGTTTTTGAATATAAGCCACAATTACATTTAATTTAATTTTAATTTTGGTTCCGACATCTTCTTCGTTTATTTTTGTTATGATATTTTTCCAACTAATTCCTATAACTATTCTAATCAACTCCAATAACCCACTCTAATTTATTTTGGTTATGAAATAATGTTATGTGAAACATCTGGTGCAACGGCAAATAAGGCGTGTGTATAACCTTGAGAAAACCACAAGTAGAGATTGGTTCGCAATTTGCATATCTACGTCAGAACGCACGCCTACCCGGCGTATAATGTGTAAACAATAGATGTTATCTCTATGTAGATTACTCGTATATACCTTGGGCGAATAAAGAAATAAAATTAAAATTCGATAACAAAAAGAAAAGAAAAACAACTTTTAATTAAAACGAAAAGTAATAAAAATAATTTTACTACATTAATAATAACACAACGACAAAATATAAATAAATACGTACGTCTAATTTATATAATAAATAAATTTAATAAATAATCGAAAAACAGACATAATTTTCTCTGTTTTGTTTTTTTTTTTAATTATCTGTTGGAAAAACTATAAATCATTTTAATGGTTAACAAAAATTAAAATAAATTTATTTTACTGGTACGATTTAATTAGTAATGAATTTTCATATTTTCATGGTTTCGACCGTGAAGTATATTTCAATCCCATTTCCATCTCTTAAGCCATAATTAAATTATAATAGACGTCGAAACAGGGGGACACACATATAATAAATATTCAAAATTATTGAAAGGTAGGCATTTCCAATTATAAAAAAGTTTACTTAATTTAATTACCCAAGAATAATAAGACTTAATTAAATAATTTTTATTTTATTGGTTGTGCAAAGGATAAATCAAATACTAATTTCCAATATAACAAAATTGAAAATTGGAAAAATAGCATTACAAAAACTATAAAAACGAATTTGTTGTGTATTAAAAGAAAACAAAATCGAATCAATAGGGATTTTGTGGTTAGCAGGAGAATATTTATCCAACAAAAACTAATTTAAAAACAGTATATATTTAGAAATATCCTTTATGTGTATAAAACAAAAATATATGCTCTATTTATAGAGATGATGTTGTAATGTAATTTAAAAAAAAATAAAATATAAGAAAAGTATAAAACAGGATGTTGTGATTTGTATCAAGCTTTTAAATTGATTTTCCATTTTCTACATGTCTATACCAAGCAATATATGAGAGTATATCGACTTTCTAATTGATTGCATGTCAGAAACGAAACTGAAGTTAATTAATTGTATAGTGTTTAATAAAGCCTCTACATATCCTTTAACGTATATACATAAATCTAATTTGAATGTATTTAGACAAAAATAAGTTTGGGTATGCCTTGGGGCAAGGATTCTTATACAAATTCTACAAGTATTTGATAATCTACATGAAAAAGGTTATATATAGTTTTATAATGCTTAGTTGTGACACCCACAATAATTTATCGATATAGTGTTTATTGGCCTAAGGTTATCTTCAGGATTATCAGATTATATACATAACCGGAATATTCTAAAGACAGCTTAGGACAAAGGACAATAATAAATTATGGGCCCTTGTGAATAATAAATAAATGTATTCTTTTAACAACAAATAAGAATTACCGGCATATTTTCTGCAAATGTTGAATTAACAATAACGAATTATGGTATGAATTGAAAGTCCGTATAATTCCATACATTTAGTATTGAATAATAATTTGTAATTGCATTGTAAACTAATAAATACAGTCTGAATATTTGAATTTTATATTAGAATATAACTTATCCATTGAAGTTAAGAAGTACCCTGTTATTATGATCTAGTTAACCATTGCATAACATATATTTTAAAATGTTTTGTTAGGATAAAATATTACCATTTACATCAAGACTAAATGAGAACCGAGAAGAAGCTGTCGTCAGTTCATTAAAAGTGCGCTTTCGAGTGCATGGACTGAAATTTTCGTCAGCGGTTACTGAGAACCTGGTTTTATAAATGCCCAGGCAATTGAGCGCTGTTATTGATTAGACTCAACTAAATTTTAATTTTACTTCATAAGTGTGTCTAAACATGATCCTTTTGGTTTTTTTTACTATATGTAAACTTTTGTAATGTAAACTTTATGAATTTTTTGAAAAAAAATTTTATTGTTAAATTTTTTTTGTCCAATAATAATTTTATTTGTTTAAACATATTATTTAATTAATATAACAATATTTAGTTCGTTTTATTTATCTCGATTTTGCAAATTTTAGTGGTGTATGTAAACTTTTGTGATTGACTGTAGATGCTTTGTCAGAAATAAAACAAAATGATGCACAACCGGTCAACTTGATATACACGAAGATAGAGTAATTGGAATTGTAACAGATGGCCCATCTATAAGTGTTCATTGTTTATCAAGACGTTCGGAAATGATGTCCACGTTGCAACGTAGTTTAAAAAGAAATCAGTTGCACCCTTATCATGTGCAAAGAAAATTCGCAGTTTTCTAACAATATTTTATGGTGTGACGAAACGTGTTTTAAAAGAAAGGGGATATTCAATATCAATAGTTTGTACTTTTGGGTCCGCGTAAATCCAAAAAAAGTGCGGCGTAGTCGTTTTCATCATAAATTTGGAGTGAACATAAGGGCCCATTTGAACTCTCACAGCCTATCTAAGTTTTTCACAAATACATTTGGATGAACTAAATACTTGATGGCGTTTCCCTACAAACACGTGAAAATATGAGTCTGGAGCAAAATGAAGCTCCCCACTCCCTATCCACTAGTAAGACCTGAACGTATTATATACGAATATTAACGAATTATCCAAGCCCTGGATTGGGAGGAGAGGGTCCATAGCATTTAATTCTTTCTCTAGGGTTATTATAAAAAGCTGGTTTATGAAAGAGTAAACTAGACCGATCGGTCATGTGCATTTTTTAATAAGCACAACTTACTTTGTGAAAAAAATTAATATTCTGTTTTGAATAGCCCGATGTGTGAACCCGTTTTAAAATCTGCATTAGTGTCGCATATTTTACTGATAGTGGGTCAACTTTTTGTATTACATTGTTTTTCCACTGTCGTCACTTTAACATCAACTTATTGAGAAACAAAAAAAATTTACAAAACCGTTGTTTTTCTTTGACAGAAGATATAACAGCTTATAGAAATAATTTCATTAGAAAGGCACACTCTTCTAGACCTTATTAAAAAATAAAATTAAACAAAAGAACTCTTGGTTTTTTTTAAATTAATTTTTTGGTGTGTGCGCATGCCATGTCACTAAAAACACTAAACGTGGAATAAATTTTGCACTATCAACAAATGAGCTCCCTTATCACCCTGCTTCGTTTGATCGTCCAATTTTGGGACACTCTGTATATAAATAAAAAAAACGTGTGTTTGTAACGTTAGAACTGAAGAACTGGTGCGCCGATTATGATAAAAATTTGTGTATATGTTCTATGGGTCATGAGAAGTGTTTTTAACTGAAAATAGTCCTTTGGAATCTGCAGCTTTCATAGATGCTTTTTCAATCGATATTGGCCGAAAACGTTCCCGGAAAGTAGCAGCTTCCATATAGGAGCTTTTTTGATTTCTGCATTAATACTGAAAAGTATATCATTATTACAAGAATACAAAAAGATTCTAAATTAATTTTGCAACGATACCAGTCCAAATCGGTTTTCAAAATTTAAGCGGAAATGACGATTTTTGACAAGAAAATATGTTTAACAAAAATTTGACCCGTGTTTTTCATTTTCTCCAATTTTTGTGGTTTTCGGGAGTGCTAATTAGGAATGTGGCATTCATTTTAAGGTCCGAAATGCAGAATTTTTGTTTTATGCAAAGCGAGATGGAAGCGGTGTCATTTTTGGTACTTACTAACATATACGCCTATAAATGTCGATATGTGTATCATTTTCGAGGTTTCCGTGGTACAGATTATGTTACCGACTTTTGTTTTTCGTAATTCAAGATAGAGGGCATTGTTCTTAGTGGTGCCCATCTTTTCCACGCACACCGCAATGTGAGTAACAATTTCGGTGGTGAATTACTCAATTTTGTTTTTCGCAAGGTGTGATGGAGGGAAGCGGTGTCGATTTTGGCACCTTCTTACTATTTACGTTTATAATGTGGGTATGGATGTCATTTTTGGGAGTGATTATGTTACTGACTTTCCTTTCTCGCAAGTCGAGATGGAGGTTTTTACTGTGTTTTTTTATTCGTTATCCGGGGCGGGCTATTGAGCGCTAAAAGGGAAATTTTTGATCCGGAATTCCACTACTAACCGTATTGTCGCTGTACCATAAAAAATCAACATAAATTCATCCATAAAATAAACATTTAATGACCTAAAATATACCAAATGACATTTATTTTGCCATGACGTTATAAACAAGAATTCATTTTGTAGCGTTTTATATTTTTATTGTAAGATTAAGTTTCTAATGGCTTAAAAGTTGTCCAAAATAAAGGCCTTTTCAAATTGCCCATTGAATTGGATAGCGTAGATAGAGCAAAATATTTTCATATCGATTTTTAACTAAAACGTTGAATAAAAATCTTAGTTAAGAATTAAATAAATTAATTATATGACAAAATACTGCGCTTAATATAAGTTTTGACATAGAAAATTGGGTGCGCAGGATAAATCTATCGGGCACTAATGAAAAAACATGACTTTTGTTACCTACCTATTTTCTACCAATAACGCCGATATGGGTGTCATTTTTCGGGATACTGAGTACTTTATTGGCTTTCCTTTTTCGCAAATCGAGATGTGTTATCATACTCGGAGGTTCTGCTTCTAGGAAATATAACAGCCATTGATGGTTATCCATTATACCGTCGAATATCAATATCACAAAAACTTTCTGTCTCGTTTGATTTCGTACAAGCTTCAAATATTCAAATATATATAATAATCAAAGTTTCTTTATCTGGGACAGATGGAGGAGAACAAACTTTAGTTTTTAAATAACCCCATAGAGGTAAAAATCTAATGGATTTAAATCAAGTGATTTTGGCGCCCACTGTCTAGGTCTTCCGCGGTTAATCCACGTACACTTCTTGCAAAATGTGGTAGAGCCCCAGAAGTTCTTCAAATTCTTTTTATAATTAAAATATTTTGGGCCATGTGGAAGTGTGATAAGTCCAAACCATTCATTTTCATAAATACCACACCATACCGTTTACTGTGAATTTATGTTGCTAATGGTTTACAATTTTTAAATGAGGCGTGCTTGATGAACTGGAATGTGAGTTGTTTAAATTTATACATCCGTCCCGAGTAAAAGCAGCTTCGGCAGTAAAAAATTATCTTCTTCGATACCAACAGTCTTAAATTTGCTGTACACCCATTCACAATTTTTTGTCTAACTTTTTCCAATTTTCTAAAATGTCTTGTACCGTTTGATAATGAAAAGGATGGAAATTTTATTTTTTAATTTGCTTGTGCACTATAGATTTTGAAATTTCTGTTTTTGCTGCAATTTTCATTTGCCCGCAAATTCACTTCTGCATTAACAAAAGTGTTAACTGATGGCAATCTACGATTAAGGTATCGATCTCGATATATCCGTTGTGAAATCGTCCGAACTCCATTAGCCTTGTACAAAGCGCACACCATATCCACTAAAGCTATAATGGTTCATTTTTTAATAATTTTAACAGTTACTTTTGTTAACAGTTGATCATTTTGAGAATTTACTGTAAATATTTGTAAATAATATTATTTGCTTCAAGTTAATATTTGTAACAACTTACTTGTATCTAGCTTTTCTGAAAGCTCTAACGTAGAGTAATTGTTTAGAGTTAAATTGTTCGGAAACAATAAATTTTCTTAAAAAAAATAGAATTCTAAATTTTTGTTTAAATTCAAAAACTTTTTAGCAAAATCGTCATGATTATTATGTCTAATTTAAAAGAGAATGTTATCAGCTTTTTAAACGTGCTTGCAAATAAAAATGGTTATTACTCAAGATCTTGAAGTTTCTTTAATACAAGGTGCTGTGTTGGAAGGCTCCACATTAACGTGGGAGCTTTAACGTGCGAAGTGATTCAAGTTTTCAAAATTAATTGCATTTGGTGTTTAGCTATATAGCTACCTAATACGCAACATAAATTTTTGAGATTAAATTCAAAACCCATCGCACGCACTTCACTCGTCAAAATAAATTATCACACCAACAACTAATTCACACTTAAATCATCATCAAAGTTCAGACAGCCGTCTAAATAAATTATATTATATTTCTTAGGCTAAACAAACGAAAAAAATATTATATAATTCTATTTTAAAACAGTAAAAATACTATTTTTAAAAACTATATAAATAATTATTTTTTGAAATTAATACAAATAAGTTATTTTTAATTTTAGATTTTTTATTTTTTTTTTGGTTAAAATAATTTTATTTTTGTATTTGCAAAAATAAATGAAAGGGAAAGGTTTAACCTAAAAAATTAAAATTTATTTATTTTTAATTATTTTTATAAATAGTTTATGATTTTTTTTTTAATTTATAGTTTTTTTTTGTTTAACAAATAAAAGTCAACATACTCGTATATGTCGACGAATGTCGTCATACGATGCTGATGATGATAAACTGTTTGAGGGCATATACACTTTTAACCACATTTTAATGATTTTTTATATAAATAATAAATGGGGTCCATGACTTTAGGTAGGTGTAACTGCCAAATGTTTGGGAGTTTATTCAGGTTAAGGTTTTAGAAGTTTGATATGACGTAGTACAAATGTATTGTTATTATTCTCATCCTAATTTAGATTTTCTTTATTTATTATCAATATAAATCATCCTATTGTGTTACTGTTTTGGAAGATATAATTAAAGATTTCGCTGGGGACTACAGAGATGTTAAAATATTTGATTTATAAATGAATGCTTTTGGTAAAGAGCTTTCGATTTGTTTGCATTCCTTTGACTGTAACGCATGCTTCAAGGTTATATGTTACTATGCTGGTTCTTATTTTAATAAAATAATAATAAACATAAAAAATCTTTATTCAATTTTAATTTTAAAATTTATTTAATTTAAATAATAAGTTTTATGGCTGACTGGTTATATTGCAGCGATGGTCCTGCTTCTCGAACCTTGAAATTAGAATACAATGATTTTTGATTATTTTATTTTGTGGTAAACAAAAGTAAACTTTGTTTTGGTATACATAATCTGATTTTTTTTCATAAACAAAATCCAGTTTTAACCGGTATTCTGGTTTTGTAAACACGATCATAATTATCTGAATTATATCATGACAAAATCTGATTTTAGCCGGTCGCCCCATTATGTTATCCGTGGTCTAGTGTGGCTACTGAATATAATTGGAACAATTATTTACATTAGACAGTCAAAGACACAGACATCAGACACAGGCATCAGACACGGTGCATCAGAGATCAGATATAAGACATCAGACACGACACAGAGATCAGCATCTGACAACAGATATCAGACACAGGCATCAGTTAATAATCATCAGATATCAGACATCAAACACGACACAGACACAGAGCCAGGTGCACAGAGTTATCAGACAGAGACATCAGGCATCAGACACAGACTTCAGACATCAGCATCAGACATCGCATATCAGACACAGACACAGAAACAGACCCAGACATATACACAGCCACACATACACACACACACACACAGACCCAGACACAGACATCAGACGTCAGACATCAGACACAGGCTTAGTCAAATACACAGACACACACACAGCCATCAGGCACAGACATCCACAGACACAGATAGACATCAGACATCAAAAACAGCCACAGAAACAGACACAGACACACACACACATATAAGGATACAGACACAGAGACAGATACACACACACATGTACATGATGGAGATGAAAAAACTGAGAATCAATTACGCCACTGCTTCCTCATGCCCGGCAATACTGTCTGACATAGTGTATCGTCTGCTCTCGCAGCAACCTGAATGTTCTTAGAAGTATTAAGCAACGATAAGGATTATGTACTACCAGTTACTGAAGCGGAGATTCTGAAGGCATGTGGCAGAGTGAGTAACAATAAACCCCCTGGCGCGGATGACATTCCGAATATTGTGTTGAAGGCAGCGGTTAACGCATACTCGAACATGTTCACGGAAGTATATAGTGCATGCTTAGTTGAGGAAGTGTTCTCTACGCAAAACCATAGAGAGAGTTGTATGTGACCGGCTACAAGAGGTTGTAGTTAGAGGAGGAAACCTGGCAGAGCATTTGAATTTTAAAAATTAAAAATTTTAAGGGTAGTGCTTTAAATTGGAAGCAGTCCAAAGTAATTACAAATTTAAAAAATATTTTTTCAAGTTAGATTTGCAAGTGTCTTTAGATAAATTGAAGTCGAAGTGATCCTCTATTGTATTATTTGTTTTCACTGATCTATTGTTTGGGTTGTTATCTCCGTACTCGGTGGAATGGTGTTGTGGCGCCAATAATCGATAATTACGAAATGATCTACTTGAAACATTATAATAGAGATGTTTCTCAGTACGTAGGCAAAATCAATGTGACCAAGTAGTACGTTACCGATGAAAGTGGCATCTAGATGAAGCGGTCTATTTCGAAGAGTGCAAATATTGTATTCTTTGTTGAATATGGTATGGTAATCGACCCACATTTACGTGGAATGGTTTTCTATGGTCGTAGTCCCAACCAGATTTTTTAACAGGAATAACATAAATTTATTTTGTATGCTTTCGATTGTTTTGATGTGAACATTGTGGTATGGATTCCTAACGATAACGGCGTATTCCACTTGAGATCTTTTGCGAAATATAGTGAATATAACGTTTTTATATCCTTGAACTCTCTAGTCCATCGTTTGACAAAACCAAACATGGAGTTTGCTTAAGCAATACAGTTATCGATGTGCCTGTTAAAATTAATATTTTCAACGAAGGTGACTCCCAAATCAGTAATCTCGTATATCTTCTGAATTTCTACGCCATTGTAGTTGTATGCGGTAATTATTGGATTCCGTTTGCGAAGAAAAGACATAATTTTGTATTTTTTGATATTCAAATCAAATGAGTTTTGGCCACACCACCAACTAAGTCTATTGAGGTCTTCTTGTAGTTCGATAGAATCGCGAAATTATTTGATCGTATGAAAAATGTTTACGTCATCGGCAAATATGAGAACATTTGAGTTTTTCATTATGTTCGTTATGTGCTGTCAATGAAAACAATTAAAAGCCATGGTGCAATGTGAGATCCTTGGGGAACACCAGAAGTCATTGAAAATCCAAATGTATACAAGCTTTGGAGTGCTTTATGATGACAGATAGAGTCGAATGCCTTACTGAAATCTATATATGCCACATCAACTTGGTTATGTTTCTCAATCTCGTTTATAACTATATTAGTGATTTCAACCAAGTTGGAAGAACGGTTAACCGATATATGACGTATTAATGTTGATTTAAAACTATTGCATACCAGTTCAAATCCGGTATATGTACTGGTCGAAACTAATTTGAATGCTGATATTTACAATGCGGAGTACTTTCCTGCGGAATACATTGTCTATAGACGGGATCGATCTGAATTAAATAGTTCTAAATCAAAAGGTGGTGGGATACTCATAGCTGTCCACTCTACTATCGTAAGTGATACAGTTGATTGCGACCCAACTATAGAACTATTATGTGTAAAGCTGAACATCTGTAAGAAATCAATAAATGTAATTGGTTTATATATTCCACCGAATTCGGAAACTGAGGTGTATACTAAATATACACAGTGTTTGCTTAAAATTTCATCTTCAACCAACATAGACGACAACGTGCTAATTCTGGGAGACTTTAATTTACCTAATGTCAAATGGGTATATGATATGGATGTAAATTATATCATACCTTGTAACGTGACATCGACTGTTGAAACTTCATGTATTGACTCCATCTTATCTTATGGTTTTATCCAGATTATTGATGTTCCTAACTACATTGGTAGGTTTTTGGATTTATTCTTTACAAATTCGATTAATTTATATACGGTAATCGAAGCACCCGTTCCATATATTGTTAATGACATTAACCATAAGTCGATGGAGGTCAATCTGAACCAATCAGAACTTTTATTGTCTAACTCAATTAAGAATAATTTTATATCTAAATTTTATGATTTTAAACGTGCAGATTTTGATAGCCTGATTTCATTTTTCTCATCAATTGACTGGAATGCGCGCTTCTCATTTAATGACTTAGATCATGATGTGCAACTATTTTATAATATTTTATTTAGTGGTATCGACAGATTCGTTCCAATTTCTGTTTTTAAGAATAATCGAAATAATCCTCCCTGGTTTAATAAATGCTTGATTAATTTAGGTAATCGCAAGAAGAAATTATATCGGAAATGGAAAAGATCCAACAATGCTTCTGTTAAATTTCCCTTCTCTTTTGTATCTATTGAATTTGATTCCATGCATAAAATAGATTTGATATTAAATCCGAAATCGTTTTGGAATTTCGTTCAGTCTAGAAGGAAAACATGCGGTTTTCCGTCGACAATGTCTTACAATAATGTTTCGGGCAATAACTCTATAGACGTAGCCAACTTATTTGGTTCTTTCTTCCAAAATACTTATAGACTAGATAATGTTAATAAGGGAACACTTGCGGATACAACATATAATAGTACAAACCCCACCTTGCATATACCTCGTATCACCCCGGAGGATATTATCAAATCACTCACTCAGTTTAAAGATGGCTGTGGCCCAGATGGTGTTCCTTCAAGTTTCCTAAAAAAACTTGGACATGAGCTAGCATTTCCTCTATCAATATTATTCAATGGATCACTCTCGTCGGGAATTTTTCCAGTTGCTTGGAAATCCTCACATATTGTTCCAATCTTCAAATCCGGTAATAGGAATGATGTCTCTAATTATAGGGGCATTTCTATACTATCATCAATCCCTAAATTATTCGAATCAATTGTTTGTGACCACATGTATTTCGGTCTGCAGTCATTTATAGTTGACGAACAACATGGGTTTTTCCGTGGAAGATCTACCGTGTCGAATGTAATGGAATTTTCAAAACGTGCCTTGGAGGTGATTGAGGCTAAGGCGCAACTTGACGTCATTTATACTGACTTTAGTAAGGCGTTTGACTCAATCAACCATGTTATTGTTTTGGAAAAATTAAAATCTTTTGGCATTTCTAATAATTTGTTAAAATGGATTGAATCATACCTTACTGAACACATACAGTTTGTAAAAATCAATGACAGATTTTCTAATCCGATAAAAGTGCATTCGGGAGTTCCACAGGGTTCCCATCTTGGACCCCTTATCTTCATTTTATTCTTGAACGATATCACCAAATGTGTCAAATTCGCTCGTTGTCTAATTTATGCTGATGATCTAAAAATATTTTCCCCTATAAATAATACGCAAGACTCATTTAATCTGCAGAAGGACATTGATGCAATAAGCCATTGGTGTGAAAATAATTTATTATTTTTGAATACCAAGAAATGTAAAATTATGTCATTTACCCGCTCATCGTCATATGTAATACATGATTATTGTATTAATAATGATAAGTTATCAAGAATAACTGAAGTAAGAGATCTTGGGGTTATGTTTACACAAACCTTATCAGTGAATCGGCATATTGATTTGATAATTGCAAAGGCTTGTTCTATGTTAGGATTTCTTAAACGAATTATGAAAGAGTTTAATAACCCGAAAGCTTTGATCTCGCTATATCAATCTCTTGTCCGTTCACAACTTGAATATGCGTCATGTGTTTGGTGTCCAAGTTACAGTAATCATGTCAAGAGAATTGAGGCGGTTCAGAAATCATTCTTAATTTTCTATGCCTGGAAAACTATTGGGTTTGATAATGGTAGAATGTGGTGGGAGAATGTTTTAGGCCTCCCTCCATATACCGAGCGATGTAAATCTCTAAAACTCGAGCCACTTGATATTCGTCGGCAGCATGCTGGGGCTATTTTCATTTCCAATTTACTAAATGGCGAAATAGTCAGCTCGTATTTATTATTTAACCTTAACTTGTATGCCCCTGTGAGGAATCTACGTACTCGAACCCTTCTGAAATTAGATTTTCATAAAACTAATTATGGATGTGACGAACCTTTGAATTTAATGTCGAAGTTTTATAATCAATTAAGTACAATATGTTTTGTGATTTTAATATGACGAAATCTGGAATCAGACTATCTTTAAAGGAAAACTATTTTAAATAATTTATTATAATAACTAGAATAATGTATTTCATTTGTTATATTTTTTATTGCTAAAATTGTACTGTAATTTATATTACGAATTAATTCACTAAAATAAAAAATAAAAAAAAAAAAAAAAAAAGTCTTTCAAGGCTGATAGAATGTTGTCAACGGATATAATTGGAGCAGTGATAGAGATGTTTGTATGGCTAGTTTCATCAGTGGATCCGGTATTATTCATTGGTCGGTATATACAGTTTGAAAAAATTCGGCGAACATGTCTGCTATCTCTTTGGCGTTCGAAGTGCGTAAATTATTATATGTCATAGTGGCCGGGTACCCTTCGGTTTCACGTTTAGTTCTGAAGTATTTCCATAATTATTTGGGATTTTATTTAATTTTGTCTTGAATGCCAGACAAATTAGACTTATACTTTAGCTTGAAATACGTATCGAACTCTTCGCTCTGCTTTAAGAATGCCATTTTGTCTGTTTCTAGATCTGATTTCCACATTTTAGTGTAGGCTTTGCAATTTGCGATTTTTAAGGTTTATAAGCTGGTGGTTTATAAATGTGTAACAAATTATAGTGTAGGTTTCATTGTGGTGGGCTAATTTGGTCGGTCCAGGTTTAAAGCACTCTTTTTCGGAAAATTTCACAAACTGACAATTTTGACTAAAAATATCTCTTATATGCGAATATCTATAGGCTTCTGAAAAAATTGTTAAAAGATAAAATGGTAGACCCAAACAAGGTATATTCGCCTCATACCAGAAGCTGCGCCATCCAAGCAAGGAGTAAGCATTATACTCTTAAGATTAAAGCTTTGAGTAGGAATTTAGTTTAGTTCATTCCGTATACAGTATCTCAAATTGAAAACCAATCTTAATATTTCAAAATTTCCGCATTTTGTCTCTCAATCTGTTATTATTTAGTGTTTTTTGACAGATGCCATCAATAACATCAATAAAAAGTTTTCTTCATCTAAATTCTGAAATAACTGAGCGGAGTGAAGCGACATATTTTATAACGTGACGCAAATGTAACCCACGCGTCAGTATCCGTAATATTTTGAGTAAAGAATATAAAATAAGTAGAAGTAATCATAATTTGATAAAACTTTGAAATAACATAAGTGGTCAATTTTCAAAAAAATTTATTATCAAAATTCAAAATAACGTCACTGAATAATAATAACCAATTTATAAGTGTATTCGTAATAAAGTAAACTCATCAACACGTGTAGTACGTATATTTGTATTTATATTAAATGCTCGTAGGATACAGCAGCTTAATTAATTTATTATGACAGTTGATTTGTTCAAGACAGACTATAAAAATTTGTAAAATAAAATAAATGTTTGGGTTAATGAGAGATTGAGTTATAAAATGTGCAAATAATAAAATAATAAAAATAGAATTTTCCCAATTATCAGCTAACAATTGCATATCAGAAACTTAAAATAGAGATCCACAAAAAAAAAAACACTGAATTCTGTGCAGAAAGTGCAAGATGTGAATACGTCATTTATTACGAAATGCGGATCAAATCACATGAACCGAAATTATAAAGTCAATTAATCATTTACACCACACACGCGAGTTAAAATAATTAAATAACGATTTCCATCTTAAATTGTTGAATTATTTATTACGCCAATAATAGAAAATATACAAAATTTCAAAAATACATTTTCTCTGTTATTATGTTACGCTCCGGGAAAATTAATCGCATCCCGCACAATTTAGGTGCGTGAATTTCGTTCAAATTTTAAATTACACTTGGCTTTGATTTGATACGTGCGAGTAAATTTACCTAATTTAAATTTGTCGTTTACAAAATAAAATTAATTCTCTCCTACCTATAAAATATGTCGTATCGGCGGATTGTTCAAAAATAACAAAGTGTACCTATTTTTGGAAATTTGGATCACTGCTATAACACAATATGGCTAAAATAATAAGGACGACATAAATTTATTTTTAACGAACATTTTTCTATTTTTCACTTCATTCAAAAGATATTCTCAATAGACAAATAAAATCCTGCATGGAAAATTCGTTTCGTTTATTTTAATGGCCAAACATAAATTTATAATAATAAAATTATTTATTATGCATAACGATGGTAATGAAAATTATAAAATGTTTTCCGTATACATTTATCCGTATCCTTTTTTACATTTTCGATTCATTTTCGATCTCGTCAGTAACTAAAATAGTGGGGAAGAATTTACAAAGCTCCAACTATAAATCTGCTTTTCCTGACTTATTGCGGAAAATAATGGCGACGATTCAGCGAAATCTTTTATTTATCTTTTCTTCCATTCTTCTGTAAAATTTTGATAAAAATAATCGGAATTTTTTATTTTTTTTCAATTCCATATTCTCAGGGAAAGCCAGAATAGTGCCACAGGGGGGAATTCCGTCTTAAAAGTTTTGATTCCGGTACGGTTACAGAGGTTTTTCTTGCAATAATTTTTATAGCACTGTTGGTAATTTCTGTTGTATTTTTTCAGCCATATAATTAGTGTGATCGATCAGACCGTTAAATATCCTAATTTAGTATACAAATTCGTTCATCGTGAATGAGAAACAAATATTTTAATTTTAATTTCCAAGAAGTAGATTAATGCTGATCGAGCACCTTGCCCGCATTTGTCGTGCAAGTTTTAATTATTTTGAGGAGAAGGGTTTATTGTGATGAACTCCCTCATTTGGTTGTTATTCGGCCAGTTGATATCTATGGCAAAGAAAATTGGTTTTGAGCGAACTGATCGACTAGTTCAACCGGGTTATATGTATAGATGATAAAATGTGGTAATAATGAGACGAACTACATTCAAAACCCGAATATACCGGTTGCGTTGAACAAGGAGTACCTACTGTAGATGATTAAGGAGTTATTTTAATATTGCAAAAAATCTTGCAGCAAGTTGAAATTGTGCCGCGCAAACAATGTTAATTAGGCGATGTTGTTTGTTGATGGTGTCATTTGCTAGAATGTTGTTGGCGGATACTTGTCGGCCGTCTACCTCGATGCGAGATGGTTGCACAACACTATGTCGATAAAAATTTGTACACACGAGTGGCAAGTTCCATAGCCTCGTATTCTTTTTATTTTTCAGTAATATACCTTCCAAAGCATTGGGTCATGGGTGTTCGTGATATCATTGTATTTTTCAATATCGCTATCTTCCTTGTTCGGTAGAATACTCAAATAACGAATTGCTTCGACTTCCAAATAAGCCATGATTTGCATAAAGTCCGTCGCAGTAAACTGTTACATCGAACACATTTACTAGAACTGTTAATATCGGATAATAATTCATGCTAAGAAATAGGTCTACCGAAACCATTTGAACCAATTTGAAAAAGGTTCTGGCTTTCCCTGGGAATAGGGAATTGGGAAAAATATTTTCATAGCATTTCTATCCAAATTGTATTTTTCTGGTCTACTGAAGGAATAAGTTTAGTGCAAAAAATTTCAAAACAAAGAAACGTTTGTTCCCCAACATTTTTCCAGGCAAAAATATTTTCTCATTTGATTTTGTTTCAAAAATATTTACACCAAACTTATTCCCTCAGTAGGCCAGAAAAATACAATTTGAAAAATACAAATGTCAGGCGCATATTCTTTAATTTCAATCGGAAAACTCTATTAAAAACTCTATGACCACATTTTGCGTATTTTTGAAACTAATAGTTATTTCAAGAAATTTGTTCTTTTTTAGTGTAAGTTGTGTTCTCATACGTTATTAAAGCCTGATTTGCCTCTATAAATTATATTAGAGCTTTATTAGATGTTTAGAGATATGCCCTAATCTTTGTTTTGGTTTTTCCATTTTGGGAATACAAAATGTGACTTGACTGATAAACGTATGCAAAAATAGAACTCTCCGGTTTTATATCAGTAGAAAATTTTCGTCCACTTTTTAATCGAAAATTTTCGCGAATTTCAAGAACACAAAAATTTAAATTTTCGATTGGGATGACGTATTTGGTACTTAGAATATCTAATAAAATTTAATTTGCAACTTACTAATTTATTTTAATTATCATGTCTACCTGGCATTTAAGTCCTTCTAAATTAATTTTACTTAAACATCTAAATAGTAAAATTTCAAAAATTAACGGCTGAATACTTTTTGTCTTTCCATTTACTTTAATCTTCATTCAACATTTGAGTTTTACGGACGTATCTTTACCTGAAATAAACAATAATTTAACTGTTACTAAAGAAGTTAATTAAAACTTGAATAAATTGCTTAATTGGGCTAAATTCCCAATTCTGCTCAAATTGTGGGATTAAACAAGGAATTAGTCAAACACTATCTTTCACGGAGTGCAGTGTTTGGAAAAGTTGTATCACCCACAAAGCAAAGGCATTATTGGAGTAAGAAAAATTAAGAAGGCTGCTGGGCTCATTTGGTTTTACTCCGCTGCATACTACTAAGCATCTGTTTTTGTCGAATCTATTCGAATAGAAACAGATATTCCGATATCTACTCGATCTTAAATTTTCATACATATTTTTTTTATGTTTTTTTTTTTACTGTTCTTCGTCACTTTCATTTTGCAATACATTCGTAGCTGGCGAGCTGATTTTACACATTTTTAACAAATATCAACGAATTAAAAACCGATTATGTAACCTGCGGATATTACGAAAATACCTTGTGATTACCAAAATCAATACGATTGATTAAACGAGGTGGAACTTCAGGCTTAAGCTTTTCCCATAAGTTTGGAGACCCCAGTATTTTTGGCCGAGATCAATCTAGCAGAAGTAGCATCTTCCATAGGAGCTTTTCTGATTTTTTGCAAATATTTTGACGGAAAAACTCATTTACGAAATAAGTCGAGCTCAAATTTTATATTTTACTGGAAATGGCGAGTTTTAATAAAAAAAAAAAAAAATCCGCCAAAATCCAGCATGTCTACAGACGAGGCGGATTGGCTATTTGGAATACAATTTCATACTAAAGCTTTTTTCATAAATTGTTTTCTTTGCACATTTGTCGTAAGAAAATATCGGGTGTTGGCCAAAATAATCACACCCCTTCGGATATTTTATGATTTATATTATTATGTATATTCAATATAGAAAATAAACAGTTATTAAAAAGAAATTTAGAAATTTTTATGTGATTATATTGGCATTATAGTATTCAGTACCGAGACATTTTTTGGAACCGGGATTTCAGTGCTGCAGAGTTGCAAAACCGGATACTCGGTTCTGGCACCGGTGCTGAAAACGTAAATATAAAAGAAGAAATTACAAGTTAAAAATTAATTATAAAATCCATTTTTTATTTAATAATTAAAATATTAATGAAAGTAAAAAAGAAAAATTCAATATTAAATAAATAAAATTCAATATATGGCTTTTATATATATTTTTTCAGCTAACTTCCTATGTTTTCTCTGATGCGGCTTCCATTTTAAAATGAGATCTTAGAGAACACAAAATGTCTAAAGTTTCATCGTTTAGTCGATCGACCTTTTGTGTATACATTTCAGAACTGGAAAACACGCGCTTTGATTCTACGCTCGTAGGTGGAATTGCTTGCAGGTTTTCATAGAAAGTCTACAGATTCTTTCCTCGATTACTCTCCAGTTTGAAAATGGCCAATTCTTTTTTAATGACGTTAGTTACAACCTTCATAGTTTTTCTTGGTGGAGTTATCGTATAATTGACCTCTCTACTGGTAATGGCACGGTCTAACAACGACAATTCTTTAGAAATTTCAGTAACAGCGTCATTATTTGAGTCCGAATCAGATGAGAGCAAATCGTTTCTCTTGGGTGGATTTGAGGGGCCAACGCTGTGTTTTAATTTTCAAATCGTTCGAGCATAATATATAAAGTATTCCATCTTGTCGTCTCATCAATCAGCAATTGCATTTCTTTTCCAAATTCTGCTCTGGTGTATGTTTGAAAAATATTGTCGTTCTTACTTGGCGATTTTCAAAACCGCTTGACCATATACTTTCTGGATAAGAGCATCCAGATTATCTGCCAGTTCTTGTTCATCCTCCTTCAATTCAAGTTGGAACCCTTCGTCTTGATCATCATTATCGCTCTCTGAAACAGAGTCACCGTCGTCATTATAAGGTGCTTGCTCAGGCGATCTAGGTTTTTGATAGAGGACATCTAACACTGCTAAATGAATTCCGTGAGCGAAACAGAGTAGTTGGTAACAGGACTCTATTTTTTTGCACCACAGCGGCATCGTCTGTTATAATGCACATGATGTTTTCATGCAAGTTTAACCCTTACATCTCCAGTCTTTCTTCAATAAGTTTGATGCAGCATTCTGCTGGCAACGATCCACACACTTGTACTAGCCCCAAATTACAAAATTTTAATTTATCGTGCATGTTTATATTTAAATAGCATCGGTTTCTAGACGAAGGCCACTCATCGAAAGTGATTCCAAATAGCTTACCTTGGAATTTCAATCCTTGTACTTCAAATTTATATTGTTGCCGAATAATTTGTGTTCTGAATGGTATTAGAACGATCCGTATTCGATTCGATGTCTTAGTTGTAGAAGTTTGTAAATTGCTGCGCTTTGCTAGTAGTGTTGATGTTCTTTCTATACACATTCTTATCTCGATTGTCAAAGTGTACATAAGTCTGAACTGCAACTTGTATTTAAAATAAAAATAAAAATTAATAATAAATTGTTCTCATTTACAGTAGTTATATCTCGACAATTTCTACAAATAAAGTGCTTTTGTGTAAAAACTAATTAAGTTTATTAAAATAAAATTACAATATTGATAATTGTGTTAGTGGCGTCACATCTAATAAATCCCGCCAATTTTGCAAGCCTCTACAAGTTGCTCGATGTGTTCCGGTAACATCACCAAAGAAAGGTTTCCAGGTATTAAGTGCGGTGGTATATGTGGAAAATTTTTTCATATACGGTGTGCCAACATATCCAATGACCTTGTTCAAAGCATAAAAGAGTGTTCCGCAAATTGGCTATGCTTATCTTGTCGCTCGTTACCAAACCAGTCGACATTAGTGAATAAGGATGAAGCGTCCGAATTAACAATTTCACTGGACACGGCTTCCAACATTGGTTTTCCTGAAATTATGCGGCAACTAAAAAATCTAGAAAAAAAAACTTACTACATTAGAGGAGTTATATGGAGTTGCGACTTCGAATTAAAAACTGAAAATGCATAATTGAAAAATCGAATTGAATATCTTGAGGAACAAATATTATCACACAACACAAAATTACATGTATTGGAAGCCGTTCAAGATAAACCGAACCAATTGGAGAATGCCTTCAGCATTACCATCAGTGACTTACCAATGAAACATGATGATTTCGTGGCCTTGTAGTTAATGTAATTCAAAAACTACTCAACTCATTTCAATCCGACGACATATTATCCGTCGATCCAATTCCACGATCCAATAAAACAACTAACTATAAATAAAACCAGCACAATGATGTTTTCAAAGAATTTTTTTTATTATTAAATTAAAATCCACCCAATTAAAAAACAATATTTTGTCGCAACACAACGTATATACATCATGCACTATTTGACCCGGTTCCAGTCTCAGCTTTACAGAGAAGCTAAAATAATCAAATTGAAATATAATTACAAATATTGATGGTGCAAAGCCGGCCAAATTTATATACGAAATCAGCTGAATCAGATGTTCACCGAATACAATCGCTCAACGATATTTTTCGGATTAAAGATTCTGCTCGTCTGCATCCACTTGATTAACGTTGACCTGCCAGAGTTTCGCGTAAAGATCCTGAAATTATATAAGTTTTTGTTAAGTATTATAGTTTATGTTCTTTTGCATGCTCAGCTTGTTAGTATATTTCTCAAATTAATTATTTATATAATACTTATCTTTTTGTTTGTACTAAATTTTCGATTTGTTTTTTATTTCAATTTCAATTTTAGTACACAAAATTTTTTTTCACTTTTTCAATTGTTTACAAATTTTATTTATGACGTCTTTAAAATTTTATTATTTTAAGTTGGTATTAAAACCTTACAATTGCCACTTTGGCATTATAATAATAATAAAATATAATATTTGAGTCATACAGTTGTCAAACTTTTGGTAGGGTTGATATTATTTTTATAGTAAGTTTTATATTATTGGGTACTAAATTTTTGTTTTGTTATTGTATACGTAATAAGTTAGTACTTTATTTTTCATTTTTAAACAAATGGTTTTACTTTTTGTACCCATGGTGCTATAAAATCTTATATTTTAAACTCAAACGCATAATTAACGTAACTTTTTTTATTTAATGTTTTGTTGTTATAATTTATTTCTACAAAATAACTTGCTGATTTTAATTTTAATTTTATATCAATTTCATATTAAGTTCTGCTTTAGTGTAATATCGAAACACAATTTTTGTTACTGTTTTTGTAGAAAGTTTCGATGAGCCAGGCAAATGTTTGTAATTATAACTTTTTATTACAAAACATAAGGAGTTAATTAAGAATTTGGATATAATTTTTTTAACTGAGACCTGGATTTCGAGTTCGGAAATCAATAATTATAATTTATCTGATTTACGTTTTTTGCAAATTGTAATGATTCGTATAGGTCTGGTGGCGTTGCTGGCTTTATTAGATCGACACTTAAATTTCAATTTTCTGCTTTAAATTTTTCATCAGCGGATGCTGTCAAATTAATAGTTTATATTGAGAATACTAGTTTTTGTTTTATTCTAGTTTATAGATTGAATTTTGTTTCAACAGATATCTTTTTTAATGAATTAAATAATTTCCTTGTTACAGTTAAATCAAAAAACAAAATTTTACTTGGAGACATTAATATTGATTTGTTACAGGATTCATCTTTGAAGGATAAATATTTGTTGTTGTGTGCTTCTTTTGGGCTGGATTCTTTAATGAATAGTGTTAGTAGGGCAAGTTCAAATACGTGTGTTGATCACGTCTTTTCTGAAATATTTCATTTCAGATTCTCTCTTGAGGTTAAAAGTTTAGATCTACATGTGACTGACCATAACACCATAATGCTAGCATTAAAACCACACAGTCCAATGAAGAATATCCCGCGATATGAAACTCGATGGCAAACAAGAATTGATTTTAGAAATGTATCAGAAACTTTGACGTTTTGTGACTGGACTTCGGTGTTCTCTACTGATGATCCAAATTTGGCGTATCCGATTTTTATTAATAAACTTACCGTTAAATTGAATAATATTAAATTGATCACAAAACTCCCAAGGCGCGATTTCAAAATTAAACCATGGATGACAAATTCATTACTCAATTTGATCAATTATAAAAACAGTTTAGCCAAAAAATTGAGAAAGAATCAAAATAATGCGGCACTAAACACAAAATTTCAAAGCGTAAATGCCAAACTAAAATATTTTATTCCACAAACCAAAGAACGGTTTTTCAAAACTAAGTTTTGTTCCGCTGTAGACTTAAAACCTAAATGGAAGGTTGTTAATGGCATTTTAAACAATGTACCAGGCAATAACGCAATTCCATCAATTGATGTTGGTGATAACAGAATTGAAACTGATCCGTCTAAAATTATCAATATTTTTAATGAATTTTTTATCAACGCACCTTACTACATTTTGGTTCCGAATGAAGAAAACGTTTGCATTGATGATACTGTTAGAAATACCTTAACTCTTTCAAATTTTAACAGCATTAGTTTTTTCTTTTTCCCTGTTTGTGAAAATGAAATATTTACGATCGTAAGTGATCTAAAAAATAGTGCTTCTTACGGTATTGACGAAGTATATAATAGTAGTATATAATAATTAAAAAAATTATTGAGACCGTAGTTCATGTTTTGACTTTTATTTTCAATAATTGTTTAAAACAAGGGGTTTTTCCAGAAAAACTCAAAATTGATGTCGTAAAACCACTATTTAAAAAAGTTTTACACTTAGATACCAATAATTATCGCCCAATTACTCTTTTAAGTACGTTTTCAAAAATTTTTGAGAAAATAATTCCGAATAAATTATTGGGATATCTTGAAAAAATTAATTCTCTTGATAGACGACAGTATGGTTTTATAAAGAACTCTTCTACTGAAAAGGCATTAGTCTCATTCTTGTCGCCTCTGCATCAACATTTGAATGATAATATGAAAGCTTCTGCGCGTTTTATTGACATTTTCAAAGCATTCGATACTGTTAATCACAAAATATTATTATCAAAATTATATAATATCGGTGTGAGAGGTTTTGCACTAATTTTGTTTAAATCATACCTTCAAAATCGTAAGCAAAGTGTATGTATTGATAATATCTTCAGCGATGAGAAAACTGTCAATATCGGCGTCCCACAAGGATCAGTTTTGGGACCATTATTATTTTTAATATATTATAATTCAATTTTTAGCCTTCATTTGCGTGGTTCTAATGTCTCGTTTGCATATTATATGGCCTTATTGTGTTCGAGCCCAAATATGGAATTTGTTAATCATGCTATTAAACAAGACATTGCTTTACTAAAAAAATGGTTTTACGTGCATAATATGATACTGAGTTGCAGGTCAAAAATAATGAAATTTAACGTAAGTGGTACAATTCATGTCCCCCTTCAAATCTCATTTATCATTCATTTTCTTGTACACAGAATATTTGTGATTCCCATTGCGTTCCAATTGAAACCGTGAACTCCTTTAAATATCTGGGGTTACACTTAGACTCGCAACTAAATTTCAAAGAGATGGTGAATAATTTAAAGAGTAAATCGAGGATGGCATTACTGTCCTTTTACTATTTGAAAAAGATTTGTAGTCCTGAATTTATGAAATGCCTATACTACGCTATAGTTAATTCTCGCATTCAATATGGAATTGCATGCTGGGGTGGTATTTACTTATCAAATATTAAACCTTTTATCTCAGTGCAGAAAGCAGTATTGCGAATCATTAACTTCCTGCAAAAAACTGCGCCATCATTTCTGTTGTTTGTTAAATTACAAATTTTGCCCCTTCGGTACCTTTATGCTTTCAAAGTGTTAAAAGCTTTCTATATAATTAGCGGCAATCGTATGGCTAATTATTTGAGTAGCGTAACATATAACCTACGCAACACAAATAGATTAAGAATTCCCTTTCCTAATAAGGAACATTTTAAAAGATTCTACACATATACAGCCCCGAAGTTTTATATTCAATTACCACCCACAATTTTTGCAACAAATAATCTTCATGAATTTTGTAGATTATTAAAAGATTGGTTACTAACAATTAGCAACATTGAAACTTTTTTTGAAATTTTTTTTTTAAAAAACTTTTCGCTTTCATTTTTTAACTTTTTCTTTTCATTTTTTATTACTTTTTTAACCTCAATTATTTTTTTAAAGTCCGAATTAATGGTAGTCGAATATTGCGAATTTTTTATGATTTATTGAAAACTCCTTCCTTGTTAATTACAAAATCAGGCTAATTATAAATTGTTATACATACATTAGTTTGTTTGATATTATACAGTTAAGTACATGATTTAAATTTATTAAAAGTTGTTCATTTTTATTTTAACTTATATTTTAATATTTTAATTTATTATAAATTGTTTATTTTTATTTTATGTTTAATTGTATTAAGAATCGTATCTCCGATACATTTTTATAAATTAGGAGTTTACTAATAGAGGGAAAAAAAACTTTCATCTACAGGTCTCCTAAAAGGTTTTAACACAATATTGTGAAGAAATGTAATATGTTTTTGGAGAGAACTTGTTGATCCACCTGTTGTCTTCAATTGTTTATGACAACGTTTACATTTCGCAAACTCACCAGAAGTGTTGTCACGTAGGAAATGCTCCCATAATGGAGTTGTCGATAATTATGAAAATTAACTTACCTTTATCTAATCACCAATGCATTAATTTAATTTACAACGAATATAGCATAAAATTTACTATTACACTTTGTGCGATTTTTTTCCGTGAAACTTTCTAACAGTTGGAAATAAAAAAAACTAATAATTAATCGAAATATAATATTATTTGAAAAGTAATTGAAATATGTCTATAATTTTATTTGCGATAAAAAAAACGTTTATATACCTCGCGCGTCGTTTTGTTTTAGCGAAGTATTAAAATGATGTATTTTTTTCGTCATGATTGTGGATTGTATTGTGTAGAGACGAGAATATTTTATTCTATTTTTGATTTTTACTATTTATCATGCTCAAATTTCGACGAATTCGTCTCTGTTTTTACTTTTTATTATTTTGTAAAAGTATTTATATTTTCAGTTTACTATATTTATTTCGAAAACTATATTTTTTTAATAAAACAATATGAAATGTGTAGCGCCAAAAACCGGAACTTTTTCTAAATTTAATCCCGGTTTTTGACTCCTAAAAATGTCCGCTATTTCCGACAAACCGGGTTTCGGGATCTCGGTATTTAATGCTCTAATTGGCATGTCTTTTGAAATTTTGAGATGTGGTCGACTACGTACGGCAAATGGTCGCTTAACCCAATTATATTTAAAAAAAAGTACAAAAAATATTAAACATTATAAAAAATAAAAAATTTGTAACCGTAAAAAATAACGCTATTGGAGAGAGGAAATTAATAATCGAAACCAAACGACAAGGGTGGTAACCGAACGAAAGTAATAATCGACCTGAGTTAATACGAGATGGTTTTTCCTCCACTTCTTATATGCAAAATTTGTCTCCATATTTAAATTATTTTAATGTCAATGATTTTAGAATTGTATGTTTGGAATCTAAAGTTGCATGTTTGGCTATTCAAATTAAAACACATATAAGTAACTGTAAATTGAACCATCTAGGAGTTAGTTTTATTTTTGCATAAATTCAATTTAATAAAATAAAAATGTTGGGAAATATTTACCAAGCATTTTGGTAAACATGCACAAATTTCCCGGTAAATGTGGACATTCACCGATTTCATTTTCATTTTAGTATCAAAAATATTATGAACTTATCTAATATCGTAACCAATTAAACAAAATGAATTTTTATTGTCTAACTTTTTGTATTTAAACTATTTTTTTTCGGCAGCCTAAGTGGACCGACGTGACGAAATACAGAAACGATTACCCATCTACACTTTCAATAACTGCATATTTAACTAATCTCATCTAAACACACGCACATAACGATACGAAGCGAAATATAGAAAACAATAAGACAAAGTTTCGTACCCAAGTTTTATGATAAATTAATAAAGTTTCACAATAGCCAGTTGTCCACAGCAATATTCTGTATACATTTTTGCATTGTGTCCACTTACCCCATATATTATACAGATAATGAGGAAAACTAATGTACCATATGGTTTATAAAATCCCCTTTATACATAATTGTCATATATTCATATTTGTATATAAATATATCATAGAATGTGTGTACACTTTAGATAACCAAATTATAATATCAAATTTCCTTTTATATTATGCCAAGAGATTATGCTCGTTCATCAATTCTGTATATAGAATTCCAAGAATTGATTTTAAATATCTACATAAAAAGTATTGCAAACAAAACAATTCAAGCTTTTAGACTCGCACCAAATGTAAATCCATAAACAAAAGATATTCGAGTACGAGGAAAACTTCAACCCATATATGATGATGAAATGACAATAACAATGTGATGAATTTCCTTCTTATTTACGCTCCACTTAATTCGGCTATAGTGACAAAGGTACACCAAAAAACCCAGCTATGTACAAAAATTTTCATCAAATTACAGAAGACGTCAACGTATAAGGATTTAGGTTTCCAAAGGCAACATAACTACGAATGAACTGGTTATGGATCAAACAACATATTTTAGGTAGATTTCGTGCTAAACACTGTACAATTAAATCACAAGAAGTTAATTACGGTAATTAATCATTCGTGAGCTAATTTTTTTTAAATGTTATCATATAAAATATGAGTCAAACAACTTTTATTGAACGGAAACTAAATCAAACTATACATTCTTATAACTTCTTCGGTTACATATACGAATACGATATCTAAAAATAGTTTTACGAAATAAAGCAAAGAAAAATTATAAATTTTCCTTTTCCTGTCCACAAATCATTAAAAGAAAAACAAAAAATTTGTTTGGAGTTTAACCGAGTTATATTTTATCAACCCTATACGATCACAAGGTTGTACCGTAAAAATATATAAACGATAGTAAGAAAACTTAAAGGGTGTGTTTTAAAAATAAATTGAGTGATTTATCTCTTGATATGCGGCAAAATGATATCTGATTAAAATCTGACACGGTTTCGATTATGATGATGAGTTCATCTTTATAGGTTTGACGTCAAAGCATCTTTTTGTTACAAAAAAATTTAGACTTTGCCTGTTATTACACTCAACTCAAATATACACGAGCGCGCCCAAATTGTATTAAGTTTCATTTTCATTCATCATCATTCGCCACAGAATCAGTAATTAGAAATTATCTTTAATGTTATACAATTTTTAAAATAAACAGATGATCTTGAAATTTGAATTTGTTGGAATTAGGTGGGCGACTTTTCTTTAGTAGTAAATTTCTTTGCTGGGAAAACGTAAATATAGAAATACGTATCTACTTTGACATGACATGCGTGCGCGGTGATGATTTTTCAGGTATACGCTTCAATGTTAATATTCAATGTCGAATACCACAAATATATGTAATGTGAATCACAAAAATATTTTTAACATAAATATTTAAAATAAACATTTTAGTAAACTCAAAGAAACAATAATAAAACCTTTAATTTAATTGGAGGGAACCGACTAAAAATTAAAGGGGTTTTGAACAAAATTATTAATCTTCTGTTCTGATGAGTGGATATAATCGGATTTACGCGAGGAGGGGAGACTTCCAAAAATTGAGAAGATAGTTTGTTTCCAAACCTTTCCAAATTTTCGGAAATTTTATCTCATCGCGTAAAACATAATCCGGCCAGTTTAATCCGGAATAACACTACATTTCACAATTGAATATTATTCACTATCCATATATTAAATATACCAGCATAGCTATATATAGTGACATATTTAAAGGGTGAAATTGTTAATGCCAAAGCTGGCCCTGGAATTAGGTGTTAGAAAAGAAAGTACAACCTTAAAATTTGATGAAACATTTTATTTTTAAAGCCTTTGGACGTTAATTCGATATAGTTTCCACCGAAATTAACTCAAAACATTCACTAAACATTTGGCCAACAAATTTCTGAAGAATATAATTTAAAAAAAATCAGAAATATTGAAACAAAAATGGCAGCGAACAGTTCTGGTTCAATCTGTTTCAAAGAAAATTATCAATTTCTATCAACGTCTTTCAATAAATTCTAAAAGATTTGGGATTTGAACTTCAGTGATTCTCGCTTTGACAATTAGTTCATGCAATACGAATTTTCCCATCATAATAAAAGTTGGGTATTGGCCACATAATCTAGTTTATTATGCTGTTCTTATACTGTTCTGATATTACTAAGTTTATTTATCAAAAGCAAATTCAAAGAAATCGTTAAATATTTCTTGTAACTTTGAAAAAACACCCTCGTGATGACTGCTAATAATAATTATAAAAAGGCTAAATACTGTGTCAGAAAAATAAAAATTCTATAATGACAAAGCACCCATTCTCCCCTAGAAAAAGGTGTATCAACATCCTTTCGTTAAAATTTAAAAAAAGGTAGATTAACGTAAAAGATGGTGCGGCCCACGTTGTAACGAAAATAAAATCTTATTGATGGAACTTATAGTAGCGCCAATTAATTTGTGTAATACGGATTCGGAAAACGTTGCTCGGCGAAAATCCAATAAGTCATTCTCGTATTTTGAATATTATTGGTAAATATTACAGTTTACTAATCTTTCATATATCTTCGACACAGAGGGCACATTACGTTTAAAAATAAATAAAGGTTCTTCTTCGGTACACACGTATAGCTTAAAATACGTGTGTACTGAGCGCCTGTAGCTCCACTCTAGTATAAATTTTTTCGAGAGGTACTAGGCTCGAATCCCACCAGAGATTGGATGCAAAACGAATTTTCGTCATCGATTACGATCGGTGATGTTAATTAACACCCCTAAAACTCTCTGTTGAAAATCAGAATTCAGCGACGACCATGCATCAATTTATAGATTTACATGGATCTTGCAATATGCAGGTGGTATACTGTAATTTTGTGAATGGGTGATGTGTGCGTGACTGAAATGGAGGGTAGTGTATTAGTTGACCTTCAAATAATATTAAATCCACTGGACAATTAATAATTTCTTAAAAAACGAAAAAATCTCACCTTATAAAATCACGAGCAGATCACTAATCTTTTGAAAGATCCACCAGTCGGCGTAATGACACTACGTTCAGAAATTAGTGTGATTTCGTTAAACTATCCATCAATTTTCCACCACAACCGTACATATATAAAACCCGGACAGTTTGTATCTGACATCATCATTCATATGGTCAATATCGATAGCCCTTCCCAGTTCCCGAAACATAATTTGAATTGATCTACTTCATAAATTGTAAAATCTTCTGGGCCGTTACTGTGATTTGTTTGAATTGAGGATGAATCCTCTCAGAATTTTGCAATGCTGAGAGTTCGAAATATGGGATAGAATTGAATGGACTTTAAGAATCTATAGTAAATAATTGTAAGGCCTATGAATTCTAACATCCTATTTATGTAATCTGGGGTTTTGCGCAATTTGAGATTATTTCGAGTATATAGCACGGCATTATTCCGCTCATAAGGGGATGGATACTGACCATTATAAAAGCTCCTAAAACCAGGTAATTTATATTTCACCTCGAACTATCGCTCATGATTTCTTAGCAAATAGGAGGGGATCTAATTTTTTATCGTAACAAATCGCTGAACAAACTTAAAAGAGTGATTTCGGACATTTTAAGTTTACTATTGAGATATTTAGTTCGCTAAAATACATTTTTATCAGCTATCAATGTAAAATTCATTTCCAAAAATTTAAAATTCAATAAAATTTTAAATAAGAAATTTTTGAGAACACAAACTCCATTACTATTTTCATGGTAAATAAGGGGACAAAAGATATTGTAGTAAGTCTTCAAGTTGAGACTTATTTATTTATTCTATTCAGCTAATTACAGATATTATCCTATTACAATTAGCTTAGAGTAAAAATTGATCGATATAGTGTAAATTAATAATTATAAAACATAAAAAATAAAATTAAAAAATGTACATATATAATAAACAATACATAACAATCATATATGTAAAACATATTTAAAAATAAAAAAAAATAAATAAAACATTAACAATAAAAACTATAAAGTTGAATTATATAAATTATTAACAATAAGTTTTTTATAAGATGATATTGAAAACGAAAACAGATCAAGATGATTAAAAAATAAATTATGATGTCTTTGCAAACGAACCATTGGTGAATACAATATTAACTATTTTTATAAATTGGAATATCAAAATATTCCATGTTTCGAATAAAATAGTTAGGTTTTGGTTTAATTTTAAAAACATGTAGCAAATCAATACCAATATAACCATTCAATAATTTTAGTAGAATTATTTCATCAATATAAATTCTTCTACTATTTAATGTCATAAAACCATATCTTTGCAATGAACATTATACTGTTCATAACCGTTTTTAAATTTATAATTAAGAAACCTTGTAATTTTTTTCTGAATTTTCTCCAAACTATTTATATAAATCTTATAGTTAGGATTCCAAATTGTCGATAGGTATTCTAATTTAGGTCTAACAAGTGAATTAAAAAGTAAAATAAATGATTTTTGTAAAGAAAAATTAGCACATATTCGTATAACCATACCAAGTATTTTGTAAGCATTTTTGATAATGTTATTAATATGAAGATCAAATTTAAAAGTACTATCCACTGTAATACCTAAATCTAAAAAACTATCATACACTTTTAGAGTAACGCTATTAATATCATAACTAAAATTCACGTTGTAAACCATTGGCTTAATTTTTAAAACACCGCATTTATACTAGCATTAATAATCATATGGTTTTTATTACACCATAACTGCAAATTATTTAAACTGTTTTGCAAAATGTGACATTCATTTATTGATTTAATCGAATTAAACAATTTTAAATCCTCAGCAAATAAAAAAACATCACAATCTAGTACATCCACTACATCATCAATAAACAATAAAAATAAAAGCGGTCCTAAAATAGATCCCTGAGGTACACCGGACGTTGGACTGAATTCTGAAGATTTATAATTATTAATAGCCACAAATTGAATACGATTAGTAAGGTAGGATTTGAAAAAATTTAGCAAATCTATGAAGCCAAATTTGCCTAGCTTGTACAACAAAATTTCATGATTTTCTTTATCAAACGCCTTAGGAAAATCTGTGTAAATGACATCAAACGGATAATGTGAGTTTAGATACCTATGAACAAAATTTGAAAAGTATAAATGATTGGATAAAGTAGATCTGATGCGAAAACCCATGTTGTTTTATCGAAATGTGATTATAAATATGATCACTTATTTTAATGTGAATAATCCTTTCAAATATTTTACTGCATGTATTTAAAATTGATATCGGTCGATAATTTTTTATATCAGACTTAATTCCCGATTTATAAACTGGAGTAATTCTTGCTGATTTCCAACGTAATGAGAATATATTATTACTCAGTGAATGATCAAAAATAATCTTTAACGGATAGTTTATCGATTGCGCTAAAATCGTTTTCTTCAAAAATATTATTTACGGGCTCATAAACTGAAGCAAAATATAATCTGAACAGTTCACAAATATCATTAGGATTTGACGCATATTCATCATCTTTATTCATTATTGATGGAACATAATTTTGTTTTTTTAATTTTTTTGCATAAGACCAAAAACCTTTACGATTTAAACTAATATTCTTTTCCACATTATTTAAATATTTATTGTAAGCAAATTTAATTAATCTTTTGGTCTTGGAACGTAACACTGTGAACATATGGTAATAATCAATATCATTAGTTTTTTTATATTTAACTCTGAAATTTTATTTCAATTGAATAAATTTGATAATTTTCAGAGAAAACCACGGAGGATACTTACTGTTACTAGAATTAAAAGATTTAACATTAGTTTCAATAATATCATAAATTTTTGTGTAAAATCTGTCCACTAAAAAATCAACATTTGAATTATTAATAAGCAATATTTGTGACCAATTTATACTGCAGATTATGTTGTTAATTTGTCGATAGTTACAGTTTTTAAAATCATAAATTTTGTTACGTGTTTGTTTAATGTGATGGATGTCTGCTACCTATTTTTAACAAAATGTCAAGAGCAGGATGATGACGATCAACAATAGATAAAGGATCTAAACTTTGCGAAAGCTTAATTAACGACGAATCAATGTTAGATAATACCAAATCCCGAATTTTATTATTGTAAAACTCATACAATCAATTAATGATCGTGATTTAATTTCAAAAATTAAACTTGGATCTGGCTCTAAATAATTAGAATTATTTATACCTGATAGCCAAGATACTGTAGATAAATTAAAATCACCCTAAATTAAAAATTTAGAAGAAGATTTTGATAAGTTTAATAAATCACTTAAATGTTTAAAATACTTTTTATTTTCATCAGAAGTTACTTTAGGGTAAAAATACTGAATATTTATGAACAAGTTTTTGTAATTGAATTTTAGACAGATCCCCACACTTCTTCACTAAATTTCTCCCATTCACAAACACGAAATGAATCAAATTTTGACTTTACTGCAATCAAAGAACCCCCACCACTAGATTTATCAGGAAATAGTGTTAAATCACGATCTTTCCTATAAACAGTATAATCATTAGAAAATAGTTCACTATCAAAAAAAGTATCATCCAGATTAGTTGCATTTAAACAAATGACAATATAGTCGCAAACTAATACATTAGATAAAAATTGATGAGTTTTCGTTCTCAAACCATTTACATTTTGAAAATAGATTGATAAGGGCATAAAAATATTTAACAAAATAAAATAAAAACAAACATTAAAAAAATTTGAAAAATAACAATAAAAAAACATTACTCCTCTGTAAGACGCCTAAGTGAATCTTCGTTGATGATTTTAATTATTTTAGGTGAATCATTCTTTTTCACAAAAATATCATTGTTTTGAACCCATATAAATTTTAAATTGTACCGCGCTTGACATGCTTTTGTTTTGTTTAATAATTGTTGCTTGTACACCGATAGATGCTCAGATACAAAAATGTATTTATTATTTAGAGGATGAGATAATTGAATGTCACTTACAAATATGTTTCTTTTTAATTCTATCTTCTTCGTCTTAAATGCATTCAATATTTTCAATTTCAAATCCATTTTACTACACTTAAATACGATGGGCCTAGTTTTTGATGATTCCAATTTAACACATCTTACAGCCCCTTCAATATTTTCCAACACATTTGTAATATTGAGGTAATCAAAAACACTTTTTAAAATCGAAGTTAAATTTTCGCTATTTGTTTCAGGTACACCATGCACCAGTAAATTCAAACTTCTAGGGTTGTCTTCAATATTATTAATTCTGTTAACCAGATTGAATATTTGATTTTGAAGCCGCATGTTCTCTTCTTCAAGTTTCTTCATTTTCAAATCATGTTCTTTCATTATATTGGCAAATTTCATAATATCATCAAATTTGTCACTCATGAATATTAATGTTTCGGAATATTCGTTCTGTTTTAATTTAAGAACCTTCATTTCTTCGTCAAACATTTTAATATACGACAGAACTTTGTCAATTTGTGTACCAGGGTCATTCAAAGCAGGTGGACAAATATACGTACTACAACACCAATTATTTAATTCTTGCTTATTCATTGCGGAAATCCCGGAACAAGTTAAGACAGCATGATAAATCGGGCTGCATTTACAACAGCGCACTCCATTTCTTGATGCAGAAAAATTTGTTTTACACTTATCACAAATCATCACAAAGATTATTTTATTTAAGCAAAATTATATATTTATATTATTATTATTAATATTATAGAATTTTTTCCAATATTGGTAATAATATAGTAATATTATTACTTTACGAGTTAGTAAGAAATCACTTAGGAATATCGCAAATATCTACAAAAATAGTTTGGTCGCAAAATTACTCAGGTCAGAGAATATGTTGATCATCACTGATTTTGTAAATATATGATAATTTTGACATTTTGCCAACATTTATTTTCGCCATCGGGAAAATCAGAGAAGTTTTAACTTTTTTTCATGATTTACAAAACAAATTAATTGTATATTAATTCAGTTGTAAGATTTAAATTGATTGGCCACGACATTGCTTAAAGAAGCGGCTTTTGAATTTAAGCCCAATTTTGGGCTAATAAAACCAGGTTCGATAAGGTTTTGCTTGTATTGATTAAAATCTTCACAAATAATTTTTATCTTCTAAATTTTGTTTACATTTTTTTTTCTCTGCCCAAACGACTCCGTACAAAATGATGAAAGGGAGTTTCTAAGTAGCAGTAATCGATTACGATTGGCCATGATTTTGGAGAAAATTGATGTGGAGGATTCCGAGCGCCGGAAATCGCTTGTGGCCGTACATTTTTTCGGGATGATTCGTTTATGGGGCTCCCCTGGTAGAGCCAGAGATTATTTTTTAAAGTTTTTTCAGTTTCAATGAATTTAGACCGAGCTCGGGCTCTAATTTAAAAATAATAATAATTTTTATCCAACAATTTTCACAGAAAAATTTTAGAGGGGATTTTCGTGTGCCAAGAAACATGGCTCAAAAAAATTGCCAATATAAATGGACCTAAGCCATTTCTTAACCGAGATGAAGCTCAGTTTCGTAGGGTCTAGATCTGGCAAACTACTAGTACGAAAATGTCTGACTATTCCTTATAGTGAATTTATTATGTAATCGTTTTGTATTCAGAATTAAACGTGCAACAGATATTTGTTTCGACTTTGTATATTGTAATGTATAAATTTGCAATGACAATATTAAACTTTCACTATCGTGAGAGTTTACTATCTCAACCCAAAAAATGTCACTATCGCGACAGTGAACAGTATCATGATACAATGTCGTGACATTTATAACATTCAGCCCGAAATTTTAAAATTACTTTTTTGTATTTTTAATATATATTACTATTGCTTAGTAGTCAGACCTAAACTCTTCATTTAAATGAAGCTAGCCAGATGGTAATCTGTAATCTGTTATGTCATTTAGAGCATTCAGCCCGAAATTATAAATATAACTTTTACGTATTTTTAAATTGTCTCTTCAATGGTTTGGAAATCTAGACAGCCCAAACCTAACCTGAAAACGAGATTGAATACTATGAATGAATCTAGCATGAACTTTCACCCTGAAATTTTAACTTGTTGTGTATGGATATAATCGTTTGAAGTTTGGCCTACAAACTGAGATTTCAAAAAACAAAAATGTATCGAGAATAACCGGCGTAAAGGCGTTTGAATCTTGTCTCTAAAGTGATTCACGAGCACTTAGCATATATCGGCGAATTTTTTGAAGTTTTGACTACAAATTAGGGGATTTGCAAAACAATTCTCTCTGGAATTATCTAGATATAGTCGTTTGAATCTCGACTCACAGGCGATCCAACCAAGTGCATATACCGCTGGAATTATCAAAACTTCAACGAATCCTACGTTATGTGCCAAGTGCTCGTGAATTTTATTTGTTTATTTATTTATTATTAATAATAATCATAAAAGTGTAAATGACAACTAATGGATTTAATGTCCTTTAAATGATCGTCTGTGAAACGAGATTCAATCAGCTGCATCGCGCAAGGATTTTTCAGGAAATATTCTAGGTTTGTAGTAAAGATTTTAACGAATCCTTTTGTATAAGTGAAGTGTTTGTGAATCGTTTGTAAGGCGATATTCAAACGACTATATTCAGATAATTCCAGATAGAATTTTTCCGAAATTCTTTCGGTTTCTAGTCAAAAATGTAGCAATCCGGTGTTATACATAGGCTCGTGATACAAGTGCTCGTGAATCTTTTAAAGGCGAGATTTAATAGAGTATACCCCAATTAATATCCGATAAAGTTTTTGTCAAGCAGAATTTAGTTCCCTTAATTCCACTGAAAACATTTATAGAAATTTTTGAAAACTTCACCTAATATTTTTTTTTACTTTGATGTTTCAGCAGTAATAAATTTGTTTTTATTATTTTTATCAAAATTTAGAAGCCACGACTAGTTCGATATTTATTTAATACACAATTAATTAATATAGTTATAACTTGCGTGTGACACAAATTTGAATTATAGTTATAATTTGTTTATATTTTGTGCCATGACAGAAGTTGTATTGCCATAAGTAAAAA
This sequence comes from Nephrotoma appendiculata, assembly GCA_947310385.1. Taxonomy (NCBI): domain Eukaryota; kingdom Metazoa; phylum Arthropoda; class Insecta; order Diptera; family Tipulidae; genus Nephrotoma; species Nephrotoma appendiculata. The sequence continues at coordinate 40,997,675 of OX371224.1, forward strand.
ATAAAAATTTCGGGCTGAAAATTCGGGCTAGCTTCACGGATGTTTTTATACGCCATCTCGCTTTATATTTAACAAACCGTACTCATTTTGGAGATAGTAGTTGGTTGATCAATTTCTTAGATGTTGGTCATTCATCCATTTCGAATTCCAATTGGATTTGTTTTGTTAAATATTCCATTTCTAATCCATTTAAAATCTTAGGCTCAAATAGATTTGAAAATACATTGGCTTGCCATTGTCAATCGGGAATTCATCGGGATTTCACTCGTGCAGAATTTTATATGAAGCAACCGATCCACCCTCTCCTCTAGTTAACTCAATTTTTTTTATTTTGTACGGACCCCCTACTGTTCCAATTAAACATTATTAAGCCGCACCTTATTTTTGGATGTTCTGCCCTTATGGCCGCAAGAAGTATGTAATATATTTATTGAAGTTTTTGTTGCACTCCGTGTAGCATTTTTTTCCGTGTTCCTAAATGCATCGTGTTGCCTGGAGAAAACATTCTCAAATGTTCGGCTTCAAAATGTGGACAATTCCAAAAGACGTGTACACACACAACACTACAAACAATATTACGAATATGAATGCCCATCCCACATTATATTATGATTATTGCAATCGTGTTCCAGTCGTCTACAAGGTCTTTGAACTCAAAACCATAAAATGTCTATAAATAATCTCCCTCATATTATCCAGCAGTCTATACCCAATTAATCATTTACAATCTACTATTTCCGCTCGATGATGCTTTTTGTCGTATAAATGACCTCAATTATACGAACGGTGTCTGATACGCTTTCTTTACATTTAGATTTTTATTAATCCTTGACTTTTTGATGTAAACATAACGTAACATACACAAATATTATAGAAATTGATTCATCGACAAAAAATGTCGAAAATACATTACGACCAGGCGATAATAAATTTTATTTTTTTCAATATTATTGTTATTACAATATAATTTTGTGTGTTTGCGATCATATTTATTTAAATCATATTTTGTTCGCGCGTTAATTTCTTTTGATTTTACGCGAATAATAAGTTAAAAAACAAAATTATCCAAATTTACAAAAAAAATTAAAATTTATTTAAATATATAAATTAAATTTATTTATGTCTTTGGGGCCATTCCAAAAAATATATATTTATTTATAAATTTATTAATATTACTAAAAAAAAAATATAAATTATATTTTATTTGATACATATAGATCTACTTTAGTACTTTATATACATACTTATGTACATATTTATGTATTTGGTACACAGATTTTATATTTCATTTGAAGTATTAATAAATAAATATATTATTACACTTATGTATGTGATTCGATTATTAAATTAAAAAAATAAAAAATATTTTATTTTCATTTTGGTTTTTCAAAAAAAAAAAATAATTATTTATTTTCGTTTTTCACCAGATGATAAAATAACAATATTTTTTTTGGTAAATAAACTATTTGGTTTAATAAAATTGTTATTAAAAAATAAAATTAAATGGTATATTGACCAAAAATATTTTCCAATCAAAATTAAGCAATCAAATTATATAGATTTAATAGATTGACAATTTTGCGCAAAAAGCGTTCACAGCTTTTCCCAATAGTTTTTCTTTCTCCATTTTCTCGCCTCGTATCGTCCGGCTATATAAAAGCTAAATGTGTAGTTTATTTCTACATAATATCTATATATTTTCCAGACGTAGTGTCGTCAATGTTCTGTAGTTCAAAATAGTAATAATAATTCAGAAAAAAAAAAATCAAAATAAATAATTAAATAAAAATAGACGAGCATCATCTTCTTCTTCTTCTTCTTTATGTACTTCTTAATGTACATATTACTATATATATTATGATTAACAATATTTTCTTGGGTTTTCTTTGCACAGTATACACACATTTTATATATTTTTAATCAACACAAAGTGTTAATTTTTCACGACTTTTGATGTAAAAACTTCTTCTTACTCATATATTTAATCTTAACCTAAATCTTTATTATTTTTTTTTGCTTGACTATTTTTAATTGAAGTACACAAAAATGATTTATATACTTTCTTAGATCTTGCCTCTTATAGCGATGAGTGGTACCGACCACCAATAATACGAAATGTTGACTTATTTATTATTTCAATCTGATTGGACAGGATAAAGAAGACTATTCTTCATTTTGAAATGCTTGAAAGTGATTTAACATAAAACGTTTTCTTAGATTAGTAGCTGGGCAATAAGATAATGTGGGTAGTATTCCAATTAAAATCTCATTAAAAAGTTGTTTGTCTTTAATGTGGCTAAACGAGACAAATTCGTTTTTGTTGAGAAACAACAAAAAATTTTCATTTATTAATAGCAAAGTAGACATTATCTTAGTGTTGTTACGAATTTGAACTGTCAAACCCTGAATATCACTATATATTTGACGCTTTAAAATGACAATTCTGGTAATTTACACCACTCTCAGGATATTCCTGAAAATAACAGAAATATTTCCCAATATTATTTTTATTCGCACCACTAATTTCACTTTAAACGGTGGTGAAGAATTTCCTAAAACTTTCCTAAATTTAAAATCGTTTGATAGTATTAGTGAATCCTTCAATTATTGCTTATAATAAAGCATTCAACAAAATAATTGAATATAATGATTAAAAAAATTGCTAGTGATAATTATTACCAACCGAGAGCTTTAATAAAAAAATCATTGTTTCAAAATCTAAAATAACCAAATAATAAAAAATTAACATTATCAATTTTATTTTAAAATTATTATTCAAACTTAAACGTCCCTGAAGAACTGAAATTACTTTTAGATCAATTGAATAGATCAGAACTCTTGATTTTGCCTCAACAAACTATCTTATGATTCGAAGACATCAATAAGCGAATATTTGTTCAGTTTCAGATACGCAAAATGTTTCAAAAAAATCAATTGGGGGATTAGGGGACAATTTCCTTAAAACTCCAACAAATAAACTGTGCATACAAATTAAATCGATTTGAATTCATAATTATGTTTGTTCAATTAACAATTAAGATCATGTTTGGTCCATTCGAGATGCACACACAGTTTGAGGAAATTCTCTTCGCAATAACAGGGTCAAATGTGCTGAAAACCCCCCCTTGTCATATGATGAATGGAAAAATTTCAATATATCCGTTCCAGAAACCACTATAAGATATTGGCCATGAATGAGACTAATATTTTTAGATGATAAAAATTTTTGGAAAATACACCAGAAAAGTCGACAATTTGGTTAATAATTTTGTATGAAAAAATGGCAAAGATGCTTAAATTTATTTAAGTTAGTTGCAATTTGGTGTTTTGCAAACATTGAAATAATATCTCCAGTGAGGCGTCGAAATATTGAGCGGCGTACGCGTACCGCAAGCCAACTACTTGATCGTCGAGTGATGATCGTCGACAGAGACGGATGAAGAGTGTAGACAGCGTTTGGAGGCAAATCGAATTTGATTTTCCCAAGTGCGGTTCATAATGATTCCGGAACAACGGATATAGTCGAGTTCGACTCGCTCAGTTGGAACGTACGCACAAAATAATTTAGAACGTCGACCAAACGGACGGCTAAACGTAATTCGAAAAGAACGTTTGGTATTCAGATACGATCCAACAGTCGATTACGGTCAAGTTTGGACCAATGAGCACTGTTTGTCAACATTGCAATGCTTTGAGATTTTCACACGAACCGCCAAGATTATATGTTGTGCGAGCTGAACGGCCAAATTACCACAATTGACACCGTCACCAAATCCACTGGTATCGTTGCTTTCTGGCCAAGAACCTCGGTCGAAGTACTTCTTGCAGAATATACAAAAATACAACAGTTCATTCGAAATGGCGTCATTTAGGACGAATATTATTGAAGCATGAGGTGTTAACCCAACTTTTAGGGTAAATCATTTTTCGATTATAACACACAAACACATCACACAAACCCACATCAACGATTCACAACGTTTCACCGCCAAGTGCACTAGGAAATAATGTGGTCCTCCGAAACTCATAAATTAAGAATTTTTCTTCAATTTTACCGATTCAAGGACAAATTAACCATCGTCCAGGACCATTGTTCCGCCAGAGAATGCTGATTGCAAATTTATTCAGATTTATTTTCTTCGAAATTCTGATGATGAAATCAATCATCGTTGTGACATCAGTCGAGCGTTAAAGTGCGACATTATTACACAACTGCAACAACTCTTACATCAACACAATCAATTGGTCAAATTGTTTAAAACTGCACGCTGATTTTCGCCAGACGCTGCCAGTCATTCCAAGATCAACAGCCGCTGATCTTATTTGACGCTTGCTTGAAGTCATCGAATTTGTGGAGGTACGTGAAAATTCTCAAATTAACAACGAATATGCGAGTCGCGTTACAAACTGACGAATGGACGTGTTTTCAAAGCAATTATTAGACATTGGAAGTGGAAGAATTCGGTTTAACGTTTCGACTGGCCTCATTTCGTTACCACCTAATTTTTATCCACCCACAACCTCTAAAGAAGAATTGATCACGAAAGTGTTCCCGAATATTGGTGCAAATCACAAAAACCACGTTTAGTTCAGCGAACGAGCCATTCTGGCACCGAAAAATAAGGACGTAAACGAATTGAATATAAAAATTGTTATGGCCAAGAGAATTTCCTCAAACTGAGTATGCATCTTGAATGAATCAAACATGTTCTAAAAGAATTAGTCTCATTCATAGGCAAGACCTTACAGTGGTTTCTGGAACGGATATATTAAAATTTTTCCAGTCAACATATGACTAGGTGGGTTTTTTGACCATTTGACCCTGTTATTGCCAAGAGAATTTCTTCCAAATGTATGTACTCGAATTGAAGTATTGATCACGCTCAAGTGGATAAATAATCGTTTAAGGTATGGTTGTGATATTTAACCTCGTCTTTGCATCAAAAATAATAACAGGTTATAATTTTGACTGTAAAGCAGATCTCATTGTAGTCACTTTCATTTATTTAAAATATTTCTGGTCGAATCAAATATACAATCGCAAATGATTCCGTTACTCGACAAACCTTTTTGAGCAATTCTCCAGAAAGTAGGTTGCAGTGGTTTTCGAAACTCAAATCCAAACATAAAAACAATGATTTTATTTGGTGCTCATATGAATAATATCTTAGATATGTATAAAATAAATTACAGTGCAACCTCTTTTATCCGGAACTACTGGGGCTAACTTTTCCGGATAAAAGATTTTTTTTAATAATTTCATATTTTTTAAACCTCAGTGTCATTTATTAAGATTTTAAATTTATTTTAGTGATTTTGGAAAATAAGGTAAATAAAAGAGAAAATGAAAGAATACGAAAAAAACTTTTTCCGGATAATCGATTTCCGGGTAAAAAAGGTTTCTATGTAATAAGATAGAATATATAGAGAAAAAAAATTGCGTCGACATGTTTTTATTGAATAAATTATTTGATCGTGCTGTTGATCTAATTTCGTATAGCATATTCACTAACACTTAGACATATTTTCGGTTTTAAGAAAAAATTCACATTACTATATAGGCTTGTGAAATATTTCCTAAACTACCTATTCCTAATTTTTTGTTTTTAGGATACATTTAGGAAAATGTTCACGCGCATTCACTTTAAATATTTGCAACAGTTCAAAGCTCTAGTTAAATCTGCTATAAATTTAGGTTTAATGCGTAAATCTAGGGTTTTCGCTTAGGCACTTTGCGTCCCAAAGCCGGACTTGTATCGCAGCCCTATTCTGCTATAGTACTGTGTATTTACGTGTATTTTGGTATTGCTTAAAGCGGATCCGCTTGAAACGCGATATTTTAAAACGCGATATTTCGAAACGCGATATGGTACAAAACGCGACATAGTACACAACGTGACCTTGTTAAAGTTAGCCGAAAGTTTCCAGCCGAAAGATGGTAATGCAGATAGTGTCTTTGCTATCCCAGCAGAAAATATAAATTGTAGCCTAAAGTTACATTGCTTGATATACCTAGTTCTACATATATTATTAATACTATTGTTACGATTTTGCCTTGTCAATCAAGGTTCGAATCACTGGATTGTGAATAAATACACTGCTTCAAATTTGAACTCACACAATTTATTTACACAACACTATTTATTATACAACACAAAATTCACAATTAATTATTATAATTATAACACACTTTTTAATAATCACTTTAATAATCTTTCTATTTTACCTTCACTGTATCACGTTTAAAATAATACTCAGCATTCCATGTCAACGCGCGCCTTTATATACCAAAATATTTGTTTCTAGAATAATCCTAAATGCGCAGCAAATATGTTAGTATAGAAATGACGCCTAAATGTTGTTTATAAATTATAGATGTAATTGAACAATTAATGAAATTAACTTATTCTATTCTATTCTAGGTGTCACCGTAACACTATGTTTATTGGTTAAGTCATAATCCAAATCCCCGAAACTTGGGTCAAGTCTTAAAAGGATGAGGGAATGTAATTTAGTATAATGTAACAGAAAGTTCGAAATTTTCGAAACTTAATTAATAAAATGTTCTGTTAATTTTGAGTAACCCATTTTACCATCGATCCCACGATGTTTATTAGAAAGGTCATGGGCATAGGTAGGCCTACGCGAAATTTGGATCAAGTCTGAAAGGGATAGAAGGTCATAATTTAGTATAATGTACCAGAAAGTCCGAAATTTTCGAAACTTAATTAATAAAATGTTCTGTTAATGTTGAGTTACCCATTTTACCATCGATTCCACGATGTTTATTAGAAAGATCATAGGCTAAGGTAGGCCCACGCGAAATTTGGATCAAGTCTGAAGGGGATAGGGGGGTATAATTTAGTATAATGTACCAGAAAGTCCGAAATTTTCGAAACTTAATTAATAAAATGTTCTGTTAATTTTGAGTAACCCATTTTACCATCGATCCCACATCGCCTAACTTAGCCCGTGATATTTCTAATAAACATCGTGGGATCGATGGTAAAATGGGTTACTCAAAATTAACAGAACATTTTATTAATTAAGTTTGAAAAATTTTGGACTTTCTGGTACATTATACTAAATTATACCCCTCTATCCCCTTCAGACTTGATCCAAATTTCGCGTGGGCCTAACTTAGCCCATGATCTTTCTTATAAACATCGTAGGATCGATGGTAAAATGGGTTACTCAAAATTAATAGAACATTTTATTAATTATGTTTCGAAAATTTCGGACTTTCTGGTACATTATACTAAATTATACCACCCTATCCCCTTCAGACTTGATCCAAATTTCGCGTGGGCCTACCTAAGCCCATGACCTTTCTTATAATTATCGTGGGATTGATGGTAAAATGGGTTACTCAAAATTAACAGAACATTTTATTAATTAAGTTTCGAAAATTTCGGACTTTCTGGTACATTATACTAAATTATACCTCCCTATTCCCTTCAGACTTGATCCAAATTTCGCGTGGGCCTAACTTAGCCCATGATCTTTCTAATAAACATCGTGGGATCGATGGTAAAATGGGTTACTCAAAATTAACAGAACATTTTATTAATTAAGTTTCGAAAATTTCGGACTTTCTGTTACATTATACTAAATTATACCCCCCTATCCCCCTTCAGACACCCCCCCCCCCCACACTTGGTATACCCAGTTCTATATTATTTATACTATGTTTATTGGTTAGATCATAATCCTAATCCCCGAAATTTGGGGCAGGTCTGAAGAGAACAGGGGGGCCCTTTATCTCTTTCAGACAGTGCCCCAAATTTCGGGGATTTGGATTATGACTTAACCAATAAACATAATATAAAAAATATAGGATTAGGTATATCAAGTAATGTATCTTTCGGCTATAATTTATTTTTTCGGCTAGGATGGCAAATACACTATCTACATTACCATCTTTCGGCTGGGATGGCAAAGACACTATCTGTATTATCTTTCGGCTGGAAACTTTCGGCTAACTTTAACAGTATCACAACGTGATATTTCAAAACGCGATATTTCAAAACGCGATATGGCACAGAATGTGCATTGCGAAGAGACGGGAGCGTAGTGACCCGATTTATACTGATCCTATATACTCTCGCTCCTATCGATTTTTAAATTCCTATAAAATGAAATTAAATTTCCCCTCCCGATCCTAAATTCCCGTTTTGTACCGTATCGCGTTTTGTACCGTACCACGTTTTGAAATATCACGTTTTGAAATATCGCGTTTTGTACCATACCATATCGCGTTTTGTACTCTATTGTGTTTTGAAATATCGCATTTTAAAATATCGCGTTTAAAATGGGACCCTACATATCAACAATATAGCTGTTTCTAGCATAGACAATGTCAATAATTGTTAGGCATGTGAAATTAGGTTGTTCAATCATGAACAGTTTATTTCACACGATAACAGGAAACAATGTAAAGCGTGTGAGCGGATGATCATTTGATATGCATAGACAGCGCAACACGTATATGTGAAAATGACACATCCGCTTGCATTCTTTGCAGTTTCTTGTTATCGTGTTCTATTATAAGTTAGTCATAATTTAGGTTTTCTTTTGTGTATAAAAACCTAGAAATTAAAAAATAAATTGTTAGTCAATTTCAACAACACATCGAAATAGTACGGAGATTTTTAATATTCTACTTTGTCTAACATAATTCTAAACAGTTTGTTTAGAATTTACATTGGTCCTTCGAGCCGGATCTCAGCACAACGAGATTCGAAGTCAATTATAGTCCACATAGGCTGGCTTAACAACAACGATATACGACAACCGCCGTATAAACCGCAGTCTATTATAAACAAATTGTAAGCTTGGTATTTCGAGTAAATCTGCCTGCCCACAACATTGAGCGGGTGTGACCAGCATACAACAACGGCAATCCGGTAATACCACGCCATCAAATCTAACTCACCTTAAATCGTTGACACGAGTTTTTTGCGCCAACCATCAACAAACGGCAACATCTCGAATCACACTCAGCCAGTCAACAACAGGCCATTCGAGATGGAACAAATATTGCTCGCACAACACGAAATTGCTACCAACATAAGGCAGTTGCTTTCCAATTATAAAAAGGACGGCAACTCCCGGAAAACAAAAAGCTATTTGGAGAAGAAAATAGCATATGTGAAGGCGGCACACCAGGAGTTCATCACCAATGATGAAAAGATTCTAGCGATATCCCCTCCAATGGAGAATTCGCACCCATATCGTTCAACTAGACAAACTACACCGGATGAATGCACCTGGCTTCTAGGAGACATGCGCCAACGCTTGAATGCAGCACCTCCAAGCACTCCAACGGGTACAGCGGTCGAAAAATTAGGCTGGACCACAATTTCCCAGCCTGATTCCATCGATAACGACGTTCATTCGGAGAGCCATCAAGAAGAGCCGGAACCAACTTGTAGCAGGGACAATCAAGAATCCAGTAAACCTCCGCCTTTCAAGGAAACCGATTCCTCGTCACACTCTAGCAGTAATGAGCATCATAAGACGACAACTGCATCTTTAACCCTCGAGTGCAAGCGACAAGATTTCTATATGCGTCAATTACATCAAGACATATACGCAATAGAATGCAGATTGGATAAAGAAAGTTGTCCGAAGGAATACCTTCATCTAAAAGTAAATCAGCTGCAGAGACAAATGCGTGATATATATCAACTGCATGCAACCATCATGATAGAAACGGATGAAAAGGACAAAACAACAAACTATTTCGTCCAAGATTTCTATGGCACCATCAAAAATAGAGTGGAAAATACGATAATAAGATTACAACAGTGCCAGGAACTGGCAGAACGTATTACGAGTAAACCACATGTAGAACAAAAGGTCAAGTTGCCTCAAGTAGAAATACCAACCTTCTATGGTGACTACGATAAATGGACCTCGTTCAAGGATTTGTTCATTGAAATAATTCATAACAATGATTCATTGTCCAACACAATGAAAATGACCTATTTAAAATCTAAGCTGCAAAAGGGAGCGGCTCAGCTCATCGCTCATCTAGCCGCAACAGGTGATAATTATGATATGGCGTGGGAAGCCATAAAAGCTAGATATGACAACAAGAGGTTGTTGTCCAGCAATTACTTCAATTCAATATTGTCGATGTCTACGCTACAACAAGCAACAGGGCCAGCAATCCGCTCGATGCATGACACGCTTAAGGAAGTGTTGCATAACATCCAGCAACTCGAACTGAAGTCCACATTCGAAGCATTTGTGGTATTTTTAGTCACTAGAAGGCTCGATCCAGAGTCAATAGGATTGTTTGAGACAAATTTGCAACAGCCCAAGGAAGTTCCGAATTTGAACGTGTTGTTTGACTTTTTAGAACGTCGATTCCAGTCTTTAGAAGCCATGGGTAAAAACAAGCATGTAGCAACACCGCGTCAAATCGTCACACAGCCGATCAAACGTGTAAATGTCGCGACAGCTTCAGTACGCTGCGTGGTACCCAATTGTAGCGGAAATCACAAGTTAGAGATCTGCCCACGTTTCAAGAATATGCCAACCTTGGAGAGGGCTAAATTGGTCAACCATCTACAATTCTGTGTGCGATGCTTGGAAGGTCATGATAAGTTCAAGTGCTCCGCCACGGAATTCTGCGTAGTCTGCAATGGTAAACACAACACCCTCTTGCATTGCAACAACTCTGCATCGAAAACCGAGCAGGGTCCGAAAACATTCATGGTGCAGCAAACATCGGCAGTGCTATTGCCAACTGCCGTGGTCCTTTCAACAACCGCCAACGGTCAGCTCGTAACACTGCGAGCCCTGATAGATCCTGGATCTCAGGCAACGTTAATATCATCCAGAGCCGTAAATCGTTTCAATTTCAAAAGGAAGAAAATTAATGTTAAAATTTCTGGCATTGGTGGTCAAGCGGCAGGAGTATGCAGACATGCTGTGAACACTACGCTATCACCCAATTTCCCTGGGAGTTTCACTTTAGCTATTGAGGCACTAGTGTTCGATAACCTGGATCATCAACTACCACAAGTCAAGGTTGACGACAGCAAATGGACCCACCTGGGTAGACTAAAATTGGCCGATCCGAGGTTCAATCATCCACAACCCATCGACCTAATAATCGGTGCCGACTATTATGCGTCCATAGCTATCAACAACATAATCAAGATGGGTCCCAACGACCCGATGGCTCAAGAAACTGAGCTGGGCTGGATTTTGATGGGTAACATGGGTCAACGTTCTGGAGAAAAGCTTACAATGGTGACCACTAAAGCCATCGAGAATCAACTAAAACTCTTAGTGGAAAACGACGATATTCCAGACGAAAGGGTCCGTACCGAAGAAGAGCAGAGAGCGGAGGAACACTTTTCATCAACAGTTCAACGAAACGGTGACGGCAGGTACTCGGTGAGCATTCCGTTCAAGGAGGATCCCCCAAAGTTAGGAGAATCCAAGAAAACGGCTGCCGCTCGTTTATTACAACTAGAGAGAAGATTTAAAAAAGACGCCCCGTTTAAACAACTATACCAAAACTTCATGAAGGAATATCTGGACTTAGGCCATATGGAGCTGGTTCCCAAGTTAGAAGAGCAGCCAAACTATAATAGTTACTACATTCCACACCATGGTGTAATGAAGCAGGACAGCACTACTACCAAATTACGTGTAGTGTTCGATGCGTCATCCAAAACAACAAATGGATCATCCCTTAATGAGAAAATGATGATCGGCCCAAAGTTACAGCAAGATTTGGCGGACATAATCCTTCGTTGGCGTAAACATCAGTACGTGCTGACGGCCGATATAGAAAAAATGTATCGGCAGGTATCGATTCACGAGCAAGATAGAAATTATCAACTAATTCTATGGAGGACGGAACCAACAAACCCCATAGACATCTACAGGTTAAAAACGGTCACATATGGCACCACAGCCGCCAGCTTTCTGGCTGTGCGTGCTTTAAGGCAACTAGCTGAAGACGAACGGCGATCGTTTCCTATCGCCTCCGAAACCATATTGTCTGACTTCTATGTGGACGATTTGCTGACAGGAAACGACAGCTTAGACCAAGCCTCGGCCATGATACAACAACTAATAGGGCTCTCCGAGAAAGGTGGACTAAAACTAAGGAAGTGGTCTTCCAATAGTCCGGAGCTATTAGCGCAAATACCAACAGAATTGCAAGCTACCGGTAACGTGTTGTTAAAATTAAGCGATTGCATCAAAACCTTGGGGATTCATTACAACCCCACGAAAGACACCTTTGAACTTCACGTAGACAATTTGGAATTGTCTGAGGGGACGGCCACCAAACGTTCACTCTTGGCTGATTCATCAAAATTATTTGACCCAATCGGTTGGTTAGCACCCGTCACCATTGCTGCTAAGATTCTGATGCAAGGTACGTGGGCCTCCGGGATCGAATGGGACGAACCACTACCAGAAGAAATAAGTAAAAAATGGTTGATCTACAAGAAGGAAATGCCCGCTGTGAAGAACATAAAAATATCTAGGTGGGTCAACACAACAAGAAGCACCAGAAAGGAACTACACGGCTTTGCTGACGCCTCCGAACTTGCATACGCCGCTGTAGTATATTGCAGGACTACCAACGAGGCAGGACAAGTAACCACTAATCTTGTAATGGCCAAAACACGGGTGGCTCCCATCAAAACAAAGCTGTCAGTTCCTCGATTAGAGTTAAACGCAGCTAGACTACTAGCTAAACTATTAAGGCATGTGCAACTTGCAATGCAGCTAAATGAGTGTGAAACGCACGCTTGGACCGATTCGTCCATCACGCTAAGCTGGATCAAGGGAGAACCAAGGCGCTTCAAAACATTTGTTGCAAACCGCATCTCGTGCATAAAACAAAAGCTACCAACAGCCACTTGGCATCACGTAAGGTCCCACGAGAATCCCGCAGACCTCGCTTCTCGAGGAACATCTCCTAGAGAATTAGTCCACTGCAAGTTATGGTGGCATGGACCAGAATTTCTACAACATGATTCAACTCTATGGGGACTCCCTGAAGATATCGAGCAAAACAGTGAGACGGACCCACAAGCCTATCTCCCTGAGGAATACGAGGAGAAGATAACCTTAATAGCAACAACGAATGTAACCAACGTCTGGTGGGGATTGTTTCAAAGGATTTCCAGTTATGACAAATTAAAACGAGTAGTAGCAATCTGCGCAACGTTCATTAATCGGGCTGCACGGAAAATTCCAACATTTAAGGCGATCGCGCCTGAAACCATTATATTCCGCATGAGTCAAGAGGAAGACTTCTACCAGGAGCTGAGATGTCTGAGAAACACACAACGATTGCCGAATAACAGCAAGCTTTTATCTTTGAACCCCTTTCTAGATGACAATGGTGTATTACGAATGCGAGGGCGACTGCAGAACGCGAACATCCCAACAGCCACCAAAAATCCCATTATTTTGGGTAAAAATAATTCAATTACTCGGAAACTCATCGAAAGAGCCCACAAGTTAATGTTGCATGGAGGAGTACAGCTGACGCTATTACACCTAAGAGATAGATATTGGATCCTGGATGGAAGGCGAGCTGTACGACTCGTGATAAATAAATGTGTTACATGCTTCCGGCACCAACAACAAAATACGAGACAACTTATGGGTGATCTTCCAGGTTCCAGAGTATGGCCAGGCAGACCATTCGCTAAAACTGGGATCGATTATGCTGGACCTATTCAGCTGAGAACAACAAAAGGCAGAGGTCATAAATCATATAAGGGATACATAGCCCTATTTGTTTGCATGGTGACCAAGGCCGTACATATAGAAATAGTTAGTAGCTTAACAACGGCCGCCTTCATTGCCGCTTACCAACGATTCACGTCACGATGAGGCTTATGCACGGATCTGTATTCGGATAATGGCACCTACTTCGTTGGTGCCGATGCCGAAATGAAGAAGAACCTTCACGTCGCCTTGACCACATTGCCAATCGATATAACAAATGCAATAGCCGAAGGCGAGACAACTTGGCATTTCATACCACCATTCGCCCCTCATTTTGGAGGCATTTGGGAAGCCGGAATTAAATCCGTAAAGGGTCATTTAAAACGAGTCATAGGTGCCACTACTCTTACCTATGAAGAATTAAGTACCATCACCGCTCAAATAGAGGCTTGCCTAAATTCGAGACCATTGACGCCGTTAACCAATGATCCATCCGATCTTAAGGCATTAACTCCTGGCCATTTTTTGATCGGGGAAGCTCTCAAGAGCCAGCCTTCTGGCATGGTCGAGAACATACCTCTGACCACAAGATGGCACCTAGTACAACGGATGATACAAGACTTTTGGAAGAGATGGTCAGTTGAATATCTACACCAATTACAGCAACGCAGCAAATGGAAAACGCCGCAACCCAACTTATTGATAAACGACTTAGTCCTCTTGCGAGACAATCAACTACCGACAACATATTGGAAATTAGGTCGAATTATTGAAACTCAAGCTGGTGCTGATGGTCTAGTTCGCGTGGCCACGGTTAAATGCAAGGACAATGTGTACAAACGACCAATCACCAAACTATGCAAGCTCCCCATAGAAGCGGAGATGACAAATACTCCAGAACTCGAAGCCGCCAACAACGAAGCCCCACCTATCAGGAAGCAACCGCCGAGAAGAGCAAAGTGTGGTTTAAGGGCTAGCAATTTAGCCTTGGCGCTATTATCAGTATGCACCATTCTAGGTTTGGCGCGCGGTATCACTAACATCCGCCCCTTCGACCATCCATCAGGCATATACTTTGAGGAAATGGGAACCCTAGAAGCCGTCGCCATGAAATGGAAATTAGTAATTTTTTACAACTTGACCGACTATTGGAAAGAGGTAGAAAACTGTAAGCAAGCCGTAGCCCAACTACAAGGAGCTTGTAAAGATCTGCCAGGATTCAACTGTAATACTACCCTACAACATTTGCAATGGCGACTCAACAACCTAATAGCTGAAAACAAGTTACTAAAAGATAGCAATAAGGAACGCAAGCGATCCAAGCGAGGATTAGGAGATACGTTGGGGATTGCTTTGGGCGATATATTTGGCATCTTGTCGCAACGCGATGCAGCCCAATACGAATCCCAGTTTGACACGATCAACATCAACGAAAATCATCTACTGACATTAATACAGAATCAAACATCAATAATAGATAACACGGTAAAATTGATAAAGCATAATTCCAATCTCACCATGATGTCCATGAACAACCTATTACAAGAGCAGAGGCGATTAAGGGAGGAGTTAAAGGTATGTTACGCCCGCTGGGTGTACCAGTTTTTTTTCTCATTATCAGTTGTTGTTTTCGGAATCAATTTATAAGGTCACTGACCTCCATGGTGTTAATAAATTCAATTGTAGTAAGTTTCATTAAGTATGGAAAAAAAAAAATATTCGAAACCGAAAATTTTGTAAATGTGTAGTAGTGCTGAATTGCATGCCCCTTCGGAAAAAATCGTATAAATAGAGGATCGTCACCTTCAGAAGGGGACAGAAAAAATAATAATATTTAGTTGATTTTGTGTCGCGGAAATTTCGTTTTGTTCTTTAATAAAAAAAAAAAAATATATAAAAATTACATAAAAAGACTAAAAAGTAGTGACAAGTCGAACATTCAAAATTAATAAAATTTATAAAGAACAAATCAAACGAAAAATTTAGAATTTAAGTGAGAAAAAAAAACCGGCATTTACAGAGCTCTCACAATAGAAAAACTTTTACTTTTGCCTTACAAGTTTGTTTGAAAATAAAACTTGCAAAAAAAAAAAAATTTCGTTTTTACCTTAAGGAAAAAGTTAGCAAACTCTAAACTTTTGCCTTAAGAAAAGACTAATGAAGTTAGCTAAATTTCAAAATCAGGGTTTTTGTTGTCATTTTCCAACCAGAACATGGTTAAAATGCAAATAAATTGTAATTTATCGGTTTAATATATCTTAACATTATAATTAATAATATAAAATACAATTTTAAAAATATTATTAGTATGAAGATAAATAAAACGAAGTTGGTTTCAATTAAATTTTTTTTTTCTCATTGTGAGAGATACTCTTAAGGTAAAAGTTTAAGGCAAAAGGTAAAGGCAAATTTTTTTTCTATTGTGAGAGCTCTGTTATATTGTAAATGTGTAATGATCGATTGTGTAATGATCGGTTGTATATCAAAATGGTTGCATGGTCAATCTTAATGTTAAATTAAATAATTTAAGTGACAATTTTGTATTAAGTTTTGTTTGTATAAAAAAAAAAAAAAAAAATATAAAAATAAAAACAAACAAAACAAAATTTTGTTGAATTATAAATAAAGTAGTTAATTTAGAAATATGAAAGACCTGTAAAAACTGTTTCAATTTCTACAAACCATCTTTTCTTCTGTGGTTCGATTTTTTTTTCCTGTTGTCAAAGTGCTACCAATATAATTAATAAATATAACTAAAACTAAATAAATGTATACTATATATTATAATTAACTGATTAAATAAAGAACGAAAATACTAAAGTTCTAATGAAATCCGAATATCTAATATAATTAATTCAACTAATTTAAATAAACCTTAGATGTGACAAGATTTTATAACCAGTGTATGTGATTGTACCGGAATAAAAATAGTGCTAACTAAAACTAAACGGATTGTGGAAGGTGAATATAAATACGTTAGTGGAGGAGACATCGAAGTTCACGTAAGTCATTCACCGATTTTAAATTGTACAAACTATCCCGTTCCGAAGATAAAAATAATATTTACCACTTCGTCATCATATACGGGAATTGTTGGTAAATCCAATTTTGGTTGTATATTGGGTCAAGGCTACGAATTAAAGTATAAAGGCATAATCGAATACGATTTACAACATACCTACGTCACACCCCTACACCTACAACCACTATTATTCATCGAATCTACGTAAATTGCATACCAAAGGAAAAACAAAATAAAACCAAAGCTAAACAGTTCTTCTCTTATCTACGTACCAGTACAACCCGAATGAATAACTAGAATCATCAATGTACTTATGTTAATGAATTGGCCTACCACCTGTTTGGATACTACGGATGATCAGGGATGCACTATCCCATTGCATGAAACATTAATGTTAGGTTGTTAATAATTTATTCTCTTTTATTTTTCTTTGATTAATATTATTTCAAATTTAATTCAAATATTACTAGTGATTAGTTTTATGCATTTAAATTTAGAATCGTAAATTTTGTTATACCAATAGTATTGTGTTTAATGAATTTTTTTTTTTGGTATAAATATTGTAGTTGCATAAATTAGTGGTCCATATTTTTTTTTTCTCTTGGTTTTAATTTAAGTAACCAAAATTAAAATTTTCACAGATAAAGTTAACATTTTAATTACTACTATTATATTTAAGCATTCATGAATATTCTGGCCAATTTCGTGTGTTTTTAAAATGAAGCGTTAATTAATTATTTTTGTTGCATGAGGATGAGATCTAACTGATTTTTTTTGGATGAAGTGATAGTCTGTGTCCTTCCCTTTTCCTTTCTATAATTCTTATTTTTTTTTTTTTTGATACGGTCTAGCAAGATCTATATATAAGCGCTACCTACACCCACCCCAATCCGTCGAGCCAAGCTGGAGCAATAGACCGTGGTAGTTAGCTTGATAGATAAATAATTTTCTATAACGAGAAGGTTTAAACCTGGATCCAGAATTCGTTCCGGATCTCATTCCTAAAACCATGTGGTTTGGATGTCGTATCATCGAAATTGTAACGTTAAAAGTTACTTACAGTAATAATAACCGAAACCCAAACCGCGTTCTCGTTACAGGTACTACAAGAGTATCGAAGCTATGAGGACAGGGTTCGCTCGGTGGTAATAAACATAATCGAGTTAACCTTGATCTTACAGAACTTGGAAGACACCCAACACAGTTTGCTTAACATAGTGTACTCCGCTCATCATGAGATTTTGCATCCCACCATACTCACGCCGGACCAATTAGAAGAACAACTTTCGCTGATTCGGCAACATGTACCGACAGCCGTCAGCGTCCCTGGTCACCAATTGTCTGATCTGATACATGTATATCAGAGTCTAACAGTCAGAAGTAGAATGACCAAGAAGAACGTGATCATCGAAGTCATCATTCCACTGGCGTTCGCAACAGAGTATACGCTTCTCTCCGTGATTGCCGTGCCGGACATTCTGCATGACCACACACAGTCAAGCATAGTAACTTCAACTGAGTATCTGGCCATGGACAGCCATCGCGAACATTTCGCGTTCTTCTCTACGGAACAACTATCTCGTTGTCAGATTGTTTCCTCAGCACATTTCCTATGCGAGACATCACCCGTCTTCAACGCATTCTCTAACAACGGTCGATGCGAGGTAGCCATCCTTCAGCGGAAAGCCGCTCTTGAGCAATTCTGCAGCTTTCAAACTAGGAATTCCACTAATAGATGGATTCCCCTCAAGGCACCCAATCAATGGATTTATGCAGTTCCCAACGAAACTACGGTCGATGTCTTATGTGGATCCCAATCTAGTCCGCTCACTCTTCAAGGCTCGGGAATAATTAGCATTGATGCAGGCTGTATATTACGCGACAGGGAGTCATACATTGTAGCTGTGGGCACAGCAACCAACAGTATAAGCAAGGCGTTTCAAAGATCAACCTCGGGCATCACCACTTCCAAGCAGTTGAAAAATCTTGGAAATCACATCAAAACCAAGGTGCGTGATGACGCTGCGGCTGACCTCATCTCCGGTCTGGACACTAAAAAGTTGGAAGATGAAATAGCAGCTCTTCGGGAAAATGAGCACCTGATCCAGAGAAATGAGTTCTTCACCAACCAAAATCAACATCATGTTCATCACTACACCATGATTCATATTTTATTCTGGAGCGCTCTTATCGTCGGAATAGTCTGGATCATAGCTTACATACGGCGCCGGCGCCCATTAGATCCACTTCGACCACAATCAACGGCCGCTACTGCATAGTACAACCTTGCCATAGTCGCCCGGGAGTATGTTCAATCATGAACAGTTTATTTCACACGATAACAGGAAACAATGTAAAGCGTGTGAGCGGATGATCATTTGATATGCATAGACAGCGCAACACGTATATGTGAAAATGACACATCCGCTTGCATTCTTTGCAGTTTCTTGTTATCGTGTTCTATTATAAGTTAGTCATAATTTAGGTTTTCTTTTGTGTATAAAAACCTAGAAATTAAAAAATAAATTGTTAGTCAATTTCAACAACACATCGAAATAGTACGGAGATTTTTAATATTCTACTTTGTCTAACATAATTCTAAACAGTTTGTTTAGAATTTACAAGGTTTTTGTTGTTATTTCCACATTCGTTTTTCAAATGAATTCGTCGTTCGTTCCGCTCCCTGTTCAAATTTGTATGTGACGTCAATTTATTTGTTTACACATTTTCTGATATTACTGTGAACTAAAGTGCGATGCCAATTTGTGACTTGTAAACTGTAGATTGACATATTTGAAAGTCAAATTTGGTGATACTCAGGCCCAGCTCTAGTAGTTTTCTGTGTGAAGACGCGATGCGTATTTGCCGCCCCAAAAATAAAAAATGTTGTAATTTTTAAATTGAAGAAAATAAGAAAAACCCTGAATATCTGAACTTAATACATATATTAGTATTTTAATTAGAAAAATTAAACAAAAACAAAATAAATAAAAATTCAGTTTATAAAAAATAACAAAACAAATATCAAATAAATAATTAAAATGAATTTTTCTTGCTTTTAATTTTCCAAAATCCTTAACGAAATCCTCCATGTCTAATTGATCAGCAATTTCTTTTTCTATGGACGTTGCTAGACCAACTAAACAATTTTGACACATCTGTGATCTCAGATATGATTTTATTATTTTCTGCTTTGAAATACTTCTTTCAGCACTAGCAACTGTGACTGGTAACGTTAGCAGTATGCGAAGTGCTATCGACAGGTTGGGGACTATTTCAAAAAAATTAGACGTGTAAATATATTTTAACACATTTTTTGGATTGCTTTTCGAAGTATCAAGTCGTCTTCCTATAGCTTTAATTTCATCCCAAAGTTCGACTCCATTGATGTCTGATTGGCCATCGGATGTAAGTGCTAACTGCAAGTCCTTACAATGTTTCAATAATTTGTCGCATACCCTTGTCCTCTCATGTCAACAAGATTTACGCATAACTCCTGCAACTTATCATTACAATTTTTGTCATATTTGCTTCAGTTGTATCATGTTAATCAAAAAAAGTTACGAAGTGTTCAGAAACTATGACTTCAGCTGCTTTTTCTGAAGATGGTTCAGTTGCACTGACAAACCTAAAAACTACTGTCATCTAATTCTTGTGGCTTATATCGAGGGTACAATACAAAATAATTGAGTAGTACTTTGCTTGTTTTGGTTTTGTTAAGACGTGATCTTTGGTTTTATTGACAAGCAATTCAACGATTTCATTTTTAAATTGTTTTTCCGAGATGGGTGGTCTGAATTTCACTTGTTGTTATTCGTCGAATATATTTACTCATTATAGGATCATAGTTTCCTAAGAATTCAATAAATTCCACATAATGTCCGTTATTTGGCCAAAAAGCTTTTCACATATTCCTCTTAATGCTAGTTATTCTTTCAATAACTTTTCACCAATGTTGGGTTTCAGATTGAATTATTTTCTGATTAATGTCATCAATGGTAGTACCTGATTTAAGTCTCACCTCCAGCTCTCTCTCTAATTTAAATATGCAATAGTGTGGGCACTTGATGTTTCATGACGTTTGGTAATAACAGAAAAGTTTTTCTAATCTCGGCATCCGTCGGTCGATGACAAGGAGAATTTATTCGGACTGAATATTTTACAGCAAAAGCAAAATACAGTATCTTTTGTAATGGAGTATACAAGCCAAGTGCGTTTAATTTTATCACCGTTAAATATTCGGTGATAAAAATGAAAGCAGGAAAATTGTCTACCTTAGAAAATGCCGAACTCGAAAAGTGCCGCCGTCAGCGGTGGCCAGAAAACGATTTGAAGGAGACCGTATTATAGGCTTATAAATAAGTTACCCTCTACAGAATAAGTCATGAATTGGAATTAGTGATTTATCGAAAATTAAATTATAATCTTTTCTAAATACAAACACAATTTATTTTATTTATAATCTTGTAGGACGTAGGTGATCGATATAAGTTACGTTAAATTATTCCATTGGAATATTTAAATTGCCACCCCGGTGACAAATTGGTCAGGATGCTTGCTCCAGCGACCGGAGATCCCAGGTTCGATTCCCGGTGGTGACAAAGAAAAAATGTCACGGCTGGTTTAGGATCAATGAATTAATCACCGATGATCCGAAATGAAAATATGATTATGAAACGTCATTTGAGGCGGCAAAAGCTCTTGATGGGATATCGTACCAGAGAGAGAGAAAAAAAAAATATTTAATTTTAACCTAAGCAGAACAAAATACTACCAGCAAAATAGAATGAAACGGTGCAACCTGCTAACTCCAGCAATCTGGAATACATACAACAAATGTTCGGGATCCAAAGCAGACCGCAGTTCTACTTTCCACACGTTACCTACAAAATTAGTACATAAATAGCAAATAATAGCAGACTGCAACCATTCGCGATTTAGAATACGGTTTAGCACACATTTTGTTTCAAATTTCAAACTGTTTAAAAATTCGTAATCATATACCAAGTTTGTTACCCATTCCTTTGGTTATTAGTGAATTGTTTTTAAAACATCGAGTTCTAGGATATTTAACGTTTTTTAATGCTTATTTGTATTTAACTTCATTTAACATTGGTGAGTTTTTTAGTAAATGGCAGGTTTTTATCTCAGAAATGGTGCAAGATAAGATAAAAATTCTTATATTGAAAATTATTGTGTCAGTCAACTTTTTGTTCAGTTTCGATCCTACATTGCACTACATATTAATTATCTCTGTAATTTCTAATTATAAATCAATAAAAATTAAGCAAATTTTGTACACTAATGAAAAAGCGTTCTATATGATGAATCGACTTCCTTTCCTAGTGACTTCCGACTTCGACCTTATTTGGATTTTTATTTATGGGGAAAGTGAAAGACGGGCTATTATTATAAAATACGCATTTAACAAATCGTAAAAAAGCTCTAAATGTAAAGAATATTTTACGAATATTACTGCCATCTATAGTTCAGAAAGCAAACTGTTAATATAAGTTTGATGACGTATCAAGCAGTACTGCTGCTTTGTACACTATTCGTACACTGACATTCATTCAGATTAAAGTTTAAAGAACCGAGTTTGCACGGTAAAAGCACTCACAATTAAAAGCGCAGTAAAATTAGAGTAAAATTACTCAAGTTGTATAAAAAAACACAAAACACACCTATTGCATTATAACATGTGGCCGTTACCACATATAAATAACATCTTGAAATGTTATTTTGATGAACCAGACCCGACGCGACGTGCGCCCAATTTTGAAGTTTAAAATTATTAATTTCTTATTAAAGTTACGATAGACGATATGTAGCAGCCGCAGCATTTTACAGACGACAACAAATTTCTTAAATAATTTTAAGTGCCACATTTAATTAATATCTTTGAATGTTATAGGATATTTGTACGAGTATATTAAGTGAATCAAATATGTAATTTACAGTTATGTATGACAGAAATACCCATGCATCATCAAGAGCTGTGTTTTTTGACGGTTGGTGGTTCAGTTCATGATTCATGCGACAAAGCAAAGGCGCTTACAAGATTTCAAATCAAAATTTGTAATCTAAAACCACATTTAGATCAGGTTTTCCATATAAAATTTGAACTGATCCGGATCAATGGGTGTTATGAAACATGGCAAATATTATAATTATCGATCAAATACCATTACCAGTTTGCTAGTCACAATTTAGTAAATATCTACGAGTATAATTTGGCTTCAAGCAATTTAAAACAAATTTACATATTGGTTTGAAAATTTGTCGGAAGGTGGAGGACATATTAATTACCGGTCTAGACGTATTTTTACGTGAAACCGAGTACATAAACACATTTGTGGTATGGTAAAATTATGTCAATAAGATGGTAGGGGTAGAAATATTAACTACACGAGTAACTTAATGGTGAATGTTTCATTATTTTTTTAACTTTTTAGTAAATTTTATTTCATTTAACATAAATTTGCGTTTATCTGAATATTTAAAAATATACCAATGAAAATCGTGTCATAGTTTATGATATTAAAATTTACTTAATTAAATGCCTATTTGTATTAGGTTACCAGTAAAAATATTCTAAAATTGTATTAAGGGTGAGAACCGCGGAATTTTATTTTCAACACGAGGGTAGAAAATGGTATTTTCTCAACAGTTGCTTTAGAAATGCGACCATATTTGCTAATAATAAAACAACAACAGCACCGCCATGTATGACAAAAGTGGCCTTGTCACTTTTGCAGATTTACCACAATACAGGTTGGATTCCAGCGAAGGTGACTTTACTTGTATTATTTAGTTCTGAAATTTAACGATAACATTTCTTTATGGCAAGTTATGGGCTACCCCTAGAATCGATCACTTGGCACTTTCAATATAAAGTACAGATCCAAACTTTTCTAGAAACTAAGTAGTGTCTTTTTAAGTGTCTTTTAAGTGTCCAACATTTTTTGTTGTTTCTATTTTTGTCAGTTGGAACAACAAACGTCTCGACTTGAGGAATCTGAGTTATTTCACACTTCCCCGTAATAATTTTTGATGTGCATAAAAACTCTTGGTTTAACTTTGGTTAGATTGCAAATAAACACATGATTTATTTAGCTACTGTTCTTCATTACATGGCGTCGGTACGAAATCCCGAATTACAAAAAATACCGAATTATAGAAAACCGAATTATCAAAATTCCAACAAAAAAAAAATCCCGACTTTCAAAATCCCAACTTTCAAAATCCAGACTTTTAAAATCCCGATTTTCAAAATCCCGAGTGACACTTTAAAACCGATAAGTCGGAATTTTTTATCAAGATACTAAATAATATATTTTCTTTTTTTATCTTCATCTATATTACGAACTCGGTCTTTTTTGGCCGATCTTGGTCAAATTTGGCTTATCGGATATGATTTGCATTTTAATGAGTTTTTTTTTAGAAATTTTTGGGGAACGTCTCTGTTATCCAAAAAAAAATCCAACTGACCTAAATTTCCAAAATCCCAATTAACAAAAGATAGAACTCCATTTTACAAAATACTCTAACATAAAAATCAAAATTCCAATATTGAGAAAATTCTAAAATTTTTTTATTTTATAAAAAAATTTCATGTACTAAATTCCGAAATTTTTTCATTAGTTTGATTATATTTGCACGGTTAGGTATGATTTGCTAAATCCAAAGTCAAAAACGAAATTTCAAAATCATAATTCCAATAAAAACAATTCCCAAAAATAAAATTCCAAAAAAAAAATAAAATGTCTATACAAAATGCCAAATTTCAAAATACCAATATACGAAATTCCAAAAAAATTCCATTCGGCGTTCGCCTTTCATATTTCCATGGCCATAAAATGTAATTTTTTTCTAATGTTTATTTAATTTATAATTATACGGCACTTATTTATTCGTAACTGTATCATACAGAAGTTTGTTAGTATATATAGTATTGCTATGCTTATAGGGGAACGGTTCCGTATTCCATAAAAAACCAACCCTGTTGCAAAAATCCGAAAGCGTTAATCCATATGGTAAACAATGGGAATCATGTTTGAGAAATAATTTTTAAAAATAATTAAATTAAATTTAATTAATTGAAATAATTAATTAAAATAAACCAATTAGAATTTTTGTGAAATAATGGAATTTTGTATATGGAATTTTTAATCTAAAATAAACAAATTTTGGAATTTTCTCAATCGGAATTTTTAATGTTGATTTTTATGTTACGGTATTTTGTAAAATAGAATTTTATATTTTTTTTAATTACGATTTTGGACATTTAAGCCATGTGGAAGTTTTTTTTTTGGTAACCGACCCGTTCCCATATTTACAGCATTTCCCAAAAATTCTAATTGATTTATTTCAATTAAGTAAATTAAATTTAATTGTTCTAAAAAATTATTACTCAAACATGATTCCCATTTTTTACCAGTTTGATTAACGCTTGTTGTGGTTTTAGAAAACATACCAATAAATGCTAACAAACTTGGGTATGGTAAAGTCATTATATTAATAAATATGTATTGTAACGATTTTAGCAAATTACTAGATATCAATAGTATCTAAAATAAACCTTAATAAAAAATTTTCTGATTATACATTATAATAAAATTTCCAAAATAAATTCCATTTTGGCGCACGCCTTTCATATTTCCGTGGGAAAAATTGAATTCTGTGTATAGGAGTTTTGAAATTTGACATTTTGTATAGGAATTTTGTTTTTTAGGAATTTTAATTTCTGAAATTGTTTTTATTGGAATTTTGGTTTCTGGAATTTTATTTTATGGAATTTTGATATTGGTATTTCGTTTTTGAAATTTTGGATTTAAAAAATCGTGGCCAACCCAATTTTTGGAATTGGGCCTGCTCAATTGAACTTGACCATTCCTTAACTAATAATTGTAAAAGTTAATTTAGAAAATTGGATTTCTACAAATACGTTCTTTTAATAAAATATATTTTTGGTCATCCTGAAAAGGACGATGAAGTTTTTAAACGTTCTTTTATAATATTTCATTTAATGTTAAAATAAATACATTAATAAAATTAAACGCTATTAATGTAACGTTATAGCATGAGCAATATTTTTAAATAATTAACAGTATCAGTATTTCATTTCACATTTTGTTAGTCGGATGCGTTCACCAGCTTTCCACTTCTCAATGCGTCTTTCGCATATCATCTTCTCCTTTGCCAATTCTTCTAAGTCTTCCGGCTACTATTTTGAGTCGGGCGTAGCAAGTTTCAACCGAGTTTAGTGTTTTAGGGAAATTTTTTCCATGGTTCTGGGATATAGTCCAGAAATTTGTACTGCATTGCGGTCTTCCTTCCATAAACACTTTCAGGAAAAGATTTACAAAAGCCCCATTAAAAAAAATACGAGGAATTTTCTGACAAAATTGGACTTTTGAAAATTGGGATTTTGAAAGTCGGGATTTTGAAAATCGGGATTTCGAAAGTCGGGATTTTGAAAATCGCTCTTTCATCTCGGCATTTTAATTTTGAGATTTTGAAATGTGGGCAAAGGACTCCAACCCAAATTAATTTTTTATTTTTTTGTTATTTATCAAAAAAAGAAAAAATTACAAATTTTAACATAGGAAAATATGATTCTATCATATGATTTTTGACCATGACCTCAAAGCATAGTTTAGACAATAAATAAACATATAATAAACTTAATGAACTAAAATAGTAAAAGTCCCTCTTCCCTAAATAGAGCTCTCCTTTTAAAGAGCCGTAATACTCTTTAAATTATAGATGGTTCTGCTATTATCTATGCATTAAAGAAGATTTTTTTTTATTTT
Source organism: Nephrotoma appendiculata (assembly GCA_947310385.1). Lineage (NCBI taxonomy): Eukaryota > Metazoa > Arthropoda > Insecta > Diptera > Tipulidae > Nephrotoma > Nephrotoma appendiculata. Next base: position 41,024,228 of record OX371224.1, read on the forward strand.
TCAGATTTTTTACTTCGAGAATTTTATAGAAGGTAGGCTTTGAAATTGAGTGAGCTTTATTAACAATTCTCGCAAATTTTAGCCAACATATAAAAAATAAAATTAATCCACTGCCATAAACATAAACTAGAATAACATAAAATAATGTATTTTACATGTACTAAATTCAGAGTGTGTGTCCAGTTGTTGCGTAATTTGTGTTTATTTAACATATGAGGTGAAAAATAACAATTTACATATTTTGGAAAAAGCTCATTTATTTGCTAAGGAATGAATTTTTATAACGAATAACTTGCCAGTATGCTGATGCCTAAAATAATCAGTCCATTAATCAGAGACAACTCTCTAGAGTGCTTCGTCTATATTCCTACAAAATTACTGGTTCCAAGTGTTTTTATTTATACTCTGAATTGTTTAGGTTTCAGGACATTATCATACTGGCAAATTATTTTTTATACGAAGAATTAATATTTACTACTATCAATATCTTCATCTTACTTCGCCAAAGTGTACCGAATGGTGATTTAAAGAGCGCAGGAATGTTTATGTGTGATTACCACGCTTAGGTTTATTGGACCAGTTTGTTGTGTAATTCTTTTGATTTTCAAATATCGTAAAATTAAACAGATTAAGGTTTGTGTTTTGGTTGGATATACAATTTAGATTTCTGATTATACGATTAAAGATACGCAAAAGTTGGTTAGAGTTTAGTGTCTCATATGCACTGTAGCTATCAAGGATATAACGATTTATGAATTTCTACTTTTGCATACACAAATATTTTGTGAATTTAGCGTGAACATCGCTGGGTTTATTTTTATATAAACGAGAATACAAAATTAGAACATCTCCTAGAATCCATTCAAGTGTAGGCGAATGTTAGAATTATTGTATGTTACTAAGAAATACAATTTAAGAAATAAAATCAAGCTTTTTATGTGTTTATAGACAGGTACTTACTTTTTGTAGTTAAGTGATTCTGCTGAAAAACGTATCTACAAATTTTTCAAAAAGACTTGCTTTGATTATGGAAAACCATAAAGTTTGCTGTGTTATTGGTGCAAGGTAACATTAAAATAACTGATGTTTTATGGTAGATAGAGGGATATTGTGGGTGTTTATTATCATTAGACTCGAATTTTATAACAAAAATGTACCCACAATGAGAGCTGATATTAGAGCTTTTATGAAAATTGCATCGGTTCGCTATAGATTAAATAAAAATTCATTTTATTGAAATCTGCAGAATCCGAAATTACTCCATTAAATTATTAATTTTAACACCTAAAACATTGTTTTGGCTTTTAATAAGCAAAATGTTCTGGATTAAAAAAATGTTTACGCCTTTGTCAGGGTTTTGATATTTATTCACAAAACTTTATATACAGCTGTCCCCTTAACTTTTATTTAATTCAACGTGTATTTAAAAGAATTACTTGGGTTCGAAAATCCCAATATTCGTAAGTGTATATGATGTAGCCAACACCAGATGTTATTTAACGATATAGTGGTCTGAGTAAAACAAATAACTTCTTTGAAAATTGACAAAATCTTTGCGTACAACATTATTATAAAATATTTCATAATTTGAGAAGCTTTACTATAAGAAAGTCAAAGGCGAAGAGTGAAGCTTTATTCTAAATAACTGATTCAGCACATTTAACTGCTTGCAGTTATTGATTGATTCCCCGTGAACTGATTAATATTTTTATAAAATCATGTTGTAATGTAATTGACGTAACTACCTAATTACTTTCGGTTATTCGAAAATTACAATGTACATTTATGCAAATAAAGCAATAATCGACAAAGCGACATGCCCACTTCATATTTTGGAAAAATCGTTAGGATAATTAATTCTAAATCCAATTTTGAATTCTTTGGACCTTATTAATTTTTTTCTTACAAGTGCCGAACTTTTCCAAATATTTATTTAAATGTTCTTTGGGAACTGCTACTGCAAACGAATTTCATTGGCGCCTGGAGAGACAGACCTCTGGAGAGGCCTGAAAAGGACCTTACACTTTCTTTCATTTTCCATAATCCAATCATATACAAAAAATTATCAGAAAAAATAAACAAAACTACAGCAAAGTAGAGAATCACAAACTAAAATTTCTTAGATCAGCAGCCCCGCCACTACATAGATTCATTCGAATCAGGTCATGAAAATTAGCCCTTATATTATTCTAAACAGCTCTGGTATAGGGTAGTTTTTGATAGTTCGTTAGTTGGCAACTATACTTTGGTTGCAGTAACTGATTTGCTGAGCCAAACATTTTAAAGCCCTTGAATATGATTACTTTTCATGCAAAAGATTTCATACAAAAAACTTAAATTTTATTAAACCTCCAAGCAGAATTAAATCATCATCTGTGAGTAAGTTTGTGAGATACAGGTTTTTTGTAAACAGTACTACAGAGTAGGTAACAATACCTAGCAGAAATTTTTGAAAAATTATCAGATTTCGATAGCGATGCAGTTTAAAGGGTCAACGTTGACTCAGTCCCGCGCCACTAAAAACAGGGAATTATGAAAAAAAAAATTATTGCAGAATTAGACGATATTTAAGAACTTTGAATTTAAATTAACTTCAACTTTTGAGCTCACCCTGAAACCCCATTCAGAATTCCTTAATTGATTTTCGTCAATCGCGTTTTGTAAACTTTTATACTTTTCACAAAGTTCAATACACACATTTTAATGTTGGATGCACCAATTTTGAGCTACTATCCGTTAGCACGAATACCACGATAATATGAGCTCACGATATACGTGCAGTTTGATGAGCAACTACTCCTTAGCAAGAATAACACCCCCAATTTCCAAAGTACAAACAAGCAAATTTTTTAAAATTGCAAAAATTAAATATTTTAATGTTGGATATGATCAACCGAGCGATTTCTCTTAATTGTTCTATAAGAGATGTAGGATCGGTTGAAGATGCCGGATCAGATTGAATTACCATAATTCTCCTGGAACTCTTAGCGGTTGTCCGTAAACAAGTTCGGCTGGAGTACAACCAAGATCATTTTTGATCGATGTTCTTATTCCCAGGAGAATGAATGGAAGTTCATCGCTCCAGTTGACAGTGTTTGATCTGGCACACAAGGACGATTTTAAATGACGGTGCAAACGTTCCACCATCCCATTTGCCTGAGGGTGGTACGTTGTCGTTCTAATCCTCAGTGAACCTAATAATCCTAGAAAATATATGAAAAGATTGTTTTCAAATTGACTTCCCTGATCAGTCGTGATTTCCGATGGGACGCCGAATCTTGAGACCTATGTGTTCACGAAAGCTTTCAATACTGTTAAAGTTCTCATGTCCGTTAGTGGTATCGCTTTCGGCCATCGTGTCATTCGGTACATGAAAGTGTATCAGCTACGACGTTGCTTTCACGTTTAACATATCTTATATCAGTTGTAAATTTGAAATATAATTGAGCTGACAACTTTGACGTGGGCTTCTTTCCGATTTAGACGCAATCGCTGTAGTGAGCGGATTGTGGTCTGTATTGATCGAAAATATTCTGCCTTCTACAAAACATCTGGAATGTTTAATGACACAATAAATTGTCAGCAACTATCGGTCAAAAGCGGAGTACTTCTGTTCGGTTGGAGAAAGGTTTTTAGAGAAGAAACTGAGAGGCTCCCAATTTTCACCATTACGTTGTTCTAATACCGCACCTAGAGCAATACCAGAAGCATCAGTGTTGATGCGTAGTGCTCCATGTTTCATGGGATGTGCAAGGAGAATAGCCTGAAAGAGGGCAACTTTGGTATTATTTAACGACGCCTCACATTTAGGTGGTCATGTAAATGGGTTATTTTAGTCACTTTGCCTAGCTTGCTGAGATGATTATGTATTGGTGCAATTTGTTCGGCTAAGTACATGAAGAAACAATGGTAATAGTTGACCATGCCGACGAAACGCTGCACCTGCCGAATTGAAGTAGGTTGGGTTAAGGATTGTACAGTTGTAATTCGATCTGCAGATAGTTTAATACCATCTTTAGTGATATGATGGCTGAGGAAATTAAGAGATGTTGCTCCAAATTCTCACTTGGAAGGCTTGATTGTTAAACCAAATTCTATTAATCTAGCGAATAAAGAATTGCGATGTTCTTGATGTTCTGATATGTTTCTGCTACCTACCAAAATATCGTCGATGTAGACTTAAACGAAATCTAAACCTTTTGTAACATCGTCCATAAGTTGTTGAAAGGTCTGAGCGGCGTTTCGAAGTCCGTAGGGCATCCTAGTGAACTCAAACAGCCCAAACGGTACAGTAATAGCTGTTTTGTATATATCTTATGAGTCCACGGGTATTTGGTGGTAAGTTCGAACAAGATCTATTTTCGAGAAAACAGTGCAATCTCTAAGGTCAAGAGAAAAATTGTGAATATGTGGTAAAAGATACCTATTCGGTACCATGATAACTTTCAACCGGCGGTAATCTGAGCGCTGGATGAACTTTGTCTACACAAGCCGAGTTGCAACATATATTTAAACTCAGTTTTAGCAATTTTATGTTTTGCTGGATCCAATCTTCTCGGTCTCGAAAAGGTAAATGACCTTCTGTAACAATTCGATGCACTACGTTATGTTTAACTGGTAGGTCATATCTATGTTCTTGTGTTAGATTTGGGTAGTTTCGCAGAATTTCAGCGTAAGGTTCTTCAACCACAAATAATCGTGATACTGATTCATTTGGTGATATAGTGTCCATCGTATTAAGTGTAAGTGACGTATTTGTGTCTAAGAGTTGTTTATTTCGTATATCGACAACCAAACCGAACTTTATCCAAAAATCTACGCCTATTATTGGTCTCGTTACCGAAGCAACAATAAATGGATGTCTAAATGCTCGACGCAACCCCAAGTCTAACTCTAATAATCGCGTGCCGTAAGTACTAATTATGGTACCATTAGCTGCATTTAACCACCTTTGTCAATTAAAAAATTGTATTTTGTCTTAGAACATCTAATAATTAAGCGACGATTGACATATGTCCCATTGTTCGTCGCATCTATAATAGGACGATCTAGTTTTGGTCGGTACCAACAAATAAAGTCACCACCACGTTGGTGTGGCCTAGTGCGTGATCGAAATCGATTAGAAGCTCTACTATTCGATCGTTGCCTTGATCTTTTCCAGTTAACCATTTCACTATTAAATTTGGAAGTCAGTAGATCTATAGATTTTTGGATGCTATTGAGAGTAATTTCTGAATGATTTTTATTTGATTTAGATTGGGATGATTCTCCAGTATAGCGATGGAATTGCAATTGAGATTGGAACGATTGATTTCGAAAATTTTATCTGCAAACTTAAGTAAATCGTCGATTTCGTCTTGCTCTCTTATTGCAATTATCGATCTAATATAGAGCCGGGTAGTCAATCTAACCATAAAGTTTTTAATAATTGAGCTTTAACAGCTGCTGAAGATCCTGCCTTTTCCTCGAGATGATGATAGAAGTCGGATGGTGAAAAATCACCCATGACAGTAGATTTAAGCAGGTTTTCAATTCTTGTTTGTTCTGACAATGAACGTCTTCAGATAATTTCATCTCGAAGTGCTTCGTACTTATTTTGTAAGCGAGGCTTACGGATTATTTCTGATACTGTAGATAGTACATCTAGTTATATTTGTTCTCATCACTCGTGATTCGACGGACTTTAAATAATGCAACTCGAAGCATTTGACTATAGATTTGATGTACCGATTTATCAGCTCACGAAATACGCACACATTGGTTTTTGAGCTGCTACGCCTTAGCAAGAATACCAGTCCTAACATTTCAAAATTTCCAAAAATAAACATTTAAATGTTGGATATGATGAACCAATTTATGAGCTCAAAGACATTACTTGTACATTGCTTTTTGAGCTACTACCATTTAGGAAGAATACCACTTCCAATTTCTCAAGAATATCAACTACATAAAAGAATTTGACGACGACCTAAAAGAAATTGGTAAAATTTAATACTTTAATGTTGAATATGATCAGCCGATTTATAAGCTCACGAAATACGTGAAGTTTAATTTAAGAGCAGATACTTCTTAGCACGAATACCACCCCAAATTTCTCAAGTACAATACAAACGATAAATTCTTTTAAAATTTCATACATTTTATATTTTAATGTAGGATGTACCGATTTTTGAGCTCTAAAAGTCAGTTACGAATTAGCACGAATACCACCCTCAATATCCCAAGTCGCCAAAATCTTTTGAAATTGAAGGTGATGAACAGATTTATGAGCTTACGACATACGCGCAAACTAATTTTTGGGATGCTGATATTTGGCAAGAATACCACCTCCAATGTATCAGCATAAACAACCAACTTTTTTAAGATTGCACAAATTAAATACGTTGATGTTGAATATGATGTTCCGATATATGAAATCACGAAATACGTGCAGTTTGATTTTTGTGAGACACCCCTTACCAAGATTACCACCTCCAATTACTCAAGTACAAATGACAAAATCTTTTAAATTTACAAAAATTTTATATGATGAACCGATTTATGAGCTTCCGAAATACGTGCAGTTTGATTTGTGAGCTACGGCCTCTTAGCCAGAATTACTCCATAAAGCCACCAATTTCTCAACACAAACGGCAAATTCTTATAAAATTTCAAAAATTAAATAGTTCAATGTTGGATATAACCTGTTTAATTTTTGAGCTACTACCCCTTAGCACGAATACCATGCCAAATTTGTCAAGTACAAGCGCCAAAATCTTTAAAAATTGCTCAAATTGTTGGATATGATGTACCGAGTTATGAGCTCACAGCACATTCGTTTAATTTTTGAGCTACTATCCATTATTATGAAAACAACAATTATTGCATTGTTGCATAAATTAAAATTGTTGGACTTTTGCAATTTTAAAAGAATTTATCGAATGCACTTGACAAATTGGGGATGGAATTCGTGCAAAAGAGCGTGCCAGCTGAAATATTAAACCGAAATATTTCGTGATTTAAATAGCGCTACATCTTACCCAACATTTATGTATTTACTTTTTGCATGTACGATACGCCATTGAAAAAACCAATTAACCGGTTGTTGAGGGTTTTAAGGGTGAGCTCAAAATCGATGTAATCTTAAATGGAAAGCTGAGTGTTCAATAATTCAAGAATATCCGTTCCAGTTTACAAAGAAAGTATCCGATTCAAAGTGTTTATGCTATGGTTTATTAATTACAAGAAGCAATAAATTAATGGTGTCGAATTGCTAATTAAAATATTTTGATGGAATAAAGCAAAATATTATTACGAATAATTTTCATTTTTAATATTTACATTCAATAAAATGATGAAAAATTTACATTCTTCAAAAAAAAAACATATTTATTGAATTTTGAATTTCCATATTGAATAGATTCACAATGACGGGAATAATATATATTATTACCCGTAAAATATAAATCACGTTCAATTCGAATATTTTGCGTGGGTCAACATCCATGTTAAAAAAACGGATTTATATTTTGGAATATATAATACGTACACGAAAAGGGGGCCATAAATAATTCATATTCGTACAATGCGAATTTTAACAATGGGATTTGATTTTATGTTATTCAATCCTCTTTGTAATTTTTGTATAAATTATTGATTGGATATTGACGTTCTACTCGAATATGGAAAATTGCGTTTCGGTTTCTTTTCATTACGCGAGTACACAAAACTTTTCGCGTCATCAAGCCAAAATGTACTCGTATATCGTAAAATCGAAAACAAAACATAATTATTACATAAACTTATAAAAATAACAAAATTTTTACGATTATAATCGAATTTAGCTTAAAAATAAAACTATTAATATTACTTATATGTATTTAGTTTTTTGTGGCAGTAATTCGTAATAACAAATTATTTTATTACCCTTAAATTTTTTTTTTATAAATAATCGTATACATTGTACGTAGTAAAGATTTGTTTTTAATCAAATTAACGAAACGCGAATAAAATAAATAACATGCTGCCCGCTTCAAAGTTTGTAAAAATGCCAAAATGACTAATTTATATTGTTTAGGTTTTGGACTGTACAAGTATTACTAATTACTGACGTACTTCTTTGAATTAGATTTGTGATAAACGAAATAGAATTTCACAAGGTTAGCGGACCTTTTATTTTGAGCTTTTGCATACGTTGTCAAAACACATTTACGAAAGAGCAGTCGATAATCTCGTAAACAGCATGCAGTATCAAATCTTGCGTATGAAAAACCCAATAACAAAAATCGGAGTGAAGTTTCTGCCAAAATAACAAAATATGCACTGTGACCTATAAGTACTTAGAATTGAAAAAACACTCAAATATTGTACTTTCATACAAATATGTAATTTTTTTTAATAAACACAAATATTTTTGCACTATAAGTAGCAAACATTTAAGTTTTGTGTAAAGTTTTGAGTGAATTTTGTAAAATGAAATTTTTTACAACAAAACACACTTCGAATCGCACAGAGATGATTGAAGTGGTTCAGAACTATGCTAACACATGCTCGGAAACCTCTGACATTTTTGTTATTCGAGACAGAACATCATTGAGTGTAATATGAAAATTCTTAAACATTTGAAATTATTTATCTCGGCCCCTACGGATCGCACAGAGATGATTGAAGTGGTTCTGAACTATTAATTGAGGTAAGAAATAAACCTTATTTATTCACAGAATTGTTTCTTACATCAATTACTAGTCAGATACACCTCGATTATCTCTGTGCGATCCGTAGGGGCCGAGATAAATATTTTCAAATGTTTAAGAATTTTCATATTACACTCAATGATGTTCTGTCTCGAATAACAAAAATGTCAGAGATTTCCGAGCATGTAGATAAATAAGATTAGTCTCTTACATCAATTACTAGCTCAGAACCACTTTAATCATCTCTGTGCGATTCGAAGTGTGTTTTGTTGTAAAAAATTTCATTTTACAAAATTCACTCAAAACTTTGTACAAAACTTAAATGATTGCTACTTATAGTGTAAAAATATTTGTGTTTATTAAAAAATTTCACATATTATTATGAAAGTTCAATATTTGAGTGTTTTTTCAATTCTAAGTACTTATAGGTCACAGTGTATATTTTGTTATTTTGGCAGAAACTTCACTTCGATAAAACAAAACTGGAAGTTCTTTTCTAAAAAATTAAGGTTTCATTAAAGTTTTGTAAATCGTCGTGCAATTCAAAAATTGTACAGTCGATTATCTCGTACACCAAAGCCTCGATTTGCGTCGATAATACGTTCCATAAAAATGTGACGCTAATTGAAACGTCGCAAACTGAAACGTCGCAAATTGAAACATTGCATTTCGAATTTAAATACAGAAAAACAGAATTTAATCTGGGACGGAACGTAGGCATTTCTTACCCGATTATGTTGGGATTGGGTATGTTGGATGGAAATGGGATTCTTAAATGATTTAATGATTTTTGCAAGAAATTCTACAATATGGCCACCTGAGACGGAACTTGATCAATTATTAACCGATTATAGTGGGATTTGGTACGTTGGATGAAAATGGGATTCTTAAACAAGTTGTTGAAAAATTCTGGAATATGGCCACCTGGGACGGAACTAGATCAATTCTTAACCAATTATGATGGGATAGGGTATGCTGTATGGAAATGGGATTTTAAATGATTATTGCAAGACATTCTGGCCATATTCCAGAATTTTTTCCCAAATTCATTTAAGAATCCCATGACCATCCAGCATACCCAATCCCATCATAATCGGTTAAGAATTGGTCTAGTTCCGTTCCAGGTGGCCATATTCCAGAATTTCTTGCAAAAATCATTTAAGAATCCCATTTCCATCCAACATACCCAATCTCATCGTAATCGGTAACCAAAAATTTGAAAATAAAATATTTGTCCGGTAATCGGGGTCCTTGTAAATCGGGGGTTTACTGTACATACACATTACATTTAATCCATTGTTAAAAACGTTCTTTATTCTCTTTAATAGTCAAACAATATCAAAAATAGCATTACATATCATAAATTCATTCTTAATCCATATAAAATTTTAAATAAATGTAATAAAATTCTTCTAATTACTCGGAATCAGATGAATATACATATTATGTAAATTTGTAAAATAATTCCAATACTAAGCATATTCTTTCTTTGTCGCATCATAAATCGCCTTATATGAACTAACATTTGCAGTTAAAGCCCTAGAAATGCTTAAACTTCTTTTTGTGTCAAGGTCATCTGCTCTAAAAATTTCAATTGCTTCGTCAATTAAACTTAGAGCTCTGCCGATCCGTTTTGCTCTTAAAATTCTTTTTTCAGGAATATCTTGGTATCGTTGCGGTCCATTGTCATTTTCAGATCAAGATCTATTAAATCAGCATTTTCCATTTCGTGATGAGATAAGCTCGTTGATTTCATTGGTGTCGATACCATCAAAGTTTGAGTTTCGTGCAAGATTGGCAATATCTTGACAAACACTGGCTGCATCATTGTCCGTTTTAACAATATTCGACTTATGAACACATTCAGGCCATATTTTTCTCCAAACCCCGTTCATGCAGGACGGTCTTAATTCATTCCAAGAACTTGAAATATTTTTTATTGCTTGCGTTGTGTTATAGTTTTTTCAAAATTCTGGCATTTTGTTTTTGTTGGGGCCGTTAATAGCACTAAGGAGCTGCTTGAATGTTTTACGGAGGTAATAGCTTTTAAAAGTCGAAATCACACCTTGATCCATTGGGTGGATTACTGAAGGGGTGTTGGGAGGCAGAAATATAAATTTACTTTATCCGATAAATAATTAACTTATGTTGGGTCACAGGGACAATTGTCTACAAGCACCAACGCTTTAAAATCCAATTTTTCTTTTGTACAATAAGTTTTGATTTCTGCAATAGCACAAGCGGTCACACAATCTTTGAATAATGTCGCAGTCATCCAAGCTTTTTTGTTAGAACGTCAGTGTACAGGCAGATGATTCTTATTGCAGCTTTTCATTGCTCTGGGATTTTTAGACTGGTAGATTAGAAATGGTTAAAATTTGAAATCTCCTTCGGCATTTCCCCGAGAAGAAGAGTAAGCCTCTCCTTACTAGCTTTAGGTCCCGATGTGGATCTTTCTTTTATCGATATATAGGTTCTGCTTGGTTGTTTTTTCCAAAACAAGCCGGTCTCATCAACGTTAAAAACTTGTTTTGGTGAATAACCTCCTTCTCGGATTATAGCTTGTAATTCTGCTGGGTAACGTTCTGCAGCAACAGTGTCAGCACTAGCTGCTTCACCTTTAAATTTGACATTGTGAAGGTTTGCCCGGCATGTGAATCTCTCAAACCAACCATGACTAGCTGCAAAAGTTTCACATTTATTATCCTCACTAAAAACTAAATGCAGCACAGCTTTCTTTTGGATGTCTTCATACAAGCTTTTGGCTTGGATAATCATCTTGCTTAGAGGAATTTTTTCTGACGTTTGTTGCTCCAAATTAAAAGCAATGCCTCCATTTTTAACATGGCAGCACTTCTTACTCTCGTCATCGTTTTTAAATCGGCAGATGTAGCAGATTTGGAGGCTTCTTTAATTTTCATTCCGTCGCGGTTTCTTATTGATTTAACTGTCGATTATGCCAGTCCAAGTGTTCTTGCAATATCAGCTGATTTTTCTCCATTTTCAAAACGTCGCAAAAAATTGAGTTTTGTTTCGAGAGAAATAGTTTTTCTTAATTTTTTAATAATTGTTGAGCTCTTGATTACGGCTAAACTGAGGATAAAAAGTGTTATTTATCCAATTAAATAATTAACTAATATGTATGTCAATAAAATAAAGTACTTACCAGAAATAATAAAAGTTATATCGTTATAAAAAAAAAACAATTAATTGTTAACACATAAACTAGAATATGTACATACACAGCCACTTGTTCCCAGATCTTTGACATTCCCGGGAAACGTGATTGATATATTCATCGTTTCCGAGAATTCCTGGGATTTGGGACGAGACAAAATTTGTTTTGTTTAATAAACAGAAGCCGCAAAGAATACGTTTTGTCATAAATACAATAGAAATTATTTATTTCATTGCTTACAACACAAAATATGCAAATAAATTCAAAAATTAAAATAACGAAAAAATATGGATCTTATAGGAATTTTATTACGGACGATAAGTCTTTATTTATTTCTGCTTTTGTACAGCATTGCTGTTAGGAGATTAAGCATTTCATAACTCAGTGCTGTTGTATGAGCTTTCAGATTTTTAGATAAAAATTCCAAAACGGCTTCGGCTTTCAGAAGCAACTTTCAGTGGCTTTAAAACCTTTTTACGCTCGACAATGTTATTTAATGTTTGATCAAGATACTTTCTAATTTATTCCACCGGATGTGGCTCTCTAGAATCAGATTTAATAATAATAATAATAATAATAATAATATTTATTAAATGTGTTTAAGCTAATGCTTTTATACACATGAATATTTACAAAAGTTATACATGAATATTTACAATAATTATATTATTAACTTATAAAATTAACACAAAAAAGAGAAAAAGTAATTAATCAAAGCAATAAACTAAATTAAATATCTACAAATATGTACATTAATTATTTACATTTTGATTTTCCATAATTAATTGTAAACAAGATTTCTTAAATATATTAAGAGAACTGATGTTTTTTAGTTCTATTGGCAAACTATTCCATTTAATAATTGCATTTACTAGTACAGAATTATTATAAACATTTCTTTTACTAATAGGCAAATTAATGTTTCTTGTACGTAAAGACCTGGAAAAATTTAACTTTTCATACAAATATAACGGTAAACCTGAGTTAACCAGTTGAAAAATAAAAACAGATGTTCTATAATCAAATAATTGAAACAAATCATATCCAAGAATTGAACACCTAAACTCCAAGATATGATCGAACTTCCTAAGGTCATGAACGTATCTAGTGCAATTATTATACGTAACTTCAAGTAAACTTTTAGAAAAACTGTCACATTGATTGTAGATAACATCACAATATGTGAACATTGGCAAAACCAAACTTTTAATTAAATATTTACGAAAGTTAACTGGACAAAATTTTCTAATCAATTTAAGGGAATACAAGGCATAATTAACCCTCTGGCAAAGAGAGCTAATATGATCATTCCACGTTAGTTTAGAATTCAAAAGCAACCCTAAATCATTAACCACTGGAACAAAGGATATAACATCATCATCTAAGAAAAGTGTAGGTGTAACATTGTGTCGAACATTTTTTGAGAGTAATAAAGCCCTACTTTTAATCGGATTTAATGATAACGAATTATTTTTAGCCCACAAAGAAACATTTTTAAGATCTGTGTTAAGTTTAATCACTATCTCATCTAGCTGTGATAAATGACCACCAATATAAAGTTGTAAATCATCAGCATAAAGATGAAACCGGCAATTCAAAATTTTCCATGGTAGATCATTTATGTACAAAGAAAAAAGTAACGGACCCAAGACCGACCCTTGAGGTACACCTACTACCATTTCACTAATATTTGAATGGTCAATACCGTACTTCACAAACTGTTTACGATTACTCAAATACGAGTATATTAGATTAATAGCCGAATTAGAAAATTTATAATACAAATGTAACTTCTGAAGCAAATGAATATGATTAACACAATCAAATGCTTTAGAAAAATCTAGTAGGACCAAAATAGCAACCGAATTTTCCTTGTCCAAGATAGCAGACAAATCATCAATAATATTAACAAGAACAGTAGTGGTACTGTAGCCTGATTTGTACCCCGACTGAAACTCACTTAGGAAATTAAGCCTATGAAGATGTTCCTGCATTTGACGTTGCATGATTTTTTCCAGAACTTTTGACAGAGCAGGCAAAATACTAATGGGACGTATATCTCCTATATTGGAAATTACATCCTTCTTTGGTAACGGAATTATGGACGCCACCTTCCATAGATCAGGAAACACAGATTTTGTCAGACATTGGTTAATAACAAAAGTTATAAGAGGGAGAAATAAATCAATAAAAAGTTTTAAGACTTTAAAATCTACCATATCATAAGCCAATAAATCAGATTTAATTTCACAAATAACATTTAAAACAATATTTTCATCAACACAATCAAAAACAAAATCATCTCCAGATTTAGCATCAGGTAGCGGTAAAACACCCAAGGAATCACGAAATTTAGTGATTCCAACCAAAATTTCTTCTGCTGAAAAGTCAATTCTAGCATCACTAGCGACGCACGAAACCCCCAATTTTTTTAAATTATTCCAAGTTATTTTGGAATTTTTCAAATTACCAAAATAATATCTTTGTTTGGCTTGGTTGATGTATATATTTGTTTTATTTCTAAAAAATCTAAAAGATTGTAAATCATTATGTAATCCAAACCTTTTATGTTTTTTAAAAGCTAAATCTCTACGTTTCATTAAATTAATAATATGAGCATTCAGCCATGGTGCAGTAGAGCATTTATTTATAACACTTTTACGAGGCACACAAGTCTGGTCTAAATGTAAAAAGTTTGAGTTGAAATTGGCAACAATATCATCAACCTCAGAATAGTAATACATGGTTTACCAATCTAACAAAAAGAAATTTTCAATAAAATCTAGTCGATTAATCGCCTTATAATCAGAAACAACAGTATACGATATCTTACTTCTGGTATTACAAAACTTATAACTTGCAAATATTAAATTATGATCTGAAATAGCAGGAACTTCAATTTGCCCAAAGGAAATAATATTATGTTTATCAGGCTCATAAACAATAATCAAATCTAAATGGTTGTTAATTCTAGTTGGACCAAACGGTAAATAATATAAGTTATTAATTTTTAAGCAATCACTAAGCTATTATTGCTCAACATGTTATAGTTAAAATCACCACAACAAATAATTCTTTCATATCCACATAATTGTTCAGCAAAAATATCTTGTATACTAACTATGTCACCTGAATAAACAGGAGAAGGGTTATAAATAATCAAAATAAGTATTTTTCCAAATACTCCAACAAACTCAGAAGATAAGAACTCAACTTTACCTACAGAATTAGAAGAAAGTTTGTTAATTTTAAAGGAGGAACGATAATAAATACAAACACCACCTCCACGGGAATCAGTACGATCAGCTCGCAGCAATTTGTAGTTGTTTATTTGGAATGACTTGTTTCTATTTTTCTTAGTGAGCCAAGTCTCAGACAAAGCAAGAAAATCAAATTGATAAATATGCAAAAGAATAGTTACATCATTAAAATGTTTCACCAAACTTCGAACATTTAAATAACCAAATGTCAAACAAAACTTTTTATTTACAGACAAATTATTAAATGGAATATAGTTGTGTTATTGCTTATCGTAAAAGAATTATTTAAAGTATTATTTAAGATGGATTGGGTATAGATGCCGACGTCCAAAACTTTACTTTTGCAGGTCGAGTTGACCAAAAATTTGCGAAAGGTTTAATATATACACCAATAGGCCAGGTAGCAGGATCCAGAGCTTTCACTTTTAAATCATCTCTACACCCCAATTTAAAACATACGTATTCCAATTTCTGTATGTTAGAGTTTTTCGGAATCAACTTATGCACTTTGCAAACTTCAGTTTGCAAACAGGATTTAGCCATACCCAAGATATCTTCTTCCTTAGTAGTAGGATCAAACCGAGAAAGATGTATCCAAAACATCTTAGGAACAGGAATAGTTTTAATACCAAAGTTCTCAACTGATTCATTAGTTCCATGAATCATTTTTGTAGATATGGTAGGTGTAGAAACATTAATAGTATTACCAGAGCACGGTACATCTAAACACTTAACTTCCGTAGAAACAGAATTAAATATTTGTTGTTCACACTCTGCAGGTTCAGGCATAACGGAAATAGAGCCTCTGGACGTTACTACTTCTGCAAATGTCTGTGAACTTCCAGGGTCCAATGTTGATAAAGTAACAAATTCATCTTGAATGTTGGTTGAAGATAAAGATGTTATATTCATAGAATCAACATCTGACGGAATAGGTGGATTAATAATTTCTTCTATAGAATTAATAGCACCAAATGTGTTACGAAAATTCTTCTCCATAAAATCATTTGACACATGGGATGTATCATCACACGATGCAATATTTGTTGTTAATGGCCTAATAGCACTCGGCAGACCATGTATAATAGCATCAGGAATTCGTTTATCCTTAATATTAAGTAGCTCCAACACATTCTCAATTAGAAGTCTATTTAATTTAGTTTCTTTCAACAAGTCTTGATATAAAGAGTCTTGATTGTCCCACGATTTGGCTTTTATAAAAATATTCTTAAAAGATTGGTTACTCACCAATTCTTTGCAATCATCACAAAACCAAAGAATGTTTCCACATTTCAAACTTTGCCGGTGACCTGCCCGATCCACAGCAGCACAACTCAAATGAAACTTTTTGTCACAAAAACCATCACATCCAATCTTGTCCACACCAACAGACAAAAAACATTTTCCACATTCCATTTTACAGACTTTACAAGTCAAATAACATATAAATATAATATACGAATGAATTTGTACACATAAATATTCGTATTAGACAAAATAACTGTCAAAATATAAACGTCCACCAAACTATTTATATATATACATTAATTAAACTAAAACTATACATACACAATATTATATTAATTATTAAATATTAAATTTTATTAACACGAACACTAAATATTATTATATACAATTAAAATTAAATTTAATTCTTTTTAAAAAATTTTCGTTTAGAGAGAAAAAATAACAACTGGTATCCACAATGACTACTAGAAACTCTGAAGCCGCTAACTCAATTACATATTTTTTCAGTATTGAATTATTTAAAGTAGATGTTGGTACCCAACACATACCATCACTTCTAAACTGATTTTGACGTCTACGTGTGTATTAACATGAACAAAAAATTGTAATAGATATACGATAGGGAAACAAAACTGCGTTACTAAACAGGGCAGCGCATTGAACTTACATTTTAAATCGTTTTGGGAGTAAACTGTCAAATTTATTTCATGTTCCAAAAAAATTAATTTATATACGAAGAAAAATGAGTAAACATTTTTATAAGAAAAGCTTGATAAATTTACAACTAAATTATGTTGCACGCATAATATTAAAATAAACAACTAAAAATAGTTTATCACGAGTATTTTTAATGGATAAAAACGTAATATAAACATACGTCTCAGGATTTCGAGGAAAGACGATACAGTCCACTTTACGATAACGTGGAAATACACGCATAGTCATTGAAGGCCACTATTTATGGTCCTTTGAGCCGATGATGATTGTTTGATCGTTTTCGATTGCAAATTAATTTGAATTCACAACCACGCGGTTGATCAGCAATCACATTATACACATTCGGCATTTTCCGAGAAATCCGGCGGCGTCGTCAAACACGATAAGCAGCCATCTTTATATTACGCGCAAATTTAACAGTAGTAATTAAAAATCGCACTACCGGCACAATTAATAGTGATAATCCGGGGATTATAATACGAACGCAATTAATAGTGATTATTACAAAATCAAATTACGAGCATAATTAATATCGATAATTATAAAATTTAATTATTAAATCATCACCTCTCCTACGAGCGAGATCCATAATATTTTACCCAACGTAATAAATTTACGCTATCAAATTCAGGGCTGTGCGATAAATCGTGAAGTGCGCAAAAGCAGTTCGAGTGAATAATCGGGATAGAATTAGCCGAACTAAAGAAACAACGTGCCTCCAACAAAGAAATATGGCGCAGATCGTGAAATTTGTGGATCAATGCGATGATCAAACGCCAGTTGAGGATTTAAAAACACCTTTGATGCACGCCGAAGAGTTGATGTCAGAGTTCACAGACATCGGGCATTAATTTTCAAGGTCAATCCAGATGAAGACTCGGATTACCAATATGATGAGCTCTATTACAAGGCAATCACGGGTCTGAATACATTGATTCACGCAAATTCCGCATCGTTAGACGTATTCACAGGATTGGGGGCTTCAATAAACATGATTCACACAGGCGGCCAAGCCGAAGTTGTACTGCCGAATGGTGGAGGCACCGAATTTTCAATCAAAGCGTTTGTACTGCCGAAGATCACCACGAAGCTACCAATTCAGATTATTTACGAAATTTACGTTGATGCTAATCGGGGAACCAAACTAGCGGATCCCAATTTTCATATCTCGCACACCACACAACTATCATTCACCGAGGAACAGCTCTACGAAGATAACTTTCGAGGTTGATTCATACCATTCAAACAGTCACCAATTTCGCTTGGTAATTCTGTGAACAGCGCAGTCCAAAAACAAAGTAGTATGGAGCGTCGATTTATCCGTGAACCAGAATTCAAGGATCTCTATCACAAATTCATGCTGGAATACCATGAACTCCAACACATAGAAGAAATCCCACAAAAAGAGGTAGATAACTCCAGTTTTTCTGGAGCAAATCCAACAGCACGACCAAATCAAGATTCCAAGAACATCATACTGTGTTCTCGACAGATATGGCGAAGTTGTATCGTCAAATACGGGCTTCGAAGAATGATACCCAAAATCAAAAAATTGAAAATCGAACTTCTCCGCCCGAATCAATACGGCACTACCGACTCCTGCCGGTAACCTACGGCCTAGCATCGATTTCGTTCTCAGCAATTAGAACCTTGAAGCAAATTGTACAAAACAACCACAATGTTTTATCACTTGCATCAAAAATTATCGAACGAGATATTTATGTAGACGACTTGATGTCAGGACCAGCCACCGGGCAATACGCAGTTCAGCTACAACGCGAGATTACCGATCTCCTAAAGAAACATGGATTCATCCTACGCAAATGGTTCTCGAATACAGCAGCCATAATTCAGAAAATTGACAAGGATGACCAAACTCACGATCCCAAAGAAATCAATGACCACACCGAAGAGAGCAGCAAGTCAGTAAAAATATTAGGCATCCATGGACGAGTTCATATTTTCTTCGGATATTCAATGCAGCCGAATATTGACCAAAAAAATAATATTGTCACAAGCTAGCCGTCTATTTGATCCGATTGGTTAGCTGCGGTAGTCGTATCAGTGAAAATCTTCATCCAGCAGTTGTGGGCAGCCAATTTAGAGTGGGATGAACTATTGCCTGAGCGAAGGGCAAAAGAATGGCTAAGCATGATAGAACAAATGGAACAGGTTAATCCAATTCGGATCCCAAGATCAATATTCGCCAGTAAAAGGTCCACAGTGCAAATGCATGGCTTCTGCGACGCCAGCCAGTACGCCTAGGCAGCAGTAGTATTCTTCAGAATATAGTCAACAACGGGAGAAGTTTCATGCAAATTAATATCTGCCAAAACAAAGGTCAAACAAGCAACATAGACACGATTAGTGTTGTGTGGAGCCCTTTTATTAACCAAAAGAGTAAACACAACTGACAATCTCTGAAGGTTACTGTTGGACGGATTCAAGAATGGTTTAAGATTGGCTTGCAAGGATCCCAGTTGGAAGCATGTTCCATCATTGGATAACACAGCCGACTGCGTCTCATGAGGTTTATCACCACTACAGCTTAAGTTACACATACTTTGGTGGAATGAACCTGATTGGTTAGTTCCAACCAATGATAACTGGCCAGTTCAACAAGCGGAGTACGGGCAAATTGAAGAAGAAAGCAAGCAATCAGCTGCTCAGTTTCACAAATGCCGATCACCAATTCGAAAGATATTCTTCATTTCGAAAAATACAAAAGGTGCTCGCTTTTATTTTTCGATTCATAACGAATTGCGGGAAGCCTAAAGACACAAGAACGAGTGACTAAATTTTATTCGAATGAAGTAAAGTCTTTAAAAACAATCAAGTCTGTTGCCAAAACGAGCAGTATTAAATCACTAACTCCATTCATTGATAAACGTGAGATTATTCGCGTAGCTGGGAGATTGGATAACAGCCCGATTACATTCTCTATTGCGTATAGTCCTATACTTATAACCTTGGAAGAGTTAGCCAAGGACGTGTTACTTGCCGTGATCTAGTTGCCTTGTTGTTTTTTGTTATTTACAACAAAAAAAATACCACAAAACATTGAAATCATCCAAAAGGTGCTTTATTATATTGAGCAATCAACCATAGAGCTAATTTAAACGTATTAGGAGTTTTAAAATTTAATTTACGGGAAACGGGATTCTCGAAAAAAAACTTAACTCTCGGGTAGGAAGCCCTAAATGTAAAGTATCAAAGAAAACGTTGCTTTCATCATCAAAGTAGAAAATGGGCATGCATTATTTTGTAATTTAATTTATAAGTATTTTTTTTTTTTTGAATCAAACTTAAATAAGGAATAACTATCCCACCAAATTTCGATGGGTAATTTACACGAAAATGTATTCCTTAGTGGCACTATTCTGAAAATTCTGTATAAGAATAAAAGAATAAAATTGGGGAAGGAATTTACATAAGTTTTATCTTAATCAGTTTTTCTGATCCTGAGAAGAAAATTTCGATCAAGATTTTAAGATCGAAACTGTGCTGAAAAATTATCTTTTTTACTTTGGTTTTTATCAATTGTAAATGGTGTATTTTGATTGTTCCGTATATTGGTCTATTTCAGCACTCTCGAATTAATTACACAACCGTAGGAAATTCTTCCATTTGCGTCAATCTGTATGACAACGACCATGATAATCGACACCTACTTATACACAATCAACTTCCCAACCACCCCATACATTTTTCTTTCCTTTAACGCTGGATCGCGGATAAATTTGAATTTTTTTTTTTTTTTTTTTTTTTTTTTTTTTTTTTTTTTGACTTATAGATGGCTAATGTATAAGAATCACAACAATCAGTTTCGAACAGACGAGATTAATGATTTGAAAAAATCAGTCTTCTCATCAGGTCGCGACGACTGATGTTGTTTATTACATTGAAATATTTTCTATATATATAGAGCAATACCATGTAGTTGTACTACTAGCGAATTACTGCGTAGCGTACGAAATTTTGATTCTTTCACATTTCCATCTATATTCTATTTTAACAATTAACTTTTCGAATTCACGAATTTTTTTATATTTTACTTTGGTTTTTATCAATTGTAAATGGTGTATTGTGATTGTTCCGTATATTGGTCTATTTCAGCACTCTCGAATTAATTACACAACCGTAGGAAATTCTTCCATTTGCGTCAATTAAAAAATTATCACTCATATTTTACCTCAGTACGAAAGAAAAAATGTATTAAATAGAAATATTGTCATATAGTGGAAAACATTTTTTTTTTTTAATTTAATCTTTGCAATCTGTTCTGGGGCCGAGGCACTCCCAATTCTTTTGCGATTCGCTTTTCACGTCCAACCTTTTCGCATTTGCTTGCCACATCGAGGACGTACGGCTATAGGTCCGTTTTACGTAGAACCGTCTGCACCTGAGAGTCGACTGATTTATCAACAAGATTGTATGCTGAACCCTTTAGGTTGCTCCGAGCCCAAGTAATAAATACCGAAAATTAGGGGATCACTACATTTCAAATATATGTGACACAGGAAACGTATTTGTATGGTTAAAAATAGAAAAAATTCTCCAGCGTTAGAGTTTAAAAGGTCTGCAAATTTGAAAATTTAAAAAAGTTCTCGACTCTTATGGCCATCTACCGTGCGAGAATGAGGACCCGTTATACGTGAGAATTCCCGCTGTGTAAATTTGGGGGAGCAGTTTTCGATATTTGACGAGTTTAAACAACGAAAATTAGTCTGAGATGGATACTTTTTCTAAAAGGTCCACCGATTTGTCATTGCCAATAGCAGCTGTACCCTGTTGGCCAATTTATGACAAAACATAAAATTCCGCTATTCATGAGAATTCCCTCTATTCGAATATACGTGGCACGAAAAACGTATCGGTTGTTGATTTAGTTAAGTTTTCGACACTTATGGCTAACTTCTGTGCGAGTATGAACACCTGCTGAACGTGGGATTCCTGCTATCTAAATTTTATTGGGCGTTCTTCGATATTCTACGAATTTGAGTAATGCAAATTAGTCTGGGGTAGGTACTTCTTCTACATAACCGTTACTTCTTCTACCTAACTCAACCGACTTATCATTGCGAATAGTTGCTGTACCCTGCTGGCCAACTTATAACGAATCATAAAGTTATGGTGATCGTAGGAATTTCCACTATTCGAATATATACGTAACACGGGAGTACGTGACACGGGAGCAGACCGTTTCATAAATATTGCGAAAATTAGTGTGTTAATTGGTGTGGAAACTAAGAAGTGTCTGTTGATCGAGGGAACAGAACCCTCAAATTCAAGCTTGTCGCTAATTTCATATAATCTCTATCCTAAACGCATTCTCGTGAAAACATTCAAAAATTTAGAAAAAATTTGTACCGGAGTCCCTAGATTTCGGGTCCAAACCCTTCAAAAATTACGTAAGGTTGGTTCTGGACATGCAACTTATACATGGTAAAAAATTCATGACGATCGATTGATAGGCTGAGACGCTCTTTCGGAACAAACAAACATTTTTGGCAACAATTGTATAGAACCACTTAGGCCAACGAGGTAAAATCTACAAAAATTGAAATTTTAGAAAAAGTTTGGCCAGCCCTGGTTGTACCAACGCAGAAACTTTCGCGGGTTCAATCAAACCTATGTTTGTTATATATTTATGCTCGCTTCTATGACCTCATTTTCGTATCAGTACTCGTAGCGGCATCTTGAATTTCATGTAGAAAAGCACTATTGCATTATACCATATAAAATTGGTTATACTACGGCCATCTGACCTTTAAACATTTTTAGGTACTACAGAATTAAGAACCTTATCTCCGTTATTTTTAACCAATTTTGACGTAAAGTTTTTCATTTGAAAGATGATAAAATTTCGCATTAGGGTTGAACAAAAGATTAGAGGGGTTGACAAAATAAAAAAAACGTGTAAAAAATTGTGAATTTTTTTAGACAAAACATGTACTTTTTAGGGGTGAGAACATAAAATTTTAGAATTTCGGTTAGATTACTAACAATTCAAAATCCCTAATTTTTAAAGGACTTTTCTCCAAAAGAAAATTAGAAGTACTTCATGTTTGATTAAACAGTTACATTACCTAAATGTTAATAAGCTATAAAATGTAATATCAATATGGTTAATGTACACGATGATGAAAATTGCTTAATTTTGAATTGTTATATAGAAAACAAATTATTTTTACTACGTTGTTTTTAAGCCTTGGGAACAAATGTTAATTACGCAAATTAACACAAACAAAAATACAAAATTACAAAAATTTTATTTACATATCTAATTACAACTCAAGAAAATTCGAAAAAGGACCATTTGGAAATTCATACGAGTAGATACACACCATTACCAAACCACTTACCACTCATATACATATTATATTTTCTAATTATTTTCTAATTATTTTCTAATTACACCATAATTCATATCGTATTACCAAGCATAAAATATTTTTTATATCATCATCTTAAAATACATAAAAAATTATTATTATTAATAATAAAGGCCCAAACATTATTATTATTATTATTATTTTGTTAAAGTAAAAATGTTTTGCGATAGAAAATCAATAAGAACAAAAACTTGGTTGACGTCTTGTGTTCATTTTCTTATTTTCGTTTCTTAAAATGTTAAACATGATCGGTGATGAGAACATGAAGGGAAACAACTTTATTTATTTATTAATAACAAAAAGTTTATGGCTTTTTATGAAATGAATCTACACAACAACATAACGACAATATTCTCAAGATAAAAAGCAACCCCGATCGGCAAAAAAGGGTTCTCACTGCGTCTTTTTTGGATATGGGTATATTGGATATACCAAACCGATTTGGTATCAAAAAATAAAACTTGTTGTTTTCCATTTATTATACATATATAGTTTTTCAAGAACAAAGGTTAGACTAATACGTAAATATTACCCACTCAGCAAACTGATTGGAAAATCTGTTTACGTCACAAACTCTAAAAAATTTAGTTTCTGTATACTTTTATCAAACCGCACATAGCAACATTTTATTATCAGCTATGGGTGGTTAAATAACTAGAAACACATGCGGTATTAAGTGTGCAGTCGAACGTCATGAAGAAGTAAATTTAACTTTATAATTTTAAATCTTTTTTTTCTTTTTAATTTAGATTTGTATATTTTTAGGTTTTGGTATCTAGGGATTAGTGAAGTCACGCAAATAAAAGAGGATTCCAATTTGTATGTGTATTACGGGTGTTTATGTATATAGAGAGAGGTTGCGTGATTAGAATCTTGATATAAACGAACATATTTCAATTTGTTATAACCGCCTACATTCAAATGAAATTAATTTTTTTTTTATTAGAGATTGGTTGATATGTGTACCAGGGCCCTTAAAATTAACTATATATAGGTAATCAAGGTATGTGAATGATTCTGAAATAATTATTTTTTTTCGACACAAAAATATATATGGGTGCTTTTATAGTGCTGGATGAAAATGATTTGCCTTATAGCGGTATAATGAATAGGGCCCGGGCTATTGATACGAAACAGCCTGTCTGAGCTATAAAGCGATATAGAAACTTGTTTTAATATTTAATTTTTGCCAATGTATAACCACTTCGCTTCACTGTAAACGTTTGAAATTCATTTTCGGTTTATTTCTATAAATTGGGATTGATTGATTGACCAGGATGTTCGACCAAGTCATATTCAACGCTCACGGATATGGTTGGACATTGGAACATATAACATAAAGAGGGTTTGGAATGCAAAGTTTATTAATATTCTGCATGTGTAGACAATGTATGTAGATAATTTAAAAAATAGCGTCGAAAATGTAGATATTCGAAAAATGTGAGATTTCTTTCTATTATATCAATTAGCAAAATTATATGATTGCTTTGTTAAAGAAACCATGTCAGAACCATGTGAAGAGTGTCATTCTAACAACCATATTTGAAAAATTTTGGTGAAATGTACATTCAAAATGAAAATCATTTCAACTATCTAAATTTTATTTCCTGATTTTCTAAAATAACTTTTGTTCCGCTAAAAAAAAAACTTTGAAAGAGAGAATAGCAATCATTAACTGCAACCAACTTAATCCAGAATTAAGCCTGTCGCTGTAAAACGGATCAAGAAATCATCCAATCTCCAAAATATTGAGGATGAAGCCATCAGTGTGGTGTAGAGGGTATCAACTCCCGACATTTTTTTGTTCCCGGGAAACGGGAAATTTGAAATTTATTTACCGGTTTCCCGGAAATTCTCGGGAATAGAAAAATTTCATTTCTTAAACAAATATATAAACACAATAGCACAAAACTGCAATTTTAATAACAAAACGGAAATTATTTTAAAATATAAAATTTATTTTATTTTAAAAAATAAAAAGTATAATTTGAGCTATAAATAATTCATTTCCACATATGTATTAAGAAAAAATTCATTTGTATATATATGTATTTAGAAAAAATTAATTTTACTTGAACAAGTAAACATTTTTTGAACTTATTTGTTCAGGAAATACCTTTTTAAAAATGTGAGGCAATCTAGAGATGAGTCTGTAAGACCCGTAAGTTTGAACAAAGAAAATCGAAAAATCCGTGGGTAAAATAATCTGATTTTAAACTAGTTTTGACATCCTTCCACTTAGTTCGACATTGAAGAGGGTGAAGATATTCAACAGAATAACGTTTCCAAAAGCTTTGGACGGCTTGTGTTATTTTCTTCCATTTATTTGGTGCTGATTGGGAATTGCACGAAAGTGGCTCAACACAACAATAGCTTTAATAGCACCTCCTGTTAGGAAGTGGCCCGGAGTCAGAGGCATTAGATCGTTAGGATCAGATGACATTGTCGATAAAGAAACACGATTGGTAAAGAAAAGTTTTAAGTTTGTAGGGCGGTGTGTTAATCCAACACAATGTGATGATAGAATCTGACCATAAAATTACATTATCAAAATTTAAGAACATTCAATCAACGACTATAGTTTAACTAAATTTGAAAGTAAAATGGCACCGCATAGTTCGAGTCTTGGTAGTGTTAAAGCTTTGAAAGGGGCTACTCTGGACTTGCTGCAAAGTAAATTAATTGATATGTTATCTAGTTTTTCTATTGTTTTAATATAAACACACATGTGTGTGCAGACTAAATGTCTGTTGAGACTCATCAGCCCAGACGGATCGGGATGAAACCTCGTACTTAAGCTTTTTCTATAAATTGGGAGATCCCAAAGATTCTTGACTAAAATCCGGAAAACAGTTGTATACGATGTTAGTTGTGGACTGTATTTTAAAAAAACTGATGAAATCAATAGTTATGTTTTTACATAAATAAAAACTATTCACACATTTAATTTTATTTTTATATAAATTTTATTTGAATAGTTTTCGCACAATTTTATGTACAATGGTTTTATTATTTTACATAACATTTGTGTTTTTACGACTTGTTTCATCACAAACTACACGAGAACTCAACAAAAACGCGTATAAAAAAAATAAATGAAAAATCAAAAGCTCAAACAGGCATCTTTGATAATCCACTGAACTTATCTTTTATACACTATATACACTGATATCTATTGTTAGTTTTATAAATAACATCCGTTATATAATATATAAGGCTTATTATTTTATAAAATAATAATACATTAAAAACAACATAATTATAATTACAGTAGTTTTTAATTTCAACATACTCCCACCCTTGAAGTATTTAAGCTAATTGAAATGCTTAAACAAAAACAAAAATCAAAGATAACAATTTAAATGTTTCAAATTCAAGCTAATTAAAAACTCACTATAACTTTGTTGCTAATTTTGTTTATAAATTTCATTACTAATCGAATTCTCAATTGGAAGTGGACAAATGCGAGTAATAGCACGTTTAAATTCGAAGTTCGATGTTTTTAAAGTCACCACTCTTACAAATCCATCCTGGCCTTTATACAGCTTTATGATTCGAGCCATTGATCATTTTAAGGGTGGGACGTTATCTTCCTTTAAGATTACTAAATCACCAATTCTTAGTGATTCACATGGCTTAGTCCATTTTCGACGATGCTGTTGAATTGATACTCGTTTAATCATCACTTCCAAAATGTTTGGAATGTAAATTGAATTCTTTGCAAGTGACTTAAACGATTAAATTGCAAATGTAACCGATTAAAAAATGGCCGGGAGTAAGACTTTCAAAATCATTTGGATTATCTGATATAGGACCAATAGGACGTGAATTCAGACATCCTTCGATTTGGACCACGATCATGTGAAGTTGCTCGATTGAAAATGTCGAATAAGTAAAAACGCGTTTTATGTTATATTTCGCACTTTTGACCACTGCTTCCCACCTTCAAAATGAGGTGACCGTGGGGGAATAGTATGCCATTGAATATGGGAATCAATAAAAAAATTTGATACTTCATTTTGATGTAATTCCGACAAAAATAAACTGCGAAATTCTTTTAATTCAGATTTTTAGCCAACAAATTTGGTAGCGTTATCTGAATATATATTTGAGCAAAGTCCACGACACGATACGAATTGTCGAAGAGCTGCTAAAACAGCTGGAGTAGAGTGGACAGATATCACTTCCATGTGGACTGCCTTTGTAACGAAACATATAAAAATTGCAATGTAGACTTTCAATTGCACTCTAGATTTTACTTGATTAACCACAAGAAATGGACCACAAAAATGCATGCCCACATTTTAGAATGGTCTAGACGGTAAGACACGTTTTTCGGGTAACTAGCCCATGATTTGATTTATGGTTTGAGAACGCGCTCGGGCACACGTTATGCACTCGCGTACTACTTTTCGACATAAATTTCGTCCATATATAACCCAAAATTGTTGGCGTTGATTGTACAAGACAGTCTGAGGACCAGAGTGAAGAAAGCGTATATGCTCATTCCGAACTAGCAATTTTATAAAAG
Organism: Nephrotoma appendiculata; assembly: GCA_947310385.1. Taxonomy (NCBI): domain Eukaryota; kingdom Metazoa; phylum Arthropoda; class Insecta; order Diptera; family Tipulidae; genus Nephrotoma; species Nephrotoma appendiculata. Next base: position 41,052,229 of record OX371224.1, read on the forward strand.
AATGCCAACCTGGTACTACTAACTGATGCTTGTGGTCGAAGGGAATATCAGCGTTGTTTAATTGTCCGCCAACCCGAACCATGCCATCGTCATCGAGAAATGGAGCCAGTGATATTAATTTACTTCGACGAGACACAGTTTGATTTTTACGAAGACTGTGAATTTTATCTGAATAGTGAAATTGCTGTATGTGTTTTATAATACATTTTAAGGCACTATCAATTTCTGTAATTTCGATTGATTTGATAGTTGGTAGTTTTCACAATTTATTTGAAGTCCGAAGTTTGTTAAAATAAGCTTTTGTAAAACGATTAATATATACCAAAATTCGAAATACTTTCAAATAATTCGAATGCTTTACTACAGGCATCCACTCGTCTATTTCTATGAAAGTGCCAACCGAAACATTTGGATTTTCCGTTGGTTGATGTACGAAGGACCAAACCACCAATGTTTTGATTTAAAAAATTCCTGCGACATAAGCCCTCGAGACACATTGGTTGGAACATAATACCAATAAGAGGGAGAACTCAAATCGTGTATTTGTGGAATTCTATTAGCTACAAAGACTTCGAAATGCCCTGCAACCGATTTGATTCTATGTAAAGTGATTTCAAAATCAGCCCATAGAAAAATTGAATTAAATTTTATTTGCATAACTAAAATGATTTTTTGACTATTTGAGCCAAGAGCAAAGAAGCGCACAGCTCCAACCGCAGTATAGTTTGTGATTTTAGTGGAGCTACTCGGCTTTTTGAACACAAATATTGTTTTCACGATCGATGGTACGTAGGTAGACCACACATCCATAACCTTTTTCAGATGCATCTCCAAACCTGCTCAATCGCTGTTGCGTTTAGAGCTATGACACATCTTGGAATGGATATTTCATCGATTGTAGTGAGCTGTCGTTTAAATTCATTCCAATATTCTTGAAGTTGAGTGGGCAACAAATCGTCCCATCCAAGTTTAGCTGCCCATAATGTCTACATAAATGATTTAGCCAGAAACACTATAGGAGCACATAAACCTAACCGATCGAACATTCCAGCAATTTCGGATAATGCCGTTCGTTTCGTACATTGATCAGTAATTGCATATTTTTTGAATGAAAATATAAATTTATCGGTGTTTGTGTTCAAATTTATTCCTAACACCTTAATCAATTTGGATTGATTATTACGATCCGAAGATATTACAGCCGAATGATTTGACGTGATTTTTCGAAGTTCGATACCTCCATTTAACAACAAATTAACAAGATCAGTTTTCAATTTGATTGCGATTTTGAGATCGTCAGCACCGGTTAGCACGTCATCGACATAAAAATCTTGTTTAAGCACTTTAAAGCTTCAGAAAAATGTGTTTGTTCATCTTGCGCTAGCTGGAATAATGTACGCATAGCGAGGAACTTAGCACTAGCTGTTCCGTGCGTTACGGTCCGAAGTTTGTAAGATTTTAATGGGGGGTATCAGATTCACGCCACCAAATTTGTTGAAGATTTTGATCTTTTTCGTGCACTAAGATTTGTCTATACATTTTTGTTGTATCCCTTGTAATACCGATTGCATGTGTTTGAAATCTCATGATGATGGAACACAAGACCTGCAGAATTGTAGGACCAACCATTAAACAATCGTTTAATGATGTATTTGTAGATGTTTTTGAAGAAGCATTAAATACGAAGCGTAAATTATTTCACGTATAACTGCGTGATGTGGCATAAAATAATTATTATGCTTACATTCACTTTCACCTGGATTAGATAATTCTATCATGTGTTGTAAATCGATATATTCATTCATAAATTGAGAATACTGCTCAAAAAGATCTGGTTTGTTATGAAGACGCCTTTCCATTGTGAGAAAGTGTTTTGCAGTTGTGATAGAAGAATTACCAAAGTCACCAATATTTGATTTTTTTGGAAGAGCTACACTATATGGCCCTGATTTCGTTCTAATGACATTATTTGAATAATGAGTCTCGCACAATTTCTCTTCAATTGAGTGCGCTTTTGGATTTTCAATATTTTCAATTAACCAAAATTTTTGGATCTGCTCATCAAGACTTTCGAAGACGCTAAAAACCATAGTCGAAGTATTAGAAATCTCAGAATTATAATTCAAGGAATGTTCACCAATTAAAGTTTTTCCCATTATTACAAGTCCGAAAACAGTTTTATACATTCAAGTAAAGGAAGATCATGACTTGTTACAAGTTTCCTCCTAAAATGATTTCAGAAAATATTTCAGGGCCAATTAATAAATCAATGGCTGCCGGTTTATAAAACCAAGGATCTGCTAGTTGAGTATGATCCTTTAAAACGTTTTTATCGTATTGAATCGGATACGAGGGAATAAACTCGGAAATTTTAGATTTTACCAAACAATTCAAATTACATTTAACACCTGATGTTCGTGCTTCGAGGAAAACATTTACATTTTTGGTAACGGTTGATGTTGCGCCACCTATCCCGGAGATTCTGATATTAACTGGTTCTGTTTTTAATGACAATTTTTTGCACATGGTCTCAGTAATAAAATTAGCTTGAGAGCCACTATCCAATAGCGCTCTACATTGCATTCTATCGCCCGAATAATCCAAACAACTACAATTCCTAATAGGATCTGAGTTTTTTGATGTTTGAGATTTGGCATTGAACATTCATTTTTAAGATTTGCTGAATTAGAAGCAAACAATACCTGAGGCGATTTTTTTGGAATATTATTAGAATTGTTTTTGGAAACACTCATTATTTCATTATTGAATTATTCCGCCCGAAGTAGAGAAGAATATTGTGTTTTAAAGAACACAACGAACAAGGTGATGACTTACAGTCGAGAACACGATGATTTTGTCGAAGGCAATTAGTACATCAATTATGTTTTCTCACGAATTCATAACGATCCTGAGGACTCAATTTATTCTCTTTAAATTTGGGACACTAGTTAATAGCATGATTTCCACTATAAAATACACAAACGATGTTTTGAATGGTCATAACTCGGGGTTGCTTTACTATCAATGGCTTAGGCACTCGATCTATTTGTTGGGAGCTGGTCGAAGATTTTTGAGCTTCCATTTTTCCTTCCAAAGGTGCGTCACCTTTAAGTTTGTCAAGTAGATAAATTTGACAATGGTTGAAATATTGTTATTAGTGTGGATAATCCCATATACATATCTTTAAAAGTAAGCCATTGGGCAGGATCACCATTGAAAGTTGGTACTTCTATTTGTGGAAGTTTTCCTGCTTCAGCTTTAATGACTTCTAGAGGAATTTCAGATGATGCGGAAAAATTTTATATTTCGGACTCACATGTTGAAAAACTTTGGTTATCTCCTTTGTGCTGAATTTGATCACATATTTGTATTCGGTTTTGAATGTTCGTAAGGAGCACAAAGTATGTTTCCTCAAATTCAGGAAAGGACTCAATGAAAACTGCAAAGTCTTCTTCGTCGTTTGCAGTTTCTGTCGTCAGCTACAACAGACTGAAACTCATCGTGTGTTTTTTGCAATGTATTTAATCGTGCGGTATATTCGACTGCCTTAGTGTCATGCGAAGCTTGTTCCAAAAACCTTTTTATAATCGTTAATTTTGCCTTGTGGCAAACTTTTTCAATTTATTTTAATTTGAACTTCCATGATGAATTGTTTTTGTGGTTTCACTTGCTTTACAACAACAATTTGGTTATGTACGTTATAATATTTTAACTATTTAATATAGTCGTCAATACAATTTAATAACACGAAATTAAAATTTAATTTTTCTTGCTTAGTTTAACTACCTGATACTAGATGGCACTATGACTTGTGTGTAGAATTGTTGAATTGTGGTGATGTATGAATCCGTAAGAGTTCTCGGATTGCCGTTATTGATGAAAAGTTTCCGTTGTGTGGATGCAATGTATGCTACGTTGCTGGAAATGTGTAGGTAGTACAGCACGGGTTCTTGTAGGCACTTTTAGATTATGCCACAATTTTCATTTCGTAATTTTCTTCACCCCATGTATGAATACTAGTATAAATTCATCAAACGTACGTAGATTATTATAGAATTTCATTGAAGAATTATGCGGTTATGTAGACAAGCTTCTTATAACTGGCACTTTGCACTTCTATGAATGTATGTAATAGAATGCACTGACTGTGGTGCATATCGACTTTTTTATTAGTTGCAATTGCAATTTTTAAACACGGTAATTGTGATCCGGTTTGCAAGGACCAAAAAATTTTAGCGAATGGAATCTATAACTATGTTAAACGATACTTTTTCTATGGCGTATTGACGTGACGTGACATCTTTTATCAATTTATTGTTTTAAAAAGATCATTTTTATTAATATTTTCCAACGTGGGGATTAACTGAAAAACTCAATCACTTCAAGTTCAAATCGATCATTTGTGTATTAGGTTACGGCCGACATAACTGTCATGTTGATGATTATAGCAAGAGCTATGTGAAAAATAAAGTTTATGAGTAAATAGAAAGCCAATACATATTAGATAGACTGTAATCTTTAGAAAAAATTGTTTAAAGGTTAAAAGACATAATTGGTAACAGGTACTAATCAAGGTAGTTTACATTAGAACACAAACCACCCACTTAATATTTACAACAGTATATTATATACCATCTAATGTGCCTACACTAAAAGGGAAACAAATATTAATTTTCTTAATATCAAAGGTTACGTCACTTTATAGGTGAAAAACAATTTTTTCTGTTTATCATCATTTTAAATGTCATGCCGTAGCCATGTAACGAGATATTTAATTTACTTCGGTATTTAGGCAAAGTACGTAATAATTTCTTTTAATGTAAGGATTCATAACACTTAATTTTGAATCCACTCGAAAACCAACGCTTAAATATTCACACATTGGAAATTTAATTTCTATATAATTTCTAGTCAAATGTGGCCTTAAACCTAAACAGAATTAAATACTGTAGTACCAATAACAGAGTGAGCTCCTACTTATTTTCCGAGTTTTCGTGCTGAGCTATCCATATAATTAACGGGGGTGTTAAATTTATATTTTTTATATATAATCGGGATTGTGTTTTTCACTGCTCAGCGTATTTATAAATATGTCTTTATGTGATTTCGATATGATGAAGCCCATCAAATGTCAATGGCAAAAACGCAAAATAAATTTAAAGTTAGACAATTCTTATGCTCGCGTGGCACGTGGGTTTTTATATTTATTGCGCGATTTCCCATTTTACTTTGCTTTTCTATTATTTTCCAAAATATTATTTATAATTTAAATACAAATTTTGTGGTTGCATATTCAACTACAATGGTAAAATTCTGCTGACATATATAAAAAGCACATAGCCATTTACTTATGATGGGCAGAAAATCTAAAAGGTGGTTTGATATGTTTTTTCATGTTTATGTAGCTTTCAAACAGCATGATATTTCTGGTTATGTTCCTAACCTAAGGTCAATAAACTATCGATCACAAAACTAAATCGTTATATTTTCCTACCACCTCAATATTTTTAATATTCAAGATTACGATGTACATATATAGGAGTCGCATTTTTTATCTTCACTTTACAGCCTTGTATATGACATATAATCATCTTTATAGATATTTATAGGTCACCAGATGGCCCCGAACTAAATACACAACTAATAATTAAAATCCTTAAAAATTTAAAATTGAATCGCTTACAATAAATTTCTTTTCATTTTATTTACGTTCTCGTCTACACAAACATACGTAGCTGAAATCCAAGTTCAAACGATGATAAATAATCATTTCACTTTCACGATATTACTAAATCCACTTGAGTATACAAAAATATTTTTTAGCCATATCCAATAAAAATTTTAATTTATAATTTGAAATTGAAAAATCGCAAAAAAATAAAAAAATTAAATAAAAAATCGAAATCAAGAAAATCCATCAATTATAAATATTTTCCCGATGCGGTAGACATTTTTCTAATTTTCCGTCTATTTGCGATTAGTATATTGTATGCATAGCAAATATTATTTTATTTTAGTACATAGCTAGAAGATATTAGATTTATTATGTATATAGAGTACATTATATGGTTTGTAATATTGACAATGAAATTTAATTCCAGCGAAACGCAAAATATTGATCGACGTGCGATTTATTGTACGCGTGTTTTTGCAAAATTTCTCCCATACTTCCCCATTGAATACTTAATATATTTACATAATTTGACGACGAACAGAATACAATTTGCAATTTCTATTTAAAACTTAATTTGGATACTTTAAAAAGGAGTGTGTACTGTATATATTGAAAATGTATCTAAGTGATTTTTCATCAATACAACGAACATTTCATGCTGTGCGCCCTCTCTTCGCAAGTATCCTATTATTATTTTATTTTTATTTTATTTTTTGAGTGATTGACATTTTTTGTTGTCATTTTTGTTTAAATAAATTTGAGTTTGAACAAGAAAAAAAAATACATTATGCCACCATATCGTCGTCGTCATCTTTATTTACACTTTTTCGTAAACAGTTCGGTTATTCGCAAAATAAGAGCCGCGGTTCACAAATTCGGCAACATACTAGTGGAACTTTTTTGCTCGTTCGTAAGAACAACGAGTCGTTAAGGTGGCTGTATATTTTTGTCGCGCTGAAGAGCTTATGTGTTTCAGTAGCTTCTCATTACTCATTAAAATACAGATTTCCACTACATTTTGCATGAATCTCCCAATTTATAGAATAAATAGTCAATCCGCATAGTCTGCCAAGATGCCGATTTTTGGTGAAATAAAGTGTTTTTTATATCAAAACGCGCCATTTCCGGTAAAATTAAAAATATGAACTGAACTAATTTTGTTTGAAATTTAATTTACAATCTTTTTTTTTTATACGTGTTTCGAATATGCATATACACTTTTCAAAATATTTGTAAAAAATAAAATAGCTGTATGGAAGCTGTCACTTCCGGTAGACCGAACTTGGCCAGATGTCACTAGAATTTAAGGGAAAAGCTTTAGTAAGAAGTTTTATCGTGGTCAACCAATCCGTATGTCTTGTACAGATACCAAATGTTTACTGAAAAACAGCATTTTGATCAAAATAGAGTCTGCTACTTCATAACTATTTTTCTCGTAAATGATATACTCTTAAAACACATGTAAACAAGCGCCTGTTGAAGCTGTCCCTTCCAGTGGATCGATTTCGATCAAAATTGACTGAGATCTCTCAAATTGTGAAAAAAGCTTGGGTATGAACTTGCATCCAGATCAATCAATCCATCTGACCTGTGTGTTGGAAAACGAGTTTTTGACTGATCTAGAACGGTGTTGCTACAAATTTTATTTAGAATCTGTTAGTTTATAATCGTTTTTCATATCATTTAGATACTTTTCAAAATATTTGCAAAAAACGTAAAAGCTTATACGGAAGCTTTCTCTTGCGGTGAAAATATTTAAGTTAAAATTCACTGGGATTCCCAAAATTATGAAAAAAGCTTAGATATGAAGTTTCATCTCGATCAATCAGTCCATCTGGGCTGTACAGGGACCAAATTTTTGTTAAAAACGTTTTTTTGTCAAAAATCGTCATTTCCGCTTAAATTTTTTGAAACTGATCTAAAACGGTGTTACTACAAATTTTATTTAGAATTCATTAGTTCATAATCATTTTCACATCATCATTTACATACTTTTCGAAATATTTGGAAAACACGGAAAACTCCTATGGAGGTGACACTTCCAGTGGAGCTATTTTTGCAAAAATTCACTGGGATCTCCCAATTTATGAAAAATGCTCAAGCATGAAGTTCATTTCGATCCACCGAAGTGCGCAATTTTTCTCGAAAAACTGTTTGTTTCGTCACAAATTGTTCCCGGTTAAATTTTTGGAAAATTGATTTATTCCAATATTTTTAAAATTTTAATTTATTTAGTTTATACTAGTTTTTCTTGTAAATGTTACACTTTTCAAAATATTTACGAAAAACGAGAAAGCTATTATATGGAACTGCCACTTCCGGTGGATCGATTTCTGTCAAAAATTGCTGGAATATCCGAACTAATGAAAATAATACTTAAGAATTAAGACGGATCGACCTTTCCGTTTAAGTTTTGGAAAATTGATCTGAACCGATTTGTTGTAAATTGGCATTTAGATTCTTTAGTGCATAGTCATTTTACTCATATATTTGAGATACGTACTTTGCAAAATATTTGCAAAAGATTTCGGTCAAAAATGACTAGGATCTCCTAATTTATGAAAAACCTTATGTATAAAGATTTACCTCGATCAGACTAACAGTCATTTGATATGCACGCATGCACAGAGATTTTTAAAAACTATACACTTTTTTCCTTTGGCGATATAGCGAACTACCAAAATCATGAGGTCATGATTACTACACTTTACTTTTTAAAAGAAAGCAAAAAGTTACCGACCAAATGGCAGTGGTTAAAGCTTTGGCGTTTGGATCGGGATGTACCGGGTTCGAATCCCGATAGGGGCAGGATGCAAAGAGAATTTTCATCTACAGATTACGATCTGTGATGAAATGGAATACATCTATGACCCCCTGTCGGAGTGCAAAACTCATGGGCCGACCCATCTTCCATGCCAGTATAGGCTGGCATGGAGCTTGCAATGTGCAGATGGTTATAAAAATCGGACCTATAGCCGTACGTCTTCGATTTGGCAAATTATGCGTAAAGTAAGACGGAAAAATAAATCGCGAAAGAGCAGGGAGTGCTTCGGCCCCAAAACAGATGGCATGGACTAAAAACAAAAAAAAAAAAAAAAAAAGTAAAAAGTTGTCAATTCTCCAAAAATGAGTGAAATTTTAGCCATCATCTCCAAAAGCGAATTCAAAGAAGTTAATTTATGTAATAGTTTTACCCAAATTTTAACTACCTGTTAAATAGTTTCTAACTTTAAAAGTTTCCCGTTAAAAGCGCTAAGTGAATCGAGTGCAATTTAAGCAAGCACTCACAAATGAGTTTAAAGCATGCAGAATCCACGTTTACTCGCGAAATATTCTAAAAAATTCTGAAAATATTTGTGGTGATTTGTAATAATCAGGCTACACAATGATTTTAGTTCTAGGGTTGCCAAATTTAAAAGGGGAACCATCAGTAGACCCCAACCCCTCAAATCAAAGAACTGTAATGATTTGTGACATAATCATTCGGCAACCACGTTTTTTCGCGAATGGGTCATATACAAATTCTGAAAATATTTGTGGTTAATTAATTAATAACCGTTTGACCTACTCAATTAAATATGATATGCGTTGTAGACTAAATATAGTTTAAATGAGATTTTTTTTCATTAATATGAGTTGTGAGAGCTTTCTGTTTTAATTCCTTTTACATTTACATGGGTTTCATAAAATTCTAAAAACATATGTGGAATTTTGTAATACTCAAGTCAACTATCTTTAGTTTTGCTGATTCAAATGTAAAATGAAATCTTGCTTTACTCTTTAAGGATTATAGATAAAATGGTGATTGACAGTATCAATACTTTTTGAGTGGAAATATTTTTGATGCTCACAAATTTGGTCTTCTTGATAAAAGTCTAATTCGTGCTGTCTAGCTAAAAAAAATCGTGCTAACTTTTCGTGCTAGCTTCAAATCGGTATCATCATTGGGGGGTTCAATTCTAAAAATGAAGGGGGCGATGCTTGTAAAATAGATTTTTTTTTTTAATTTTGGGATTCATATTGGTTCATAGTGGTCATAAATTTCGACAATAAATGGTCGGATTGTAATATATAATAGCCTTTATATGCTTGTGAATAAAGGATGGTTTATACATATGTTTTAATATAGGTTTCGTTTGGGTCATTTTGTTCTACTATATTTCAATCTAAATGATAATAGCGCTTTGTACAGATCCGAGCATTGGGGGATGAGCTTTAAAATTGTGTGAAGCAGTTGGTAAAGCGAGAATCATATTTGTTTTGAATTTACTAGCAAACTTTTTTTTTTTATTTAACAATTTATTTTATTAATTTCAAAAAAGATATACAAAAAGTGGTATAACAACTAGCTCATTTGGAAGTGGCTCGTTTTCATGAATAATATAATTAGTATTTTGTAAATTTAGTGACAAAGAGTTGGCTATTAACCAACCATTAATCAATAATAAATCATGAAGCATGTCATTCAGTAATTGGCGAGGGCTATTACACTTGTAGACTATAGCAGCATCATCACCGTAACACCGAATATATCCAATTAGATTCAATTCGAATATATCATTTATGTAGAATGTAAACAGTGTTGGCCCGAGTACCGATCCTTGGGGTACCGCTGCATAATTTTTTAATTTGTCACTTACATTTTGCCTATTTATTTCTACGTACTGCCATCGGTTAGATAGATAATTTTTTAACAAATTAATGCTGGGTTCATCTGGATGCAGTTTTTCTAATTTGGCTATTAACGCATTATGATTAATACAATCAAAAGCTTTTTAGATGTAAATAAATAAAATTGACACATACACACTGTCATCAATTCACAAATCCGAATTGGTTATAGGATTTATTTTATTGATATCGTTTAGAAAGGTTTCCAATTGACGAAACCAAGCGGTCTTGTCTCCTTGTTTATTGATCGGTGTTACCCTGGCCACTTTTAACTCATTTGGAAATACTCCGTCTTATAAACATTTATTAATTAAACAGACCAATTTAGGGACAAAATAGTCTTTGGATAATTTTAAAATTCTAGGACTAATTTATTCATATCCAGCTGCAGAGCCAATTTTTAAAGAGTCGTATTCGAAATTTCAATGGTTTAGCAACCGCATATGATAAATAGGTTTGAAATGGTTCTATCATTCTATGGGCACCACTTCTTGGAGTGTTTATAGTAGAAACTTTGATAAAGAAACTATTAAAACTGTTTGCTACTTTGCTAGGATCAGTAGCTAATTCACCGGTGGTCTAATATAGCCAGTTCTTGAGTTGATCAAGCTCCAATCCTTTCTTGCGTTACCATTATTTTTTATTATTTTGCTTGAGTAAAACGATATTTTTAAAGATTTAGCTAGTGTAACACATTTGTTGCGCAAAAGTACGAATTGGGATTTGAAATATGGGTTAGTAGGGAATTGCTTATGTAGCACATAAAATGTATCCATGTAGTTTTCATTAAGTTTTTTAGGTTTAAATTAAACCATGGTTTACTGGATTTTGAATGGAAGGTTCTCTTATAAGTACAATTATAAAAATGTGTGAATTCATTTATAATCAAAAAGCGTTTCAATTTATTGTAATTAAGGAGATATAATTGAATTGACTTGTTACTACCTTTATATCGTGATTTTCAGTTTGAAAATCCAAAACAATAAACATCATGTAAACTTTAACATAACCTTTGCGATAAACAGTCCGTGATTGCATAATCAATATTTGTACATAGAGTATGATTGGATTTGGATTCACGAGTGCTGTGAAAGGGACTAAAATTCGGCTGATTATAAATAATTATTTTATTTTAAGTAAATAGTTTATTTCTCTAAAAAATATACTATAAATACAAATTTTAATATTACGATAAATATCTGATAAGAAAAAACTATTCTAGTGAACTCCTGATTTTGAGAAAAATGTTTCGGAGCTACAAAAAAATTTAATAAATGTAAAGTTTTCAAACGACGATCGTTATTTACAATTTATGGCATAGAATAGTAAAACATTATGGCATAGAATAGTAAAAATTAAATTATCTATTTTACACACAGGCTTAAATAACATAACATGGCAAAATTGGAAGCACATCCAGTGATAACGTCATTTATCAAACGACCTTTTAGATTATAATTAGAACAAAAACTCGATATCCTCAACATTAAATAACCATTCTTTTAATAGACAGACAAATCCTTTTAGACTATTTGCATTCGTAATATCGGGTGGCAATTGACTATACAACTAAAGGCGGATTATTGTAGTTTGTCGTGTTCGTTCCGTTCCTTTTATTCGGTATTTTTTCTGCAGTATTATTTTTTTTGTTCATTGTTGATGAAAAAAAAAAAACATCAAAACACAAAATGAACAACGACTACAAAATAAAAATATCGAAAATGTGTCTGTTTGTTTCTACTGTTATACTATATATCATGTCGTCTCTTTCTTGCCATGTTCCTTCGGTAAAAAAGTTGAAGATAGATCAACTTGATGAAAAAATACCGAAGAAATAAAACGTCATTTGCGACAAATCCTATTGGTTTACAAAAAAACATAACGAACGGAACGAACGGAATGAACACAACGAGCTACAACAATGAATCCGCCTTTACGAGCGGTATAAGAAAAGAAAAATCAAAATGTTCTTTGTTTGGCTGCGCTTTTTTTATTCTATACTTATTTCGGAACATATAATGCTCATCCCTGAAGTTATTATGCAACCGATTTCCGCTCATAATAAAAAATGTTTTAAGTACTTTAAAGACGTACAGATATCTGAGAGATAATATACGATATCTCAAAAATAATGGAAATGACAGAATGGTTCTTGGCAGATAATACGTTACTTTCAAGACCTCTTTGAAGGTGGGAATCAATTAGGGCATAGTAAAGACTTTTCAAAAAGTCTGGACTACAAATGGAACGCAGGTAGAAAAATGATCTAAGTGCCTCCCTAAGTATAACTTTTAAGTTGGCCACATGACCTATAAAGTTAAGCTGACTATCCAAAGTTATTCCTAAATATTTAAATGAATCCACTATTTCGATTGGTATACAAAATGAATTACAATTGAATCTATCGTAATTTAGTGAATGATAGATGATAGGTGTAACATCATTGTGTATTGATCTCAAACTAAAGTGTATATTTTTAGATTTACAGCTGAGAATCACGTTATGCACATAAAACCATTTCTTAAGTAAACTCATATATTCCGACATCGCACATTTCATGGAACTAGTACTGGAATTTGCGTAAACCAACGCCATGTCATCTGTGAAGGCAACAATATTACCATGCATTGTAAGATCAAAAATTGAGTTACAATAAATGAGAAAGAGCAATGGGCCTAACACCGATCCTTGTTGAACTCCTACATTGATAAACTTTTCATCACTATAAATTTGATGTGGGGCAGTTTTGCTAGTAATAATTTATGATCAACAGTATCAATTGCTTTAGCTATATCCATAAATATAGCGGAAACTTTCAGATTGTCATTTAGATAGTCATGCACGGATGCTAAAAATGAAAGAAGCGCTTTTTCTGTTGATGACTTTTTGATAAAACCAAACTGTCAACTTTTTTGTCAAGAAAACCAACCTTGTTCAAATAATCAACCAACCTAGATTTTATAATTTTCTCAAATACTTTAGAAAAAGTATTTAAAATAGTTATAGGTCGGTCTAGAGTTGTAAGGGTCTAGTTGTGATTGCATTTTATGAAAAGGCTTAACAACGCCTTTTTTCAATTTTTCTGGAAACACTCCTTTCGAGACACACAAATTAAATATAAACTCGAGAATGTGTGCTATACTAAATACTATTTGTTTGACCATAATACTGTATATTCCATCTAATCCACAAGAATAACTGGATTTCAGTTCACTGACTACCGATATAATTTCCGCTTTGCTTATAGAAAAAAAGAAAAAAATTTAAATTTACAGGCAGAGAAAAAATCAAACTATCTCAAATGGCGCTATTAAAAAATACATTTTCGCGATTTTCATTTAATAATAATGTATAGAATTTTAATAAAATGTTCATTGAAAGTATTGGCAATAATTAAAGGATCCGATTGTACTACGTTATTACCAATATCAATCGAATTTATCGTATTCTTATTAGGGGTGCATTTCAACACATTATTGACCTCTTTCCATTTAGCCTTCAGATCTGTAGCGGCTTCAAATTTATTTTTAAAGTATATTTCTGGAAACTGAGAAATAATGGAACTTAGGTTTTAATATTGGCGCTTAGTATATCCAGTCTATTCTTTAACAAAAAATTATTACGGTTTTTAGACAATTTTTTAGGTAAACTGTTTCGATCATTAATGGGTTTTAACAATGCGTTATAGTCATCCAAGATTTCAATTTAACATTATTCCGTTTAATGTAAGTAGTTGTTTTAAACTTATTTAGAATAATATTGAAATTATGAGGAAAATTTAAGTAAGCATTGTTGGGTTCATCAGCATCAAGCACGATACGCCAATCGTATAACTGCAAAGCTTCAACTAAACCAGGGTAATTTACTTTAGTTTGATATGAATAATAGCATTGTCGACCAACCTTTCCTGCAACAGCTGCTTTTGAAATCTTCAAAATTAAGTGGATTGCGGTATGATCAGTCATATAAAGATGTAAATTTTTCAGCTCGAGTTCACAATGTTGTACAAGGATTCCAGAAAGTACATGATCAATACAGGAATTAGTGATTGGTATCATTATACTATTCATTAATGATTCTAAACCATATGAAGCACATAACGACAAGTAGTCATCCCCGATTTGTGAATTTTTTAGAAGATCAATATTCATGTCACCTAAAATAATTGTATGCTTTGATTTATCTGTACTTATCTTATCTTTGATTTATCTGTTGGTTTAATTCAATTAAAAACGAAACGGGCGATTAGGAATGCAATCTGTAAATCAAAATAAAACAATATTTAATATTATCTAGAATTACAGTTACCTTCATAATATTAGCAGATTTGTAATTTAAAGAATACACCCAATAGTTCAATGTAGATCTTATAAGTACAGCAACGCCATCAGATCTATATTGATCATTACAGTTAGCAAAGAAGGAAAAGCCATCTATAGATTATAGATACTGATTTCAGAACTTGAAACCCAAATTTCTGTAAGAAATATAATATTGAAATTAAAATAACTTAACCATAAATTGATTAAGTTTAAGTTTAAACCAAGATGCATTCTATGTTTGATAAACGATATCCATTTCTGTTTAGCTATCCAACTCTCATTTATAACAACTTTATCGGGTTGTTTGTCATAGCCTATAAAAGTTTGTTCTATGATATCGAATTTATTACGGACACTCCGAGCATTAATATGTGCGAATCTTAAAAAATGTCCAGATAATATAGGATGTTTATTTAAAAGAAATGAAGTTCCGGTTAAGTTTTTCCGGTTAACTTTAGTTTAATTATTAGGAAAATATTATGTAATAAATTAATTTACCTAAAAAGAAATAGATAGCAATAGATTTCACTAAATAAAAGCTAAATAAATTTCGAAAAAATTAATTAACTGTGCCACTTACAAAAGATGAAGGATACGATAATATAAAGTTCAAAAATACAAACTTCAATGGTTAACACCGTTGCTGTTTGGTACCGCTATATAATTTTGTAGATCAGTTTGACTGGTGATTAGTGTTTTGTTGGAATCCGCTTTTTCAATTACGTAGACGTTTTTATTAAAGAAGAAGCATTTAACACATATTTAATAATTTGGAATTGTATGCTGACATTCGAGGATTTATTGATATTTTAGCTGCAGGATCATCAGGCCTCAGTCCCAATTGAGCATAGTAATGGGACCTATTTTGCGGACTGTAGATAAAATTTCACTTTACAGATTAAGATAATCTTTTTATTTTGTCCAGTAATAAATTTGTTGTATGATCGTATTTTGTCTTAACAAACTTCAGCACATCTAATATTCTGGTGAGGACGAGACTCATGTCACACTTTTCGGTAAACGGACCGCTGATTATGATGTCATTATTATATTGTTGCTGCTCTAGTGAGTTGACTTTTACATCAATGCGTTTGAATTGAGTTTCATGATGTTCAACTTTTGGCGACGGGTTGTCTTGTTCTACAATTTCTTGTAGTTTTTTAACTGTAGATCGTGTATCTGGTGATATTCTGAAGCTTTATATAATGTTTATACACTGTAGATACAAAATTTAATTTTTGTTTTAGGAATCGGCGGAGTTTTTAAAAATATAAAGCATAAAGTTATGTTTATTAGCACGTAA
The DNA here is from genome assembly GCA_947310385.1 of Nephrotoma appendiculata. Classification (NCBI taxonomy): domain Eukaryota; kingdom Metazoa; phylum Arthropoda; class Insecta; order Diptera; family Tipulidae; genus Nephrotoma; species Nephrotoma appendiculata. Next base: position 41,068,199 of record OX371224.1, read on the forward strand.
TATTATATTGTTTCACTTGAGTTAAACCAAATAGTTTAACTTACAAATTTATGTCATTTAGTTAATTAGTATGAGAGAAGCCACCAAGCCGCCAATAGCACTACAAGTTTTAATTAAATATAGAAATGTTATTCAAAGTCCCAATTATATGCAAAAATCTTTCACAATAATACGAGTATTAAAACTTTGCAAGAAGTTTTTCACATTCAATCAGCTCAAATTGATTTTTTTAGAACGATGTTACATTAGTAAAAAAATTATAATTTTTTCACTCAGCATCATTACACAACCTTCTACTAGGAGGCAATTTTTCTTAATATTTAAACGTGAGGCCGCGATAATTTAATATACGCTCGTGCATTTCACAATGCGACTGATAATGCTATTGTGAGTTGATGTCGAACGTACTTTCAAAGTGAAGAATCATGGTAATTTGTAAATGAAACAATACGCTTGAAAAAGCTCTTGGAGCCATCAAAAGAAAAGAAATGGCAAAATAACCTCTCAAGAAATGGGTTTCCGTAAAAAGAAAGAAGACGGATCACATTCTGTGAAATAACTTTTAGATGATAAGTAATCATCTATTTCATTCTGCAAATATGCCAGGAAACTGTTGGTTTGATCATTTTTAAAGAGACGTGCATTAAGTTCGTTAAGGGTTCCACATCCAGTAACATTAGCCGGTGCGACTGTTTTGCTGGCGACATTAATTTTTCCCCTAAATACAACATTTTTGACGCAAAACAGTTATCATGATATTCTGAATGATCAAAAAAATTGCATGGTGATCATACAATTTTTTTTTGGCCCAAAAGACATACGGTACTCAGAGCAAAGCCAGTAGCTGGTAAAACGGTATACCGTTGATGATTTACTAATGTAAAAGAATGCTCGACTATACATGTAAAAGAATAAGAAAAGACGGTGCTTGGCTTGTAGAACAGTATTTTTTTTTATTTTGGGTTTTGATGTCGGTGTCCAATAAGGAAAAAATTGGAAGTTGTCACCTTGTAATCTTTTTGTTTTAAGATACGTTACGTTTGGGTTATTTTGTCCTATATTTCAATCTAAATGGTAATAGTGTTTTGTAGAGACGTGGGGACGCGCTTCGAATTTTTTTAGGAAAGCGAAACAAGAATCATATTTATTTCTGAATTTACAAGCGAATTTAATGAACTCGTGCTGTTTGAATAGATTAAGCTGTCTTATTTAATTATTTCACAATGCGGCTGGAAATGTTAACGTTTGTGATCATAGAATCACATCGTAGAAGATGTTACGCCGATGCTAACCAACTCGAACATGTGATCATAATTTTTTATATTCGATTTAAATATCGATCGGAAATTTCTCCTTCCATAACTATCGATAATAATTATTGATAAACTTATTTATTTATTTATTTTATTTTTCAAATAGCTCTTAAGCTAATTTTCCAGTTTACAGTACAATATATATACATCATCTACTTAATAACTATGAAATTTCTTTTAACCGTTCTGCCCTAAACTCCTTTATGCTTCTACAATTTCTTATATTTTCCGGTAACTCGTTATACATTGATATACTTTTGTCAAATATCGTTTTTTTACTTTTAGATTGTCTTTTAAACTCCCAATAGAACTTATCCTTATGCCTAGTACCATGACTATGCACATCCTGTCTCCTACACAATAACTGACATAAACATTGTAGTAACAAATTGTATCAAGCCTAAAAGTAAGTAATGAACGTAATCATATACAACGTATTTTCCACTGTTTCCACTGTTAACAACTCTAACTCCAGCAACATATCACAGATTCTTGCATATCTATCTCTATTTAACATAATCCTCAATGCTCTATTTACGATAACTTGCATTTTATCTATATCACACTAATTTACAATGAAGAGTATAGTGGCATGGTGATATGTGGCATTTCAATGGTGTTATAAACTACCTTTTTCGCTTTTACCGTTAACAAATTTTTATACCTAGCTAATACACCTACTTTCATTGCTAACTTCTTTGTAACATAACTAGCATGTTCTTTAAAATTTAGCTTGTTATCCAGTATAATACCTAATTACTTAAAACTATCTACCCATCCTATTACGCCATTATCTATAACAATATTTCCATTTACTACATTCTTCCCTATATACATACATTTTGTTTTTTTTACATTTAACATTAACTTATTTATACGAAGCCATTTTACCACTTCACCTAACTCTTCATTCATACTACTTATAATCTCACCCACATCACTTTCCGATAAATACAGCAACGTATCATCAGCAAACAAGTAGATTTTTCATCTATTTAGAATCTGTGGCATACCATTTATATATACTATAAACCTCAATGGTCCCAGCTTACTTCCTTGTGGCACTCCATACTTTACATCTACACGATCAGAGCATACATAATTTATTTTTACGTACTGCTTTCTATTACTTAGATAACTATCCAACCAACTTCACAATTCGCCCCTCACACCACATTTGTTTAATTTTTCTAGCAACTTTGCCCTATCTATTGTTTCAAATGCCCTTTTAAAATCAAGAAAAACTGCTACCGTCGATTTTCCATCCTCCCTCTCTCTTTTCCAATCCTCCACTACCATCTGAACAATTATTCTTAGCGATGTGCCCGAGCAGCTTATCCAAAATTATTGACTCCAATACCTTATCCAAGATTGGCAAAATATTTATAGGACGATAATCCGACATCCGACAACTATTCATAACTTTAGGCAAAGGAGCTACACATGATACTTTCAAACTTGTAGGAACTACTGCATATTCCAACGACAAATTTACTATGCGGCTCACATATCCTTTTAGAACCCTCCATAAATCCTAAAACATTTTACAGCTTAACATTCCCTCACATCCTGCGAATTTTAACGTCTTAACTATTTTATAACTATTTTTATAACTATTTTATCTAGGTAGTCCTCCTGCACCATGCCCACATGCTCAATTACTCCTCCATCATATGCTATATCCACATTGTCTTGCTCCTCCGGTATCTCCCTTATAATGTCCTCCACACTGTCTACAAAATACTTGTTTAACCTTTCGCAATGTCCATCTTTATGTACACCATCACTCCATCAAAATCCAGTCCATTTATATCACTCCTTCCCTTAGATCCAATTACCCTTTTTAATGTTTTCCACATCTTTTCCGGGTTGCCTTTGGACTGATCAATGTTTCTCTCATAGTACAATCTGCTCTCACTCTTAATCACAGCAACAAATCTGTTTGTTTCCCTTTGATACTCCACCCACCCTTCCTTAACTGTCTCAGGCCCCAACTCTGCCTCTCTCTCTCCTTCATCACTCTAAATTTCTTTTACGAATCATCTCTTGCCTTCCTAACCTCCTTCACTCTGTTGGTGAACCATGGACAACTTCTAGCTATGTCCACTATCCTTACTCCGTTACTCTGGTATGTTCCTTCACGAACTGTTTAAGCCGAAAAGATTCTGTAATTTCTTTAAGACACTTAACATAATATTCTTCCGATCTCTCTCAGTCTAGATTGAAATCACCCATAATTATTATCTTCACTGCTCCTAACAACATCAATCTCTCTATCCCTCTAAACTGAGGAAGAAAAAATTTCTGAAATCGATATTTAAATCCATTATAAAAAATGATTATCTCTATGAGGAAGGCGTTATGAGTGTCTCAGCATACACGATCATGTTATGTTCAGTCGTGTGACAAGAAATTTCTTGTATTGTTATAAATTTCGGTTATGTGTATTAAATAAAAAATTTAAATAATATAAGCCATGCGTATATGTATACGGCCAAATTATCTTTGGCATTGGTAAATTGTTTTTTTTATTTTTGAGGTGGTTTTCATTTGAAGTTTTTAGTGTGGTAGGGTTCTACATAAGAACTGCCTTGGAAATGTAGAACAGTTTTCCATGAGAATTAAAATTTCTTCTTCTGTCGCATTTGCGAGATATAAGTGAAGGGCGGAGCGTTTCAAATGTGGTTTCCATAGCATTTGTGTGAAAGTGTTTATTCCTGTTAGCGTTGTTTGGGCTTGCATACATACAAAGTTCATATATTGCGATACAGCCGTATACACATTCCTATGCACTGATACTGTGACAAAAAATTTCTTGTATTTGCCTTGTATTTGTCAATTTCGGTTATGAGTTTGGCTGAATTTTCATTCTCCTGAGCATGAACTTTGTTTGTTTGGCTTTGGTTTTGATGTATTATTTTTTACTTTTAGCGTACTTTTCGTTTAAAATTTTGTCATTTTCCGCTGTGATGTCTTTAATTTGGTAATCGTCTTATAAAGAGTATGGAGCGTAGGTTGTTTGTAGATGTGCATGCAAGATTAGTTGTTTCTTTCGTTTTTCTTCTATATGTCATCAACTTTTCATGCATACACACATACTTTGCTCTATATATTTTGTGGCAATCACGGTTTACCGGCGAACGGTTTATCAAAGTTGGAGATGGGTAAGCGGGGTTCATGATCGGGAGAATGAGGTTTTGCTTTTCTGCTGCATTTGAGAGATGAGGGTAAGTAGGGTCAAGTGCGGAATTTTTCAAGAGGGAGTACCACTCGTTATTACTTTCTTAATCATTCTGATTGGCTTTGGAGGTTGTTATGCAGAAATTATTTAAATTAACATGGTATACTAAAGCTGTTTCTAGTTCTAACTTTAAATTTTTATAAAAAATGACCGGGTCAAATCTGTCATATTTAATAACCTTTCCTATCCCTTCATCTTGTTCTGTGTAAAAGGGTGTATAGTAGGCCCGGCCTATCCGGGATCCCGGGAGTGTTTTTCTTTCCTATACTGATGGAATTAGTCTATAGTGTAAATATTTTCAAAGAATTTATCTTTGACCCGTATACGAGTTATAGCCATACCATAAGTTTTTTGGTGTGTAATTCACATGAAACAAAAACAGTATACACAAGAATAACCTCAAAGCGTTCAACCCGCAATTAAACACCCATAATTCATGAATATCCCAAAATGGCACTATTTTCTACATGAGAATAGATAAACAATAAAAAAGATATAAAGGATTCTGAGGTATCACAAAATTGTATAAATCATTGATATTTGTAAATCGAACCAGCGCGCAGAGAAGCGCACACAGTAAAACAATGAATCATTTTGCGAATCGTATAAATAATTGTTGGTATTTATGTTAATTTTTCATAACTGTTTACAAATTTGTTGCCAAAGTGGAATGTAATCTATCAACATTTTTAAAACGACATGCGGAACCCGAGAGAATAACGTATATATAAAAACCGTTCCAACACTCTTAGAACGTAAACAATAATAAATTTACGTTACTCGGTAAATACGTTTAATGTGAGAGTGTCTCGTCGTCGTGTCGCGCCTCGCGGGATTTTCGCACACACACAAAAATATTGTTATTATCTTAAGACAAACTAATTGTATTATTTTTAACAAAATTGTGTTATTTTTAATAATATTTTGCTATTTTTGTATGTACACGAGATACAAGAAACTCGCGCAAAAATTATTTTTATACTATATAGCTATGTGAGGGGTATAATTTGCCACGCGATTATCGATCATAATTTTAATTAATTTCGACCTTGAATTTTGGCCGGAAATGACCAACCCCATCGATATTTTTGTCAAATCAAATTTACATAATGACTAGTTTACAAGCAATAATAATAATAATAATACGCGCTCCACTATATTTAGAATTCGAAACAATTCGACAAGAAAAAATTGATCACCTTGGAATACAATTACGAGTTTATTAAAAAAGCTAAAGAGTCGTCATGTTAATAAAGAATACTCATATAACAAAAATATCAACACTAATTAATTGCCGTTCGTTTTTTTGTTTTTGCTTGTAATTTTCCAATTAGATTTATTTAACCAAACAAAAAAGAGGGTGGAGGAAATTATATTTTGTGATGGATAGAAATTTTCTTCGAATTTATTTATAAATACATTTTGATAGAACGACCTTGCATAAAATCAACATGAAAATCCGATTCGCTGTAATCAATCAGAAAAATTATTCTAATCAATCGATTGATTATCAAAAAATATTTGCTTTTCATGTTTTGTATGTTGTTTATACATAGATTGAAAATCAGTTAAGTGAATTTCACACACAAGACGAAATCAAATCATAAAAAAAACAAAAAATATGGATCAGCAATTCTCACACTGTTTATAATCGAGATCCCAACGGAATTACGGTGAGAAAAAGTGTCAGTATACTAATTTTTATATTAAGACTAACCGAAGTCAAATTTTTACCAAATAACAAAAATTATACATGTGTGCGAATATAGAAATAGTATACATTTAGGGGGAATACTGGCAACAATTGCTGCGTGATAAAAATAAATTATTAATTAAAATTAATTGAGTAAATAGTCCCACATATAAAAACATGATTTTATATGATAGCCTCTTGGTACTTTAATACAAAAATTCCAAATGCTTGGTCTCTGGGGTCGGTCATATGAATAACAAGCAATAACTGCAACAGTTGTTGCACGAAAGTCCCATATATAAACATGGTTTTTTATAATGGTCTTAGTATGCACATTAATAGAAAAATGTCAAATGGTCGGTCCCTAGGGTCGGTCATATGAATAACAAGCAATAACTGCAACAGTTGTTGCATTAAACTTCAATGAACAATTTTGTTCTACAGAAGTCAAAAGTTCCATATATAGACATGGCTTTTTATGAAAGCCTTAGTATGCACTTTAATACAAAAATTCCAAATGGTCGGTCCCTGGGGTCGGTCATATGAATAACAAGCAATAACTGCAACAGTTGTTGCATGCAACTTGAATTAAAAATTTTGTTTTACAGAAGTCAAAAGTCCCATAAATATACATGGTTTTCTAAGATGACCTTAGTATGCACTTTAATACAAAAATGCGAAATGGTCGGTCCCTAGGGTCGGTTTTTATGAATTACAAGCAATAACTGCAACAGTTGTTGCATGAAACTTGAATTAAAAATTTAGTTCTACAGAAGTCAAAAGTCCCATATATGGACATCGTTTTCTATGATAGCCTTAGTATGCACTTAGGGTCGGTCATATGAATAACAAGCAATAACTGCAACAGTTGTTGCACGAAACTTCAATGAACAATTTTGTTCTACAGAAGTCAAATGTCCCATACAAAGACATGGTTATTAAAATAATTTAATGTAAACTAAGCTTACTCGCAGAGCAAGCAATTGCTTTAATATTCGATTGTTGTTAGCTCTAAAGCTTTAACTTAGTATGTAGCTTATTTGTATGGATGTTATTTGTCCATACAAATAAGGTAGTATGGACTAATTATGGACGGCCGCACTAAAACTGTGTGTGATCCAATTCATGTTTATTTGTATCCTCATTTTTGGGATATAACCGCTATTCGGAAGGAATTAGTTAAACAAAAATTGAAATCCAGAAAATCAACACAAAATTCCGAAATTAAAACCGAATTGGTTGGGATCACCTCTGTGCGTGGATTTTAGTATCAAATTTTCAGAAAGATAAATATGGGCATCTTCAACATGGCGATAAAGGAACGGGCAATATAATAGGTTTGATTTCGGAATTTTTGAAAACTCATTTTATATTCTGTTTGTTGTATGTCATCTAATAGCAAAAATTGGAGACCCAAACACTTTAGACAAGCGTATTATTTCAACGTGGTTTTAGTAGAGGAAAGGGAAAGGACTTATATTTAAAAGAACTACGATTTTGCATTCCAACAACTGTAAAATAATCTAATAATTTGTTCCATTTTTTCTCGTTGCAGATCTAGTAAAAACTGGCATCAGATCAATACAAACCAAAATGAAATTATCCGAGTCGAATACCAAATCGGATACAACACCACTGCTATCGGTACCGATGTACAATAATAACAGCAACATTAATAACAATGGCGGTAGCAGTTGTGGTATACAAAGTAATCGTAGCAGTTTTCGGCGGGACACAAATAACTCGATTACAAACTCAAATGGTAGCAATAACAACAATGGCGGCATATTAAACCGGATACCCGACATTTCTATACCATTCATGAGTATAAACAATGAGTACGACATAGAAAAAGTGATTGCCGAGGGATGTTTTGCAAAAATTTTGCTCACAAATCATCGGCAAACGAATTCCACAATCGTCTTGAAAGCAATTCATATTGAATTGACTACGATCAAAGAGTTTCTAAAGGAATATCACTACAGCTACCAATTAAGCCACCATCCGAATATATTGAGCTGCTATCAGGTCGCGTTCCAAACGAATGAATATTTTATTTTTGCTCAGGAGTATGCTCCGTTTGGGGATTTAGCATGTAATTTAGGGCCGGGCGGACTACCCGAAACATTTTGTAAATCAATTGCTCAACAATTATCGGCCGCACTAGATTTTATGCATTCAAAGAGTTTGGTGCATCGTGACCTAAAACTAGAAAATGTGTTGGTGTTTGCGCCCGATTTCTCGCGTATTAAATTATGTGATTTTGGCGCGACCACAAAAGACGGAACATTAGTGAATAAAATACAACACACCTGGATATCATTCTTACCACCGGAAATTTTAGAAGTTGTTAAAAATGAACGATTTTTATGTAAATGTTCGAGTGATGTATGGCAATTTGGAATTTTATTGTTTTCGTGTTTAACCGGAGCCCAACCATGGGAACAGGCCGATTGGGTACGTGATGTAAATTATGCATCATTTTTAAAATATCAAAAGAGGAAGGTGACCAAAATACCGGATAATTTTAAAAAATTCTCGCCCCGTTTGTTACGTGCATTCCGCAAAATGCTGGAACCCGAGGAAGAGAAACGGTCAAAAATTACCGAAATCGTTAAGTACATGAAAGATAAATGGATCGATACGAAATTATTACAATCGAAATCTGCCTCCAATATAATTGGGTATAACATGGGCGGAAATTATTCGGATCAAGACTCGATCTGCGTTTATTTAAACCAAAAGGATCACCACCGGCAATCGATTGATGAAAATCGTACAAGATTACGACGGTTGATGAGCAGCTACGGTTTAGAAACGTCAAACGTATTGAGTCAGGCTGATGTAAAGAAACGAATATGGGAATGGGTCCTGTCGTGCGAACAAACCCACGATGAAGAAATAGATCGATACTAGAGACGATATATAAACCTAGATATGTATATAGAGTAGCGTAGATTGAATGTGTGATATTTTTAGGATTTTTATTTATTTCATTTATTTAGGTCTTCCTATATTTATATAAAAAGTTGTTTACCGAGGATGAAATCGCGGCCCCCCAAAAATCAAGAACGAGGCACGCACTATTCCTTCAGAATATGTATATGACGAGTTTCTTTATAAAATCAGTGCCTTAATATTATCACATTACCGTATAGTGTTTGAGACTAGGCTATATGGCATCAATCTTTAATTTTAAATATACCGATTGGGCGTTCTCGTTCCTTTTTTGCGATTTTGTCCTTGATTTGTATTTTTTATTTTGATTTAATTTAGAATATAAGACTGAAACTAGTAGCCAAAAATATGAAGCCCAATTATTTGTAGTAATTATTTTTGGGCGATTTATGTTCAATTTATTTAAATATAAATGCGGTGGTACCACCTTAAATATCAAATTCGAGTGATTAAGCCTGGAGAGCTATCCCCAAGCTTAAAATTTAAAAATTATAAACACAATTAAAATATTTATATGTTGTATTTATTATTGTTATTAATAATATTAATTAGCTTAAATATAATTACTAAATAATATAAATAAGGTGATATTAGATTAAAATAAACAAAAACAAAATATATCATAAATATAGTAAAGAAATAATAATAATTAAAAGAAACAAAACAAATTGACAAATAATTATTAACTAATAAATTAAAAATATTGATTATAATATAATCACAATAATATAAATAATTTTTAATCAAATAATCAATATTTTTTATATTAAATTTAAATATTTGATATAATAAATTATTTATGTAATTTATAATTTAATTTATTTTTTTGTTATTTAAATATTATATATTATTTATTTTTATTGTAAATGTACAAACAAACAAAAAACAAAACAATTACAATTTATAATTATGTTTAGTAAATAAATATTAAAACTATATCCTATTTATTTATATATACATATTATTTATAATATATTATATATACTAAACTAATTGTTAGATGAGAATAAAAGAATTATTAAATTTATTGATTGATAATAAATTATTTAAATATAATAAATTATATAATGTATGCAAAAAATAATGTTTATACTTAGAATTATATAAAATAAAAATTATAAAAATAATAATAAAAAAATATTTATAAATAATTTAATATTTAAATGATTTTTTTTGTATGAGAATTCCAGCAATATCCAACAGCAAACCAAGGTAACTGCAAAAACTTCTACCAATGTGAGAGTCTAAAATTCTTACTGTATTTCGGTTCCTGATATACTCGAAATAAGGAAACGACAATTGGGTCTAAGCAATATTGCTGGTTGACCGATTTATCCTCAAAATGCATTTAAGTATTAGTTGTTTATGCAACTTACTCCAAACATAAAATCTTTCAATTGAAACAACATTCACGTTGTGTTAGGATACTGTTACAAATTTGCCCTGTCAAATCCGATCCGTATCACTGGATCACTGGATTATATGATTTGACGGTTACAACACCAATTCTTCTAATTCACACAAAATGTTCCCACTTTTATTTTACCAACACTAAATCACAACAATAAATAATTTCCATAATTATTTATTTATTCAAGTAATACACCATTTACAATTTTTAATTACACCACTATTTTTTACTTAACACCACTTATGATGTTCACGCTATTCACGAGGAAAGAAACGAAGATGTTACCGGATGCAAGTTAGTCTAGTGTGGATATGCACATTGGGATGATGGGCAATTAATTCGGCATTAGTGAGACATTTGTTCAACAAAAATTGCGCATTCTGAGTGCCTGACGCCGAGTTCTTTTTGTCTAAGGCTATGTGCCTCACGTCGATTTTTTTGTCTAAATTTCCAACTAACTAAATTGATGGTTAGTTCATACCAATCGTTCAAAAACGGCACAAAACAAACTGCGTCTTATATTTAATTAAAATCTGTTATATAAACTTAAATTTAACATTCTACAAAACAATTCTAATCGGTAATTGATAAATCGGACTAAGGCTGTGTGCCAAACTTATGGTAAAAGTAAATTTTAAGTAAATTTTTCGGTAAATTTAATTATTTTTCGAAAACCCTATGGCAAACTGATAGAAAATTCTGTCCTAAAACCGATTTTCACCGTAGTAAATGATTTACCTTAAGTTTGGGACACAGCTTAAGTTGCAGTTTAGAACTAAACATCGGGTAGATTTTGGTTTATAAATATTAGAGACATCTAACAATACCTGGGTGAACTAACGATCAATTTAGGTAGTCGGTAATTTAGATAAAAAAATCAGCGTCAGGCACACAGCATAAATTTCTGACTAACTAAATTGATCGTTAGTTCACCAAGGTATTGTTAGATCTCTCTAATACCTATAAACCAAAATCTATCCGATGTTTAGTTCTAAACTGAAAACTTAGTTCCGATTTATCAATTACCGATTAGAATTGTTTTGTAGAATGTTAAATTTAAGTTTATATAGCAGATTTTCTTTAAATATCATATGCGGTTTGTTTTGTGCCATCTTCGAACGATTGGTATGAACTAACCATCAATTTAGTTAGTTGGAAATTTAGACAAAAAAATCGAAGAAAGGCACACATCATTAAAGTTTACAACTTTACGAAAATTTTGTTAGGGTATAGTCACATCTGAGGTTGAATAGTGACACTAAAACCATAGACACATATCTGGTTTCGTAACTAGGATTAGGAAACTATGGTTTGCGAGATGAAAACTCAAGACACACTACAATTTCTTTTGTCTTCTCGTTTGGTTTTAAATAGTAATGGAGTAGACATTGACAAAAATGCCAAGATTGACATTTAATTGACTATTAAATTGTCATAAATGACTTTTCTGTTGACAGAACAGAAAAAAATTATTCCCGCCAACCAAATATCTCAATGACAAATAGAAAACTCAAAGAAAACTAGATTGGCTTGGTAAACTATTAGTGTCCGGAATATCCATTTTTGATGTATTCGGCGTTGTGAGCACTAAAATGCCGCGGGATGAGAAAAAATATCTCATTCCGAAACTACGTTAAAACCGAGTTGCAAACCATGGTAAGGGGTGACACATTACAACGAAATCATGGTTAACTCGAAACCATAGTTATGAAACCAGTAATGTGTCTATAGCATAAAGTTGGTTTTATAAAAGATCATTGTGTAGCGGATTTGATAGTCATTTGGGAGATTGGGTACGCGAAATATTAAAGTGAACAGACCTTGTTAAAGTTAGCCTAAAGTTACCAGCCGAAAATAAAAAAAATGATAAAGCAGATCCGTGTCTTTGGTTTGATAGCCGAACATAAAAATTCAACAATAGCCGTGTTTTATTATTCGAGCACTATCCGGAGCCAAATGGCAATTTTCTACTGAAACTGCAGCTATTATTCACTGGTGTCGCTGTACTATAAAAATTAAAACTAAATTCATCAACAAAACAAACATTTATCACCTGATATATACTAATTGACATTTATTTTGACATGACGTTTTAAACAAGAATTCATTTTGCTGCATTTTAAATTTTTATTTAGCGTGTTTTTTTATTAGCGCCCGATAGATTTATCCGGAGCACCCAAATTTTTATGTCAAAACTTATATTTAGCTATTTTTGCATGTAATTAATTTATTTAACTCTAAACTAAGATTTTTCATTCAACTTTTTAGTTAAAAATCGACATAAGAATATTTTGTTCTACCTAATTATAGGGAGCCGCTATCGGGAGCGCTATCCATTTCAATGGGAAATTTGAAAAGGCCTTTATTTTGTAAACCCCTGAAACTATTAGAAAATTAATCTTACAATAAAAATTTAAAACGCAGCAAGATGAATTCTTGTTTATTGCTGTTTTTTAATATTGGAGCACTATCCGGCGCCGAAGAGAAATTTTCTACTGAAACTGCTGCAGCTATTATTCACTGGTGTCGCTACTAATCAAAATTAAATTGTACTTAGCTTCATTTCATTCAGTCGAATGACAGTTCTATTTTTGTGTTTATGTTGCTTGAAAAAACATTCGCAAACATTTTAAAACCCAAACAAATTGCGAAATAAATAGTAAATTTAACAAAAATATTTTATTAATATTTAGTTGTACACAGTAATAAATATAGTGAATAAGTTTTTAAATTTAAAATTTGATTGCTGTGCCTGTGTTATACTTATAAAATATAATGGTTACTCCTCCAACGAAAGCCTCTCGAACGGCATTAATATTCAAAACACGGTTGCCCACAGCTTTAAACGAGCTAGATTTGATCGTGAATTTCATTAAATATCCTAATTTGTTTTGTGTTTCTTTTGTAGAATGACGATGAAGATGAAAGACGACGAAGTAGATCGGTGACCGTACGTAGTACGAGTAGTGTAATTATTTCGGTACTGGAAGATAATGAAGAGTTCAAAGTTTGTTTGTAACAAATCATGGATATTGTAAGTCGTGATATTTGAAGATTTGTTTTATATATTCGTAGAATATCGACACAGATAATGCATTTCAAACTTAATGGTTACATTGAGCAATTGGGTTGCTGGTCATCGTAAATATGTATGTCAAAAATTCCCAAGTAACTGGTGCCTCATTGGAAGCATCGAGTAAAATTTGTAGTTACCGGCCCGATATCGTACGCAACGAAGTGATTTGAATGTCTGGTGGTTTTTGTCGTAAGAATGTCGGCGGTAAAGGAAATGAGAATGAAGGGGAACTCAAAAGAAAAGTTCAGTTGCGGAGGGTAGTAATGATGTGCAGGATCCAAAAGCAAAGGCGAAGGCTAAAGCAAAAAGCAACGTCTACAAAGTTCAACCGTAACAAAATGTAAAGGAACGATAAATGGTAAACTAGATACGGGACCTTTCTTGGATCCCGTATTTGCCGATATAAAATCGAATTTAAGCGATATAAATAGTTCGAATCAAGCTTTTCTAAATTCGCTGGAATCGAATAATTCGGAAATTTTATTTGATTACGGTAATCCGTACTGGGATAATACACCAAATGAATTTATACTGAATGAGGACACCCGTTGAAAATGAGAAATTTTATTTTATGAATTACAATAAGTTGGTCGGCCTGTTTTAATTAGGATAATATTTACGAAATACAATATTAGTTATAAGCCATGCAACAATAATAAGTACGTATTTGGCTGGAAACATCTAAGTAAGGAATCGCTCTATAACGATCTTTTTAATTTCAGAATACTGCAATCAACCGCAGGTGATAGTAATATAAATATAGATGACAGCGATAGTGATAATGGATTTATGGGTGTAAAAATGTCGAAATGGTGTTGCGCCTATTCATGCTATAATTCGCAACCTAACAACCGTATGATCCATAATTTCGCATTTCTAAAGAATGAGGATTAGTAAATTCCATTGAATTGTTTCGATCCTGTAGGTAGGTAGAGGATTTTAATCCAATGTACTATTCTTTTCTAGCGCTCGGAAATGGGCAGTCACGATCCGCCACTTAATTCGAGACCCGAGAAAACACGGTGGCGCGTAACTGTAGGAATCCCAACAATTGTTCAAATTCGTCCGAACCGGATGACGAACTCGAAGAGCGCCTTGAAGAAGATGACGATCCACCAAATGAAAAACTCACATGCTTCGATGAGTATTTTATAAAAGATGAAGATTCTCAAACTTCGACCCAAGCCGAATATTTTCTGGATGAACATGACGAAATTGATCAGTTTCCATATCGTCTATGTGCAAATGAATTTTTCGGAGAGCAAATACTATTTTTCCACGAAGATGCTCACTTGATCGAACTAATAAATAATGTTACCGCGATCCGCAATCCAGTCCGTCGATTACTTACAACAAATATGTATACCATGCCTAAAAAGGGTTCATCAACGCGCGAAATGAACGATTTCGACGCGGTTCAGGAAAAACGAACAATTAAAATCTTATTTTTATAAAACGGCAATTTAGTTGGTACTTTATATTTAACATGTTTCACCTCGACTGTAACGCTCAAGCAACCCATTACGGAATTCATTACGGATCATTCGAGTTTGACACAGGGGGCATTGAATCATATTATTTTCCGTTACGCATATAACATCACTGTTCCGGGATATTGATGTTGTTTGATGCCGTCGTAAAAGCGTATCCCCGCCAATAAATCATCCATAACATTTTTATCGATTAATTCGTTGGTATCTCCTGTAATCGTGTCATCGAAATCATCGGCGATTAAATCAATTACATCATCTGTTTCATCATCTTCACAATAATCATTGGTGACGTCCCTTAAGCTAGCAGAACCCATATAGCAGAACATTACAAGATAGTACGGATAATTATAGGCTAATTATAGGCTAATTAAATGCCACATTAAACAATTTTGGGCTCCACCCCTTCCAACTAAAACGCAGGTTCTGCTAGCTTAAGAAAAAGTTAGCAGAACCCATATCAAAAACTGATTTAAAAATAATTGGAAAATTAACGGTTAATTTTAGGCTAATTAAATGCCCTATTTAAATTTTTTTATTCTGCTCGATCTAGAAAATGTAAAAGGCTTTATCATTTCAAAGCTAGCAGAACCCAAATCGAAAATCGGACCAAAACCGAAATTAGAAGGCAAAACAAGATCTATTGATAATCAAATAATTTTAGGCTCACTATGGGCTATTCAAATGTCCCATTAAAAAATTTTGGGCTTCACCCGTTTTTGACCAGACTTCAGATCATTTAATCGAAAGCCAGCAGAACCCAAATCGAAAATCGGACCAAAACTGAAATTAGGATGCAAAACAAGATCTATTGATAAGCAACTAATTTTAGGCTCACTATCGGCTATTCAAATGCCCCATTAAAAAATTTTGGGCTCCACCCGTTTTTGACCAGACTTCAGGTCATTTAATCGAAAGCCAGCAGAACCCAAATCGAAAATCGGACCAAAACTGAAATTAGGATGCAAAACAAGATCTATTGATAAGCAAATAATTTTAGGCTCACTATCGGCTATTCAAATGCCCCATTAAAAAATTTTGGGCTCCACCCGTTTTTGACCAGACTTCAGGTCATTTAATCGAAAGCCAGCAGAACCCAAATCGAAAATCGGACCAAAACTGAAATTAGAATGCAAAACAAGATCTATTGATAAGCAAATAATTTTAGGCTCACTATGGGCTATTCAAATGTCCCATTAAAAAATTTTGGGCTTCACCCGTTTTTGACTAGACTTCAGGTCATTTAATCGAAAGCCAGCAGAACCCAAATCGAAAATCGGACCAAAACTGAAATTAGAATGCAAAACAAGATCTATTGATAAACAAATAATTTTAGGCTCACTATGGGCTATTCAAATGCCCCATTAAAAAATTTTGGGCTTCAAGTTTTCTAGATCGAGCAGAATAAAAAAATTTAAATAGGGCATTTAATTAGCCTAAAATTAACCGTTAATTTTCCAATTATTTTTAAATCAGTTTTTGATATGGGTTCTGCTAACTTTTACTTAAGCTAGCAGAACCTGCGTTTTAGTTGGAAGGGGTGGAGCCCAAAAATTTTTAATGCGGCATTTAATTAGCTTATAATTATCCGTACTATCTTGTAATGTTCTGCTATATGGGTTCTGCTAGCTTAAGGAACGTCTTTGCATCCAGCCTCTGTTGGGATTCGAACTCAGTATAACTCCCGGTCCAAGTGCCAAAGCTTTAACTCCTGCGCCACTTGTCCGGTATGTTTTATTGATGTGTTGTTCCGGGACTATTGACTATTGATTGCGACTAAGGCCTTAAGAACCATGAACATATGACTAACCGGAATACTAATTTATTTAAAGTTTAGGTCAAAAGTGATTTAAGCCTAGAGATATTAAGAATGGTTGAGAATACAAGGAACACCTTTGTGCGCAAGTTGAACCTAAATTTAGTTTATAAGTTGTTTGGTACAAAAATCGTCTTGTTGTAACGATATCATATATGGTGGGTGATAAAGGGGAGTTTAGTAAGTAATTTGTAAAATGTTTTTAGTTCCATAGTGGTAAAAATTTATTTAATTTCTCTCAAATTTATAACTTGAGCAGAAGAAAATTTGTAGGACGTCTGTTTAATTGATGATGTATTACGAATGGTGAGGCCTCATTTAGCTCTTCTGCTTTAAGATGACGATGTATGTATTTAAATGGCCATTTACTGCAATAGATGTAGTTTGATTCGAAATTTTAGTGAAATATGAATTAATAGTTCTTAACTAGTCATTTGTTCCGCGCCTCTTTTTTTAACACAACACCTCGGCCATTATGATATTTGGGTTTAAGCACTCATCTGATCTGATGGTTTATTTCAAGTTAAAGTGGTTTTGCACATATCGATTCGAAATTTAAATTATCTAAAGTGTATTTGCTTATTAGATTGGAGCAAGCAGAGACTGAGGAAAGGTTTTCAGATAGGAAAATCGTAAGGTTCAAGGGCTCCGAAACAATAATAATTATTCACCTGATCGTTCCGAAAAAATTTTAAACGCTAAAACCTGTTTAAATTATCCCTCCATTCGCTCCGAAGTAACAAAAACACACCATGCAAATGACGTCAACAGACCTTTTTATTCAAAGCATTTTGGGTTGTCGTAGAATAGTAGTAAGTCGTACTCGTAATGAATCAACCCCCATATTTTGAATGATACACTAGGCTTATACAAATATGTACAAATATAGGCTTGAGTACTTAAAAGCAAACGCTGTTTCATACTAAAATGGTTTGAATATTGACTTCCGAAAATATTTTATCAAATTTTTGTGTATAGCGTGTACCGAAACCCATCTACATTTTAAAGCAGTGCAAACCAAATAAAACTGCGAATCACATGCCGAATCGATGTGTCTTAATATTCCTCAAATTTTTTTTAAATATATCAGAGTTATATCGTTTCAGTGAGCGTACTAAGACTTCAAGTTACATTTGTGTCAATTTCTGATTGAAGCAACACAAATTCCAAGTAACGAAACATTATGAACTAAAGTTTGTTCATGAATTCCAATTTTGGATTCTTTCCATCTAAATAAAGATTGTGATGAGACTGGCGATAGAATCTCAGTGTCCAGTTAGGAGATATTAGTGTAAAGCTCAATTCGTTAGAAGAGTAAATAATTTTCGAATCTAAATCACTAACTCGAGAGCGAAAGGAATTTGCTTCAGAGATGTTTAAGAATATCAGAGACTTTGATAAAAGATTTGTTAAAAGAATTGGACAATATAAGGCTTATTCCTAGTTCTACCAATAATTTCACCTACCACACTCCACTGTTTTTTTAAATCATTTCAGAATTCATTTAAATCAGAAACAACGAAACGGAAACGAGACGAATTTAAGTCAAAATGAATGGTGATGAAATCATAGTACACACTCGTATAAGTGAAATAGAAGCGAAAAAAACGAACGGCCACTCAAACGAACTGGAATATGTACATTAATATGAACGTTTGTTAGATATATTGTAAGACATAGCCGCCCTTAATTTGAGTACGATATCTATAACCAACAAAACGACTGACCATTGCAAAGGGAAGTTTGTGTAGAAAACAACAAAGGCTTAATTAAAAGGTTTATTAAAATTGAGACTTATATCTCCTGAAAAATAGAATTTTGATGTGAATCCAATCAAGCTGAATTGAATTTGCCTTGAATTTGCTTGATTATCGATCTTCTACTGAAATATTGGTGAAGTAGGTACTCATAGAAAGTACTACTTTCCCTCAAAAATTTAGTAATTTTCATTTCTTGCCAATATCATCCCTGAGGTGTACGTATTTTAAACAAGTTTTATCTGGCAACCCTACACCCAGCTTGGTACTGGTTATGTTCTTCTCTCTTTTCTGATCTAAACGAATAATAAGTGAAACTAACTGCTACTCCCTAAGTATTTCACAACATATTTGGTTTCTCGCCAGAAAATCGACCACCAGACTTTATGCCTACAATCAATGCTCAATCCTCAAAAAGCACGCCTTTATTGAGTTTAAGCGGGCCTCACACTCCTCTAGGATTAACCACATTAACCGATATTAATTAACCACAAATTACCGAAATGTTTGGAGTTATTGACGTTTGCGAGAAAACTAAAGCTTATCGGTACTGTTTGTAACGAGAGACTGCGTGTCCCAATTGCAAAATTGAAAATACATAAAGAAGTTCGCATTCAAACTGCACCTTTATATGCTGCTAGAAAATTACCGAATGGCCATTGCATTGGAAGCTCAACAATTTTAAATAGTCATTTCGGTTGTCTAAAATCTGATAGCAAATGCAAAATATAAGTAGCTAAATAGATAGGAAAATCGGTTCAAATCAATATTTAAACAATTCGGAAAGGGTATTTCTAGTTTTAGCCGTGCTTTGGCTAGAATTCAAAGACGATCACGATTTCCAAATTTATTAACTATTAGACCCTATTTCTTTGACATTTTATAAAATAATAGTCCCATCTTATAGCGATAGGACAAGAATTTTCCACTGTCGGGGGCGAACCGATCTGATAAGAATTTTCTGTTATATTTTTCCGATTACTCCGATGTTATTTTCTTTAACCTTAAAGATATCTTCCTTAACAGAAAGCGAAAAGACAGAACTACAATTTTCCAACATTAGAGCAGCAATTATACAGGTGCAGATTACTTACTCCAATTAAAAAATAATTACGGATAATTTTCACACTTTGACCAGTGGTGTGGGATTGCTGGAAATACTGGAATCAAGTGCCCTGATATAAAATCTCAACAAATAAAAATCTTTATTATAACACGCATCAAACACATATAAATGGAACACACTTTAAATCTCTATAATCTTTTATCACCCTTCTCATGGATACTATGGAAGCGTCGAAACAGTAACACCTTCGAATTTTGAGTACTCTAAAATTAAAAAAGCCAAAATATTAATCACTTTGTTTAATAATTGAACCATTTGCTTCAATCATATATACCTCGCGCTTAAGAGCCTGTTTCGACTCATAGTCTGATTTTGCCAGAGCAACCCGAATCCAATGTGGACAGTCTGGTATGGCACGATGAATTACCCAGGTCAAGATGAACATCATATGCTCTAAAAATACCATCAATGCTAGCCATTGATAATCATCAAAGGTGGTCGTTAGCTGACTGAAAATAAATGTTAAATGTTAAATTTAATTCATTCAATTTTCGGTCAATTTTTGTTTACTTAATTTGTGGTGATAAATAAATAATTCCGCAATTAGTTACGATCGACATAAGCGACATGACTTGAAACGCCAATAACCAAGCACCAGTATCTTTTGCCCGTTTTGCGAATGGCCGACGATACATTTTGCACAATTTGAAGGCATCGACACGAATCTCCAGGATATTATTTAAAAACGCCCAGAATGCGGCTAAGGGGGCAACTGACGAAAACAGTACGACGTACCCGAATTGAACATACAACTCAAGGTAATCTTCATACGTCGAATTATATTCTTCTAAATAGCGTTCTCGTCGGTTTTGTAGCAAAAGCGGATGATCAAGATCAAGCCGCTCGACGAATAGCTCTTCATACAGTTCATCATTTTGCTGTAATTGATGTTCATCGACCCGTTTGAGTCGCTTCATCAAATTCGTCTGCAGTAAATTATCTAGAGTTTCATAAATTCGCTGCTTGAATACAGGGTACAGAGTTTCCATTAGGTTCTGAAAAGCTTGCACAATAATTAATTGCGTCATCAGCTGGCTGCGTAGCATTTTGATGTCTTTAAGCACGAATGCGATATAAAACAACGATAAAAAGTTGTTAACGAATTCCAAAATGATTAATTTATTAACACGATGACGTTCATACTGCTGCTGTGTACGATGATTTTCTAAATCTGTTAACCATGTCGCTATATACTCGTACACATACGATAAACCGACAACGACTGATGATTGTACCACCGACGGTAAATACAATAAATAAGATTCAGCACCATACAGTTCGCGTATATAGTCTTCAAACCAAAATTGGGACATACATATGCATCCGGATAAGGTGAGACAAATCGAGATGACTGGCCATGAAATTAAGTACATTTTTGTGTAGGTTTTGTATAACGGATAGAGAGGCGTCATTTTTCCCGTTACGGGGTCTTTACCAATTTTGCCGTAGTAGCCGATGCGTGGTAGATCCAAATTTGTCATGGATATGGTACCCCATTTATAGGAGAGTACAGAAGCGCGTCGTTTCCATATTTCTGTGAAAACGGTCATCCAAAGCACATTGAAAATGCAAAACACTGGAAGAGAGTGGTACTCGTACGAAAAAATACGTTGTAATAATCCGAGACATGTTGGCACGACCAATGAAATTGTATAAAATCCAACGAATGCGAAATATATTCCGATACCCTCACCGAAATACTCCCGAATCTGGTGAATTGGCTGATCAAAAAATTTACCATACCAACTAGGTCCCAATTTCTTTAAAACTTCTTGGTCATGGAGTGAATATATATTTGTGATCATACCGTTATCGACGGCGGCCTCAATAATCGATTGACCATGGTACAGTGTATGGTACTCGGAACCGGGGAAATTACGTTCATTCTTTTGTGCTTTAATTTGTTCGAGCGCATCTTTCACAATTATTTGTCTATCCGCATGTGTCATTAAATCATCTATCTGCATGTCCTCGTTCAAAAAGAAGTCATCGAGTGATACTACATTAAAATTCTTCATGACACCACTCTTCGTCGGTTTCATAATACCAAATTCATCGGCTAGCTCGAGCAGTTTAATTTTTGCGGCCGAAATATGAATCGTTAGGCCACGGTCACTAGATGTTAGTGGTTCACGAACCAATAGTAATTCGGCACCGCCATGCATTTTTTTACCCCGTATTTTATCGATGATCCAATACAGGGTGTTCCGATTAATATTCTTTGTAAATTCTATCACAGCATAACTTTCAAATACATCATCGCCATTTTCTAAGCCTAAATTATTTACGGTGGAACCTTTACGTTTGGTTGGTCCAGTGTTGGTGCTATCCACACCACCGAAATCATTTAGTAAACTATCAGTCTCCTCCATTTGTTTTCGTGTATCCATTGCTGACATTACGGCGAATTGTGTAGCACGTTGTTGCCTCGCATTACTTTTTAATTTAGGTTTTTGATGTGCCAGATCGAAATGAAATGGGCTAGATTCTCGATGGTGCGTGTAGAATGGATACTCGAGATTATCACGTTTGTTTAATACAGGATGTCGGTTTTCTATATAGGAAATAAAAAATAAATTTATTAATTCAAGTTGAAAGGGCGAAATGTTTTTAAATGAAAATAAAAGCGTGGCCTATTTTACAGGCATCAATAAAATCGTTGGATTAATAAAAAAAAAAAACCAAACAAAACATAAAATGGGGTGGTTAGTATACAACTGATAATAGAAATGTTTAGTGTAACGATTTTTATCAGAACGTACTTCACTCTGAAACGAACACAAAAACGAAATCGACATTCACCTTGATCACTTCATTACCTTCCATCATCGCCAATTTAATTAACTTTAATTTAACTTTCATTCAGCAACTGTCTTATGGTTGCAAAAGGCTTACATTTACTAAAATTCAGTGTTCTAGAATTATATTAGGATATAGATAATAGTTTTGATAATTAGTACAAAAAAACAGAGGTGTAAAGTGGGTTAGCAAATAATGTGATAATGACAATGAAATGTATTTGAGCAGATGGATGTGTGGTAGAGATAAAGTGATGAAATTTTTATAATCGAGAGTTTGTGTGCTCTAAACTATTGAGAGCTTAAGATATAGCAATTATAAGTATACAAAATATTTTGATTTGTTCATTTGGTTTCGAATTCATATCAAAACTTAACGATAACCTTGTGTTTTAACCAACACTGTCGGATGAAAGCACATCTTAATCTGGACTATGAGTACCAGTACATTGAGTATAAAGCAGTTAGAGTTGTAATTAGAGTCGGATTTATGTGTGATTGGTCCATTAAATCCTAAGCCAGGTCCCAGAGCTGTTGGATGTGGTATACTGTGTATTGTACTCTAGATTTTCGTGGTTGCCCTAACAATTCACAATGCGTCACTTTGTGTCGTGCAATAATTTTGATAGTTGGCTATCCCGACTGATCGTGTTCTTAGACGCAATTAACTGCAATATTTCATTTCGGATACTTAATGCCAGTCCTATCTGTGGCTAAATCTGCCAAAATAATTATGGGAGTCATGATGGTGGCCGATTTGACGAAACGAAAGTTCTAATAGGGCTACAATTTTTATTTTTATTCGAAAGATAAATATTTTTTCACGTAATTTCGGCGTTAAAACTAGGAAAAATTGCAAAAGTAATGAAACAAATCAATTTTGAAAACCTTACCCCAAAACACTATTGAATCACGTAATGGTGATTCCACTAATGATGGTGTCAACCAATAATGGTGTTTATTATGACTTACCTTTTGAATTTTTTACAAACATTTTTTTGAATTTATCAAATCAGCCATTGAAAAAAATCACCGAGTTTATGGTAATTTTCATCATTCTCTAACCAACGAATTGAAGTACAGTCTTCTCAGCATTTTAATCTCACCTAGAAGAGGTATTCCGTCAATTGCATACAATCAAAATAATTTTTTTTCTTACGAACACGCAATTTAACGAAAACTCTAAATAAAAGGTGCGGCATCTTTTGAACTAGCGTTTATTTTGCCGTGCATAGCTCCAACCAAGTGACCGAAATTCGGTATTATATTTCCAGTGAACGAAATGAGTCGATATACGCTTGATCAACGTTGGGAAATATTGAAAACTTATTTCCAAAGTAGTGAGTCGGTTGCCGAAACTTGAAAAATATTGCGTAGAAAATTCGGTAGAAATGAAGCGCCAACTGAGAACAGTGTGAATAAAGTTGTTTCGACCGGCATGTTAATAGCCGTCCAGCTCGTTCAATGGAATTTATTGCTGATGTAAATGAAAGTGTTTGTTAACATTCGAGCACCTCACCTTGCCATCCTTCACAAGAATTGAACATTAGCGATAGGACTTTGCGAAGATTTTTACGGCGGTTACATGAACAAGCAAAATTTTTGGGTTTGGGACACAGAAAATCTACACGTGACAATTGAGAAGCCAATCCACCCAAAACGAGTGACCGTTTGGTGTGGATTATACTCCTTAAGACATCATAGAGTCATTTTTCTTCGAAAACGAGCAAAGAGGCGCACTAACAGTCAATGGCGACTGCGTTAACTGACTTAGCGTGCCATGTTAACTCTCTATGATTGAAGTGAAAAACTTGGCCGACATTTGTTTTCAACAGGACGACGCCACTGCCCACACAGTCAACGATACAATCGGCGTTTAGCGACCTACCTCCCGGACAAATGTAACGAGACTTTGAAAGACACAATTAAAATGACTGTTGGTGAAATAGAGGCTTAAACGATTGCAAATGTGCTGAACAATTTGGTCGACAGAATGAAGTCCTGCATATTAAACTTATTCAGTCATTTGAATGAAGTGGCATTCTATTATTAATCGGAAGGTGTACTCTCGAAAATAAATTACTAACCATTTGAAAATATTAGTTGCATTTTTATTTATAATATAGATTTTTAAAACGAACTAAAAATTGCCGCACTCTGTACAACAATGACACAAAGGGTGAGTTCTTGTGTGCACGCCCACGAATTTTTCTGAAAGATTAGGGGCCCTGGTTTAAATTTTTGGTATAATTGTAATCTTTTTTAGGAAAGGGTTTATTTGAAGTAAAAGAAATGCTCGAATCTAAGGGGTCTCTCCCCTGGATCAATGGGGCTCTTCTTGTATGTTTCCACTCCATTCATTCAGTCGGATTATAATTTTGCATATAGGATTTTAATTTGCATGTATATCAAAATGGGCCGGTTTCCCTAATATTTTTGAAGGCCTACGCTCAACTGATCATCATGATACTTTTACCGTGGATATGTTACACGTCCAGAACCAACCTTAAAATATTTTGTGAAGAGGTTAAACCCGGGGTCTAGGAGGTACAAATTTTTTCTAAACTGTATTTTTTTAAATTTTGTCACGGGAATGAGTTTCAGAAAAGGATTACATGAAATTAGTGACATGTTCGAATCTGAGAGGTCTGTCCCCTGGATCAAGGGGACTCTTCTTATATGCTTCCACTCCATTCATCCAATCGGATTCTAATTTTGCATGGGTATTTTATCTCAAAATGAGCACGATTCCTTAATATTTATGAAGGGGTCGGCCCTCTGTGTCTACTCTCAACCGATCGTCATGATATTTTTAACATATTTAAGTTGCACGTGGATATTTGTGAACGGGTTGAACCTCGGGGTCTAGGGGCCCTGGTACAAAGTTTTTCTAAAATTATTTTTTATTTTTAAATATTTTCAAAACAAAGCTACAATAAAGCTACTTAAAGCGCAAAGTAACACGGGCCAGGAGTTATTACGGCTAGTGGCTAACGTGCGACGAGATGATGGAAGACCTAAGACGAGGTCTTACTACGATCAAAGTCAGAAGGACAAATTGTCGTATACTTGAGATATTGTAAAGATGACGAAATCGCAGATGAAAACATCAAACCAGCACATCAGTATCCCGAAGAGAGGAAGGAGATGCAATGCACGTACAAAGAGGCAATTGGGGAAATCAACAATTGAGTTACACAGCTGCCCTGCAACGTGCCAAAGGTATCACCATCATCAACACTGAAGGAGGAAGACAAACAACAAGATGTGATAGAGCAGCCAATAAAGGATCAATCGAACGCGGGATCCGGTGAGCCTCTGAAAACCTTATAACAGGATAATCCAATTCATTGCGACACGTCATCATTCACAACATCATCAAACAACATTAGCGAGAGAGTATGTCAAAACCATCGGAATCAAGATTCAGCCCCAGTTCAATTCGTCGGGACTTGACCTGAATCTAATTCGAAAAATTTTTAAACAACGCGATGCAAGCATGTACCGAAAAATAGATGGTGTTTACGTGGAATTGGCATCAAAATAATACTCCGAAGAGCATCTCAAAATAAAACCCGGTCAGATAAACTCTGACATCAATGAAGTCGATCAATTACACAAAAGTATCCACATGGAAGTCGATGACAAAATTTGTTATAAATACTTCACTGAAGATTGTTGTGGTCAATCCAACAGTCACATCATCATTAAATCTACCAAAGGTGGAGATGCATTCTATGGTGAATACGAAAACTCATCCATCAAAATAGTCAAATGTCGCATGATTTTTAAATAGGTTGCGCTGGTTATACAAGCTCCTCGCACTGTACCTTGGGCGGCGTCAAAAGTATAACCCCGCGAGCAGAGGCGCGGTAAAACTCTAGCTACTTGCATTAATACTCTTGGCGGATTCTGAAGCGTCTGTTCTCCATGTTAGGGGGCGGCTGTTAAAAACCTGGCAGTAGGTATAAAATACGAAATGGTAGATGACCCGTGGAATAAACTCCTCGAAAAGCACAGTAGCAACACAAGCCTTAAGAAAGCCCTAAACGCAATGTTTCTATGACACAAACTGGCATCGACCACTATATTACTGTAAAACTTAAAAGGGGTTACTGAAAAAAGGAAAAACTAAAACGTTCAAGATTCATATTCGAATTGAATCAGATTCGTACGATACTTATTTAAAATTGAACAGAAATATACGTACTTTCATTTTCGTATCGTATTCAGGAATAGGGCCACAGGCTAATCGAAAATACAAGCCACCTCCAATCTACTTGCGTGAAACCGATATACACAAGGTGGTGCAAGAACTCAAATCAAGTGTGCTAACGAATGGAAAACATTTCACGTAACAAATTTACTTCGAGGCAAAGTACACGAACTAAAAATTCAAACACATGAGGTCATCGACTATAGAAAAGTCATTAATTATTACGATGATGCATTACGTGCCGCATCGATGTCTATATTGAAACAACCGAAACCCAGGCTGCGCTTGTTGAAGATGGATTTAAGACATAGAATGTATATAGTAGGATCATGAACCGCTTGAACCAACCACAACCAATGGTCAAAGTTGAACTGGATCCATCCGAAAGCATTTTGAAAAAGGGAGAAGTTCATCCAATATATAGACTAAGGTACCTCATACCCAGAAGCATAACTGTCGAAGAACCAAAGAATATGATACCAAAGAACTCCTTAACTGAAAAGAGATGCTGCAATTGCGGTGGAAACCAGACGGCAAACTACCGAGGATGCCAGTCTACAGAAATATTAGTCAATTGTCGCATGTCCCAGGAGGCAGTATAAAACTATACCAGATGCCCAGAATAATATCCTTCGCATACGCTAAATGACTCTCGTTCCCCCAGAACACAAACCAGTAAACCAACATAAGCAAGCGTTTACCCTGAATAAATTTATGCAACTGATGATGCAGTTAATGACAACAATGCAAAATATGCTACAAGCAATGCTACAAAATCCAACCATTATCATCCAGAAACTAGAATGTCTCCTATAAATTATATGAAGACATGCCACTGGAACGCAAACGCTATAAGCCAATACAAACTCGAATTTGAACCTTAGTTATTAAGATTTGAAAACTTATTGTTATTTTCAATGTTTGAAAGATTCAATAAATAAATAAAATTGCTAAAAAATTGATTTATAAATTTTCGTTGGAGTACTACTTATACGCTGTGGACTAAGGACAGATGATGAACTGTCAACTACTACTGCATGTAGCCAACATAACAATTTTAACAAGAGATCGGATACTAAAAATAATCAAAATAGTAAAATAAATGTACTTTTGTGTAGTGTCAAAGGAGCTAATTGGGCGTATATTTAGGTGCTTTTAATCACGAGTAGGACCCGAATATATTTTCGCAGACGGCCTAGTAGATGATATACAAATAGATAAGATTATGAACCAAGAAAAAAGAATAGCAATAACGCGAGCCAAGCGTGTTGAGCAAACAGAGGCAGATAAGAAAAAAATTTAAGATTACTTAGAGAAAAATAATATTAAGGCCCTTTCATCACAGGGGAAAATTCGTATTATGAAATTTTTTTGCTTTCGTAAAATTCGAAAATCGTAAAATTTGCCTTATTATGAACCAAAAAAAATAATCGAATTTTACGAAAATCAAATGTCAAAATTCGACTGCGCGGTGACCAATATCGTATTTACGAAAACAATAGTAAAAATCTGCGGTGACCAATATCGTATTTACGAAAACAATAGTAAAAAATTATCGGCGTGCAAAACTCATGGGCCGACCCATCTTCCATGTCCAGTATAGGCTGACATGGAACTTGCAATGCGCAGATGGTAACTTAAATCGGCCCTATAGTCGTACGTCTTCGATTTGGCAGATGATGCGTAAAGTAAGACGGAAAAATAAACCGCGAAACAGCAGGGAGTGCTTCGGCCCCAAAACAGATGGCATGGATTTAAAAAAAAAAAAAAAAAAAAAAAATAGTGTATTATTTTTTTATTAAAATAAAATACTTTAATTACTTTTTAAAATTTAAGTACTAGTTTAATTTATTACAATTTATTTCAAACTTTTTTATTGTGTTTTTGTAGGTCATCAAAGGTTGCCAATATACATTTTCATTTCTTTTATTAGAAAATATGTTGGCATAGCCAAATGCGCTCAACCCAACATTTGTGGAGTGAAATTACGAACCAATTAAATTCAGACGGTCCACCTGAAAAACCTGTTGATGGTTGGAATTTTAGCTAAAACAACACAAAATAGCAACTTCATGTTCTTAAATTCAACGACCTAAAATAAAGTTTCATAATAGGAGTATTCGCGGCGGATCGAATGTACGATTTCGTATTTTACGAAATCAAGGAAAAATTCATAATAGCCCCCCGGCATTTGAACTATTTTATAGCATTGACCAAGCCCTTCAAATAATTCCTATTGCCAAAAACATAAGACTGTAAATGAACACTACGCAGGCAAACTGCTAGATGGTACGCTTTTCGATACCAGTAAAGTAGAGGTTGCAAAAGCAAATAAAGCAAATAATAAATAATAAAGCAAATAATGCTTGAGAAAGAGATTACAAACCATTCGAATTTTGAGTAGATGCTGATAATGCTAGTCCAGGATGGGACGAAAGATTGTTTTTATTAAAGAAAAGCGTTAGTGCGTTCCACAAAACTATACGCTCATAAAGCTAATTTTAGCGTAAGAGCGCTGATAGGCTGCCCTATTATTTGTAAGATATCCGACCTAATCAATGAAGTACTGTACGAATCTTACCAAAGCAATTTTGCCGAGTATAGTACTATAATGTACCACAACAAGTAGTTGCTGAAAAACATCCTCTACATTGGGCCTGCTGCTACTGTACTACAGAAAACACCCAGGAAACGTATTCATTTCGATGTCATTTTTGAGTGCACTTCATGAGCCTAGTGAAAGTGAAATATTTTAACAATTTCGCTACCCACGTTATGTATAGGTGTTTCAAGTACGATAATCATTTACCTTTAACACTAGATATACCGACAATTTGACCATACCTATTTCTACCGACACCAGTCAAAATGACAGGTCTTAGAACAACTGGTTAGTGGTATTTCTGGTTTTAATATCTCCATATATATAAATATCACGTGTCACGATGTGCGTGCACCCTAATCTCCGAAAACGCCCAACTGATTTCAATGAAATTTTGTAAATGTACATGGTTAATTAATTTTTTTTAGATATCCCGTTTAAAAGTACATACAACCACAAATTTTAACTTCCCTACTTCACCCAAAAATATTTCTGTAAGCTATTTTCTTAATTCTTAATATATGAAAATCACGTGACATTGTAGTTGAATATTGAATGGTCAAATGATTGTATGTGCAGATTTCTATACGCGCTAAAAAAAAGTTGGATAAAAAAATTAAAATACCAAAAGTTTATGAAAAATAGAGTGCAAGTGAAAATGTTTCATTTAATTTAGCGAAGCGGTCTGGCGTATTCTTAGTTTTCGCATACACGAACGTGTATATTTCACTGAAGAAAATGCTCTCCAACGAGCATTCGAGTCACCAAAAACGACATTTAGCAAATTTTTCAAACTGTGCCAAAAACCTGATGTTTTCGGACCATTCCAAAGGTAAAAACTGGGGTCCACGTAGACTAGGCGAACCACACCCAACAATCGCAGGCCAATACATACATTGGGACGACTTTACACAGTACATCCAAAACAATGTGAATGTTTCTTTTTGCGTTTGTTGTTGGCGATTGTCTCAGGACCAACGTCTTTCCAATTTTTGTGAACAGTCCATGGACAAGTGTTCAATACATATCAATATGGTTGTTGCGAGATGCAATTGTTTTAAAAGGACAATCATTGGGATCTGACACTTGCAGATGCAGCATTTACATCCCAGCCGAATAACATTCGTCAACTGTTCGCAATTTTATTTACGACATGTTATCCAACGCAATCATCGGCTTTGTGGGAAATATACAAGAATTATACATGGCTGAAGACATACTACACAAGATAGTTTTACAAACCAAGATCCAAACATTGATTACACGCCAGAAATATACAATGAAGCTTTAGTGTTGATCGAGAATTTGTGTATTTTAATTTCAAATTGGCCAATAAATTATTATGGAAAGACATCGCCTGATCATTCGGCGGCCAATTAAGTTAACAGTGATGTGCAGCGAGAAGAACAGTATAGCAATGTTGACTTAGCTACATTGATTTCGAACAAAATTGCTTGGCCATTGCATCTTCAGGCATTGCTGTCACTTTGTTAGATGGTGGACGAACGGCAAATTCAGCACTCAAACTGTCATTAGACGTTTATAACAAACCGAATGCTGCTGCAAAAAAGTTCGATCAATATCTGGGATGAATGTACTATGGCTTATAAACATTCACTCGAAGCGTTGTATAGAACTATGCAAGATTTAAACGGCAACAGCAAACTATTCGGTGGTGCTACCTTATTACAATCCGATGATTTCCGGCAGACATTGCCAGTCATTCCATGCTCTACTTATGCCGATGAGATTAACGCAAGCTTAAAACAATCATTTCTATGGCGAAGCGTAGAGACTTCAATTGACCATCAACATGCGAGTACAAATATTTTCTGAACAATTACTGGATACTGGCAACGGTAACATCGAACTGCATCTAAACACACAATGCATCAAATTGCCAAACAATCCACGCACTATCGTTAATTCAAAACATGAATTAATTGAGAATGTCTTCCCGGACATTCTGAATAATTACTTGAATCATAATTGGCTCAGTCAACGTGCTATTTTGGCAGCGAAAAATGTTGATGTTGCCTAAATTAATTTTCAGATACAATAGTCGTTGCCCGGCGAACTAATGCCTCTCAAATCAATCAACACTGTCGTTAACGAAAATGACGCAATAAATTATCCAACTGAGTTTTAAAATTGAATACATATGCCAAGAATGCCACCACACAATCTTAGATTAAAAATTGGTTCGCCGATAATTCTGCTTCGTTATTTAAACCCACCCAGATTATGCAACGGCACACGTTTGGTCATCAATCGGATCATCGGAAATGTTATTGAAGCAACCATTTTGAACGGAAAGTTTAAGGGAGAATTCGTTCGTTTGCCACGTATCCCAATGATACCCTCGGAAACGACAATCCCATTCAAACGGCTTCAATTTCCATTTCGTTTGACATTCGTTATAACAATCAAAAAATCTCAAGGGCAAACAATGTCTGCTTGTGGACTCGACTTAGAAAATCCATGTTTCTCTCATGGCCAGTTACACGTTGCATGCTCACGTGTGGGTAAAATATCGAACATATTCATATTGCCAAAGACAGATTGACAAAAAATATTGTTCACAAAATCGCACTAGGTAGGTTAAATCATAGACAAAGAAATGAAATCAGACCCCTAAACCAATGGAAAATTTATGTTTAAATCAAATTCTCGATGTCGTTACAAATGGAAAAATATTTCTATCGGCTGTTAGTAGAAATATTAATTAATACTCAAACCCTATTTTGGTCTACATATGAGCGCAATACATATTTCTCGCTCAATATATTTTTTCAATACGCATGCGAATAAATAAAAAATGTTATATTGTATGCACAGTATAAAAGAAACAAACGGAAAAATAACAAATTCAACTTATTTTTTATTTTAGTTTGAAAGTATCCTTTCTCTTACTCTATATGATTTATATTTTAATTAAACAGAATGAAATGAAACTAAAACGCACGTATTATTTATATACATACTCGTATATACATATGTACTATTTAAAATAATGTTTGTGCACGATCGATAATTTCTTGTTTAGATATATAGAATTTAAACATGTGGTGACCATGAAAAGGAAGAGGATCTATTTTAGATGTAAGTATGTAGCTATGATAATTGTTTTGGTGTGCTGCATGAAGTATAATTTAAAAAACAAATATTTGGAGGAAATGATAAGAAACATCAAAAATGTATGAACAAAAGGGAAAAATATTATAATTAAATTATTTTTTAATGATCGCAGAAAACAATTACATACACATATTACATATTTGTTTTTGGTTACATTATGTATATTTTATATGCCTATCTATACTGGTTTGTCCAAATTAAATACATTCATGATTTAATTTTCCCTAAGTGTACTATTAAGGATGATGCATGATTTAAATTCAATAATTTTAAAATACCTAATAATTTTATAAATGATTTTATTTTTGAGAAAATGAATAAAATCAGCTTACACCGGAAAGATGTCTTTGGGAAAATGTACTATGTATTTGGATTTGCCTCCAAAAAATTGGTCAAGCATACAAATTTTTGTTAACGTTTTCCCCTTATTCCATATTATCTAAAGCATGGTAGGACTTGATTTGTATCAACTAGCTTTTGCAAACATTTTAAGACGTCGAAAATAAAAGCTAGTTTTTGGTTTTAACTAAATTTGCAAAAACATTAATATTTCGATGGCGGTTGGGGTATTATATACATATATAGAATTATGAGTATACATAATGACCTTGCAATTCCGTTTTTAAACTGCCAACCCCAAATAAAAATCATCCTAAGGTTTTAAAATGGCAATATATACAATAAATATTTCGTTGTTCGTTGTTGTCAATTGATTTACAAGCTCACATTAAAAGTACACTGCAATTTTTCAGATACCAACCACCCCTTATCATGGAAACTACCCCAAATTTCTCTCGAATAAATGACCACTTCTTTGAAAATTTCAAAAATAGACTATTTAATATCGGATAATCGGTATTTAATATCGGATAATCATGCACTTAGTACATTTTGCTCACCGAAGCCAATTGCCTCTTTCAACCATTGCTTTTTCAATTCTCCATATTTTGGTAAGCTAAAAACAAATGTTTATATTATAATTTCTGTAAAAATTGTAATTGTAATCCACAAGCCTTTGCCGAAACATCATTACATCCATAGACAATCACTATTTGGTGCGCTTTATGGGCTGTCGGATTCATTGGTCTACATGTCTTTAAAAACGAAGAAGGGCATAATGTTACAGTGAACGGTATAGGGACATGATTTTTAACTTTGTTGTGGCTCAATTGGCTGCCATAATTATTGCTGATATGTGGCTCCAACAGGACGGTGCCACATACCACACAGTGCGGAATATTTGATAAAAGACTAATTTCACGTAATGGTCCTGTTAATTGGTCACCGAGATCGTGTGATCTAACTCCATTAGATTATTTTCTTTGGGGATATGTTAAGTCACTTGTAGAAGCTGGTAAACCAGAGACGATTGTACACTTGGAACACAACATCCGGCGAAAAGAAAAATTGCGAATTGCTGCGAAAAATGTGTAAAAATTGGACATCCAGATTGCGCCATCTACGCTGCAGAGTGCAGACGCTGTGGCTACATGGCCGAAATCATATTCAAGCATTAATGGCATAAAATTATCTATCCAATAAAGCTAGTTTCACTGATATTCAAAATATTTGTCTTTATTCTATTTTAATTCTAAATTGTGAACCTCTAAAAAAACACCTTTTGTGTTAGCACGAAATGATTTTTATTTTATTAAATTTAGATTGCGTGTTCCGTTTATAATTAATTTTGTTTGAATTGGGTTCGAATATTTTCTGGGACTTCCGTGCGGCGTTCGTGATCCTGTCCTTGATTTAGGTCATCAGGCAGAAGTCCTTACTGATTTTATATACAAAAAATATTTATACTGCGAACTCTTTAAACATGTCGAGCACGTTCAGCCCACTGAAGTCTTACCGAAAACAAAGACATGTTTCATATAAGGTTTAATGAGGCCTCACTAAAATCTGTGACAACTCATTGGACTATATACGATTAAAGTATGTATGACTAATGGTGATGGATTACTACACATTAATTAAATACATTTACATAACCAGTTTTAGAAAATTCACTTGGTACTGGGCATATTAATGCAATAAATTAATATTTAGTACAGGAGAAGATACTTACTGAAAAATAACTGGCCAGAAAATATTTTACTCTATTTAGTTAATTTTTATATCCTTCAAGTCCATAGTACATATTTCTTACAATTCATTTAAATTTTCAGAAGTTTAGGAGAATTTAAACTATCAAATGTTTATGATTTTTATAGGAATTGAAAACTAATGTGAATCCAATTATTACGCATTATTTTATTTAGGTATTGTGTTTTTTCTGAGTTATGCCTGTTGCTGTTGTAGATTCCAGGTTAGCTGGCACATCTTCAAACTTTCGAGGCTGTCGCTAAGATCGAAATCACCACTTCTAAAATGTTTGTACCAATAATTACAAATTTCATAAGACAAAAGGTCGGCACCAAGAACCTTACAAATTGATTCCCGTGCTTTAGAAGCTTTTTTTTCTTATTGGAATTCGTATAGAATGCAGTGCCAAATGTGCTGTTTATCAGTTGCCATTGTAAACTCTGCTATTCTGAGAGGTTATGTAACTCACGATCCTGTAAAAAATACAAAATACCGTGAAATATTTCTATTTTAAATATAATTGTTTAGCTCGAAGAAAAAATCTGTAGAAATTAAGTTATACACCTAATAAATAAAGTGGGTGGCTAAATAAATTTGTGTCCATGATTTAAAGTGATGAGGATTTAAAAGCAATACCGATTATCCGATATTAAATAGTCTATTTTTGAAATTTTCAAAGAAGTGGTAATTTATTCTAGATAAATTTGGGGTAGTTTCCATGATAAGGGGTGGTTGGTATCTGAAAAATTGCAGTGTACTTTTAATGTGAGCTTGTAAATCAATTGACAACAACGAACAACGAAATATTTATATATTGCCATTTTAAAACCTTAGGATGATTTTTATTTGGGGTTGGCAGTTTAAAAACGGAATTGCAAGGTCATTATGTATACTCATAATTCTATATATGTATATAATACCCCAACCGCCATCGAAATATTAATGTTTTTGCAAATTTAGTTAAAACCAAAAACTAGCTTTTATTTTCGACGTCTTAAAATGTTTGCAAAAGCTAGTTGATACAAATCAAGTCCTACCATGCTTTAGATAATATGGAATAAGTGGAACACGTTAACAAAAATTTGTATGCTTGACCAATTTTTTGGAGGCAAATCCAAATACATACTACATTTTCCCAAAGACATCTTTCCGGTGTAAGCTGATTTTATTCATTTTCTCAAAAATAAAATCATTTATAAAATTATTAGGTATTTTAAAATTATTGAATTTAAATCTTGCATCATCCTTACTAGTACACTTAATGAAAATTAAATCATGAATGTATTTAATTTGGACAAACCAGTATAGATAGGCATATAAAATATACATAATGTAACCAAAAACAAATATGTAATATGTGTATGTAATTGTTTTCTGCGATCATTAAAAAATAATTTAATTATAATATTTTTCCCTTTTGTTCATACATTTTTGATGTTTCTTATC
Source organism: Nephrotoma appendiculata (assembly GCA_947310385.1). Classification (NCBI taxonomy): domain Eukaryota; kingdom Metazoa; phylum Arthropoda; class Insecta; order Diptera; family Tipulidae; genus Nephrotoma; species Nephrotoma appendiculata. The sequence goes on from OX371224.1 coordinate 41,104,368, forward strand.
ATTTCCTCCAAATATTTGTTTTTTAAATTATACTTCATGCAGCACACCAAAACAATTATCATAGCTACATACTTACATTACATCTAAAATAGACCCTCTTCCTTTTCATGGTCACCACATGTTTAAATTCTATATATCTAAACAAGAAATTATCGATCGTGCACAAACATTATTTTAAATAGTACATATGTATATACGAGTATGTATATAAATAATACGTGCGTTTTAGTTTCATTTCATTCTGTTTAATTAAAATATAAATCATATAGAATAAGAGAAAGGATACTTTCAAACGAAAATAAAAAATAAGTTGAATTTGTTATTTTTCCGTTTGTTTCTTTTATACTGTGCACACAATATAACATTTTTTATTTATTCGCATGCGTATTGAAAAAATATATTGAGCGAGAAATATGTATTGCGCTCATATGTAGACCAAAATAGGGTTTGAGTATTAATTAACATTTCTACTAACAGCCGATAGAAATATTTTTCCATTTGTAACGACATCGAGAATTTGATTTAAACATAAATTTTCCATTGGTTTAGGGGTCTGATTTCATTTCTTTGGCTATGGTTAAATTTAAACTCATTCATTACTATAATCACAATTGAATGTTAGATGATTAATAAATAAAATAAAAAATATGTATCGAATGTTAGTTTTATATGGATACATAGTATAAGTTGGTTAAGTTTTATATGAATAGTATTCGTATGGCAATCTGTCACACTGTTCCGCAACTTTAAGATATGAAAATAATATTTTATTTGCATATGACTTGCGCATATATGTTCTATGTATGTCAAATGCATAAAATATCAGACACCCGTGCTACCAGATAAAAGGAGGTCTACATGAAATGCGGTCTACAAAGAAGACGGTTTGTGGCAGGACAACGTCTGCCGGGCCAGCTAGTATTTATATAAATTACTTCAATTAGCTTAATTATAATGTATTATATTAATTATAACTTCATTCATTAGTTAATTTAAACTAAATAACACAAAAAAAATAACGTGAAGTAGTAATTTGAAAATTAAATTATAAAACCAGTCATTTTGACTGGTGTGGTAAATCTAGTGTTAAACATAACCTTCGGCTAAACCAGCAAGTCACTCAGAGAAATGATAAATCATAAAACTGCAATTGACTTATAAATTCTTGGTCTAGTTCGTAGTATTTTAAAAGTGGAACCTTCCCAAGTGCTGTACACTGTCAATGTATGAACTGTTTGTACAATAAAAATAGCCGTTTTGCCATGAAAATGTCGTTATTGACTTAGAATGTTCATATATAATTTTATTACATTCAGACGTTGAAAGTCATTAAGTTAAAATTAGTTTATAATGTTTTCAACTTTTTATTATTTTTTTTTCAACTTTAGGATATATAGTATGTAGATAACTAACTTTCGACTAACAAATTCTTTATCATAATAAATTCATGATTAAGTTAATGAATTTCCAACATTGATTTAATGTTCTTACACTAACAAAGCTTTGCACCATGGTCTCTTGTGGCTTTAAGTGCCGAACCCTGTCTGGTTTAAATAAATACCAACTTTAATTTTATGCCAAAAATTCCACTAAATTATCGTTAAAACTTCCACGTTACGCACTGTAAATCCAAATGAAATTGTATTGTACCCGTATTTACTTGTTTAGTGCAGATTAAAAATTATCAGAAATATACTACAATAATCTGAAAATGACTAATTTTAATGTCAGTCGCACATAAATTTTGTACATTGAGTTGGTGAGAGATGAATTTAAAAAATAATCAATACCACCGTCAGTAAGGGTGTTAATTAAAAATTTTGAACCGGCAAAATATATTATGTACTTATGAATGTGCGATCACAGCGTTTTCCAAAACAAAAATGAGTTTTATTTTTAAAAATAGAAATTTAATTTTGAAAATAAATTAAAAAATTTTCTCATGTGCATAAATTCTAAAATCGAGCTCGAGAGGTGAACGAATTTTGTATAAACCAAAACGTTGTTGTCGATTAAATGTACACAAAACTACTTTACACTTAAGACAATAAATACATCTGTAGTTTTGTTTATATTATTATTATTATTTTATTTATACACGTTGGCTGATCCGTGACGTCACAACAAATGTCGGTATTTTTCTTCTTAGCTATTTCTTATTTTTTGTTATTATGTATTTTTTATATTATGAAATAGAATTCACTTCTGAATAAGTAGTAAACTATATAGAAAAATTTGAACTCTTGGATAATCACAAAAAATTCACAATAACACTTATTATGATTTATTTATAGCATTCGATTAAGATTGACGTTAACATTAGTACTAATAATACACAAAACAATAAATTTTTTTATTACACGTTATAAATGATGAACTTCAATCGGGCTTTAAAAAGAACCGCAACAATCGAAATGTGATTACGTTGTTTATCCTACTTATTACTCATTGATTATAAACTAAACTAAAATAATAAATTTGCTGTTCGAATACACTGCGCGATTTAAACGAGTTGACTCGTCGTAACTGACTGAAAAATTTATATTCGTCGAGCTCGAGACGTCTACACCAGTGATGGAAAAGTCGGTACAATTGTACTTTTTTCGATACAATTAATTTGTAAAAGTACAAAAGTACATTATAGCGGAATTCAGTACAATCTGAAAAAATTGGATTATTTCTTTATTTTTTGCTTCATTACGGCATAAATTTAATTATTTTGCTTAAATGTATGTAAACTGTTACGTAAACGTTATTTGCTGAATTAGATCTGCTTTGTGGGTTAATTTTGTGTATACAAAACTCTTCCATTTAAAAAAGTATAATACCCCAGTTCAATGAACATTGAGAAAATAATTTTATCTGGAAACTCTTCCATTTAAAAATACTTACAATGGCAGTTCTATGAACGTTGAGAATTTCAATTTACCAATTTACGATTAATTTTTTGGTAGCTTTACGTAAATCACAATTTTTAAGTTCGTTGTCGTTCGCCATTTCTCATATAAAATTATAAATATTTATTTAATTTACGTGATTTATTTAATTTATGTGCTGCTTTTAGTTAAGTTTTTAATTTTTACTAGTCAAGTAGTGGACATTTTAATAATTGTGTGTTTTTTGTGATATGATACACAAAATAGTTCAGTTTATTGATAATTTGTTTGGTACGCAGTTACGCACAATTGCACACCTTTTATAATTAATTTGATTTAGTTTTAAATTCTCCCGTGTCAGTTTAACTCTGAATGGAACTAATAGGTAAATAGAATTGTTTGATTATTTATCCTATTTAACAATTTTTATTGTGTTTAATAAATTTTTTTTAATAAAAATCGGCAGGCTATTAGGGAAAGAAAAGAAAGTGATAAATAAAGTCTTTGGGAAAAGGTTATTCGGTGTCGCCATTAACATCGGCATCGTCATTCAACGTTATAAAACGGTACGTTTACGTTGCGTAAAACGTATACGTTTTTACCGGTGCACTAGTTTTTAATTCTCACGACGTGTCAGTTTCACTGTGAATAATGGATAGGTAAATATAACTGTTTAATTATCCTATTTACCAATTTTTTATTGTTTTCAATACATTTTTTGAATTAAAATTAACAGGTGGCTATTGAGAAAAGAAACTGATAAATCAGAAACTTTGGAAAACGGTTATTCGGCATCGCCATCAACATCGGCATCATCATCCAAACCGGCTACATTGTTGGATGATACGGAACAAATTTTTGAGTGAGTTTATTTCCTAATTCATCATTATTATATTTATTACGGCTCCAAATTACAGACCAAACTCCACTTCCATTTTACTTACCCACTTTACTTTCGCCAACACTTCGGTAGGACTCACTACCTCCAAGGCCTCCAAAACAATAAAAGAAATATCAAAAATATGTAAACTACAATGCTATAATAATTTATAAACGGAAACTAATCAGAAAATGTATACATATAAATACCTTCTTCCAAAAAGCAAAGCCTTTTACACGATCCAAAAACTGACTCACCTGAAAAACAACCTTTTCAAAATAAAAAATTTGTGATTGTTTTTCTTCGTTTGCTATCCCTTTTTTTGTCAAAGAGTCTGGTTAACTACAAAGTTTATACTAAAAAATTATACAGCCATTACATTAAATTAATTAAAAATTATATAAAATACAAAATGTTCGGTTTGTTTCATGCTTTTACTAGGTAATGCAGTTAAAGAAAATTTGCGTGCAAAGTTTATGTTTATATTATTTGATCAGCTGTTTGTATTATTTTGAAATTTGCACTAGGTTAAGGATAGCCAACGAAAACAAACTATCACAATACCCCCATTTCGAAAAAACCACCCAATTGAGAGTCAATTCTCGAATCATGCAAAAATCCCGCCACCCTTAGAACAAAAATATTTGAATGTATACATTCCCAGTTAAACCCCCATTTTAAACGACCACAACACTACAACTTACATATTTTTTATATTCCCTTGTTACTTCAGAAGCCCTGAAAATGGTAAATCCCACCGAAACACTGGCAAAAACAAAACAAAAAAATAAAACAAAAACAGAATGGTCCTCAATCCAAAGCCGTAAATTTTATAATAAAAAAAAACAAAATAATTTCATAAAAATTATAAAAAATTTCTAATTTATTGTACATGTATATTTTTTTTTAATTAATTGTAATTATTTTTATAAAAAGAGTATCAAACTCGTCTGACGAACCAACAAAAAAAAAAGTATATAACTCAGTTCCATTTAGGGAGGAATGGAAAATTCATTACAAATGGCTCGTTCAAGATAATTCTCGACAGGGCAAAAAATGTATGTTGTGCAACACAGCTATTGTTGGCGGTAAAACGCATATTGAGCGACACGCCGCAAACGATTCACGAAAATTGAATTGCTTCTGGACAAGCATACCGAAATTATTTCGGATAACGCCAAGAAATTAGAAATTTGCCTGAGGTTATTTGTAGCCGAACACAATTTACCGTTTACGGTCTTGGATCATTTGAATTTGCTGTTAAAATCCTCAATAACGGATTCAAAAATTGTTAAAAAAATGATTATCAATCGCCACAAGGGTCAAAAGATAATTAAAAATATAACAGGACCAGAAAATTCAAAAATTATCTCGGAAATAGCCAAACGACAATATTTTTCAATTGCGATAGATGAGAGCACCGATACTACGATGGCAAAAAATTTAGCCATAATTGTAAGGATATTTGATAAACAATGCCGTGACCGATTTTTGGCTCTTACTAGTATTGTAGATTGTTCGGCGTCTGGAATTTGTAATGCATTAATAAAAACTCTACAGGAAAAGGATATACCTTTAAAGAATTTAGTCGGCTTCACAGCGGACAACTGCGCTGTGATGATGGGGAAAAACAATGGAGTGCAGGCCAAATTAAAAGAGATTAAACCGAAATTAGTCGTTAATGGCTGTATTTGTCATACTTTGAATCTAGTTTCGATAGCTGCAACGGCAACATTACCAGATAATATTGACAAACTTTTAAGGGAAATTAGCCACCATTTCTGCAAAAGCCCAAGCAGAAAAGAAGAATTCAAAAAATTTCAAAATTACTTCGGTGTGGAAGTACATGCGATTTTAAAATTGTCCGCAACACGCTGGTTATCACGTCAGGTAACATAATTCGTATTACGATAAAGAATGTATTTTGCTTTAATTATTAAAAAAACACAATTTAATATTATGCAGGCTGCGGTTGACCGTATTATCGAGCAGTGGAGTGCACTACAAACATATTTTGGCCTCGGCGAATTCGAGAATGTTCAGGGAAATGAAAATATATGTTTTATTTCTGCCAATTTAAATGATAATTTAATTCATTTATATTTCCTATTTTTATCGTATGCGTTAAAAATAATTAATAACGTCAATTTAGAAATGCAGTCCGAGGATGCAAGGATGCATGTGTTCATACCACGTATGAAATATTTGTTTCTACAATTTAGCCGAAATTTTATATCAAAGAAGTACTTAGATGAAACTATTATATCGAACATTAATTTAAATGTGCACCATATTCCGGACGATCAAATCTATTGCGGCGCCGAGGCCGAAATATATTACACAAATCAAAATTTGACTGTTGATTTAATTTTGGAGTTTAAAACAAAAGTTAAATTGTTCTATATCACCTTTTGTGATAGTTTACGGAAAAAAATTAATTTTGGCGATGAGGTTTTAAATTTTCTCCCAAAATTTTCACCCGAGAATGTGATTACAGGTGAAACTAACTCAATTTTGCCTCTTATCGTAAAGTTTTTTCCAGACGATGAATTGAAGCATATTGAGATTATAACCAATGAATTTCGAGCACTTGCGGATTGCGAGAATCTTAAGAAATTGAAGAATTCTTCAATTTCTGAGTTTTGGGCAAAAGTCGGTACAGTCAGAAATGAACTAAATGAACTAATGTTCGGCAACATCTATCGTATTGCACAAGGTATATTATCAATACCGCATTCGTCGGCGAACGTAGAAAGAATATTTTCTTTTCAGAATTTAATCAAGACAAAATGCCGAAATCGTCTACAAATAGATACATGTTCCGCATTAATTCAAACGAAAGATTTAATTAAAACCGAATCGTGTTATAGTTTTAAAATAAGCAAAGAATTACTAAAGAAACAATTACAGAATGCTCCACTAGAACACGACGAATTATTGGAATAATTGTGATACATTTTGTATTTATGAAGAATATTCATAATTCACAAATGTGATTTTTATTTATTTTTTATTATTTAAAAAAAAATTTAATTTTGATAAATTTATTTATACCTTTTTTTATTATATTTGTGATTTATAATTTTTTAAGGCTTGAAAAATTTATATTGTATAACTTTTATATTTTTGTTTATTTTATAAATTTTCAAATGTCAAACTAGTATGTAGCTATATAAGGCAATTTTCAGAATAAATTTTGAATTAAAAACTATTTTTGGATATTTTATATAAAAAAACATTAAAAAAAAATTAAATACAATTCAACTCGATTTAGTACAATTTCATTTCAATTTTCAGTACAATTCAAAAAATCCATTTTCCATCACTGGTCTACACAAAATACAAACACAAATGATGATCAAGTCAATACCAATACAATAACAGGCCATTTCTTGTTAAAATCTTGTTTGTATATGTAAATCCAAAAAGAAATGAGAATTCCATACAAAACGAAAAAAAATTTCATGGCTACAAAAAAACAATTTCATTATTTGTAATAAATAATTTGTATCGTTCAAGTTAAATTGAATAATACATTGCAAGAAATAAATAATGATATTTTGTTATTGAATTATTTAAAACAAAAATTGTTTTGAGAAAACTTTTCATTCAGTAATATTACAATTAAACTAGCAACTTATTTTTACACCGTAACAACAAATAAAATAAAAACAAAAATACACGAGATTTTTTACTGCCGCTCTTACATGCTTTTTTATTTTTTTAGTAAACCAAAATATGTTGAACGGGATGGGTGTACGTCTTTGCGTATGACAACAAAATATTTATTTTTTATTTTTGTTCAAATAAAACTTGATTTTTAAGTAATGTGGTGTAATAAACCAAAATACATTTTAATCAATCAATACTAATGATAAGCCCAAATGCGTGATTTAGTTGGTTGTACATAATAACTAAAAAAAAAAAAAATCCAATTTGATCGACAATTGGATTTTTTTTGTGGGCTTGTGTAAAATTTACAGTATAGAATTAAAATTACGATACCGATATTGAAACTTGAGAAGGTAAAATATCACACATAATAATTTTGTGTATTATGTGTACTATGGTAAAATCATTCTATGTTTTACACTACATAGCAGGTTACAAAAATAATATACAAAACACAAACGAATATAAATAAAATTGTATACCCTCTAATCTAAAATTCATTACACAAATAAAATGTGTGAAATTAAGTTTATTATTTTCTTCGGTACTGTATGTCGTGAAACAAAACCAAAACAAATAATACAAGAGAGCCAAGAGAAATTAAAAATCTTATACGCGCACGTGTCATTGAAAAATTGTGTTGTTACTTTTATCAGTAAGTTGCTAAATGAAAAGTTACTCAATAGGGAAATATTTTTATTGGAAATGTGTCTCAAAATATCAATATTTATCGTGATCCTTCAGATAAATTATGTTTGTAGATAATAAAGCAGATTTATTGGGACAAATGAAGAATTTTTTTGGGCCCATGTAATTTTTTACTTACTCGTATGGCACCCGCGTTTTTTTTTGGATTTACCTATACAAGCTCATGGAATTTTTTTATATAGAAAAATGGCCTATTATGTAGTGGTATTGATCAAGTTCAAAAATGTTTTTTTTTTATAATTTCTTTTCTGCGTCTACATACGATCGGCTCGATCGAAAACCTTCGAGTTTCTATTTTGGTTTTATATTTTAAAAACAAAAAGAATATCATTATATGGATGGGTAACCAACCAATCCCTTGGTCAGCATGGTGGTACTAACTATTATGTGAAATAAATATTTTTATCAGCATTGTGGTTTGAGAATATACTTATGTACATGTTTGTGGTTAGGTGGGACAAATTCTTTTCTAAATTATTAAAATATTCGTTCATTATTGTCTTTCACAATCTTGACGTTAGATAGCTGGTGCCCGCGAATTGATGCTACTATATTGTTACGAATTTGTCCTGTCCAATCTGGTTCGGCATCAGGCACTTTCGCTTTAATTTTTTCGCATACCGTATCTCTTGAATGACTCTATTGGGAGAACTTTCGCAGACTTTCGGTTTTGTTCCGCACTAATCCTGCTGTAATCTGTAATGGCACAAAACTGGTATAAAACTATCTCTAATGCTACTACTTAAACCTAGGTGTCACTAATCGCACAAACAAATTGCAATGAATTTTCTAAACTTTAAATGAGTAGTTTTTGTTGAATAAATGTCTCACCCATGCTAAATTAATTGCCTATCAAACCAATAGGCTAGGACGTAACAGTATTATGTCTGAACCGGGTCAGTGTGTCTTTGCTATTTCACCCGTTTTTTTTAAATATAAGCTAGAAGATTTCGTTTGCGTTTGCTGACCGGATAGAAAGCCACAACTCCTGTATGTTTGATCAGGGATGAACCAGGTATACGTCGACAAAGTAGACAAAGTCAACAACCTAGCTATTACGCAATTGTCTAATTATATTACGGTTAAATACATTTAACATTTACATTTTTATTAGTTTATGGACTGACTCCTACGCTGACCCAAGCTATGTGAACCACTGGAGGTGAATTTCATTCTATTCTACTCAACATTATATGCTTACTACATTAATAATTACTTAAAATTGATTCTAATTTTATAAGTAGTTTTAAAATAAAAAGCTTCAAATAACTCATCGATGAGATGCCAATTATTGCAAATCGAATGGTGACCATTATGGTCATCGAAGTATAACAACGAATGAAGTTACGAATTTACGTAAAAATTCTCGATTTTTAAACTCCTGTGTTGAAAGCAAAAGTACAGAGGCAGAGTGGGTTATTGAGCGGGCTTAAATATTTAATCATAAAACAAATCTCCAAAAGAACATAACGACATTAAAATATTACTAAGTGTTTGGCCATATTACGTTTACCGCTTAAGAAATTAATCAGCCGCCAACCGTGTAATCGTAACTCTAGTGAATTATATGAAAACTCACTAAATTTTATTCTTACAAACATTCCATCGCATTCACACTGGTTTCAATTCCAGTGCAAGTATTGGTAAAGCTCCAGGATAGACGCCAAGAAAGGTAATGCTGTGTGTATATTGGGATTGGAAAGGAATCATGCATTATGAAGTGCTGCCACCGGGCCAAACGATTGATTCTAATCTTTGGTATCAGTTGAAACGTCCAGAATTGATCAGCAGAAAGGGCATTGTGTTGCAGCATGATAACGCTAAACCACACATATCATTGATGACCCAGCAGAAACCGAGAGAGCTTGGCTGGGAAGTTTTGATGCATCCACCATATAGTCCTGACCTTGCACCATTGGACTACCATTTGTTCCGGTCCATGCAGAACCATCTTAATAGTTTTACATAAAATTCAAAAGAGGCCTACGAAAATGAATTACCACAATTTTTCGCCTCTAGGTTAGGTTAGGTTAGGTTTCAGTGGTTGCTATTGCACACTTAGGCCAATTATGGCCCATTGTGATACCACAAGATCCGACATCATAAACTCCCTTAAACCCAATTAGTACTATTAATATAGCGTAAAAGATCTCGCACGTTACAGCTTTCGAGGTCCATAGTATATTTTCCCAAGTGATCGTGTCTTCTACCAACTAGCGCAGGGCACGAGCAAAGGAAATGAGCAAGAGTCTCCTACTCCTCCTCGTCCATGCAGCTTCTGCAGAAGTCATTTGATCCAGACCCAACCTTCTTGCATGTTCTCCAAAAAGACAGTGCCCAGTAATTATTCTTACAATTTTACCTAAATCACGCTTTCTTAGTGTGATTAAGATCTTGGAATCTTGGAGCGATTCAGGTTCAGCTCAGGCCGTACTTGCTTCGCTACCCTGCCAGCTGAACTGGCAATCCACCTAGCATTTGCAAGGCAATTGCTTCCCTGTGGCTTACTGCTTTTACCGTAGACATAGGCCTTCCTACACATTCTCTCCCTGGTTCCAGTTGGAGAGTCGTACCGTACCTTGCTAACTCGTCTGCCCTGCAATTTCTCTCAACGTCAGAATGGCACGGAACCCAGACCAACTGGATATTGAAATGTTCACTCATCTCGCTAAGAGATGTGTGACAATCCAACGCCATCCTTTACGCAAGATAGATAGTGATATCCACATAGATAGTAATATCATTAATGATATTACATTATGCTTCAACCAATTCATGACCTCTTCAATCGCTAAAACTTCAGCTTGGTACACATTGCAGTACTCAGGCAGACGAAAAGATAAACTAACATTTAATTCTGCACAGAATACACCCGCTCCCACTCGATCATCGAGCTTGGAGCTATCGGTGAAGAATTTAGCTGTCCCGGTCTCCATAATGAGACCACTATTCCAATCCTCCCTAGAGGCGAGAATCACCTTAAAAAGCTTGCCAAAAGCAACAGAGGTGTTATATAGTCTAAATTCGCCAGGTCATGCCTCACTGAATAGTTGAGTGCCTTTTTTGCAGGCACTTCTACCCAAAAGTCGCTGATAGCCGGGCGGCCGTATTAACCGCCATTTGCTTTCCAATGATATCCAACGGGAGAAGGTACAGCATGACCTCTAGGGCGCTAGTGGGGGTTGTTTTCAGCGCCCCACTAATGAGCAGGCAGGATGCCCACTGTACTTTCCTCATCATGTTTCTGTATGTTAATTTCTCCAGAGCTGGCCACCATACGCTCACACCATACAGCAGTACGGTCCTTACAACTGCCGTGTAAAGCCAATGTACCAGCTCCGGTTTCAAGCCCCATTTTCTTCCAATGGCATTTTTACAAGAGAAGAGTGCCATACAGTAGTCTTCTTAACTCTTTCTATCGTGTTTGGTTTCCAACTGAGCTGACTGTCCAGAAGAATCCCTAAGAATTTTGCCTTATCAGTAAGGACCAGTCTAGTACCATTCAGGCTTGGTGGAACCATTGCCGGAATTTTATATTTCCTAGTAAAAAGGACCAGCTCTGTTTTAGATGGGTTAACCCCAATCCACATCTACTGGCCCAAATCGCATTGATTGATAGCGCATTCTGCATCACATCCCTGATTGTACCCAGGTGCTTACCCGAGACAACTATCGCTACGTCATTGGCATAAGCAACCACACTCACTCCTTCCCTCTCCAGTTCCAGTATAGTACTCCATTGATTACTATGTTCCAAAGAAGGGGAGAGAGGACACGTCCCTGGGGTGTTCCTCGAACGACCCGTCTCCTGACGACGGAAACTTCCCCCATCCTCGCTATGACCCTTCCGCTTCCAAGCAAGTGATTGATCCGCCTGATTGCTGGGTCTTCGATCTCAAATGACAGCAATCCTTCCCTAATTGCCTCTACTTTCACGTTGTTGAAAGCGTCCTCGATATCGAGAAATGCCACGAACGAGAATTCTTGAAAATCCAGTGACTTCTCAATTCCCCGAACCAAGGTGTGTAATGCCGTATCCCTTATGGTCTTCCTTTCTCCTTTCGCCTCTAAACCACAGAAGCTCTACAGTGATGGGACCATGGCTCTACCAGAAAAATGGCAAAAGATCATCGATCAAAATGGCACATATTTGGTTTAATAAAGTTCATTTGAAATAAGAAAATCCTTTGTTTCATTCAATTTAATGTCACCCAAAAAGACCACGAATTTACAAATGGTTCATATCAGGCACTTACATGTATTCTAATTTTTAAACTGAGCTATAGTAACTTAAAATTTTAATCAATAATAAATAACGTAGATAGTTCTTCTGAAGCAGTTTCTTCTAAAAATCTGCAAATTTTCCAATTGAACATTAAGGCCCTTTCCTATAATTATGCTGTTTTATCGTGATAACATCTCAGACAAACTGAGAATGAGAGTTCAACATACTAGACAGTCGAGCACGCGCTATAATTGGAAATTCATTTGGGTGGATGAAAACTAGACTGACAGCAGTGTTCCTACAACTGCTGGAACTGACCATTGAAAATTCCGTAAATACTGTGGTGGCGTGTGCACAAATTGGCATTTCCTAATGATGAGGATCATTTACATTTTATTTCTTTAAAATGCAATTTAAACTTAATTTTTTTTTTTTTTTTTTTATTAAGAAATCTTTATTTCTGTATAATATTACAACTAATCATATGGATTATCTAGTAATTGTTTTATAAGTTAAGAAGTCCACTCTTGTGGGATGAGACCTAGCAGTTCATCCCAGCTCTGTCAGTCGTTTGATTTAAGCGGCTCAAAGAACCACTAATTCTAAAGGTTTTGTTCTTTTTAGGCGCTTTGGTCCATTGGTGCGATCCAGTAGGTTCCGTAGCTCCTCGTTGTCATGCTGCTGCAGTCGCAGTACATGACCCCTTGCAAATTTTTGTATTTCATCGCTGACGTTTTCCATGTTTAAGTCTCGATGGAGATTGTCGTTTCTAATGTACCAAGGAGCATTCACAATGCTACGTAGTACTTTATTTTGAAATGTTTGAATGATATTCACTGTAGTTTTCCTTGCGCAGCCCCAAAACTGAATACCATACGTCCAGATAGGTTTTAGGATTTGTTTTTATAACAGCAGTTTGTTGTGCGTTGTCAGTTCGGAGTTTCTTCCAATAAGCCAGTGCATTTTTCTGAATTTTAAATTCAGTTCTTTCCTTTTCTTTTTAACGTGCGCTTTCCACCTGAGTTTAGAGTCTAGCGTCATGCCGAGGTACTTAGCATTGTCAGAATATGGTATTTGTTGTGAATTCAGTCTAATCGGAATATATTCTAATTTCCTATTTGTAAAGTTGATGTGTGTTGATTTCGATTCGTTAAGTGTTATTCTCCATTGTTTTGTCCAGTTATTTATTATATCAACAGCATTTTGAAGTTTTCTCGTAGACTCAACTATACTAGCATCGGTGGTCATAACAGCTGTGTCATCAGCAAACGTTCCTATTCTAGCTTCTTCTATGTTTGGTAGATCATTTGTATACAGGAGGTATAAAACGGGACCTAAAACACTGCCTTGTGGAACCTCTGCCAATATTTTCTTCAGTTTAGAGTATCCCTCTTTCTGTCTCACCTGGAAGTAACGGTCGTTGATATAAGACTTTAGCAATTCAGAATGTTGTTTTGGCAAATCTCGTTGGAGCTTAAATTCTAGACCACGGTGCCAAACCTTATCAAATGCTTGGGCAACGTCTAAGAATATTGCTGAGCATACTTCCTTTTTCTCCAGCGCCTCCTCAATTGTATCAGTAATCCTATGTACCTGTTCTATCGTTGAGTGCCTTTATCGAAACCCAAATTGATGTTCAGGTATAAGATTTCTACTCTCTATAATTGGGTTTAATCTTTTGAGAAACAGTCTCTCGAAAATTTTTGATGTTGTTGTTAACAAAGAAATAGGCCTATACGATGTTTTGTCATTTATTGATTTATTAGGCTTTGGAATCATTATGATTTCCGCTACTTTCCACTGTCTCGGAACATAACATAGTCTAAAGATAGCATTGATTATTGCTGTAGTTTCCTTAATGCTTTTTCTGGTAGAGCTTTGATTATTTGCCTCGTTATCAAGTCGTATCCAGGGGCTTTTTTATCTTTGAGATTTTTTACTTCTTGTTTGAGTTCTTTCAGAGTAACTGGTAGCACAGATGCCTCGTCTACTTTGCTTATAGGTGTTAGATATTCATTATCCGCTTGTCCAGTTGGTGGTTTGAAGGTATTTTGTAGGTGTTCGGCAAACAGATCAGCTTTTTGTTTTTCGCTGCGAGCCCAGATTCCATCAACCATTCTAATGGGTGGAACTTGCATTTTAGGCCGTTTTAAACCTTTGGTGGCTTTCCACAGGGAATAGTCTGTGTCAGGTTTACCTGTCAGATTACTTAGGAAGCTTGCAACTGACTCATTCTTAATCTCCTCTATAAGTAGTTTAAGTTTTTTGCACAAGTTGTTTAGGATTGTTTTGACTTCAGGGGCTCTGGTTCTCTGCCAAGTCTTACGAGCTCTTCTTTTTTCGTTAACCAACTCTCTCACTTCAACTTGATAATTATGCTTTCTTGTAATATTTCTGGCTGATCAGGAGTACTTTCCCAAGCCGCTTTTTCCACACTTTCAATGAGGTTTTCTAGTTCTTCTTCTATCGTATAAGCATTCGAGATCTGCACCTGTAGGTTGATGCTTTCTTCGACTATCTGTCGAAAGTATTCCCGCAGTTGGTTTTGTTATTTGTTAGCCTTGGGGGGCTTGCCTTCCTTATTACCGTGTCACTTATTGTCATTAAAACTGGAGAATGATCTGACGATAGCCCTTCTTCATTTTCAACTGCTAAGTAGTTTTCGGAGATACTTCTTGATATATAGAAATCCAGAAGGTCGGGAATTTTATTTGAGTCCGTACGCCAGTAGGTTGGCTTTCTACTGGAGTGAAACTCACATTTTAATGTCCTGCCTACTTCAAATAGCTCCCTTCCTTTGAGACTAGTTCTGTTTGATCCCCAGAATATGTGTTTCGCGTTAAAGTCGCCTCCAATAATAAAATTATTGCCAAGCGATTTAAGAAGTTTGATATAGTCTTCTTTTTTTGGGTTATATCTGGGTGGACAGTAGATTGCTGATATACTATAGCTCTTGTTATTTTTGGTTTCAATAGATACAGTAGCTACTTGCACAGCTTCCTCCTCTATTTTTAATTCTTCGTGGTGTTTTACATTATCCTTAATAAAGATTGCTGTCCCACCTCTAGCTCTTTCTGCTAGATGTAGAGCTTGATAGCACTGGTATCCACGTATTTTGGCATACGAGGTTCTGGTAAAATGACTTTCTGAGATTAGGCATATATCAATTTTTTTTGTGTTTAGAAATACTTCTAATTCTGAAATGCGTTGCGCTAGGCCATTTGCATTCCAGGTAGCAATTCTTAAAAAGTGTGTCATTATTTTATTTTCTCGATAAGTTTGTTTTGACTAGAATTAATGCTTTTAGTGGAATTACTAGTTTTACTTGACACATCCGTTATTCCTTTATCTTGGATCATCGATGCATTTTCTAGTGTTCCTAGTCTCTGTTCTTGTTGTTTCAGTAGCTCGCCCATAGATTCTATTCTTTGGTCCTGCCCTGCCAGATGCAAATTGAAAGAGTTTAGCTTCTGAAGTATTTCTTGCAGGACATGGGTTTCCTGACTCGGAGAGTTCCTGATATTTTCGTTCTGCTTTGCCATTTGTGCATATGATATGCCTTCTCTTACTTTGCCGCTATTTAGGGGGATTTGTTTTGAGTAGGATTGCATCCTAGGTTGAGAACTCTGACTTGTTTGATTTCTCTTGTTGTCTCTCATTCTTTGCAGCTCTTTCGCTACCTCGCAGCCTCTCTAATTTGCTGGGTGATGATTACCACAGTGTATGCATTTCACTGGTTCGTTCTTATTTTTATTGCATTCTTTTGTTAGATGTTTACCAGCGCACTTTACGCATCTGGGCTCCCTATTACAGTATTTGCGTGTGTGGTTATACGCCTGACAATTGTAACATTGTGGCATTCTACTAGGATTCTTTTTTAATGCTTCAATCTTAACTTTCATATTAAGGATTGCTTTGATTCCATATACCCTACCAATGCTCTCAGCGTTTTCAAATGTTAGCATGAAAAGTGGGAGGCCAACTTTGGTTGTTTCTCGTTCACCGTTTACGTTTATAGTAATCTTTCTCTTTAATATGTTTACAGCGTTTAGAATTTTGAATCCTTTCTGGCGAAGTTCCTCAATTATTTCTTCGTTGGGGGATGTATGATGTAGCCCTCTGGTCATGAATTTAATTAGTTGCTCAGCTTTGTTTTCATAGGTGAACCATTCGATGTTTTGAGCGGTGATTGCATTTGATAACATTCTGTAGGTTTCTGAGTCAAGTGCATTCACTTTCCAAATGTTATTATTTAGTGCAGTGACTTTATATTTATCGTTTGGAACTAACTTCACTATCTTTTTAATTGTTTCGTATTCACTAACATTAAGTATGTTAATGGGTGGAGGTGGTATCTCTTTATGTATTGTTTGCTTTTCCTGCATTTCCTCTTGGTTAGTTACATTGGATGTTTTAACCGGTTGCAGTGGTCTCTCTTTCGGTATCAATGATACGTTCTTATGTACCTTCACTATGTCCGTAGATGACCGTTCAGGTCGTTGGGGTTGTGGTTGTTTGACGCTCTGTGTGGATTTTTCCACTTCAGGCGAAGATTCTGCTTTTCTTTTGTTATTTTGACGTTTAGTTTTAATTTGCCTTCGTATAAAACTCGTTTCATATGCCAATTCATCTTCATCTGTTTCATAGAGAGCTACAGTATTTTCTTTGGCTTGATTATCATTTGTGATTACAGCAATTTCTTTTTTAAGATGTTGGACTTCTTTGAAAAGCTGTTCATTGATTTTCATTAAGTTTTCTATCGATTTCTTTAAATCATAGTTTTCTTTAGCGACATCGTGGTGATTTTCTTGGTTACCGTTCGTAGGGAGAATTTTCATTCAGCATTTTCATTCTCCTGCTGAGTAGTGGGAAGCATTTGTCTAGTTGGTGATCTAGAGATACTTGTGCTTGGTATAAGTGGGTTACGCAATGGTTGGCTCACCCCAGAATCCGTTGAGCCTGCCTCGTGCGAGGGTGGATTGGCCAACTGTAAAGTTGACGTACCACCTGGGGTATACATTCCGTTTTGTTGTACACTCATTACCTTAATGATTGGTTTATTATTCGGGGTTCCTTCCCTTAGCCAGATTTGGTCCGCGGATGGTATTTTATTTCCCACCTACCCTCCGGCAAGCCGGTTAAAGAGCATTCCCCTATCCGCCACCTGGGGACGCACCACGATGGGAGTTCGGCATCTCCACACGGGCTAAACTTAATTAAAATATAAAAAAAAAATAATGGATTTAGAAACTGTAAATGTCGAACTGCTAAGAAATGTTAAGATAGCTAGATCGAAATTCGAAAGAAAATGACAACAAATTAGGCAAGCCCCGAAATTTTATGCTGTGTGTCGCAATTCGATTTTTTCGACGAAATTATGAACTAAACTAAATTGCTCAGTAATTTACAATAAACATTCATAGGTGGCAGTAACATCAACAAAACAAACTGTTCCTGTCTATATTCGAAATACTAAATTGTTCACTCTTCGTGGAAAAAGGAAATATTTAATTAAATTAAAATAATGGACGATGATATGGTAGTTGCTTTATATGCAAATGTTATTATAAACTACAAAATGTTTAAAAATTAAAAAATGTATCTCGTATAAATTTGTACACAATAACACATTTGCATTAAATACCAAATAATGACATTTGACAACTAAATTAAAAAATTACTTCGCGAGGAGACTTTTCGTTTGTAACCTGGCCGCGAATAACGTAAGGCCACATCAAAAAGTTTAGTTCATAATTTAGCCGAATAATCGACCTGATTTACATTATTTCCAGAATTCATAATAATTGCGATATAGCACATTTTTAATGAAAACACCGTCTCCGATTTTTTAACAATAAAATAAATGTGAAAGAATCGAATTTCGTACGCTACGCAGTAATTCGCTAGTAGTAGAACTACTTGGTATTGTTCTATACAGGGTGTTTGGCAGGTGAACCGACACATTTTTTGGCAAATTGGGAAGGGGGGGGGGGGGGTGTCATTTAGTAGCGCATAAAGAGCGACGACTACAAACGTAGTTTTTCGGTAAAGACACGAAATAACATTTATTGCATTCTGCAATGTGTTTTAAATACAATTTGTTTAAGAAAAATGAGTTATCGGCTTCCAAATCCTATAAAATATGCAAAATTACAAAAAATGTTTACCTTTTAAATGCATTTAAAGAAAAACTAGAGGTTGTTTTGAAATTACTTTTGTTTAAAAAACTTCTCTAGTTTATGCCCTT
Source organism: Nephrotoma appendiculata (assembly GCA_947310385.1). Taxonomy (NCBI): domain Eukaryota; kingdom Metazoa; phylum Arthropoda; class Insecta; order Diptera; family Tipulidae; genus Nephrotoma; species Nephrotoma appendiculata. The sequence continues at coordinate 41,122,976 of OX371224.1, forward strand.
TTCATAACGATATGCTACATGCTACATGCCATAGAAATCATTCATTTTGTGGTCAAAATAAGAGATACTAATTTGCCGGGGCTAGTTTTAAGAATATACCTTGTTATTGATAAATTTTTAATCAACTTCATTTATTAGATTTTGTTAAAAATGACCTCCTCCACTCCGTGTGCATGCAAGGTATAATTTTCTTATCGCCACCTTTGTTGTTTGAAGTTGCATTTCAATTTCATATTTTCAAATGCGGCGCTTATCATTTCAATTAAAATTTCTCTTGTGGGTACCTTTGTTGCGTACACCAAAGGACATTTGAAGTCTAAGGATCGTGCTGACCAATGAGTAGGGCCACCTCTATCAATCCATGAGCTTAGAAATGAATCATCCAAGGGGACCGTGCGGGCCAATGAGTAGGGTCGTCTCTACCAATCCATGAGTTTGGGCATGAATCAACTAATTCTCTTACCGCTCGTTGGTTATGTGCCGGGCTTAAGCTAAATTGTTAAGAACTTTTTGTTGTGTTTGTCTTCGCTGTTGTTATGATGCCTAACTTTAGCAACGAAAAGCATGTTGACATGTTGTTGACGTACGGCAGTGCTAATTGCAATGAAGTGTTTGCGTGAAGCGAGAAGAATTTATCAGGAGTGATATCGTGAATGACGTTTACCGCACTACGAAACATACTCAACAACCTATCGACATTTTTCACGAGCCTCAGATGAATGTCAGGAAACATAATGTTTGGAAAATTACCAACGAACGCTTCTTTTCACCTGGTTGGGTCAAAAAGTTCTAGAGATCTCGCACGTTCCTTGTTTTAATTTTTCTAGCGTTGTTCGTGTATGTTTTCTGAGGTCGTTATTATGACGAATCTGATAAATTAATTCGAGGCCTTTGTATAGGGTTCATAACGTGATGATTTGGTGGCCCACCGCTCACCTACTTTTTGTAAATGTGGGCAGGTAATTGTGATAGATCTTAAGATACCAAGTTACATCTTGAACATTTTTAAAATATCGACCGCTTTAGGCGATTAGCCTATGTAAAAAACGGCAGCTAATGTATGGTTTTCCGGCCCCAGCCGTGTCACGTATAGCGTCCTTGACTATAACCTGTATATCATCCGCATCTCCTCAACTACATCGCCTGCTTCATTTTTAAGCATTTGTGGTAAAAAAAATGCTATATGGTTTCGATTTACCGTCTGTCCATCTGTGTCCACGATAACTTGAGAACAGATGGAGATATCAACTTTATTTCTTCACTAAAATTTCAAGCAATTCATGACATAGAGCCCTATTGATTTGGACATTTAGGGTGTTCGGAGATACGTATTTGTTAACCCCTCTCATTAAAATTGATAAAAAACTTTTTAATTTTCTATTCTATTTTGGTTTTATAGAGCATGTGAATGTGGAATAAAATATATCTCGTGTAGGATGTGGGTTTGTGTGAGTGGTGTTTGATCGGTTTGGTCCAAACCTAAAAGCAACATCTCCTCAACTATGGGAGGAGGACGGGGCACGTTTGCCATCTCCAGAAAAAAAAATAAAATGAATTCCATCATAAAGGATATCATTTGAAAAAGATCATTTTCAGATCTTAATAAAAGTTTTTCATCATATTACAGATTGCTAGATAATGCTAAACCTTCTCAATACCTCCCCTTCTTCCTCTAAGCTTAATGTATAGGATTAGTCCGTTTGGAAAATCGCCTAGTGTCTTTAACAATATTATCACTTAAGCCAGTAGAGGACGTTAGAGATGTATTGGAGACTAATGAAGAAGCGCCATAAAATGATTTCGACATTAGCATTTAGCATCCATTATCAACGGATGATTCATGATAGGACATCATATGATTGTCCACCAGTGTATCACACCCGTAGCTACGGTATGTAATTGGGAATATGTAACGTTATCCTTGTATACCTGGAGAATTGGAAGCCTATCGAACTTAGGTACTGACATACATAGGTACTGCCGGCTTCTTTTACGCTATTCCCGTTTTCCCAGAATCATCATCATAAAGACTTTGCCTTAAACTTCCAGCGGACATATGAGACAATCAAAAGCGACGCTAAAGCCTCTTGACATATAATTTTATACGCTCATGCGTATAAAGCAAGTTTGCAAAAAAACAACGAGAGCTGAACCCGGACTACAAATCTGTTATTATCTCCCTCTGCTCAGTTTCAACAATCAAATTACCGAATCACCATTAAGATGACGTGATCGAACCTCTTAGAAGCAACCACTTCCTAAACTACAGAAAAGTGAGGATTATTTTCAACTGACTTGAAAAAATGGCAACCAAAAACCAAATGGCACAGTGGTTAAAGCTTTGGCGTTTGGAGCGGGAGGTATTATGGTTTCAAATCCCGATAGAGGCAGGATGCAAAGGGAATTTTCATCAAAAGATTACGATCTGTGGTGAAATGGAACACTACTCTGTCGGAGTGCAAAACTCACGGGCCGACACATATTCCATGCCAGTATAGGGTGGAATAGAGCTATGCAATGTGCAGATGATGATAAAATCGGACCTATAGCCGTACGTCCTTGGTTTGGCAAGCAATGCGTAAAGTAGGACTTGAAAAGCAAACCGAAAAAGAATTGGGAGTGCTTCGGCCCCAGAACAGATTGCATAGATTAAAACATAGAAAAAACAAGAATGAGTCAATTTTCAGTACCCGTCAACATCCAACATAATAGTTAGTGTGATGAAAGTACGGGTTAATGGGAGTCTACATGTAGATGCTTCTACTCATACAGTTTACCGACCACAAGAGATCATTGTTCGACCACATGCGAATGTTTCATCCATTCATCTCTGGAGATTTCTTGTATTTCGCTTGCCTACAAGTTGGAATATGGTGTTGCATAACATTCGATTTTCTGAGCAAATGTCAAATGCAAGATACACAAAACCAATTCGAAAAATTACCATACTTTTGGTAAAACTGTTTTGTATAATCAAAAATCATTATTCTTGTTGCAATTTCATAAAACCAACAAGGTCGACCCTTGCTGAAAATTTAATCTTTTAATTCTTTGTAAATTCTAAACTTTTCAACGTCGTTGCAAAATCTGAAAAGCTTCCTTGTAAGCTGCCACTTCCGGTACACAGATTTTCATTAAATTTCGCTAGGATTGGGAGTTGGGAAATTAATGGAGAAAGTTTAACTAATTTAATTTGAAATTTAATTCAAAATCTATTTGTTTTTAATCGGTTTTTCGTAAATGCTAAATACTTTTCAAAATATTGGCAAAAAATGAAAAGATCCTATGAAACTATAACAGCTACCACTTCAGGGGACCGATGTCCGCCAAAAATTTCGTAATATCGTGCAAATCAAAAATGGATATTTGCATGGCACTAATAACATTTGTTTTTTCCTTTGGTCTGATTGTGAGTTCGAATATAATTTAATTCTTATGATGGTTGTGGCCCAATCAAGAAAAGCGTAGCTTACAATTTGAGAATGAATTAGGAAACAAAAACGATCTCAATAAATTTGATATCATAGGATTCATAAAATCATCAAGAGATTGAGAGGGCCGGGTTATGTCGTAAACTAGAAATGGCACAATTAATGAACCTCCTGGGAACCCTCCTCGATGAATATAGGAAGCTAACCAGGGCATAAACATACTTTTAAGTCGCGGACCGAACTATGTACATACATACAAACCTCTTTTATCCGGAAAACATCTAATATCCGGAAAACGTAAACGTTTTTTTCGTATTATTTAATTTTCTCTTTTATTTACCTTATTTTCCTAAAATGAAATGATTTTTTACTATGTAATTAACTAAAATAAATTTAAAAACTTAATAAATGACACTGAAGTTTAGAAAATATTAGAATATGCTGTTTTACTATGAAATTATTAAAAAAAATCTTTATCCGTAAAAAACTTTTATCCGGAATTGTTTTCCCCAGTCGGATAAAAGAGATTGCACTGTAGTTCCTGTATAAGGGTTGACAACATTTTTTGTAGTTAGGAGTGCAATCATTCAAAAGATAAGGTAACTAACCCTTAACAATTTAGTTGAAAAAGTAACTTTTACTTACATTTGAAATTCGAATTAAGCGCAATTTTGAATCTATTGGCAAATATAAATTGATTTTAAACCGACTAGGACGGTGGAGAGCTTCTCACGATGCTCACACATAAATATTTATTAAACGCTTTATCGATACTTGACCGATATTAATACAGTGATCTCACCCTAAATGGGATGATTTTCTGCCATCACTACAACATGGACATTGAATCTCCATCGTAGCAAAATTATATAGGGACTCATTTTGGAAACTTTTCGTTGTACTTGTAGCTCGATTGCGACACATAAAACCTGAAAATATTATCCAAATTTAAACCAGCATCTCGACGATGATGGTTCAACCAGCGATAGTACATGCATAAAATAATGAATAATAGTAAAATAATTAAAATCGACGAAATAACAAGCGTCATCGACCGTTATCTGATTTTCGACCTGCTCCACCAATTACAATGAAATTAAACTGCTGTGCAGCAAGCAGCACTTTCTGTCACCAATGTTGAATCCTCAATTTATTTTACAACGTTGATTATATTTTTGGGATCATCGCCACCGTATCCGAAGCCAACCATGGCCCATTTAAAAAAACAACCGTTCTTTAAATATAATTCATAAATAATTCGATTTTATTTAGATCCTGGATATGTGAGATAACTAAATTTAAAATCATTAATTTTCATTTTCTTATCAGCCAGAAAATCATAGTCATCATTATCCGTATCATGTGATCCGGATTCCAATCGTTTACGTTTCATGACCGCCAGTGATGATGCGTGCTCCTCGACTGTTTTGTTAAATTCCAAATATAACGGGCTTATTTTTAATTTAAGTCGTTTCAGTAGACATGGATCGAACGGAAAATATGTCTCTAGTGTTTCATCTGGCCGCTCATTGGCATTCGCATATACTGTAGTTAAATGTTTTCGCGAATTTTTTTCTATAATCGTATGGCAATAGGCTAACTGATGTGCACGAGTAATTCCGGCAAATGCTTGAACTATCGACGGAAGACAAACACGTAATGGATTTAAAAAACACGAGACAAGCGAGGATAATTGTAGTGATTCTAGATAATTTAAATTTGATTTGCCGTCTGTTAGCTGTCTACTGCGAAATGCGATTACATAAAATATTACTTGGCAGACGGAATAAAATACTAGGTTACCTTTGACTGATAGATTTGTGCGTGCCGAATCACTACGTTTTATATACTGATGCGCCCAGATACACATTTCATTGAGCATTGCTTTTATCACACGAATGGGTATAAAATTGGCCCGGGCCAAAAAGCTACCGATATAGCTGATCGAGGTTTGCCTAATATTAGGTACTACATTCGGATCGCAAACATTGTGCCACAGCTCTTTGAGATATTGTTCGGCATACCTTTGTTTAGCACTGCACACAAAAAAAATTATGTACTGCACATGATACGGATTATGAGATGGAATTATTACGTTACGGAATAAAAGTAAAATTAATTTGAACAGTTTATCAATCTGAACGTCATCACATTTTGAATTATTATCGTTTGACAGATTTATGAAGAACTTTTTATCGAGGTACATCATGAATTTATTTAGGCAAACATCAAGTGTTTCGGCAATTGGATGTTTCATACAAAGCTCCGTATTTTCTACCTCCATTCCATCCTCCATGTATTCAGAATCTTCAATATCGTTCCGGGAAGCATGTGAATCGAGCACAACTAATTTTGTTAGAAGTACTCGAAGAAGATCATTCTCGAAATTCGGTTTCATTTCAATAAGCTGGATTATGTTATGAATGTAACACGAAGTAACGTGTGATGGGCGCTTGTAGAACGGGAACATAAATTCGATCGATTCCAAAATAATGTCGAATGCCCTGCAATGTTTAAATATAAAATAAGATTTAGTATTTATTTAATATACTCTAAACGCTTACATTGGGATAAGCTCGAGCAAGCGGCCAAGTGTGTTGATCGAAACAGCCAAGATTTTGTCTAGCTCTTCCGTCGGTTTATTGTTCACCCAATATTCTATATCGTTATCGCCTAATATCCATACTGAGACAAGATGATTAACAATCATACCTGTATATTTATTGTGCGCAGTCAATAAATCGACCAGAAACTGTTGATATTCGCTTACTATCTCGTCGCCCTTCAACAGACAATTCATATCCAATATTTTTTGAACAAAGTTGCCAAATTTAGGTTGCAATAAATGTACTAAGGTTCGTATTTCTTTGAGAAGTTTCAGTAAATCCTCATCGCTGATCCCTTCCTTATCCAAAATCATCAGGTACTCATCCAAATCGGCAAAATTTCCGGTTTCTATTACCCTATATATGATATTCTTAAGATTTCGTTCTTGTAGCGATCCGAAACGTACCCGCAAATGAGCTCGATGTTTAATATCGTCACGATTCTTAATTTGCGCTGCATGCTGACTGGGTGTTAAGGATGAATAGGTTGTCTTGATCGTAGACATTTTTTAGGTTATAACTTCGGGCTCAAGCCCCTTGAATTACACAATTACACGTAATTTTATTCGATTCGTCTTAAATCACACACTATACGTTTACTATGCAAATATTCTATTTATGTTATATTAGTTTTATGTCTTAATTTTGAATTAATTTTACACAGAACACGTTTTTTCATGTCGACCGACAATTTTTTCCTAGTTTTTGATTCGTTTTCGATTCGTTCTACAATTGTTTTGCTGTCAAAATCATGTACTAAAAATCAAGGGTTGCATAAAATCTAAAAGTAATACATCAGTAAGAATGTTTAATAATGGGTGGCACTATAATCTCCAATTAGCAAAGTTACTTTTTAGGGTGACATCTAGTTAAAATGTGATTAATTTTTTTTGATTTATAGCTGCTGTCGTTAAATTTGTCGCATAAATTAGATTTTGATGGTGTCTGCTCATTTTTATTTTAGGCTGATTTATTGGTTGGTTAGTGATGCAGTTTTTGATAATATTTGGCTTTATATTTTTACAATATATTACCAAGCATTAAAACGGACGTTATAACTTATGCGAATTTGAGAATGATGTGATTCGAATGAACGTTAAATTTTTTATATTTATTTTGATATGACTGAGTGTTATCTCATTGTTCATCAGGTGGATGGCATAAACTTTGACATTTCTGCAAAACTGTGTCCATGAAGGGATTTGTATTTAGTTGTTTCCAATATGCTCTTTCAAATACCTTGGTGTTTAATAACTAAGGGATAGTGATCGTCCTATTCAATATCGTCCATCCATAAAGTGGGTCTAATTTGATGTTTAAATTAAATTTTGGGTTATTCTGGATTGATAGCCAGATAGTATTTTTACATCAAGGTGAGGTTATCAAGAAGATGGAAGAGTTTGGTTTCGAACTAATGAAACATTGAATTTTTTGAATTAAAAAATTCGGTCGTCTCATCAGACTGCAGTGACCAAACTACAAAAATATTGAAAATACTTTGAACTAATCAAAGTATAATCACAATGCCTTAGCGAATTATAATGATTCGCTACGCAATTGCCAACCCCTTGGTAACCTCGGATTTTATTGTATTTAACGCATACATGCGATTTCTATATGAAATTTTGGGTTATTCTGGATTGATAGCCAGATAGTATTTTTACATCAAGGTGAGGTTATCAAGAAGATGGAAGAGTTTGGTTTCGAACTAATGAAACATTGAATTTTTTGAATTAAAAAATTCGGTCGTCTCATCAGACTGCAGTGACCAAACTACAAAAATATTGAAAATACTTTGAACTAATCAAAGTATAATCACAATGCCTTAGCGAATTATAATGATTCGCTACGCAATTGCCAACCCCTTGGTAACCTCGGATTTTATTGTATTTAACGCATACATGCGATTTCTATATGAAATTTTGGGTTATTCTGGATTGATAGCCAGATAGTATTTTTACATCAAGGTGAGGTTATCAAGAAGATGGAAGAGTTTGGTTTCGAACTAATGAAACATTGAATTTTTTGAATTAAAAAATTCGGTCGTCTCATCAGACTGCAGTGACCAAACTACAAAAATATTGAAAATACTTTGAACTAATCAAAGTATAAATCATTATAATTCGCTAAGGCATTGTGATTATACTTTGATTAGTTCAAAGTATTTTCAATATTTTTGTAGTTTGGTCACTGCAGTCTGATGATATGTTTAAATTGTTCAGCAATATCAATGTTGCCTAGGTTAATTCGTATTAACTTTACATTCTGGAATTTTGCTTACTAGCTTAAAATTTTTTCGAGATGACCTTAGAAAGTGTTTTTGGTATGTTCTGATGTCAGTATTTTACATTAGTTGAAGAGTCAATTTGAGTTTTCCTTTATGTTAAACATAATCATTGTTAGGGAATGAAGTAGACATTGAGCAGCACAGAATCTTGCAGGTTCCTCAGATATTCGTGTTGCCTATTAATTGTGTGCAAAACAACTAGCTCACTATAGGTTCTGTGGTATGCTACCAAGCAACCAGCTAGACTCCAGCTCAGTATAAAAACTAGTTCACTATCTAACGATACATCTCGATAACGAGCGTGCCTCGGATCGAGCGAGCTACTCGTGAGAAGTAACCTGTGCATCTGAATGTATATGGCGTACAGCGAACTAAATATTAGCCCAGTTGTGAGGCTTGACCTGGTGCAAGATCAGTTGGGATTCTAGTGGCATCCTTCGATCCAAAACAGATTCTTGAATCAATAGGATTAACTATGGTTTTGAATAGCTAAACGTTAGATATATGCAGCCTCATACACAAGAGGAAGTAAAAATACTTTGATCGAGAGTTCATTTCATTTCTCAGGGGTTTTGTAAGGCTTATACCTAGGGTTTTGCTAGCAGCTCACTGCTCAAAATATTGAACTTGACAAGTGCTAGTACCAACCTTGAAACAATGAGCGGGAAGATCGAGACAATGTCTTCTATATATGTAATGTATTTCCTTTACTGGGAAATATTCGCCGATTCAATAAATTAAACAGGATATTTATTATTCTTATAAACACTGACTTTTTTATTTCATTTTGCGTGCTTCCTTTTTTAACTCAAACAATTATATGTGATCCATTGAACTCGATGCGTATTGACGGGGGTGAAGTTGTTGTTGCTGTCATGCGTGTACCAACACAAGAATAATAAAAATATGTTCAACAAACATCACATCCCCCACCGCTAAAAAAAAATTGAACATTCCAATTCGTATCCTACAATGCTACAAAACTTATAATTTGTTTTTAGATTGTACAATATTATAACTTAACTTCTAAACCTGGCTGGAGGTACAATATCCTCCCTTCTGCGAAGACTATAATCATTAATTGTTCTTGAGTTCGAATTTTCGCTAACGTTTGTTTCGAAAACTCCGGGATTATCATGTCTTTCGCTTTCCGCTGATGTTGTGTTCGCTATGTCACTTAAAGGCTCGGCTATTTCAGCATTAGGACATTGCATTACAACTTGTTGGCCGAAATCCGTGTCATTTTCAGAATCCCTCTCCCACTTATTATCATACGCACATTCATACATTCGAGGCCCTAAAACTTTGGTTACTTCTACCATAACCCACTCATCGCTGTTTGGATTGCTATATACTGTCTTATAATAACACTATCGTTTCTTTTGAATTGATTTCTTTTATCGTTGATCGTATCTGTATCACAAACTTTGTTGTTGTTACTACTTGGCTTTAACAAATCTAAAATACCCTTTAGGAACATAGCTCAGCAGAACCGAAGCTGGCGATTTTCCAGTAGTATAATGATTCGCCATCCTATAATCTGTTAAAAATCGACATAAAATCGAATCAATATCTCCATCTTTAGCCAAACTTGCGGATTTTATTGCTTTTTTGACCGTGCGCACTGCATTCTCTGCAGCTCCATTTGTTGCCGGATGACATGGTGCCGTGAAAATATGTTTATACCTCGTTCGATTATAAATCTTTTAAATAAAGCAACTATAAACTGCGATCCATTGTCAGACACCAACTGATCAGGATTACCGAACCTGGCAAAGTGATGCTTTAAAACTTTAATAGTATACTCAGAAATAGGCGATTTAGTATCCATGACCTCAATCCATTTTGAATATGCGTCTATCGTGATAAAAAATATAAACCATTCATTGGTCCAGCAAAATCAATATGAATCCTCCCCAAGTACGGAGAGGGACTGACCACGGTATTGGTTTTTGCCACCCAGAAGATATATTTTAAAAAATTTACTTTTGATAACCACAAGTCCTATATATCCAGCATGCACCATCATGTACTCATCAATAAAAACTGTATCGTAGGTCCGGTTACCATTTATTAGGTATGAGGCAATCGTTTTGTAGTTTAGTTTGATGTTATTAAAGTTAGTGTTTTTATGCTCGCAACGTGATGTTACTTTTAATTTAATATCTGCAAGTCCTTCTTTTGTAGCACATAGAACAAGATCACTGCCCAGATTATGGTTGTTTATAATCCATCTTGATTTACCACAGCCAGGTACACCTTGAATATTTGTAATGTCCGGCATCTTCAGGTTTGTTTTAAGATAGATATTGTTTAACGAGTTGTAAGTCTGATGATCTAACATAATTACCGTACCCGATGAACAAAAAATGTATCTGTTTGGGGTAATAAATGTGTTTGTGTCTTCACACAGTTGTACCAGATTATTCCCATCGAAGCCAAACTGATGTTTTGTGGTCGGTTCTTCGAGATATTGTTTGGTAGCGTTGTCAAATATAAATATGTTTAATTGTCGTAAGGAAGAAACGGAGAAAGGCAGTAGATTTATGTTCTTAATGTAATGATCCTTTAAGTGGCTTTTTATTAGGCTGTTTGAGTGTTTCATATAAAACATTATTTCCATGATCAAATTTTTATAGCTGGACTCTGCAGACAACACCTTGTGAAAAGTCGGAGATGTAGATGGAAAATCCGTACAGTTTCCATATGAGAACTTCGAGGGATCACCTGTAATCCAACGGGAAGATAACATTCTCTCATACTGCAGTGACATATTGAAAGGAATATTTAAAACCCATTTGATGTTGTTAAATGGAGAGTTTGTAACATAATCCAACACTGACAAAAGCTTGTTGACATGGTGGCTGACATCCAAGGTAATTATGAAAGGCTCATTTTTTCGATGTTGCAAGTAGGATGTTAAAGTTTCTAAAGCGTAGATTAGATCACTGCAATCAGTTTTAGATTGATGAGTAACCACAATAACGTAGTTACCTCCAATTTTATAAACTTTTGTAACTTCATTAACTGATTTAATGTAGAAGTTATGTAGTATAAGTCCATTTTGGGATAGATTTTTTAAGATTGCAATTATCCAGTTTTTCTTCAAAAGCAACACAAATAAAAATAGATGATTTGATTAAGTGTTTGCCATTTAGCCAGGTTGAAATCTGTGGTTGAGCATGCATGAATTTTTGAGATGGGATATTTTTAACAAACTCATATCCGTTTATATAATCTTCTTGGTGGTTTTTACTTATGCTTCTTGTTAACATAAGTTTAAATTTAAATGAGGAGATGATTGATTTGTTGTATGTTGATTTGATGTCAATATCAGTTTGAGTTTCGCAGTGTTTAGATGTGCATTTATTACCCAGTCTTGGAGTCTTTGAGTAGTTGTTTGAAGATGAAAAATGAAATAAGCCTCCATTTGAATCGCACACGGGATCAAGTCAGCATTGACTTCATCAACCTCATCCATAGTACGTATATTAAAACTACCATTGAAGTTGCAGGCAGAGTTGCTCGTTTTGGAAGTTTTTAAGTTATTTGGTTGTGGTTTATTGAATTCCGAAAATCAGATTGGTATCCCAAGTCGAAAATTTTGGCGACGTCGTTTCCATTCAAATTCTTTTACCAGTAGTCCAGAAGGCCACAACGTGGAATGTAATGCAGTTAAAAATTGATTTGCTGGTAAACTAACACGGAATGATGTATAGTCATACATATGACCGTTTTCCTGGTTGCAGGAAATTTTGATACACACGACGTTCCAGTTTCATTTTAATTTTTAGAAAATCTTTGAATTTTTCTTTTGTCACAGAGTTTTCAATTCTACTAACGAAGAGCCATCGTCGGGGTTCTACAGCTTTTATTTCATCAGATGCTGACTGATATGACTGTTCATGTGTAAGATGTGCGTTTAGTGAAGCTGCAGTTGTGGTTCCTGATGGTATAGGCTTTAAGTGCGATGATTCCGTTGGCGATACAAATGTTGTTTTTGGGGTTATCGTTGATGAAGGTGTTGATAAAGAGTTAGATGTTTGAGGTAGCGGGTCTGTGGTCTTCGATACAGACGGTATCAGGATATCAGTAGATACAATTTTCGAAGAGGCAGTTTGTGGTATTGTGTCATTTTCCCGTTTTCCCGTTTTGATTGGGATCGTGTTACTCTGCGGTTCTCAACAGTTTCATTAGAAACTTCGTTCACTGTATGAGTATCATTGTTCGAATTATCATTTCCTTGCACGATTTCTTTTGATGTGACGAGCGAGTTAGAATGCAATACTTTCATGTTAGTTAGGCATTCAGAGCAAAACCAACTCAAACCAACTCATTCTCATTAACACTAAATACCGATAATATATTATAGTCATCTGAATTATTTTCAGTCACGTTGGGATTTTCGGACATACAACATAAACGACCACTCGAACTACAATTATTGTTAGATTTACAAACACTTGCAAAGTGCCCGTTAACAATGCACTTCCTGCATGTATAATTCATAATAATGTATATAATTCATACATGCAACTATTATTATTTCTAATATTAACCTCTTTATGATGCAACACCTCAAATCGCTTTCCTCTCTGCTGCTGCTGTTGCTGCCTATACTGCAATTTCACTGGCATTTTTCGTTCCACGCTACAAATTTCCGCATTATTATTATATCGATAACTTTCATTACGATGCAATTGCTTCTTTTTTGCAATGATCAACGCTTTCTCTATTAATAAATTGTCCTCACTGTATAGACGGTCGAAAATTTTTTCGTCGCTTATTCCCGTTACGAATTTGTCCACAATGTTATTCTCCAATATATCAGCAAATGCACATGACCCAGCCATATTTCTCAATTTAATTAAATATTCTTGCACCTCAGAGACGCCTCATAGAAAATTTTCCTTTCCGCATAAATGGTAACCGGCGGAATAAAATACAGATCCAAAATCTTTGTCAAATCTTCGTATTTCTTTTTGTGTGGTTCTTCTGGCTGACATAATCCTTACAACAATTTATAAGTTTTCGACACGCATAAATTTACTATTGACGCTACTTTTTTGTTGTCTTTTTTTATCTCAGCTATTTCAAAGATTTTTTTATTTCATTTTGCGTGCTTCTTTTTTAACTCAACCTGATTTTTTTACACACACGTACACGTACTTTACATATTTTTATTCCAAAATTTTTACTTATATTCCTTTTCACATCTAATATGCGCCTCGGTTAGCGTTGAAATGGTCGTGATCGTCATTTTTCGTTCTTCTTGGTGATGATAAAAGCGACTGTCGCTCACCTACCGACGGTGTACAAAAGTTCTTTTCTGAACGGTGGACAGAGCTGCAAACATGGTTTCATTTTATCAGAGCTGCGAACATAATATTATTTTTTTCCTATGACGCCACAGAGGCACTCGCAAAGTGGCCATTAAATAAAGCAGGATGCGATGGTGTAATCTGTCTGTGCGGCGAGTTCTACGATAGCTCATGGTTTAGGTCCTATAGGTCGCTAATAGCTAAGTCAGAATTTCGAGACAAGTGTCACCAATATAACCTATGGCCGGGCGGATTGGACTACATTCCTAAAGCGAGTTAAAGGCTAACAATATAAAGGACTAAATTTTTTATCTTAATGGAGGTACTTTCATCGAAGATGCCACCATATTTTGTAGAACAATGACCAGAAACTTTCCATTACGGTGTGAGATTAGAATGTTATAGGTTTACCATAACCACGTATTTTTTGCATTAATGTAATGTTCGCTTCTGTTTCTTCGTTGGTAAGCAAAGCGATTTAATTTTTTCAAAACATTTTTAGTTCTGCATTGGTTCTGTGGCATTGACGCAGAGAATTAACCATTATATCTCCATCGTAACCCCAGAGTTGACAAGGTGCGGGCTTTTCTAGATACTTCCGCTTTTCATTATCGTAAAGGAACAAACTGAGTGCTGATAATGAGTAGACAGAGTAGTGCGTACACTGCAACTGATTTGCAATAAAGCTTTGAAAACTCACCAACAATAAAAGAGATTGTGAACTTCATAAAGTGAATTTTTTATTTTATATAGTTGGTAGTAACTCTCAGATTCCCCCCGCTGAGCAGCTATTATTATTGTACATCAATCCATTGTTGAGATGGATGGATTGGAAGTGGATGTCGGTTTGTATTCTACAATGTACCTGCAAACTAGAGGCCTTGTTTTTCTCGGTAATTCCACAAAAAGGAATTCACCATTTACTTCACAAATTGAGTCTTTAATGGATAACTTTATATCGGGTGTACTACGAAATCTCGGTTTTCGAAATCCCGGTTTTCCTTTCTTCTAGTTCTAAAGTCTTGATTTTGAAAAAATATGTTTTATTAATTCGGACCGGCCGGACTAATAATATTTTAACCAAGAAAAAACCAAAGCTGTGAAGTTAGAGGCGGGAGTCGGTTTCATGGAGTCGGTGCTATTTTATCGGAGTCGGAGTCGAAAAAAACTAGAACCCTTATTTTTTTGTCAACAACATGTATATATTGCACGATATTTGTAGAAATTGAAAGGAACGGATAATGTAAATCGAATTTTAGAGTTTTAATAAGCAGTAACTGAGGTTTTGATAATTTACAAATTATTTGAAAAAAAAAAAAAAAAAAAAAAAATAAAAAATTAGACAGATTTTGAAAAAACCGATTGCCTTAAAATGCTATTGTTTAACATTTCATAATGTTTTATTTCTTTTTGTCTTTTGTAACTCTGCTATTTGATTTCGAATATAATTGATTATAGGGGCTGAAGCCGAATGTCAAAATTCCACGTATCCAGTCAGTATGATACATTTTGGTGAAGAAAAATTTTATCAAGCAAATTCATTAATATTCGAAAAACGAAATGTTCCTTAAATAAATTAAAAAAATTATATTTCCAAAAACGAAAATAACCCCTTTGCCACATTTGGCCCTAGAACACATGCGGCCCGTCGAGACATTCGGCCCTTCAATACATTCGGCCCTTCGTAATTTTGCCCTTCGACATTCGGTCCTTCGACATTCAGACCTTTGATTTCGCGAGCACGCGAGAATTCGCATCGCGCTCCCCCTCCGTTTAGCCCTCCAAGTGTCTTTAGAAAAAATTCCAGGAGAGCGGCGTTCAAAAACATGCTGGGAAGCTTCACTAATTTTATTTTAAATCAATGATTCAAATTCAAAACTGATTTTTTCATACAGTTCTAGAATAGGGTTGATGGGGATCGAGAACTCACTCTTTACTGATTATGTTAAAACTCTACAAGTAAGGTTTAAATGGGATTCTAAAATGATTTTTTGCTATAGCTCTAGAATAAGGCTATTAGCGACAGAACTTGGCTATTTCTTGACAAATTAAGATACAATTCGACATGTGTGATGAGAATAAGATTCTAAAATGAATTTTGGCTAGGTTCTAAAATGTATCGCCCTTTTTACCCAGACACGCAGAGCTTTATCAAAAAATCATTTTAGAACCTCATTTCCATCACACGTGTACAACTTCAATAAAATCGGTTTAGAAATGGCCTAGTTCCATCTCCATTGACCGCTTTATCGAATTTCAACAATACCTGTTAAGAAATTGCCAAATCCCATCCCTATTAGCCATTTTCTAGAACTTTAGCTCAAACACATGTCAATTTATAAAAATTCAAACCGGCTTTCCTAAAAATCGGGATTTTTTTTATACAAAACCGGGATTTTGAAAACCTGGATTTCGTTATTACACATGATTTCGCCTTAACTTGTCACGCGGCTAAAAAAAAAAAACAAAACAAGAAAATTAAAATAAATGGAAAATTAAAGGCTAATTTTAGAAAAAAAATAGTTTGCATAGCTTGGTTTTGATAAAATACTGAGCTTTTACATTATAAATCTAGTCGAACCCAGACCTAAAAACGAAAACTTAATGAATGTCATGAATTGGAATGCCCAGTGTTTGTAAAATGTGGATGGCTCCAAAACTTTTTGATGCAGAATTTGTATTTTTTCTATTTTATTGCCTTTAAATGTTCTTCCATTCTTACGAGGAGTAAGGCTATACGGTTGTATGAAAGTTTCCAACCTAACAAAGATACAAAACATTTTATTTCAAATTTATTTTTATTTCTCTGCAGTCTTTCATTTCTTCAACCCATCCAAATAGTACTCGACGTCTTTCTCTGCAAAATAGTTGTTAACGAAGATGATGGATTTCATTCGTCAAAAATCTTGGTCCTCCGATCGCAACTTTTACCATATAGGGAATAAAAAAAATAAGTTGCTTGAAGCTAGATCTATTGGCTGGAGCAAACTGGTCTAGTAATGATGCCTTCTTTTGCTCCTATAATGGGTTTCCCTTTTTGGAGATAATCGATTAAGATAACTCCTTAACTGTAACAGAAAACAGTCGCCTTCACATTTCCAGCTGAAGGAAGGGCAGTTTCGCCCTTATTTTTGATTCTGAAGTGTAATAGTGTATCTAAGTTTCATCAACAGTAATTAGCCGGCGTCAAAAATCTGATTTACTGGGCCAACACAGGGTTGGAAACGTTCATTCGAACAGGGTTCTGCTCCAAAGTGAGCAAACCCGGCACTCAACACGCGGACCGTTTTCTCTTGCCTGAATCTTGATTTAATCTGTGACAAACACGTTCTTTGGACACATTCATTGTCTCTTCTATCTCTATCACTTTAATTCGATGGTTGTCTAACACGACTCGGTGAACCTGAGCGATGTTATCGTCAGTGGTTGCAATTTTCGGACATCCTAAGTGATAGTTTGGCTATAGTATACAGTTTAGTTTGTAAGACTAAGCTTTGTTAGACTAGCGATGTGATCTAATTAAATTGACACGGATGAGGTTTAATTAAATGTGCGAGAATATAAAACTGAGTTGATTGTGGTAAATTTTATTCTGTCTTTTATTATTACAAAAATAGTTTAATTATGCAAAATTAATAGCTGCCTCAAATGATAAAAAAAAAAAAAAAAAAAAAAAATAAAAGAAAAACATATTCCGGTGCCGCCATGTTTTATGGATGGTTTATTCGAGTGGTTTATTCGATTGTGTTATTGCCAAAATTCCAAGGGCTACGGGTGTTCACAACATTAAGTGAGACATGACGAAATAACGGATATGGTGCAAATCCAAACGCCTTTGATTCGTCCATTTGTTGGTCACGTATTTCTTGCTCCAACAGTCTCGTATCTGGAGTTGTAATGTTCAGGTTGAAATTGTGGTTTGTTAATGGTCGTGCACTGGTTATGAAGGGTTATATCCTTTTAGTGATTTACTAACACAATTGTGCGGGTAGGGCAAAAGTACCATGTCAAAAATTTAGTTTTATATGTTTTTTGAACCAACTTACACATTTGTGAATTCCTTTTTAACGTATTTTCGTCCGAAAAAAAACATTATATCTATACACACAATTGTGTTAGTTTTTCTTCAAATAAAGCAAAAATTTTTTATCAACAACGCCATTACATACTATGGTTTTTTACTGATACATTTGTGTGGGTTGGAGTAAAACTGAGCCAATTTTTTTGTTTTCTTGGTTGAAAAAGGGATATACTAAATGATGGTATGAAGGCATCATCTATTCTGCTGGTCTTTTTGCTGCTTGCATATAGATGTAAATTATTACTCCTCAGTGTACATTTTGACTGTAGTTCTAGGATGCCGTAGTGTTCCAGTGCTATTTTTGTTGTTGATGATCCGAATATTGTTTCAATCACCATTAGTTGTTTGGTTCCGAATATCAATTGATTTGCCCCATTAAGTTTGATGAAGAAGCTGTGGGCTGCAGACACTTCCAATGCACAGGATTCATGTTGAGTTAGTGCATCGAAGAACATGGATATTTCGCATTGATGATGCTCACTTAGACGAGTGTTTATTGCAGAAATGTCGCAAAGCAGAAGTCCGGGAATTACGCCGTGACATTTTGTTTTACTCTCCGATGAAATGGATGCGAAGCGTTCTCGGTGTTGGTCGAAAAATAAATATTTTCTTGATGACAATATTCGCAGCTGAGTGTTATTGATGATGACTGGCACCGGAATTAGTTCATATAAGTTATAAGTCATTGGTTGAACTAATGGCAATTCGATAGCGATGGTGGCATTTGACTGTGTTACGTGGGTAACCGTCTAACCGTCATTAATTGGTATAGATGGTGTAACTCCAAGAGTCCGTGCCCGGGAAGAAGAGGTAACAACAAGGGATGAATGATATGATTTTTAGTTTCAAGCAGATTAAGATTCTTTTATATGTTGTGCATATCTTGCCAATAATTGGTCAAACTATATCGAATGACCAGAATCCATTTGGTCGCCAATAATTCTACCTTTGCGATGTTATCAAAGTATATTCCTGAGTTGGCCCATTCCTTGATTAGCACCGATGATTGACGCAGTGTGGCATACGATTCCTTTCCGAATGGATGATTATGTACCGAACTGATAACACAAATCACTGCGCAAGTAATTTATAAACTTGAGAACTCGGCCAAACTTCCATCTGGTTGGGGGTAATAGTTAATCTCGTAATAAGACAATGTTCCCTTTGTCGATGGTGTTTGATTCCTTTTACCATTTGGTCCGCTGCTGTAGACGATGTAAGTAATCCGTTGTCCACTTATTCCAAAACTGCGACCGCATGTTTTGCACCACACTCCATCGAGATGAGAAATTTTTTGGGGCGTATGGATGTTCTTTTTCTGGAGGAGCTGTAAGTCCATTTCTAATTAAGAAAGGCCGTAGTGGCAATGCTTGAACTCCTCTGATGATCCAGAACAGTTTGCGAATATATGCCAAAGTCAGAGAATTACTCCCATGTAATATACGGCAATGGCGCCAATCCAGGACCAAGTCGGTAAAGTGTCCTTTGTATGGAATTGTAACCAGATGTCGTTCTTCATACGGAAGTTTTGAATGTTCCAGTCTACCTCCTATTTGAATTACGTTGTTTTTCTGCTTAGAACTGTGCTTGACTGTTTGGACTAAACATAATAATGCATCATCGTACTTTTCATGCCCTATTAGTCCTCGATGTTTAATCCGCCATCTTAATATGTGGATTGTTATTCGGATGAGTGTACTGAGAGATGAATGTTATAAGAGATGCTAGTTAGTATTTGGAGATGTGAACTGATTGTGATCTCTTCGGATGTCTCGGAAATCTGCTCCGCCTCATATGGTTCCTTGATCAGCAGAAAACTGGGTCTCTTCCACCAACTGTTCAATAATCACATTTTTTTGCGGTCACCCCTCGAGATGCGCAGTTTGCGGGATTATTTTTCGACCGGATATGATTCTATGATTGTACTATATGTCTCTGATGGTTTGAATCTCTGCGACCCGGTTTGCGACAGACGGTTTCCACTCGTGGACGCAGGTTTTGAATCTATGCCAGTGTGATTATGGAATCGGTTCATAAGGTTATGTTGGTGATATTCACGTCTAGGGCTTTGGTTACTTGTTGTACTAGTCAGCTTAACAACAGTGCCCTACTTAGTTCTAGGCAAGGGATGGTTAGTTTGGACTTCACTGGAGCCACTTTAGTTTTTGCCGTTAGTAATCGGCTGGTTATTTGGTCGTTTACGGTGATTTAATTGTATATTATGGCTGCGTGGGCGGATTCGGACGGATCACAAAATTCGTGTAGCTCAACACAGCAGTTGTTTGTCGCACAATTAAGGTATTGCTGTATCTGGATGGCTTTACTTTAATTTAAGTCCCTCTTTAGGTGATCCCATTTCTAAGAGATATCGAGTGTCAGTAGGTCATCCAAATCCAAGTCCAATCTCTACATTTTCTGATTGTTTTATGTTGTGTTGTTCTCAACACTGAGCGTTCACCATCCTCCAAGCTGGTGTGGCAACGATTAAATTCAGCTGAGCAAAATTTCACAATTCAGTAAATCAATTTTTTTCATTTTCACAAAAAGATTCACACATCGACTCACTCAAACGATTGTCAAACAACAACGGTGCGTTCGAAATGGCTGATATTTCAGATGCGTGCTGACATCTTCATTTGGGGTCGGACACTTTTAGACAACCCTTGTAAGGTCCGATTTTCATAGAACCATCTGCTCATTGCATAGTTTCATGTCGCTTTATAGTACTGGCAAGGAAGATGGTTGATGGTTCGGCCTATATGAGTTCTGCATTCCGACAGGAGGTACAAGTTGTGTTCATTTTCATCAAGAATAACGATCTGATGATGAAAACTCCATTTTGCTTTCTGCCGTTATTAGGATTTAAACCCGGTACCTCCTGATCAAAATGCCAAAGCTTTAAAAATAAATTCGATTCTGGTTCCATTTTAGATTTCCATTCTACCGCCTTTAAGTAGGAAAACCAGGGCTTTCTCGAGAACGAATGACCCTAAATTTTTGAATGGAACACTTAATTAGACCTTGATGTTTCTTTGGGCTCTTTTCTTGGTAAATTAGATCTTATTTTGCATTCAAATTGGATTTTCGACCCATTTATCAATTTTGATTCCACTATGGATTGAAAAACAAAAATCCAATGTTATGTTTGATGAGGCATTAAATTAGCCCAACATTAACCTTTTCATTCAGTTTCAAATATTTTAAGTTGGATGTTCATCGCTTGGAATAAACTATTGCGTATCATGGCTTTTTAAAGGATTCATGCATCATCGACGGTTAGGCAACATGGAAGGGCTTCATCATCTTACCGGTTTTTGGAGTTTTATGTCACTCAATGATATTCCGGAAATACTTGTTAGACAAAAACTCATAAATACATTCAACTCACCTGTTTACTCACCTTTACGGTAGCCTGCAGCTGATGTTGGCTCATTTAAAGCACTCTTAAGGATTAAAATCGTGGTGGACTCACAAATGCGAATATAAAACTAGAAGAAATTAAGTCTCTGCTAAATGGCTGTTTGGCAGGAATATTGAAACGCAGTCACGATAGAGCGGTCGAATTCCATCGTTCATCTCTACACGGTTAAAAATGAAAGGACAAAAATTAGTTTTAGCCTAAGTATAAAATTATTTTGAATAAATTTTATTCAATTTGGAACATAAAATACATTCTTTTCGTAAACCTAAATATTATTCTTGCTTATTAAATGATTTTATTCTTATTTTGTTTATTGTTTATTCTTTTATTTGAAACAAATTTTATTCTTTCGAGTTATTCTTTACATAAGTAAAAATTTGTCCTTTTAATGATATTGTTTATCTATATTAAACCTAAAATATTTTATATATTGGCAAATAGTTCATTTTATTCCAAATTGCATAAAGATTAGTAAAATAATTTAAGCTTAAAAGTATAAATAATCAATTTACCTTACATATAGTAAATAAAGAATGATAAGCTAATTTTAATCAAACTCTTAAATTCTAAGGACATCCCATTTACGGGTCCCATACGAAACGACACATTTCACAACAGGATGTGCTAAAACAGGATATCACAAAACAGGATGTAACAAAACAGTACATGGTACACTACAGTACATGGTACGAAACAGGACCGATTAAAACAGTACATGGTACACTAAAGTACATGGTACGGAAGAACACATTGCAAAACAGTACGTATTAAGAAAACACCACAAAATAGTTAATAGTCAATTTTAAGATTTTAATAACCTAATCTTGCAGGTTTTTAATTCCAAAAAATTAATTAAGTTTTATTTATTGTTGCAAAATAGATCAAAAATTTAAATATATATATATAAATAAAATAAATATATTATTTATATATTTAGGTGAAGGGATATTTTGTTATAACTTAAAGCAATTATAATTCTATATAGTAATACTGTCTAATTACTCTAAGTGAAGGCAAATATCCACTTGATAATATCCTAATTACTAAACGTATTCAATAAATGTGGTCCTGTTTCGTACCATGTACTTTAGTGTACCATGTACTGTTTTGTGATGTACTGTTTTAGTCGGTCCTGTCCCGTACCATGTACTTTAGTGTACCATGTACTGTTTTGTGATGTACTGTTTTTATCGGTCCTGTTTCGTACCATGTACTGTTTTGTGATGTCCTGTTTTATTACATCCTGTTTTGAAATGTGCCATAGTGAGCGGCTTCGCCCATTTACACATGTTGCATGTCAATATCGTTCGCATCAGTAAAAGCATATCAAATTATTGGAACTGAATCGCATATATTGTGCTTTATTCTGTCAAGGTCATATAATGCTTCCTCTCAACTACAATTCTTTTTTGTCTCTTAACAAAAATATTTAATATTAATTTTCTTCATCCATAAACTTTTCAGAGATCGGTATGGTAATCTCAAAAAATTTAGCGGATGGATTTCGAAATTATACGCCTCGAGTAGATCAAATAGAATTGTAAAATTACACATTAACAGATACAGTTTGTTAAGATTGTAAGAGTATAACACTTATGCTGTAACTTTTGACATCCAGTTTAAAACTAACCCATTTAAAATTAAATTTTCTAGATAATCAAAGTAACAAAATGGCTAGGAGAATACAATTATGAGGTTAGAACATTTTATTGTAAACTTCAACAGGTTTTACAGGTTTAGCCTACTTTTAACAGGTTACTGTTTCCACTCAAATTTATATCATTGTGATATGCTTTTGTAGATATACATATCGCTGTTTTGTATAAAGATAAAACATTTTCCCCACATATCTTATACAACATTAAGAAATTTACACTTATCAACCAAACTGAAAAATTAAAGATATATGTATTACGAATGTTTATAGGAGAAATAGATAATTTTAGAACAGTAATAGTGCTAAGATTAACCATCGTAACAATGAATATATTACACATTCATTGTTACGATGGTTAATCTTAGCACTGAGTGGCAATACCTTTCGCTCAAACAATACCTTTAAAACAAAATACAAATTTTATTCAACACAACAAAAATTCAATATTATTTTAGTCGTAACGCTAATGAAGGATAATCACATGGGCAATTAATAGACGTTAATTGGAGTTGCGGCACAGCTTTTTCTCAATGTCATTGATGAACTATTGATGGTCTATTTTTTCCAATCATGTTCTTATACAGTTCTTAGATACGTTTGTAGAATAATGGTAGGCCAACCACCAGTTGAAAACTTATGATAATAACGGATACTCATACTTAATTGACTAAAAATTGAAGAGAAAATCATATTTTGTCCTTTTTAGTATAAAAATTTTTTTGCCATTTTTATTCAATTTTGCATAAAAATCTGAACATATTAATCAGCTTTTAAAAACATAAATTAATATGTTTTGCAGTACAGAAAACTTTTAAAATTTAAAATTGTATGTCTTTATCTTTTCTATTACTTTTGTGGGGTAATAAAGGATAGCAATCTTTTTGGTAAAAATATTTTGATATAGTTTTAGTAAATTTGACTTAAAAATTTAGTTATTAGTTGCTGATTGTTTGAAAAGGTTCTGCTTTGAATAAGGAAGTAAGTATTTATTTCTACACAATTTATGTAGTTTTTGATTATAATTAGCGCTATTTACTTTTAAACTGTTATTTACTCTTAACAATAACACATCTAGATACATCTACAGCCAGCCCGCACTCAATCACACTACAGGAACACGGATGGAAATTGCCTTTTGTTGCAAAATGTACGGGTAAATAAATAATACAAATATGTATTTGATAATTTTTTCTTATAAATATTTAATTTATTTAGGCAAAAACAAGTTAGATGGAGCTACACCACGAGTTTATAACATGGAATTAATCAGCTTGATATTTCACCCAACATTTCACCCAACGGATTTTCATGAATTCGAAGATTATTATATGCGGGCGGATAGTATATGATCTACGCAATTTTCATAAAGTATTGTATATTATATGCCAATATTTGAAATAAAAAACTATGTTTTATTATTAAAATTTGTACTTTTTTTACTTGAACATCACTTATAAAAACGTTGAATTTGATTGGTAAAAAGAATAAAATTTTTCTCTGAATTGTATAAAATATGGTAATGGTTAGTATTTATTTTAATCTTTTAATTAGATAAATATTATTCTTTGTGACTTATTTTGTATACGCCAAAAAGAGTAAATTTAGTCATTTTCAAAGAGCAAACTCTATTTTATATTTGTGTACTTTTGACACTCGGCCAAAGAATAAAAATTATCATTGTCCGATAGATGAATTTTAATCTTTTGGACAAAAATAAAATTTGTTAAAATTAGGACAAAATTATTTTAATTTTGAAAGTATAAATTTTATTTATTTGGGAAGTATAATTTTAATCCTTAGAAAAGGATGGACGTATAGTTATTCCGCAGAAGGATAGGAAAAGAATGGATTTCATACTTTTATTTTTAACCGTGTAAAAAGGTGAGAGCTCATTCCCACGGAATTGTTAATGGAATATTGTGTCAATTGGTGAAAAGCCTATTCTAGTGAGTTTTAGGTCATAGGTTACGTGGAACGCACAAGAAAATATAGAAATCTCCAATAAGCAATAACAAAAGCTTTATTAATAAATTATTTGATACATAATATAGATTTAAGCATTAGGCACTTTACGATTTAGTGGCAGGAGTTTCATTTTCTTCCGCATATGTCATACCAGCTTCCCCTTTCGAATATGGTGTATTACCATTCGTTTGAAGGAAGAAATCACCCGTCAAGCTGAAAAAAAATCAAAATTATCATAAACAGCTCACAGTCGACATTAGAATATTTAAACCTTGGATCAGCATCAATCCCCATATACGCAGGTACAGTCGCTTGTTCTACTTTACCAATTTTAAAATTCGCCCAATTTTTACATTTCACCGAATGGAATGAAGGACGGTTTCTTTCGTACACGCTTTCGGCCCAGAACCACCACGATCGACGATGTGAACATAAATCTGTGTGAATAAGAGCTACATCAAGATTGAAACAAAATTATATAAGTATTTATTTTGGTTGGAAAAGTCGTGGATTAAAACTTTGGTTTTAGACGCCAATTGATTTTGTTACGGTTTCAATTTTGACCTATAAAAAAAAAATCCAACACCGAAAAACTATTTGGTACCGCATCACTTACCATTATCGGATAAAAGTTTATAATTTCGTTTCGGACACCCAGGTTGTAATGTTTTACCGCCATTCGGCCAAAAGTCGACCGTTCCCGTACTAACCGGTGCACCGTACAGCCAAGCATCCGTATGTATCACATCGACAAAATCGGCATCATCTTTATTCAACGCTTTCACGATACCTGGATAGAATGGCGGAAAAGCGGGATCGAGGGCCGTAATCCTTTTAAGTTTTAAATATTTTTGTGATTTCTTATAAATCGTTCGACCAACCACGCCCGCCATTTGTCCGCCCAACGAGTGCCCAACAATATGGAATGTTTTTATATTTAATCCTTCACCGATCATATCCATAATATGTTTACTAAGTGCGTCGCCCAATTGCAGCATATTTGGTAGAGCGTCCAATAAATAATTTCCCTCGGCCAATCGAGCCCAATCTAACACTAGTAAATTATGATCGCCCCGTCTCAAGTATGCATCCACAATCGTTTGTATACTTTCAATTTCCATAAATTCAATGTAGCCATGGAAGTACAGTACCGTTGGTTTTGCCTTATCGAATTTATTGTGTTTGATAATGTTTTTGGCGTCTTCAATTGCAAATTGAGTGTTCTCACTAAACCTTGTACCGTGGAAGAAGTATATTTTGGCGGTGGTTAAATCGGCCGGTGCTGATCGCAATCCCAGCCATAATCCTGCAATCGAAACGAAAAAGAAATGTTAAATAATTTATTGATTCGAAATGTATTCGAAAACATAATTTATAAGTGTGTGCGACAGGAACGCGATAAACAATTTTGTATTTAATGAATTTCCATGAAAATTTTGGCAGAATTACACTAATCGATTGATCGGTTGTTTGATAGCAAGTCACCTTATCATTATGATAACCCAAATATTTATTAATCAATCGATTCTCAGCAGTTTGATGCTTCATATATTATATTACGAGTTCGTATTTTCTTTGTTGAAAAGCGTATGAGAAAAATATTTATGGAACTTTGATCAACCTTCTAAGAGACCATTATGGAAAAGAATTTATCGGAAATTGGAAATACTTCGGCAAATATGTCTGTGTTATTATTTAATTTACTAAATAATATTTAATAAGTGAGGCAGATGAGTTTGGAGGTATATTTTATAAGAGTTTTCTGTCCTTCTGGATGCAGTGCTATTGATGCGGATAGTTCTGAGTATATAGTTGATTTGAGCTTTTTGGCATAAATCATGAATTCAAAGTTGTTAAGTAGCTGTGGACATGAATAAATCTTGGGGAACATCTAGCTTGATATTTATTCAAAAGTCATTATGGCTATTTGAGTGTGGCCTTAAGAAATATGAAAATCCTGCGAACGTGTTTAAAATTAGGATTCGCAACTGAAGGGTAAGGAGTTTAAAAATCAAAAAATCGTGAATCAAAACGACGAGCAATCAAGGATACTATTAAGATTATTGGTTACCAGTAGTCTATTTAAAAGCTAAGGCCATTTATGAAGGCGAATATATTACTCTCAGTAAAATTTAGTGTAACTCATTTCTACGGAAGCCTTATTCAACAAAATATGCAGTGAAGTTTCCTCGACTAATTTTTATTAAATTTCCCACCTTGAAATAATCAATGAAGGCAAAATCAATTGAGAAAATGTGTGCTCTTTTGCTAATTACAAATCATCTCAAACTGTGCCGGATTAAGGTTCTAATCGTACCGTGCTGATACGTGGCACTAACCAGATCAAACTGCCTAATCTGTAAACTACGGATCTCTACACAGAAGAATATTTCTTTCTCGCTTACTCGTGGGACAAAACATTGATGAAACTAGCAATACAAAAAAAGAAGAGTCGACGCTATTAAAAACCCGTAAACTTAATATTGGTGGGATGATGGCTTTAGGGCCTGATCTGGAAGGCATAGGTAATTAACGTAGGACTTGGTCATTAGGCCTGATCCGTAAGATGAATAACACGAAAACAACATAGGACTTTGGCCATCAAGCCTGGTCTTCAAGACGTGACTACAACCAAGGATGGTCCCCTCGTATCAGCTTACAAATCCAGGAAAATAGTCTGGAAAAGTCTAGGAAGAGGGTTCGTCTCTCTGTACCAAAAAGGCAGAGGTTGGGAAAAGAATCACAGAAGAATGCAAAGAGGACTAGAATGCAGGAAACTGCAAAGGATTTTCAATAAGAAGCAGAAGGGCGCTTAGTGGTTGTCAGTCACATAGCCCATGAGGACGTATATATATCGTCCAGCAATTGGAGGAACATGGAGAGGGAAATAGCCACCACTTTGTTAAAAATTATAAGGGAAAACCCAGGACCGCTCCGGCTTGCCGAGATGGAGAATAGCACAGGAATCGAGCTAGTGGTATCCTAGTGGTAGACTAGGAATACTCGCTAAAGGATATTCCTTGCAGAACTAAGGCGAGAGCTTGGATCTCAGCGGAACCCAGACACCCAAAAGAAATTCTGGAAATGCGACCAATTAGCAATTTTCAATTGCCGACCACCAACTGGAGAGTGGCCAAGTTGGAAGAGGCAAAGGCCGATTATAGATCAGGTTTTATAGGTGGAGGTTATACATTGGGAGCACTAGTACTGGTAGAGGCCACAGCTGACACTCCCTAGAGACACGAAGATGCCCACTTTGATAGGATTACTTTGTGGATCCGTGGAGGAATCACAGTCGGAGGAGGGCCTAGTAGAACAGCTATCCATATATTAGGCGCGCGTCCTTCTGTGGAACTTATTTTCCAGGTAGCTTCGAATCTGCGCAACAAAGGGCTGGGGACAGTGTAGCAGTGAAACAGTTCTCCAGCCTCGGTTATTCTTAAATATCTAATACCATAACTCAAATAGTATCCGAGTTAAATCAAAATCTCTGTATTTGACAATTCTGGAGGAAGATTTTGATGTCATTTGCATTGTTGAAACGTGGGTAACAATCCACTTTAAAACGGATTAGTATTTTCCATCATCTTATGCTGTTTTCCGGAGGGATAGGCACCTGCAAAGGGACACATATGAAAAGGGTGGTGGTATTGTAGTTGCAGTCTCCAACAAATATTCATCCAGTCCTATAACATTGGTCAATTGCGATCCCGAAATTGTTGCTGTACGTATTCATTCGTGTATGTCGTGTCATTCGAGTATGTCAGTTTATTTTTGTGGAAACTGTGTTTTTGAGTTTTGTGGAAACTGTGAAATCAAGTATCGATCCACTTCTTCAGCCGGAGGATCGTCTATTTATTTTTGGAGATTTTAACATTCCTGATATTGTATGGGAGTATGTTGATCTCAATTTGCCTCCTATTAACATGAACGATGAGATAGAAAATTACATCTCGGAAATATTTTCGTTGGGATTAAAGCAATGTAACAGTGTTATGAATAATAGCTGAAATGTGTTAGATCTGGCTTTTGTACCATTTGCTCATGAGGTGACCGTATCGACGTGTGAGAATTTGGCTGGATCGTCTAGTATTTACAACTCTCTGTTGAATATTTCTGTTATGTTTGAACGTTGTGAGTAAGTC
Source organism: Nephrotoma appendiculata (assembly GCA_947310385.1). NCBI lineage: Eukaryota > Metazoa > Arthropoda > Insecta > Diptera > Tipulidae > Nephrotoma > Nephrotoma appendiculata. The sequence continues at coordinate 41,151,890 of OX371224.1, forward strand.
AAAGAAAATGTTAATTCATGGATTTATAAATTTAAAATGGGCTATTACCATTCTTTGCAGAAATGCATTTCTGGATAGGCATGATTGGTCGTGTTTTTATGGTTGTAATAATAGGTATGGACAAAAGTTCGTGACCTTTTTCAAGGTAGATGGCTTTACTTTCATATATCTCAGTAACCATTCATCGTATCGGGCGATTCAGCAACAGTTACAACATCGGCAAAAAGTTACAACATTTTAAACATGGAAATAAATAATGAAAAAATTCGATATGTTTTACAATTTTCGCACGATTTCCTTCTGGAAATATGGATGTCAAAGATGCACTCGCCCTGGTCGACCAACCATAGGAAAAGTTGATGAAATCATACAGAAAATTGAATAAGACCGGTATATAAGATACCACAGCAATTGGTAAAGAACTAAATATTGATCACAAAACAGTTTTAATTTGAAAATGGCTTTATACAAAAAAAAAGCTTAACGATTGGGTACCCCATGAATTAACAGTTAACAATTTAATGGATCGGATTTCTATCTGCGACCAAACGGTATCAAAGCAAGGATTGACGCCAAGAAAGGTGTTGCGATGTGTTTGGTGGGATTGGAAAGGAATCGTGCATTACGAGGTGCTGGCACCGGGCCAAACGATTCTAATCTTTACTATCAGCAGCTAACAGAAGCTTTAAGACAAGCAATTCAGATAAAACGTCCAGAATTTATCAGCCAATATATTTTGGAAAATGTTATTTTTATTTGGTTGCACTTTGCTTCAATATGTTCTTTCCACGTTAGTTGTCTATCCAAGTATTAGGTATTTGCCCTTGGTTTGTTGAGGAATATATACACCGTTTAATTGTACTGGTGAGCAGGAGCGTTTGTTCAGCTAGAATATGCCATGAGTTGATTTTTTTTTGTTTTCTTGTATTCACCAGATCTTGAGCCAATCCTTAATTTTGCTCAGACGACTTCGCACTTCTCTTGAGGCTTGTCGGTAACAGGTAAGTCTGCCGTGGACAACAAATATAAAATAGGTCTCATAGCTCGTTCTTGTGCGACTCCTGCGCTTATATCATTTAGGGAAGTTGTTGCACCATGTATTGCCTTTGGAGGAGATAGTTTTCCAGAACTGAGTGAATATTCTTCGGCAGTAGCGTTTTAAGCTTGTATATTAGCCCATCGTGCCAAACTTTGCTAAATGCTTGCGCTATATCCATGAAGATACAACAGTATTGTTTTGCCTCAAAGGTCTGTCTATTGCATTTACAGTTATATGGTACCATGTTGGTTTCGGAACCCAAATTGATGGTCTGGAATGATTTGCCTTCCTTCTAACACCGGTTTCAGTTTTGTTATTAACATTTTTACAAACAGCTTTGATATTGTGGGAAGCATGCTTATTGAACGATAAGATGAGATTTGAGTTTCGTTTTTCATAGGCTTATATATCATTATCATCAAATATTTCTTCTACGTTTGAGGAATATGACTAGTTTGCATGATCGCATTAAAAATGTATAGGTTATTAGTTTTATGCATGTTTGGTAATTTCCTTATCATTTTTTCAGTTATAAGGTCAAATCCAGGCACCTTTTTTGCGCTAATGCAAGTTTTGATTGTGATCTTAACTTTCTTCTATTCAAACTTTATAGGTTTAAAGGATGAATCTTCATCTATATCTGGTGAGGTAGCACGATATTATGGTTCCTTCGTGTGGTGAAAACATCGTCTTTAGATGTGCGGCGACTTTTTCTTCATCGCTTCTCGCCCAATATTTAATTTGTAGTCTAGTCGGTGGATTCGACTTTGTAGGCCTTTTTAGGTTTTTTATTGCCTTCCACAAAAAATACTCAGTCTTCTCTGTTGCCAAGAGTTCACTTAAATAATTCTGGACGCATTGGTTTTCTTCTTACTGCAGTGCAAATTTCAGGGTTTTGATAGCTCGATTTAATTTGCATTTCAACAATGGTGATTTTGTTTGTTGCCATTGCCGTCGAATTCTCCTCTTTTCCTGGATTAATGACTGAAAATTATGTGATAATTCATAAATTTTTTCAGAATTGTTGATGATTGGTGAAGCCATTTCAGCTGATATTTCAAGTGCTTCTTTTAGCTTTTCTGCAGCCACATCAATATCTGCTGGTGTTTTTAGCGTGATATCAAGATGGCGATTTAGTTCGACTTGTTTGTTTGTCAGACGGTGTTTCGGTGTTTCTGATTTTAAGACAACAGTGCTCATTGTTACTATTATCGGTGAATGGTCAGACGTTGCCTTTGGTTAAACAGAAATCAACTAGATCAGGTACTTTCTTTTTGTCCGTGGGCCAGTAAGTAGGAAGGCCGGTAGTTAAAAATCCACGGACTGTTCCTCTATAGCTTCATAAAGTTGTTTGCCTTTAGGCGTTGTTAGTATTAAACCCCATTCAGTATGTTTGGCGAAGTAATCATAACCCCTGCAAGAGATTTATTACCCAGCTGACCAAAATAATTAAAAAACTGCATTTTTTTATAAAACTAAATGTGAGTCAAAAAAGTGTGTAGCTATCTGAACAAATTCAGGCAATTTAAATTTACATTTTCGTTTATGTTGTTCAAATTTCAACTACACTGCGCGAAATAGCTTTATGGGACAATACATTTTTTTTTTGTTAAATAGGAAAATTATCCTGCTGAAATGTCCAATTTTCACCGTACATTTCCTCCCCAAAATTTACTAAAGCGTCGTTTAATAACTACACATACTTCTCCGCGTTCATTTTATAGGAAACAAAACAAATTAAGTGAGCTTCCTTGAAAGTTGCGCAAATGACGTGTTTGAGGTGACTCACAAATATCTCGCCAATAATTCTAGCATTCATTTGGTCCATCAAAATTAAACTTATTTTCATCGCAAAATTTTAATTTCTCACAAATTCCATTCTCGCTGATTTATCGCGCGGCGGAAGTTTAGGTTTACGTACCCGTTTCTGATATTTCAGATGAACATTCTCGTTCTATTCGTCGTTTAGTGACATTCAGACGCAAGTCACGTTTTATTTGGGATGAACTCATAATTTTCTATAATTTTCCATAATTTTTTTAGGGTCCATCAAATGGCCATAGTGGCATCAATGCGAATTTGGTTTAAAAAGAGCGCCTGGCCATTCAATAAATTTTTCAGAAAGTGAACTATGGAAATTTTGTGAAATTGCACCCCCGTATCCCCATCGGAATTTCTTCAAAATTGGACTGTCGTTAACAGGCATTAGGGCCTATCAAATGAACATAGTGCATCAATGCGAATTTGGTTTAAAAAGAGCGCCTGGCCATTCAATGAATTTGCAAGAAATTGAACTATGGAAATTTTGTCAAATTACACCCCTGTATCCCCATCAAAATTTCTTCACAATTGGCAGTAGCATGGGCGTACGCGGGGGGGTTACTGGGGGTTTAAACCTCCCCCCCCCATGATTCAACAATAGAAAATGTGAATTAATTAATGAGACGACTCAAAACGTATTTACGAAACACAACGAATGAAGATAGGCTAAATGGATTAGCGTTACTTAGGTAATTATTAGGTAATTATGAAAAGAAAAAATCTTTGAACTCCAGTCTTAACTTCTATCGCTCTTTAATTGTTTCAGAAAACTGTCTTTTGCTGAATCTGCCATACATCATATTATAATTTTTTATTAACTTTTCTTGATGAATTTTTTATTAATTTTTGTTATATAATTTTTAATACATTAATTTTTCTTTAATAGTTAAGTTCTTTCTTGTATAGTTTATGTATTTATAGTGAAGTAAAATAAAATATAATATACAGTGAGTAACTTTAATATTCGGTTTTTCTATAATCTGCAGGTTTAAAATGCTTTTTGGCATTAAAATAGCAAAAATGTTAATTTTTCTTTTTCAATAATTATAATTTTATAAATTTTCAATAAACTTATATTTTTTTATTAAATAAAATTACCGTAACATTATTAATAACATTAGAAAAAAAAAGATACTACTATTTCATCGTTACTTTAATATTCGGTCAAAATCAAAAAATCGGTTATTAAAGTAAAAAATTTTAAATTAGTATTTTGTGGGATATCCTTTCTGCTTCAAAACGTGATGTAAGTGTTTTGGCATATTCTCAAAAATTTTTTTTGTAATAATCTTGGCTGATTTTGTAGACCACTCCTGTTCCAGTCTCTTTTTTAAATCAGCTACTGAAGTAATCGAGGTCTTTCGAATTTGTCGGTCTAGAGAGTCCCATATATTTTCGATGGGATTCAAGTCAGTTGATTGAGGAGGGTTTTCTATCACTTTTGGACAATTATATAATAGCCATTCTCGAACCAAATAGGACTTATGTTTAGGATCATTGTCCTGGTAAAATTTAAAAGTGAACCATATTCATAGATTTTCAGCGCTTTTCTTTAAATTTTTTCTAAGAATGTCTAAATTCATTTCTTTATTGATTGGAGCACTATCCGGAGCCAAATGGCAATTTTCTATTGAAACTGCAGCTATTATTCACTGGTGTCGCTGTACTATAAAAATTAAAACTAAATTCATCAATAAAACAAACATTTATCACCTGAAATATATTAATTGACATTTATTTTGACATGACGTTATAAACAAGAATTCATTTTGCTGCGTTTTAAATTTTTATTGTAAGATTTAGTTTCTAATGGTTTCAGGGGTTTACAAAATAAAAGCCTTCTCAAATTTCCCATGGAAATGGGTAGCGCTCCCGATAAATAAGTAGATCAAGCTATTTTTTTTATCGGTTTTTACCTAAAAAGTTGAATGAAAAATCTTAGTTTAGAGTTAAATAAATTAATTATAAGCAATAATAGAGCGCTAAATATAAGTTTTGACATATAAAATTGGCTGCTCCGGATACAGCTATCGGGCGCTAATAAAAAAACACAGCATATATTTGCTCCTATCAACAAATATTACGTCGTTCCAGCAACTGAAATCTTTCCCAATATATTCCTTGGCTAAATGGATTCAAGTTTTTTTCTGATTCGTTGATTTAAAAATGGTTTTGTTCTGGCTACGCGGCCGTTATGACCTTGCGATTTAAATGTTCTGCAGATGGTTTGTGGATGTACTGCTGTTCCCAGTTCTTTCAGCACCTCCGATGCAATTTTTTTTTTGATATCCAACGTTCATTACTTTCTGTTAATTTTTTTGGTTGGCCTTTTTGCTATTTCAAAATAATTCTCCCTTCATTTTTATATCGCCGAACGATATCGCTAACTGTACTTTTTGGTATATTCAGCCATTCTGCAATTTCCGCATACGTATGATCTTTAGCATAATGGCAAACTATTAACTTTCGTTGCGCCAATGTTGAATATTTTCCTTTAAGGTCCATACAAATTTTATTTTACAATATCACGGCCAACAGAGGAGAACTAAATAATAATTAACAAAATCCTTCAAAATATCGAAGTACCGTTATTTCACAAATAAATGCATGCACAATGGAAAAAACCGAGTATTAAAGTAACGTTAAAATAGTAGTCTATTTTGTTGTATTTTTTTTATTACAATCCTTATTTATTTATTTCATACGAAACTATTTAAATTTTATTGAAAAATAATAAAATTTTTGCTATTTTAATAACCAAAAGGCCTGAAGATTATAGAAACCTAAAGATTATAAAAAAAAACCGAATATTAAAGTTACTCACTGTATATTAGCTAGTTCTATTACGTGAAAAAAAAAAAATTATATAAAATATGTTTTCTGCAACCCCCCCGATGGTTTCATCCTGCGTACGCGCCTGTCAGCAGTAGACATAACATATCATAAACTAAAACTTTTATCTTAATATCAACTTAAAGAAGTAAATAAAATGAAGGAGAAAAATAATTTTTCTTAGGTATCGGCTAGTAACTTTCGGCTGAAAAATATTGATCAATTTTTGTCGGTAACATCCCAGCCGAAAAATGTCGATAATGTAGATACGAATTTTATGCTGAAATTTAATTATTTTTATTGCAAATTTTTATGTTGTTGTTCCTAAAAACCAACTAAAAAATTTAAAATAAGAAATTTTCATTTGAAACAATAAAAATTAATATACAAAACCTAATTTCTCTAAGTGCTGCATTACATGTTTGGAGTTAAAACGTGAAATGTATTTTTAGTAAAGTGTTTTTTAAGAAAAGGAGAATTTTTAAGATGGCACGTCATCTAATAATTATCATTTGAATGGACGATTTCTATGTTGGAAGCCCAGTAAAACTCGATTGAATATATCGCACACACAAAATTTGAAAATTTCTAAAAATTGACCGTTTAAAGTGTCATGGCTGGAAATAGATTCAAATGAAAGGTCTTATTGATGCTCACACCTGGAAAAAAATTCAGGTCGATTTCTATGTTGGAAGTTCGGGAAAACTCGATTGAATATATCGCACACACAAAATTTGAAAATTTCTAAAAATTGACCGCTTAAAGTGTCATGGCTGGAAATAGATTCAAATAAAAGGTCTTATTGATGCTCACACCTGGAAAAAAATTCAGGTCGATTTCTATGTTGGAAGTTCGGGAAAACTCAATTGAATATATCGCACACACAAAATCTATTTCCAGCCATGACACTTTAAACGGTCAATTTTTAGAAATTTTCAAATTTTGTGTGTGCGATATTTTCCAACATGCGATTTATTTATCGAAATTTTCTGACTCTTCACATGAAAATTGTCCTGAAATTTTTGAAGTTTTGCTTGGTATATACCATTGAGTTTTCTCCTTTTTAAAATAGTTTTAATTATGTTACTATAGTTAATTATAGTTTTATTGCATTTAATAAAAAAATTTAATTTAGAATAGTTTACATTGATGAACCGAAATAAACATTTTTGATTTAAAAAGTAATTACTGTTTAACACCAAAATTACGAATCTGCATTTCCGACATTTACTGACGAATAATACAAAACGTTTTTGATTCTGCATTATCGACTTTTTCGGCTGATATTTTGTTATTACAGCCGAATCTGCATTATTGAAATTTTTCGGCTGATACGTTTTAGTTGTTACAGCCGATTCTGCATTATCGACATTTTTCGGCTGAAGCGAGTCGGCTAACTTTAACAGTATTCAACATTATTGAATTTTTATTTACGGCTATCAAACCAAAGACGCAATCTCCATTATCATCTTTTTTATTTTCGACTGGCAACTCTCGGCTAACTTTAACAAGGTCATAGGTTTGAGGATTTTTTAAAAAGTTTTAGATTGTATTTTTATTTTTCCGTAGTTTAGTGGGTATCTGACGAATGGTAGCGCCAGATTATCTAAAGCATTTGATCCTTGCTCGTTTTAAAATTACTTGTGAGTAACAAAAAATTATACTTTTAATGTTAATAATAAATAACTCCTTTTTTTAATGCTATAAAACAATTTTAAAAACGCACTTGTCTCATATAGCTATTTCCCTCCACTGGCGATTGTTAAAAACAAAAAATTAATATAACGGTGTAATACGAAAAAGGGACGAAAACAAATTTTAATTTTAGCTTGTTGAGATAAATTTGACAAATTTGCCCATGTAAAATATAACCAGCGAAATGGTTTTGAATAAAACAGTACAGTTCAGAGGGCTATTGTGATTTTTTTTTTCGATTTCGTAAAATACGAAATTGTAAAGTCGATCAGCTGCGAATATTCCTATTATGAAACTTTTTTTTTTGATCGCATAATTTAAGACCATGAAGTACTATTTTGTGTTCGTTTTAGCTAAATATTAAAATATTTCAAATTAATTGTAATAAAAATAAACTAGTCAATTTTTATAAAATAATTAAGTAACTTACATTTTAAAAAGTAATTAAAGTATTTTATTTTAATAAAAAAAACCTTAGAGTAGTCGATATTTTTTGGTTTATAATAAGGCGGATTTTACGATTTTTGAATTTTACGAAATCGAAAAAATTTCATAATAGGCCCCCTGATTACTTTGTCCCATATCACTAATTCGCATAGTGTATTTTCTTCGATTGTAAGTTTTTGCAAAAAACAAAAATAAATAGAACAATTAAATTGCATATTAGAGAAGTTTAAATTAATAATTTTGTGATTAATGCGTAAAAAATTATGGTACATGTTTGATTTTAGTGGGCTATAAGTGCTGATGCAGTACTACGGTATCTGAAACATAGGGATCCTATAACTTAGCATACATTTTGCAGCATGATTAAAAATAATTTTAATTTGATTGTCAAGTTTCATAATCCAATACGAGTACATGACATTAAATATGAGACATACGTACATAATTAAATGAGTCAGCACTAATTACATTTAAATGGTAATAAATTGTGCAAACTCAAATGACTCTATATAAAAATCTAATAGGCGATCACATTGACCTCGTATGCAATTGATTTATGAAATCAAAGCAAATTAAACGATTTGACAGCATTAAGATATTGACAATCGATTGTGATTCTAAATTCAGTCATGTATTAACATTGAAAAATGCGTAAATCAACCGTATCTCTGTGTTTTGTTTATGTCATAAATTATGCACAGCTAACGCACAACTCTATTAATTTCAGTCAATGAACTGATTCACAAACTATATCGTTATTACAAACTGTAACACTTAAAATTTATCACAACACACTCTATATATATATATTTGCACAGTAAACATAATAACAGTAAAAAATTAGTTTTATATTAAGGGATGGGCACACACCGCATTTTTGGTAATGTACCAAATTTTCCGGTTCATGCCCAAATGATTTTTAAACACTCCACAACACAACACAAAAAATGTTTGTTTTTGAAAACTAATTAATGACTTGACTTACTTTTTTTATTTTTTAGCTTTTTACGATTTTCATTGGTATCATTATTATCAGTACTACCACCACTAGTTGTACTCTCAGTAGTATTTTTATCCATATATACTCGTAAAGTAAGTATATCGGTTGCGGATTGATGTGTTTATTGTAGTGTTGCCTAAATCGCGCGCAAAATCGACTGATTCGAAACGGCAACAATAATATAAAATTGATATGTTGTTGATTGGCAATGGAATTTTTAATTGAGACACAATAAAATAAAATTTTAATTTTTATTGAAATTAATTGAATTTAATTAAATTACACAATGTACAATTTTATAATGATCGTAACGTACCGTATGCACGTTCCGACTCAAGCGAAGTAAACACGAGAACTAAATATTTAATTCACATCTGTATGCATTTATAAACAAATCGTTTACTCACCTAGGTGTTGAGAACATGTTTTGATTATTAGGTTAGTGGTATGTGTTTATGAGCGATGAGATAAAAACATAAAAAAGCGCGATATAGTCGTATTAGATCGCGCAAAACAAATAGCGTGCCATATGACGTGCTCCATGCAATAACGATTTTCAAATTTTTGCTATTTTATCTGTTTTGTCTACATACGCGATGAGTCACCTGTATTTTGCAATGGATACGATATGTATATCCGAATGAATTTAAACAAAAAAAAAATTTTGATTATTCATTGTATTCAATGGCCATGACATGAAAGTGTGCTGCGTACAGCACAAATAAAAAATTGTTTCGATTTCCGGAGGATTTTCGTCTTATTGATGCGGAATTTATAATTATATTTTTTTGGAACTAGTTCAAGATTGAAACATATACAATATTTTTATTTTCAACAAAATACATTCTGCGTATAGGTGGTACCAGTAGTATAACTTTTCATATTACCGATGACAAGTCTAAATATTCCAAATATCCAATATAATTAATGCCTACATATGTATGGTATACACATCCTATCCTCACACTACGTTACCATGATGTGGAGGAAAATTGAAAATTATACGTTATATCGTTTTTCGAACAAAAAAGTTTGCCAAATTTTAATGTTTTTTGCTGTACGAGTATACAACAAAATTTGGCGTGAGTCTTGAACATATACATTGAGTATGCATATATTTACAACATGAATAATTATGTTTAATCTATGTATCTATTAGAGCATAAAATATTAGGTTGGAAATAACAGTAATTAACATATTAATGACCGTCATCAGCTATATCATAAAATGTTAGTGCTCGTTATGCAATATATTGGGATGATTTATAAAAATGAAACCACTTCCGGGATCAGTTTGAATTACACAATTAAATTTGTATCAAATTGGATATTTAGATTATGGTCTCGATTTTCGGGTGTAATCTCTATAGAAGTGGTTGTATTATTATCGAAAGATTAATTTAAATAAGCCGCAGATAAAACTAAATCAAAAATCAAACCATATAAAACAATAGAGAGGTCGGTCAAACAATTTGCTTTGGTTAGCTTACAGTGTGCTACTGGTCTATTTTATTCCACTAAAACTAGAAACAAAAATTATTGATGTGGTTGTTGTCGAGTAGGCTACCGATTCTTTTCTAATTCATGACTTCGTGGAATTCTTCGAATTCTTGGCTTTCACGACTAACATAGAAGTTACACATCTGTGGCAATTCAACAAAACCCCACTTATCTATGTTTTAGCTACTTTTCAGGGGACCAAAATTAAATTTTAACTTAATTTGTGAAAAAATTATGGGACATGGGACATAACTAAACTATTTTTGACGTATGTGAAGATAGCCCGAAAACCATCTCGAGAAAAGACTTTTCAAAAATTGGGTTGAGTCCACGCTAGAAATATTTCAGATTTAACATTTACAACCCCGAGCATTTTTTGTGCCATGCGCATCACATTCAGCTAACCTGGTCCTTCTGGATTCAGTTCAATGCCCACTTCAAGCTGTAAATTTTTTTGATACTGTCCAATGTTTATATGTATTTTTTTCTAGTTCTGTTTCAAGATGGGTAATTTTGAAAAAGAATGTGAAAACACCAACTCTGAAACCACTCTGTACGACAAGATGGGCCGTATAGAAGCTTTAAAACCCTTAATGTGTAGTTTAGGTAATACTTATGACGCTTTAGTTGAAATAGGAGATAACAAGGATAAGGACGGAATAACTAGAAATAATGCGAATAGTTTATCTCTCAAAATTATTCAATTTGAATTCATTTGTTCATTAATTATTTGGTATAATATTTTATATAAAATTAATATATTTAGTAAATATTTGCAAAGTCCTGCTATTTGTTTAACGACGGCAGTAAATTTGTTAGAGGGTACAAAACAGTTCTTGACGGACTTAAGAATTGACGGAAAATTTCAGGAGTTTATCATTCAAGCTAAAGAAATTGCTTTAAAATTAGATGTTCCACCAAATTACCCTGATGCTCCAAGACGCCCTAGTCGAAGACCTCAACTTTTTCGTACGAAGGTAGAGATGAAATTATATCCAATCCTGAACAAAAGTTTAAAGTAGAATTTTATTTTCAAATCCTTGATCGGGCTACTCAATCTGTTAGCGAAAGATTTGATCAAATTTCGGAACACAATAATATTTTAAAATTTTTGCATAATATTTCTGTGGCTTCATTAGATGCTTCTGATCTTTTAAATAGTTGTCTTTCCCTAGAAAAACATTTAACTTTCAATTCAAATTCTGATATAGTAGGATTAGATTTATCGGACGAAATTAAAATATTCCAAAGTATAGTTTTAGGAACTTTAAGCCCTATAGAATCATTAGATGTTTGAAAAGAAAGTAAACCCGATATTTCCAAATCTAGTTGTAGCTCTTAGAATTTTATTGACAATACCAGTCACAATAGCTTCCGGGGACCGTAGCTTTTCTAAATTAAAAATTATTTGCGTATTACAATAGGACAAGAAATACTAGTAGATTTAGCTAGAATATCTATAGAAAGTGAATTTCTGAACAACTTGGATTATAGTGACTTGATAGACGACTTACCCCATTTTATTTTATTATTTTTTTGTTATTGAAATTCGTTAAAAAAATGCATTGGTAATCCTCTACCTCTTGGGTAATGTGGAAACGGATTACTTACGCAAATGAACTTTTTTTTTTTTTTTTTTTTTTTTTTTTTTGAAAAAATTAACAGATACAATTATTGCTCGTTTAATACTACTATAGATATATCACCACAAAAATTGCCGAGCACATTTTTTTCTAAAGGAAGTATTAACCTGTCCAGTGGATTTAATGTCCTTTGAAGATCAATTAATACTCCCCCCCCCCCCTATGCCTCTTTTATTCACGCACAGACCCACCCACCCAAACATTGATAGATGGAATTGAAATGTTCCCATTACAATGGGGTAAACCAGTATACTGAATTCAATGGTGCTAGTCCCATTTCAAAATTAATCCCTATTTTTGAGATATCGCGAGTCAAATATTTGTTAAAATATACACTCATTTTCACGTTGATAGTTCTTGAACTATTAACATTTTGGGTTTGCTTTCTTCAGCAAAGTTGTTGCTAGACAAACAACATTGCCGAACTTTGAAAGACCGAAAACCCACAACTACATTTACATTTTATGTTAACTTTTTCTTTTTCATTTTTAGGGAAAATAATTGATTTTATGGTGATTTTTCTTAACTTTTTTAAATTTTAATTTCTGATTCGTTCGTGTCATCTTCAGGATCTTCTTCCTCTTGCAAATTCCTGTCACCCAAGTTTGTATAGGTACAGTATATAAATGTCTCACGACTCATGAGTTAAACTGTGCCCAAAATTTATACCAAGATCTTACCTAAATTTTTATTGAATTTAGTGTGCGTATGATTTTCAGTTTTTATATGTGCGAAACTTGATTTTATGTATTTCTTTAAATTTGATTATGTCATTGATGTGTTTTTTGAATCTTATTTGAAATGAGCATCCTGTTTGGCCTAAGCATGTCAACCTGCAGTTGTATTTAGCCTTGCCTGTGTATACGGATCTCTACACAGGTGGACCCATGTTTCTCTAATCAGGACCCAGAAATACTCCTAATCCCCATCATATGGCAACTAGGTTACCTAATATAAATCAGAAATGATCTAATTGAGTCAATCCCATCAACCAATATACTCGGCAATTCATGTGAGCGGAAATATGTGAGTTTGAGTGTGTAATGTGGTTTTTTATACTCTAATATCTATAAATTTAGATATTTAATTAGGATCATATGCGTATTTTTGTTAAGTAAATTAAATGTTATGTGTAAACACAACAACACGTCATTATTAAATTTATAATATTACAGCAAGAATACAGAAATATGTACTAAGATTTTCTTTAAAATACTTATGTTACTGTTTTATTATTGTACAACGTACAACACATTACATTTTTTGCAACGTAAATATTTTAAACTCATAAAAATAATAAAGAGGTTTTTAAATCAATTTTTTTATTTTCGGGATAGAGTGTAATTTTGAGATGTTTCATGCGGTTTTTTTCGGGCCAAAAGGTTTTTATCGTATTTAGCGTGGACTCAACCCAATTTTTGAAAAGTTTTTTCTCGGGGTGGTTTTCGTGCGATCTTCACATACGTTCTTAAACTGCGTTTATTGACACCTTCATGCTCTGGGTTCACCGGAAATTCCTAAAATTATGAGATAAGTGGTTTTGTTAAACGGTGTTTTCATATCTAAAGAACTTATCTCAAATAAGTTCGGAGTTCACCGTTTGCTTGAAAATTTCGATAAAAATCATGAAATTTTTCGTCTATTAAAGCAAATAGATCCAAATGGCTCTTTTTTGTCCCATTTATATTTTTCTTCCTCGATGTAAATTTTCTTTTGGAAATTGAGGAAAAGTCGTAAAAATTGATTTTTTCATTTCAAATACCATGCATTTTTGTTTTTTACCACAAGTTCCACCAAATTGAAACAAATCACGCGAGTGGCGTATTTTCGCCAAAGTTGTCTTCCTCTTTCTCCCGATTATCGCGTGATCACTGTCACATTAAATATGAATATGACCAGGAACGAAAAATATGTGGTCAATATCTAAGTTTAAACTTTTAACAGCTATTGAAAACATGGTGGCTGCAAATGAATTTTTATTTTGGTCGGCACATGAATCGCTTGATAAATGTTGATAAACACATGAAGCTATTTCATTCCCTCCTCTTGCACCAATTCCTTCATGCAAAACCACTTAACTCAGAAAGTTTGAATAATCATTCAGATAACTAAACGACTTATTTAAATTTATGCGCTACTATATTTTTTTATAATTTGACAAGGCCACTTAATTCATCAAATTAACTACGTGCCACTTTTAATTAGTATTTAGAGAAAACACTTATATCGATCTAGGTAAAAACCAAAAGCAAAATTAAATTCAAAATAAAAACTTTTTTCAAGATAAGTGTTTATTCTAAATTTATTTCTGATTTTACAATTAAACATATAATAAAATACCAACCACCTATAACAAACATAAGTGGTTTTGTTTTTTTGTTTATATCTCGGTCAAAAATAATTGGATTTTGATGGCAAATTAAAGGGAAAGCAAAACAAAAAAAACTATCGATTAGAATATAGTTCAACATAACCACTTATCTCGACCTAAGTGATTATGTTAAATTGCCACAGATCTCCTATAAGTATAGGAGTGAGGGCCTGTTCAAGCTTTTACCATGTGAACTTTATTGAACAATTTAAAATAATATTCTGATTACCTATATGAAGTTGGCCCAAAATTCTAGCCTAAAAAATGGCGGTTTTAAAAGCTGGCAACACTAATGCAAGTGTCGTAAAAAAATGAAACTATCGTGATAGAAAATATTAAGATACAAAAATGATAAATCTTTAAAAAAGTTGTATGGTTGCTAATGTAAACGAAGTTGGGTCAAAAATGTTAATCCCAAAACTATTAAGGTTCTGTAAAATATTTGCTGCATCAAGTATCTGCCAAATATTTTGTATTTTCGATATGTTAAATCAAAACTGATTCTGTTACCACAGCAAAACCGCCATATTTTAATGTCAGCCCAAAAATAAATATGTCGTAAAACTAGCAAACCCGCATGATAGACAAATCAATTCTATAAAATCAAATATAACCGAAATGAATAATACATTTCAGTTCCGTAGCAGTTTATTTGAGACTTAACTTCTGACTATAATTCGAATTTATGTTAAAGTATACATCGGCGCAATAAACGAACTAATCATTTGGTGGGGGAGGAGGTGGATCGGAAATTTAAGGGGCTCCCCTTGACATTATTAAGATGATAGAACCATTCAATGAAATATGTGTTCCGCACGACAAAGGACATCGCCGGTGTTAAGTGTTAGGACGATGTAATTGGTATCTCATGGCGAGAATGGCCCACATTTAACCACTTTGAGAACACACTGTAATCTTAATGGAAGTTGAGATTTTGGGTATTGGTCATCGGCCTTACTATGATTTTCGAGTAGTTCTGGTCTCAACCTTCGCCGGTGCAAAGTTTTAGGACGATGTACTTGGTATCTCATGGCGAAAATGGCCCATATATACTTTGAGAACACACTGTATGGAAGTTCAGATTTTGGGTATTGGCCATCGGTCTCACTATGATTTTCGAGTAGTTTTGGTCTCAACCTTTGCTAGTGCAAAGTTTCAAGGCTATATAAATGATAGTTCATGGCGAAAATTACCTTTACATAAAGCCTCTTTCAGAACGCACTATATATCGTAATGGGAGTTAAGATGTTGTGCACTGGTCAACAGTCATTCGTGGTAAAAGATCGCCAAACGTTGGCAACGACAAGGGGTGAACCCTTCAATTTTTTATAAATTTATAATTCTGTTCGTAATTCAAATTTTTTTGTGTTTTATGTTTTTTATTTTTTAATTTTTTGATAGTATTAAGATAGTAAAGATAGTCGGGTGTTGGCGACGATGAATGGAAAACCCTCTAATTTTTTATACATTCGTAAATATGTTTGTAATTCAAATTTACCAGAACAACCGACCACAAATACCCAAAATCTCAACTTTCATTAAGATATACAGTGTGATTTTAAAGTGGCTATATGTGGGCCGTTCTCGCCATGAGATACCAATTACATCGTTCTTAAACTTTGCATACCGACCAAATGGCACAGTGGTTAACGCTTTGGCGTTTGGATCGGGGAGGTACCGGGTTCGAATCCCGATAGGGGCAGGATGCAAAGGGAATTTTCATCTACAGATTACGATCTGTGATGAAATGGAACACATCTATGACCCCCTGTCGGAGTGCAAAACTCATGGGCCGACCCATCTTCCATGCCGGTATAGGCTGGCATGGAGCTTGCAATGTGCAGATGGTTATAAAAAAAATCGGACCTATAGCCGTACGTCTTCGATTTGGCAAAATTATGCGTAAAGTAAGACGGAAAAATAAACCGCGAAAGAGCAGGGAGTGCTTCGGCCCCAAAACAGATGGCATGGACTAAAAACAAAAAAAAAAAAAAAAAAAAAAACTTTGCATTGACAAAGCTTACGACCAGAACTCTTTGCAAATCATATGTATTTAGACCGATGACCAACACCCAAAATTTCAACTTACATTAATTAATTTCGGCTTACTTCAAAAATCTATAACGAAAAATATTTTTGTATTTTGGGGTGACATCAATAAAATGTTGTGACATACGATTTTTTTGGGCTGACAGTTCTTACTTGACAGAAATTATAGTTTTCGTGTTGCCGGTGCGTTTTTTTGGGTTGACATTTGGGCCAACTTCACATACATATTCTGATTGATCAAATAATATTTATCTACTGTCGAATAGAAGATTTAATAAAATACGCTTTATATGTTTTTATTGTAGCAGAAATTTTTCATAATATGTTAGCAAACAATTCTTAGGGAACGGGTCGGTAATCGAAAAAAAAAATAAAATTCCAACTGGCCTAAATTTCATTTTTTCATTAGTTTAATAGTATTTGCAGCATTTTGCAAGAATTGTGATTACTTTATTTCAAATAATTTAGTTATTATTATTTCAATTAGTTAAATTTAATTTAATTGTTCTGAAAAATTATTATTTTATTTATTTATTTAGGGTTCCTTTTTTTTGGAATACCGATCCCCTTTGAAACATTCTGTACTAAAAACTTGTGTATGGTACAGTCGGGTTGGGTACGATTTTCCCAATCCTTAATTCCAAAAACAAAATTCTAAAATCCAAACTCCAAAAAACAAAACTCCTATACAAAAATTCCAATCTACAAATTTCCAAAATAAATTCCATTTTATGCCCATGGAAATATGAAAGGCGCGCGACTTTATTTTATAATTAAGAAATCTACGACTTTAATCAACGATATCTTGTAATTTGCTAAACCCGTTAAATAACTTATTTATCAATTAGGGTACCATAAACAAGTTTGTAAGTGCAAGCTATTTTAAATCTGGCAAAAAACAAGAAACAAGTTTTTGTATTTATTTGTTGAAATCATTATTATTTTGCGTATAAATTGTTTCAATTCCAATTAAAACTAGAGTTGCGTTACAACCACATCTAAAACGTAATTACATAATATTTAATATTTACACTCAGACCTAATTACACATTATTTCTAGAATAGTTCAATTACATCTTACTTTTGGAAGTATGGAAATAAATTTAGTGACCACGAACAAGGGCACATAGCTGCGATAATAGAATAAAATATTGAGTAATTCCATGTCTGTTAATTTGGACCGAAAAAACAATCCCGAAAAGACTTTTTTTTATGTGCTATGTTTCCATGATAAATTCACATCTCAGCCCGAAAAAAAAATAAAAAAATTATCAAAATGTGAGTTTCGTCCCGAAATTTTCTTCAAGCCAGAAAAACTAATTATCAACAAAAAAATATGTTATAAACATAAAACTTTACTTCATCCCGAGAAAATCTATATAAATAAAACAAAGTCGTGTTAGTTACACCATTTATAACTCAAGAACGGCTGGACCGATTTTTATGATTTTTGTTTTGTTGGATTTGACTCCGTTCCGAATAGCATAATAACTATTAAAACATCGGAAAAATTCACCAACAAAAAATTTATCAAGAAAATTCATTTTCTCATACATTTAGTTCATTTTGTTTTTTTTTATTTTGTTCATCTCAATACAGTGGTGGTTTAGGAAAAAAGAAAAGTCGGAAAAACTCAAAAGGGATGTCCCAAAAATCTAATAAAAAAACATTTTTTTATATGAATTTTTTAGGTGTAGTTTGTATGTGACGAGTGGTGCAGTGGTTAAAGCTTCGGCGCTTGGACTGCAAGGTACTGGATACGAATCCGACTGGAGGCTGCATGCACATTTAACATTTTATTTTTTATCCAATTTTTTTTTATTTCATCTACTTATCTATTTATATAGATAAAATCTTCGTCCGAGTTACGATTTCAGTGCGAATAGTAGATTTTGACAGCTCCAAAAAAAGTTTTTTTCCTTTGCGATTTTAATATTAAATTTAATTTATTTTTGGTTTTGGTTATTTCATATTAGTTAAGTGGTTTGTGGTTTAGCATATAATATTAAAATAAGTGGTGGAATTTAGTGAAATAAGAGGTTGTGTGGTGTATGTCAATAACAATAAGAAAACAGTACTTTTTTGCGTACAATAGTACGTAATTTTTTTAGTGGTACAGAGTGTCCCAACACCGGACACCAGTTTTTTTTTTTGGTTTTTTTAATTTTTTTTTATTCTGCGGAATTCTATTTTCGATCGGGATTTTTAAACGGTAAGTTCCCTTCGAAGATGTTCACTTTGTAAGGTTATCACATTTGTGATTGTGCACACATCGATAATTGATTATGTAATTTTGGATTGTGTGATTAATTTTCCAGTATTATTTACAATGCCGCGAGCCAGAAGATCTAATCTTTCACCACGAAGCCGTAATGCAATTAGACTTCGGACTATTGCGAATCAATCCACTGCAGATGAACAAGAAATCACACGAGAAGTGCGCCGCGTTAGTATGGCCCGACTTCGCGCTTCACAAAGACAAGCACAAAGAGAGGCAGTACGTCAAATGGTTCAGTTGACAATGAGAAATCGTCGAGCTTATCGCACAGATCAACAACGAGATAATTTTCGACGCGCAAGAAGAAATCCTTCAAGTGTTGATTTGAATCGAATAGCGTTTCAATACGATTGCACAATTGACTACAACTCGCATCCTTTCGTTCGAATTGGCCCAATGGAGTTTGTGTGCGGCCATTGCGGTGCATTGAAGTTCGCTGGAGAAACGCCTGGATTGTGCTGTCTCAGTGGCAAGGTGAGATTGCCATTATTGCCTGCACCACCTGAACTGTTGCGTTCATTGCTTCGTGGCGAGACATCAGAATCACGACATTTTCTATCCAACACTCAAAGATACAACGGATGTTTCCAAATGACTTCATTTGGAGCAGACATTATCGAAGAACGCGGATTCAATCCAACATTTAAGGTCATTTCTGCTCGAGAGAGTAAACATTCATTTTCTTTTGGTGATCAAAAATCTATAATTCTGACTTCGTCTTCGACTTTACAGATTCAAGGCCAAATTCACCACCGAATTGGGTCATTGCAAACGATTGAAGATGGACAGCATAAATTCATCCAAATATACTTTATGGGCAATATGGAGGATCAACTTGATCGGCGCCAAACGATCAATACAGCAATGAAAAGGATAGTTCTGAAAGATTTGCAGCAACTACTCCATGAACATCATGCATTGGTTCGATTGTTTAAATCTGCGTTGGATCGCATGCCAAGTGACGACTGCAAAGTCGTGATCAGAGCAGATAAACGACCCGCTGGAACACACGAACGCCAATTTAATGCTCCAACAATAGATGAAGTCGCAATTGTGATTGTTGGTGAAAGCGTGGAACCGCGCGATATTGTGCTTACACGTCGCGACACTGGACAACTGCAACGAATAAATGAAACACACCGTTCATACGATACATTGCAATACCCGCTGATGTTTTGGCAAGGAGACGATGGATATCACTTCAATATCAACATGATAAATCCATTGAGCGGTGAGTACTGATATCATAATTTAGATTATGACACTAATTTTACTGATTTCATTTCAGGTGAGGAAACTAACAAGAAGGTTAGCTCGATGAATTATTATGCATATCGTTTGATGATTCGTCAAAATGCTGACAACGTTTGCTTCAGCAATATATCGTCGACATGTACGTCAAAATCGAAACAGAGCGCCTCATTTGCATTCGGTTGAACCAAGCTAAACTGCGTTCGGAGGAATATATCCATTTACGCGATGCAATCAGCACCGAAGGAGATGCAGCTAATGTTGGTCGATTGACTATTCTACCGGCGACGTACATTGGCAGCCCGCGTCATATGCATGAATATGCGCAAGATGCAATGACATATGTTCGTCATTACGGTTGTCCAGATTTATTCATCACTTTTACTTGCAATCCGAAATGGATAGAGATTGTTCAACTGTTGCTACCCGGGCAAATAACAAGTGATCGGCACGACATCATCGCACGTGTCTTCAAACAAAAAATCCGGTCGCTGATGAACTACATTGTTAGGCATTGCGTCTTTGGGGATACTCGATGTTGGATGTATTCAATTGAATGGCAGAAACGAGGCTTGCCGCATGCTCACATTCTTATTTGGTTAGCCGAAAAAATTCGACCAGACCAAATAGATGACATCATATGTGCCGAGATTCCTGATCCCGAAACCGATCCAGACCTGCATGATGTTGTAATTACGAACATGGTTCACGGTCCGTGTGGCTCCATCAATCCCCAATCACCGTGCATGGTCGACAACAAGTGTTCCAAGCGTTATCCACGAAATTTAACCGCAGAGACTATCACTGGCAATGATGGTTATCCACTGTACCGGCGTCGATCAGCCGATGATAACGGTAGAACTATCACAACGATAGTGAGAGGAAATGAGTTCGTGGTCGACAACACTTGGATTGTTCCATATTCGCCACTTCTTTCCAAAACATTCAAGGCGCATTGCAACGTGGAGTACTGCAATTCAGTGAAGTCCATAAAATACATTTGTAAATATGTCACGAAAGGTAGCGATATGGCAGTTTTTGGTGTTCAAAATCCCAATACAAACGATGAAATCACGCATTATCAAGTTGGTCGATATGTGAGCTGCAATTTGGCGATTTGGCGTATATTCTCATTCCCTATTCATGAACGTCATCCCACTGTTGTACATTTGGCGGTGCATCTGGAGAATGGTCAACGAGTTTATTTCAACTCATCGAATGTTGCTCAACGTGCTAAGACACCTCCAGCAACAACATTGACCAGTTTCTTTTCGATTTGTCAAAGTGATCCGTTTGGACGAACATTGCTCTACTCTGAGATGCCACGTTATTACACTTGGAACGCCTCATCAAAAAAATTTCAACGTCGGAAGCAAGGCGATGAGGTTCCTGATCATCCAAATGTGCGTTCTACTGATGCTCTTGGTCGCATTTACACAGTTCATCCGAAGAATGACGAATGCTTCTACTTGCGGTTGTTGCTGGTGAATATTCGTGGGCCGACATCATTTGAATCACTTCGAACTGTCAATGGTGTAGTGTGCCCAACATTTCGTGCTGCATGTCAACAGCTCAACTTGCTTGAAAACGATACTCATTGGGACATGACAATCGCTGAATCAATTATTTCTGCAACTCCAAACCAGATACGCACATTATTTGCTATCATTATTTCGACATGCTTCCCATCAAATCCACGTGAACTATGGAGCAAGTACAAGAATGACATGTCAGAAGACATTCTACATCGAATTCGTGTCAGTTTCGGAAATCCCGATCTCGAGGTGAATGAGGAGATACATAACCAGGCTTTGCTTTTGATCGAAGACATGTGTTTTCGCATGTGCGGCAGTTTGTTAGTCAAATTAGGAATGCCCACGCCATGTCGTGGAATGAACGACGCTTTCAATCGAGAATTGGAACGTGAACATGAATATGATCGAGATGCATTGAACCAATCAGTTCGAACCAATGTACCACTGTTGAACCTCCAACAGAAAGGAGTGTACGATACGTTAATGAAGGCAATTCATGATGGAAATGGTGGATTATTTTTCCTCGATGCGCCCGGTGGAACTGGGAAGACATTCCTCATGTTATTGATTTTGGCCACTGTTCGTGCGAGATCCGATATTGCTGTAGCAGTTGCTTCTTCTGGGATAGCGGCCACATTGCTAGAAGGATGCCGAACAGCTCATTCAGCGTTGAAATTACCGTTAAACCTTCAATCGGCTGAAAACCCGACATGCAACATTGCAAAACACTCAGCAATGGCGAAAGTTTTGGTAGCAAGTAAAATCATCATCTGGGATGAATGTACAATGGCGCACAAACGCGCATTGGAAGCACTCGATAGAACTATGAAAGATCTACGCAATGACTCAAGATGTTTTGGAGGCGCAATGATTCTACTTTCTGGCGATTTCCGTCAAACAATACCAGTTATTCCAAGATCGACCGCTGCTGATGAAATAAACGCTTGCCTCAAATCATCGACTCTGTGGTGTTATGTGAAGAAACTTCAGCTGACGACAAACATGCGAGTTGCATTGTTAAACGATCCATCTGCCGAAGAATTCTCCAAGCAATTGCTGACTATCGGTAATGGCCGTGTTCCGGTCGACAAATCGAACGGATTGATTTCGTTTCCTCAGAACTTTTGCATTTTTGTCTCAACGAAGGACGAGCTCATCAACAAAGTGTTCCCGAATATCATTACTAACCACAAAAATCACAATTGGGTGAACGAGTAATTCTTGCGGCAAAGAACAAAGATGTGGATCACTTAAATTTTACAATTCAAAATCTAATCGTCGGTCCACTTCATTCCTTCAAATCTATTGACTGTGTGACAAACGAAGACGAAGCAACCAACTATCCAACTGAATTTTTAAACTCATTGGATCTACCTGGCTTGCCACCGCACAATTTACAACTAAAAGTTGGCTCGATAATCATCATGCTACGAAACCTGAATCAACCAAAACTATGTAACGGAACGCGTTTGGTGGTGAGAAAACTCATGGGCAATGTAATTCACGCGACGATACTTCAAGGGAAGTTCAAAGGTGAGGAAGTTCTCATTCCGAGAATTCCGATGATCCCAACCGATATGCCATTCGAGTTTAAACGAATTCAATTTCCGATTCGTCTTGCATTCGCCATGACGATCAACAAATCACAAGGCCAATCCTTGAATGTTTGTGGCCTGAATCTAGAAAATGAATGTTTCTCTCACGGCCAATTGTACGTAGCATGTTCACGTGTCGGTAAACCATCCGCTTTATTCGTTCTCGCACCTAACAATAAAACAAAAAATGTCGTATATCACAAGGTGCTACAATGAGGGGACTCGACTCCATTGCAACTCACCCAGCAAATAGTTTAAAAGAAAGTAGTGCAATAATGCTACGCGAACCATTTCTATTCAATTCAATAAAACGAAAGCCTTGCTGCCACGTGAATTACATTCATTTCAATGTAATTAAAATATATTTCATTTTGATTTTTGTAATTTCATTGAATTTAATTAATTTGGAGTATTCATTTAATTTATTTAATCTTAATAAAAAACTCAATTTTATTAAGCTAATAACTTTAAAAAACATTTATTGATTTTGAGGCGGTACGAAGTTCGCCGGGTCAGCTAGTCTATAAATATAAAACAAAGTCGGGTTAGTTACACCATTTATAACTGAAGAACGGCTGGACCGATTTTTATGGTCTTTGTTTTGTTGGATTTGACTCCGTTCCGAATAGCATAATAACTATTAAAACATTGGAAAAATTCACCAAAAAAAAGATATCAAGAAAATTCATTTTCTCATATATTTAGTACATTTTGTTTTTTTTTATTTTGTTCGTCTCAATACAGTGGTGATTTAGGAAAAAAGAAAAGTCGGAAAAACTCAAAAGGGAAGCCCCAAAAATCTAATAAAAAAACCTTTTTTTATATGAATTTTGTAGGTGTAGTTTCTATGTGACGAGTGGTGCAGTGGTTAAAGCTTCGGCGCTTGGACCGCAAGGTACTGGATACGAATCCGACTGGAGGCTTGCATGCACATTTCTACTTTATTTTATTTTTTATCGTTTCCTCAGAACTTTTGCAATTTTGTCTCAACGAAGGACGAGCACATCAACAAAGTGTTCCCGAACAATATAACTAACCATAAAAATCACAATGGGTGAGTGAACGAGTAATTCTTGCGGCAAAGAACAAAAATGGGGATCACTTAAATTTCACAATTCAAAATCTAATCGTCGGTCCACTTCATTCCTTCAAATCTATCGACTGTGCGACAAACAAAGATGAATCAACCAACTGTCCAACTGAATTTTTAAACTCATTGGATCTGGCTGGCTTGCCCCCGCACAATGTACAACTGAAAGTTGGTGTGTTGCCGGGAATCATCATGCTACGAAACCTGAATCAACTAAAACTATATAACGGAACGATTTTTATTTTGAGAAATCTCAAGGAAAGTTCAAAGGTGAGGAAGTTCTCATTCCGAGAATTCCGATGATCCCAACCGATATGCCATTCGAGTTTAAACGAATTCAATTTCCGATTCGTCTTGCATTCGCCATGACAATTAACAATTCTCAAGGCCCATCCTTGAGTGTTTGTGGCCTGAATCTAGAAAATGAATGTTTCTCTCACGGCCAATTGTACGTAGCATGTTCACGTGTCGACATACCATCCGCTTTGTTGTCGTATATCACAAGATGTTTTACTGAAGGGAATCGACCCTATTGCAACCTACTCAGGAAATAGTTTAAAAGAAAGTAGTGCAACAATGCTACGCGAATCATTTCGAATCAATTCAATAAAACGAATTCCTTGCTGCCACGTGAATTACATTCATTTCAATGTAAGTAAAATATATTTCATTTTGATTGAATTTAATTAATTTGGAGTATTCATTTTATCCGCCCCGGAGGTCTCGGGTTCAATTCCCGGTAGTGACAAGGAAAAAATTGCACGGCTGGTTTAGGATCAATGAATTAATCACTCATTAGTCATTATCCGAAATGAAAATATGATTATTAAACCTCATTTAAGGCGGCCAAATCTCTTGATGGGGTATAGTGCCAGAGAGAGAGAGAGAGAGAGGGAGAAATTCATTTTATCTTTACAAAAAAACTCAATTTAATTAAGCTATAATAACTTTAAGCAACATTTATTGATTTTGAGGCGGTACGAAGTTTGCCGGGTCAGCTAGTATTCAATAATTACGATATCATCGGGAAAACTGGTAGAAACAATTTATGGAATCATTCTAACACTTGCGTATTAGGAATTTTCTAGCTCCAATCTCAGAAATGTCGGAATACGATCGGAAATGGCCAACGTGGTGAACGTTGTTTTACTTTAATCGATCAAAAACCGCTAAATTAAAATATGCTAAAATATTCACTCGACTGGCGATGATACTTGTAACTTATCAAAAACGGATAAATTAGAAATGATCA
This sequence comes from Nephrotoma appendiculata, assembly GCA_947310385.1. Taxonomy (NCBI): domain Eukaryota; kingdom Metazoa; phylum Arthropoda; class Insecta; order Diptera; family Tipulidae; genus Nephrotoma; species Nephrotoma appendiculata. The sequence continues at coordinate 41,177,288 of OX371224.1, forward strand.
GAAAATTTTGCTTGATCGGGAATAAAACTACCAACAACTTAGCTTATCAAAAACCAATAAACTAAATGTTGTCTAGTTATTAAATGCGATCGGAAGTGTCCGTTCGTTTTGCATAATACTGTAAGTTATGACCAAAAACGGGATATGGCAAATAAATTGAATGTATCGCTCTTTATTTTCCGTTTTTCTCAATTCTTCAACCACATCCATAAAATCGTCAGAAATATTATCATTTAAGCTTAGTTTCAGATTTTATTTTTCGAAGCAGATTTTGAGTTTTAGCAGAAACAATAGTATTGATTTTCGTTATAAAATCATTATCTTCTTCGTTGATTAGCTCCTCTCGAAACGATTCCACGGATATTAATGATAATTTTTCCTTATATACATCTCAGCTAAATCCGGAGACATGACGGAATTTTTTGTAGGGATGCACGATTGGACCACCAGAACTAAATACATTACAAATATACCTAGCAACAAAATATTGTTTACTAAGTTAAACCTTCGACAATTTGTGGTTTTGCTTTTGTGTCCACAATAAGCTCTTATTGTCAAATGACGTTGAACAGAAGTTTGGCTTAATTTGCATCTGATAGAATAGGGAAATATATGGGCCCCCTTGTAGAGCCGAATTGGCTTTAATGTAAGCCAAAACATTTTTAGGTTTAGAGGAAATAAAACCATTTTATGGTTATGGTGTTTACCACAAGGCGGTTATTTTTACTATTTTTTTTTTGTCATCTTATTGTAAAAAAAGACATTTTGCGTTTGTTTTGACAGAAAAATACCGAATCTAATTTGTTCTATTTCGTGAAAAAAACAAAATAAATTAAACATTATTAAAATGAACCAAACCGAAGAATCTAAAAACATTAAAAAAATTAAAGCCAAAAGTTGTTGCTTTCAGATTCAAAAGCTAAGCTAAGCGGGATTTGCGAAAGCAACACAGCTAAATAAACCAGAAAATTTACGATTTTTGCAAGAAGAATTATTTGTTCTTTCATGAGAAATGGCGATCAGGTAATAAATCTAGCTATAAAACCTCTTTAAAATATTTAGGAGACGCCGAATGTTGGATAATGGATGGAACTTTTTATGTTGTGCCATTCATCATGCATGAGACCACTATTTACCATTCATGGAAAAATAGAAGATAACATTGTACCCCTATAGTTTTTTGTTTGATGTGAAATGTGTTACAATGCATTTTTTTACGACCTACATAAAATAGCGACTGACTATAATTTTGGAATTTTGTCAACTGGAATTTTGAATTTTGATTTTTATGTTATGGCATTTCGTAAAATGAAATTTTTTATTTTTGTTAATTGGGATTTTGGAGATTTAGGTCAGTTGGATTTTTTTTTTTTGGATAACCGACCCGTTCCCGGTACAGTCATTAATAAATAAGCAACTATAACGGTTTTATCAAATTACAAGATACCGTTGAATAAACCTTAATAGACTTCCTAATTATAAATTCCATTTTATGCGCACGCCTTTCATATATCCATGGCATAAATGGAATTTTTTTGGAATTTTGTATATTGGAATTTTGAAATTTGGCATTTTGTATAGGAATTTTATTTTTTTGGAATTTTATTTTTAGGAATTGTTTTTATTGAAATTTTGGTTTCTGGAATTTTGTTTTTTGGAATTTTGATTTTGGAATTTCATTTTTGGAATTTTTGATTTGGCAAAATGTACCCAACCCCAATTCTTGTACAGATAGCCTTAAGAATAGGACTAGAAAAAAACCTATATGTTAAAAATTAGTATTAGGTATGGAATTCTTGCTCGAGGAATTTAATTAGTTGTTATAGGCCCACTATCAACATGTGAGTCAAGATCTCTGGTAAGGTTCTAAAATAACTATTTTCAGTTCCAAGGCAAATTTGATTCTGAAAAAAAAAAATCGCGAAATCTTTGGGACCCGGATTGGAGAATGGTATTTTAGCTCAACGGATGAGAAATTTAATTAACTACAATATTAGATGCACTATTGGAACCTGAGTCAAGATTTCTGTTAAAGAGAGTTAAGGCCCATTTTCAATTCCAAGACAAATTTAAATGTCTTCGAAAAAAAAAATCGTGAACACTTTGTGACCTGGGATGATGGTAGTTGGTATCAAATGGTATTTAGGCTTGTCAGATAACGAGTTTAATTACCTATTAGATACCCTATTGAAACCTGACTATTTCCTGTTGCAAGACAATTTTGTGTTTCTTCGAGAAAATTCGAGAACACTTTGGGACCTGAGATAGGGGATGGTATTTAGACTCATCAGAAGAGGAATTTAATTAGCTATTAGATGTACCATCGGAACTTGGGTCAAGATCTCTAATGAGGAGTGTTAATGAGCATTTTCATTTCCAAAACAAGTTTGAGTTTCTCCAAAAAAAAAATTCATGGACATTTTGAGACACTGGATAGTGTATTTAGGCTATTTAGGCTCATCAGATGAGGAATTTATTTAGCTATTAGACGCACTATTGGTTCTTGAGTCAAGATTTCTGGTAAAGGGTGCTTTAGAACAAATTTGAGTTCTTGTAAATTTTTTTTGAACACTTCGGGACTCTTGAGCACTCTAAGCTACAACACAATTCTACAATATACAATTTCAAACGCATTTATCAATATAAATGAAAAATAAACATAAATTTTAAGAGATAAAAAACATCAAATTAATTAAAAATAATATGAAAGCACATTCATTTCAAAGTAAGAAAAAGAAATTTAATATTATCTATTTCCTTAAGCCATGATTACCACCCCTCAAAAAGAATGAACGATCGGGAGTTTGTTTTAAACTCTTAGGTAGCTGATTATAAATTTTAGGTGCCACACAGGTAAAAAATCCTAACCTTATTGAGTTTTTAAGTATTTTTTACAGTTGTTAAAACTTCGGTAATAATAAAGTTCCTTTTCTATCGAAATGGATGAATTTATTTTGTTCTCTAAGATCTTTATCCTATAAATTAATTTAATGTTTCTGGGATGTTTATTTTTCAAATCAATCATTTTAGACAGAGAAAAGAAATCCATGGACGGATTTTTTTAGTTTTTAGTTTAACCTGAGAATGCTGAACTATAATATTCGGTAATATGAGCTGAAAATGTGTCGAGAAATTTATTGAATGCTTGATTTGGATCCTGTTCAGTAAACACGTGAATCGAATTCTCTAAACTCAACACTTCTTTTAACTTGGAAAGTTCAACAGGAAAAAAATTAATTGACCTATTCAATCGCTATAATTTATAATCTATAAAACTTCCGCATTTGAATTAGTTTAGAAATATTATTTAATCTCAAAAAAATGTGGTCAATAGTACTCGAAGGAGTTTCAGTAACTCTAGTAAAATCTTGAACTATAGAGATCAATCCAAATGAAGATATCATTTGAAGATACTTATTGACATTTTGATTCACAGAAAATGAATCCGAAAGATCAATATTTAAATCACCAATGATAATTTAATTTTTGGTTTTAATACGACTTAGATAAACTGTAAATTCTTCAATAAATTCTAGCACTGAACTAGAATGAAGACGATATACTCCAAAGACGCAAAAACTCTCAGAATCGATCGCCAAATTAATCCTTAATACATCAGTAGTTTTTAACGTTTTTCTAACAAAATTGAAACTTAAACCTAACCTCACATATGCTAGAATACTAATAATATAATTGTTATAGCCGCCAACCAAGTTAAAATTAGGAATGCTATAACTAGAAACTTCATCACTACCAACCAATCCAAACCTCTGAGAAAAACATAATATTTGGCAAGATAGGAGCTGAGATGTGCAAAAATTTTATCACGATTTTTTCTTAAATATTTTTTTGGATTTAAATTGAATCGTAGTACATAGGCGTGTTCTGACCCCAGATTTATAAATGGGTGCAGGTATGCGGAGGTCTCATCCATCAAAGTTTTAAGTACTTTCTCTTAGTATTTTGCATCTGCCTAAAACTGAGTGGCCAAAACTGACCAATCGTCAGTTAGATTCGGATCTGTTAAGTTTGGATATTCACCAGTCATCGATGGCAATACTCAATCAAACAGTAAAAAATGATCAGTATAAATGCTAAATCGAAATCCCAATTAAACTCGTCGATAAATCTTACGCTAAATAAATTCGGTGATTCGCTAAAGCTTTTGATAAATGTAGCACAAATTAATGATTTTGAAGAAAAAATACGACGCCTTACAGCTAATAAGACATTTCTTGATGCAAATGGCATTTTGCGAGTTGGTAGCTCACTTCAAAATACTACAATTTCGATCGACAACAAACACCAACAAATTTTGTCTGGCACGGATACGCTGACCAAGTTGCTAGTTGAATCAACATTAGTCCTCACGTGTTATATCTGTGTATTCATATCTTTTGCCACAAAAGCCGTGTATTTACAATAGCTAATGAACCTTTTCTCGGAGTCCTTTATTGCATGTCATCGTCGGTTTGTTGCACGTCGCAGAATGTGCTCAACAATTTTCTCAGACAACGCTACCAACCGCTTGTTGTTGCCTACAGAACATATTTTATACAATCGGCTCCCCTCATAATTTTGGAGGGCTCTTAGAGTCCGAGAGTATTACACAATAATTGCCCAAGTGGAAGTTTGATTAAATTCAGTCCGTTGACACGCATATCTAATGATTAATTGGATCTGAATGCTTTATTTCCAGGCCACTTTGTAATTGGATCACCGTTAACTCCATGTGAAACCATCGCTTCTTGATTTACAAACAAACAAATTCTAGATTCTGTTTCTGAGCTAGTTGGCAGGTGGAATATTTTGCGAAATTACGCCGTCGTTATAAGTAGAAAAAGCGCCAGCGCCAACATAAGTTCTAAATTGGATCGTTGGTACTTCTCCATGATGAAAACCTATCCCCATGAAATGGTGTTTAAAGGGCAAATAATAAATACCCATCTAGGTAAGGGTGGCATTCTCCGGGCAGTTTCTATTAAAACTGCACAGTCGGTAGTAAAAAGTGTAATTAAACAAATGAGTGTTCTGCATCTCGATGTAGAATAACAATATTGTCAATTTGGCCAATCCTAAATAGTACATAAATAGGTCCTTACTATTAGTTTGAGAATAAGGGGAATCAACAGGGACTGCTTTAGAATTGAAAGCACCAATAACTAGTCTGACCGTATTGTTATATACAATTTGCATCAGACAGTGTACATTTATTACCGTACCGTAAGTGTTGCATTTTTCCGAGCAGTTTAAAAATAACATTTTAATTTTTAATTAAATTATGTGGCACCTCGACTTTTGTTATCTAATACTGAGAGAACCGATTAGCCCAAAATAGCACCAATTCTAAATACGCTAAGCCTTTAGAAAGCCGAGTTGCAAACACTTCATTGACCTTCTTCAACCTCGGAACGATAATATTGGACTATAGCATATAACAGTTCGTCTCCAAAATATGTAACAATCGTAAAATTATTCTAGACTTAATCGAAATAACCTTGCTGGTTCGAGTAAAATGTTAATAGTGTCATTTTATTATAGTAAAATACCTCATAGGTGGCCAAGGTCAATCATAAAATAAATATTCATAAAATTTTAATTTTGCTTTACGACTTAAACGAAAGTCATTAACTTTTACGATACAAATATTTAATACCATTTTGCATAGATAAAAAACACACCAATACATTGCTGAATGGGATCTTGATAACGAAAACCCTAATCCGTATACGATATCATAAATTTACCACACAAATCTTAACTCGATAATCCAACATAAAAAAAAATAAAAGTTTAAGTAAATTTGTAAGATTATATAGAACAAAAATGTTATGATATCTTGATGGACGTGTTTTCGCACTTTAGCATAATATAAGAAATCCACGCGTTAACATCTCGATAAACACAAGCGCACAACAAACACCATTTGGATACACAATTTTGTAAACAAAAATAACTTATGTAATCCAAAACTATTTTGTAACTCGTCTTGTTCTTGTTGTTGTTGTCTATACACTTCCTGTTTCTTATTATAGTTCACGCTACTACTCTATGCACACAAACAAGTTTTGTGTAAAATGCTGTATCTTTAGAGACTTCGTTCGAGATTTTGCTCGTACTCGTATACATAGTAGAAAAATTACTTACTTTTTGTATTTTTTAATTTTGTATTATCCATTATGCAATTATTTTAATTCCGCTTGAATGCTTTGTACGAGCAAGTATATCAGCTGTACACTGTACACTGTGTATTCCTATATATATACCCCGAAGAACACTTTCTTTTTATCAAAATTTTTATTTTAATTAAAATGTTTTAAGCAAGAGTCTCAATACAAACAAAACCACACTAAAAATTAAATTTTCAAATGTTCAGCACACTGTCACTAAACAAATTTTTTATTGAATGTCAATAAAATTTTAATTTGATTAAAAAGATTTCGCATCAAATGATTTTAAACACCTCAAGTATAATAGATACACGTGCCTCGCGTAACAATGACAGAACACTAATGTGATTCCATCGTTTAAAATTAATTCGCTACACAAAAAATGTGTGCGACCTTTGATGAATGAAGAGGTTTAATGAGAAACGCGCGAACACGAGCAACGATTAAAAATTGTATTTGTATGTGTATATAGATTTTCGTACCGTCAAATACAGTGACCGCCAATGTTGTAATGTGCGATTGCAAGTACAGCCAGAATATTTCGAGTGTCTACTGTAAAATTATAATTGATAGGAATCTTTTCGTAAATGTGAGTTTAAATGATAACGCTAAGCTCATAATTTAAACTAATTACAAGACAATTTTCTTGCAGCATGTGATATGACAAAATAGCGTGCATGATAAATAAGTAGCTGTTATGTAAAATCTTACATGTATATTTTGTTCAGGTTAAGTGTATATTTTGCTATTTACTTTACATGCAACTTTCTCTTTTGATGAAATAAAATACATTTTGGTAGTCAACTTCTGACACCGCGCGATTTCGTATTGGCGCGATAGTATATCCGCTTTGCCCTATGCGATCTAAATTTATATTATGGTGAAGCATTAGGTGATCATATTTAATATTCAGATTAAACGTAAGTTACAGGCTCAGTTTCCATTTTTAAAATCTCTTCTTTGGCCTTGAGCAATTTTAATACAAAATGGCTGGGGGCTTCCGATGTTCAAGACCACCGATGTTCTTCCAGTTCAAAATCCACACGTCTACGTCTTGTAAACAAAAAGCCTAATATTATCCAAAACTATTTTGTAACTCGGACGAGCACCAGCTATAGATAAGTCAACAACAATTTTATCACCAAAATCAAGCAACTATTGCTTGGGTTAGAACAAATTTGGGTGATCGCGTGAGAACATTATTGAAGAAAATGATCCCCTCTGGCATGTCAGTAAGCAGGATCGTGCACACAAGCCGCAAGAATCTTGGAAATTAGTACACCAGAAGAAGAACTCCAACAATGTAGCTGCATCAGGGCGTTAAGAACACGATATACAAAATTGAAATTCTCGAATGAAAAACCAGAGTGGTAAAAAGTATATAAACACGAACGTCATTGACACATATTAACAATAGGCATAGAGCAAAGCAGAGAAGAGAAAAAGACACAAATGGCATTGAAACCCGGTAATAGCAGAATAATCGTAGCCAAGTTTCAATTCAAAAATACGAAACATATAGCCCACTGATATGCTTCAATATAGAAGACAGATGAGAAACAACCCAACGTATGATGGAAACAGTACACACGACAATATAAGGACACAGAGAAAATGATCCAGGTATAAAATAAAATACAAGGATTTTTTTAATTCAAAAAATTGGAACTTGGTAACACCGATCTGAGAACCATCATAGTTGTTAGAATGATGGAGAACGAGTCACAAACCAGCTATTCATAGAAGGCAGTATATTTCACAGAGCATAGCCAAATACTACAACATCATTAACCTGATGACGCAGACAAGTAACGAAAATAGGAGTAACCAAATAGGCGATCCCTCTCTTTGATGAACAAGAATTTACCACGTCACCACAAAAGTCGGTGCAATGAGAGAAGTGTACACAGTTTGAAATAAGCATGAACATAAATCGAAAAAAATTTAATACTGAGTGCAAAAACAGATTCGTGGCCAGGTTGTAGTGTAAGCAGAGGATAAACACAGGACTCACTAATTCTCGTATCGGTATCGGTTATTTACTCCGATAAAAGGGTATGCTGAACGTGTAAAGGCCAGCTTCTTTAGAATTTTGCGTTAGGCTAACAACATAACCTGTGAAAAACAAATTGTTACGAAACCTTAACATAAACCTCGGATAAATATGGAATTTCAACTAGAACCTCAACGTGAATTAACAACAGTCTGACTCATTATTAAATAATTAACATCACAAGTTCGTAACTCATTTCATACCTGTACAAATCATCAATCGCTACAATAAAACTGTGTGAAACTACCAAAACCCAACAAGGATATAGCAGTTATGATAGAGAATTATTTGGATTCCGTTATCTGATCGAAGGTCGTAAATTCACATTATTCACCAATCATAAACCGAGTCTACGCGTTTTACCCAGATAAAATATTGCCACAACAATCCCGATATTTGGACTAGATGGCCAGTTTACCATCAAGATACGAGTACATAGACTATCCAGAAACTATTCAATATCATTACCTGCAACCATAAACCACAAAAGCATAGTGGAAGCACGGTAAACAGGCGATGAATTAAGCAATCTTATGAAGACTAATGAAACTTTGAAATTCGTGAAAATTCCATTCATTTTCAATTGAGATTTAAGTCTACTATGACGTTTCGATCGGGAAAATCCAACTTTATATTCCGGCGAGTTTCCGCAGTTGGTATTTTAATTTGTACATAACCTACCGCACATCCAGGTATTCAACAACAATGACGTATTCAACGGATCAACAATAATGAGTTCAAAAATTGCCCAATATTGTCTAGCATGCGAAAAATCCAAAGTTATTTGTCATATTTCAAGCCAGTCTGGTGCGCACCGGTCACATGGAGCTTCAGTAAAATACACCAATACAGACATCATTAGTCCATTACTAGAATCCTTTGGACAATGTTACTGCCCAATACTCATAGACGAAGCAGCACCTTCCAAATATCAGAATAGAAAACGCTGCCATAAGTGTTCAACAGGCATGGTACTCTCGTTTCGGGGGCTTCCCACCATATATCGTGTGAAGATTTACATATAAACCACATCCGTGGAGCTCGTTTTCGGAGAACAGATCGGAATTACTAGCCAGCTACTGCAGGAAACAAAAGTGAACCCGGGCCAGACAGCATTCGGCCAACAACGTAAAAGGCACTCCGAATACATGCGACCACCTACATAATATAAACATCTGCAAGGCAATTCCAACATACTCTTGATGGAAAAATCTTATGTATAATTCTGAGACATCTAAATTCAGCATTCTTTTTAGAATAATTTTTCCTAATTCTAGTCTTCCACAGTCTTGCTATTTGTTGTTTTTGGTAAAGTCCACTTAGCTTTGAAAAATAAAATACTATAGAGGGCAATTTTGGTTTTAGCAATATTTGCTTTTGAATTTCCAGTAATGGAAAATAATTGTTCATCATAATTGGCTTTTATGTCAACAAGCGTTGCTAATAGGTATCTTAAAAGGACTCTAAAAACTCAATATTAGGATTTGAAAATAACATTCTAAAAAGAATGTTGACAACTAGATGTCTCTGAATTAAACATAAAATTTATATCATTCTCATTTATTTTGTCGTTGGATTGTAGAATTGTGATTTTGACGTCGTATCAGACACTGATGTTAGATATTATCGAGCATATGGGCTAGCTGGAAAGTGTATAAAATCATTTTCATTGCCGCTCTATGCTGTGATTGGTTTTTATTTGTGCTGGAGTTTTGTGTTCATTATATTAACCGTGCACGACGAGAATGTTATGCACGCGCTATAATGACACGTTTAGCAGCGGCCGATTGTCGTGAACAGTGCTCTTTTATACTCAATGAAAATATAATTGGTGGTTGGAATTATTGATCACCGACGTTTTGGTGATGCAGATTACCATATGCCTCTGAATTTCGAAACAAATCTGAACAATTGTTTCAAACAAAAGCGGTAAATATAATATAAACCACCTCAAGGTAATCTTTTAATGTCGCTACATTCTTTGACAGATTCATATTATAAATGAACTTTAAAGCCTGCTAGTTATGCAATTTATTCTTTATATATTTACTTTTGACCTCGTGCCTTAGAAAATGGTTTTGTTTCTTTAATTCCAGAGTCGCTGTCGTTGCATGTAGATTTGTTTGTGCAATAATGAATGTGCGAGAAGAAAGAAATTACGCCACTTACAGCATGCCAAACGAATTAATATACATACTCAAGGCGAACATGGCTGAAGGTTATTGCGAAAATAACTGCAGCATTTTGTTTGGTTAGTCTCCGCTTTAACTTCGAACTGATGTTGATTCGATTTCTCAATAACAATCATAAAAATGTTTACGGCAAATAGTGGGTGGCGGATAATATTAGTATTTAATTAATATTTCGATTGAAAGGAAATTGGTGTCGATTTTACAAGGAAGAAGTGAAATTACCAACTGAGGCTCAGTTGACAGAAATCATGGTAGCATAGAACCTGGATGTTTCATCACACTCACACACTTTTTATATTCTAAACTCAGTTTGCATATTTTTAACACGATATTTAAACTTCTTCTGGTAACATTTTTGTATCGAGTAACTCAAATAGGACACGAATGTTCTAGTTTGAATTCTATCAACATATCGTTGAAAGACTGCGTCGATAACAGTTTTTGATCGCGTTCTCGATTCAGAACGACTGCTGCACATTTTTAAATTTAATACTGTATTGAGGAATTCAATTAAAGGGAGCGCCCTGCGCCGTATTTAATGCAAAATTCACATTGAAATCCCCACTCAAAACCATTGGAATTTTATTTTAATTTTTTTTTTCAGAATCCGCGATACTTTTGGCGTATATTTTATCAAATTCTCGTGGATAAATTGAATAATATTTTCCATCGATTGTCGAATATTTTCCAATATTTTCCATCGAATAATTCAAATGTGTCATGGTCTCATCTGCTTTCGCAAGCACATATTTTTCCCATCTTTACAAACCTGAACCGATCTCTTTTCCACCACAATCAGTCTTAAGACGTGAAACTAACATGAGTTAACAACTCAATCAGAAGACAAAGAACTGATACAGATTGAACGCTTTATGCATCACACAGCAATTTGATTGAAAAAATTGGTAAAGTAGAACGAATTTACTTGCGGTGAACCTTGCCAGTGCAATTTAACTTAAACGTATAATGGGGGAGAGACGACCCATAAGCAGTTAGTGTGATGAACTTGTTGGTGTTTATATGTAATTAATAGGGTACAGTTAGGAGACATTATTGAACAATTCAATTGTCTGTCACGTAATTGAGCTATGTGTATATAGGGAGTGCAAATTTACCGATTTTTCAATTTACCGGTAAACGGTAAATTTTGTGTAAGGTCGGTAATTTATCGAAAATTTACCGGTAAATTGAATTTAAATAATAATTTGGTACTATGCTTTAGCTATTAAACTAGTGAAAAATTAATAAACCAGTGCTTGAAACAAATTAGTTTATGCCCTTTCCAATGTATACTGACATGTCATAGAAATCACTCATTTCGTGGTAAAATACGAAATATCAGGGTTAAGAAAATACCTTTTAAGATATTAATAAATTTGAAATCAACTTCATTTATTAGATTTATTTCAAAATGACCTCCTCATTTCCGTATATACATGCACGGCTCCTTTTTTTATTCTCCACGGTTGTTGTGTGAAGTAGGATTTTATATTTTTTTTTTAAAATAAGGCGCTTATCCTTTCAATTGAAATTTCTCTTGTGGGTACCTCTATTGCGTACACAAATTCCTTAGCACGTCGCCAAAATATCCAAGGGTATGAGATCTCGGGACTGTGTGGGCCAATAAATATGAAAACACCTACCGATCAGCACAACTTACAAAACTGTTAAAAACAGCTCAGATAGCTCATTCTGAACAAATTCGAGATAAATTTTTTCGGAAAGGTGTTCTGGCGCATAATATGGACCGATAAGGTTTCGACCAATAACATTAGCCCAAACATTAACGCTGAATTTCCTTTGGAAGGAATCCTGCCTTTTCTTGTGTGAATTTTGGGCTTTACTGCCCCAAAGAAGCAGATTATGTAAATTCACAATTCCTTGACGATTGAAGTTAGACTCATTTGTCCACAACATCCATAAATCTACACGGTTAAAAATAAAAGTATGAAATCTATTCTTTTCCTATCCTTCTGCGGAATAACTATACGTCCATCCTTTTCTAAGGAATATAATTATACTTCCCAAATAAATAAAATTTATACTTTCAAAATTAAAATAATTTTGTCCTAATTTTAATAAATTTTACTTTTGTCCAAAAGATAAATTTATCTATCGGACAATGATAATTTTTATTCTTTGGCCGAGTGTCAAAAGCACTCAAATATAAAAGAGAGTTTGCTCTTTGAAAATGACTAAATTTACTCTTTTTGGCGTATGCAAAATAAGTCACAAAGAATAATATTTATCTAATTAAAAGATTAAAATAAATACTAACCATTACCACATTTTATACAATTCAGGGAAAGATTTTATTCTATTTACTCATCAAATTCAACGTTTTCATAAGTGAAATTTATGTAAAAAAAGTACAAATTTTAATAAATAAAACATAGTTTTTTATTTAAAATATTAGCAATATACGAGGGTATATCAAAAAGTCTTGCAATATCATATGAAAAAAAAGAGTGAGTGAGACAACAATATATTTTTCAAAACCATTTTTTGTCGCGATGAAACTTCTAGAAGAACATTTCGATGTAAATTTTACAGTTCGTTTGTTTTTGTCAATTTAGTAACACGTGTTTTGAATTTTTCTTAAAATGGATGAAATTGAATATCGCGCCATTATTAAATTTTTCTGTAAAGATGGACGAAATGCAATTTATATATTCAACTATATATCAAAAGTTTACGGCGAATCTGCACCATCATATGCCACAGTAACAAGGTGGGTAAAATTATTCAGAAGTGGTCGGGAGTCATTAGTAGACGACAACCCCTCGGGTCGGCCAGCAGATGCTATTAGCTATGAAAACGTAATTTTGGCCGAATCTATTGTATTGGAGGACCGGCGTATTTCTATTCCAGGGTTAGCGTGGAGACTTTCCCTTTCATACGGTACCACATATACTATATTACATGACCATCTTCACATGTCGAAAGTAAGTGCGCGATGGGTTCCCCGTTTCTTGAATGCAGAACAAAAAAAAAATGCGTGTTCAAACTTCAAAGGCGATTTTAGATATGTACAAAGAAGATCCAGAAAATTTCTTGGATAACATAATAACAGGCGATGAAACATGGCTTCATCACTGGGATCCGAAATCCAAACAAGAATCGATGCAATGGATTAAACGTAGTGAACCACCACCAAAGAAATTCAAAACTCAACCGTCTGCTGGTAAGGTTTTGGCAACAATTTTTTGGGATGCTGAAGGAATTTTGATAATCTATTATATGCCACCGAAAACCACAATCACAGGCATATATTACGCAGAGGTTTTCCGAAAATTGAAAAAAGCGATCCGGGAAAAACGGCCAAGGAAAGTTAGGAAAAAAATCTTGCTTCTTCACGACAATGCACCAGTGCACAAGGTTAATATTGCTCAAGCTGCATTAAAGGACTGCGGCTTCGTGGAAATTACGCATCCACCGTACAATCTAGACTTGGCACCCAGTGACTAGTTTCTGTTTCCCAATTTGAAAAAAAATACTAGGGGGCCGGAAATTTTCCAGTGACTATGAAGTACAGTCTGTTGTAAATTAATATTTTATGGAGCAAAAGAAATCTTATTTTTTAGAGGGTTTAGGCAAGTTAATTGATCGATATGAAAAATGTATAAACCTTAAAGGAGATAATGTCGAAAAATAAAAATATTGCTGTCTCACTCACTCTTTTTTTTCATATGATATTGCAAGACTTTTTGATTTGCCCTCGTACATAATACATAATAGTTTATGAAAATTACGTAGATTATATCCTCTCCGCCCGCATATAATAATCTTCGAATTCATGAATATCCATTAGGTGAAATATCAAGCTGATTACATTCCATGTTATTAACTCGTGGTTTAGGTCCATCTAACTTGTTTTTGTCTAAATAAATTAAATATTTATAAGAAAAAATTATCAAATACATATTTGTATTATTTATTTACCCGTACATTTTCAAACAAAAGGCAATTTCCATCCGTGTTCCTGTAGTGAGATTGAGTGCGGGCTGGCTGTAGACGTATCTGTGTTTTTGTTAAGAGTAAATAAATGTTTAAAAATAAATGGCGCTAATTATAATCAAAAACTACATAAATTGTGTAGAAATAAAAACTTACCTCTTAATTCACAGCAGAACCTTTTTAAACAATCGGCAACTGATAACTAAATTTTTAAGTCGAAATTACCAGAACTAAATAAACATATTTTTACCAAAAAGATTGCTATCCCTCATTACCCCACAAAAGTAATAGAAAAGATAAAGACATAAAATTTTAAATTTTAAAAGTTTTTTGTACTGCAAAACATATTAATTTATGTTTTTAAAAGCTAAATAATTTGTTCAGATTTTTGTGCTAAACTGAATAAAAATGATAAAAATATTTTTATACTAAAAAGGACAAAATATGATTTTCACTTCAATTTTTAGTTAAATAACTATGAGATTCACCGGGCAAGTGGTAAATACCTAAGTATTAGAAACAGTTATTATCAGCCGTTTTATCATAAGTTTTCAACTTCTGGTTGGCCTACCATTATTATAAAAACGTATCTAAGAACTGTATAAGAACATGATTAGGAAAAATAGACCGTCATTAGTTCAGCAATGAAATTGAGAAAACAAACAAATTGTGCCGCAACTCCAAATAACGTGTATTAAGTTGCCCATGTAAAAATGTGTGCGACAATTTTTGTTGAGTTGAATAAAATTTGTATTTTGTTTTAAAGGTATTATTTGAGCAAAAGGTACTATACTGCCACTCAGACGCTAAGATTAGCCATCGTAACAATGAATATATTACACACACGAAACGTTCTAAAATTGTGTATTTCTCATAAACACTCGTAATATACCTTTAATTTTCGAGTTTGGTTGGTAAGAAAACCCCTAATTTCTTCATGTTTTATACGATATGTGGGGAAAATGTCTTAACTATATACAAAACGGCTCTATCAACAAAATCATATCACAATGATATCAATTTGAGCGGAGTAATAAGCTGCTGAAAGTAGGCTGAACCTGTTGTATATTGTAGTTTACGATGTTATGTTCTCACCTCATAATTGTGTTCTCCTAGCCGTTTTGTTACTTTGATTATCTAGAAAATTGAACTTGAAATGGGTTAGTTTTAAACTGGATGTCAAGAGTTACAGCTTACGTGTTATACTCATACAATATCAACAAATTGTATCTGTACATATTTACATTTCCATTTGTTCTACTCGAGGAGTCTAATTTCGAAAACCATTCGCTAAATTTTTTGAGATTGCCGTAATGATCTTTGCTGTAATGATGCAAACATTAATGCGAATCATATCATTCTTGGTTTAGTAAAAATGGAAGATAAATTGATTATTTATACATAATTATTGATTATTTATACTATATACTAATTTATACTAAAGCTTAAATTATTTTGCTTTATTTTATTCAATTTGGAATAAAATGAAACATTTTGTTAAAATCCATTAATTTTTCTAATATTTAAAATATTTTAGGTTTTAATAGATAATTATTATCATTAAGAGAACACATTTTTATTTATGTAAAGAATAACACGAAAGAATAAAATTTGTTTAAAAAAAAAGGATAAACAATAAACAAAATAAGAATAAAAACCATTTAATAAGCAAGAATAATGTTTAGCTTTACGAAAAGAATGCATTTCATCTTTCAAATTGAATAAAATTTATTCTAAATAATTTTATACTTGGGCTAAAACTAATTTTTATTCTTTCATTTTTAACCGTGTACAAAACTTCAGCCGTTTAGCATTATCACCCTATTTGTGACCTAGAACAATTAACAATTTAACAAGAACAAAGTGAAATACACGGGCACTTCCGGTGGCAGATAGTGGCATATTGACTGAACAGCACAAGGCAATTAACATCCGGTTTACTTATTTTTTAAAATCTATCAATAACTTAAAAAACATTTTCTTAACCCTGGCACAAATAACTTTGACAAAATAATATCTTGTATTTTGACCACAAAATGAGGGTTTTTTATGACATGTCAAGGCATAAACTAGAGAATTTTTTAAAGCAAAATTAATTTCAAAATAACCATAAATTTTTTTTTAAATTTATTTAGATTGTGACGTTTTTCATAATACTACACAATTTTTTGGATTTAGAAGCCCATAAGTCATTTTTCTAAAACCAATTGTATTAAATAATGAATATGAATATGAATTTAGAAAAAAATCATTACATTGTAGAATAGAATAAAAGTTATTTCGTGCCTCTACGACTACAAACACAAAAGTAACCTTTTAAAGGCGAGATTTTGGGTTATTTAACCGTTTGAGTCCCAGGGGGTATTGAAAAAAACACTGTCGAAGAATCCCAAACAGCGCAATCGCGCTTTTTCTAAATGAGAGAGGAAGATAAAATGAATGAAAAAGGCAATCTATTGCGACAAACCTATTATAAAATTACATCAAGGTGAGGTTATCAAGAAGATGGAAGAGTTTGGTTTCGAACTAATGAAACATTGAATTTTTTGTATTTAAAAAATTCGTTCGTCTCATCAGACTGCAGTGACCAAACTACAAAAATATTGAAAATAATTTGAACTAATCAAAGTATAATCACAATGCCTTAGCGAATTATAAATAAATTATATATAAATTATTTTTTAAATACAAAAAATTCAATGTTTCATTAGTTCGAAACCAAACTCTTCTATCTTATTTATAACCTCACCTTGATGTAAAAACTATCAATACTATCTGGCTATCAATCCAGAATAACCCAAAATTTCCTATTGTAAAATGTAATACTTACACTAAACAGAGCTGTGTGATGTCCTTGCTTCTGTTATCTGAGCGCGCGACTTGACAACGCGCCGTCAGTTGTCGACAATGTCCGAAATGTGTTGGGTTTTCTCGACATAAAATCTCAACACCGCGATCGCGCTGCTTGGGACTCAAACGGTTAAACAAACTTAACATATTATATTTCATTTACCGGGCTACTTAGAATATCAATTCCATGGAATGAAAGCTTCCAAATGACCCCTCCCCTTTCAATCTGCCAAAAAATGTTATCGGTTCACGCGCTCACTCTGTATAAGTTCATTTCGTTTCATTAAATAAAATTCATTATATAAATCTTCAGTAGGTATAGCTACTTTATTCTACATAATAATTAATGAGTGAATTCTACTCCTTGTATAAATCCTTTGTTCGATTAAATTTAAAATATGCTCTCCATTTTTTGAAATGAAATGCGCCTTATTATATACTAGCACTGAATTGCGCGCTATTAATTATAAATATATATTTTTACCGAAAAATCGGTAAATTTGCAAAAATTTACCGATAAATCGTAAATATATTTTATACGGTAAAAACGGTAAATCGGTAAACGGTAATGCACTCCCTATGTATAATATTTTGAGAGATGATTGACTGATATAATTAGTCGGTGGAGACCATAGTGGTGACCACCTCCGCCGGTTTTTACCCAAAGAGAATTGTGTGCGGTTTACTTTTTTTTTCTTATGCGGGCAACACTTTTTTCCTTGTGTAAGCAAATATATAGTTAAACCCACGCAATAAAACTACATGGACCAACGGGTGGTGACTATATTGGTAAAACAGGTCACAAAAACAAAAAATTATAAGGAAATATTTAATCGCGTTAACCAAATATTCTTACTTTTTCAGTAACTATGTATCGCTTACGAGAGTCATTGCGAGAAAAAAAACTGCACCATGGTTTTGATAATAAGTGTCACGCAATTATGTGTATCGGAGACAAAATTAAATTTTTTTTTTGCAAACCGCGAGCGCATGCAACCAATATTTTTTTTTGTCCGTACAATGTCCGCGAATCACATATTGTACATACATATCGAGCATCGGAGTATAATGAAAATTGTAAACAGAAGAAACACAGGTGCGATCATAAGCAAGGGATTAAACAGAACAACGTCTTGCCGGTGAAAATTTTACGGGACATATAATTAGCTCGTTGTGGACCCGCAAATTGACCAAACTTATCAAATTGCGATAATATGCGACATATTGCAGACCGAACAAAATTACTCTAGGTATAAAACTCGTATTTAAACGTCTTTTCACACTCGTTGTCAATTTAGCAGATGTGAATCGTCCGATTATTAGTGCCGAAATTCCAAGTAAATTTGACTTTGAAATTTTTGCTAAGCACTTGCATGGTTGTATTGTTTATTCAAAATTGATCTTGTTAGGGCTTATCATATAATTCCCATCAATCCTGAAGACGTTCATGAAATGGCAATCACTACTCTATTTGACTTCTTCGAATTCACCCGAATGCCATATGGATTAAGTAATGCCGTGCTAACGTTTCAGAGATATATGAACGAAGCCTTCCGCAATTTAGATTTAATTTTTTATGTATTGGCGACATTCTTGTGACATCGTAAACGCAAGAATATCTAGAACGGTATTTAGAAACTCTTTTAAAACCGCTAGACAAATTTGATGTTCACATAAAATTTAGTATGTTTTCGTCGGTAAAACTCTAGATTTTCTCAGCCACAAGATAATATGTATTGTTATTCTATCTTCTCCTGATTGATGCTATTACGGAATTGCCGGCTCCCACTACAATCAAACGCATTCAGAAATTTATTGTAGTTTCTTTCGAAACTTGCTGAAACGCTTGGACCAATTCACTCCTACTTCGGCACTGTACTGAAGAAGCCACAGACTTCCAATAACTTCTCTTGGCCCGACGAATTCCAAAACGCATTCGCGAAACTTAAAAGTGAATTAGATAATCTTACAATGCTAGCTCACCCACTGAATGACGCAAAATACAGTGTGACGGCTGATACATCGAACACTGCGTTCGAAGTGCACGGGTCGAAAAAAATCCATTTAAAAATTCCATTTTTTCATTAGTTTAATTATGCGGCATTTCGAAAAAATTCTAATTGGTTTGCAATAAACCAAATTAATTAATAAAATTAAATAATTAATTAATTTAATTGTTCTGAAAAATTATTATTTATATTTATTTTACTCAAAAATGATTCTCATTGTTTACCAGATTGATTAATGCTTATTGTTGTGATTCTAGAAAACAGGGTTGGGTTTTGTTGGAATACGGATCCCCTCTTGAAACAAGGTAATTTATACTAAAAGCTTGTGTATAGTACAGTCATTAATAAATAAGCACTGTAACGGTTTTAGCAAATTACAAGATACCGTTGAATAAACCTTAATAAATATCCTAATTACAAATTCCATTTGATGCCATGGAAATATGAAAGGCTCGCGCCTTTCAAATATCCATGGCATCAAATGGAATTTTTTGTATATTGAAATTTAGAAATTTAACATTTTGGATAAGAATTTTGCTTTCTTGGAATTTTATTTTTTGGAATTGTTTTTATAGGAATTCTTGTTTCTGGAATTTTGATTTTTGGAATTTTGATTTTGGAATTTCGTTTTTGAATACGGCAATAGTCCACCACGCTTCGGAACGTTGAACGTTCAACATTTACTTTCTGGTTCTACATGTCACGCTAGTTCCAACTTGAGACTAGTTCCGTTTAAATTTCCCGGTTACTAAATAAACTGCGCAACATCGAAGGGCACAAATCGCTCATCCACTGCAAAACAATTTTGACGAATCTTTACACAAAATTTCACATATTGCTGTCCGTGCTATTCGTAACTTGATTAAGGCTTCCTTCTTCTGCTCCAGTTTAAACAAGGTTGTTTGAACAAACCTGAAAATTGCTTATAGGATTCCTGAAAATACCATTCATTGGATCTCCAAAGTTCCAGTTGTTTTGAAGTGATCACCAGCTGAAATAGTTTATGGACAAAGCATCAAACTACCCGGTGAATTATTTTTTGAAAATCCTCTTTCACGTCAGCTTGCCATTGACACACTCATTCAACAACTTTCTACCACCAAGTTCCAAGAAAATTCAGGAAAATTCTCATTTTTAAGTAGTTTTACAGAAGATAATACTAGCTGTTTCAATGTCTGTAAATGCTGGATATAGAAAATTTATGTACAAACCTACTATGAGGAAATTATTATTACATTTTAATTATTATTACAGTTTTAGTTTAAATAAATTAATGAAATCGTGGAGTTTGTTGGAAAATGCCTGAGGTAACACAATCAAACGAATTAAGTGCAATTTCCAAATTTGGAGTGGGGTATCCTTTTTCGTTCTCATGACTCATTTGATTGTATCACCCACCCTAAAGCTGACATTTGGAAATAGTGTAATTTTACGACAAACTACGATTTCAATAATTTATCTAAACTTAAACTACCCAAACCAATAAAATTGATCTGAATTAATTATGAGAACGAAAAAGCATATCTTTCCCCTCCTTTTGGAAACAGCTTTTGACTCATTTGCTCCTGTCAACCAAGGGCTAATATTTCCACACAGTGGAATTTTGCGACAAACTCTACAATACCAGAATTTAACCAAGCTAAAACTACTCAAACCAATAAAATCGATTAGGTTTACGAGTACGAAAAAGAATATCTCCCCCTCCATTTTAAAATGACTCTTGACTCATTTCACCGTGTCAACCTAAAGCTAACATTTTCATATAGCGGAATTTCATGACATACTCTGTGATATCCAGAATTTATCTAAACTAAAACTACACACGAGATCGAAAAATAATACCACTACTTTCCGTTTAGAAAGTGCTGACTATTATCCTTAGGCTATCACTTCAATGCAGTTGAATTTTCAGACAGACTGTAGTATGATTCATTTTCTATATTATTTATATCAATGAGATCCACTGGGTTACCCACGAAATCCATTATATCAAAATCCATTTCTCTAAAATCCATTTTGACAAAATCCACTTTAGACATTAACCGCTTTTGACAAAATCCACCTTTTTCCTGTTTCCATTATCATAAAATCTATTATTGGCAAAATCCTCTTTATGCTGTGTACCTGACGCCGATTTTTTTGTCTAAATTTCCAACTAACTAAACTGATCGTTAGTTCACCTATAGGTATTGTTAGATGTCTCTAATATTTGTAAACCAAAACCTACCCGATATTTAGTTCTAAACGGCAAACTTAGTTCCGATTTAACAATTACCGATTAGAAATGTTTCGTAGAATGTTGTTTATTTTGTGCCATCTTTGAACGATTGGTATGAACTAATCATCAGTTTAGTTAGTTGGAAATTCAGATAAAAAAATCGACGTCAGGCATACAGCATGAAGTCAAAATCCAGTTTTCCAAAATCCATAAGAAATACGAATCCATCGTTGAATTTTTTATGGATTTTGGAAACTAATTAAGAACGAATTCGAAACAAGCAAAAATGGTCGATTACATGGATTTAAATTTAAATTTGTGAATATCGAAAAATAATTGTGAAATTGATTGCTCCAATTATGTTATTATGTTACTACAATTATGTACATGTGTGCATCTGTATCTGTGTCTGTGTTGATGTCTGTGTTTGTGTCTGATGTCTGTGTCTGATGTCTGTCTGATGTCTAATGGATGTGTCTGCCCATGTGTCTGTGTTTGTGTCTGATGTCTGATGTCTAGTATGTCTGATGTCTCTCTGTGTCTAATGTCTGATCTGATGTGTGATGTGTGTTGTCTGATGTTTGATATTTGACGTCTGCAGTCTGATGTTTGTGTTTGTGTCTGATGTCTATGTCTAATGTCTGGTGTCTGATGCTTGATGTCTGATGTCTGATGTGTGATGTCTATGTCTGTGTCTGACGTCTGATGTTTGACTTCTGAAGTCTGATGTCCGATTTGTGTCTGTATCTAATGTCTGATGTCTGTGTTTGATGTCTGGTGCCAGATGTCTGATGTTTGATATCTCATTCTGATGTCTGTGTCTGTGTCCGTGTCTGTGTAATTGCCCGTGTCCCTCTCTGTGTCCGTGTCGGGAAAGGCGGATTTCGTAAATAAATAATTTTGTCAATAGTGAGTTTTGGCAAAATTTGGTACGGATTTTATGGCATTATGACACTGGCTTTATTTCAGCGTATCAAAAATACAAATGAAGTGCGCAAAATAAAATGTATACAAAATATTAATAAGCGTAAGTGCGTACAATATATCTGAAATTTTGTATCAAAATTGAGCAAAAGAAGCCGTCCAACAAGCAATTTTAGCAGTTTAGAATTATACTACAATACATTTTGTTTGACATCTCCAATTTTTTTTTATAAATTACAGGCAAAACGAACATTTTTATGTGTATTCAACAAAAATATTTTAATCTAAAACTATTTGAAGTGAAGTGATAACCGTTCCAAGTAATTTGAACCAATTTTATTGGTACACAAAATGTTTGTTTACGAACAAAATGTACATGACATTTGAAAAATTGTGTTCTCTTCCATTTTAGTTGTTTCTGTCCTAGTCACTGTTTACTTTTTGCAATTAAAAAGTGCAATACTTTTTCAAGCCAGTGTTATAATACCATTAGAAAAGATAGATTTTGACAATGATAGGTTTGCTCAAAAGTGGTTTTCTTCTAAAAAGATGGATTTTAGCAATTGTGGATTTTGAGTGGGGGTTCCCGATCCACTAAAGCTCCTGTTCTGAGTTACACTTTGTATTCTTATAAGAATTCACAAATATTTTACAATTAGGTTTAATAGAACTTTTCTGTGGTCATAAGGTAAAACTGAAGTCGACTTAAACAAGAAATGAGTTACGACTGTGACTATTTTCAAAATAAAATGTTTTTTCTCACAGTAAAATTTTGTGTATTTTTGACTGTTTTTGATAAAGTTATAAAAAAACGTATTCGCCTACGACTTAGTTTCAAAAATCGACATAAGTTCGATTAAGAATACAAAAATCAGTTCTGAAATAAAAGTAACAATCTGAAACAATCTATTATTTCGTTCATTTTTAAAACAAAAATCGGAGACTAAAGTTTACATACGCGGTTATTCACAAATAATAATATTCTTTATTGTTCTTCCCCTAAAAATCACTTAGGCGATTATTGAAAATTTTATATTGTCATTTTTAATAACCTATGCTGCCGTTTTTAGCCAAAAAGCGGCAACTAAAAAAAAACGATGTTTGGTTTTTATGGCTATGGACAGGTCTAAACAAAAGGAATCGTTTGAACTTAACTAAAATGCGGTATCTTCATTAGAACATGACTAAGAAGCACTAACAAAAAAAAACTTATATCTCAAATTTAGGACATAAACCTTAAAAAATACGGAGTAACTAGAATCCAGTAAGCTGCTAGCCGCATATCAATAACTATTTAATTCCCTTATGGCATCTATTAAAAATATTAAAGCGCTTAATAAAAACTATGCAGTTCTAAAATATAAAATACGTTTTTTATGCTCGGTAAAACATAGATACGCTTCGAGTCGGTTGATTTCAAAATTAACATAAATGCTAGGCAATCCAGGTATTATCTTTCTTTTTATACTAGGCAATGCATCAGTTTCGCTAAGTAAATTATCGATACTCTCAATTTGGTGATCGGTACTCTCAACCATTTCAAAATGATATATTGTCGCCAACGTACTTTGAATTGAGATCGGTACCAATTGAAACACAATCATTAGATGTACCAAACGTTCATAGACGATCGGTACCAATGGAAACAGTGAATGAAACTGATAGTGATATTTATGATATACGACATAAGATGGAGATGGATTATTTAAGCGAATTGAGAACCGAGCGGGCAACGTTGGAGCAAAATAAATTTGATACGAATAATATAGAATCAATTGATACTGATGCATGTACATCTGAAAATCTTAATGTCACTTCCCAATCGAGTAATAAGGAACGAAGTTAAACAAAGATAGGAACTATCAGAAAAAGAAAGCGATATGACACAGCACTAGAGCTAATGATTGCAGGAATAAAAATAAAACAAAAAGTAAAACATTCCGTTCAACCACCGTGTGCATATACTTGCAAATAAAAGTGTTTGTAAAATATATCTGAAGACAGGCGTAAGAATCTTAATGAGTCATTCTAGGATTTAAAGAGCTCGGATAGAAAAACCTATACAAGTTGCATCACACATCTTGCCAACCAGTGAAGCAAAGAAACCGATTATCGCCGCCAAAAATCAATTGTTTACAATTTAAAAGATGGAAATGGTACTACCCACACAGTTTGCAAACGATTCTTTTTAAGTACCTTAGGTTTCCACCCATCGAACGATAAGCCTTTGCAAACTGCTCTAAAAAATTTCTCCAATTCGGTTGTAGCACCAAAAGACAATAGGTGTACAAAACCGCACCCCATAATAAAATTGATGATACACCAATCAGAGAATATATATTAAGATTTAATCCGAATATTTCACATTAAAGACGTGAATATGCGCCAAATCGTCTATATTTACCCAGCGATTTATCAGTCAAAACATTACATGGCGATTTTATAAAGAAAAATCCAAGTATAACATGTTCGTATGAGAAGTATTTAAATGTCGTTCGAGCCCTAAATATATCGTTTGTTAATCTGGGACACGAGGAATGCGAAAAGTGTGAGGAATTCAAATTGCACGATGACAGCCACAATGAACAAAATTTGAAGGATGATTGTGAGCATTGTGGTAGTTGGGTAAAACATATTAGAAAAGCCAAAGATTCTAGCGAAAATTGTCAAAAAGATGCTGATTTAATTGTAAATGACATCATAATTTATTCGGCGGATTTGCACAAAGTCATCATGCTGCTGTTGGTAAAAAACAAAATAATTTAGAGATAATTCCAATATTGTGGCACGAGGCGGTATCTGGATGCTCGACGGATGAACTTATATGTTCCTACTACAAGTTTCTCAATCATCATTGTGGGGGAATAATTGCTCAGCACAAAATAAAAACTGGGTATTTTTTTCATTTTTAATTTATATAGTAAATGCTGGCAAAATATCTGCTGAGACGATTACGGTCAAATATTTTGAGACAGGTCATACTTTTATGTCGACTGACTCATTTCATCATATAGAGTTGAGTTATCCATGAAAAAGATGAAAAACAAACTCTATGATTTTGAAGATTTCTGTCAAGCAGTTGGAAGTTCTGCAAAACATGTTAATGTGAAGAAAATGGCAATAGAAGATTTTTATAATTGAACTGACTATGTCTCACAATATAAATTAGCAAGAATTACACCTCGTCCATATATAAATGATATGGTGTAAGTGACGGTGCAAAGAGGTAGTCATGATTTTTTTTAAAAGACTGACCACAATAAAGACGCAATAGCAATCAACTTATAAAGTCAAAAGATTTCAAAAAAATAACATTTTACCACCACCACAAAGGAAAACTAAACCGGTTGGCATAAAACAGAAAAAACCCAATATAATTAAACAGAAAAAAATTATTTATATAGAATTTATATGTAAATTCTTTCCCCAGTTCCCTATTTCCAGGGAATTACCAGAATAGTGCCACTGGTGAGTATTTCAGTTTATTTATTAAAAACTGTTGTGTCTTATTCGAATGTGGCTTAAAGCTAATAATATTTTTTTCTCAAGATTCACCTGACACCGACCAACAATCAATAACAGAAGTGTAACAAAAAATGAAAACCCTATCAATATTGAAGTATACACTAATTTTTCGCCGATAATTCAGAATGAAACTATTATTACAACAGGAGAGGGCAGATCAGATTCTGATGTAAATGATTTTTTTGAATTCATTTCGCGGTCAAGAACGTAACGAAACGGAACATGAAGATTTTGACGATTCTGATGTAGATCCACATTACGTTCCATCACAATCTGATGAATCAAATGATTTAACGTGTGATTCCGGAATCAAGGTAATGGCCGCCGAAATTGAACATAATTTACAACACGATACTCAGCTAAGCCGAAACAATAATATTTAAGAAAAATAAAACAATATAAACAGAATCATGGCAAGCAAACCCTATGAGACAAAATCGGGCAAAATAGTTTTTGAAAGGAAATCTACACCGCTGGAAAAATTCAGAAAACTTTACCAAACTAAAATTTCATTTGAACAGCAGAAGGCTATTTTCGATAAGTACTGGAACCAGGGCCGACATGTTGTAACTATCACTATTTTCGCTTCAATGCATTTTCGATAGAATAACGGTATTTTAGAAGTAAAAATAGTTTTTCTTTCATGTAATTTTAACATTTTCATCGAAGTAGCACGGCTTTTTCGTCGAAGCGAAAATAGTGATAGTTACAACATGTCGGCCCAGTCTTATAATCAACGAATATTATTTATATCTGGATTCCTTAGAGTGGCTTATCTTTTGGGTCTTTTTGTCTAGAAGACCCAAAAGATGATTAAAAGTACAACGGCACCAAGAAATCGAAACCACACAGTTTATTATTATTTAGAAATTGGTACACAATTGATTCATATATGTCAGAGATGTTTTCTTTGTTGCTTTGGTGAGACTGCTAGTTTTTTGAAAAGTATCGTTAAAAGAAATTAAATTTGACACTTATGGATCATACTGCAGCGCCCTCAAATAAGGTTTCGAATGATAAAATAAATGCAATTAAGCAACATATTGGGTTACGATAGCCATTATACTCGTAGAGATACCAGCCAGAGTGAAAAACAGGCTTTCAAAATTTTGTAATATATTTAAAGGTAAACATTAGTAAGTTTTTTTAACTAATATTATTCTAAATCAACTGAAAATTTCATAATTTCTCTGTTATAGAAATGAATGTTAAATTCAAAGCACCAACACAACAATGTATGCCAACGTTTTATCTACAAACCTCGATATCTTTCTACAAACGCCAATTATGGACATACAATTTGACCCTGCATGATGGTGTCACAAATGTTCCTTATTGTTTCATGTGGCATGAAGCAGTAGCTGGGCGTGGTGGAAATAATATCGCGTCTTGTATCTATAAACATTTGGCAACATTACCTCAAAATATTCGATCTGTCACTCTATATAGTGATAAGTTGATAACTGTGCAGGACAGAACAAAAATTCATTTTACCTACAACAATTAACCAGAAGTTTCTAGCACCGGGTAATACTCACATGGAGTGCGATTCGGGCCATTCTGTAATAGAAAGAAGAAAGAGAAAAACTGGTGTAAAAATTCACCATCCGCGCGATTGTTATCAGTTTGTTATAACATGCGGCACTACAAAATTTTTAACGTCATCGAAATGAAGCGAGAACATTTCTTTGAGTTTTCTTTCACTCTTAACGGAATATTTATGTTGGGAAAAGTCAATCAAGATAGAAAAAAATTCATTTGGTGGGAGGTTAAATGGTTTGGGTATTTCAAAGAACACTTCGGATGTCTTGAATATAAAAAGAATATAGAAGTTTCACAACCGTTCCATTGGCAGCGTATAAAAGGAGTTAATCCTGGATAGTCAAAAATTAATCGTCTCGTTCTGGCTAATTCATTATGCAGTAGGATTTCGATTACACTAACCACTAAATACTAGTAGAGTTTGTACTCATTTTTATTTCGTTAAAAAAAGAGACACGTTAATCCGGAGGCGCGACCCGATAAAAATATGATTAAGGTAACATTTAAAAATTTTAAGTTTTTGATTTTAAATGAAATAATATTAACTCTTTATACTACTAGTTTCATATTATTTAATCGTTAACGAACCCAGTCGAATTTAGTTAACCACATTAGATCGATAAAACAAACCTCGTACATTTCATATACACACTGAATTACGTTTGTGATAAACATATTGGCCGATTTAATAATCGCAAGTCCTACATTAAACTTGACCTCAATGTTGTATAGTATATAAAACACAAATAAATCGCCTAAGGTGTATAACACTAATATTTTATAAAACATTCAATCAGATTACATCACGAATTATGTATGCCTTACAAAAATTATGTGAAATAACCTAGATTAACATACCAATTCCAGCCACAAGAACACCAAACACAATCCACCACTTCATATTAGCACACTCAAACTGACACTGATTTAAGGCTAAAATTATAAATATGAATATTACACAATAAAACTGTGATAACGATTTTTTATTTTTACAGTCCGACTTCTGATAATACGAGTACAGCAGTCATTCACAAACCAGATTCTCGTCTCAACTGAAACGAAACAGAATTCGTGTTTGTATTTGGATGTGGTTTCGTCATCTTAAAAAAATAGTTTTATGGTACACGTCACACACATTTTTTTTTTTTATGAAGTTGAGACTTGAGAGCATTAAACCATCGAATATTACACATGTATATATGTTCGTGGTGTGTCGGTCCATTTACCTGCCAACCATAGAAAAACACTAAACATTTTAACTTTCTTCACAACACTTTCAATTTTTATGATGAACTAATAAATTTCGATTTGTTTGTGTCTCATTAGCTTGCCAACTAATTCTGAACTGAATTGTAATTCAAACAGTTCTCAAAATGTATACACATATGTAATAATTGTTGCATGTTTTGATTTAACCTTTGAAAATTTACATACAATAAATAATGTAATTAGTTTTGCGCACTTTACTCTTAGATCGTTCCGTGTAATTTTATGAACCTTGACAAATATGTATTACGCGGTATAATGACCCGATCATAGTGATTTTGCAATAAGGTACTATATTTCTAAAACTGTTCTGCAATAAATATTAAATGGTATAAAGTAATTTAGCCATGGTATTTCATACCAGCCTCGCCTCTAGAGTATGGTGACTTTGCGTTCGTTTGGAGGTAGTAGTTCCCGATTAATCTATATACACAGAATTAAATTAATTAGTTTTAAATAGAAGTTTGACATTAATGTACGGTCCTTACTTTGGGCCTGCATCTATTCCCATATATGCTTGCGTCGTGCTGTTCAAATACTGCCCAAATTTATACAAGAAATGTGATCTCGCACGAACGGCATGAAACGTTTTATTTTTATTCGCTACACTTTCCGCCCAGTATTGCCACGATCGATGGTGTGAACAGTATTCCGTATCTATAAAAACATATTTGTAATTTTATTAAATGTTGCTAAACCAATAAAATAGTAAAATTTACTATCATTTTTATCAAAATATTGCCATGTAGCTACAGGACATCCAGGTTGAGTTGAGCGCCCGCCATTTGGCCAAAAATCTACAGAGCCCGTGCTAATTGGTGCCCCAAATATACCGGCATCCGTATGAATTATATCTACAAATTCAGCAACGAATCGATTGATTGGCGATACAATTGATGGATAAAAGCCAGGTGATGATGGATCCAATGCTGTAACTCTGTTAATTTTATATAATTTTTTTGATATTTCATGCACAAATTCACCAATTAATCCAGCTAATTGACCACCCAGCGAATGACCTACTAAATGAAAATTTTCGACCGGTAACCCATTCTCGTACATCCGAATAATAACATGGGCAACAACTGGTCCCAGGGCGTATGCACTGGGCGCTGCTTCGGTAAAATAATTCCCGGAGGCAAATGATCCCCAATCCAGTATTAATATATTGTGATCATCGCGTTTTAGATACGCATCCACTATTGTTTTAACACTTGTGCGGTAAGGTGTTTCCGTATATCCGTGACAGTAGAGCACCGTTTTTCTATTTCGATCAAATTTTGGATCGACTAATATATCCGTTGCTTCGGAAAGTAGGTATGTTCTATTACTAGCCCGAGTCGCTCCGTTATAAAACACGATCTTAATAGTACTGTAGTCAAATTGGGAATAAAATTCATCAATGTATGTCGCTGTAAAGAAATAATTTAATAGTTAGAAATTACACAAAATTCTATTCTAACCGTTTAGACTTACATATTGTTTTTATACTTGTGCCATTTCCAGTCACCGTAAACAGACTATGGCTGCACACTAATTATATAAAAATCGCACAAATCACTAAATCTTTTTAATAAACTCTCTCCTCTTAATGCAAAGACGCTTACCAAAAGTTGATAAAATTATAAACAGAAATATCATGTTTTACTTAAATATATATATCTAAATCGTTTCACGTTTAATTCAATACTGATGGCTTGATGCTGGGTATCTCTTTAACTAGCCGAAAATTACCATAATTTAACATATCTGGATTTTCCAAACAAATCGTTTTCGCATGGGCACATAAAATTTCACTCAAAACGTGTAAATGGAATGCTTTACCATTAATTAAATTTGAATGTTCGACTTTCAATACACCGTGAAATTCATTCAACCAACTAATTTGAATAAATTTCGTTTTTGATCGTGCAAATGGAACTCTAAAATGAGGGTTTAGTGGAGTTTTCATATAAAGCCTAAGATTTTGTTTATCCCTTTTTCAAAATATTGTTGTAAAAATCGTCTTACTGGACAAAAATTCAATTGAAGTGAAATTAAATAGAAATTGTACAATAAAAAAATTTGATGAATTTTGTCATAATTACTGTTACTCGTCAGAAGTGGCAGCACTATCACAAAAAAAATTCTGGCGGAAAATTGTTATTTATTTTGTAACTCATTTTCACAAAAGAAAACATTCCACCGGAATAAAATTTTCAAATTGGTTTTTAAATTGATTGACCTCCGACGTATACTCGGTAAATGGAATTTTGAAACTTTACAATGTTCCATCTATCTCCTAACCTCTCTTAGTTGAATAGTTGTTCTAAAGTATGTAAGTATTAGACAAAACTCTAAGAATTGATCATTATGATAACTAACTTCGCCATTTCATAACAAGTAGTTTTGAAATTTGGTTTCTGAGATTGATTTTGTTCATTCTGCACGAAAAAAAATGAATTCTAGGATGAATTTGAAGCAAATTCTTATATTCGACTCTCCATATCATAGAACTTGGCTAATTTTTAATAAATAATTGTGAAATTTCATCATCGTAGGTTTATATTTTAATTCTAAGATTTATTTTGAACAAGGTAAAAAATTTTGGCTTTGAAACTTGCAAATCTAATAAAACAAATTAAGGAATATTAGCGTTTAGAATTCGGCAAGTATAAAATTATGATTTTTTACAGCCAAATAATTAAGTCTCAGTTTCTAACCAACACCTCAAAAACAGTCACATGTAACTAATACGTAATACTGAGATTACAAGAAGATTTTGGAGAAAATTTGCCGGTTAGAAATTTCCATAAAAAATTTCTATAATTTTTTAGTTATTGCGACCGTGTAAATGAAAATTTTAACCGATAAATTTTTGCAAAATTTCCCATGTACTATATGGCCGCAGTAACTCATGCATCTAAAGTCCAAGTTCTACCCCATAAATTTTGCCCAAATTTCCCATGAAGTCTCAGTATGACCTGAGCGGCCAGTAAAACTACCATACTAATTGGTATGGTAGTTTTGAGATATGGTAGGTCCTATGGTAGTTTTGAGATATTAACCATAATTTTAATTATTTGGCCAAAACAGCAAGACCGTACTTAGCGAATTCTATTCGAATACTCTTTTAATTTGTTATTAGATTCGCAAGTTTCCAATCCAAAATTCAAATGCAGCCTTACACAACTATTTTTATATTTACCTGTACAGAAATGGACTCACTTCATAACCTAGCAGAACTTCTTCTAAAATGTATGTTTCAATCCAAAATCAATCCTCGATACGAAATTACACAAGGAATGGTTATGAAATTGCAATGTTTAGTTCAGCATCAACAGACACTAAAATTTTGTTTAAAATTCGCTTTAGAATCCTAAACAAGAACTACTAACCAAATTTCATCATAATTCGTTTAGAAACCGCTGAGATAGATGGATCATTATAAAATAACTCAAATTCCATATATCGAGTTTCTTTACTTAAGAGGTCAATCATTTTGTCCATTTAAGCAACACTTTTAAAATTGTATTCCTCTGAAAAGTTTTCTTTTGTCAAAGAGATTTACAAAAATGAATACTAAATTTCCACTGGCTATAAAATAACAGAATTTTTTTCTAAGATAGTGCTGCCACTTGTGGCTTGTAGTTGTAATCAATAATTTTCCCTGGCAAATTTTCACTGTATTATACAGCATCAATGATAGACGCTTCTCGTTTACTCCCGTACACTAAATTTATAAATCGTTGCGCAAAGTTGCCTTTGAATTTTGGAATGAAAACTTAAGCATCTAAATAGAAAATTAAGAAAGACTATTCAGAATTCGCTAAGTAAGATTTTGATTTTTAGTGGCTTGTTAATTTTTTGGTTGCAGATTAGGGAAACTATCTTAAAAACTTCCACAGGCATCTAAATTGCACGGTTGTTTTTGTAATAGCTAACATTACACTGAGACTACATGGGGAGCTACTATAATTTTCACTACAATTTTTTGAGTTTCTGCGGCCAATATCACCAAAAATCCCACAGGTAACCAATACGTACAGTTATTTGTTTTAAATAGCGAAGGTCATACTGAGTGTTCATACTAAATCCGAATGGGTAAAGTGTTTTAGTGCTAAAAGACATCAAATTCCCAATAGAATCTCATTAGAGCTCAGCTATTAGAAAACAACAGTACGTATTGGTTACCTGTTGGAGATATTAGTAGTTTCAAAATAAAACTTAATTATTTGGCCGCCTAAAATTTAAATCTTAGTTACTAATTCTACACGATAATCTCTAGTAATTTTTCCTTTAGATTCAAATGTAACTCTGCAAAACTATATCTATATTTACTTGTAAAACAGTAACTGTTCCGTTTTATCCAGGTTTCCGCTGTGGATTTTAGTGCAGAAGGTATGCCTTTCATCATTTGTAACGATTTCTTTAAATTCGTATTCTTGAAGTGTTGGTTGTAGAATTACCGGCAGCACCTAAATAGTTAATTTTTTCTTTAAGATGAATGTTCTGTTTCCAATGGACAACCTAAAATATTATTCAATTGTATTAAAAAGGTGACATTGATGTTCTGAATTTCATTGTTATTGACGTTAATGTCGTTGAATTGTTGAGTAAAATTAGGCCCTCACCCGTCTCCTCTTTGATTTGTTTGGCAAGCAAGAGGAGTCACTTATATCTATAATATTATTTTGATTGCAAATTGATTGTAATCTATTAATAGAGTTATGTACACAATGTAGAGTGATTTTAACTTGCTAACGTTTAACGTTTACAAAATCTAAAGCTTCTTCTGGGATGGCATATGGAAGAATTTTTTTCTCCAACCTTGGGTCAAGCCAACTCACCTGATAATTTATATTCTTTCTGAATTGCGTATACGTTTATCTTGCTCGAAATTATCTCGAAATCCTAGTGATCTGAATTTCCAGTGGTCCATTTTCAAGTCTTGCCAATGAAGTGAGGCGAGCGGTTGCTCTTATACGATATAGTCGCGCACCAATATAATCTGTGAAAGGATTTATCATCGTAATCTGTTAGTTCAGTATGTCATGCAATCTACTTTTCAAGTTTTGGGGGTTATCTAACTCTATTGCATGAATTATTTTGAAGTTTCCTTCTTGTATGTTTGCTTTACCCGTGTTGATGGAAATAATTTTGAGATTTAGGATAGTTAAGAATCTGAACTTCTGTATGGTAAGTATATCACTTATGGTTAATCTGTAATTATGGTAGATTTAAGATTTGACATTATTCCTATGAACTACTCTCTCTGATTCTAAGAGAACTGTCGTTATTCTATTTGCCCTAACTACTTCAAGGGCGTTCATATGTGATGGAAGAGAAATTTTCCCTAAATCACTCGTAAATTTATTATTTATATTGAAACTCAGAAAATTGAAAGCAACTGGTCATTGTTGCTTTCAATTTTTCAATAATTTAAATCAGTATCATCAAGCATGAAAATTTGTTTCTCATTTAAATCTGAAAAATTATATTTTCGAACTAAATGATAACCATCGACGAAATTCAATTACGGAAAAATTAAACAATCATGGTTACATAGTTTTCCAAAAATTGTTTAAAGAAAATACATAAATGAGACAAAACCGCCCTACATCAAATTTGAATAATCAAAATTCCATAGTTTCATTGTAGAAATCACGTTAAATCGTGCTGGGTCCAAACGGCAAAATTTCTAAACCTCTGTTTCAGAAACCACTATATATATATAGGCTCTCTTGGCCATAGATAAGGCCCTTAGTTTTCGATCATGTTCGATCCATTTAAGATGCACACGCAGCTTAAAGAAATTCTCTCATGATACTGTTTTGTCTCTTGATTGCTCTCATGTGCCTCTTTTCAGTTACAATGGAAAGTGTCTCTTTGAGAAGGATTCAAGATAGTTTGGTTTAAGTCGTATTTTTCGGCAAGTTAATTTGACGTCGTCATTTCTCCCAAGATAAGAGGACCATAACTATAGATATGTAATCTTCAATACGGATATTGATAATCGGAAGAATCCAATGATTATTACTCTCACCGTTCAACGTATGAACTGGTGTGAATTTTATCTTATTTAAACCTGTTGTTGCCAAGTTATTTTTTTTATCTATTTGTGCATCTTGAATGGGCTAAGCATAATCTAAAAATAATAGGCTAATATATATAAGTAAGACCCTATAGAAGTTTCTGGAATGGAAGCAATGAAATTTTGGCGTTCATCGTATGGGCCGGTGTGGTTTTTGATTTACTTAGCCCTGCTAATGCCAAGAGAATTTGTTCAACCTGACCAAGCCTGAGATTTTGTACGCTATTTTCATGAGAATTCTCATGAGAAGTTGTATTGTAAACATATACAAATTCACATGAGAATTTCCTGAGACTAGCGTACAAAATCACTGCTCAGGTTTTTTTTGAATAATCTGGCTGTTAACAATGAATCAATTTTTCATGAAGAAGTTAACATATTTTTCTATAGTAAATTCACAAATACTGAGACATATTTTTATATATGTATATTAAAAGTTTCATTTTCTTATTTCGACTTGTAAAATTGTTGCTAAACTTCTATTAAAGTTTTAATTTTTTTTACAAAAGATTTAAGAAAAACTGGAATGTGAGTATAGCGGGAGGTATGACAGTTTACAACGTACAAGTCTCGTAATTTATATCACTTCCAGAATATTCCCTAAAAATCTCAGAATAATTTCATGATACGAATTTCCTGAACACTTTGCACTGTTATATTTCCACTCTAATTGTGCCGTTATTGTTTACCAACACTAAAATATATGTAACCACAAATAATTTCAATAATTATTTATTAATTCACTTTTCACAATTTACTATTATTTTTAATTACTT
Source organism: Nephrotoma appendiculata (assembly GCA_947310385.1). Taxonomy (NCBI): domain Eukaryota; kingdom Metazoa; phylum Arthropoda; class Insecta; order Diptera; family Tipulidae; genus Nephrotoma; species Nephrotoma appendiculata. The sequence goes on from OX371224.1 coordinate 41,212,843, forward strand.
CACTAAACACAACTTAAAATTTTCTCGCTATATGCGTTCGCTTTTAAACTATCGCGTACTGCGTCTTAACTATGCTCGACCAGCCTCACAGATTGAATATTCCAGATTCAACATGAATATTCAGATTTAGTCATTAAACTCTTCGCCCTTGATAGACCAATCAATCTTAAATAAATGTCCCACGTCCCACCCAAATGAACAACCAACGCCGAATAGATGCCCACCAACCCAATATGCGAGATTGTAACATTAACTCCCACCTCTAGAATAGGATCCAAACTACCGCTTCTGTAGTTCAGTCCAGACAGCGTCCAAAATTCAACTTCTCTCTTGCCACCGCCTCTTGACGCCATTCAACCGTGCGGTCATCAGGTATAGTACATTTCACCTCGGCCTCATCCTCGATAACAATTCGTTTCATTCTGGGAAGTAATCTGTGACTCTCTCCTCTTCTACACTCGGCACTACCTTTTCGTACTTCTTCTTATCCATACTGCCTTTCAAGATAGAAGCCATCGACCCCATTTCCAACGTCTTCTTTGATCAGTGTTTCGTTTGTGGTCTTCTCTGCCATCGCCGAACTCTCTCAAAGTTTAGCAATTTAGTGCCTAGTCCGTCCCTTTTAATATCGCTATCACTTCTCAAAATTCCTATTCATTTGTGCATCGTTTCCATTGGTCGGTGTTTCAAGTCGATCGCCCTCAATACTGCTCTTGTTCGCCTCCGATCTCTGCAACTTCATTTACCTACCTGGAGAGATATGTTCCACATATATATTCTTAGTGGCAGTATACTCTCCTATATTTAAAAATCATGTTGATCCTTCGTGAAAAATGTATAGAATGCCGGTCGTTGCAAGGGCAATCTTTCTGTGAACTGCCAATCGTCAATCACTACTTCCGATTACTCTAGCCGCCTTGGCAATCATAACTGATAAACCACCCGCGTTGTCAATCGTCTTAGCCGGTCCCACCAAATAATTTTCAATGCCCTGGCCTATTCAACAGACTCCCATCCATCAGAAAATGGACCACTGCACTAGTATCACCTTGTTCTCACCGACTTACATTCACGTTATGACTTACTATTATGTCCAAATGTATAGCTACCATAAATACTTTTCATGCAATCAATATCCGAGAGTATCACCGCACCTGCATCGAGTTTTAAATTTTCCTTAGTCAAATTTACTAATATCATCCATGCGCATTGTCATCCAAATTCGATTTTCTCCGTCCTCACATAACTTCTGAGATTTACGATTTACTCAAGTTTACTGCACAATACTAGTTTACTGTCGTTTCTCGTTACATTGTCACTTCAAGCACCAAAATCATCGGAACAAAATCAAGGATACGAACCCTCCTGGTTCTTGTTCACTAATAAATAGTTCACTATGTGATGTCGATTTTTCATACGGTTCAGGATTCAAAATTCCGAGTTTATTTCCCTAGCAACCATACTCGATTCAAAAAAGCCCTATGGTATCTCCGCATCAATGGCATCCACTTATCATCAAAAGGCATTTCCAACATCAGGTCCGCACCATTCAAAATCAAAAAAATAGTAATTTTAAAAAAATCAGTGTGTGGTGATGATGTTGAATAGTTTAGCATTTACAAAAGTGACAAAGAATTAAATGATTTAAATAAATTTAAAAATTAAACTTTCAATTAAAAAGGCTTAACTCTGCTATACAAGGCAGTTTTACCAGAAGGTAAAAGGTCAGAAGGTCTGCGATAAGTTGTATTTTTCGCCTTAGAAATCAAGTGTGGTAAAACATATACACCCTTCCATTTTGTAATTTAAAGTACGATTATTTAGCATAAAATAATACATAAGTATTTGAAACATTTTGAATTATTTATAAATTTCTCTAATTCAGAGTGGGCCTAAAGTCACACATATGTGTCAAATTTGAATAAATTTTTTTGTTAATTTAATTATTTTATTATATTTTTGTTTATAAAATAATTTGAATTTTGTACGTTTAAATTTTTAGTTTTAAAAATAATGTCTGAAATATGACTACCATTTTCGTATATGCACAATTGGGCTCGATGTTTCAATTCTAGCTGCTTCATATTCAGAGGCTTATTAGCATACGCAGCCGATCTTCGAGGAAATCTCATCGAAAAAAAACGAACACGATCAAAGTGGGTGAACCATGGTCAATTATAAATTCTGAATTTCTTGAGATAATTCGTTCTCAAAAAATTTCTCTTAGAACGGAGATTATTGAAAGAACCGTGTGGGCGGTGGCTCTATCCTGCTGAAACTAAATACATGTTGTGAAGAACTTGAAGGTTTGCAGTAATCTAAAATCTGGCATTCAATTTATTCACATTAAAATGAAAATGCGCTGCATCATTCATAATTAGACAAAACTAGTGTCAGTTACACTAGTGTCACGATACACCGAGAATTCTGGTGAACTTTTCGCATCATATTGGTTAAGAAATGGCCGAGTTCCATCCCACATGGCCATATTCCGGAACTTCTTCCAAAAATCATTTAGCAATCTCATTTCCGACCAACATACCCAATCCCATCACAATCGGTTAAGAAATTACCGAGTTCCGCCCCAGGTGGCCATATTCCAGAACTCCGTCCAAAAATCATTGGATCTTGGAACTCCTTCAAAGAACCCCATTTCCTGTTCACAGCACTTCCTTGAAATATAAAGAAAACCACAAAAAAATCGGTACAACATATCAAGTACAATACAACAATTCTCTGATTCTGATGCAACCGCAAACTTCTCTCTCTCTCCCTCTGTCACTATATCTCATCAAGGCATTTGGCCGCCTCAAATGAGGTTTCATACTTATATTTCCATTTCGGATAATGAGTGATTAATTCATTGATGCTAAACCAGCCGTGAACAAGCGGACGGTCGCTGGAGCAAGCATGCTGACCACTTTGCCACCAGGCGGTCGCAAACTTGCCTTCTACAAATAAGTTATCATAATTATACTGGTAAAAACTACTCGGAATTAACCTGTAATATGAAAGGAAAATTTAGATTATTATAAATTAAATTTCCATTCTACAATGAGGCTGCGGGCCAATAGTCGAGTAAAAGTCAATTTTAAGTAAATTTTTCGATTTTTCGGTAAATTCATTTATTTTTCAAAAACTCTATGGCAAACTGATCGAAAAATCTGTTTCAAATCCAATTTTTACCATAGTAAACGATTTACCCGAGTATTGGCCCGCAGCTTTTAGTATAAATAATTTTTTCGGTAAACTCAATTATTTTTGAAAAACTATGGTAAACTGATCGAAAAATCTGTACTAAAAACGATTTTTACCGTAGTAAACGATTTACCCGTAGATTGGTACGCAGCCTATGTACTAGATTAATTAAGACTCAAGAGAAAAAATTGTACTATTAATTATAGCAAATTAAGTTTTAATGTTCAAATTTAGAGGTCACATTATTATTAAGACAAAAAAATTGTATAACAGAAAATTGTAAAAAATAAAAAAGTTCTTGTTAAAAACACCGCGAACGTGTGAGCACCTAAAATTTATTAAGTATAAATTCATTGTGATAAAAATATTGGAAACCACCCCTCATTTTTACATCTATATCCTGGGTCGCGACATTGCGGTTTTGAGAAAACACGAAAACGGGTTCAGTGGTATCATTTCTATCAAAAATACCTAATCCCATCATAATCGGTTAAGAAATTACAGAGTTCCACCCCCAGATTAAAGATCATTTAATAATTCCATTTCAATCCTACATAACCCCATCAAAATCGGTTAGGAAATGGCCGAGTTCCGCTCCAGATGGCCTTATTTCAGAATTTATTCCAAAATTCATTTAAGAAATCCATTTCCATCCAACAAATTTAATCCCATCATAATCAGTGAAGAAATTACAGAGTTCCACTCTAGAAACCCATATTCCAGAACTTCCAAAAATAATTTGTTAATCTCATTTCCGATCTACATATCCAATCTCATCATAATCGGTTAAGAAAATACAACCGGCGAAAATTAAAATGGTGGTGATTTGGTTGGGTGCATCTCTGGTCGTGAAATAATTTCAATACGCTTCTTTAGTTAAATTTTGTATTTTTGAACACGGTTCTATTAGCAAAATCTGAAACTGAACATGCGTGACCTTTGCCCCATCTAAATCATCACAAATTCCACTAAATTTAATTAATCTATTCAACACAAGATATCAGTTTACATAACCAAACGAAATCATATCTAATTAAGAAATGAGTCATAGACGGTTAATTTCATTGCAAATTGCTTATAACTATTTTTAAACAAGCTAACGAACAGCAAAGTTATATCGAAAAAATATTATTCAAACCAGAAAGCTGTGTGCTCCAAACAACTAATGAAGTTTGTAGCTTCCACTAGTGAGTCATAGGTGGTGGACAAAAGGTATATTTACGAGATCGTTTCGATACATTTTTAATTTATTTATTGAATTTTATGGTGACATATGACCTACCAACTTGAATATTAATTTTGTTCAATTACATAAGAATTATATTTCTAAAATTAATTACATCATTTCTCGAAATTGATTTTCAAACGACATTTCATAAATTGTTTTGACATTTATAAAGTTTACGGTTAACAAGAAAAGTTCAAATATGTTTCGCCTAAATGGTTACTATATAAAAGCAAATTCATATTTGTTTTAAGTGTCACATAAAAAATTTACTATACCCAGAAAAGCTTATTGATATTAATATTCGTTAATATAAAATATGGAGAAGAAAGCGTCTGAAATATATTTTAAATTTTAAAATCTAAAATTCAGATTCAGTTTATAGTCTAGCAACTTAACATATTAATTTTGATAGCGCAATATACAATGAAAAACACTCCATTTGGTAAAATCGTGGAAATGGGGAAAATGCCTTAGGTGCACGAAAAAAATGTGTCAAGACCATACACATCTCACCGTGTTCATGACTTTGATACAATATTTACCATTAAACAACAATATTAAATCGAATATTTTTCACAAAACCGAACACGTTACCAATCTTGTTTTTCTTGATTTTTCTTAAGAATTCGATTTATTAAAGAAGTAAACACTAAACGTTATAAAGGTGTATACATATTATATTTTTATGGGTCAACATACTTTGTCTTATGTACTTTAATGCGCATAAATATTTTATGTATTGAGCTAATTAAATTGATTTCCCGCTCAAATTAAATTTTAACTTGTATGCATAGGAAGTGAATGCGCACCGTCTGTTGATTACAAACTTGCGGTAACTAGTTTTTTGCATATACTTGAGTTTATATAACACGCCATTGAAGACGTCTCCCTGTCAATGATGCTTTGAATATACATAACATTAAAATGAAATACAATTAATTTTGGAAATGTTTATCTGCTTTCACCTTTCTTCACGGTTCAATGAAGTTGTAATTGTATTTTTGCCGCTGTACCAATCTGTATCAATCCAAAAGCCAGTGGAATGGATGTTAATCGTTTATGAATGTATAAAATCGAAAGTGAAATAATTTATTTTTTGCATTTTGGGATTGTACGTAGGTACTTGTTGGTTGAAAAGGGAAATTATATTTTATCGATTGGACTTTCTTTTATATATATACGAGTATTGCTATAAAGAGCTTAAATTGATTATTCATCAATACATTTTGATTTTTAATTACCTATTTATGCTGTATGTGCTAACTCCTTATGTAAATAACAAGCAGTGGTCCAGCCGTAGCCACAATTATTCGCAAGTAGAGTGTGACCAAACCAAAATCGTGTTAAATTTTTTGGTACACTGCAATCGCCTTTTGTTCGTACATAATACGATTGATATGGTGACCAGTTTTTATGTGGATGTTATATACTTATATATTTTATGTACAATGAAAGGTATGTTTTTAGCATTGAGGAAAGTAATTCAAATATGTCACAATCTTGTCGCTCATCATAATTTTGTGGTTATTTCTGGCCTCTGTGCAAATTTATTTAATTTATTTTAAGGTTGGAAGAATGTTGCATATGATTTTTTACCATGTGCTGTACTATTTATTGTCTTAATTTTAATTTACTTTTGTGGTTTTTAACTACTTGTGTTTGTGGTGTGGTTTTGTAACAATGGAAAATTTAGTTTGAGCTGTGGTAGTCCTAGTCCATCATTCTGGTAATTAGACATTATATGGTTTATACATATCTGGATATGATCCAGATCACGCATAGAAAAAAAGAAGCAAAGGGAACGCTAGTAGTGGAAACGATATGAATAATTGCAAGGTTTTAGGTATTTGCCACCACATTTAAATTATTATGTTCCATTAGACAATGTAACAAAGATGTTGTTTCACCTAATGTCACAGTTAAGGTAATTTATATTCTTAAAATAATATAACTATCGAACCACAAACGCTAATTAGTAAGAGTATTAAAGATAAAACAAACCAATTACAAGGTAGTTGGCATCAAGGGTAATTGTTTTAACAACCAATGAACATGAAAATTTGAAACGGACATTAATATGATTTTTTTAATAGTTAGCTGAAACTGACGGCAGCGAAACCTTAAAGGTAAAGATCATTCACCATTAAATGCAAAAAAATGAAATCAGAATGTCTTCTCAAAATTTTAGTTTAAATTGATTTGTTATTGTCAGTAATTGAAGCCGAGGAGTTCAACAATTTTAGTTTAGTTGAAAACCAGATTAAAAATTGAATTCAAATCATCTAGTAAGATAAATTGTCATAAAAAAATGCTATGGTCGGAACTTCACGTGGTAATTAGAAATTCCGTTTAAAAAAAGGTAAATCCTGAACTTTCAGAGAAAAATGGGAAACAAAGAAAAATTCATCGTGACAATGGGACCTGTTTTAGAAATTCTTCATGATACACAATGGAACGGCAATAATTTTGATTCTTCATTAATTTTTTAAACATTTAGTTTTTTAAATATTATGTTATATTACATTCTAATTATATTTTGTAAACCAAAGGATTGATAATTTGTCACCAGTGCCAAACGAGTGAGTTTGTGAACTAAAGGCTGGTAGCAAAAACAAAATTATTGCATGCTACATGATTATTTTATATTTTATTTTATCTATTCTGAGATATTCTGAAAGATATTCTGAAAGATCTAACCACCGTCAAAAAGGTGGATTTATTAACTAAAGGACCGATCGCAAAATTGTTGCTTTTTATAAGACCTTTCAAACGATATGTTACATGATTTTATTGAAATTAGCTGAATGTAACAGCTTCCAGCTCCCCAACGGTAGGTTTGCTTGTTGTCTTGCATACAGATTTATGTCTAATTCAGGAACCTTATCTTCTTGATGGCTCTGTTTCTAGATTCGATCTATTTGTTGGCATACTATTTTGAAAGGGTTCTGCCGTTAAAACTAAAAGTTTCATTTTTATTTCTCATAATATTAGTGCAATGCTTATTCATGACTGCAACTTAACTAACGTTGTGGCCGTGCTCGTTAGCATCGAATCTCTGAATTTATGCAAAACACTAGCGATAGCATCTGTCGATCTACCTTATGACTCCATTTCACCTCTGACTTCGGTAAAATTTACAAATCTTGCCTTCTGGAACCTCCAGTGATATGCCGCGATGCTAATGCTCATTAATATTTATGGAGCTGCTCGAATATCAACAATAGAGAGTTGTTCTTGTTTAGCTATCTAAGTACTTATGAGCTTCAAATTATCAATGTAGATTGTAAACTGACTTTTATCGATTCTGTTAGGAGAGAAGTAATTGATGTTAGGTCTCTCGCTCTATGTCTATTAGTGATTTAGTCTGTAACTGGAGAGTGGTGGATGACATTCTCACTTCAGGCTATATATGTACATCTTTCAAATTAAACCTTAAAAGGCCATCTCTTAAATTTTACATCAACAAGAAGCTCACCGTCTGGGATTTATTCCATCTCGGGCTCAAACCACAGCTTATTTCACTCGGTGAAATACGATTGCCTCAAGACATTGAACAGCATAAGCAGCTCAAGACATAAGCAGCTTCAAAGACGAAAGCAATTACACTAGCATTTGAAAAATCGTGTCCTCTTATTACCAAGCCAAAGACTCGGAATAAACTTTTTTGGTGTTCTGATCTTAAAAAGGAGACCTAAGAATAAAACTAAAAGATCTACTCTTCAGATTGATTAGGTTAAATTTTAAGTAGCTCAAAAAGAATACGAAAAACGTTGAAAAAACTTCTTAGAATACATTCTGTGAAGAAATTAATAGTGTTTGTGGTATCGCCAGACTGTATAGGTCAGACTATACCGGGTTTCCATCGTCATAGTATACAAGTATAATAGTATTATAATACTAAAGTATAACGATGGAAAACCAAAGTTGATAGTATAATAGTTTATTTAAATATTTCAGTATACTAGCTACCAAAATATAATACGTAGCAAATATTATTTTTAACGTTATAAATTTGACAGTGTAAAAATAAATTTACTTTTCCTAGCTTATCCATTAACATTTTTATTATTTTTTCGCCGCAATGAGAAGCAATTTGTTGGCTGATTATCGTTATATATTATTATTATATAATATGCATCAAATAAATTAATAATATACATTTTGTCAAACGCTCATTTCGAAAAGGCTTATTTCAAACCGTGCGGTGGAAAACCAGCCGGGCTTGATAGTAAAATAGTATTATACTATTATTCTATTATGCTATCGACGATGGAAACCTGGTATGTATATCGCCAGAGTATACTGAAAAATGGTCCCTGCAGGCTTGATATTCTGCGACTTTTATAGAGAAATATGGGACTTACTGCTTTCAGTTCATTATCCTGAATGCGACGGGTACACAGGATTTTGGCTAGCAAATGGCTTGCTTGCTAGCCGAACGAGTATCTACCCCATTATCGGCTCTAATTCTGTTGCGTCCGCTAATCTGCGTACGGTACCTTTCGCCTTCTTGATTGGGACTTTGCTCACAGAGTATAGTTACTCCCGATACTCTGCATTGGGGAATATTCTCCTTTGTGCCATATAAGGCTGGTGGTCCTGATGGAAACTTCCCTTCTCAATTACAGCATAAATTTCGTTTAATCCAGGAGCATTTCCTATAAATCTTCCAAGCAGGCATTGCTTGTTGGACTGTTACACAATCGTGAAACAGGAATATAGTTGTTTTCATTCCTAAAGCTGGTAGCTCAGATTATACCATCCCCAAGACATTTTGGCGTATTAGTCTATCCTCAATCTTTCTGAAAGCTTTGGAAAGGATTCTCGACAGCCTTATTCTGACTGATGACTTGGTCATAACAGTTTCGAGTAAACAATTAAACATTTTATCTGATTTAATGTAGCACGCCCTGCATATTATGGAACTGTAGTGCGTTGAAGGCATTACATGTTAATTTGCCTAAAACCATTTTACTCACAATCCAAGGAAATATTGGCGAATTGATCGCTCCTCCTCTGTTTGGAAAAACAATTACTAGGGCGAATGTCGTCAAATATCTTGGTGTTATCTTGGACTGTGAGCTTTCCTTAAAATTTCACCTTGAACGCATACAGCAAAAAGCTACTGCTATATTTTGGCAATGTATAAGAGCATATGGAAAGCCCTGGGGACTGACTCCTAAAATGTCGACAGGTTCGACTAGTTCTTCTCGGTATTGCTTATGGTTATAAGACCGGCCCCAGAACCATCAGGAATGACGCCAGTTATCCCAAACGAAGAGCATAAAGTCCAGACTTGCGAAGTAGAAGTAAAAAATTAGAGAACCAGAGTGCACAGATCAAACAGAAAGGATCAGTCCTCTATAGCCGTCTACTCCCGAACAACATAAACCCTTTTGGACATTGCAGATATGATGCACGCACTCTTGCTTCAACCAAAGGAAATAGACGCTGAATTCGATCTAATCTGCACCGTTGGCAGAACTACGAGCAGAACAAGATGTACGGTTGGTCGAGTTAGACCAGAAACTCAATAAAGATAGGGCTAAGAGACGAAATAAAGTGTCTTGAGGTTAAAAAAGATAACCTGTTCAATGAATTTGAGAGGCGAGTGGAGGATTGCTATGAAACACATACTATACCTCGAAAACTATTGCCAGCTAAATAAACAAAATCAGTTACCGCTCAAGAGGAATTTTAGAGATTCCGGTATTCGATGGCGAGATCCCATTTGAAAATTGTAAAGTACAGTTCTACGCAGCAGTACTGTATACAACTATTGGGCGCAGGGGGCACCTCAACACACTAATCGAGGTTTTACCTAATCTTTATGAGAAAAAATTTGTAAAGAGCATATTACGTAAGAAATTACCGGTTGGTTGCATATAGAAATCACGTTTATGCGAAATTTCGTATTTTGAAATCCGCGTTTATATTATATCATCAAACATGGATCACAGGTGGATGAAGTGACATATTGCAGTAGCAGTAAAAATCTGAAACTTGCAGGATTATTCTAAATTGAATTTCCAACAACTCCTAAATATTTTGCAACAAACTAATCGAGATTTTGCCAGGTTTTCATCGAACCCGTTATGTTTTCCAGGTGATATACAAAATACCAATATCCGTGTTAATTCTCAAAATTTTGTCGTAGTTCTGGTACGGGCAAATATACATACCGGGAATGATGAGAACCAGCCAAAGTCTCGATTAGTAATCATTTGAATTGCACAAATATTGTACATCATAACTAAAACGTTTCGGACCATATTTGCCCATGCCAGAACTATGACTAAATTCTGAAAATAAACATGGACATTGTAATTTTATATATCTTCCTACATTCTTCAATCTGTAGTAATTTTAGAAATTTTTTCTAAAGTGCAATCGAATCTCATATCTGAGTGAACTTTTCCTTCAGTTTCTCTCTTACACCATCATAATATTTTATTTCTCCATATTACAAATGGTGTTTCATGATTCAATAAAAATGAAATGCTAAAAAGTAAAGTTGATCGTGGATGGTATTTCAAAAAAATAAATTTATATTTGAGTACTTGGTAAAATCTCCAGCACAGTTTAGTTGAAGGTTTTTTTTTGTGTTTAACTTTAATTTAAATTCGTTAATTCGTTTGTAACTGGTAATTCCCATATTTTTTTAAATAGAAGTTTCGCCGGAATGTTTGCATTTAAGTTGATATCACTAACACTAGCATGCATAGGATTTCGTTAGGAAATATTTCACGGCTGTGTGTAGGACTGTGAAATTTTTCCTAAACCTTTCCTAAAAATTGTTTACGCCTTTGCTAGATTTAGTAAATATTTCACGCGCCTCTCAAATTTTATAAATTCTACTGTAGACAGATATAACACTTGGTGGTCTAGTGGTTAAGGTATACACTATAAGTTTTACCGTAACAGAGGTCGTTAGTTCGAGTCAAAATGGTACTAACTAATTATGGGACGACGTTACCGGATTACGTATTCCTTCAAAGAATACTAATTGGGAGTTGGATTTTAGAATCGCATTCCCCCTGGAGGAGAATGTATGGAATGAACAACAGTGTTAATCTTTTAGTCAGGGGTATTGATGACTTGGAACGTTTTCGAATACACTTCATGCAAGTGATTTACAATTACAATACGCAAGCATACACAGTTGTAATTTAACAGTGAGCAGTGCAAATTAAGAAGTGAAGGTGAACAGTGTGAAAAGTGAAATAGTGAGTAGTGAAATAATGAATTTGGTGAAGAAGCTATGTGTTGTTGGTTAATACCGTTTGTAACTTTACACCTGAGCGAGCGTTTTATTTAAAAAATCTATTACGAATTCGTATCGAACGCCTGGAATACAGAAATGATAGCAGTACCACATTGTGCAGATAATGCAAGTAAACTGATTTCATTACAAAAATTATTTTGCTTACAGTCATAATTTCCAATTTCAAATAAAATAAATAAAACGTATGTTTTTTTGTAGACTGATTTAAAGGAGTGAGACCTCATGTGTGTTGCGGCATGGCAAAGGGAAAATGGTTTTTACTTTTTCATTTGTCACGACAAGTAAATCCTTGATGTGAAATTCCTCGGCCTTTTAATGTTGATTATTGTTTAGATTGTTTACTGCTGGCACTATTTTCTTTAAACGATTTTATCTGGCTGGTTTATCCATGTGGTCCTATCTTCTGTTCGTGCCGTCACCTCACATAAACCTTGATCTTTTTTAATTGATTGAGATGTGCGGAATTGTCTCAATAATCTGATCCTAGACAGTATACTTGGGAAGATGTAGAAACTAATTTTTGGGTACGAATTGGGCTGAATTTGAAGTCTAGCAAATTTTAGTTTTGGGGAAGCTGCATTTAACTGAGTCATCTCTTAACGGATTAAGGCACAATTTTGCTTCAGCTATGGTGAATGGACGAGCTGGGTAATTATTTGGCTGATTATTTTCAAATTTATTTTGTAGAAAAATCCAGAACTTCATCCAAAATTTATGTTGGAATCTCGATTCAGCTCAACATAACAGATCGAACTTAATTAGTTAAGAAATTGCCTAGAACGGGTGAATTCTAGAACTTCTCTAAAATCTATTTTTAAAGATTTGACAATAATTTTTTGGTCAAGTTCCTTGAGAAATAAGCTCAATTTATTTGAAATATCCAATCCCGGTAGTTAATCTGGCATTGAATAACATTGATAGTTTTCCGGGAACCATTGCCTTTGGGATGCTTCACACATTTTTTGCAACTTTTTGAATTTTTTTTGCTATCTTGTGGTTGCTAATTCAAGAGTTAAATACTAATGGATTATAGAGTAATTCCAATGTTTTGATGCCCTTTTTGAGCTTAAAGTCCTACCAGAGTATGCTGTGGTGTTTTGGATAGTTGTCTTCTTGCAATATCCAATTAGAGTTCTCCGCTCCAAACCATTTTCGGGCAGATGGTAACAAACTCTGTGAATAAATGTTATTCATGTAAAGTGCGTTTAGGTTCCGTGAGGAAACAATTAATTTACCAAATCCTTGCTTGGTGAAGCATCTCCATACATGGAGCTAGGGCGGGTGCTTCACAGTTCGGACATCCATTTTTTTTGCTTAGTTGGCCAAACATATCTTTTAAGATTAAAACCTCAAAAAGATTACTCATCGGTAAACACAATATTCGCATAATCTTTGTTTTATTCGTCCACTGTAGTCGCGTTTCCGCATGAATTTTTGTGTTACTAGTGGTTTGACTAAATTATTTCCATATGCGTAGTCATGTTTCAAAATTCTATTTTGCCTCACCCCGTATGAATGTTTTTGACTTTTTTATATATTTTGCTGCACTTGCAACCGACATTTTTGGTCCTTTCAGATGTGTACTTAAAAACACCGCTTTAAATCATTTTTTATAAATCGCACTCATTTCTTTCCTTTATGTTTTGCCAATTAGTTGCAGTTAAACTAATTTTTGTGTTAGAGCGTCCAAGAGGAATCAATAGAAAACCGATTTTACCCATATTTGTTCCTATAGTTTTAAGTACAATTATGCCGTACACCCTCTTGTTGAACATACCGTATCTTTCAGGAAATTCTCTTGTAAGTTATCGAATTGCAGGAGGATTAAATTAATAAATGTTTATATTATTTGGGAAGCCGGAAAATATTAATGTAGAATTAAGTTTCAGGAAATTTACAGATGTACGTGAAATAATAATTTTTTTTTTTCAGGTTGCTGATTAAGAGAAGCAATCGTTGAAGATCAATACCATCGTTATCTGTTAAGCCTATTAAGCGTTTATTTTTCCTCTAGTAGATTAGAAGTAAATTATAATTGTGTTGTGCCGTACGCTCGATTCGTTAAGTGTTATTCTCCATTTTTTTGTCCAGTTATTCACTATTTGAATATTATTTTGTAGTTTCCTTGTGGACTCAACAATAATACTACTCATTATCAGTGGTCATATACTCAGAAAAAAAAAATATATGATAAATATGTGATTGCATTTACCATATTATAATAATAGAAATCATTATAAAATTATTGTGATATTCCCTATTATACAATAATTAGAAATATTATTTGTTTAATTATGTCAATCAGTGAAAAACGAGCTTATTATTATTATGACACTTGTAATCATATTCATCTGCTATGATTAGGGTAAACATACTGCATGATTAAATTTTGATTCGTTTAATAATTTTTAGTGTATTTATAAATAATTCGCTATCGCAATGGGTGATTAGTTCGTATGTAAACATTAAATATTCAGATTTTAATTTATAGTTTCATGGGTGCAGTAATGTAGTCTTATGCGATTACCGAATATAACAAATGTTAATAAAATTTTGAGATGGTGAAAAACCAAACTTTCGGTATGCTCACGACGGAGAAAATAAATTCCAGTTTTCCATATTTTATCTCATAATAATTCTTATTAATTAGGTTGATTATTCTCATCATAATAACTACATATTCAATCATAGCAATGGTTAATCCAATCATAGTTTATATGATAAAAATCTCACCCGGAAGCAACGGTCGTTGATGTAAGACTTTAGTAATTCAAAATGTCGTTTTGGCAAATTTCGTTGGAGCTTAAATTCTAGACCACAGTGCCAAACCTTATCAAATGCATTCTGTAATTTTACTTGATGCATCCATTATTCTTTTATCTTGGATCATCGATGTATTTTCCAGTGTTCCTAGTCTCTGTTTTTGTTTTTTCAGTAGCTCGCCTAAAGATTATCGTCTTTGGTCCTGTTTCTTGCAGGACATGGTTTTTCTGATTCGGCACGTTCTTGATATTTTTATTCTGCTTAGTCATTTGTGTATTTGTCTTGTTTGATTTCTCTTGTTGTGGCTCATTCTTTGCAGGCTACCTCGAAGCCTCTGTAATTTGATGGAAGTGATGATTACGACAGTGTATGTATTTCACTGTTGCATTCTTTTGATAGATGTTTCTCAGCGCACTTTACGCATCTGGGCTCTCTATTACAGTATTTGCTTGTGTGGTACGCCTGACAGTTCTAGCATTGTGGCATTCTACTAGTGTTCTTTTTTAATGTCTCAATCTTAACTTTCATATTAAGGATTGCTTTGATTCCATATACCTTTTCAATGCTGTCCGCGTTGTCAAATGTTAGCATGAAAACGGGGAGGCCAACTTTGGTTGTTTCTCGTTCACCGTTTCCCGTGGTTGATTACGTTGGATGTATTAACTGGTTGCAGTGGTTACTCTTTTAGTAGCAGTGGTGCCACTAGGTCCGTGGTTGACTGTTCTGGTCATTGGGGTGGTTTTCTGACGATCCGTGTTGATTGTTCCTTTTTTTGTTTTAACGTTTAGTTTTAATTTGCCTTCTTCCGTTTCATAGATAAATACTGTATTTTTTTGGCTTGCGATTATCATTTTTATTTCAGCAATTTCTTCTTTATGCTGATCGACATCTTTGGATAGCGGTTTATTGAATTTCATTAAGTTTTCTATCGATTTCTTTAAATCAGCTTTTTCTCTAGCGACATGGGATTGGCTCACCCCAGAATCCGTTGAGCCTGTCTCGTATAAGGGTGGATGCAACTATGTATTTAGCTGTAGATCAATTACTAGTGATGAACTACCACCCAGGCCTTGGTTCATGCCATATTAGTTTGGTTCTGGGGTTTTTGATTGAATCCACGGCCCGCGAATCTCTTGAAACATTGATAGAAAATTTTTAAACATACGGATAACCCAAACTGATTTAATAGATTAGTTGTTAAACGAAAAGCTATTGCAGGGCTGTCTTAGAAAGACCCATGTCGATTTATCAGTTCTATGGCGTGAAAGATAACGATTTATTAGTATTACGAGTCGAATTAGATTTCAAATTTTTTTTAAATAATATTTTTATAAATTATGCAAAGGTTTTTGTTTTACTTTAAAGTGTTAAACGTTAAGATTTCATTCATAAATATTGGCATTTTTGCGTTTTTACTAACAATAGTAAAACCCGAAATTACTGTTTATAATATTTGTAAGTATAACAACAATACTTTATTAAAAATTTCACATTCTAATTTATAATCTCGCAACCCATAACCGGACAACCAGATTATTGATAATGACATCAATAAATACTTTGTATTGAAAAAAATTTTATACTAACGGAATGTCTTGTGTGTTTTATCAGATTATGTTGTAGATTTAATAATTCGTATAGTTTTCGTTATGAACTTAAAGTTTACATAGGGAATTCGACACCACACTACAATATTTACTTCACAAATTAATTCATTTGCTAAAATAATGCCAACATTGAAGAAACTGATATAATACATAAAGAAGCATGATTTATAAGTAGAGGGGAAAGTACGCAAGAATTTCTTTTGGTAATGAAATCAAACTAAAATCTTTTATAATTGAGCACCACACGGTCGAATAGCAGCAGCAGCAGCAACAGCAAGACGAGAAACAAGAAATTCAACACAAAAAACAACTCGACAAAAAATTGCACTCGTTTTGAGTTTTTTTTTCCAACTTTTCTATACCAATTCGATAATCCATTCTCATTTAACGTTAACTCATGAATCGGTTCAGTACAAATTGATAAATACAAGAAAAATAAAATAGTTTGTTGTTAAATTTTAAATAAATATTAATTTTTGCTTTATTTAAATAAGATAAAAAATAACATTGAGTAAATAGTTAATTAAGCAAATAGATGAAAATAAAACAAAACCGATTCCATGGAATGCAAAAGGTGTTAGTTTAATATCGATTTGGCCGCGAAAAATGTCGTTATTTATTTAAATCGCTAAAAATAATAAAATGTGTCCGCCGCATGAACCGAAAATCTCGCGGGTTTAACTCTCATTGTGCTGCCATCGCAAAATAGTGTTAAAAGCAAATTATACGGGGGTGCAAGACGTTCAGTTGATTAATTTTTTCTATATAAATAGTACAGTGTGATTGTGATAAATAAATTAATTATGATAATGTATTTAAGTAGAGCAATTTTATTGATAATCGTATCGTGTGAATATACAACGCCACTGTTTAGTAATGGTGTCCTAGATTTTAATATATTTCGGTGCATGTGGAAACGGGATTACAGTTGCCCTCATGAGGATATCGTGTTTCGAATGTATACGCTGTAAGTATCCAACCATTTTTTTATTTTTTTTTGGGTCTAATCCACAAATTTTTTATTGGCGTTGTTTGTGTTTGCCCTGAACCTGGGGTACAATCGATTTAGGATACGATACTGATGTGAAATAATATTTGTTGTTTATGATTAATTTATTTCTCGTAAGCAAAATAAACATCAAATTGCGTGTGTGTTTGCGCTATAAAAATTATTTGGGCATAAAAGTTGGTTGGACGTGGATTTATATTGAGAATTTTTTTTTTTTGCATTTTTTTTGTGGGATACATTTTATGATTGTGTGGAGTGTATCATGATTATAATTGACCACGAATTTGATTTAATCCTATTTAAATATGTTAATTATGGTTAAATTAGTAATGTGAATAGTTCAACGGTTTTGTAGAATGATTTCCTTTAGCAACATTTTTAACATTGAATTTTAATTATGTATATCCGGTAAGACATATTTTACAAGCTTTTACATCTGGAAAACTAAAAATGCTACACCAAACTCACTTCCAGACCACAATTAATTATGAAATAATTCACCTATGGCATATTAATCTAAACACTTCAATTATTTTGATAACAATTAACGGTGGCTTGGCTGTATAATCGCTATAGAACAGTCCCTCTGTGATAGTGAATTTGTGTTAGATTTTTTTATGATGAATTTGTGTTAGATGTTGAAATTTAGGATTAACTTCTAAACTATGATACATTTAAATGTAAATCAACCATTTTGTATCGAATAACGCGGATTATTATTTAGTATAATACTTTATACCGTTAAAACATGAAGTTACAAAAGGCCGTGAAGTTTATGGTAAATTGTTTCTTATAACATTAAAATTTCAATACAGTTCGACTATTTACATTTGTCTAAACATTTAGCTTAAATTAAACACGATACATATTAGGGAATGCAAAACCGATAGGAATTTTGAAAAGAAGAATTCAGAGGATTAAATTATTAAACTTTATTTCATATAGACAATTATAAAAACTATATAATACTACAAATTAAATAAGCGGTTTAGTTCTATATATTTTTAATTGTTTTAAAACAAGCTTGCAGGAAACACAAAACATCATTTGACTTATCGTTCAAGTTTGTTTGAAGTTTCATACATCTTTGACCTGCAGCCGAAAATGCTCTTTCAGCATCAACATTTGTAGGCCGGATTGTCAATAAAACATTACAAATTTGCTAGATATATTTGCCACGTGTTCCTTCTTCTTCAAACAACGCCATTTTTTTTTTCAAATGATTAGAATGATCTTGGGTTTTCCTTGTTTTCTTTCCGGAAATTACATAATTTACTTCTTTCGTTATAGTCTGATCAAGTAGTTCCTTCATACTGAGTTTTCTAAATTGATTCTGCGGTTCCTTAATTTCTTGAACTTCATCACTATATTCATTACAAACGTTCTCTTTTACATTAAATAAATCTAATTTTTGTGCAATATTCAATAAAGATTTGACTATTACGCCGGATTCATACTTTTATTACTTCGATCAATCATTTCTTCAAACAATTTTTTCGACCAATAATATTGCTCCAACATGACGATTTTTTTCTGCATTTTTTCACAAGAAATGGTTGAGAATCCGGCCTTACAAGTTTGGTGAATTTTGGAAATGAAAACTTTTATTGATCATTTGCTGTGCATGTTTCTTTATTTACTTCAAATGCATATTATTTTCGAAATATTGAAAAAGGCTCGAAAATTAATAATTCAGTACCTAGTGGTGCATTCACCTTTTGCACTTCTTGGAATAAGAATTTAAATGTTGCGTCAGCCGTAATCAAATAAGCATCATTACAATGCCGGAATCGCCACTTTAACAGGAATTAAAGAAGGAATAGCTGTTGAAACGATATTATATTTATAGTCTTAGAAACTGATTATCAATTTCAAATCTATAATTGATTTTTGAATACAGATAAAAATCGTTCCATCACAGTAAGCAGACTATTCCATCTACTTACAATATTGTATTGAAATCAACTCTTTTCCAAACTCTGCTTTTACATTATCATAAAATTTCTTCGTTTTTTGTAGGCGATTTACGAAAGATTTTGATGATTTTCTCATTTTATTAATTAAACGACCGAGCTCTTTATAATTAATTACTGGTGTTTGCGCCGATTCTTCTTCGATTGTGAAAATACTATTTTCATTGTTAACATTATATTCATCTTCAGATTCCCTTAGATGCAACTTCAGTCTGTTTTGAGTACAACACATTTACAACAGCTAGGTGTATACCATGACCAAAACACAGCTGATAAATCAGATTCTAGAAGTTTTCTTTTAATAATGTAATCACTTTTCGTTGCTGGCATACTCCCATAAATCCGTATGTATCATTCAGTACCTTTATTAATTGAAATCCGAAAATGCACCAACAAAAACCGGTACTAAAACCGACTCAAAATGGTCCGGGATCCCGGTTTTGCACTCCCTAATACATATACTATCTATTAAATTACAATAAATACCTCGTCAATTTTACAAAACATTAATAAAAATAGAAGCACAAATCTCTGAATTTTTGTGGGCGTTTACGCGTCATCTATACCAATTTTTACCTGGGTGTCGATTTTTTCCAAAATTCGACAAGTTGACGAAATAACCGCATGTATATAGTAGTGGTACGTGTATTTGTATTAGTACGAATGTGTGCCATTTAATTTTTTTGGATATGACATTTCCAGATATCATTTCCTATTATCATTTAAAATTTGTAAATGCAAATAAATATGCTTTAAATAAAATTAAATTTATTTAATTTTAATTTTAGAATAATTTCTAATTCTGTGTTTCTGTGAAAACAAAACATTTATTCGACATCACATTGAAAAAAAAAATTAAAATCGTGTAGCTAAAATATTTTTTCCTTAACACATTGAAGCACACTTTCTAAATGTGTGTGCTACTCAGGAACAATAAAAGGACCCAATATGCAATGTTGACGGAATTCCATTTACATTCGCGTTCTAAAACTACACTGCTTCTATGGAAAGAACCATGTGTATCACGCGGAAATTCGTACTCCCCGCCAAAGAAAAGTGTCACAAAAATTCCGGTGTCGGTGTGAATCCCAACTAAAAAGAGAAAAAAAACCACAGAAACAAAAAGCACGTGTTTGTATATATTTTCCTATTGGAATAAATAATAATTCTTATTTGAAATAAAACAAAATTTTCCATTTATAATAAAATAAATATTAATTTTTTATTAGCACAAAAATACACAATTAAATTTTATAACAAAAATTTTATAAATTAAGCACGTTCACCACGTTCATCATACGCCTTGTTTGTTCACCATACGCGCATCCAATTGAACATCCCAACAAGCACAACCGATCTTGAAAAAAAATGCATTGAAAATTTAAACGTAAATGTATTTCGCGACGACGCCATTGTGAGACAGATTTCTATTACCTTTTTAGTCCAAATTTGTACATCGCGATCACCAAATAACTTAATAATTATTATTTTATACTTAAATTTAAAACTATTTACTTTAACAAATAGAAAAACATTATAATGAAACACAACACTTTAAAGAAAAAAAATCTAATTATGGAGTGCAACCGTGCACGTCGTCAGAAGAAACTGAAAATAAAAGAATCAATCGAAACTTATAAAACGAAAATAATATTACCGCGAAACAGAAAGAGAAAGACAATTATTTTTCTCCGTAAACGATATTTTTGTGTCTTTGATATTTTGTAGTACGGAATTTAGTACGACATTTGAGCAGTTTTTTCCACACAGCGGAAAAATTGCATACTGGGGAATGTATTGTGAAAACTGCAAATTATGTCGAGTTATTCCTTAAAATGTGTTAAAAACGTGTTAAAAAACGAAAAAGTTGTATGACCGCTATAGCAGTAATTAACGCGAACGTGTTAACTCACCACACAAATACTTGGTGAGATGTCAAAAAACTGAGACGACGAAAGGACATAAGCACCAAAAAACTGAACCGATTTGTACCGATTCATAATTTTTGATGCTTACATTCGCAGAAAACAAACAAAAAAAAAACACAGAAATATTACACACACTAATATAAAAATGTATACTATTCTCCTTATGCGTATATGAAAACATCATTCGTCGTTCGACGAATTTTGGAAAAAATCGACCCCCTGGTTGCGAAGCAACCCGTCGACAACGTAAACAATTGCTGTGTTTTTTTATTAGCGCCCGATAGCTGTATCCGGAGCAGCCAATTTTCTATGTCAAAACTTATATTTAGCGCGATATTATTGTATATAATTAATTTATTTAACTCTAAATTAAGATTTTTCATTCAACTTTTTAGGTAAAAATCGATAAAAAAATATCTTGCTCTACTTATTTATCGGGAGCCGCTATCGGGAGCGCTATCCATTTCAATGGGAAATTTGAAAAGGCTTTTATTTTGTAAACCCCTGAAACCATTAGAAACTAAATCTTACAATAAAAATTTAAAACGCAGCAAAAGGAATTCTTGTTTATAACGCCATGTCAAAATAAATGCCAATTAATATATTTCAGGTGATAAATGTTTGTTTTATTGATGAATTTAGTTTTAATTTTTATAGTACAGCGACACCAGTGAATAACAGCTGCAGCTTCAATAGAAAATTGCCATTTGGCTCCGGATAGTGCTCCAATATTAAAACACAGCAAATGTTGACTACTGGTAGACTTCTAATTCCACCAGTAATGTACTGTCAATTAACTTATAGTAACTTATGCTGTGT
Source organism: Nephrotoma appendiculata (assembly GCA_947310385.1). NCBI lineage: Eukaryota > Metazoa > Arthropoda > Insecta > Diptera > Tipulidae > Nephrotoma > Nephrotoma appendiculata. The sequence continues at coordinate 41,234,653 of OX371224.1, forward strand.
GCTTCAAACCAAGTTTTTGTTTTATATTTGTGTGCCTGACATCATTTGCTTTGTCTAAATTTCTATCTATCTAAATTCAAGGTTCGTTCCTAGCGTTACATATATGCCGTCCTTTTTATTAGCACCCAATAGATTTATCTGGAACATCCAATTTGCTATGTCAAAACTTATATTTAGCGCGCTATTTTTGAACTAAGGATTTTTCACTCAACTTTTTAGTTAAAAATCGATTTAAAAATATTTTGCTCTACCTATTTAATGAGCGGCCGTTATCCATTTCAAAGGAAAATTTGAAAAGGCCTTTGTTTTGTACAAACCTTAAACCAAAGCAAACTCTCGTGTTCTAATTTTGACGTGATGTTAATTTTTTTTGTTTAGTAGTTTCGGAAAAAATTTAATACGAAATGGTTTAGTTTTTTAGTAAAAAGTGGTTTCTGTGTATTTTTGAATAACACCTAGAAAAAATAGACAAATGAAAAACAAAACAGTAAACACAAAAGTAGAACTGTAGTAAACACAAAAGTAGATTTTATTTTATTTGATTAGTACACTGAGAAAAAAAAACCAGTAAAAATAAAAAAATATACATATAAAATCAAAAAAAAATACATATATTTTTTAGGCGAAAAGTCTCGTTTTTAAAATCAAAAGGATAATCTTTTTATTTTTAAAATATATTTTTTCTCCAAATTTGTTTATAAAAATAAAAAAATGGTTTTTATTTTCATAAATACTTTCATTACTTTTGTCAAATAGTTTTCTTAAATTTTAAGAGATTGTTTTTTAAAAATAAAAAATTATTGGTTAGTTTTAAAAGATTTATTTTAATTTTTAAATAATTATTTTTAACAATTATGTCACACAATTTTATTACATCAAAGTAATCCGCAGTAATACACTTTACAAATACAATGACATTCACAATGTTTGAGACTGTTCAAGTCAGCAAAAACAAAGAGGTCATCACTCATAACCAGTGCTGCCAGATCGTAAGATTTATCTTTTTTTGAAAGATTTTGTGTCAAAAAAAAAGATAAAAAGATTTTTTTCCAAAATAAAAAGATTTTCTTTAAAATGTTCATCTTTACAAAAATCTAAAATGAATAATTAAACTCCGTGACAATTTTTTTTATTTTTTATTTGTGATAAATGACAATAAAAGACTAAATTATATGTATATTGATTGGTTTAATTTCTTTTAAAATGATATTTTACGGCATGGTTATTAAAGACCATTAGGCCGTTGTACACTTGAGTTATGTTTTTTAGCAAAGAGAGCTGTTTTAAGATCACAGTTTCTCGGTTTACTTTGCAAAGCTTAAATAAGTGAAACCGGATTCGTGAAGCTTAGCTCAAGTCACTCGTACGCCCCCATTTATTTAATTTCTTTATTTAAACTTGTAGGATGGGAACATAGCTCACTGGGCGATGTGAGCTAATTGATTATCCCCAAAGCGAAAATAAAACAATTAAATATATTATTGCTTTACAGATTGAGTTCACCCTGAGATTTATCTTCAATGTTTCTCTTATTTGAATTTTGGAAATCAAAACATAGCTCACATCAATCAAACAACATAGCTCAAGTGTGCAACGGGCCATAAGATTATAAAATTAAACAAATACATATTTTAAAAAAACACATAAAACATTGAGCTAGTTTACATCGCTAAAAAATTTAGTGGACTGACCTAAATAGCGACCCATTTTAGTGCCGTTTACATCACTAAAATTATAGGTAACATTTGGGTTACATAACGAGATTTATGTACACCATCTATTGAATAATACTAAAAGTATTGCTTATATTCTCATCGCAATTCATAATTTTCTCATAAATAATTCCTGTAACATTTCCGAAATTAAATTCTTTCATTTAATTTTTTTAAATTTGACTCATTTAATAACTGTAATACTAAATTTTATGCTGATATGTTTAATTAACATCAATGCCGCTACTGACATCTATTTCATGATACGAAAACCCTTTAGGTCGGTATCGTTTACATCACATTTTTGATCGACCTAATATGGGTCAGTCCACACAAAAAAGTTACCCAACCTAATTTGGGTAACTAGCGTTTACATCATGTGTTTAGGTCAGATATAGTGTATAGTTCTGGACCAAATATGTCGATGTAAACTTACTCATTAAAAAAGATTTTTTTGGTCGAAAAAAAGATTTTTTTTTTGTCAAATTAAAAGATTTTATAAAAAATAACGTGGCAGCACTGCTCATAACATGTAACTCCCCCTCCCCAATTTTTAACCCCCAGGGCCATTGTGTAAAAATACACACGAGCACGACCCTTAAAAAAATATAATGAGTATCTCCTCAAGTTGCCTGGTAGTTTGGTTTTGGTTGCATACTTATAAAAAGTTGCTTTACTTATCAGGTTGCAACGACCAAACTGCGAAAAATCAAACCTCTATACCTTTAGTATAACACAAGAACATATCAATTTGGCGAATTATATAAATAGCAAAAAACACTTTAAAATAAAATATAGACGAATTGAAAAATAAAACAACGGGATTTCTGGCAAAACAATAAATATAAAAAATTTTATAAGTTGTCATTATTATCAAAAAAATTGTTTTTAAATGCTGGAACACTTCTTTTGAAATAAATTATTATGTTTAAATAAATAAACTTTTTAAATTTAAAAAGTATTTTATAAATCATTTTATAAAATATATTTTTAAAATAAAAAAGCTTTTTATTAGTTTGCAAAAATTTCATTTAATTTACAAAAAATACTTTTGAAATTCAAAAAAATTTATAACTTTGAGAAATTAAAAACTTCGTTTTTTAATTTTACAAAGCAAAATTTTTCTCAGTGTAGCGACACCAGAAGTAGAAATTTCTTATACGGCGCCGGATAGGGCTCGAATAATAAAACACGGCTATATCTTAGATGTCTTTAATCATATGATAAGTTTTAAACATAATATTTACATCTAAAGTGCAAACTTAATTTAGATTTGTTAATTTAGTAATCAAATTTTAATTAATGCTGTGCCCTTTAATGGGCTGAATTGAATTAACCAAACTTAACGTTGAAGATTCTTCACCGCGCTATTCTTCACTAGGAGGCTAATGAAAAGTCAGTTCCAGAGGCTGGATGCAAAACGAATTTTCATCATCATTGCCATCGGTGATGTTGATAAACACAACTAAGATCCTTTGTCAGAGTGCAGAATTTAGTGCCGACCCATCGTCCTTATTAGTGTATATAAGTTAGCATAGAGCTTGCAATGTGCAGCTCTACAGTATACTTTAATTATATGAATGAGGGGCGTGGGCGTGAAAGAAAGATTGGTCGCAATTGACCTTCATAGGACATTAAATCCACTGGACAATTATTAATACTTTGTAAAAAAAAAAAAATATACGGGTTATTTAATTATTCATATGATATTCATAATTTTGTTATGGTGCGCTATTTTCAAATTATTTTATTATTTGTCTATAAATGAATTATTTAATAAAAGGTACAAATTAAAAATATTATTTGAGTGGCATCTGTTTTAATATACCAGGAGCTTCTTGTCTTGTAACTAATTTAGTTGATTAAGACTCACAGAATCAGGCAGGGTTTGTTCTGTACCCTCTATAAACGACTAGTATGAGCTAAGCATCAAATTTTTGGAAATTTAGACCAAAAAATGCAAACAGACTGTGTGCCTGAGAGCGATTTTTTCGACTAAATTGCCGACTAAACTAAATTAATGACTAATTCATTACATTCTTTCAAAGGTGGCACTAGCATCATTTAAAAATACAGCGCCGCCGATTGTAAACTAAATTGTAAACTAAACTAAATTATGACGTTTCATACGTTATATTGTTTTCAACAACATCGATTTGTTATTATTTAAAATCAAGGAAATAGCAAAAATAAAACAAATATTGATATGGAAATCGCAATATTCATGAATGTGATTATAACGGAATTTTAGAATGAGATAATTCCTTTTAGCCATTTTTACTCGTATGCACATGATAAAAAATAATAAAAACAAAAAATGAAAATGACAACTAAATAGTCAAACCTAAGACTGTGTGCCTGAGAGCGATTTTTTCGACTAAATTGCCGACTAAACTAAATTCATGACTGATTCATATCATTCATTCAAAGGTGCCACTAGTATCTTTTAAATATGCTGTGCCTCTGATTGTAAACTAAATTGCAAACTAAACTAAATTATGACTTTTCATACGTCATATTGTTTTCAGCAACACCGATTTGTTATTATTTAAAATCAAAGGAATAGAAAAAATAAAACAAATATGGATATGGGAATCGCATTATTCATGAATGTGATTATAAATTACTATTGAAATTTAAGAATAAGGGTATTTCCTTTTAGACATTTTTACTCGAATGTATTCGATAAAAAATAATAAAAAAAAGAAATGAAAATGACAACTAAATAGTCAAGCAACCTCAGCAGGAGTCTAAATGATATAAACTGGTGGGTAATAGCATAACTACACATTAATTTAGTTTAGTCGGCAATTTAGTCGAAAAAATCTCTCTCCGGCACACAGTCTAAATGATAAAGCCTGGTGGCTAATAGCATAACTACTTATTAATTTAGTTTAGTCGGTATTTTAGTCGAAAAAATCGCTCTTAGGCTAAATTTTTAATTATCCATTATTGGTAATAAATACATCGACAATTGATAAAACCCAAATAAATTTAGCGAACTAGCATACAAGTGTAGTGCATTATGGCGTAAAACAAACCTTGTTAAAGTTAGCCGAAAGTTGTCAGCCGAAAGTGAAATAATCGATAATGAAGATAGTGTCTCGTCTACATCAGCCGAAAGTAAAAAAAAATGTATTTCATATAATGATATATCCCAGCCGAAAGTAATAACCTAAAAAAGCAGCCGAAAACAACCTTGTTAAAGTTAGCCGATAGTTTCCAGCCGAAAGATAATGCAGATTGTGTCTTGACTATTTCAGCCGAAAGTTAAACTCTCTTATACTCTCGCTCCTATCGGTTTTTAAATTCCTATATACACTGAAATAATTTTCCCTTCACCCGAAGGATATAACCCGATCCTAATTTCGAGTTTATGACAGATTTTTGCTGTATTCAAGACACTATCTGCATGTTCAGTCGGCTGGAAAATGTCGGCTAACTTTAACAGTATCCGAAAACAAATGTTTTGATAAGAAAAAACAAAATTTAAATACCGACAATAATTTATATGAATATATGTACTATAAAGTATATGAAACGTATATGGGAAAATTTCAAAAATTCGTAAAAACTTAACGTTTCATTGTTATGTCTGAAAAGGTCTCGTTTGAATCGGTTTGTCGATGGTTATCGCTGGAAAATTTGCTACGCCAAGTTTTATGTTGAGAGTCCGGGAAAATTGGGGGGAGTGAAATACACGTGCAAATTTCAAAAATTCTTAAAAACTTAACGTTTAAAGTGTTATTTCTGGAAAACATCTCGTTTGAATCGGGTTGTCGATGGTTATCGCTGGAAAATTTTCCAGGCCAAGTTTTGCGTTGAGAATCCGGGCAAATGGGGGGGGGGGGGGGGGGAGTGAAATACACATGCAAATTTCAAAAATTCCGTTAATGTTTAAAGTGTTGTCTGGAAAAGGTCTCGTTTGAATCGAAAATCCAAATGAATTGAAAGATCTATCACTAGTAAGCTAGACGTATAAAAAATAAAATCATAGGGCCAAAGCAGAATCTTGAAAACATACAAATGCAAAACCGAACACAATCATATTCTATGATATTATATTCTAGAATATGATTGTGTTCGGTTTTGACAAATGTAAAAACATACACATAGAAAAATAGAAAAATTCATCGGTTTTTCAAAATTAACTTGAAAATTGGACATGCGATACATTCAACTCGATTTTATAACTTAAAACATAAACTGAACTTTCAAGAATAACCATCGACGAAACAGATTCAAACGAGGCGTTTTCTAGACATAACACTTTAAACGTTAAGTTTTTACGATTTTTTGAAATTTTTCCACATACGTTTTATATACTTTATAGTATATTCACATAAATTATAATTGTCGGTATTTAAATTTTGTTTTGTCTTATGAAACATTTGTTTTCGGCTGATTTTTTAGGTTGTTACTTTCGGCTGGAATAGTTTCATTATAATACATGTTTTTTAGACAATCTGCAATATCAATTTTTTTCACTTTCGGTTGGCAACTTTCGGCTAACTTTAACAATACAGTAGGTGGCCATTGAATACTAGCAACTTTTATAAAATTTAGTTTTTCGGGGAATTCAATATCAATAAAATTTATTTAACAAATCAATATCATATTATTTATTAAACTAAGATTTAATGAATATAAAAAATAAAATAAAACTTTAATACAGGTACTATTCAATATTAAATCCACATTCCTTTATTCTATTGCCAACATTTCGACCCTTTGTGGCATAGTATATGGAACGAGTTTATTATGGTTTTTTTTAATAAGTGGGTCATTCAACCATATGAATTTAATTTCCTTAAGCAATATTTGTTTGTCTGTGATATGTTTTTCTGATAACTGTTTCTTTAAAACCGCCCAAACATTTTCTATTTGGTTTGTATCCAGGCCAATCCAATAGCGGTATGTTTTTGGAACCCAAATAGTTTTTAGCCGATTTGGCGGTGTGACAAGGAGCTCCATCCTGCTGAAAAATATTACCTTTGCCGTCGGCGAAATAATTGAAGGAGTTTTGGTAAAAAAAAAACTTATCCAATATCTGGATATACTTATCAACATTCATAATGCCATCTACTACATGAAGAGGCCCAGGACCTTTTGCGGTGATACACCTCCCGACCATGACAGATGTTTGATGTTTAACCATTTCTGCAACACAGTCTTTGTTGAAACGTTCATGTGAGCCGCGTGTAACAAACATATTTCTCCCGGCAGTAATTTGTACTGACGATTAATCCGAGAAACAAACCTGAAAATTTGTTCGTTTAAGAAAATTTGTAGAAATGAAATAGTAAACAGGAATTTTTAAACCAAATTTTCGTTTGACAACCATAATTAAAAATTCATAGAGCCATCTCTATCAAAATAGAAAACAAACTCTAACCATATAATATTTTGTTGACAGACTGACATTTGCTATATTTAAAAAAAATGTGAATTTGAATTGAACTAGAAATATTTTTTGTAAGAAGTTGTTATACAATTAACGAAAATGCATTAACAGTACTTAGGTATCTTACAGTAGGCAGTAAATCTTGCATTTGATAATAAAAATATTAAAATTTTGCGAATATCATAATGCGGAACGTTTAATACTGTACAAACCTTCATTAATATTTAAATAATTGCATCAAATTTTGAAAGAATGGAGATAATTGGTTGACAATGACGATGAGTGTGTGTGATCCTTTATCACTGTACTGGATATTGGCCAAATCACACAGATGTTCTCAAGGTCTTATACCTATATGGTTAGTTAGCTAATTACTTGTGCCTCTAGTAGAAAATAGGGGCATGCCAATAAAGCAACAAAGAAGCATGATTGTGAAATACATACCAAAAATAATACCAAAAATGTACACTGTTAAATTAAAAAATATTCCAATTGGATTTGTTTTGTGGTGAAATTGAAACATTTTTAGATAATCTATCACATTTCTATTAGAGAAGTCCTTAAGTCCCTAGTAATGTCGCTGTAAAGATTGATTAATTTTCTAGCGATTTGAAATAAACACGAAAAAATCGTAAATCGATTTACTAAACTTTTTTAATTCTAAAGAATGCTATTTTAGACAATTTTCTATTTGTATATCTCCGATTCTAGAGATGTTCACAGGGTCTCTCCTATATGACCGAATAGCTTAATCAAAACCCCACGTGTGTAATGAACCAGCTTTAATTATGATTATTTTTAACTAGTCCCGCCTATTTTTAAACAACTATTTTGATTTCAACCTGTTATCTAATTTTTCTATTACCGCTCCTATAGAGACGCTCACAATATTTAAAATGTATTTTAGGGTAGCGTAAACGAAGTTGTAACACTGAAATGAACATGGATAGTTTATGATGATATTTACAGTGCCATACACGCTACTTAGAAATTCAATAAACTTGAATAAACTTTTAAATTTTATTTCACCGAACCTTGAGATATTCGCGGGGTCTCACCTACATGGCGAGGTAGATAGTCAAAACCCAATGAGTGTGGTGAATGGGATCTAATTATGATGGTTTTTACCTTGCCCAGAGACATTTTTACGTTTACGGTTATATCCCATATACCAGCAATGTTCACGAGATCTTTTTCATATATTCGAATAGGTCAGAAAATTATCTATTAATATTGTGAAAACGGGACACGAATGATTCAATTGGAAATTTTGGTATTTTCTCCAATAAGATTTTTACCCCATTGGCATTCCCAAACAATCGACGAACGTTATAACCGACGAAGTTATAAATATTATTAAGATATACAATAAAATACTTATTAACACTGTGTATTGTTTTTTATTTAACACATCGTCTGAAAAGTTCCCGGTCTAACAAAGAAAACACAATTTTTTTGGGGAAAAATACATTTTATTCATCATAATTTCCTTCTACAGTGATACAATCAGTCTAACGCCTCTCTAACATGTAGATGCCTTAGATGCCTTTTTGTAGAACGATTTATCTTTATCTTAAAAATAAGTTTCAGTTTCAGCAATCACTCCTTCATTGGAGCCAAACCTCTTCCCCTCCCCCTCCCATCTCATAAGCCAATTTCTCTCGCAAAATTAATCTTATTTTTTAGTTTTTATATATTTATAAACATAGAGTGATGGGGTACTGATTGTATGACTTAATCAGAACTTCGGTCTAAAAATTGAAAAGTAAGAAAATAGGTCCCAAATCAACGAACGAAAAAAATCATACTCTAAAAGTATGAATATGATCAAACGATATTGAAAAAAATTGATTATCATCATAAAAATCAGACCAATACAACGAATTCCTCAAAAAATTTGAGAATATCTCTGAGCCCGGTAACAAATTTAAAATAAAAGAAAAATTGAGAAAATCTCTAAATTCAATTCACATTAGTAATAATCGTCCTAATCGACCGTACAAGAGCTATGACCGTTCTATCTGAATTTGTGTGTGAGACCCCGTGAACATCTCTAGGGTCGGTAAAATAAAATTTGAAAATTTATTCAAATTATTTCATGAAACTTATAAGTCGAAATATCATCATAACAGAACCCTGTCCGGAACTATCGAAATTCGAAACTTTGAACTATCCAAAAGTATAAACGTGATCCCGTGAACATCTCTAGGATTTCTATTGTTTCATTATTGCAAATCGGGTTCGTTGCTTGTTTGGGAATGTCAATGGGGTAAAGTCTTATTGGAGAAAATACCAAAACAAGGTGAAAATCGCCATTCGTGTCCCGTTTTCACGATATTGCTAGATAATTTTCTGACCTATTCGAATATATGAAAGAAATAACGTGAACATTGCTGGTATATGGGATATAACCGTTAACGTAAAAATGTCTCTGGGCAAGGTAAAAATCATCATAATTAAATCCCATTCACCACACTTATCGGGTTTTGGACTGATCTATCTCGCCATGTAGGTGAGACCCCGTGAACATCTCTAAGTTCGGTGAAATAAAATTTGAAAATTTATCAAGTTCATGGAATTTCTAAGTACTCGTAGCGTGTATGGCACTGTAAATATCATCATAAACTATATTTATTTCAGTGTTAGAACTTTGCCTACGCTACCCTAAAATACATTTTAAAAATTGTAAACGTCTCTAGGAGTGGTAATAAAAAAAATAGAAAAAAGGTTGAAATCAAAAACCATAGTTGTTTATAAATACGCGGGACTAGTTAAAAATCATCATAATTAAATCTTGTTCACCACACACGTGGGGTTTTGATTTAGCTATTCGGTCATTTAAGTGAGACCCTGTGAACATCTCTAGGATCGGAGATATAAAAGTAGAAACATTGTCTAAAATAGCATTCTTTAGAATTAAAAAAAGTTTAGTAAATCGATTTATGATTTTATCGTGTTTATTTCAAATCGCTAGAAAATTATTCTAACTTTACAGCGACACTATTAGGGATTTAGGGACTTCTTTAATATAAATGTTAAAGATTATCTAAAAATGTTTCAATTTCACCACAAAAAATCCAATTGGAATATTTTTTAATTTAACAGCGTAAATTTTTGGTATTTCACAATCATCGAAAAACTTATTGTTTTGGCTATGAATACCAAACATGTTTATGAATTTATATGTAATTTATATGTTTACTGTACTGGAGATTGGAACTCCTCACTTCAATCGGTTTCTGGTTGCATCCGAACCTTTGTGTTCATTTTGAATATTCTCATTTGTTTCGATGTATATGAGTATAATGATATTAGTTTAATTTCCAAAAATATGCGCTAAAAATCAAATTTCGAATTCTCCCCAGTTATTCGAAAACTTCTTTCAGACCTTAGATTAGTTTGAGATGAAGAAAAATTAATAATTGATGAGGGCCCCATTAGAGCTATTTTCAGCTAAGTAATTTGAGATGAACATATTTTTAAAAGAGACCCAGGTCCCACCGGAGAACCCGCCAAAATATTTTTCCAGAAACCTGAACCGATCGCAATCGATTCCTGTTGCTTGAAAACACCCTTTCTGATAAATTCAGCAAAGTAGTTTAAGTACTCAGTTAAATAACAAGTTTAACGGCAACTGTTGTAAAATTACGTTCTTTTAATTCCCAATGGGAATTGGTTTAGGACAGTTTATGAGTCAGTTCACATCAAAATGTAAACCTATTTGGCGCAATGTAAACCTATTTACAAAACAATTACCTGATAGTGATAGCTAGATAGTAACTTTTTCAGACTGGCTAACGTAAAATATAGAACAAATAATGAGAAAGTTTGGTTCTAATATTATTTCCTAGGGTGTCGACGTTGACTACATTGTCGACGTCAGGGACGCAGAAAACCTATCCAACTCTGCACGTGGACCAATAGCTTAATTTTGGGAAATCGGAGATTGAGAGAACGAAATGTTTCATTCAATTTATCTCCACCTCGAAGAAATTACCACCACCATCCCTTGGCCAATTCTCAAAATTTGGAGAATTGGAGGATAAGAGCGTCTCCTACGGATCGTCTGACCAGAGTGAAACTAAATACTTAAGCGTTTTCCACAAATTGGGAGACCCCGATGATTTTTGGCTGAAATTCGTCCATGCCAAAATTGACAGTTTTCCATTTGAGCTTTTCGTTCTTTTCAAATATTGGGTGTGTGAATACGACTCCACCTTTTACCAATAAGTGACGTTACTAGTACTGCTGATGTATAATATAAATAAGCAATACTGGTATTCTATATAGTACTTGATGTCAGCTGTTAGACACAGTATGCGACATTTCGTTGAATTATGATCAACTAGTATTTTTAGCTCCTTGAAAATGTCGAATTTTATTCCAAATAAACATCATTGACGGGATTTTTTATTTCAACATTTTATTACAAAAAAAAGTGCAGCGGAAACTTATTATTTGCTTGTGGAAATTTACGGTGGCGTGCTTCAGCGAATATGACGTGCAGAGAATGGTTTCGATGAAAGAATTGGCAGCATCATTAAATGTTTATCGATCAACTGTCGCAAAACTTTTACAAACAAACAGAATGGTTGAAAAAGCTAGCAACTGGGCTCCACACGAATTAAAAGCAAGATATTCATAGCAATAAGGTTATGATCTGTATCTGCTGTCAATCAGGTGAAAATATCAATGGCGATGCCTACCTGCGACAACAAATACGTTTGAAGCGAGCTAAAGAGGAAAAACTACCAGAATGGGTGAATAGATACAACAAATGAAATTTTTAGCACGACAATGCAAATTCACATGTTGCAAACGTAGTAAAAAATTCTTTAAAAGGACAGGAGTGGGAAGACTATCCCAGTCACCGTATTCACCAAATATAGCTCTTTCAGGCTACTATTTAATCCGGTTGATGCGGTCATCTCTCTCTGAACAGTTCAGTTCTCGCGCAGATATCGAAAATGGGCTTATTGATTGGATCGCCCCCAAAGATCAGGATTTCTTTATAGAGAGGGAATCCGTAAATAGCCTGAAAGATGATGAAAAATTGGAGCTGCAGATGAAGCACACTTTTAATAAATAGTTTTTTCATTTTCTAACCAAACAAATGTGTTTTATTTTAATAAAAAAGGCTGGGGTCATATTCACACACCCAATATTTTGATGACATTCTGATAATATAAAAATTTTAAATGATGTTTTGTAAAGTTATGTAATATGGGCATTAAGATCATGCTACTTGGAATTCTGCCATTCCCGAACTTAATATTTTCATAATCAACACTGTTTTTATTGGGTTTCTAAATATTAATATTCATGATGAATCTCAGCTGTTCCTTAATAGATCATGAGTAAATTATGTTTATATGTTGGAATTTTAAATGATATGTTAAGAAGTTTCGGAATATGGCCATTAAATGGCATGCAAATGTAGCTTTTTCATCTCTTAATCAATATAAAAATAAATCAGGTTTGTTGTTGGTATTGCGATTATAAACTGATTTTAGTTGTTAAGTAATAAATACGAGTAAAATGATACAGATGATATAATTTGATGGGTGAGGATTGAATTCAAAATATGTTAAATAACTCTTGCCGTAACACTTCTAAATATCTAATGAGTATTCTACCTGAAATGTAAGCTTGGCGGTAATCGATGGTCTTGATATGATCAGTATTCCTTGATTGATTGAGGTATGATTTTCAGTAGTATCAACGTCTACTCCTCCTCCCTACAATAACTATTCTACTCAGAGATGGGCATTTATATCTACTAATTTTTACAAGATTGGGTAGACATCTCGTCGATAATGTAGACAACGTCTACTTGAAGTTTAGTTCATAATAAATACATAAGATGTCGCTATTGTGTTTAAACCAAAATATGCATGTTCTTTACATCTAAGCTTCAAACTAACTTCAGATTTATCAATCAGATTTATCACGAATCAGCGAGATGTACACAATCTAAATTACTGAGTAAACTAAATTGCAGCCAGTTTGTACTAGTGATTAATAGTTTTTACTGTATTCATAAAACGTACTCAGTGTACTATTTAGTCCTAAAGTGAGCACTAAATTTAATCCACTAAATACTTCGATAACTGATAAAACTCAAATTAAATTAGGGAATTAGATAATACAATTTCAGTGCATTATTAGTTTAGATAGTGATTTAGTCGAAAACATTAGAGTTTTTAATGCAATGTGGCTGAAATCATTTTTTTGTATAAGTTTCTGACTAACCAAAATTCAATCTCCAAAATTCATAAATCAAAATACGTTTAATATTCGGTTCTAACCTGTAACAGATTAGGTGAGATTTATCAATCTACAATTACCAATATTTTGAAGATTTATAACTAATTTAAAATGCAAATTAGGAGCGCTTTATTATGTGCAATCTATATACCACCGATATGGCGTGCCACCAAAATCAAATCCAAATTTTATCAAAACCTTTTAAAAATTGTATTATATTCCAAAAATTAACCAATAATTAAATTTCCCCATACATCAAGCAAAAATTCTTATCCAAATTGCTTAAAAATAGGCCGAGTTTTAAAAATTATGTCCTCTAGGCCCTTTAACTACCTTCATGCAGACCTTTCTTAAAAAATTAAATTACAATCCTCATACCTGCATATCAGTCTGATTTAATTGAAATCGCTTAAAAAAGTTGTTCAATGACTAGTCTCTACAATATTCAGAATTTAACAAAACTAAAATTAATTATTTGCACTATTTTATATAAATCTGTTGGCTGAATTCTAAAATTTTAGAAAAAACTCAATTAAAACATGAATATCGGTCCCAAATGTCATTACAATTAATTAAAAAAGTAAATACCTAAGCAACTCAACCTCGAAATAATTTCATTATTCATTTCATTAAAATATCAGTATTAATCCTAAACTAATTTTTGTCCCATTCTAAACAATTTAATTTATAAAATAAGCTGGTCGGAAAATTACAAAGAAATTATTTTTTGTAATAGAGCATCAAAACCGCAAAACATTGCTGTAACTTTACTAAAAGTAAAATGTTTTTAATTTCTATTTTATTATGTACCATTTCTCTAATTTCGGCAACCGCAATTTAATCAATCAAGGTAAACTACAATAAATAATTTGTTAAGCACACTGTTATGAAATATTACCAGATTTTTGGCGGGAAAACAGTAATTAATTTCGCGACCTGGTTAGAACCGTGTCACAATAAGATCTAATTTGCACTATAATTAATCTGCGGTCGACCGATTTATACGATCCGTTACTGAATCTACAAAAAAAATATTATATGATTTATTTCTAACAAAATGCTAATGTTTGACATTTTTTGTCAAATTTTATAAGTAGAAAATAATTGATTAGATCGATTTTCATCTCGGTTGATCTTCCATGTAACCGAGTTTTTTTACAGACAACTCAGTTTTCAGCGTAGATTTCATAATATATATTGTCATGTACCAACTCTCACTATAATTATAACGGCCTGCATAATAAAAATGTAATTATTTCATAATAATTGATTATTGTTATTAGAACAGAATGTGTGTAGCTGTATATATAATGGACAGGTTTTGTTTTGCTGTAAAGTTAACAAAGCAAAATATCAAGTTCAAATCACATCGATCTATCACTTTTCTTCACCTTAATAATATCAAAATTCTATTTTTTGCCAATTTCAAGTTGATGAATCGCTAAAATGTTGCTGCACACCTATAGGTTAATTCAATTAATAAACTAGAAATAAATTAAAATAAGTAGTTGCCACTAATGTAATAAGTTCATAAGAACTTCAAACATTTATATTAAATAAAATAAATAAATAAATAAATAAATAAATAAATCTATCAATATGCCGCGTATACAAGTTTGTAACGGAATTTTTATTCATATTTTCAATGTTAAGGTTCCAATTTTTCTTGCTTACATCTTATTTACATTTTATATGCGCCGAGCTGCAGACAACTTGTTTGGTTACTTTTACTTTAATCGTGAACACCAAAATATTAATTTTAAATTCAATGGTCTCGTTTAGATGCTAGACAAAAAAGCACACGGTGATTGAAAACTGGGGTAATAGATGGCAATTAATGGATAAATTATCTCTAATTCATATTAGACAAACAAAATTCATTACAAATATTTGGTTCACAGGTAAACTTAACAAGTTTTTTGTTGGAATATCATAGAAGACATCCGGTTTTGCAAAATAAATATTCTGAGGCAGACCTCATTTACGCGAAGTCTAGATATAAAGTGGAAGTAAGGAAGATTTATATGCGACAATCGCAATATAAACAGGGCATTAGCCCACATAAAAACAGCTGGTACAAAAAATAACTTTCAGATTCTATATTAAGAAAAAAAAAATTTAATATTCAAAATTATTCTAAAAAAGTAAAAAAATAAAAAAATTTATCGGGCCATAAGCATAAATTAAGATTCAGATTTTACTTTTTACCTCACGATCATTAATTTATAACTGAATGCGGTGTACAGATGCAAACCAAATTATTATATTGGCACACAATACTTAATCGACCGCTGTACCAAAATTTTTCCAGACATTGCATAATTTGCAATATATTTGAAAATATACTGACTATGGCGCAGCTCATAAAGTGGAACGGGATTGAAAGCAGACCAAACCATAATTGTGAATTAAATTACTCGTGAGCTTCTTATAACAGACATAATTATGTATTTTGTTTGTCGGTCAAATCCCATCTTACCTATACATATTTCTAATTAATTATATTTTTAATGTACTCATAGAAAATATTTGAACGGTGGCAGACACAGTTGTTTTATATTCTAATAAATTATAATTATGTGTGTTGTGTAGAAAATAATTTCTTGCCGTTTTTTTCTAATCACAATTTGTATACGTAAATTAAATATTTACCGAAATTTTATTTATAAAATTAAGATTTAGATTATTAAGTTTATTTAGTTCAGATGTTATTACTGTAAGGTTGCATGTGGGCCAAATATCTTGAAGCCATCGTTCTGGTCGTATACTAGACCTATGAAACTATTTTAGCCGTATTTAAAATCTAGATTTGAAGGAATGCTTGCTGAAAATATCTTTATTCTTTCTTATATTATTTAGCTACCGGTGAGAAGTTCAATATTTCTAACAATTTCTTAGTTGTTAGTTCTATAAATTAGCAGTACCACATTGCTTTCTCTCCTCACCAACACATCGAACCATCTTATACTCTCAATGAAGCGTAGGATAGATACTTAACATACATTTATCTGAGGTTCGTCAAGTTATCTAGGAGGGGAAATCTCAGGATGACACTCCCATTTTGATCGCATGCTTTTCTTTGAGACAGTTGCTACATCACAAACACTTTTGTACCTTTTTTACTTTTTATAATATGTTACGTCTTCACCTTATTTTGTTGTCATGAATCAGACCCGGATACTTCCCTTTACCAGTGCTATTCAATACAATACTTTTATTTTAGGGGGGGGGGGGGGGGGGGGTCGATGTGAAAAAGTTTGTATTTCCTAGAGAAGGAGGTCAACTCAATTTTGTGAAGATTCGCATTCAAATTTTAACAGTTACCCCAATTGGAGACAATGCCAAGCGTTCGATTAAGAATATTTACCTATAAGACAAAATTCACAACATTATCCGCATTAGCAATCACCTTAAATTCGCACCATTCTAGTTTTAATAACAGGTCATTTATGACGAAATTCCAAAGAAGACGTGTGCGTTTACTCACAAATGTGCTATTAGAGGACCTACCCAGGCGAGCCGTCACGACCGTGTTTTTTAGCATTCGATCTTCCCAGTCTTAGAGTGACTCTTCCACATACAGAGAGACGAGTGCCTTTTAGGATTTCGATAGACTTGGCTCAGTCGAATTCTGAATGAGTGCTTCTGTTTGTTTTTCCAAAATTATTAGTAGAGAAGAGGCTAAACTTATACATTCCGCTTTAGATTTAAATATTATATTTACTTTGGTTCATTTACTAAGAATGTGACTGAGTTCTAGGTTTCGCTTGAAGACATCTTTTAGCCTGGGTAAGGTTTAGTCAATTGTTTGTTTATGGCTTATAAGGCTTACCGCTATTTGAACCCCACGGGATTTTGGTCTGCTTATAACCCGGCTTACTATGCCTGCGGTTCTGTTCTCCGTAAGCATATGTGATCTACCACATATTTGGAGCTACCTGGAAAGGAAGTTTCCAGTAGTAGCTCTAACGATTCTTCGCTAGTTACGGTTTAGGAACCTTCCGGTCGTAGGATGAAACTTGAAGAGTGGGATTTAGTAATAATAGAGACCTCCTGTATTTTATTTACATTTGTTTTAGCATTTCCTAACTAAGCATATTTGTTACCTTAGCTCTTCTAAAGATCCTTCTGGGTTTTTTACGGGTGTTTTGAAGTTTTTTTTAGTTGAAAACTCCGAGGTTGAGGTTTACCCAGATATGCAATAGAACGACAGACTTTTCTTTATTAAACGCGTCGAAAAGCTGGTTCTCTAGGACATCAAGCTCTTGTGTTGAATCAGGGGATTTGAAACCGGTGTACCATTAGTGAATTACTTACTGTCAATATTGCATATACGTAAGTTAGTACTAAGAATGAAATCATGGAGTAACTTTCCTCATTCATTCGTATCAATGCTTCAACAGCTGGGATATCATGTTGAAAATAACCTGATATTACTCAGATTTTAATAATCCCGCTCAATGCTTGTTGTGCGACGACGAATTACTTTAATTTGATAACAAAAATATAATCAGCTTATTTTCAGCAAGAAGGCTGGAACGAATTTTACGAAGCTGCCTTAGAGTGGAGGAGGTTAATCTGCAGCAAGTTCAACTTAAAAAGAAATCCCATAAAAGTAGCCATCTCTGAGAGTGAGTAAGAGCCCTCAAGAAGTATCTTTCTTATATATATCTTGAGAATGACTACACTGAAAACATAGCATATTAATCCATTAGTTATAGCCAGAAAGCCGGCGACTCTCCATTAAATATGATAATAATTGAGCTATAATTAGCCTTTGGTTCCTCCAACTTACCAGTCAGCCATTTACCAGTCAGCGGTTGGACCTTTAGGATACCTAATTTGTAGTATTTTGAAAAAAAATTTCGGGTCGCTGGATTTCACTGAGATGCAAGCTCTCGGTCTAGGTCTACAGGAATATCCTCTGTAATGACCACTTTTAATACAGCACCAGACCAGAATCACTTAGGCTCTGTAAAGCTTTTTTATATACAGAGTCAATGACCGTTGGTCGGCACTCGATGCAAAACTTCACACGAATCAAGTGTCATACTCCATTCCGGAAAGCCGGAGCATGTCCAGAGTTTTCCCTCATAATTTTTAGAGATGTGGCACCTAAGGTTTTCTCAAACTTCATCCAATTACTGGACGATATATATCCTTCTTCGAGGGCTCTGTCAATGTCAATCACTACTAAGTGCTCTTTTACTTCCTTATTGAAAGGCCTAGTTACAGTTTCCTGCATTCTAGTTTTCTTTATATTATTCTCCGGTTCCTCCTTTGATACCTGACTTTTGGATAGAGAACCTTCAAACGAGCCCTCCTGTTTTATAGTAATCTTTTTATTCCATGATGGCGTTTCCATATTCGTGAACTATATTTGCTGGTCCTCATTTGCCTAGAGATTGCATTTGAGGAACCAGATTTTTGGGTGCTTGTGTCCCGTTTTTTCGGTGCACCTTGATGGCCTTGCCTAATGACCAAAGTCTCACGTTGGCTACCTTTTCCTTGGAGACTAGAGCTAAAAGCCAAAATAATACCTTCCTTATTAGTTTCTGCGGGTTTTCAAGAGCTCCGGGCTTTTCTTTTTTTGTGTTGTCCATCTGTGCAAAAGTCCGCCGCACACAGATCTGGAGGTTGCCAGATATCCGGAAACACGGTTAGAGACTGAGTTTTTTTCATACTTGGTCTGCAGCACGGATGGGCGGGTAGATTACGTAAGGTAATCTACGTAGTTGTCGACACGTAATCTATCACGTAGATTACATTTCAATTTTTTACTTTCCAAACGTCAACAACGTAGACAACGTCGATAACTAAGAAAATGATATTAAAAACTTAATTTTTAATTATTTTTCGTTAACCGCACTATTAAAATTTGTGAAAAATTATTTAAATCCAATTCTGTCAGTTTTACAAGCATTTTATAAATTACAAATAAATTTAAAATCTCTGAACTAAAGACATCTATCTAAAACTATTGAATATCTTAAATATTTCAATAGATTT
Organism: Nephrotoma appendiculata; assembly: GCA_947310385.1. NCBI lineage: Eukaryota > Metazoa > Arthropoda > Insecta > Diptera > Tipulidae > Nephrotoma > Nephrotoma appendiculata. The sequence continues at coordinate 41,254,045 of OX371224.1, forward strand.
AGGCTTTACGCGCCCTCTTCTCAAGTCATCTTGATGTCTGTATAAAAATTTATTTATTTTAGTTATAATAATAATTTAAACATATAGCTATATTTAATTTATCTAGCTTATTAATTTTATTGCAGTTGGCTGAATTCATAACCGCCGATATAATTCTATTTCGAAACTATCCGTAGCCATACATTGTAACTTTGTAAGTGCCTTTGATTAAATATTCTCTTAGAAATTTATTAGTTTTGGTTTTTGTAGTATTGCTAGCCAAAGACGAAATATCACGTGTACGATTATGTGCACTCGATACGGTAGGTGCACTCGGTAGGGGTAAATGAATTGCCACGCAGCGATGTTAACGTTTTCCCAGAATATGTTTTACCTGCAATAGCGCCTCTTGCAAGGGACGCTTAGACAATTGTAAAAGTACCATTCGCTAAAAATTTGCCGAAACAGCCATATCTTCGTCCAGAAAGTTAACGGTAGAATTCGTAGAAGTTTTGTCAGCATCACCATTATCTAGGAGTATTCCAAAATTACATTGGATTCTAACTTACAATGATTTCTAAAATATAAATTCATAGTTATAGCATTGACCAGTAAATACGTATGAAAGTTATTAAAATTACGTGTGTGCTTCAAGTTTGCATGCAGCCATATTTTTTAAATATTTTTGCATACTTCACCTCATATTTATTATTAATTTTCATTAATTTAGTTAACAATTTTTAAACAAAACTAATAAATTACTAAGCGAATATTTAATCAAGGGCACTTACAATCTACAGCTACGGAGAGATTTGATATAAAGTTATATCGGCGGTTGTAAAATCAGCCAACTACAATAAAATTTATAAGCTAGACAACTTCGAGCTACAGAGATGCAATCCTCGAATACATAAAGAAATATGTGTAATCAGCCGGATTATCTTCGGGCAGATAGGTCGGTTGACGGTTTGAACTGTGGTAAGATTTCATTGGCCACTTTCTCTCGTGCCCGCTTGAGTCGCTATTGCAGGTAAAACATATTCTGGGAAAACGTTAAAATCACTGCGTGGCAATTCATCTACCACTACCACGCATAGGCTAATGAATCAAGTGCACATACTCGCACACAAGGTATTTCGTCTTTGGCTAACAATAACTAGAAAAACAAAAACAAAACTAATAAATTTCTAAGCGAACATTTAATCAAAGGCAATTAACATGTGCGGAGGGATTCGATCTAGAATTATATCGGCGGTTGTGAATTCAGCCAACTGCAATAAAATCTATAAACGAGTCAACTTCCAGCTACAGAGATGCAAAAGATTGCTGATCACATGCACATCACCAATAACTTTGTTTGAATACTTTTATCTTTGAGTGCTTAACACAGAAAAAATCTGTCAATACTTTGACATTACTTTCACTGTTATAATAATATTTTTTTTAAAGTTTCTTAAAATTTAATAAAAGTTGTCACTAAAATGAAATTTTTAACTAAATAGTGTCTTTTATTTATTAATTTATATATATGTAGACGAATAATTAATCTTATTCGAAGTTACTACAATAAAGCAAAATTATGAAAATTATATAAACCGTCATTATAAATCATAAATTAACTATTCATTCACTGCGTATAGTTATGAATGGCAGAAGCTTGAAAATTGCATACGAGCTAAATCACTATACACTCAAATTTTATTAAAATTCGCAAATTTAATTAAACTTTTTTCGATTGTCAAACAATTGTTTATCGATAATGGATAATTATCAATTTATTACGCAATTTATGACATAAATATTAGGCACAGTACGTTTCATAAATAAAGTGTCAGATATCACTCAGTAGTATACAGACAATTCATGCTGAGTTTTATTAGAAGTTTCGATAGATGGCGTAAATTAATTTATCAAGTAGTTCTCGACGTTGTTGACGTAGTCAACGTTGTCGACGAGTTGTCTACGAAATCATGTAAAAACTAGTAGTCGACGCGTAATCGCCCATCCCTGTCCTGCAGTCTGGCCGGTTAACAGTGCGGTACGATTAACACCTTAACCCGGCTCAACTTGCAATGTGTTTTTGCCTAACACACCACAACTGCAGAGAGCTAACTGCCCGGTAGTCTTCGCGAGGAGGCAACACTTACGGATGCTGTAAGATACAGAGGTGACTCAAGTGCCAACTTGATTCCTCTAGACAGCTTCAAGCCAATACCACCCAGACGGTGTTAAATGTCATACAAATCAAGAAACATTCGATTTATAATCAACCAAGTTCGATTATCCCACAATTTCAATAAATTTATATGTCAATTGGCCACCAAGATCATACGATTTGACACCAATAGATCATTTTCTTTGGCGGTTTTTGAAAAGTAAAGTGTATAGGAATAATTCACAAACAATTCAAGTACGTTGGAACCACGAGCTGAAATTGAGGCATTGTTGAATTGTTTTTATTAAAAAAAATTCAGTTGCAGGCAGAAGTTGAAAAGTTCATAATAGACATACAATAGTCAGAATAATACACGCGAAATCAAAAGGATAATAAAACGTATAAATTACCCACACGTTAGACCTTTAGTTGCATAAAAACGAAAAATTAGGAAGGAATGGAAGCATACGAGGATACCCACGGTTAGAAATATACTATATAGTTTGACCCAGTGAATAAGGAAAAACGAATATACAAAATGCTACGAACTCGTACCTACAATCATTAACATAAGAAAAAGATACCGGCGATTTATTGTGAAAGGCATCAAAACGAATAAAAATCCCGAAAATCAGATACCACTTATAAGAAACAGCAATGGTAGTTGGGCAAGAATCAACGAACAAAAACGCGGAAAAATACAAGGAATAAAAGTAACTGAATATCAATAAATTTACACTTGACCTCTCTCGCGAAAGTGATTTAAGAAATAATCAAAATAAATCCAAGAAAAGCGCGAGGTTTTGATCTGATAACAGTGAAAGTCCATAAACTGGTTTCCAAAATTGGCATTAAAAAATTAACCACTCTAACCAACGTAGCCTTCAGAATCAAATATCTATCAAGGGTCTGGACAATTTCGAAAGTGATAATGATTCCCAAGTCAGCAAAGTTACCCAAAATAGTGTAACGACCATGCGGTAGTATGAGATGTGTCCACGCTTCCCTCCTAAAAATACTAGGTCGTTAACAGAATTAATCATAATTCGACTATTAAGAAGCTTCAAGGCGGTTGGTTGCCAGCTAAACTCAGTGGATGGGGTGGGTGTTTTGAAGCGTTAGTAGTCCGTGTCTAACCGCCACAGGGAAGAACAAGTGTTAAAGGATGGACAATTAGGCCAGACAATGATACTACTTACAATGGATCCTTACCTTCCGTTTACATCGCTTCACTGCATTCTCCAAAATCACTAAGACTATTTATTCCATGTTGGACTTTTGGCTTCCCGCACTTACGATAGTAAAACGAAAACCCATTCCATTCAACACAACGGTTCCAATCAAATGTTAGAACACCAGAGAAAACACCCAAAAAAAATTAAGAGCATTTAGTTTTGAGTGTTAAATTCATTATCAAAACCAAATTTTATTTAAGATTAAAATAGATAATAAGATTAAAAAAATAGGGTTTAGATTTGTAATTGTTAGTGGTAAGGATTAGTAAAATTTAAGTAATATGGAATACTAATCCGAAAACGAAATATTCCCAAACAACGTATTTATTATCCAAGTGATAATAATCATACGTAAAGACTAAGATAAAAATTCAACAAAAAATTATTTGGAAATATCTGGCTTTAGAATAATCTAATACTAAATTTAATTATAGTAATACAAGAAAAATTATTTAATAAAACAAAAAAAATTTAAAATGATTTTATATCCGTTGATGCGTAGATACAGTTGAGTCCGGACTTAGCGACAATGTGATGTTTTCTTGTTTCTTTTAACACAACGGAGTTTTACAACCATTTTAGAAATACGTGAAGGTTGTTTATAGCGTGCTCGTATTTTTGCACCACTTTTCAGCCATTTAAGAATATAAAAATTCCCGAAAATATTTATGACTTTATTGATGATTAGGTTTTAAAATTTAAGAGTAGCACATATTTTGGTATTCACTGTGTATCACAATTTACTTGATGCACGGTAATGTTTATTATGATTATTAATTTACGTTTGGATATACCAACTCATGCCACTGGATTTCACTATGAAATGTTTACCACGACAAAACTCATAATTATATATATTATATATTTTTAAGTTTTTTGTTCTTTCCTTTTATTTATAATTTTATTTGGCAAAATTCAAAATTCGATTGCCAGTTTTAGTTTTCACTATATAAAATTATTTATACTGCACTCAAATTTTCACGTTACATATTATAGGATTTGATATTTCCAACCTCTTAGGTTTTACAGTCCTCGCTTACAGTTTATTTACTAAGCATTATGTTCACACTCACTTAGAATTCACAAATTATATTATCATACATCATTTTATTTATTAAAACTTCACATTTTATTTATTATTATTTAATATGTATAACGTAGATGCACGCACATTACTATTTAGTTTATGTAATATTGTTATTTTATTTAATTTATTATTATATAGGCGTATTGAGGATTTATAGTATATTAAATTGTTTTAACTTATATTAATTTTATTTGTTTAAGAAAGAATAGAGTTATATATATATATATATATAATATATATATATATATATATATATATATATATATATATATATATATATATATATATATATATATATATATATATATATATATATATATATATATATATATATATATATATATATATATATATATATATATATATATATATATATATATATGTATAATATATTTTTGGGTTTCTTCATAAACCATAACTTTAATTTTATTTAATTTTAATTAACACAAAAACTTATAACAGATTTAACCTTCAAAACTCAAACCCGCAGTACTACGTGTACTTCTCTCGCCAAAATTTAAAATAGAACTCCCGCATGGTTGAAAGTTTGTCTTTTTATACCTACGTAAAATCCCGTTAATTAATCAAATTTCTCTTTCAGAGTAAAAAAGGAACCAACCATACTACAAACAAAATTATTCATTCGTAAACAACCTCTAGTCAGTGGAGTTAAACCCAACGTAGTATGTTTGACCAGGAGGCGTGATCGAACCGCAAAATTTGTGACGAAGGTTCGTTACAATAGCGTCTCATATCACTATCACCTTTTATGTCAAAATTATTGGAAAGACTCGTATTAAAATGAATGAAACCACTAATTGAAAGTAAAGAACTCATTCGTATACACCAGGAAGAAAGTTTAACTTCCACAATTTTGTCACTTTCTTGTATCATATATTACAGACAGACACTTTTGTGTTAAACAGGAACAAGCATATACTTACAAATTAAAAAAATTAAAACTCATAAATCAAATCATTTTCTTACAGGGAATTTACGACTTTCCTCAATTTCCGCGAGTTTTCCTAGTTTATCAATTTTTAGATCGAAGTTCTAATTACATCGTGCGGTTTCAGTCGCTATCACTTTAGAATTGGATTGGAATTCAAAACGAATTTTGATAAGAAATTAGAAGTTTTGAAATAAATATTAAATCCATTTAGCACGGCCGAATTCAAGAACTTCTTTCATAATTCATGTTATACTATATTCCTAATTATGAAATAACAATTCCCCATAGCTAAATGCTTTTCATATCAAGTTTGGCCATAATTCGTATTAAACGTTTTTATTTCATTTAGCCAAATTCCAAAAATTCTTCAATCATTCTTGCTAGAATTGCAATGTGCTTAAGTCGACGTCAATAATTATTTTATGCACTTGTACTGTAGAAATAGATTATTAAAATTCGGGTGCAAGTGTATCGATTACTTAAATTCATTTATAAAAATCCTAAAACACGAGATTTTAGTATAATCGTAATTCTGGCAATTGGGATTTTGATTTCAAAATTTTTAAAAGGCTTGTTCGTATATATGATATGGTTCAAAATTAAAAAACACAAGAAAATGACGGATGATTATTGCACTTCGTGTGTTTAATTAACTCTCATTGACCACAACTAGAACGCAAACAAATATTTGAATGCCGCCAAGCTGCAATTGCTCAAAACGTTGATCCGTTAAATTCATTCAAGTCACAAGGTATTTCGTAAGTTTGAGACATAAATCGTAGCACATTTCGAGTTTTATGCTACTTTGAAATCGGGTTTTAGGCTGCAGGCCAATAGTCGGGTAAAAGTCAATTTTTCGGTAAATTCATTTATTTTTCAAAAACTTTATTGTAAACTGATCGAAAAATCTGTTCTAAATCCGATTTTTACCATAGTTAAGATTTACCCCTTATTTATAAGTGTATTAAACCCTCACGTTTTCCATGCTAATTTAAAATGAACAATGCTTCGATCCATGGTGAATGACAGTGGCTCTAATTATTTATTGTTTATAGCAAGACTTCTATTAGTACAGGTCAAATTACTAACAGCTAAGCTTATGAACATCTCCAGTGGATACCTCGTATCTTTTTTTACATAGATTTAACGCTTGGTGGTGCATACGGAGCGCTGCGTAGGGTTTAACAATCGATTCGAAAGGCCTCCAAGGTTGACAAACTACCTCGATAGCTGAGCCATCTTTGAGCTATTGAGTGTGGGAACACTTCATCCTACGATACGACAATACCCAGCCGATAGGAAATACCTAGCCGAGCGGATTAAACATCTTGGTACCTGGTACAATATTCTTGTCTGGATACATTGATTCTTCTCTTGTCTGGATACATTGCTGTTTTGAAATTCGAGATTGCAACCAGGTAATAATCTTCCGCTTGAGTACGTTTACCATATTCTTTCTCGAGTTGCTTCGAAGACCCATTTTAGCGACGTTTGCTTGACGCGAGCTGTCATTGCATCAAATGACTTAAGTTATCAGAAAAACAACCGAAATTATTTTTTCCTTGGGTGGGCGCAGAAAATTAAAAGTGATTGTCAAAAATTCTAATTGATAATCTCCCTTAGTTTTCTTATTTGATTTGTAGGATTCTAATTTAAAAAAAAAAATGCAACCCTGCACAAATATTTGTAAATTCACTTGTGTGTGTGTAAATTCACAGTGAACGAAAAGCGCTTATCATTGACTCATTTCAGAACCTTGTTCAAAATATACATATTAGAATTACAATATAGAGCTACGATGCAAATTTTACAGTGATTAGCCGAGTTTTCTCCAGCTCAAAATATATTTTAGTCGTGTAGGGCCAACAACTTACCGACCAAACGGCACAGTGGTAAAAGCTTTCGCGTTTGTATCGGGAGGTATACCGGGTTCGAATCCTATTAGAGATAGATGCAAAAGGGAATTTTCATCATACGATCTGTGATAAAAAGGAACTTAACTATGACCCCCTGTTGGAGTGCAAAACTCATGAACCGATCGATCTTCCAGTACTACAAGCTGGCTAGGAGCTATACAATGTGCAGGTGGTTTTTCGAAAATCCGATATATATAGCTGTACATCCTCGAATTGGCTGCCAATGGCGTAAAAGCACGATGTGAACAGCGTACCGCAAAAGAGTTGAGAGTGCCTCGGCCCCACAACAGTCAACCTAGAAATCAAATTTCTTAAGGATTGCTTATGAAATGGCTAGGTTTAGCCCAGCATATACAGATCCTAGAATTTTGCCCAACAAAATTTCAAAATAATTCGTTATGAAATGAGAGAAAGATGGATCATTGTAAAATTTCGAATACCTAGTTTTTATACTTTGGAGGTCAGGTAATTTGTCAAATTAAGAACACCTTTAAGATCTTATTCCGCTTAAGTGTCTTATTTTGTGAAAAATAGGTACATAGTGAATAATATAATTTTCGGTGGTTATAAAATAACAGCAGAAATTCTCTTTTATGATTGTTCTGGCACTTGTGGCGAGTAGCATCTTCCGTCTTTGTTGCGACAATGTGACGATTCTCAGTGCCGTTCACATTCTAACTCATTGCTCAATAAACATCTTTCATTTCCCAAAATAAACTGAGTATAATGTTGATGATGTCATATTCTTCGATAGATGCCTTTAAATTGGACATTTGATTGGGCCCTCTAAGCGCTCCACCTTGCCGAATAGGAAGTAGCCAAGTTTAGGATTTTGAGCAAAAATTGAATCATTTAGACGCATCGCAATGACATTATCTCCGAAGAAGATGGCTATCTTTTTTGGGAAGGCAGTAATGAGGATCGGCAGGTTTCAACTGGTGCAAGTGTGAAGATTGATGCGTGTCAATTATTCGTGTCAATCTTTTCTCGGACGAGATTTGACCTTTCCTCGAGTATCAGAGGCTAGAATTGATTGCAACGGTATACGTTGTAACTTCCAGAACAAACTTGACACATGAAAATGCAAAAGCTCAAAGTGACGCCGAATGAACGAGTGGATTGTATGTCCGGTTTGTGATGCACTTATATAGCAGTTTCTTATTTAACTGCGATAAATCCGATTTTGTTTTAGTTTTTGTCTTCAGTGATTGCCGGATACTATGCTCGGGTTAATGACATTATCTCTTATTGTGGATGAGTTCCTTTCTAATTAACAGCCCTATTCCCGTAGTCGCATTACTTCAAGTGATGTGACTACTCATTTCCTTGGTTACTAGATTATTAAATCGAAACTCACAAAATAATTGTTCAATAAAATCGTTCTGGCTGTTTTTTTAAATATGCTGCTTTATAAATATTTCCTTGCAACTGCTATCACTTCAAAAGACAGTTTCTATCACTTGAAATTTTTACGTGACAAACAAATAAAAAAAATTCAAACTAATGCAGAGCATCCAATTAAGATGTAAAAACTTTTCATTGAGAGTTTTGCACAAAATTATTTAATAAATTTGATTTTAAAGTCTAGTAACCAGGAAGGTCGCATGAAGTGATACGTCTAAGGGAATTGCGAATTAAGATGATATACCATGCAGTGAGCGGCACTCCTTCTCCAACTGTCAGACAGCGAATTTTGCCGGTCGATGTACCAAGGATCTTGTGCAATCCTACAGTTAATTCAAATTGTATAGTGTAAGCATAGTTCTGAACCCCAATCATGATCGTATCAATCTCGAAGAATGCGACATGCTCCTCGTAATTATAGTTGTTGATGCTCACGGATTTCAGCAACAACGGTGAGTCCCTAGTTAAATTTTCCTATAGGTAGTGTAACTTCTGCAACTTGATCAGCAGATTCTGGTTGTCGTTGAAAACTTCAATCTTGATTCGAGGCTGTTTTATATCGAACGACTGCTGTGCTTGCACATATTTGGCGTCACCATTCGTGTTTTGGACGGTGGCTAATAAACATTTTTTCGTTGCGGTTTTGAAATTTGAGATTACAACCAGGTAATAATCTTCCGCTTGTCGCGTTTACCGTATTCTTTCTCGAGTTGCTTCGAGAATCCCGCTTTAGCGACGTTTGCTTGACGCGAGCTGTCATTGCATCGAATTAGTTATATCTGATATCGTTTTCGGTGGCAGATCCCGCATCAATAATATGACGTCATTTTTGATCCAACATGGCTTCTTTGTTTATTTATTTTTTGATCCTGGCTCAATTATAAGATCCATAATTTTTTTTGGAATTTAAAATTGATCCGGGATCAAAAAATAAAAGGACAAAAAATGTAAACAAAGAAGCCATGTTGGATCAAAAATGCCGTCATATTATAGATCCGGGATCTGCCACCGAAAACGATATGAATGACATTGTTTCTGCACGAATCACTGCTTTCACTTCACTTAAACCTGGAAATATCAATTTTACATCTCCGCGTAGTGTTGTTGCCCGATGCGGTTTGGTTGATGGCGTTGCCCGATGTTACCTCAACTTGATGTTCGTAATAGGGTGCTCACCGATAGGTGTCACATTAGATGTTGACTTCAACACTTTGTATTAGGGGCGGCTAAGATAATTCTTTCATTCCACACACACAAAGTACTCGAGCCACGCAAACATTTGCATTATTACTAAACTATTGATCTGCATTCTGCCGAAGAAATAACATTTAAAAATTATTTAGTCGCAACTTAACGTCTGTTTTGTTTACAATGTTTACCTCACGTCAGTTTAATTAGTTTATTACGTCGAAAACATCACAAAAAATGTTATTTGCTATAAACGTATGTTTGATAAGTATATAGAAATAATAACACTACAGCTATAAAAACAAATATAAATTTAAATTACCTATATATTTAATAAATAATTTATCAGAACAGTGCAAGTAAACATAATTTTAAAAAGCGCGTGCACCACGCGAGGCAAACATTTATTTGTTTAATGTAAACGATGCCTCTTCAAATAAACGTTAATTGCACGTTCCAAACTAAACTGGATTTAGTAAATTAGTTTGAAGCATTGAAATTACATCTTGGTAATAAAAAACAATCATCGATGCAAATCGTGACTCGTCTCCGTCAAAACATATACCTGTTACGTATATATGTGTCGTATTTACTCACCATAATTTATAATCCGGTAATTATGTTAGAGTTTTACTTTCATTTGCGCTAATACAGTGTTGTTAAAATTATGAATTATTCACTTCAATTTACAATTACTTTGTTTATATATAGGTAGTACAAAAAAAAACGCCATAAACTTTCAATTTGATCACCGAAAGGGTTGTTAAACGAGCAAATTGTTTTTTATCGTGCGGCGCATGGAATTGGCCGCATTAACTACACTTGGTTTTACCGCATTTTTTATTGGGAACAATAACCATATAATGATTGATGGCTAAGCGGGGCGTAAATACGTATAATTTTACGCATAAAATGTGCGTGTCTATATAGCTCGGTTGGCTGGGCTCAGTGATTGTCTTCTAATCAATTGAATTTCATTTTCGTATTTTATTTTACCGCCGCCATCGATTTTATTTCTTTACGAAGCAATGAAATGTGTTTTTATTTTTATTTAACGAGATCATCAATATGCCAAGGTGAAGGGTAACAGAAATTTCATTGTCGCATCACGCGCGTACACATTGATTTTTATCTTAAGGAGAATGTTGGTTTTGCGCGCGGAGAGAAAGTAAATCCAGTTGCGAGTTTGTGTAAGATAAAAAATATTTATTTTGGTGAAATGGATTTTTGATAACACAAACAAAACAAAAATAATAATAAAATGTCATAAATAAAATTATGATTACATGTTGCAGAAACAATGAACTTTCTTCGTTCCCCAACAGTTTTTCTGCATCTTTATACTCGCGTAATGCATCGGTTCACATATGAAACAATTACCGCGGCATATAATTATTTAGTTTAACCATGTACTTGTAGGTACATAACATATCGTCATTTCACTTTTTATTTATACGATTTATTTAATTAAATGCAAGTTGCATTTCACAGAATATCATCTGCATTGTTTTTCCGTCAAAATTCTATATGTCATAAATATAAGTACGAGCACTTAGACAAAATTACAAATAATTATGTAAACCACACGGTATATAAAATGCGAAGAATGATAGAAAATTATCTTAAGTAATTTGAATTGTGTGCTTGTTGTTGTTAATTTTCAAATGAATTTTTTATTCTTTACAGGAAAACTCCCAAAGGTGTTGTGATTAATGTGAAGCATCCAATTACATTTTCCGTCGCTGGTTTCAATCCGGATCATGAAACTGCAATTATAGTACATGGTTTCAATGGTACCGAAAGTAATACGCATATACGATATCTCAGAGATGGTAAGTAAAGTGCAAATGAGAAATTTGATGGCGGAAGGAGAAAGTTGAAAGAATTGCAACATTTTTTAAAATGTTTATTTGGGTCTCTTCAATATGTTGAAATAATGCTCAATGTATGTTTTGTGTAAAAAATCGTGAGGTTAATATAATGTTATCAATGTTATATTCTACATATATGCGGGATAACCTTAAAAATTTATTAAAAACACGTTTAAGCTACCGGTTAAATTTTTCTGTAATGTGCAACGCGATTATTTATTGTTCTACAGATTTTATAGGTTTGGGAAAATTTTCGATGTTATCATATTTTATGGTTGAATGGGCTTGTTGTAACCAAATGCAGGTACATTTCGCTACGCGTCCCAAAGAGTGTTACATCTCAAAATAGTTAATTATTGGAAAATCAACTTTGAAACTTTGAGCACCATAAAATAATTGTTGCAGTAACTTTTTGTAATAAGTTGCTGATGTTTTTGATACCCAGTGATAATTATTTTGAGCTTTTCATCAATTTGTCGTTTAAGTTTTGGAAAATTTGAAATAAATAAGAAAATGTGGAAATGTAACACTTTATACATGAAATTTTATCTGAGCTAGTTAGAAGTTGTAACCCTCTTAAAGAAAATTTGTTGATAATATTTTGCAAATTTTTTAAATAAAACGAATTATTTCTTCAAAATAAACTTTGTTTAAATTAAAATAATAGAACAAAATAATCAGGTTAATTCAAAGATACTCGAATTATAAAATATTCAATTAATTCAGTTTAAATTCGAATGAATATTGTAGGTTATAAAAAAAAATTAATTCATTGTAATGAATCATTAAAAATAAAGAAATAGTCTTTAACTCTTCAGTCATTTTCTAGATTGTAATACAATTCTTTGTACTTTTGGATGATCAAGTTTTTATCACATAGATCCCTATAAGACCTTTTATCTTCTTTGACGATATTTTTATTGGCCCATCATTTAGTTGTTTCGGTTCGAAGTTCAATATGTTTTGTATTTTTATATTTTGGTTATCTGTATTCAAGGGCCCTATTATGAAAAAAATGCGATTTCGCATTTTCATACGATCTCGCATTTTGGTATTACAGTACAATATTTTCGCAAAAATGCGCCCGAAGTCGGATGCGAACGCCATATTACAAAATGAAATGGCGGATTTTTGCGAAACTGTATTTGACAAATGCGAATGCTCATAAGCAGTCGAATATCGCAAATATTTATCGTTCATTCAAGTTAAATTTCAATTTTTTGAAATAATTAATTTTTCATAGAATTTTTTTAACTAAATAATAAAAAGCTATTATAAAAGTGGTAATAGTAAAATTTAAAGTTTTATTATCTCATAATTCAATATTGTCACATAATTCAATGGGGTGTGGACGTGTTTCGTTAAACAATTCTTTTTGATATTGACGTTGTATCACCTTCTTCATCATCTTCACAGTTTATATTTAAATATAAGGCCACACAATCCATTTAATATTTTTATTTATTGATAGAATAAATAAATGCAAAAACACTGCGAATCGTTATAAAGGTTATAAGAATTGACAGATGTTGTAATGACATTAAAAAAAGTTCCCAATAAAAATTTCCCTTTGGGAAATACGATATGCGATAATCGCATTTCATAATACAAACGCAACGGGCGGATCGCATCCGCAAAATCGCAAAAAATGCGAATTGCGAACGGTTTCATAATAGGGCCCCAGTTTATCCGTATCCACAGTTCGATAAACATCATCCGCAACGGATTCTTTAAAATGGAATTGAAACGGGGTTGCTTTGCTCACTTCTACTAAATTTATTTTGTCCACTTTATTTTTTAAATTATCAATTTTAAAATTATTGCCGATCAGTTTCTGAAGCCCTTTAATATTTATGAAATTTTCATATCCCATCTCTTGTACATTATATAATGGATTCTTTTTCTTGCTGGACTAACAACAGACACCATTTGAGCAGAAGTATAAATGGGCCCGGATTTTAAAATGCGCCCTTCTCCCGTTCAGTTATAGAATGCATGCTATCTGCTTCGTTCTGTGTATGTCCAGTCACCAAAAAATAGTGTGTGATATTCGGAATATCGAACTTTTGCACACAGAATGACAACAGAGCCACAATAAACTGATTTTTATTTTGTCCTGTACAGTTATCCGAAAACAGCACCATAGGTTTCCCTGGTTCAGCAGAATCCATAATAAATATGTATAAGCATGTGCTTATCTCATTTCCACCTCGTTTGCTATCCGATTCGTTCCATACTTGGTTCTTTCCCAAATTGTAAACTGACAATTTTGAGAGGTAATAAAAAGTAGATATTTCACCGGCGGGAGTTGATAGCACAGCTTGCAAATCGAAAAAAGCTGCAATACAAAACCCATTCTTTGCCTTTTGTTTTTCGACTTCTTTAATATTTCGGATAATATTTCGGATATATTTTTCAAGATCTTTGTCCACATCTAAGGAATTTTCAGCTTCTTCGCATACCGCGCATTGATCTTCCTTTGAACTGAAGAAAGCAATATTAAAGTTAGAGTTAAAAACTCTGCGATACATTAAGTAATTTACGTATACTTTATTTTGGCTGACGCAGTCTTTCACATAATCTCTGTGTAAATCGGCTATGAATTTTCAACCTTCTATATATTCTCGTGTGATTCTAGCCCTCGTGTAATAGGACTCAATCCAAGGAACTGAGTTTATATGGAGAATAATACTTTCTTTGATAGCTCTGCCTACCTTTTCATGGTTTTGGTCCTCTCATATCGTTTTCGATTATTCCGTCTTTTCATTTTCGATGTAGTGTACGGATCATTCTATTTGAAATATCTAACGTATTTAAAAAGAAAAGCTTACATACTCTAATTTTAACCTTATTAACTTCAAAGTAATAAGCTCTGTTTGCGGCTGTCAACAGTTTTTGCTTTTGTTCCGAGCATTTTCTTTCGATTAGCTCAGTGTTTCTTTGTATAAAAGCTAAGATTCCAAAAAATGTGAGGCGGATTATCATCACTTATTTTAGATGTGCAGTTAAAAATGCATTGATTACAACTGGGCTTGATTGTTTTTGCTTCAATTAGCATACCCTTCAATTAGCATTAATGTGCTGCACAACATCATTGATTGGCTCATAATTCACTTCAATTGTTGTGGTTAATTCTTTTGGGTCTATTTCGACGTAGCCAGGTGTGTATTCCTCTTCAAAATTTAACTTTTCATTACTCCCTAAAAATTAAGAGTTAAATTTTTTTATAATTTTAACATAAGTTTGCTATTCTCATCTTACCGCAGTATTCAGAGGCAAAGTTGTTAAATTGGAATTTTGTTTTGCTTATTTAGTGTCTGCTTAGTTTATTTAAAATATTTATTAATTTTTTATTTACCTGTTTTAAAATCATATCGACAAATAATTTTCCCCGGCTCGACATTTTTGCATTTATTAGTTCACCTAATTTTACAGAAATAAACGTAATTTGTAAAACGTCTTCCACCTCTAACTAAACTGGCTTATGTCACTTCTCCCGCGTATTTTTATAAAAAAATATAAAAACTATTCTATTTATTTTCACTAACACTGTCACATCACTTATGCCACTTAGTTTCTCGTTGTTATAACACTTTATTATAAAACTATTTTTCATAGATTGTAAAAATATTTAAGCAATACAACTTCTGTTGTAACACTTATACAGTAAAAAATGAAAATATATTCAATAGTTTTTTATCAAATAAAGTGTTGCAAATGAAATGTAACATTTTAAAGGAAAATTATAAATGTATTTGTAGTTTAGGAAACTGTTATAAATACGATGTGACACTTTAAAATTAAATTTTTGGTTGTTTTGAATTAAGAAATTTTATGCAAAAGAAATTTATTTGATGTATAACCCTTTAATGAATAATTAGTTGAGTAATTTTAAATGGTCATGACATTTTTTTGTCTCATTATGTATTTAAAAACTATTTCATTTTTTATGAATTTTCTTGTGTTAAACTATAATTATATTGTAGAGAAACTATAATTTGCAAAAAAAAAAAAATTTCAAAAAATTGACTTGTAACTCTTTGGGACGCGTGGCGATTTGCACTATCAGAGAATATGTGTTTTAAAAATCTTTAGAATTATTTTGAATTGTTTTAACCCTTTAATAGACAATAATATTTAAAGAATTAGCGACTTTAACTTTTCTTTCTTTGTTCGCGGGTGTATGCTTAAATTGCTTTATAATGCTGACAAATTTTCAATGCTATCGCTTAAAACATTTATATTGTAATTTGGTGAGCAAGTTGATAAAAATCTAAAATAAAATGACACCCCTCGTTTTGTGTTGTTGTGGTCTCCCAAGTAATGGAGAAAGCTGTATTGTAAAGTTTTATTAGAAATAGTCAATCTGCTTGGTCTGCAGAGAAGCTCAATTTTGATGAAATAAAATTTATTTTTATTTGTATCTCGTCATTTCCGGGAAAAAATTAAAATATCATTAGTAATGCACGATTTACATGTTCTAATTTTTTTCCAGTAAAAAATGAAGGGTTACGTAGATTACGATTTTCGTTTGCGAGAGGAGCACGAAACATATTCCAGTAAAATAAAATTAGATTTTTTCTTTTTAATTTGAGCAAATGTTGTTTAAATATGCACGACTCTTTTTAACTAGTACCTTTTTGTTATTTGCGTGCAGCTCTATTTTTCAGTAAATAATTTGTTGGGAAAAAAATTGGAACTTGTAAATCGTGCATAATGCTATATACTTTACAAAACTGCTATATACTTTTCAAAATATTTGCAAAAAACATAAAAGCTCCAATGGAAGCTGCCACTTCCGGTGAACCGATTCAATCACTCCGTTTGGGGCTGTACAGCGACCAAATTTACTGAAAAATATTTTTTAATTAAAATCGTCATTTCCGCTTAAATTTTGGAAAACTGACCTATCTCTTTTTTTCTCTCTCTCTCTCTCTCTCTCTCTCTCTCTGGCACTGTATTCCAATCAATCAAGGGGTTTCATAATCATAATCATATTTTCATTTCGGATAATTAGTAATTAATTCATTGAAAACTGACCTATACCGTTACAAAATTAACTTAGAATTTTTTACTTCATAACCGTCGTTTTCGTAAATTATATACCTCGATATACGGCCAAGGTCGGTTTTTATTTATTACCTTTCCTTTTTGAGATTAAAAACTTTTCACCAAATATTTTTGTATTTTAAATTTTTTTTGGCCGTATACCGTCATCATTTCAGGTGTAAATCGAAATTTAAGTAAAAATTAGAAAAAGCCGTTATAGCGAATCTCCGTAAAGCGACGCCGTATAACGAGGTATAGGTGTACTTTCCAACATACATGCAAAAAATATGTCTGTGAAGTTAGCCCGAAAAATATCCCGAATAAGTGCGATGGCAACACCAAAAGACGAATATCGCGACATTTTTCAGGGTCATCCCGAAAAATTTACTATATTACGATAATTTTGAGTGTCATCCCGAAATATTTTACTATCAAGACATTTTTATTTTTGTTGTTATCCCAAAAACAAATTCTAAAACAGCAAATTTCAGTAATATCTGTGATTTAAACCCGTCCGTTACAATAGTATCAAATATTGGCCAGGTGGTTGTATTTTGATTACCAAAAAGTTTAAAAATGCGAAGCCAGTGTGCTAAGGTCTTGAAATTATGCTTTGCACTAACCATATCTTTGATGGGGAAAGGATCAGTTGATTCATTTTCACAGACTGAAATTGGAATGATTAGCGCGTAATAATAAATTCTATAATTAAGATCATTATGATATTGACATACTAGTCCACCCGTTGCGTCTATGTATCCTATAATTTAAGATAGGCCATTTTGCCTACACGCTTGTAATACTTCAATCTGCATTTTCCTAACGTTATAACATAAAATGGTACAATTGATAATCGTTGTATAAATTGAGAAGCTGGGTTCTGTTTTTGTTTTTTTATTTTTTTATTTCAATATGTAAGTCCATTATGTCACGGGAATAGTTGTCTTGCTCCCTTACAGCTTCAGACTACGAAGTACATCGTCTGTTTTGGATTTTAATAATCTTTTGTTACTTTCTACAAAATCTGGATCTTCTTGTTTCAATAGTTTTTGTTTAACAGATTCAACTCTTACAACTCTTTACAAACGTATAGTAGGTACAACAGGGATATTAGAAAAGAAAATTCTAAAATCGTTAGGTTTTAAATTTTTATTTGAAAGCCTATATGTTCGGCATTTAGTCGTTTTAGATTTGTGAGTAAAATATCCACGTATGGTAATCGACTTTCGGTTTATATCACACAGCTCAAAAAACGATTAACTCCTGTGACAGTTTCATCACTTGCCTGTGAAGCACCGATTTCGACCAAAAGTCACTGAAATCTCCCAATTTTGGGGAAAAAGCTTTGATATGAAGTTTATTGTCGATGAATCAGTCCACCTGAGTCCATTCGTAAAGGGAACCGAATTTTTAATGAACAAAGTTTTATTTTAACAAAAGTCATCATTACCGCTTAAATTTTAGGAAACCGCTCTAGTACGATATTTGCTGTGTTTTAATATTGGAGCACTATCCGGAGCCAAATGGCAATTTTCTATTGAAACTGCAGCTATTATTCACTAGTGTCGCTGTACTATAAAAATTAAAACTAAATTCATCAATAAAACAAACATTTATCACCTGAAATATATTAATTGACATTTATTTTGACATGACGTTATAAACAAGAATTCATTTTGCTGCGTTTTAAATTTTTATTGTAAGATTTAGTTTCTAATGGTTTCAGGGGTTTACAAAATAAAAGCCTTCTCAAATTTCCCATTGAAATGGATAGCGCTCCCGATAGCGGCTCCCGATAAATAAGTAGAGCAAGATATTTTTTTATCGATTTTTACCTAAAAAGTTGAATGAAAAATCTTAGTTTAGAGTTAAATAAATTAATTATATACAATAATATCGCGCTAAATATAAGTTTTGACATAGAAAATTGGCTGCTCCGGATACAGCTATCGGGCGCTAATAAAAAAACACAGCTATTGTTGCAAAAATAGTTATAATTTTTAAGTTCGTATTCATTTGATGAACGATATACTTGAATGATGAATGATATATTTTTTTAAATATTTGCAAAAAACAAAAAAGCTCATATGGAAGACTATCACTTTCGGTAGACCGATTTTGGTCAAAATTCACAGGGATCTCCCAATTTGTGAGAACAGCGCAAGTATGAAGTTTCATATCAATCTGTCTGGGGTGTACAGCGCCGAACTTTTGTTGAAAAATAATTTTGGTTAAAAATCGTCGTTGCCACTTAAATTTTTGGAAAACTTATTTGCACCGGAATTGTTGCAACATTAGGTTAAAATGTTTTAGTTCAAACTCATTTTGTTCAAATATCACTGGGATCAAGCGATTTCTGAAAAAAAAACTTATGTTTACAGTTTCACCCCAATTAGACAAACCGTCTGGGCTGTAGTGTAAAATAAATTAAAAAAGTGTTTTTTTTGTCGAAGATCGACCATTTTACAAATTTGCAAATCAATCTCATTTATTTGCGATTGGGGAAACCGATATGGACGAACGTTGATGGGACTACTATTTGAATGAGTCGAAATTTTGTGCGTGGTAATATCAGTAACCGTTATCTTATCACCAGGCAGAAGAAAAAAGTCATTGTATTCGCGATATAATTTTAAAATGGACAATTTTTCTTCCGAATTCAAATGGTTGATGGAATTTTTTAAAATTTTTAATCAATTCTCCAAGTAATGATTCCGTGATTCAATTTGGTAAACGTTATAGTTTTCTTATGGATATAGATTTAAAAAAAATTTGAACATTCATATGGCTCGTTCGTAGTTTTTAAAATGCTTATACAGAACAAATTATTTTCGTTTTTATATAAGGAATTGCCGATAAAAACGCCGGACATTAATTCTTTTGAGCAGCACAAATATTCTGCGTTTTTTGTGCAACAAGATGAAAATTGAATTAATTTTTCAGATCAAGGTGCCACAAAATTTGACGGAGCCGGGCCTACATTTATAGAACAGGTGCCTGCCTCAAGTGGAATTTGTATAAGGTGGTTCTCAAAATCTATATGACATTTGAATTTAGATAGAAAATCTTTACCTAATCGGGGAATTATTTACGCTATCGGGAAATCGTCTTTAACTATGTGGAATCAATGAGATGTGAAATGACTCAAATAAATTAAGTTTTACATCGCACACGGCTAAAGTTTGAATGAATTTATCGGAAATGCCTTTTAGAGAGCATTTAAAATCAGGATAGTAAATTGTATTTGGTTCAACGAAACAGCTTTTAATAAAACACACATCAGCTCCCGTATCGACTAATAGCAATAACGACTTCGTTTTGGCAACGTCAAAGTTGAAATTTACATATTTTTTATCTGCGATTGAATTAGTTATTAATATCGATTTAACGGTGGAACTGAATGTATTTAATGCAAGTCGTATCGTTCTTGTTGAGTTCTCGAGAGTTTTCCGATTCGTCGTTGGTGTCGGCATTATATTTGTTAGAATTAGTCCTTATTTAAAACAATAATTAATGCGATGACCTAGGCACTTACAATAGGCGCAAATAACGACAGATTTGACTCTTGGTTTTGTGAATCTCGAGGAACTGTTTAACCTTTAAATGGTGTATTAAAGTTTTTAAATTGTATAGTGTTTGAAGAGTCAGGTTGTTGTGAACCTGATTGATTATAACAATTAGTTTAACTAGTTTGATAGTTATTATCCCTTTCGCACGGGAATTAAATTGAGTGAATGAAAAATTTTTTTTTCGTCAATTTTGGTTTATTAGTTATCAATACAACCTGTTGGAGTTGAAATTTTCATAAAAAGTAGTTTGGGGCCGGAGATATGAAATGTACATTTTAATGTTCAAAACGTGTCGATTGTTGAAAATAAAAGATATTCAATATAAGAAATTTCGCTCGTTCGTAATACATAAATGCACATTGCATTTCCTACATGCGAAATGAGTTCTTATAGTAGTTCATTGATAGTGAAGCTTTGCAGTTCATCTTGCATCTTGTGGCTTCTTTCAATCAGTCGTGATAAGTGGCCAAATTGAACGCATCTAACATCACGAATCGGCCGAACTTCCATAATTCTTTTTGTTGTTATCCGTGAACAAGACGAGCAATTTCTAGAAGTTGATGGGCGACCGGGTTTCGTTTATGGCCAGCACATAGTAATGCAATACCTACCCACTTCTTAGCGAAATGCAATAAATCTAGGATCTCTTTTTCTGGTTTTCTTGAATCTTTCAGTTCTCTCCTGTACTCACTCCAACTAGTAGCCAAAGCAAAATCCAGTGTGTAATGACTCAACGTCCATTTTCGAGATTTAGTAAATACTCTATAGTATTTATGCCCATGCCACTGTTGTACAACCAAACTCTTTCGGGTAGAGAAAGTTGCCGATATATTTTAAGAGTTTGTTCCACATCTTCACGATTACAACGTCGCCAGTTCCGACATAATTGGACCCTATGTAAATGGCTTTATTATCCTGCCACTTCCCGAGGATAACTTTTCCATCAGTGCTAGCTACTTGATCACATGAACCACATTCTTTCTTGCTCAATTCCTTATCTGTGAAGAATGGTGGGGGAGAAAATCGAGACTTTATCTAAGAAATTGAATAAATTATTGTGTGAATTTTGAAACGAATTGTACATTTTAATGTACATTAAAGTTTAAACCAATGTACAACGGTAATTGATATAAAATTTCACCAAAACCAACCTAATATTGGTTTATTACACATATTTTAATAATACTAGATATAAAAATAATTATTTATTACCTTAATTAGTGTTACACACACAAATTAAATCACTGTTGATCACAGATATTTTGACATGAGTAATGTCCACGTCGAAAACTAAAGCAAAACTAATTAAAATTAAATCTATTTGGAGAAAATATTGAATATGACTAAAAGAGAAAACCCGATTTAAAATAACGGTACCTTATTTACTTTGATTTTTTATATATATACTGCAAAAACGACGTTCAAATATGATGTACATTTAAATGTACGCCACGTGCGAAAGGGTTATGTTGTCGAGGATTTCTAAGATAACAAGAAGACGCAGTATGACCTATTTTACAACATAGTTGAAGCTTAAACAACTGTTTAGGAGGGGTTTGCGAATAGCTTCTTTGTTTATTTTATTTTCATACTTAGAGGTTTGTTCAAAGGCAATGTCAATTATTTTCGATTAAGCAAGTCTAGAAATACAAAAACGCCCTTTTCGGTGACGGTTTGGTAATCAAAGTTACAACAACCTAGAAAATGTTGCAACTTGGAGGAGTCACCTTCAAAAGTAGGAATCAATTTTAGTGCAATTTCTAGTTTAAATGGGATGTTGTCCAATTGTTCGTTAGAGTTGGAAGAACAACTTTCGACAGTACTAGCGGAGGAAACACTGGCAGTATCGGAATTTGTCGAAGGACTCAACTTTTCGGGTGATGCTATTTCATAACCTTGACTACTTTTTCGGATTTCAGATTTTCTTGAAAAATTTAATTTATGTTAGGGGTAAATTCTTTAACATTATCCTATCTTAAACGTACGCGCGTCTTATCAGTCTTATGAGGTTTTGCAAAACTTGAGGAATTTGCACACGAAACCTAACATATGAATTATTAATTGAAATTTCACTAACCTTTACAAAAATTTATTTTATGCGGTGATGTTGGTCCTTTATGTGAAATGATGGCTATGTTGTCTCGAACTTCTTGATAGTATCCAGAAATAATTCTGTATAATATTATGGATGACGAGTCCTAGATGTAGTGCTGCTAGATACTGCCATGTAATTTATCATAAATGGTTGATTTATTGTAAATAGTTGAAGTGTATTTAATTCGTACAAATGCAAGTATGCGTACAAGAGGCTGGTACTTTATTTTACGGTCACTTAAGCTGATTGTTGTAATCACCCAATTATTGAAAGAATTGACAATTTTACTTGGGATTCGTTTAAAATATCTAGTATTTGCAGGTCAGCATAATTTAAATAAAGTTTCACAAAAATCATAATTTGGTATCATGATTCTCATCTATTTTGATGTGGGCAGTTGTTTGCGGCACCGCAAGTATTTTTTTTTATGTTGCTATTTTAAAATGTTTTGACATTTCACGTTGAAATTTCGGGTGTTTGTTTTTTTTGTGATAAATAGTGTGTATGAAAATAATATTGTTTTATCTTCTGGAATAAAATCTTAATAATATCTTGTGTGGAATCACAGTACTATAAATACTATGATGGCCGAAAAATATCAAAATGGGGAACTGGTATAGATTGTTTCGGATTTCATGTATTGCAAATAATATTGTAAAAAATTTCGTGTATTGCAAAAAATAAACATTTTAATTTTGAAAATGAAATAGGAAAAAGAGGAACTGGTGTATTATTTTTCTTAGGAAAAATAATACACCAAAAAAAAAAAAAAAAAAATAAAATAAAAACCAAATAAAATAGGAAAAAATTACCCGCTTTTGCCTTCCATTGTATTTTTTTTATACCAGTCACCAAGATTTTGTAGGTGAACCGATTTGACAGTTGAACCACCTCACCACACCTCGCCACGACAACTGCAATACCAAAATAATTATGTGATCACTTCACCTCACATTTTTGAGGTATGGTGAGGTGAGGTGAGAAACATAATAGGGGCATTAATTTGGTAGAGACCGCGGAATTAAAAATGTAGCACCAAGTTTCCGATCACAATAAGAACACAACAGTTTTATAGATTTATTTCACTGTCCTTTGAATTATCGCACGATCAAACAAAATTATTGAATATCATTTATTTTGATAACAAAAAGATTTTATTAATTTATTGTTTTATTGTGGAGGTCCTGCCAAGGGGATGATGGGGAGTGACAACCGACATATAATGAAAAACTTCTCCATTGGGTGACTTTCCGCCAAAACCATAGATAAATTTTTAGAGCGTTGGCTTGCCTTAACCGTAGAAAAACAAATTTTACAAATGGCCGGTTGGCCACCTTTCCGTTAGGCGTCCTTAGCCGAAATCCCCAAAAAATGAAGTGGCCTCAACTGAATGTACCGTCAAATTAATACGCCACCCGAAATAACACTTCCCAGTACCCGTGGATAAGTGGTAAACCCACCCGCTGAATGTGGCGAGCCTCAATTGACACTCACCCCCCAAAATATGAAATTTTTTCTCATATATTGCTGACAAGTCAAATTATATTTTATTTTAAACTAAAATCAAACGGCCAGACGCTGAAAATACAATTTTTTCCTCAAAACAACATCGATTATTATATAATCACACACATAGATTTAAAGTTTCATCACCCAGACTCGACTCTAATCTTAATCAAATTTCCAGAAAAAAATGGACTTTTATAATTATTTTTCCTTTTTTGTTTTATACAAACAACTAAATCAAAAACTAGACTCTGTTGTACACAATTCAAAACTAGACTCTATTTGCCATCAAAATTCCAAACAATACTGTACAAATACTGTACTGCGTCACTTGCACACTCTTTCTCACCCGCATGAGCTACACGCAACAAAACAAGAAAACACAACAAAAACACTCTTCTTACATAGCCGCTCGCACACACGCGCAATGGGTATACATTGGTCTCGCTCCAATTATTCTCTCGACGTTGATGTAATAGAATAGGTTAAGTCACGAAAACAGACTAAAATATTAAGGCTTATTCAAATGAAACTTTAATGTATGAATCCGCGGTAGGTAGATGGCACCACCTATTCAATTATAACGAAGTTTATTTTTAAAAATGGAAAATTAAAAGAAAAAATTAAATAATTTTATGACAAAATGAACGGACAAAATAGGGCATCCTGACGTGTGTGACTATGTGTCAAAATTTCCATGATGGCTCTTCGGCTATGTGTCAACATTTCTAGGATTCGCCCCACAGCTTTTCGATATTTGGACTTTCTCGTTACAAGTATGCGAAATGAACGCCCCCAAATAGAACACCCTGTTGATCCGTGTTTTTGCAAAACTTTAGGCACAGGTTCAGGTTCCAGGATTCGCTGCACAGAATGAGCACTTGCGGAATTTTTCGATTTAATTATGATTAAATGAACGATCTAACATGGGGCACTCCAACCATTCGCATAAATATGTTGAGTATTTTTCACAGCTTTCACTCCACATAATTTTCATTTACAGACTTTTCCGTTATAATTATGAAAAATGAACGAGCCAAGGTTAACGTTCTAATCAATTGCACTGTGTAGGTTATTTGTGGCTAAACTTAATTTTGTACTTTGTGCCAAAATAGTTTAAAATATTTTGAGTTCAAGTCATTTTTCGTCTTATACAGGTAACGTTCCTAGCGATTAGTTAAATCTCTTATTAACTCTCATTAATGTTAGCCCTTGCGCAGAGTTTGTTCAAATGTAACTTATTAGACATATTTTGCAATATAAATGTGCGCTAGGTGGGAAGTCGTACCAGATACAAATCGATTTACTTTTCTAATTGCAATTTTCTTGATTGATTCTAACAAAATAATTTTGTAACGTTAATCTTTTTAATAATTTCAGCGTACGTGTTTCGAAAATTTAACGTAATCACGGTTGACTGGTTCCATTTAACACGCTATCCATGTTACTTACCAGCCTTGTCCAATACAAAATTAGTAGCTCAGTGCACTGCTCAGGTAATGTTATCATATTACAGTCGAATTTATGTTCCAACTTAAACCGATTTGCTCTTTCTATAGGTGTATGCCCATCTAACATATCACGGACAGGCGATAGACAAAATCACATGTGTTGGCCATTCATTGGGTGCCCACATATGTGGCATGATGCAAAACCACTTAACCGGACGTCAACATAAAATCATCGGTCTGGATCCAGCACGGCCGCTAATCGAAAACCATAAATCTCGATCGTATCGATTGACATCCGATGATGCCGAAATAGTACAAATTATACATACGAATGCGGGTGGTCTGGGTCAATTGTCACAATCGGGTACCGTAGACTTTTGTATCAACGGCGGTAAAATACAACCATTTTGTAAGGGGCACAAAATCCGAAAAGCACGCTGTAGCCATTTCTTGAGCGTATGCTATTTAGCAAATGCGATTTTCAAACGGAAACGATTTTTAGGTGTGCCATGTCCCAAGGGATGCTTAAATATCGCATCGAAGGATCGACTGCCGGTGTACACGAAAAATAAAAATGTGATTTCATCGCTACTAAAGTATATGCATATCGGGCAGGACACACCAGAAACGTAATCAAAAATTTATTGAATAATAATCTAAAATACATTTTAATTAATTTTTTTTTGTTAATTTTCAGGCAACACGGGACCTACTGTGTGAAAGTCGATTTTGCAAAACACTGCCCGTTTAACGACGCCTAACCGTAGCAGTGCTAGTATTAGTGTATAATTATTTATGTAGGCATAGTAGCAAGAGGGAAAATCAGATCACGAATTTTCTTTAAATTAAAGAAAACTCTTAGAAAAGTAACACAAAACACAAAACTCTTTTATACTTTTATTAAATGGTTTAATTTAATTAAATTAATTAGTTTATATAAAAATAAAATCTAATTATTATTTTTAATGATAAGTTTTTGGTTTGTTGTTTTAATTTTCATTTAATTTGCGATGCGATGCGTGGTGGGTGGGTGTGTATATTACATATAGGAGGAAATGGTTGAATTAAATTTTTAATTAATTAAAAACTTTCACTACGGGATGCGACTACATAGTAAATTTTTATGTTGATTTTATGTATGAATTTAATTTTACAGCTACTCGTATAATATGTAGTACCAGTACGTAATTAGTTTGTTGTCCGGATAATTTTTCGATTGGATTTTTTGTGTTACATTTGTATTTGTGCTTAAAATTAATCTGCTAATTGTATGCCTCAGTATTGTGAATTTCGATGCAATGCAATGATTATTTGAAAATATCAAAAGTGTTGATATTTAATTATCAACAATTTTGACTTGCCGTACAGAGAAATTATTAAATTGTTGGCTCATTAAATACCTCTGTAAACAGTTTTTCGCAGTCAATATCATTCCTTTTGAGTATGGTCTTAAAATTTCGTTCAACAAGGAGATTCAGTCACATAACAGATGAACATCGGGCAAAATATTGCTTGATCGTTCCCGAATTGCATGGCTATTAAATTTACAACTGAATATAGTCTACTGTACTGTTTTGTATCTTGCGTACAAATGAGCTCGGGTCCTGGCCTTTGATGTTGAACATATCCATCTGCTTGTCATGGAAATGCTGATTTTTGAATATTTGTGCTCGCGTACTCAATAGAAAACCTACTGAGACTTAAGCAGGAACTTTTGACATTCATTAGGACAGCCATATACTCTAAGCGAACTTCTCCAGGTCTGGTTGCTATTCCTGTTAGTTGTGCCTCTCGTTGAATGTTTTCATTGAAGTTCATCGTTTACTGCGCTTGGGAAAACTGCAGATCGGTGACTTTCCCATGTTGCTCTAGTTCTTCATCATATATTCAGAAACAGCCAATTTTAAGCTGCTGCTACAGGGTTTTAAAATGTGTATACTTGAATAAATGCATTCCTCAGTGGCTTATCCCGCTTAAGATATCTCCGCATGCCTAATTTTTTCGTTTAGTCATTTTTCTTGTGCTAGAAAGGTCTCTTCCTTTTCGGGAAGGCTTGCTTGCAACCATGGGGCATTGCCTCCTATGATTGCTTTAATATTTCTGTTCCTATTCAGTTGCACCAAATTGCAACACCTTGGATCGATGTTCAGAAATTCGTGTGCTGACGAGGACACATTTCCACACGCTCTCTGGCATGTTAATATATAGAAAAAAAAAATCTGAACATTTCTAGGGCAATGTAAACGTAAACATAAGAATGTTGTCAGATCCCGTTCACCACACACTCACTGGAATTTGACTGAGCTATCTAACCATGTATATGAGACCCTTTGAAATTTGAACTATGTAAAATTACTAAATCGGGTTCGAAGCTTATTTGGGAATGTCAATTGGGTAAAATTCCAATTGGCGGAATTACAAAAATTTTCGATTTAAAAGAAAATTGGGAATTGATAATTTGAAATTTTTTAAGCCATGGTGAAAATTATTACATATGCCTCGTTTTCACAACATTGATCTAAAATCTCCTAAAATCTCCCATCCTATTCGCATATATGAACGAAAATCTGTGAAAAGGTAAAACGGTCTCTCGTAATTCGATCCCGTTCGCCACATACATTTTGAGTATTGATGGAAATATCCTACCATGTTGTTGAGACCCCTGAACATCTCTAGGATCGGTGAAATAAAATTTGAAATTTTATTCAAGTCCATGAAACTTCCATGTCGTGTATGGCACAATTCCGCCATAACCTAAACCTGTTCTAAATTACTGATAGTCAAAACATTGAACTATTCAATGGTACGAGGGTTGTATTTTATATTTCAGGGTTAGAGATGAAAAACAAATATTTATTTTACAAAAATGGTTTTCCAAATCTTCTCCATGAAGATCAATACTATTATGTGTTTGAACCAATTGCGAGGCACTTTCTCCACTCAGATTGTTGTACCTCCAAATCGTGGATTTTGAAGGCATCAACCGCTTCTTCCGGTGTCCAAAAACATTGATCTTCCAATTTATTTTTGATTTGCGGGAATAAAAGAAGTCATTGGGTGAAAGGGTGGATGACCCATTAATTCGATGTTTTGACCACTCAAATGTTCAGTTGTTGGCACCGATGTGTGAGAGCTCGCATTGTCGTAGTGGAGAATCTTCCTTCGTTGGCGGTTGGATTTCCTTATTTCGCCGAAGAATTTTGGCCTGGCAAACAAATGGTTGTACTCGATTTTTAATTGACACACGCGACCATTTGCTTCAAAGTACTTCGTGCGTCAGCAGCTTTCGATGGATTTTGCTCATTTGGAAAAACCATACCATCGACTGCTATTTGGTGCGGGCTCGTACGCATAGATCCCAGTTTCGTCACCTGTAACGATGTTATAAACATATTTTGAAGCGAATTGACACGAGTCTTTTCTAAGCGTTTGTCAAATTATGTGGCATGCAACGGGAACAAATTTTTTTGACGAACAAATGTCCAAGCAATATTGAGTATGTTGGTCTCACTAATCCCCATATTAAAGCCTCAATCTCACAAAAACTCACTCATGAAGATCTTGCAGTATCGGTTCATGCATAGCATCAATGTTTTTCGTACCAACAACCGATGTTGGACGAACTTCACGAAATTCTTCGTTGAGCAAACTGCGGCCACAATTGAATTCTGTAAACCATCGATAAATATATACCGTTCAAAATGTCAACGGCACGTCAGTTACCTCGTATGAATCCGTGAACAGTTCTGGGATAGGCAATATAACAATAGGCAATATATTTTGAAAGTTATAGCCCAGTGAACTTAGTCTCAATCGGGTGAATTAACAGAAGTGTTGATCCGAAACAGCAAAATCAGAGGTCATACTATGGGCACGCGCAAGTAAAATAGCAACTCTCTAGTTTTCATATTTGATACCGTTTTTAAAAGTTCCATTTTTTACCAGAGTCCTATTAAAGTTGGTGAGGCCGGAAAAGCTGCTAATTACTTCATATAAACCTTTGCGGTCGTTTCTTAAACTGATTTTATTTATTTATTTTTTTGTATTGCTACAACTTTGGAAGGTGCAGTAATTTGTTCAACATTAAACGAGTGCTGCGGTAAATGGTGCCTTTGGTCTGGGGAAAAACGAGCTGGGATATTCAAAGGATACAAGGTTCTACCAAGTGAAGATTTTTTTATTTATATTTTATTTTCAATTTTCTTTCCAATTCATTATTTTTTTTAATTTCAATTTTGTAACTCAATTTTTTTTCTGTACTTGGTAATTTTTTATTGACAAGCAATATCAGTTGTGATATTGTTTCCGTGATATTCTTTTGTGTATAATAAATAAGTATTTTGTGTGTGAGTGAAATGGGTAATTAAGGTAATTTTTTTTGTATGACAACTCCACACCCAGACCCAACTGAGCTACCGGAGTGATAAAAGTTGTGCACTCTAAAACTGTGCGTGAAGGATAAGCACCTTCTTGTGGTCTAAACAGGACCATATATTCCAAATTCCGGTTCAAAATGATTATAGGTACAGTATACAACACGTTGAGCACGAAACTATCGATAGGATGCATAAGGAAAGAGGTGGTTACTGGAAGTTTCGTATTTTGAAATTCTGCCACATTGTGTTTCGAACCGAGATTGCAGGCGAACGAGGAGACATATTCAAGCAAACTAAACGCTGATCTGCTCATAATTACATTGATAATCCAAAATAAACGAAATATTCGGAATCCGTGACTATAAATTTTATCCGTTCAAAAAAAGTAAGGCTAACCATCACGTTTTTTCACAAAACAGTGAAAACTTTTTTTGTTAAAATTCCGGTTCAAAATGGTTATAGGTACAGTATAGAACACGTTGAGCACGAAACTACCGATAGGATGCATAAGGAAAGAGGTGGTTACTGGAAGTTTCGTATTTTGAAATTCTGCCACATTGTGTTTCGAACCGGGATTGCAGGCGAACGAGGCGACATATTCAAGCAAACTCAACGTTGATCTGCTCATAATTACATTGATAATCCAAAATAAATGAAACATTCGGAATCCGTGACTATAAATTTTATCCGTTCAAAAAAAGTAAGGCTAACCATCACGTTTTTTCACAAAACAGTGAAAACTTTTTTTGTTAAAATTCCGGTTCAAAATGGTTATAGGTACAGTATAGAACACGTTGAGCACGAAACTACCGATAGGATGCATAAGGAAAGAGGTGGTTACTGGAAGTTTCGTATTTTGAAATTCTGCCACATTGTGTTTCGAACCGGGATTGCAGGCGAACGAGGCGACATATTCAAGCAAACTAAACGTTGATCTGCTCATAATTACATTGATAATCCAAAATAAATGAAACATTCGGAATCCGTGACTATACATTTTATCCGTTCAAAAAAAGTAAGGCTAACCATCACGTTTTTTCACAAAACAGTGAAAACTTTTTTTGTTAAAATTCCGGTTCAAAATGATTATAGGTACAGTATACAACACGTTGAGCACGAAACTATCGATAGGATGCATAAGGAAAGAGGTGGTTACTGGAAGTTTCGTATTTTGAAATTCTGCCACATTGTGTTTCGAACCGAGATTGCAGGCGAACGAGGAGACATATTCAAGCAAACTAAACGCTAATCTGCTCATAATTACATTGATAATCCAAAATAAACGAAATATTCGGAATCCGTGACTATAAATTTTATCCGTTCAAAAAAAGTAAGGCTAACCATCACGTTTTTTCACAAAACAGTGAAAACTTTTTTTGTTAAAATTCCGGTTCAAAATGGTTATAGGTACAGTATAGAACACGTTGAGCACGAAACTACCGATAGGATGCATAAGGAAAGAGGTGGTTACTGGAAGTTTCGTATTTTGAAATTCTGCCACATTGTGTTTCGAACCGGGATTGCAGGCGAACGAGGCGACATATTCAAGCAAACTCAACGTTGATCTGCTCATAATTACATTGATAATCCAAAATAAATGAAACATTCGGAATCCGTGACTATAAATTTTATCCGTTCAAAAAAAGTAAGGCTAACCATCACGTTTTTTCACAAAACAGTGAAAACTTTTTTTGTTAAAATTCCGGTTCAAAATGGTTATAGGTACAGTATAGAACACGTTGAGCACGAAACTACCGATAGGATGCATAAGGAAAGAGGTGGTTACTGGAAGTTTCGTATTTTGAAATTCTGCCACATTGTGTTTCGAACCGGGATTGCAGGCGAACGAGGCGACATATTCAAGCAAACTAAACGTTGATCTGCTCATAATTACATTGATAATCCAAAATAAATGAAACATTCGGAATCCGTGACTATACATTTTATCCGTTCAAAAAAAGTAAGGCTAACCATCACGTTTTTTCACAAAACAGTGAAAACTTTTTTTGTTAAAATTCCGGTTCAAAATGGTTATAGGTACAGTATAGAACACGTTGAGCACGAAACTACCGATAGGATGCATAAGGAAAGAGGTGGTTACTGGAAGTTTCGTATTTTGAAATTCTGCCACATTGTGTTTCGAACCGAGATTGCAGGCGAACGAGGAGACATATTCAAGCAAACTAAACGCTGATCTGCTCATAATTACATTGATAATCCAAAATAAACGAAATATTCGGAATCCGTGACTATAAATTTTATCCGTTCAAAAAAAGTAAGGCTAACCATCACGTTTTTTCACAAAACAGTGAAAACTTTTTTTGTTAAAATTCCGGTTCAAAATGGTTATAGGTACAGTATAGAACACGTTGAGCACGAAACTACCGATAGGATGCATAAGGAAAGAGGTGGTTACTGGAAGTTTCGTATTTTGAAATTCTGCCACATTGTGTTTCGAACCGGGATTGCAGGCGAACGAGGCGACATATTCAAGCAAACTCAACGTTGATCTGCTCATAATTACATTGATAATCCAAAATAAACGAAACATTCGGAATCCGTGACTATAAATTTTATCCGTTCAAAAAAAGTAAGGCTAACCATCACGTTTTTTCACAAAACAGTGAAAACTTTTTTTGTTAAAATTCCGGTTCAAAATGGTTATAGGTACAGTATAGAACACGTTGAGCACGAAACTACCGATAGGATGCATAAGGAAAGAGGTGGTTACTGGAAGTTTCGTATTTTGAAATTCTGCCACATTGTGTTTCGAACCGAGATTGCAGGCGAACGAGGAGACATATTCAAGCAAACTAAACGCTGATCTGCTCAGAATTACATTGATAATCCAAAATAAACGAAATATTCGGAATCCGTGACTATAAATTTTATCCGTTCAAAAAAAGTAAGGCTAACCATCACGTTTTTTCACAAAACAGTGAAAACTTTTTTTGTTAAAATTCCGGTTCAAAATGGTTATAGGTACAGTATAGAACACGTTGAGCACGAAACTACCGATAGGATGCATAAGGAAAGAGGTGGTTACTGGAAGTTTCGTACTTTGAAATTCTGCCATATTGTGTTTCGAACCGGGATTGCAGGCGAACGAGGCGACATATTCAAGCAAACTCAACGTTGATCTGCTCATAATTACATTGATAATCCAAAATAAACGAAACATTCGGAATCCATGACTATAAATTTTATCCGTTCAAAAAAAGTAAGGCTAACCATCACGTTTTTTCACAAAACAGTGAAAACTTTTTTTGTTAAAATTCCGGTTCAAAATGGTTATAGGTGCAGTATAGAACACGTTGAGCACGAAACTACCGATAGGATGCATAAGGAAAGAGGTGGTTACTGGAAGTTTCGTATTTTGAAATTCTGCCACATTGTGTTTCGAACCGAGATTGCAGGCGAACGAGGAGACATATTCAAGCAAACTAAACGCTGATCTGCTCATAATTACATTGATAATCCAAAATAAACGAAACATTCGGAATCCGTGACTATAAATTTTATCCGTTCAAAAAAAGTAAGGCTAACATCACGTTTTTTCACAAAACAGTGAAAACTTTTTTTGTTAAAATTCCGGTTCAAAATGGTTATAGGTACAGTATAGAACACGTTGAGCACGAAACTACCGATAGGATGCATAAGGAAAGAGGTGGTTACTGGAAGTTTCGTACTTTGAAATTCTGCCATATTGTGTTTTGAACCGGGATTGCAGGCGAACGAGGAGACATATTCAAGCAAACTAAACGCTGATCTTCTCATAATTACATTGATAATCCAAAATAAACGAAAAATTCGGAATCCGTGACTATAAATTTTATCCGTTCAAAAAAAGTAAGGCTAACCACCACGTTTTTTCGCAAAAAAGTGAAAATGTTTTGTTGAAATTCCGGTTCAAAATGATTATAGGTACAGTATAGAACACGTTGAGCACGAAACTACCGATAGGATGCATAAGGAAAGAGGTGGTTACTGGAAGTTTCGTATTTTGAAATTCTGCCACATTGTGTTTCGAACCGAGATTGCAGGCGAACGAGGCGACATATTCAAGCAAACTAAACGTTGATCTGCTCATAATTACATTGATAATCCAAAATAAACGAAACAATCGGAATCCGTGACTATAAATTTTATCCGTTCAAAAAAAGTAAGGCACCATCACGTTTTTTCGCAAAAAAGTGAAAACTTTTTTTGCTAAATTCCGGTTAAAAATGGTTATAGGTACAGTATACAACACGTTGAGCACGAAACTACCGATAGGATGCATAAGGAAAGAGGTGGTTACTGGAAGTTTCGTATTTTGAAATTCTGCCACATTGTGTTTCGAACCGGGATTGCAGGCGAACGAGGCGACATATTCAAGCAAACTAAACGTTGATCTGCTCATAATTACATTGATAATCCAAAATACACGAAACATTCGGAATCCGTGACTATAAATTTTATCCGTTCAAAAAAAGTAAGGCTAACCATCACGTTTTTTCGCAAAAAAGTGAAAACTTTTTTTCTTGAAATTCCGGTTCAAAATGGTTATAGGTACAGTATAGAACACGTTGAGCACGAAACTACCGATAGGATGCATAAGGAAAGAGGTGGTTACTGGAAGTTTTGTGTTTTTAAATTCTGCCACATTGTGTTTTGAACCGGGATTGCAGGCGAACGAGGCGACATATTCAAGCAAACTAAACGTTGATCTGCTCATAATTACATTGATAATCCAAAATAAACGAAACATTCGGAATCCGTGACTATAAATTTTATCCGTCTTAATATTTTTGAAACAAAGTGAAATGGGAAAAAAATTTTCCCAATAAAAATTTTGTGGAATAAAAGTTTACCAATTCACTTTGTTTTGAAAATGTTTGCACTAAACTTATTCCTTCAGTAGGCCAGCAAAATACAATTTATACAAAAATGCTATGAAAATATTTTTCCCAATTCTCTATTCCCAGGGAAAGACAGAATAGGGCTACAGATGGCTACAATTATTATATTCAAGCGATTTAAGATTGGATGAAATGTTTTTGCGTTTATATCACAGCAAGATGGCACCATTGATTTAATTTTCCCAACAGGCAGAATAATTGTGAAATATCCTACAAAGCAATTAAAAAATGTGTCGTAAAATTTGGATTGAGAACACAATATTGAATATTATCGTGGCCCCATGTTTACCAGATTTAGACGTCATAAAAATCGTTTGGGGATGGCTAGCACAAAAAATTGCCGATGGAAGAAAATAGTTCGAATGCTTAATTAAATTACTTAAATTATTACACAAGTTATACTTGAAATCGATGTACGCCCCGATTCCTAATCGAGTTTACGAAGTGATTCGAAAAATCAGTGGAAGTACCAACTACTAAAAATTAAATTTTAGTTTTTTGTTTTGTTTTAAACGAAATAGAAAAATTGAATTTAAACTTTCCTGGTTGATTAAATTACCGCTTCGTTTTGTTCGTTATTTTGTCTTTTTTGAGTTGGTTCCCTATTTTTTGGTTCCCTATTCACGTGAAAATCTGTGGCATGTATTGCTATTTCATCCTTTTTCGCCACACATAATTTATGAGCAAGGGGTAAGTGCTACTTTTTTGGAACGATTACATGAATTTCGGTATAAACGGCACCTGTTATCTTGACCTATAAACTAATAAATTTATTTGCTGTAGGTAATTAACTTACCTTGATAAAAATAATGTTCAACTTTCTTCTCGTTCGAAGACTCACCTTATCTCCCACTCGTTATACGAGTACATCATCAGTTCCGCTCTACACCAACATTTTCCTTATACCACAACATAAATAAAATATCACAAGGTTTTTGTTTTTGTAATTATTAACATAAATATAATTTAATTATTTAAGATTTTTTTTTTTATTATATTAAGAAATTTTTAATTTATTACCTAATTTTATCACGAATTTTTATTTTTTTTATTTTTTCAGTTTTTTTTTTATATTAATTTTTTTGTTTTTTGTTTTTGGTTTGTGAATTTTCAATAAATTTCAATTACAAAATTTATTACAAATACCCTAAGCTTAGTACGAATTTTTTTTGTTTTTTTTTATCAAAATCAGATTTTTTATATGTATAATAAAAATGAAAAAAAAAAAAAAAAAATATTTACACGAGAGAGAAATACAATTGAATATCTAATAATCATACAGAAATTTCTTGAATTTGAACACGTTTTTTAGCTGTACCTGGTGTTGATGGACCACCACGCAAAATACCACTGCCCGTTTGTTGTTGTTGGTGCTGTTGCTGTGGCGATGGTATTATATGTATTTTTGGGGGAGGTGGTGGATCCGGGACACATTTTATAAAATTTTCTTGGCCATAATTTATTTCATTTCCATCGTCATCTTCGTTCGTATTTACATCTGTTTCGTTGGTCGCTGTATCCACGTCCTGTAACATTACGCTCTCCGATTGAGTCGCTTGATTACATACTTCGGGTGCCGCATTGAAACTAACGTTTAAGTATTGTGTCGATGTAGATGGTGTTTGGGAATGCTGATGCTGTTGCGTTTGATGCGTATGGTGCACATGATGATGGTGTGGCGTTGTTTCGGGTGGTGTTTGTGTTGTCATATTATGCACATGGTGATGATGATGATGCGCCGTTAAAAGTGGTGGTGATGCAGATGTGATGATTGTGGTTGTGTACGTAGGTGGGAATGGAATTAAAGCGTCGGCGGCACGATTGCACATTGTGTTTTTATACGTTTCTTTCATCAGACTATCGGTAGGGCTTACACTACGCGCCGGTGAATGATTACAAGTCTTTCGCGGCAATTCAACATTACAAATATCTGCTAGTGCACGCTTTTCTTTAATCGCCTGCTTTTCATCGTAACAATCGTACTCGACAAAACTGCTGCCCGATGTATTAAATTCGACCAAGCTTTCAATACTTGATTTGCGACTACTCTTATCACATTTGGAGTCTAAATTGGAGGCGATCGAGAGGTGGCTCGATTCGTTTTCAGTCAATTCCTCTTTACGTTTGGCGTCAGAAGCCCTTTTCTCGCGTTGATAGTAGATTCCGACAAATATTAAAATGTTTAGTAGTAAAAGAAAACAACCGACCGCGATCGTTACGGTAAGCGCAGTTGTGTAACTTTGGTAATGCGTATTTGCCAATCGTTTTAGCAAATTAGTGTTTGTATTTGCATTTATATTAGGCTGCTGGTTTTGTTGTGGTCGTGTAGCCGCTAGTGTTGGAACTATAGTTGTATTTGGTGGGCACTCTGTAGTCGGAACGGTTGGTACGGTACCATCTGTACGTATTATGGTGGTCGACGTTGTTCCTACCGTGAACAGCTTTATAGGTGGCGGTCTTAACATGGATTGCGGTCTCACAATCCCATCATAGTGTATTGCACTTTCTTCTACAAAATGATGATGCTTCATTGACATTTCACCTGAATCAGTTTGCGTATGCAGCTGAGGTATTAAACTCAACCACATCGATAGTTTGTGCCCACGATAGTGACTTTTTATTTCGGCCCGTGCGCCTGTAATATTAAAAAAATCTTTTTAATTGTCGCAACTAATAACCACTCTAGACAGAAACCGTTAAACTATACCTAGCTCTAAATACAGTTGATTTATCGAGTCATATGCGTCCCAGAATGGCATATCGCTCGATTTGGGCACATAGTTCCCGTCATCCAAATCTAATTCTCCGCTGTTTACTCGTGGGGTCGGTTTTGATTCGTCCTCTTCATTATCCGGTTTATTTGATTCTTGCGATTCATCTTCGTCTGATTCATCATGATCTTCACTATCGTGCGCTTGATCGTTGAAATGTATGTTGCGAGCGTTTCGTCGTTCGTTTATCATCGTAAATTCACGTTTTTTCACCTTGTGCAGCTCCATATTTTGATTATAATTACTATTTGTACCTTTATTATTACTATTAACATTACTATTTATATAATTATTACTATTTAGTGATGATATGTCTGATGACGATAGTGAATAAGTGTCTGATACTATAGATAATGAAACTGGCGGAGGTTTAAATTCATTTGGATTCCTGGAATACCAAAAATAAATCGTAATTAGTCTCAGCCAATAGTGTAAAGTGCATGCCGAATCAGCTCACCCATTTTGTGCGAAATTGGATAAATATCGAACTAATACTCGACTAACTTTTATATCTTGTTTTGTGTAATTGTATGGAAATAATGAAGAAAGTGGAAGTCCCAGACAAAAAGGCACATCTTCACCACGAACAGAACCACTTCGCTATAATAAATTTAAAAAATATTTACAATCAAAAATCGTCGTTACCTTGCTACCTTGCAACTCACCAGTGGGAAATCACGTTCACCTGATTGATGTCTGAAATGTAAAAAATACGATCGTCCACCTCGCAAACTATGTAAATGACCTAATTTTATAAGTGGCGCAACTGTATGGCCATCACTTAATAATTCTAGTGTTGCATCACGGGCCCCCATTGGATTTCGCGGGGACCTTTCCCACTCGGTGTACTCATTCTGCAAATATACAAAATACATAATTATTACCTATTGATTTAAAATATTTTTTGTTCCATTAACAATAATGTTCTCCCGATTCGATAACATCCCCACTCCGATTCATTCAATACAACTAAATTGTAATTATTATTTTTTTTTTCAATTTTTGTTCTGTTCAATTTTACTTTATTTGGCATAAGAAAAATTTAAAAATGAATTTTAATTTCAGTAAAAATTCAAAAGAGGGATGATGAGCAGCAATTTTTTGTGTGGTTTTTAGAATTAAATATCTAATTCAGTTGTTTAAAAATGGTGTTCCGCGAGCCCAGAATTGGTTTAAAAGACAACAAATTTGGAAAATAATATGGTTTTTTGGTTCATGTCAAGAGGCAATATTTTTTACGAATCTCTAAATTGTCTTGTGAAAAAAAAAATGGTAATATGGCCAACTGGTACGGAAATAGACTAATCCTCTATTCTTTTACCTACGAAATTGTCTATTTTGGATGAAAGTTAGATTTTTGTTTGGATTTAGTTAGCCGGAAGTCTAAGTTAGTATACATCATCAAATAATGAACTTATTCCGAATATTTTTACCCATTCCTTTGGTTTTCAAATAAAACTGTTATAATGTAAAAAAAATTATCTACGACCTACAGCCATAAGAAAACTTATTCCCATGACAAATGGGGTCACGCTAATTTTTTTCAAAAATAAAGTGTTCTATGCTAAAATAGTTAAGTGCAAATCAACCACAGTAAGTTTTTATAAAGCAAAACTGGTCATAGATCTGAAGGAGAAAAATTTAAAAATGTTCCTTATAATTTTGATGTTCCCAACTTATAAATTTCTAACCTTCTAAACTTACAAACTTCCAGATATCTCAACTTCTCAACTATAAATATCAAAACTCCTAAATTTCGCAATTATTAAAATCCGAAATTTCTAAACTTCTAAACATTTGCACTTCTATATTACTAAATTTCAAAATTTCAAAATTTCAAAATTTAAAAATTTCAAAATTTCAAAATTTCAAAATTGCAAAATTTCAAAATTTCTTAATTTCTAGATTTCTAAATTTCTAAATTTTGAAATTTTGAAATTTTGAAATTTTGAAATTTCTAAATCCTAAATTTTCAAATTTCTTAATTTTTAAATTTCTTAATATCTAAATTTCAAAATTTCTTAATTTCTCAATTTCTCAATTTCTAAATTTCTAAATTTCTAATTTTCTAAATTTCTAATTTCTAAATTTATAAATTTCGAAATTTTTAAATTTCTAAATTTCTAAAGTTCTAAATTTCTAAATTTCTAAATTTCTAAATAACCAAATTTGTATATTTCTAAATTTTTTAATTTTTAAACTTCTAAATTATAAACTTGTAAATTTGTAAACTTGTAAACTTGTACCCTTGTAACCTTGGTAAGTTGTAAACATGCCAACTTGTAAACATGTAAACTTGTAATGGTGAAAACTTATAAACTTGTGAACTAGAAAGTTTGAACATTTTAAAATTTGGAAATTAAAAAATTTGAAAACTTGAAAATTTGGAAACTTGATAACCTGATAACTTGAAAATTTGAAAATTTGTAAACTTGTATACTGGAAAACATAAAAATTGAAAACATGAAATCTTGAAAACTTGAAAACTTGAAACTTGAAACAAGAAAACAAGAAAACTTGAAAACTTGAAAACTAAAAAACTTGATATCTTGAAAACTTGAAAACTTGTAAATTAGAAAACTTGAAAACTGGAAAACTGGAAAACTTGAAAACTTGAAAACTTGAAAACTTGAAAACTTGAAAACTTGAAAACTTGAAAACTTGAAAACTTGAAAACTTGAAAACTTGAAAACTTGAAAACTTGAAAACTTGAAAACTTGAAAATTTGAAAACTTGAAAACTTGAAAACTGGAAAACTTGAAAACTTGAAAACTTGAAAACTTGAAAACTGGAAAACCTGAAAACTTCAAAACTTGAAAACTTGAAAACTTGAAAACTAAAAAACTAAAAAACTTGAAAACTTGAAAACTTGAAAACTTGAAAACTTGAAAACTTGAAAACTTGAAAACTTGAAAACTTGAAAACTTGAAAACTTGAAAACTTGAAAACTTGAAAACTTGAAAACTTGAAAACTTGAAAACTTGAAAACTTGAAAACTTGAAAACGTGAAAACTTGAAAACTTGGAAACTTGAAAACTTGAAAACTTGAATACTTGAAAATTTGAAAGCTTGAAAACTTGAAAATTGAAAAACTTGAGAACTTAAAAATTTGAAAACTGGAAAATTTGAAAACTTGTAAGCTTGAAAACTTTTAAACTTGAAAACTTGAAAACTGGAAAAATTGTTAACTTGTTAACTTGAAAACTGGAAAACTTGTAAGCTTGAAAACATGAAAATTTGAAAACTTGAAAATCTGTTTACTTGATTACTTGA
Source organism: Nephrotoma appendiculata (assembly GCA_947310385.1). NCBI lineage: Eukaryota > Metazoa > Arthropoda > Insecta > Diptera > Tipulidae > Nephrotoma > Nephrotoma appendiculata. Next base: position 41,294,823 of record OX371224.1, read on the forward strand.
AAACTTGAAAACTTGAAAAGTTGAAAATTTGAATACTTGAAAACTTGAAAACTTGTAAACTTGTTAACTTGAAAACTTTAAAACTTGAAAACTTGAAAACTTGAAAGTTGTAAAATTTGAAAACTTGTAAGCTTGAAAACTTGTTAACTTGTAAACTTGAAAATTTCAAAACTGGAAAACTTGAAAACTAGAAAATATGATAATTTAAAAACTTGAAAATCTTTTTACTTGATTACTTGAAAACTTGAAAACTTAAAAACTTGAAATCTTGAAAATTTGAAAATTTGAATATTTGAAAACTTGAAAACTTGAAACTTGGAAATTTGAAACTTGAAAACTTTTAAACTTGTAAACTTGGAAACTTCAAAATTGGAAAACTTGAAAACTTGATTACTTGAAAACTTGAAAATTTGAAAACTTGAAAACTTGAAAACTTGAAAACTTGAAAACTTTTAAACTTGTAAACTTGGACACTTCAAAATTGGAAAACTTGAAAACTTGAAAACTTGAAAACTTGAAAACTTGAAAACTTGAAAATTTGAAAACTTTAAAACTTGAAAACTTGAAAATTGTAAAATTTGAAAACTTGTATACTTGAAAAGATAAAAATTGAAAACTTGAAAACTTGAAACTTGAAATTCGAAACTTGAAACTTAAAAAATTTGAAAACTTGAAATCTTGAAAAATTGGTAACTTGATAACCTGGTAACTTGAAAACTTGAAAATTTGTAATCTTGTATACTTGAAAACTTGAAAATTTGAAAACTTGAAAACTTGAAACTTGAAACTTGAAACTTGAAAATTTGAAAACTTGAAAACTTGAAAATTGAAACTTGAAACTTGAAAACTTGAAAATTTAAAAGCTTGAAAAGCTTGAAAACTAAAAAATTTGAAATCTTGAAAACTGGAAAACTTGGGAACTTGAAAATTTGAAAACTTGAAAATTTGAAAACTTTAAACTTGAAAACTTGAAAACTTGAAAACTTGAAAACATGAAAACATGAAAACTTGAAAACTTCAAAACTTATTGAAAACTTGAAAACTTGAAAACTTGAAAACTTGAAAACTTGTAAACTTGGAAACTTCAAAATTGGAAAACTTGAAAACTAGAAAACATGAAAATTTGAGAACTTGAAAACCTGTTTACTTGATTACTTGAAAACTTGAAAACTTAAAAACTTATTTAGCTTTGCAATTTTTTGGAGGGGACAATCGTTTGAAAAAAAAAATTCAAATGCGAGATTTGATTCTCCCATCTCTCTTATATTTCTTACGGTCAAGAGTTAGAGAGACTCAAAGGAGCCAGCACATGTCTATTCTAACACGAAATTGATACCTGACTAGATAATCTGGACATTCGCCCTTCCGTTTAAACGATGCAATGCAGTATTGGATAACCGAAGCAGTACATTGAATAAAATTATATTCCATCACTAAATAAATAGACCTTAGTAAATATGATTTTAGTAGAACATCAAACATTGAAAAATATTAAAAATTACCTTTCCATTTTATAATAATTTGAACTATCAGTTCAGCCATCAGTTGTGAGGCATCATTTTACTCGCAGATTTAGTTCTTCTTTGAAGCACTTAATATGATCATACGTCTCTTAATACTAGTTTGGTTTAATTTAAAGCTTGTTATTGAAGTGAAAAGCTTAATTCTTATATGACGGTGAGAATAAGTGTACAAGAATACCGTTAAACACTGATTGACGCAAGTTTTTGATTAAAAAGCAAAATTTCTTAGAAAATTGTAAAACGAAGTATCTAAGACAATATTTATGAATATAATTTGTTTGTAGCTTATTTGTACTGTTGAGATTGGGCTTCGGTACATAGAAAACATACTTTGAATAATTTTCATGCGGTTCGGTAGAGATGTGAAAGAGTCTCTTCATTAAAACAATGTTAAGAAACACTGTGCACTGAAATTTAATTGACGTAATAAAATCAGAATATATTTAATTTTTGTAAAATGGGGGAATTTTTAATGAGATTCTCTCTCTGAATACATAATATATAGACCTACCTGAATTTTTTTTAAATAATGGTATAAAAAGGAACTAAAAGGAACTCACCTTTAAGGCCGAATAAATTTCATTTAAATGTAAATGATAAATATTTCTAACATAAGTCCTAATGATTCTATCTCGTCTGGTTTCATTGAAACCAAATTCTAAATCTTGCGCGCTTAAATCTAAATACGATTCGAGTGATGTTAAACCAAATAATAGTTCACGTGATGGAAAATCAGCAAATTCTATCCCGGTCGTACTGTAAATATCGGATTTTTTTTATTTTATTTATATAGTCAAAAACTAGTTTTGTAATATAACTCACCTCGCAATCGCTGATCCAGTTGGTAGTGTTAATATTCTGGCAGATGATTTACCTGGACCAACAATTACAGTGCCATCAACAAACGGTGCAAAACCAACAAGAAATCGTGGCGTATCCATTTGTATCGAAATTAATTCCGCTATCGATTTTGATCGCAAACACGGCGCAATATCATCAGACAACAAATCACCATGACAACCGGTGTGCTCAGCAACGCGACGCTTTATAAATATCGGATCGGATTGTATAGCCCAAGGTGATAGAGCTGAACCGCTCAATAAAATCGCACGATTTGCCAAATCTGAAAAAAAAAGAAATAAACGTCAGTCATTACTTATCGCCCGTCAACCGCTTTTGTCACCGTTAATTTTCAAATCAATTAAAGGCAAACCACCAATACCACACAAAAGGGGGTTTTCGTACTTATGATGCCATCCAACCAGCACACATCCGTCACAATACACAAACCTCAATTAATATTGCTGTAAACGTGTACGGAAAATCCGCACGACATAAATAAATTATTTTGTCACATGGCTTTTTTACAAATGGATGGATATGTAAAAAAAAAAAATTAAGTTACTGATAAAAAAAATGAAAACGTTAACCTGTTACAATTTTAATGGATTTTTCTCGTTATTTTATGTTTTCCCTTTTCCATTTTACTGTTATTACGATTATTGTTATCATTATATTATGATCATGATTATTGTTTCGCTTGCTTTGCGCGCGTGTATCTGGTATACATGTCTACATACGATACATGTAGCACAGTATAACGCGGAAAATAACAGGTTTGTTGTTATTGTTCTTTGTGATAATATTCATGAGGTTCCCGGGAAATACGCGACTCGATTTTTTATGTACTATATGCTTACAGTGTTATACCTATACCTCTGCCATTGGTGGATTTTATTTACGAATTAAATAATTAGGTTCTTTTGTGACAATATGAATAAATGGAAAATCTCATTAGTATATTTTTAAATATTACATTTGATTTGCGATAATTAATTTGGCCCGGATAAATTAAACGAAACAGTTTTGAAACGTATTATTTGAAAAATCAATTGGAAAATTGGAATATATGACATGCAATTACTTTTTGCTAAAATCTCTGCGACTAAATTGTAAAATGAAGTAAAGAACGATAAAATGAAAAATAAAATGCTTACAAATCATGAAAGACTCATTGTGAAATGCAAACAATAATTTGTTAAATTGTCATATTCAAGTAGCATTTTTCACTGTACTGTTATGTGAAGGAGTTTTTTATTCTGATTGTTACAGAAAACAAATTTATAGAAAAATTGCTACAACACAGATATAGCAAAATGAATTGAATACTGGGAAAAGTAAGGTACTTCATTAAGGAAAAAAACTCTTTTGCAGTTCGCTTTTCACGCCTTATAGTGTACGCAGTATCCAGGACATACGGCATAGGCTCGACCTACGTACCGCCATCTCTGCATTGCATCTCTATGGAAAGAGGGTCGGCCCATAAATTCTGCAGTTTGACAGGGGGTAATAGATGTGTTAATTTAAATTTTCATAAGCGAAAAAACTTATAAAATATATTTATATACACTGAGGTAGTATCCCATTTTATTATTTATATGACAAGATTACACGATTTTCCTTATTGATTATAGTCATATTAGAGGTTTGTATGTAGTATGTTTGCGTATAGTGAAATATTAGAAGTTTGTGGCGTGGCTTAAATCAACTTACTCCTCCGGGCTTAAAAAAGAGTAAAATATCTGGAGTACAAGGAGATTCTGATTTTATTTCAAGTTGTGGGGCTTTTACTAATTAGGTTGCTTGTGTTAAGGTGGTTTGTATTTTTTTGTTTAAGACATACTTTGTTATTGTTAAATACAGCAAGCCTTTGATAACCATGATGGTGTAACGTAACATTTAGTTGATGTTGGAATCTGGACCGCAACATTTCTATTGGAGTTCACCCAGCATATCTAAGGATAGGGTGTTTTTTATTTATTTCACATTCGCCAGTGAGTGTTAAATTGTCTGGAGGAGTTGTAATTTTCAATCTTCTCTCGAAGTGAATTTTATGCTTTCAATATTGAGTGTGATATTCTTGAACTTTATGAGAAACGTACCATTATTTTTGGAAAAAAGTCCAAACGAGAATTGTACCATTAAAAAAAGAACTTTTAAACACTTCCAGCTACCTTAGGGATTCTCAAGATAAATCCACTTTTCATCCTCTGTAACTATACAATGCAAAAACGACTTCCTTTTGTATCGAGAAAGCAAAATGTCACATTTGTTTTTGAGCTTTTCCATTCTCCTGTCGTGTGGTTTCCATCTACTGGTTTTTTGAATCTTTCCCATCTCATATAGCTAACTGGAAACAATTTCTTAACTAACGTCTAATTGCTGGGTGAATCGTTTTTGTGTTTTGACTTTTGAAGCTCCAAAACCATCGTTCACACGTATCTTTCGATGGAGCATGTTCACCATAAGCTTTTCGAAGTAATCGGTATGATTCAGTAGCAGTTTTCTTCAAATGAAAAAAAAAATAATAATCCTCTCTGCGAACGATCATCGTTTCGGAAATTTCGACCTATCGAACGCAACAATATACCGTTATGGTGCACCATCTGCAGTTTGAAATCTGCATTTCATACTTGTACACCTGATAATGGTTGGTGTATGTTGCAAAGGTTCTCTCAAGAGAGCGTCATTTTTTGATTAAAGTCGATAGGACGATCATAAAAGTAGTTAGAACTTGGTTTGAAGTATATGTATTCCAGCTATATCCTTGTTTAGGCATTGTATTTCTTGACTCGGTTTCAGACTGTGAACAATTTGTCGGATCCTCTTGGTTTTAATTCTTCTTAGGTCAGTGTGGTGCTTCCCACGATCATGTTAAGATGAGTTTTAACTGACCTTGCACCAGCTTCCCATAATTCACCAAAATGGGAAGATTCTGGTGTTTGAAAATGCCATGTTTACCAGTCCGAAACTAACTGTTCTGACACGATTTCGGCAAAATTCGCTACAGTATATTTTAACATTCGGTTTAACTGCAAGTTGACTGCAATAAAGTTCGTGGCACACCGATAGGAATTTTTACATCCTTTTAACGAACTCATATCCTTTAAAAAAGGTTTATTTAAATTCATTATATTTAAGAATAAGGTTTTACCAACATTATAAAGTAATATTATTTTATTATATTATTTAGAACCAAATACGCTTATATATTTTAGTATTTCACCTTAGTAAAAAAATGGCAATGTTGTCACTTTTCCCTCCAGTTACGAGGGTATATCAAAAAGTCTTGCAATATCATATGAAAAAAACGAGTGAGTGAGACAACAATATATTTTTCAAAACCATTTTTTGTCACGATGAAACTTCTAGAAGAACATTTCGATGTAAATTTTACGGTTCGTTTGTTTTTGTCAATTTAGTAACATGTGTTTTGAATTTTTCTTAAAATGAATGAAATTGAATATCGCGCCGTTACTAAATTTTTCTATAAAGATGGACGAAATGCAATTTATATATTCAACTATATATCAAAAGTTTACGGCGAATCTGCACCATCATATGCCACAGTAACAAAGTGGGTAAAATTATTCAAAAGTGGTTGGGAGTCATTATAAGACGATAACCGCTCGGGTCGGCCAGCAGATGCTATTAGCCATGAAAACGTAATTTTGGCTGATTCTATTGTATTGGAGGACCGGCGTATTTCTGTTCCGCGGTTAGCGTGGAGACTTTCTCTTTCATACGGTACCACATATACTATATTACATGACCACCTTCACATGTCGAAAGTAAGTGCGCGATGGGTTCCCCGTTTGTTGAATGCTGAACAAAAAAAAATGCGTGTTTAAACTTCAAAGGCGATTTTAGATATGTACAAAGCAGATCCAGAAAATTTCTTGGGTAACATAATAACAGGCGATGAAACATGGCTTCATCACTGGGATCTGGAATCCAAACAAGAATCGATGCAATGGATTAAACGTAGTGAACCACCACCAAAGAAATTCAAAACTCAACCGTCTGCTGGTAAGGTTTTGGCAACAATTTTTTGGGATGCTGAAGGAATTTTGATAATCGATTATATGCCACCGAAAACCACAATCACAGGCATATATTACGCAGAGGTTTTGCGAAAATTGAAAAAAGCGATCCGGGAAAAACGGCCAAGGAAAGTTAGGAAAAAAATCTTGCTTCTTCACGACAATACACCAGTGCGCAAGGCTAATATTGCTCAAGCTGCATTAAAGGACTGCGGCTTCGTGGAAATTCCGCATCCACCGTACAGTCTAGACTTGGCACCCAGTGACTACTTCTCTTTCCCAATTTGAAAAAAACACTAAGGGGCCGGAAATTTTCCAGTGACTATGAAGTACAGTCTGTTGTAAATGAATATTTTATGGAGCAAAAGAAATCTTTTTTTTTAGAGGGTTTAGGTAAGTTAATTGATCGATGTGACAAATGTATAAACCTTAAAGGAGATTATGTCGAAAAATAAAAATATTGCTGTCTCTCTCACTCTTTTTTTTCATATGATATTGCAAGACTTTTTGATTTGCCCTCGTATCATCTGAATGTCTCGCCAACTCTCAGTCATTCCGGAGAGATTCCGGAAATATTTTCGTACAGTTTGATCGATTCTGTAGCAACATAACTTCAATAATGGATGCCTAAATTATAGAATAACTTGCAACGAAGTTATTTAAGAGTTTAAGCAACAAAGTATAAACAACAACAAATGTGTCAGGTAATAAGTGTACCAAATTTGATTTTTCAAAAAATTCATGATTTTTTCGTTTAAGTTTAGAGGCTCGATCACGTGTGATTTTGCTGCCGTTGCATGCGTTTATAAAACCTACGACAAAAAAAACTTTGAATAATCTGTACATGAAATTCATAATTATTAAAGACTCTCAAAACACGTTTTTGAAACTCTTGCCAACAGCACAGGATATCGATAAATTTATTGAAGTTCAAACAAATCTTAAATCTAAGATTGATCCATTTTGGTTTGTAATCGGTGTAAATATATACAGTGAAAATCAGTATTTTGTATACTATGTGATTCATATAAATATTTTAGCCTATTGTCCGCCATGGGCTGTGCGTTTAAACTTTACCAAGTATTCAACTTGGAATATCCACCCTAATCAAAACCAGTCTGGCAGTATATCTAACAATTTTTCTACAAAATAGAGACCATATACGACGATGCATTCCCGGCGGTCAGTTTATTAATAAATACCATCCACGATCCACCATCCACCATCCACTATTCACCATCATCATCATCATCATCATCATCATCATCATCATCATCACCATCACCATCACCATCAGTAGCATCACACCTTCAAACTATGATCCCCCATGAGAAAGGAGGAGGTATTTAACAATGTTTGTATGAAGTTTAATTCAAATCGGCCAAGGCGTGTCGAGTCCATTATACACATATGTGTGGGTATATTGTATGTTAATTTCGACCATATATAGAATAATATACTGTCATAATATTATATTTTCTATAAAAGGTGTTTTATCATTCTTGTCCGAAATGCCCAACAATGAAAATTTGAAGGGAACAGCGATCCCCCTAAAATAAAATATTTAGTTAATGTAAAGTGGGCGTTACACTCAAAGTGTAAAAGTCTAGTGCTATTCGAAAAGATTGAAAAAGATGTGGAAGAACTATCGAATTTAATCATTGATTCATCACGCGATACATCCACTTTTTGTTAATGAAGAAAAGGCCAATGAAGACTTTGAAACAGTGAATTTTCTCGATTATTTTTATCACCTACTTATAAGACAGATAAATATGAATTGGATCAAGAATACCGAGATAATAGGTGTCAAAATGGATTAAAATTATATGATAAGTCATATTATTATGAGGATATTAGGATGTATTTATGTTTAAAACCGATTTTTTTTCCTGGATAAGCCTATGTTAAAATAAAAAATTTATTTATTTATTGTGCCGATGTTTCAAACAGGATTGCTATCCGTCTTCAGGGCGTATATATTCTACAAACAATTTTCAAAAAAATAAAAGTTTACAAAATATGAAAAATTATTTGACAAAAAAAACTTACAATATTGTTAAAATAAAACTTAATCTTTTTAAAAAAAATAAATAAAAAGATATAATTAAAAGCAAAAAGCCACAAAATAGCAAAAAAGCTCAAGAATTTTTTTTTAAAAATGTAAACGGTCATAAATAGTAAACAAAAAACCAGTATGAAAAAATCTTTTACAAAACAAGTATTGATTTGATTAAGGCAAAAGCACTTATAAAATGTATTTGTAAAATGTGTGGATAAAAACTAACAAACCAAAAAAAACATAAAATGTAATGTTATATAAAACAAAATATAAATATGCATTTATAAATTACGTAGATAATCTAATTAACCAATACAAGAGATACGATTTGCCAAAATTAAAATAACTCCAACAACAAAATTAAAGAAAATGGTTATACGTATTTTGTAAATAAAAGCAATCAGATTGCTTGTTGATATTATTTCGCCCATTTCATGGAACAGTGACACAACTCAAAATTTTTAATTTTTCAGTAGAGCGATTGGAAAATATCGCTCAAAATTGTTTGTAAAAACGGCGTTTTTCAAAAGTAAATAAAAATACATTCTGATTAGTAAAATAAATTTTTTTTCTATTCCTACATCCTCAATCGGATCTTAATTTTTATAATTATTTAATATTTTGCAAATTTTCTTGGGATGGTTTTCAGTACATATCTTAAAATGTTAATTTCTTTTGCGAATTGAGTGATTTTTTATATGGAAGTTTACCTAATTTGCTACAAATAACTACACAAGTGAGTATGATTTGATACAACATAATAAAAATATGAACTATTACTTATCGTTTGATTCGAATATCTTAGAAATGAGTGAAATTTGAGGTGTGTCACTGTTCCAGCAAATAAGCGATTTGTAGTACCCTTTATGTGTATCATCTCTAAAACACGTCTTATGGAACAATTTGCTTCATTTTCTACAATTTCAACATTGTCTAAAAACACACTATGATTTGTTTCGAATAAATGAACTGATAAAGCACTGGTATTTTCACAATTTATTCTTTTGAGTTTGTTTTTTTGGGCATATTTTTTATGTTGTGTGAATCTTGTACTTAATAATTGCGTAGTTTGCCTTATATAAATTTTTTGGCATTCGCAAGTCACTTTATGAACAACATTTCTTTTATCGCATAGTACTGTTTTATCTTTCAGAGGCGAGAAAATAGATGAACCTAAACTCATATACGATTTACCTACAAAACCGAATTTGTTTAAGCAGAAACTAATATTTTCAAACAGTGATTTACCGTAAGGAATTGAAATATATTTTTTAGTGGTTTCGTCAGATTGGCCAAAAATTATTTGTGAATTATGATAAATAGAATTTATTATAGATTTAAAGAAAGAATTTGGATAATTATTTTTAATGAGAACACTCTTTAAAAGCCGAAAACTTTCAAAATGAAAAACTGGATCAGATAATTGTATAATTTTTTGCGATAATAATTTGACTGTGTTTCGTTTATATGCTAAAGGAAGATGCGAATTAGAATTTAGATATCTACCTGACCAAGTTTTTTTGTGGTACCAATCTGTCGAAAGGAAACCATCACTATTATGTATTACTAGTAAATCCAAAAAGGTAAACTATTATTGGATTCCAATTCAATTGTTAATTTAATTTTGTTGTTGAAAGAATTTAATGCACGAAAAACTATCTATTTGATCAACTGCAATAGCAGTTATAATGTCATCAACATAACTAAAGAAAAAAGCCGGTGAGAAATTAAAAGAATTTAGAACACTACTCTCAATATGTTCCATAACAAGGTCTGCTACGGCAGGACTAGTGGATGAACCCATGGGGGAACCAAAAAGTTTCTTGTATATTTTATTATCAAAAGAAAATTCACAATTATTTAAAACTAATTTCATTGCTGTAACGTACTCGACTTTGTTATTTTTGGTATTTGAATTCTCTTGAATTTCAGGCCATCTGTCATTTATCAGTTGAATGACTAAAGCACTATCCACATTAGTAAATAAAGATTCTACATCTAAGGATAAAGTTTTGTAATTATTAGGCAAAACAACATTTTTAATTTTGTCTTTACAAAAAAAATAGAATTCTTAACAGAAGTACACGATTTACCTACAGTTTTATTAAGTATATTTGAGAGAAAAGCCGAAAGTTTATATACAATGGGGTACCAATCGAACTAACTATTGGTCTATAGGGAACACCTTCTTTATGTATTTTAGGTAATCCATAAAGTTTAGCTGGCACACCATGATAACTTCTTAAAGCTTTTCCCTCAGCAACTGTTATTAAATAATTTTTTTTGCCATAAAATGACCATTTCATTCAACTTTCTCTGAATCGAGGACGTAGTATCTTTAGGTATTAGTTGGTATGTACCAATAAAGACAAAATCTTCTTGATGTAGTCATTTTTATTATCGATCACAGTCGTATTTCCTTTATCAGCTCTAGTTATTGTTTTATCCGGGTGATCTTTAATACAACTTTTTGTATCCGTAAAATCTTTTAGAAATTGGGTCTCTATATTTGAAAATTTACGGTTGTAAAACATTAGCAAATTCATTTCGCAAACGTGTTTTGTCAACAATTTCATCAGGAGTATCTAAAACGGCACCTTCTACGTTGGCTATAATGTGAGTGAACGGAATTAATTTATTCTTTATAGGTGGACAAAACTTTTCACCTAGTTTTAAAATATTAATTACTCTATTAGGGATTTCTACTTCCGTCAAATTTACCAACCATTTATTGCCACAATCAAAATGATTATTTTCAACAAGTTAATATCGTTGCAATCTACAATTGTATTGTTAATGCGGTTGTCAATTTCTAATTCACATATAATTTTGTTAAATTTTTTAATATGTAATGCCTTAATTTTATCATACCTGTTTTGGAAACTTTTTTCTAATTTAGTTTTGAACATTCTAAAATAATATGCAGACATGATGTTCTTGATGAGCTGCATTTTCTGGTCAATAATTTTCTTGAATTTATTTATGCTTAAAAATGTTTCAGCAATTTCTTGATTTATCACAGAAAAAATAAAACGATTTTCCAAACGTTTAAACACATTTTGGGTTATGTTATACACATTTTTTAATTTTCTGTTTTTTGGAAAAACTTTCTCTTTTCGATATCTCAAAAGAACAACTTCCTGTTTAAGGCTTTTGCAAATTTTAATTGAATTTTGAAAATTTTTTTATATTGCCGACCAAAAATTCACCATAGTTTACTTTCATTTTTCGGAAAAAAGTATGCGCCATTATGTATTTCGTTATTACTGTACCCGAATTTCACCAGACTGTGTAAATATATATTATTATGAGGATATTAGGCTGTATTTATGTTTAAAACCGTTTTTTTTTCCTGGATAAGCCTATGTTTAAATAAAAAATTTATTTATTTATTGTGCCGACGTTATGAACAGGAATTCTATTCAAAGTATAAGTCATATAAATCAAACCTTTTTGTTTCGGCCGCATCGCAATATACTTCAATATTTGGATGCATGCATATTCAAGGATTAGAAGATTTTTACGCCAATTTGTTAAAGAACCGTATGAGACACTCGACTTATTTAATGAAAAAAGTGTCAAAATACCAAATCAAAAATTATTAGATATCCTCAAGGAGAAATTAAATTGCGATGGTAAATTTTTCCATGCCGTGAATAATAAAACGGCATATTTTAAACATTTAAAGTTTTTCTAAAGTATTTCACAAATACCACTTTATAATTTTCGCCGACATCAAATACGCTATGACTCTTGGGCCTTTCTCCATTGGTACTGCCACCAGAGCCACTACATTCATTGGTTTCCGGAAATGGGCCAAATTCTAATCATTTTATGATTTCACACGAACAAATTAAACATAAGTAAACTTTTTGAAGTAAGCAAAAAACTGACTATTTTTTACAGTTGCTGCGCTTTCATACATAATAAATTGTAAAGCACAGGCTACTTAATTTGTATTCAACTATCCTTAATGGTGCAAGTACATTAATTTAGTCGTTATAAGCGCTCTAAAATTTTCCATTTTTCTGAGCAATTTTTTTAATTTTTTATTCCGTAAGAACCTTCTACAAAGTATTAGGAAACTTAAAAAAAAGACGAATGAAATCGGTAAAGTTGTTCTCAAGATATGGCGTGACCAAGGGAAAAAGGGATTCACTTATGTAGATTATTGAATTGAATTAATAATTTTTATTTTTGTTAAGGGAATTTGAACATTTGTTTCAAGAACCTAGGTCAAGAATTTAGCTTTTAATTTTTCTATTTTTTAAATATTAAATTGTTTGTCAATGAAATAAAAAAATCAACATTTTGAACTATTGGTGTTTTATTTTCAATCCTTCATTCCTTGAAAAAATGAAACATAGTGGAAAAAATTCTTAAAAGATGAAAGTTATAATTAATTAATTTAATTAATTAAGTTTATTAAATTTCTTTAAACGCAATTTTTAATTCCAAAATGAAATAATTACATTAATTAAATTTCATTAAACACTAAATTTAAACTGAAGTAAGTTTTTATTATTACAACGAACGCTTCTGTAAAATTAATAAAAGCAAAGTTAATGAAATCTTAAATTATAGTTCGTCGAAATTTAATTAATTAAAAAAAAATTATTTAATACATATTTTGATACTTAATGAACTTGCTTATATACCATTGACGAATTATTCGTGGGCTAAATACGAAAGAATATTTATTTCAATTTTTGCAAGGATTCGTTATGTATATGCAAATAATTTTTCTCGGTGCATTGTCACTGTACATGTCACTAAACAATCCTCGACGTGAACTAAGTCTTTTCATGGAGGCAATGAATGCTTCTGTAGTTAGATTTGCTACTATATGTGGATTAGTTTGTGGTAAGACAGATGAAGATCATCATGTACAAAACACAACAACACAAAACACTCCCCTAACTTTGCTCGTTTTTATTTGTAGAGGACCTGCATAGTCATCGTCAGTATGAATAAACGGCTTTGACGGCTGCTTTCTTGGAGATATTAGGTTTCTCATCAGCTGGTTATATCCTGGATCAACTCTAAATCTGTGACAAATGATACATTTTGAGTTCACCACCTTAGTGGCATTTTTTGCACACTTGATCCAATACTTCTTACGCAAGAATGAGAGAGTAATTTGAAATGTCTTTTTTATATGGGCGTATAATTGATTAATGGTATACTGAGTTGATGGTTAAAGGGAAGCATAGCAGGAAGTTTCTCTTCATATTTCAGTAATTTTCTTCCATGTGTATTCAGAAAGATATTTCATTGTAATAACTTGCTTGTGTTGTCTACTGAATTATCCTTGAGTAGTTTCATTATTTGTGCCATGACACAACGGCATAGAGTCTGTCTTATAACCAATATTTCTGTCTCGTGCAGATCGTACTCATCCATGTTTTCTATTTTGTACTTTTTGATGAAGTTGTTCATGATTTTTATATTATTCTCTTTAATTTTGTAAAACTTGATGTTTTTTCTATTAAGTGCCAAAATCTGGCTTCTTCTTCGTTAGCGAAGCTCAACGTGCTTTAATTCCTGAGTTTCAATACTCTAAATTTGGTTTGCCACATGATAAATAATTGGCATTAAATTTTCGGGTTGAGTGTTTTTTTTTGTAAAGATATCTAATGATGAAAAACTGTAGTATCTGTTAAATCCAAAATAATTGCAAGAAGTGGTAAAGATACTCAATAAGTACGATGATAACTCTTAAGAAACTTATTCACACGTAAAAAATATAGTTGAAACTCTTGCCTTGGTAATATGTAAAATTTGAAAAAAATTTTGTTGTCTGTAATAAAATTCTCTCTCTCTCTCTCTCTCTCTGGCTTTCACATCTCATGAAGGGATTTCGCATGAAGGGATATCTCAATCCACCGCTCTCGTCCTTCAGTTTCGACATCCTAATGTCCGTAGATCTTGTTCGATGTCGTCACGAGCCTTCCTCTACGACGCACTCCGGCTGGTTGTTGGTGGAACACTTTATAATAAAATTTACTTTACTCTAAATTTCAAATATAAATAATCCAAGTATTTTAATGGGAAGTGGGATCTATCCTTAAAATTATCTCAGGCGGTTGATAAGCTAAACATTTTTCTGTCTAGAACATAAGAACGCACTTTGTTCCTTACTCAAAATTTAAAGAAATTAGTATCAGAAACCTATAATCGAAAATTTAATTTTCAAAAAATTTCCAGGAAAACGATTCTTTGACGAATATACTTCTTCGAAATCTTTTGTAATTGACTAATATAAATAAAAGTATGCACATTTCTGAAATAAATAAATTTCGTCTATACATCTCAGTAAAATTTAAGCTTTCATCAAAAGGCAATAAGTTCCAAAAATCTTCCAATGCTTAATAAAATATTATAGGATGCTTTTTGAGTGTTTATGAAGAAACCTTTACCATAATAACAATAGAAATTTTACTAAGAAAATTTCATTGAATTGCTTGTAAATGTATAAAAGCTGTCTCGTGTAGGCTAATTTTAAAATATGTTTTAGAATATTTCCAAGAAGTACCCAAATATTTACATTTTTAATTAATTTATGTCTCATTATTTAGCATAAAAGTACTTGTTTGAGAGATTGCTAAAAGGTTTGTCAAGCGTTTTGCGTAACATGTTAAACAAAGAATTTCGAATTTCCACGAACCTCTATATATACAAGCTTTGCGCACATGTGTTTATTCGGAAAGAGCTGTGCAGGGATAAGTAACATGTTGCCTTGATAAGTTGAAAAATCCGGTGTTGCCTATCTTTTTAGTGGGTGTCAAGAAGCTGTTAAAATAGTGCTGAATTAGTGTTATAAACTGATTTTGAAAAGTGGTAAGCCAGTGCTCACTTTTTTCTGATAGAAAAGTAATCAGTTTCTGGCAATAAAAAAAATTACCAATTTACGTAATTCTAGGTATTAGTACATGATTAGCGAAATAAATGTTTAGTTTGCCTATGATTAGGTTTCAAAGTGTTTTTCAGAAACGTAAAAATCAGTTTTCTTATTATTTTTCCTCTAAATTTTTGCATCAGGTTTTAAGCGAACATAATACTGTTGGTACACGTTTATTTAGATCAGAATTGACATGGAAACTGAATAATTAGAAAAATTACGTCAAACGATAAGTTTTTGTTTAAACGCCACAATGATTTTATCTCCGTAGGATGTCAAGTTTGATCAGACAATGAGCGATTGTATGTGAAACCTGCTTTCACATTTTTTTTATTATTTAAGGCTACTATCCTTTGTGTCGATCTGCATGCCTACTTTTTGCTCTCAGGTGCCCTGGGCGCTGAAGTTGACTGAAGCAAACTGAACTTCACTTCTCTCGAGACATTTGTATCTGCCTACAGACTTTAGATGAAGAGTATCAAAGGACATAATTTGTTGGTGTTAACCAACACCAAAACATAAAATATTTACGTCTTTTGCTAAATACTTTACCAATGTTAGAATGAGACAAAATGACTAATTTCATAATACGGGCGAATAAATTCTCTTGATCTGAAAAAGATACCAAAATCGGTTTATTCGGCATCCCAGCCAATGTGATTAAAAAATTCAAACGTGCTTTCCGTGACTTGTGCGATATTACGATGCAAGCAATATTACTTATATTAATTACGAAGATTTAGAATCAGCTTTAGCCAAAGAGGAACTATTACTAATTCGGTCCAATTATGAAAGGAAAATGTTACGTTTGTTCATGTATAAAATTATAAGTTAATACCCTCTTATTCAGTTTTAATAATTTTTCTATTAATCACTATAGCTATTTTTACATTAGAAGCAAGTGAAACAACTATACTTATGTGACGTAACAAATGTATAAAGCATAGCAACAGATGAATCAAAAAAAAAAACATGCATAGTTATCCAAGTGAAATTTGAACAAAAAATCCCAAGTTTGAATGTATGTGAAGTTGGCTCAAATGTCACCCCAAAAAAACGCAGTGGCAACACGAAAACTATAATTTATGTTACGAATGAACTGTCATTCCAAAAAAATCGTATATCATGACATTTTAATGATGACAGCCCAAAAAATTTAAATATTTTTCGTTATAGATTTTTGAATTCAGCCCAATATTTTTTATCACGACAGTAATAACTGTCGTGTCAGTTATATCGGATACACTCAGCCCAAAGTTCAAATTTTCATAGTTAAAGGAACCATTGTGATCGTGTATAATAAATGTAAAACAGCCAAGAAGCAATTTTTATTATTTTCAGTTGGTTCACGAAAATATTATTTTTAAGGAAGAATAATATGTGGCCTCGAGTTTTAAAGACGGGCATATGCCAAAATTATCGATTTTTCGAATTTAAACGCAATTTTTTACTTTTGTTTACTATATTCGAAATACGAGTATGTAAACTTCTATTAAGAAAATCGGAGTTTCTGGAATTTTTCAAAACTAAAAAATCTATGACGTATGTCAGCCTTTGTTAATTAACGCCTCATATATAAATACGACTGGTCGATCCGTTCAATAACCGTTTTATTTTAATATGCATATAATACTATACACCGTCATATTGAGAATAAGCCGCTTTTGGAAGTTGAGATTGTTGGTGTTGGTCAGCGATCTCACTAAGATTTTTGGACAGATCTGGATCTAGCCATTATGAGTAAAAAGTTCGGATTATATTCAGCCGCTTTACAAAAAACCATAATATCTAGTGGAATGTAGAGGAAATCTGTGAACCGTAATTGGCAAGTTTTAATTAAAACTTTCTCGATCTTTTCAGTTTTTCTCAAATATTTCAAAAAATCATTAGAAACAAAAATATTTTAATTATAATTTGCTCTGAAATGTGTGAATTTTGCAAATGAAAAACTGCGAATAAATTTGTTTTGTTATTATTCAATATTATTTTATTTTGGTATCAGAAATTTAATACATATTTGCATTTTCAATAAATAAAGGAACATTTTACCAAATCACAAATTCTTATCATAATAAAAATAAAGAAAATCTTATTTCATTTAAATAGATCCGAAGGTCAACATCTTCATCTAAATTAATGCATTCTTCATGTTTATTTCCTTCATCAGGATGGGTTGCACATTATTGTCATTAACAATAAATTTATAAAATTGTAGCTCTTCTTTATCCTCCCAGTTGTTACTAAAATGTTTGCATAACAATTTTTTAACGTCGTCCTTGTTTGCACATTTTACAGAATGTCAGTAGACAAAGTTGATAATTTCAAATTTTCCAACACTCGTCCTTTTTTGTTCACCGATTTCGCCAATCTGATATCGAATCCATCATGTAGTTTCCATTGATGATGTAGTTCTCCACGGACCAAAATGCCGGATTTCCACGGCTTATAATAAACCGTTTAGATTTATTAAATTAAAAATGCCACTGCCCTGGCGGGTTTATTATTTCCGCAACATTATTTTTCCAATCATACACAGGATAACTTTCTGAGCCCAGTTTAACTATCTGGCCGTGATCTTTATACATATTTAAATATTCCTCCGGTTGAATGATTTGTTGTTTGGATTTTACCCTTTTTTCCAGAAGAGCAAATGCTCTATCAGAAGATATGAAGGAATGGCCGGGCACGCGAAATATTATTTCGATTTTTCTGATATGGTTTGGAGCGTTACTGTAAAGCCATTTTGAAAGCATGCCCATTAATACGGAATTTTTATTTTGTGCCCCGCAATCACTCGAACTACCGATTTATTTGTTAAGTTTGTTCTACATAGCCTGTGGTAAAGAGCTGATGCAATCCCTTTGTTTCCTTTGGGTCTTTCATTTTCCGTCCAAACGTATAATAAAACGTTTTCTTTTGTAAGGCTCGCCTTATATGAGCCTTCTACGATGCCGAAATTGTATAAATAAAATTGTCTCGAATAGTAGGCTTATAAATAGTTCAACTACTATTTATTTAATTATTATTAACATAAATCTTTCACAATATAATTTATTTTTATATATAATTTATTTTAATTTATATCTCGTCGGTATAACAATTCCTATCTTACTAACTTAACTTCTATTTTTTAAAAACTTTTTGTTTTTCGCGAACTCACAATATGCGAGTTCAACGAATTAATATGTTGAAAATGTTACAATAAGCATATATGTATATACACGTAGAAATTAGTTAAGACGACATTGACCGCATGAATGTAAATAATTGCTTCTTTTACATTGCGGCAATGTCGTAAGAATGAAAGGTAGAATAAAAAAGAAACCCGACATGCTTAACCTAATTACAAATTTATATTCACAACTATCGTAAGCGAATTTTTGAGGCATTCACCTCCCATGCATTTACCTGTCGCGAGTGTGTTATTTTTTAGATTGGGAAATGTTGGATTGCCACAACATAGTTGTGACATCCACAGGCTGCCCGTACCGTTACTTTTGGCAATACTATGTTCTTCTGGCAATCAAAAGATAGGGTAATCATAGAATCGTTTTCTTCCTTCGCTAAATGAAAAACCGACCAACACCAAAACTCCTATCTTCCATTAAATATTATGGTTGTTCGTAAAGCGGCCGAATATAGGCCATTCTTGGTATGAGGACCCCATCACAACCTGCTGAAACTTCTTACTCGTTATGGCTAGAACCAGCTTTGTCCGAAAATCTTAGTGAGACCAATGGCCAACACCAAAAATCTCAACTTCCATTAAATATTATGGTTGTTCGTAAAGCAGCCGAATATAGGCCATTCTCGGTATGATCGATGACCAATACTTTAAACTAATACTTTAGTTTTTTAATAGAAGTTTACATATTTCGAAAGTTATTAAACAAAACTAGAAAGTTCAATTTTAAATCGAAAAACGGTAATTTTGGTGTATGTTCATCTTTGAAACTTGAGGCCACATATTATTGTTCTTTAAAAATAATATTATCATGAACCAATTGAAAATAATAAGAATTGCTTTTTGGCTGTTTTATACATTTATTATACACGGTTACGGTATTCGACATAAATTTCAAAACAACAACAACAACAAGATATAAAAAATTTGTGGTTACTTCAAAAATCTATAACGAAAAATATTTTTGTTTTTTGGGCTGACATCATTAAAATGTCGTGATATACATTTTTTTTGTGGGCTGACAGTTCTTATAGTTTTTGTGTTAAAAAATTATTATTATTTTGAGAAATGTTCTTTATCACTTTCATTTAAAGCATGAACATGTTTGAGTTAAATGTGTATATTTTTTATTTTATTCTTAGTATAATTTTATAAATTTAAAATACAATCGTATTATTTATATTGATTTCATTAAAATTCATATTTAATCTTTGAATTTATGTGAAATTCAATATTTTTTTAGTTTTCTGTCATGATAGTTATCAAAATAGATGACGGTATTGCTAGCGGCAAAAAATATAATTTTTTGGGCCAGACTTTGAGCCAACTTCACAAACGTCAAGTTTGAGCCTAAGACTAAAAATTTAATTGACTAAACAACGAAGATGGGGTTTCAAATTTTGCTTAATGCCTAACTAAAAAGCTTAAGCCTTCTGATTTGTTTTGGTTTTTTTTAAAAATAAAAAATAAAAAAATTTGAACCCAAAAATTGATTTTCGCCACACCAGCGTGTTTTGGTTCTCTCGTATATCTACTTTTTTTTTTTTTTTTCGTTGTATCCCAGAATATAAAAAAAAATCATCAACACTAATCAATAAAAAGCTCCATTTGCTTTTCTGTGAAGTTAGCCCAGCCCAGAATTTATTAAAATCCCGTTAAACAAAAACATTAAGTTCGTTACTTTTAAATTTCCCGAATTTTAGCCATGCAACCGTTATATCAATAGAACATGTATTTGCATGAACTAAAATTATACTAGACACGATAAAAATACTTGGCTCTTTAAAGTATACATTTGTCGGATTAATCTATGTGCTTTTTTACACTATTTGCCGTAGGCACTTAGCGAAACACACTTACACGTAATAATAGTACATTGTGTAATTAGGATTAAAAGTGATACTCAGCGTAACCGAGCACAAGCAAAGATTGCGAGTCAAAGAAAGTCTCGTTTAAAGTTCACGTTTAGTCACACATACTATTTTTTCTCCAACGAAGAAAAGCTCTTTGTAAACTAATTATACGAGTAAGTACAAATAATGTAATTAAAACTTCAAAATTGAAACTATTTTTGTTGAACTATTTTGTGAAACTAAGTAGATCATGAGTTTTGTTTAGCGTGATTTAAAATTTATCAAATTTACCATCGGATTTGGTTCAAACAGCAAAAGAAAACCAGCAAACGATGCTTTTAACCGATACTTATAAACGAGGGCTCGTTTTAAAGATAAATGAATAGGGATTTTAAAAAAATTATAAAATTGGTACCATGCTTCAACTCTTCTTATTCAAAATGGCCGCCAAAATAGTATTTTAGAATTTTCTCAAAAACCTATTTTTTTTTTTTTTTTTTTTAATTTTTCCTCCTTTAATTCTATTGAACACACCAAAAAATTGTACTTGTGTTATTTTTTGTTTTCTTGCAAAAGTGCAAAAGACGTTTGAGTATGAAGACCTACCCATTTTTTGTATATAAAATCAAAGTCAATGTGGTATTTTTTATTTTCAACTATTTTTACGATCAACTTGATAAAGTAACTGTTTAGAATTATTCAGTTCACAAATCGTTCATAAATTACATCACCCTAGGTTTGATCATTTTTAACTTCCTTTCAGCATTTTGCGTCTACGCGTGTTTATTTAGCAAAATTATTCCATTTGAATAAAATTTTTTACGATTTTCAACGCTATCTTGTTCAAAAGATGGAACAATAGCTTCTGATTGCAAATTGTTATATTGAATGTTTATCCTATCAAAGTGACTGCTGTAATTATAATTAGACACGTTGTCACGTGACGGTACGTCACAATCTTTCATTTTATAAAACTCTTCTTCCTCCAGCGACACACGTCACAACAATCGATACTCCTTCCCCCATAAAAATGTGAGATAGTTTATGGATAGCTCCTAAAGCAATTAGTAGAACAATAAAATTTTGCCATGAGTCATTTATTTTATTAGGATTAAGCGTATTTTCTGTACCTGAACGCATGACGTAGTTTATGGATAGTCCCTAAAGTAATTAGTAGAATAATAAAATTTTTTCCTGACTCATTTATTTTGTTAGGTTTAATCACTATTTTCTGTACCTGAATATAACCTTTTGGATCGAATTTTTAAAAATTTATTTGTATTCCTGAAATAATTTTTTTGAGATTCTATAGAAGGGCCTGTAAAATAACATAACCAGTGGCTTTTGTTAACATTTTTGTATAAATTAGAGTTTAAAATAATATTTCAGTTAGTTTAACTTGTTAAGTTCTATTTGAAGCATTTACTTGTTTAAATAACAAAAAATTAATTTAAAGTAGTTCAATTAATAAGTGTAATAATGTCTGGGCTCAAAAAGTGTTGTAAGGCGTTTCCTGAGACGAAATGTTCGAACAATTTAAGAAACGTTTCTGATTATATTAAAAGTCATTTGCCGCGCTCGACTGAAGTAAATGAAGATTCATCGATTTGTACAACGTGTTACCTGGTATCTTCTAAACGTCAGAAAATTGAAAGCGAAGTGTCACCCGTTACTGATTCATCAAATTCTGTTACCCCGGAGACATTATCAACACGCAGTGACGAGAATATTTCGAGTACGAGGGAAAGTGAGGAGTGCCAAATAAAAAGTGCTATCGCTCGTGAAAAACTTAATAAAATATTACCAGACATTGGCATGTCTCCTATATATCCGAGTAAGTTGGAATCCAGGCAATATCATGAGCAGCAAAAATTACTAAACTTAACTACCTCACTGACGCCATCATCAACATCTTCGGTATCTGGTATCGAGCCTCTTTTGACTCACTCAGCGGAAAATCATCATAAGGCACGCCTTTATGATGAATTCATGGATCAACTAAAAGCCAAAATTCAACAGTTGGAGAAAAATTGTGATAAAATACAGTTGCTGTCTACATTGCCGAAATCACTAACAATACAAGAAATCCAGGAAGAATTTAACACAACACAGTATATGGTACGAACAGCGAAAAATATTCAAAACAAGAATGGGCCACTGAGCCTTCCAGCACCCAAGTGATGGATAAGTGATGAATTCAGAGACTCAGTGATAGAATATTATAATGATGATGATGTTAGTCGTATAATGCCTGGGAAAAACGATTGTATAACTATTGAAAAAGTTAAACTTCAGAAACGTCTAATGATGTGCACATTAAAGGAGTTCTATGAGGGGTACAAAATCAAATATAAGGATGATGAGTCAAAAAAAATTGGCTTTTCTAAATTTTCTCTGCTTCGTCCTAAATACTGTGTGCAACCAGGAAGCAGCAGAACACATACAGTTTGTGTTTGTTTAATACACCAAAATGTCAAATTAATTATTTATGGAACCAGGATCGAAACTGTCACCAATGGAAAAATTTCCCGATACCAGGGCTATGCATTTCATCCATATTATGTAAAGATCAAACATCAACATGTTATCTTCTGCAATGCGAGAACTGCCCAGGATTGGATAGTTTTCGCGAATATTTGTGAAACGCATTTTTGGACAATGATTGTCTGGATGTTGAATTATCGTTCAGTCAGTGGGTTTCAACTTACCGATGCAATTTGGAAATTTTTTCAAAACCATTAGATGGTTTTCTGGATTACTTCATAATAAAACTGAAAAATCTGATTCCCCATTGCTTTATAACACTGCAACAATCTGGTTTCATCAAAAATAAAAAGTTACCTCTGGAGCCCACAGAGGTACTGCTTTCGTGTGACTTTACAGAAAATTATGCGTTTATAATGCACAGGGTTTTCATTGGAACAACAAACAAGCAACTAATCATCCGTTTGTAATTTACAAAAATCAAGGAGATAAATTGCAGCATTCCAGCTACATTATAATATCAGATTGTCTCCATCATGACGCCGTAGCAGTTTACGTGTTCATAGAAAAATTATTACAGTTTTTGAAAACAAAAATTCCGGATTTATCTAAAGTTTATTATGTTACTGATGGTGCAGTAACACATTATAAAAACAAAAAAAATTTAATGAATATAACTAAACACAAAGAAGATTTTGGAGTTGATTGTGAGTTGCATTTTTATGCAACTGCTCATGGAAAGGGACCATGCAATGGACTAGGAGGTACTATTAAGAGAATGGTGTCCAGAGCCAGTCTCACCAAAGAATATGATGATACCATAACTAATGCTGAAGAATTTTTCAAATGGGCTCAAACTTTGAAAACTGATATGATTTTTGAATTTTGCTCAGATGCTGAATACAAGTTAATTCAACTGAAGACTAGACTAGGGAATTTGAAAACAAGAAAAGGAACCCGCGATGCGATTTTCACGCAATTATACCTTCAGGAGAAGGCAAGTTAAAATGTAAAAAATATTCAAATAGTGAACATTATGAAACATGTAAATTTTGATTGTGTAAATACTTTTAAATTTCTTTATTTATTTTTTATACATTTAATAAAATAATAATAATAAAAATTTATATACTAAAAAATTGAACTTGCGATATTTTGTTTCCTTGCAAAAAAAAAAAAATAAAAAAATACCACATTAAAATTTGATTTTAAATACAAAAATAGGTAGATCTCTTTACTTAAATGCCTTTTGCAAGAAAACAAAATATAACACAAGTACAATTTTTTGCTGTGTTCAATAGAATTAAAGGAGGAAAAATTTAAAAAAAAAAAAAAAAAAAATAGGTTTTTGAGAAAATTCTAAAATACTATTTTGGGGCCATTTTGAATAGGAAAAGTTGAAACATGGTACCAATTTTATAATTTTTTTAAAATCCCTATTCTTTTATCTTTAAAATGAGCCCAGGTTTATAAGTATGTGAACGCGCGATAGACAAGCACTTGAAAGTACAACACTGAATATCAATGATCGCGCGGTAAAAATGTACTTGAAATGAAATACAACAACTCGAATATTTATTTTACTTTATAATTCAAATTATCTCAACTTAGATGCTTGTAGTATGATTTCCAGATTAATTCTATTTTCTCTTCTCAAAAAATACAAATTTTCATTACAATTGTTGCCATTAAAATTGTTACCTTATCTAAATTATTACCATATTTGTGTAGTTTAGTGTGAATACTTTACTATTAACATATAGATGGCAATCTATTATCTATTCTATGTTTGAAAACAATTCAATTGGAAACTAATCTTAAACATATAATTATAAATTGGAAAATGATCTTGATAAATTAAAGAACAATAAAAATGCCAAATTAATAAATACTAAATATACATAATAAGAAGATTTCAATGTCAAGGTAACAATTGTTTACATAAATATTAATATTTAAGATTATATAATTAATTAATTTTATATTATAGGGCTACCACAAAGATAGCCAGCAATAAACCAAGAGATTCCAATAGGATTTAACAGATAAGTATTTATAATATAAAATTAACAAACTATATAAAATTTGTTTAATTTTAGGTTCTATTGTTTGATGCTGATCCTGTACAGTATGGCATAATTAGTTTTCGTTTTATAGCCATATATACAACATCATGTTCATCATTTTTATCAAAATTTGACATCCTGTATCTTTAACAACAACAACAACAACAACAGCAACAACAAAACAATTTCCACAAAAGATTGAAAATATAAAAAACTTGAAATTCAAACATGATTTCCAAAAATTTGTGATTTCAGGAATTTTTCACCATATATGAACACAATTTATTATCATAACACAGATTTCTTTACATTATTTACCTTGGTGGCATGTTGTAACATCACTTTTTTCGATATTTATCGAACATTATATCTTTTTTCCTAAAATAAAATTGCTTGCTATTTCGCTTTTCAATTTTGCTTTCTATATTGCGATTGCACGCTACTAGAATAAATTGTTTATTTATCTCTTTTTTGTTTTTCGAGAAAGCATTACTCATAAAAACGTTGGTGATGGAATAAAAAGTAAAGCGACATAATATTTCATTCGAATAAATAGAGATCGCAATAGAAACAATGCAATTGATAAATGAAAAAACCTTAATTTTTATTCGTGATGAAAGAGATGTAAATTTCGATAGTATCGAAAAAAGTGATGTTACAACATCCCACCCTTGGTCCAATGAAATTTTCCCCTCTTACAATGTAGACCAACTAAAAAATATATTCAGTGGTTATTTACAGTCAAACTTTTTTATTGATTTCATAATTCTAACTTTATAAATAAATTGGTTTTAATTTTTGACCTTGACCCTTCCTGTTTGGCAAACTCGACTCGAATCCTCTTGCAAAGCTGTCATTTTTTTTCAACACTTTCAAACATGACATTGTGTTGCCTTGCTTTTTCCACTCTTTTACCAAATCGACGCGAATACATATTTGCATTTTATTCAATGACATCACCTGATTATACTTTTCTATGTTTGTAACCCAATAAGCAATCGCACGGTAAATATGAAGATATGATACGAAAATACTTTAACTAGGTAGGTATAAAAAAGACTGAAAAAATAACGTTGCAGATTACGCCAATATTTTACTGGGTTAGTATGCATAAAATATAGGCAAATTAATTACTATGGTAAATTTAACGACATCGTTACAAGTGTTTGTAATGAACCAAGCACATCAAAATGGCATCGTTCACAAGAACTGAACCTTTCGCCAACCACATTATGGCGTATTTTGCATGTTGATCTTCATTTGCATCCTACGAAATTCAAGTAACTCAAAAATTGAAGCCACCAGGGGCCCTATTCTTGAAATCAGTGGAAATTTTCGTAATCGGAATACAGTTTGCTATGATATTCTTTATATGTATTACTAAAAATTTTCGCCGGCTACTTTATCATTTTTTCAAACTTGTATTCAACTTTTCTTATTTATTTACCTACTAAGGCTGCGTACCAATCCAAGGGTAAAAGTCAATTTTAAGTAAATTTTTCGGTAAATTCAATTTTTTTTGAAAAACTCTATGGTAAACTGATCGAAAAATCTGTACTAAAATTGATTTTTATCGTAGTAAACCATTACCCTTGGATTGGTACGCAGCCTAAGCGAATAATTCCGTATCGATTTATCCAGTCAGAATTTTTCCGTTAGTAGGGGGGAAAAATATGTTTAATTTAAAAAAAGCGAAAAATTTTAGTAATGTAAAGAATTTCATAGCAAATTGTATTCCGATTACGAAAATTTCCACTGATTTGAAGAATAGAGCCCAGACCATTAAAAACGTCGTCGTTTTGTTGGATGCTTGAACGAAATAATGTTTTTAAAAATCTCATTTTCATCTTAATGGGTACGTCAATAAGCAAAATTGACGAATTTGGGGAGCGATGAATCTTCACGTTATTCACGAAGCAGCAGTTCATCCTCTAAGAGTCACTTTTTGGTAAGCGAAGCGACATGCCACGCAAGTCGTGCAACAATCCATCGATTGTCAACAATAAAACATTTGATTATTTTTTGTGGGGTTATTTGCAAGGTAAGTTGTATACTAATCATCCACAAACAATTCATCAACTTAAAAACAACGTTTTAGCTGAAATTGAGTTCAACGATCCGCTTTTATTGGAAAAGTTATCGAAAATTTTGATGTTTGGATGCAGTCCTGTAGACGAAGTCGTGATGGGCATATGAACGATATTGGTTTTCATTCATAAATGACATATAACCACCACCTTTCCTTATCAATAAATAATTTTGACTTTTCATCTCAAAATGTGTGATTTATTTAAAAATGAAAAACGACTAACAGATTTTTTGATATAACGGTTGCATGGCTAAAACTCACCAAATTTAAAAGTAACGAATTTAAGTTTTGTATTTACGTGATTTTTAATAAATTCTGGGCTGTGCCAGCTTCACACAAGAGCAAATGGGGTTTTTGTGTTGGTTAGTGTATGCATTTTTTTAATTTTTGGGATATAATCGTAGGATAACTTCACACCCGTTCTTAATGGTACAAATGAATCGAACGATTCCTGTGGTCGGCGATACAAGTAAAAGGATTTTTACAAAGAGGTTGTTGCAACAATTTTCAATTAACAAATCTTTTCAAAATATTTCAAAAGATTGACATGTCTCCGAACCCCAAGATTTCTTAATCGAAATTTGTTGCAAGAAATCGGTAGTAAGACATCCGTTATCTATATCGCTGTTCCCAGGAATCATTCGATTAGTTTTCTTCGATGGTAGACCATATCATCCGAGATCATATCTAGGAATCCTAACCACGTCTCAACGTTTTGAAAGTATTTCATTCATATTCTAATTGAAATTTGTTGCAACAAACCGGTTGTAAGCGATCCGTTATTTATAACACCGACCCCAGGAATCGTTCGATTCGTTTATTACGATCGATACGAGACCATATCATGAGCATTCCAGGATACGTACCAATTCGCTCTAAATTTTGATGAACAGATTTGTTAATTAAAACTTTTTGCAACAATCCTCATGTCAATTTTTTGCAATTTGTTGAACAAATTTCTGTTTTGAATATTGTGGGAATTAACACTATGTATGTGTCTCTTAGAAGTAGTTTTTTGGTATTAGCATTTTGAAAATTTACCTGCATATACACTTGCCTTGTTTTTATGGTTTGGTGGTATGATTTATTGCATAAAATGTATGGAAATGAATCGTTTTTTGAGATTTCTGTGCAACATTTACTGCATGCAATAAATTTTATATTTTTGTGACACATTTCACACGCATTCATAATTTATAATTGTAATATGAATGCATTGCAGGTTCCAAATATTTTATTTTTCAAGTAATCGTTACTTCGCGTAGTTGAAAGTAACGAGTTTTAAACACTAGGGCCATAAATGAGATAGTTTTATTCGTGCTTTATACCAAACTTCTTAATAAGTTATAGTTCATTTATTTTATTTAGAATCTTTAACAAAACAAAAAAAAAGGAGAATTTTATTGAAAGTGCTAAAATAGTGCCAGAGAATTTAATTTAGTACCAAAAAGCACTTAGGTGCAAAATCGATTTGGAAAGTGCTAAATTCAAACAAATTAAATAAAATGTAGAATTTATAGGACAGTAAAAGATTTTAGTTTGTTTTCTTAGTTGAGAAACGAATTACAACAAGCATCATAAAATGCAATAAAACTCGTTATGCTTTCGCCATAAACATTTATTGAATGCATTAATATCACTAATAATACTGTAAAAATATATTATTAGAATTGCTGTAAAGCTCGTCACATAATAGAACTTTATTCATACTAAAGAAAATCGAATCTCGTATAAAATTCAATTTGAGTGGAAAACATAATTTCCATTGGATTCATATTCCAATAGTATATATACTGTGGGCGCAAAGTGCAAAGCATTTCACCCTTCTTTGTATATTATTGGTGCATGAACATTATACTAACAAAGCACCAGCAGTAATGTACAATAACAATGAAGTCGATGGTAAAACTCAATTTATTTATATTTTCATTTAATTTTCTTTTGTGTATACCATTGCTTCATCTCCAGAAATATGGACGGTTGGTGCTGGCTGGAGCATTTGTTTTTTGGTTCATTTTATTCGCCTGGATAATGAAATTCACAAAAAAATTTTATAAAATTTTATTGTTGTTGTATATTTCCAAATGTTAAAATGCTTTATTATATATTAATATTTTATTTCTGCAAGAAAACAGCAGAAATGCTACACTTGAACCACCTTTTGAAATGTAATTTATTCCCAATTTTCATATTTTTAGCTTTTTTAAGTACAAGAAAGCAAATTATACTTGTTATTACAATTTCATATTATTATTAATAAAATTAATAATTAAAATGGCACAAAACATAAAAAATAACTCAATAATTTTTAATAACAGCTTACATTTTGTATTGTGTGCTTACTTCATAGAAAAGAGCTTTTCCACCTGCACATATAAGAATACTGTACAGAGTCAGTATACAAGCGAAGCAACAGATGATGATAAAATATTGACGATACTGAGAACAGCTTTTTGTGTACAAAGAAAAGCACAATAATATTATAAAACGAAATAAATTATAATAAATTTATAATAATCAATTTTACGTGTGCTTTAATACACAATGGTGTAAAGTTTAACATTTTTTTTAAGTTAATATTTTAAATTTAAGTACGTTATGTTGTTCCTATGTGCATTCTTAAACCCAAAGTTGACTGGGATTTAATGTTTAACGAGATATATATACACTTGTGTCTCTCCCGGACTGTTTTATTTAAACTTGTTGATATTTTAAACAAGACACCTTAATAGTTTTACCAGCTCGTTGTTTATTTAAAGTATTCATGTTTAAAAACAAATATGTACAGAAAAAAAGCTCTCTCGCTACTATAACTTAAAAAGTGTATGCAAACATAGTTTTATTTATATAAATTGTCTATAAAGTTTTAATGCTACTGGGTATTAAACCATTAATAAATAATTCGGGATTGTTACGAAAATGGTCCGTTTCCAATTACAGTTTAGAATTATAATTTCAAGTGTAAATTTAGAGTTTTAGAGTGCTTTAAGGTCAATGTTATTTGGTTATTGTCAAATTAAAGCATAATTGAACAAGGGACGTGAGTCAGATGTAAATCTAAACTAAATGAGTTGTAAGATTTTTTAATAATATTTGATGGTATTATGGTGTCTTGACCATCGTCGCTGATTGAAATCACTACAAAAAAAAGTCGCACCAACACATGTACATACGATTTGGTGTGTGTCTGTATAGCACTAAGCAGCTGCAATTGTGAAATTGGTGTTGCGGGTAATCAGTCAACAGCCCATATCTTTGTATTTGACTGAACATCTTCATAAACCATCAAAATGAGCTTTCATGCTCAAAATGTGGTGTGTGAGTCACCAAATTGTTGGTGCTTTTGTCCAATTCGACTATTTTCGTAAATAAATAAATTGATTGACTTATATTGATATTTTCTTTACACACAAGCGTTGTTGAACTATGTTATCCGCGATTTGGAGAATATGTTTCTTGAATTACTAATATGTAAATTAAGACATTATGAACGAATAATAAATGAATTCTTAATTTAGGTTAATTTTCTGGGAATTGAAACATGTGGTCAATATAATTTTATTCATTGGGATGATATACATTTTTTATCTTAGTATAAAGTTAAAAAAAATATTTAAAAAAAACTTTTCAAAAAACCACGCTTATATTTAAAGACTCTAATAAAAGGCTTTGATAAGTAGAAAATAATTTTTTTCTTCCTTACTCCTATTAAGGTATATTTATAACAAGAAGAAATTTAAAATTAATATGACTAAAAATACAGGGTTATCCAATTCGAGGTTGATAAAGTAAACTTAAAAAAAACACACAAAATATTCGGAATGTATTGTAATTTTTATTTCATTTTACAGATTGATCCTTGCCATTTTTAGTTAAACAAGATATCATTCAAATGTCCTCCACGGGACTTCTTACAGGCCTTGATTCTTTTGAGGTAATTTTCAATGACTTTTCGGCACATTTCGGGCGGTATCTCGGCCATTACCTTACGAATATTAGTTTTCAATTCGTCAAGAGTTTGAGGATTGTTTGCGTAAACACGATCTTTCGCGTAGCCCCACAAAAAGAAATCCAAAGGCGTTAAATCACAGGATCTTGGAGGCCAATTGACATCAGCCAATCGCGAAATCAAACGTCCAGGAAATTTCTCTTGCAAAAGATCTCGATTTGCTCGTGTTACGTGACTGGTTGCTCCATCCTGCTGGAACCACATATCGTCAAGATCATAATCTTCGATTTTCGTAAAAAAATAATCGGTTAACATGCGGCCATAGCGCTCAGAATTGACGGTAACGGTTCGTCCATGGTTGTTCTCAAAAAAATACGGCCCAATCACACCACCAGACCACAATGCGCACCAAACAGTGACTTTTTCCGGGTGTAATGGCTTCTCTACAATCAATTGTGGATTTTCTGAGCCCCAAATTCTACAGTTTTGCTTATTAACGTATCCACCAAGCGAAAAATGAGCTTCATCACTGAAGAAAATTTTGTTCGAAAAATCAGCATCGACGGCCTGTTTTTCCGCGTTTAATTTTAACGCGTTGGTCGATTGTTAAATGCTCCATATTCTTAAATGGCAGAATGTCAACTAAATAAATGACAGCGTACTTGACGTTTATCTTTGACAGATGTCGGTATACAGATTTCTACTTTATCAACCTCGAATTGGATAACTCTTTATAAGCGTGGGGCGCTTCTTTATGACATTAGTAATTTAAGACTACTAGACACATGAAGTAAAGTCTTAGCACAGTATTTTAGTAATGGAACATACTATTCTAATGTATCCTAAGAATAGATTTTTTGCTGGACCATTTCAGTATTATCGTAAAACTGATATATTGAGAGATAGTATATATATTCAGAAGGAGCGTCCCACGCTTTTATTTTAAGTCATATTAATTTTAAATTTCTATTTGTTATACATATACCTTGATAGGAGTAAGGAAGAAAAAATTGATTTTCTACTTTTCAAAGCCTTTTATTAGAGCCTTTAAATATAAGCATGGTTTTTTAAAAGTTTTTTTAAAATATATTTTATTTCACAGATTTTATTTTACAGCCTTAGTAGCAGCATAGTAGTAGTGTAAAATCCAATATCCAAACATTTTTCCTTAAAACATTTTTACATGCAAATTACAACAGCAACTGTATTTCTTGACGCTTGATCTGATCTAGTTCAGTTCATGTTTCATGAAACAACACCAGGGCACTTTCTAGATTTAAAATCCAAATTTGTGATCTAAAACAAAATTTGGATCATGTTTTCCATATAAAATTTGAACTGATCCGGATCAATGAGCGTCAAGAAACACGGCAAACATAAACGTTTACGTCATTTGTTTTATATGAAGAGAAACAGTTACACCGCGATAGCTAAATCTTCATACAAACTGTATACGTATATGTATAAATTTGTTAAAAATTGATCGTTCAACTGTAATTGAAAAGTTTTCATACTTTTTAACTAGATGGCAGCACTTTGAAAAAGATTTTCGGGTTTTATACTTACAGTTTAAATATCAATAAATATACATATTTAGTGTCCAAAAATGTCCAAAAATGTTAGAATCTTATATTGTCATCGGAGTTAAGCCTGCATGCAAAAATTCAGCTCAATTGGACTATCGCAAGTGGTTGAAAAATTGATTACAAAATTTGACGATACAAACAGACACACAGAGTGCGCTAATAGAAGCGTGGTAAAAATGGAGGGGTGTAATTGTTGTGGCCAACACCCGACTTTCTTTCACAACAAATGTACATACATAGATCTCAAATGCACCACACTTAATTCCTCAAGCGAAAAATTTATTCTACCGGATTTGTGATACAAATTCAATAATCAAAAATAATTATTTCTCCTTAAATTTCAGAAAAGAACCAAAATTTAATCTTCATTGCAAAAATTGATTAGCTCCAACGGAAGCTACCATTTCTGGTGCGCAGATGCCCACCACATTTCTCAAGGATTACCCAATTTATGGGGAAAGCTTTAGTATGGAATTTTATTCCAAATAGTCAATCCGACTGAACTGTAGAGATTTCGAATAATGGAAAAGAAATTTTTTTTTTATCAAAACTCGTCATTTCTGATAAAAAATAAAATCTGAACGAATTTTGTTTCAAATATAATTTACAATCTTTTATTTTATTCGTTTTTCGTAAATACTACATTATTCTCAAAATATTTACAAAAAATCAAAAAAGCTTCTATGAAAGCTGCTATTTCCGGTAGATCGATCTCAGGTTACTGTCACTGGTATTTCCCAATTTATTGAATAAACTTAAATATTAAGTCTCATTCCGATCAATCAATCCGTATGTGTAGTACAAGAACCAAATATTTACTGAAAAATGGTTTTTTCAACATTAATTTCCGTTTAAACTTTAAACTGATCTGTACCTGTATTATTGTAAAATTAATTAAGAATCTGTAAGTTCATAACTGTTTTTCTCAAAAATGATAAATTTTCCAAATTTCATGGAAACAACGAAAACGCTTTTATTGAAGCTACACTTCCGGTGGAAAACGAAAAAGCTAATATGGAAATTGTCACTTCCGGTTGACCAGTTTCAATCGAAGCTCACTGGCATCCCCTTATTTATAAAGCAAAACCTTAAGTATAAAGTTGGGGTGAAAGTCAGACAATCTGGGCTGTAGAGGGGTCACAGACATTTAGAGAAACAACTCGAGGCTAAAAATGTTAACGAATAAGATACAAAAAAACAGTTTTTTTGTGAAAAATCGATCGTCTCGCTTAAGTTTTTGAAAATTGGTCTAAACAGATTTCGTTGCAAAATTGATTAAGAATCGTTTAGTTCATAGTAGATTGTCTCATAATTGATTTAATTTTCAAAATATTTACAAAATACGAAAAAGCGCGTATAGAAGCTGCCAATTCTGGTGGATCAATTGTAACCACAAGTCATTGAGATCTCGCAGCTTACAGAAACAGCTAAGTTATGAAATTTCCTCCCGATCAATCAACCGTCTGGGCTGTAAAAGACGGAATTTTTGTTGAAACCAGTCTTTGTGAAAAATCGGCATAGGAAAAATGACGTGGGCCGATATTGTGGCAATTTAGAATCTTTTGGATTATAATTGCTTTTCTTTAAAATACTATAGTTTTTATAAGCAGGCACTTCCGGTTGAGGGATTTTAACCAAAAATCACTGGGGTTTTTCGATTTATGAAAAAATGTATGTATGAAGTTTTACATCAATATAACGAATTGTATATGCGGTAGAGAAGACATATACATTTAGTCTGCTCGTACACATGCGCACACACAAAGATTTCTTAAAATGTACTTTTTTTATATCGACGATATCGCAAATGGTACTTCTGCAAACACCTCAAGATCAAAATTGTTCATGATTACTTAGTTTTATGTTACTGCTATATAAAACAAAGTAATAACTTGCAAAAACCCAAATATGAAAGCTTTCATTTACGGTGGGATGATGTTGGCCAAAACTTACTGGTATCTCGTTATTTGTGGAATCAATCTAGCGAAAACGCCAATTTTTTGTTGAAAAACAGTTCTTTGTCAAAAAACGTCATTTCCGCTTAAATTTTTGGAAATGATTTAGACCAATATAGTTCCAAATTTGGGCTGTAGAGTACACAGACATTGAGTCTGTACCACACTGTACAACATACTTTTTTTTACTCTTCATTATAGCGAAAGGTAAATCAGCAAAAATCTCGAATTCGAAAATTTCCATGATTATTATACTTTATTTTACTACGTAAAAAAATAAGAACAGTTTATTGTCAAAAATCGACCTCGCTTAAATGTTGGAAAATTGATCTAGCAGAAGAATCTTTTAGTGCATTTTCGATTTTCTCATAATTGGGATACTTGGTTTAAGTCGATTTTCTCATAAATGGAAACCAAAAAGTTTTCATGGAAGGTGCTACTCCCAGAGTACCGATTTTGGCCAAATATCGCTGGGTCTTTAATTTTATGTAATTTTATGAAAAAAATCTTAAGTATGAAGTTTCATTCGGATCTATTTATCCAAAAATGCTCATTGGGAAGCTGCCTCTTCCGGTGGACTGATTTCGATCAAAATTCACGGAAATTCACATTCGGATAATCTAATTTGTAAAAAAGGTTTCACTATGAAGTTTCATTCTGATCAATCAATCCGCTTGAGCTTTTTTAAAACCAGTTTTGTGTCAAAAATCATCAGATGCGAATTTAATTTAAAATCTTTAGGTTCATAACGTTTATTCTGAAGCACAATTACAAAATAGTTCATAATGGTAAGTATATTTTTCAAATCATTTAGAAAAAATTAAAAACCTGATCTCCGAAATAAGGAAAAGTCTTGAAAATTATATTGTTTCGTCCCGATCGAACAAATCGTCTAGGCTTGTGCTCTCAAAGATACCTAATCTGCACGGAACCACCGCATACATACACAGAGATTTTTAAAAACCGTTTTTTGACTTCGGCGATACTGAGAAAAAGGTAAGTCAGCAAATACGCATAACCGGAAATATGCAATCGCATTAATTCAGTATTCTGGTAGTACGCACCTTTGCGAGCAGCTACAGTGGTGCTCAAACTAAAGGTTAGACTATATGAAGTAATTTTTTCGAATCGCGCATTTAGTAACATATAATGGAATTATTTGGTCTCTGCAGTAGTATTGATAACAATCATACTATAATGTTTTAAATAGAGTAACTTTACTCCAAATATTTTTCCGTGTGCATCATGTTTGATTAAATATGAATTAATAAAAATTTGTAAATCCTTATATCACTTTCGACTTCATGACTACGCATAGAGCCATAAAGTCGAAGATGATATATGGATTACAAATTTTTATTAATTCTATAGTTCTGATTTACGTTACCATCTGCGCATTGCATAGCTCCATATCAGCTTATAGTGCCAGAACATGGCAAATGGGTCGACCCATGAGTTTTGCACTCCGATAGGGAGTCGTAGTTGGGTTCGTTTTTATCACAGATCGTAATCCGTTAATGAAAATTTCCTTTTGCATGCTGTCCTTATCGGGATTCGAATCCAGTACCTTCCAATCAAATATGTTGTATATATGATTATGACGGATTAAAAGGTACCATGCTTGTATGTGCAGATTCTAGAAGTAAATCAATTTTCTGCGACCTTCTTCATATGAATCTATAATTTTACTTCAGAATTAATTTACCGGCTCTTTCAATTCAAGAAGTATGCATACGTGTATTAATCATGAATCCGACCTTCAGAGGTAATTACTCTTTCAAAAAGTCTAAAGAGCTTCCGGAATTTTTTTTGAAATAAAATGCATTAAAATCAATTTAATAATCAAAAATTGTATTTGTGACGTAAGTTCGGTTTATGATATTTAATGTTTGAAAATAATTTCTTTGAAATGTTGTCCGCGACTAGCTCTTAGATGATATATTCTATATGGGTTCAATTTTCGAGCACTGTTTTAAGAATTTCGGCCGATTTTCCGTTAATTACGCGTTTTATGTTCGCTTCTAATGCAGGAATCGATTGTGGTTTATCGATATAAACAAATGATTTCAGATACCCCCATAAAAAGTAATCGAACAGCTTCAGAACACAAGATCTTGGGGGCCAATTCACGAGTCCGGTTCTTGATATGTTGTTCTCATTAAAATTTCAATAAATCAATGGTTTTTCTTGCTGTGTGGCACGTTGCACCATCCTGGTGAAACCACAAATTGATCGTTGCTCTATAGTTTGCGTCATTGGCGTTTACACGCTGTTCTTCCGCATTTTTAAGGAAATACGGTCTAATGACGCCATCTGC
Source organism: Nephrotoma appendiculata (assembly GCA_947310385.1). NCBI lineage: Eukaryota > Metazoa > Arthropoda > Insecta > Diptera > Tipulidae > Nephrotoma > Nephrotoma appendiculata. Next base: position 41,331,675 of record OX371224.1, read on the forward strand.
CTATTCCTGCCCATTTACCACACCAAACAGTGCATTTTTCAGAACGCATTGAAAGCTCTTTAATCTCAGCTGGTTGTTCATCATCCCAAATATGATAATTTTGTTTGTTGATGTATCCATTCAGCCAATATTGAGCTTCATTGTTGTACACAATTTTCGATAAAAAAACGGATCAATTTTTAGCTATTCCAACGCCCATAAACTAAATCGATGATGCTAAGGAAGGTCAACCGGCTTCAATTCTTGAACAATCTATATTTTGTATGCCTTCATGCCTTCAAACCAAGATCTCTCTTCAAAATACGAAACAAAGTGCCATATTCTTTCAGCTACAGCATCAATATTTACAAAAGATCGACTTGTCTGCACGTTAGTCGGTTGATGAATATCCAATAGTGAAAAAGTGGTTCTAAATTTATTGATTGTTTCGCGAATAGTGCGTTCAGTTTGACGATTATGAACACCATAAAATGGTCCAAGAGAACGAAAACATCTTTTCACTGAACACTGATTTTTGAAATAGATTTCTACAATTTGTAAACGTTATTCTCACGTAAGTCTATTCATGGTAAAATGTCAATGAATACTGAACACAAATGTCATATGAACATGATAGTTGCGACGCATTAATCCCCATGAAAATCCCAATTGGAAAAACTACCTCCTATTGGATCACTCTTTATTTATGTATTAAGTTTGGCTTTTAGGCGACTACCACAATTTTCATATGATCGCCTTCAATTTTGTATTTAAATACAATAAAAATATAAAAATGAACATATGTTGATGTTATTAATACAGGATCTGTCCACTTTCCGTTCGTTTTAAACACGTAGGGCACAAAACGTCGATTGTATCGTTGATTATATAGACCAAGTCTCGCAGACAATAAAGAATCAGTTGAAATGGCCCGAAAACGGTTGCCTTTGATGGTTACTGCAGGTTCCTTGCTCATTTTCGAAAACAAATGGCTCTATCATGCCTTTAGACCACATTCCGCACCAAACAGTCACTCGTTTTGGGTGTTTTGATGAGCCCAGAATATTTTATATCAAAAATACAGCAATTTTTTTTGGCACATAATCGCCGTCGAGAATATGATCTTGATCGTAAAATATGTTTTTCTGATAAAAATGATAATCTTCTTTCACTCAAGAATTGGCCCATTCAACGGAAGTGAAAGCGCAATAAATGGTCAAGTGCCTTCAATTCTTAAAAAATTGGACTTTGTAGGCTCTCAATAGAGCTATATAAGCGGCGAAATAACTGCTAGTTCAAACACGAACCAAAGATGCCGGTTATAGGAGTATGCCAAAAATTCAATTGATACTATATCGATTATTATGCATTGCTCTTTTGATTTCATTATCTAATCAAGTCGATATGTATAATACTGGTGCTACGATTTATACGGGATTGTGCCTACTCACGGTCGCACTAAATTTAATTCTTCTAGGAGCTAATATTGTAATTGAAAATTCTGTTCCTAGTCATTAAGCCCGGCCCAGGTGACATGTATTTATGTTCGATTAGTTCCATTTTTGAACATCGTACGATTAAAGATGGTGTTTTAAGCACACCTCTAAATTCGGCAAAAATTACACAGGCTTTAATCATACAGAAAAATGTTTTATTAAAAAGCGTATGCTTTCAGTTTTTAAATACATTTGTTTATCGATAAATCGTAGCGAGTGTAATTAGAATCATTCAGTTTTCCGGATGTGGTCCCTTATACCCTATTAAAGTTAGCTGAACATTTACAGCCAAAACTGTCGATGATGCATATTCAAAAGTCGGCAAAAATTTTTGTAAGTGCCTTATTGAATGATATTGAACAATATTTTAAATCGAGTGCCTTATTAATGATTATCATTTAAAAAAACGTTAGTTTAATTGTAACGAAATTGGTTCGGCGTGAATGGGTCATAAAATTTATTTCCTAGAATACTTTAACGCCTTTCGTTACCGAGTTTCATTTTTCATCTGCTAGGAGTTCCGACGTGGTCATAATTTGCAGGCTATAAACTCAGGGTTTGGTCGTGGGGTGTGTTGGCTACCAGCAGATGTTTGGTAGACCACTTAAGGATAGGATAAGAAAAATGTATGTACAGGAATATACGGATAGAAAGGACAAGGCATAGTTCAACTTACCATGAGATGATCACATGTTTATCCACTCACACTTTAACTTTAAAATTTACACACTCATTCTGAAAAATAACTCAAAGCGGCAACTTATGCACATAGCGGAAAATAAATTCCCAAAAAAAAATTGAAAAGAAAGATCAAAATTTTATAAGAAATACACCATAAACCATATTTATTATAATTGAGCTACCAAAATGAAAAATTGAGTTATGATTTGTTATGAGATTAAACAAATTTAGTAAAAACTAATTCTAATGACGTCATGTGTAAACTAATTTACAAAAATCCGTAAAATTAACACCACCACCAACTAACGATTTAAATTTTATATAAAAATTTTGAAATTTTGGAAATTTAAACAAATTTAATTAAGTAATAGAAAAACCTTATATAAAACTGCAGTTGATGTGTTAGCATCCATTATGGCCATGAGCAACGTACGATTCCATTCAACGTACGGGTAGCGGTTGTTGAGTTTGATTTATCAATTAATTTGGCAAGTTTTTCAGAACGCTGTGATTTTGCTTCTCGAGATATTGTAGAGGATTTTTTTTTAGATTAACATTTTAAAAGAAATTCAATCCAATATTTTTGTAGAAATGGAGATCCAAGGAATTTAATGTTCTTTAAAGGAAAACCAGTACCATAAATATTTACTCACTCATTCTCTATACAGATGTTATATTTGTATTTTTTATTTTTCAATCTCAAAAAATTCAAAAATATCAAAAATAATCCCGAATAGTTTCTTGACGTTTTTTTATCGATTCCGGTAAATTATTATACACTGATGGAGCGGTTAACATTATTGACTTCCTACCAAATTCAGTATTAGTGTTACCAGAAGAAATATTTTTGCCAAATCGATTGAAATGTTCGTGTTTAGTTTCACTAAACTCTAAATTTGACACGACAGAATACACATTAATTGCATTGTACATGTAGAATGCAATCTGAAAATCGTGTAAAGCTCCTGTAGGTAATATTCCATTCGACTCAGTTTCATAGAAGAGTAGTGTAGGAAAGAACAGTGGAAGTTTTTCATTTAGCTTTTACACATTAATTCTGCATTACCTGGATGCTATCAAAGCAATCTTAATAAATCAAGCATGCCTATTAAATAGCACTTTCAAATATGGGGTATAAAACATAAACGAAAAACTAACTTTTCATAGGATTTGTATGGGAGATAGCATTACGTTTGATCAATAAAACATGAATTAAAAATAATGTAAAATTGATTTCTTTTCGCATACATCGATGACATATATAATAGGTTTCAACTCATTCGAATGATGTAATCAGTAGGCTTCTCGTTTTCTTCAAATTAATAAAGAAAATATAAGGGATTTTCGCTGTACAACAACAACAATTAAAGAATATGGGAAATTGATGACGTCATAATATCGTCATTTAAAACTAATTGTTAGAGAGAAATAGTAAATTAAAATTTATAAGCAAATAAGAAAGACAACAATGTGTTTTAAAAAAGAGAAATCAAATAGGAACGACAATATGAACTATGAAATCAAAAATCAAAAACAATGAAGAGTGCAAACATCGTAATTCAATGGTGATAATAAAGTAAACCGTATAATATCCGAAATAAAATCCGAAACTAAAATCCGAAAATAAAATAGTTACCTATCTATTTGCTATTTGTTTACTTCAATAAAATAGTAGCCGTATGTAAATCGTTATGGATGCACGTCGTTTTTGTCCCGATTTCAGAAATGAATAAAAATCGTAATTATTAGAATCGTAATCTTATTCTTTATGGATTGATTAACGTTTTTATAATTTTTAAGTGGTTTATTAAATTTTATGAAACCATCCTTAAATTTTCAATTAGGCTTCCGTATCCTACTAGAAACAATTAAGTATTAAAAAAATATTTGTTACATTATACTTTTGTCTATGTGGAACGGTTGTTGAAAAAGTATGTATGTTCGATTTTCGGTTCTGAGTAGTTTTGTTCTTCTGTTTCAATATAATCATGCATGTATCAATATCTCCCAGATTCCAAAACGCATTGAATTTTGGTCCCGGTTTTGGTGTCTGTTGTAACAATTTGCTTTCATAATTTTGGATTTGTATCTCTCTCTCTAGCTGCACATCCCATGAAGGGATTTTGCCGCCCGCACTATGGTCCTCCAGCCGTCTCGGTTCATCGCTCTCGTCCTCCAGTTTCGAGATCTTGTTTGACGTCGTCACGCCAGCGCAGTCGGGGTCTTCCTCTACGACGCACACCAGCTGGTTGTTGATGGAACACTTTATTGGTCATCCGTTGTTGTGGGGACCTTGTAACGTGGCCGAGCCATCTAACTCGATTGGATTTGATGAATCCGATAATATCGCAACCTCCAAGAATTTGCTTTATCTCGTGGTTCATGCGAACAGCTTTGAACTTCATCCGAACAGCTTTGAGAGACAAAATGTTATATTAGCTACCCGCGTATTTGACGATAAGACAATCTGTGCCGTAAATTATTACAAACCACTATTAGGGGAAGATTCTGTTGGTACAGCTGAATTTCTAAAAATTGTGAGGAATTGGTGGACTGCGATAAATGTTAAAACTCCGTCAAAGGGTTTCAATTTAAGAGAGAAATTAGCCTTACCAATTACTCTAAATAATCGATATGATTTGCAATTTTTAATTAAATTTTGTCACTGGTTGCAATATTGGGAGGATGTAAAAAGCCCAAACCATTTAACGAACGAAACTCATTCTGCGTTATTGCACACTACAGGTACACTTTGCCTTATCGCTGACTATTTACTAACGAAGCTTCAGTTCAAATATGTTTTGTTCGGTAAATTTCAAACTGACAAACTAGAAGGTCGTTTTGGACAATATCGGCAAATGAGTGGCTGTTGTTATAACGTTTCGGTTCAAGAAATATTGCAAGCAGAAAAATAGATTGAAAATTTTGAGTTTATTGAAATTGATGAAATCAAAAAACGACATTTTAAATTTAAAATCGGAATTTAATTTTTCTAATACGGAGAATATGGATCTAATAGATAACTTAGATTTGGAAAAGATACTCTCGTACGCAGAAAATATCCATCCAGAAAAAGAGGTTTCCTCGGCTATGTTGTATATATCAGGATACGTTGGAAGAAAAGTAACCGATAAATTGAGTTGTAGTGGATGTGTAGATAAATTAATTACACAGGACTATTTGTGCTTCGAATTTACTGTGGAAACGCAATACTTAAAAAATTTAGATCGTGGAGGCTTGAAATATCCAACAGAATTCTCTATATCAGTTGGAATTTCAGTTTATCAAATATTCAAATCTTTGACTTCTGAGGAGTTTGTGGACATTTTTTTAGGTTCGTCGTGTCATCGAGCATATTTAATTGCTGTAATCCTAGAATATTCCGAACGTTTATTCGTAAATGAAATTTGTCAGTCATGTGGCCTTACGGATTTTGAAATATTAAAAAAATGTTCCATTATTTGGTGTAACATTTTTCTTAATAATTATTGCAAAAATCAAAATAATGCTTTGCAATCTAACAACCTTTCTAAAAGACGTAAACGTAATATCCTGGACGGTTAAATATAATTTTTTTTTTTGCAATACTGATAGCGAATGTGGTAACAAGTGAATTTTGAATTCATCATGGCTACAACGGTAAAAAAATATTTAAATATTATAGACGCTTGTCAGTTTATAGCTGTTTTAATGGCATTACCTTAATACCAGACCAACTAGGCTGTTTATTGAGGGAAGCCACAAATATCACCAACTTTAATACAAATGAAATGTAGTTTTAAATCGCAAACCAAATTCAGTAGGTATATTAATTTATAAATCCTACCACGATCAATACATTTTAATTGATATGCAAATTAGAGCTAACAATCAAACACCCCATATTTCATCAAATCCATAAATGCCTGGCAGAATCTTTTCAATTTTAATTTGAAGCCAAATCGAAAACCATTTTCAGGAGATCGAAGTTAAAAAAATCTGAATGTTAAATTACTACATCAAATTATATTAAATGATATTACACAAATATGTACAAATTCACACATGCGTAAGTAGCAGTTCTTTTATATATTTATGTAAATATTACAAAAATATATTTTTTTTATGTACAACACAGCCCAAGCAATAACTCATGATGGATCCAAAATACGAAATAGAAAGATACCGAAAATGGATCACTTACCATCTCAGATGTTGATCTAACTTACCCTTCATCCTCATATTATAATCTTTTATTTTTTCATGCTGAAAAAAAACGAATTGAAAATAATACAATACAAGCAGCTATGAAATTCATTCGAAGATCAAAAAAATGAAGACTTAAAATGTTTGAAAAATTCAATTTTTAAAGTAAATACTAAATTTATTAAAATTGAATGGAACATTTAAAACGAAATTTATAAAGGAATCATTACTAGAAATCGAAACAATATAATATTCTAAAATAATTACGTCATACTAAACTAAGAATTGAAATAGAACAGTTCAATCATAAATTACTCTTTAGATTTAGATAAACTAATTACTAATAAAATTAATATAATTATATAAAAAAGTAATTAATTTAAATGAAATTATTTATATATAAAAAAACCTGAATGATGCGATGTATATATGGCGGCCGATGTCCGTGTACACTTGTTAAATTGTATATTCATTTACGAGAATATTATTGTTCCTAAGATGTGGTCATTTCTGTTTTCCGGATGTTCGAGGCCATATTATTTCTTACAATCAATCACTTATTATTTAAAAACATAATACTAAATTAAATTCACTTATAGCCTAATAACAAAATTTGTCACAATTTCTCGAATTATTCACACAGTACAACTATGAATTCTTTTATAAATTGAATTATGTTTATCGAACTTGATTAAACTATGTATTTATATTTTTTTACCAAGATATTCACACTATATAATCTTAATTATGTAATATGACAATTATTTTGTTACTTTAGCACAAGAAAAAAAGTCGAAAATGACTCTACGACTAAAAAAAATTCATAACGACTTTATTTTTCTTGCTCTATGCGCATTCAAAAAATTTCCCTTAGATGAACGGGTTATCCCACCACAAAATTGGACCGTTATATTTCCCCACATAAAATAATTTATAATTATTAATATTTTTGGTTTGGTTTAGTTATATTTATAGGATTCAATGTTATTTTATAAAGTAGTTGTTTTTTCGTGTATCGTTTGTTTCAAGCAACAGTTTTCGCCACAATGTATATCATTTTGTATACACCCACATACATTTTCTTGTTATTTGTTAGATATTTCCGTTACAAATACTAAACAAGATCATCGAAAAAAGCGGTTATAAAAATTTTAAATATAAATTTATAAGAGCTCATCGTCAAATGAAACAGCGCTGAAAGTAATATAAGAGGAACGACGTATGTCTACGATCATTTGCCGATCCGAACTACTGAGTCGGAAAATCTTCGATGTTTAAATCGACAACAATTTATTATATGCTCTGAAACAAGTCCAATGAGAATATATGAGTTGTACTGTACCACTCTACCACCAAAATGTTGTTCAAAACTATTGGTACAAATTGTTAAATCTGGCAGGAATTAGGTGGCAAAGACGACTAGCTTACCAGATCACGGTTATATTTTGGAGGTCAGATTATTACCACATTATCACTATATGGTTCTTTGCTTATGCATGTATATTGCTTACATATTCGTTCACACTAATTGAATGTTGGAATCGGATATGCAACGTGGCGTATATAACGCCGAATAGTTACGAAATTTGTTGAATGGCAGTACACAGATAAATAGAAAATTCAATTGAAATCATTTAAAAATGCATTGCAATGAATGATGCTCGAGGATGATGATAAATAACCAACTACAGTGATTCGAAAATAACGGAGTGTCCAATGGGAAGCGATTGCTTCGAGCTTTTGTATTCGACGCGTACATAACACACATGAACCGAAGAAAATCAATGTTTGGCACTTTTGGTGAAAGAATGGCTTACAACATTAAGAGACGTCTTGGCTTATCACACATACGTGGGACAAATACGCAAGCATTTAAAGTTCATTGCTTGTATACTTTTGAAAACATTGTTGCTATACTTTAAACAAGTTATAATTCCTCAACTGAATGAGATACCAAATCAACCCGTTTGGTAGTATAAAATTCATAAGTTATTGAAGAGCTGCTATCGAAACGGCCACTATCTGAGTTTTTCATCATTTATCTATCACTGATGAAAATATCACCGCGCGCAATAATCACCGCAAAGAAAAAATTATTTTGGTAAATCAATAAGAAAATCTTTACTCTGTAATTTTTCTTAAGAATAAAATATTTTTAAATTGCATACAAGTATTATGTCTTTTCGGTGGCCGCTATGGTGTTCGAACGAAGTTACAAAATCAAGCACAAACTGTAAATGAAAAGAACATGAATATCTATAGAACAATGTTTTTTAATTTTTTAATCACGTATTTATACATATGTGTGATTCAAAAACATTATCACTCGCATGCTTTCACAACCACATTGTAGTGGTGACTGACTGAATGCCGTTATTTATAAATAATACAAATAAAAAAATCCTGTACAAAAATCAGTGTTTTTGTTTCCATGGCAATCGTGTTTTTAGAAAGAGAATGGAAAGAGACCATATTATGATTTGAAATGATGACGCCATACAACAACAACATTAATAAAAGCTCATTATTTATTTATTTTCCAAGTCAATTTTCACACAGTTTAAAGGGTTTTCTTGAATTTATTTTTGAACTGATTAAAGTTTGAACTTTTCTGCATTTACCCGTACAAAAATATTATAAAAGCTTATGGTTTAAGTATACTTAAAATTAAAAAGAAAATTAGTCGTTTTCCATACATTCCTATAGGAAACTAACATTTATTATATCCCATATTTTAAGTTTAGTGAAAAAAAGCTCGAATAGGGAGGCTCTATTTATCTAGTCGGCTCTGATGCTATTCAATAACTTCTTACTTGCTGCTCCGTAAACGATAAAGCTTCCTCGATGAGAGCTTCCTCAGAACACCAATGAACGGCGCTATTTTTTTTCAGATAAAGCTGGAATATGCTCATTTCAGGACATACATGAATCAAAAACGACTCCTAAATATTTAAATGGTTCAACCATATTGATTACAATATCATTCGGAACAAAAGGGGGAAATACGAATGCAAAATCATGTACTTATTTGGTTTTGGTTAAACTAAGTGAAATCATATTAAATTTCAAATAATCTAGTAGAATATTCATATCCTCCTTCATATTATCTGCATAAGTGTTAGGATCCTACGTCTCATAAAATAATGCTGTATCATCTGCAAAAATGCGAATTTTGCCTACCAAAGGCAACCTTGACATGTCGTTAAGAAATATAATTAAAAGTAAAGAACCCAAAACACTACCTTCTATCATACCAAATTGCTGTCTATCTTTTAAGTAATTATAAATTACATTGTACACTAACCCGCGAATTCCAGAACAGTATAATTTTCCAAGGACCAAACTATGACCAATGGTATCGAAAGCTTTTTGTAAATCCAGGAATAACGTACCGACATATTCACCACTATCAAAAGCATTGTAAAGCAGATTTGCCATTTCAAGTTTGAAACCAAAGCAGTATCACCACTTTTAAGCACCGGCACAACCTTAGCAATTTTTAAACATTAAGGGTATACACCTGCCTCAAAGATAGTATTTTCAATATTACACAAAAAATTTGCAAAAAACAAAATATGGTACTTTAATACTTTATTACGGATAATATCTGGTCCACCAACTTTATCATTATCTAATGAACTAATTATATTGAAAATCTGAGTTACACTCTAAAAAATTTTAGTTGAATTTTACTTCAATAATTGAGTGTAACTAATTACACTCAATTATTGTAGTAATTTTAAACGCGTAAAAAATATTTAACTTCCTGTTTAAACATCAACTTTTGAAGGAGATAATTTAAACAAAAAAGTTGTTAATAATATTTTGAATATTGTTGAATTATTAACAAAAATGTGTTTACATTTAAACAATATAAATTATATTTAAACACTTTTTAAACATATTTATGATTAAATTAAAACAATTTAACCATTATTTTCAACAATAGTAGATGAAATAGGTATGTAAATTTGCTTAATTTTTAGAAGAGATCTGCTGAATTTTTCATATAATTTGTTTAATTTTAACCACTCGTTGTTCGAATTTAAACTCAAAATTGTTGATATTTAGTCAACATTTATTTTTATTTTTAAATTTATTATATTTAAAATATGTTTTCTGTATGATATTACCAACATAAATCTCACATTATTTTGAGCAGCATAATATTCGAGAATATCGTCCTCTTTTATTTCAGATCCGCTTGTCTCAAGGGTCTCTTAATTCTTTACAATCCAAGGGAATTTACTGAAAATATGAAAAATAATCTGAATGATATGGTAGGAAATGACACATTACGAAACGAATTTTAATAAGCGAAAAAATATTACACAAATTTTTACCGTATCCTTATAGACGCGTGCTTTTGCTACTATTCAAAACGAATGGCCTCAGTTTTGTTTAATATTGCATAATACATACTACATTTTGACTAGGATTATCGCGATATTATAATAATTTTTTATTTCGTACTTACTTTAAAAAAAATTAATCAAACTATTTTAATTCCACTTTACTTAGCTGTTAACTTTTTACGTTTGTTCTGCAGTTCTATATGGTTTCAGGTTTATTGAATTTATACAATAGGTCACCTAGCTGTAAAGAATTTTGTTTCATTTTGTTGATTATTCAATAGTTTTATGTTTAAAATTTACCACTAAACGATTTTATTCAACATTTCTACTGAAAATTTATCAATAGATTCAAAGTTCAACAAACATATTGTTTAATTACCAACGACAATTAAATTTACAACATACTAGCGATGAAATTTAAACAAATAATTGAAAAATATCCAAATTTTATTGAATAAATAACAAGAAATTTCATTACTTCATTTATTGCATGGAAATTGCTGAAATAATTCAAATAAAATTAATTGATCTTTAGTTTAAATTTGATCAAATTTTTTAGAGTGTAGGGTTAAGACGTTAAAATTTATTGATATTTCTATCACTTTTAAAGTAAGTATATTAAATAAATTAACGATATCAGTAGTTTTGCTGTAATCTTTATCTTGCCATTTGATAGTTCGTATGAGTTGGCTAACAAGTTTCCACAAGTCATCCATGGGCAAGTATTGTTATTCAATTTCACTGCAACACTTTTGACGGTATAGTAAATTTATTGACAAGGTCAATTTCAAAGTAATTAATTTTAATGCATCGTCCGGATCATGATCGTTGAATGCAGTAGAATTTAGAAAATTGCTGAAATGCAAATTCATCTGGTCAAAATCAGTTAACCTTTTATCTAAAACCTGTTTAACAAATTTTGATTTAGAGAGAAAAGTGAACTCTTAAAATATTAGCAAAACTGCATACTATATACATTGGTAACAATCATACCATTACTCATTAGAATGTTTTTATATTTCACAACTAAATTTGAATCTTTTTAGCAGGAATTTTTACATCACCAATCAGAATTACATCACCATTACCTTTATTATCCAGTAAGCTATCCAAAAAAAATTTAAATTAACATCAGATGCATGTAGGCATATAATTTGGTAAATTTTAATCCTAGTAATTCAAGAAAAATAAAGCGAAATGGATGTTGCCTCATAAGTCCGTGAAGTTTGCCCGAAAAACCATCCCGAATTTTTTGGTGTATTTCTTGGCTAAAGTGTAGTCAACCCAAAAAAGTGTAGTCGTTACAAAAATGTAGTGCTATCCCGAAATCCCGAATTTATTGAGCATTTCTTCCATAAAAGCCATTGTTACATAAAAATGTAGGATTATCCCGAATTTAAAATCTATTTTAATTTTAATTTACACATTTTTAATAAAAAAAATTTGAAAACTGTTAAAAATTGTTGCAACCTCTTATTATGAACTAACCGTGCAATATTATAATTTTATAAAAAACATTCTTAAAATTTTAAAAAGTTCAAGACCTATTGGAATAAAACATACAAAATAAATTAAAATTAGAAAATTAAGCTAAATCGAAAAGTGCATTGGCAATTCATGACAATAAAATAAGCAAACCATAATACCAGAGATAAATTGCACTAGCGGTATATACGGTTATTTAAGTCTTGGCTGTGCTAATAAACCATGCGAATTTCATTTTCATATCAGGTGGAAAAATGATGTAAATGTTGATGTGAATTACTTGATGTGTAATTGACTACACTTTTTTCGGGTTGACTACACTTTAGCCAAGAAATACATCAAAAAATTCGGGATGGATTTTTGGGCTAACTTCACCGCATTGTCCTCATCACACCTTCGTATGATAAACTCTAAAACGCTATGAATAAAGACACCAAAACCGCCACCCATTCTCTCATCACGACAATAGAATAAACTATCATAATTTGGCATTTTATATGACAAAGTGTTATGACGTTGAACCCATGTTTCGCTGATGACCAAAATATGATAATCTATTCTAAGTCCTTCAGTAAACTCCAATACACCGTCAAATTTACTTATTTCATTCATACCACGAATATTCATTTGTAGAACTTTTAATTTCCTAGAAGTAAAATCAATACGGGTTCATCTTTGATAATTAGCACATTCAGCAATATTTAAAAAAAATAAACTGTTTTTGCAGTTATTCTGAATTAATCTGTGTAAATTTACCATCAAATTTGAGAAAAACGTGCTGAGGTCGTCCTAATTTTCATGAAGAAGAATTCATACACTCTCTCTTTATAAAAATAGTACAGATGTTACTTGAACCAAACCAACCAATCTACAATCTATATATTGATGCCACCTCATTTGCGAACACATAACACAATTAAAATTCCCTATCCCTAAAAGAATTCCCTATCGAAAAACAAATTTGCTGGAAAATATGTAATTTGAACCCATGTTCATACACATTGATCTATCCCATCCATATTCAGCTAATTACATTTCGCGTGGGGTTACATAACACAAAAAGAATGAAAAATCGTTTGTATGAAGAATGTCTTTATAATCACTCAAGCACAACACATCCCCATTCAATTTCAATGTATAAATAACCAAACATAAAACAAAAACCAAAATAAAAAAGCTTTGCACATACAAATTAATTGGTAATATGGGAGCAGCTAGCTGCTGACGATGATGGTGATGGCTGAATGATTATAAATTCATTAATTTTATCAATTTTTTTTTTCACTTGGGCTTGTTTTGTCTTATCATTTGATTATTTATGATTAGGTGGAATTTGCAAATCCTACTCATATTTGATGTTTTATTTACGAGTATATTGAATGGGGGTGGATAAAAGAAAACTTTCTTTGCATTTTTCCCGGTTTAAATATGTTTCAAAATATTTTAATTTTTTTTTTTGTATATGTATGATGAAAGTAAATATTAATCATTTTTATATTCTTTTAAAAAAAAATTGTGAACAAAAACATAAAAATTGACAACATAGATTAAGTACATATAGCGTATCATATCGATTGAAGAACACTTAACATTTTTTTTTTGGTTTTCCGCAAAACAACAACTGAAGTTATCCCCAAAAATTGTTTGTGTTGTCATTTCGGGAGGCAAAAAAATGTGTAAAATGAAAAATGGAACATTTTGCTGTTGGGCTGGAATATAATTTCAATATGATTAATATACGAGCTGGGTGAAATGATGATGATGATGGCGTACAGTAATTGACTGCACTACATATTTAGTGTTCACATGATGATATGATATGTACTTTAAAAGCTCGCGCCCTCCGCTATTTTATGTGATATGTACTTGAATTGATCAATGTCAAAAAATATATGGCGGTTGCTGTAATATTAGCTAAAATAAATAGCTTTTGACTGCGAAAATGGATATGAGATTAGGATTCTGACAAACGATTTGCGTGTTTTGTGATAGCGTGTGATATCATTTTCTGTATATTGGTTGTGATTTTACCGTTTTTTAAGTGTTAATATTTACTATGTGTGAAATTGTCATGACACCGAAAATGGTTTTGGTATACATGAAATTATTTGCATAGGGTCACTTAAAACGCAAAAAATACCAACAAAACCAAATGAAAAACGTGAACACAATTTTAAGATTGAGTAAATCAAGAAGAAATCGTAAAATCACAAAAAGCTCCTAATAACATTTAAAATTAATTGAGCCACTTGTTGAGAGCTCAATTATAAGAGATTTTGATGTTTATCACTGTTAAGGGAATATATTCGCACAAACCAATATACACAACTGTTTCGTTTATTAAGGAACTACCGAACCAACACCATCTAACAAATTTATCATTTCAATAACCTTATCTATGTATGTATATAGTTTCCCTCCTATGTGGTACATTATTTATACAGCAAATTAATCAAAACAACTTTTTTTTTCTATTCCAAACGGTATTTGAAAGAAAATTGGAAAAATATCAACATGAAAATACCGTACTGAGTGTATATGTGCTCGTTCGACCGCTCGATTCGCTCAAACAACAAAGTTTATTAAATGATCCTTTATTGAATTTTTATTATGTTTTAATAATAAAATGAAAATGAAACATGATTGGAATATCAAAGGGAAATACGTAGACCAAGCGAAAGAATAATCGAAAATTTCTGTGTCGAATTATATACACCAAGTATATATGTTACGACTTTAAGGAAAGCACATAACCTAAAAAACGATTTCGATTTTATATTATTGTGAACGTATATGACTTTATTGTATATGTGTACGTCGCTCTGCCCTATTTGTTGAAATTTAAACAGAATACAAATAATGCTTAATACATAGAAAGCACAAAGAATTGTATACGATTGTGTGTACAATGCAAAACTTGATGAATGTGAAGTGTAATTGTTTTCAAAGTGTTATTTATTGGGAATTTTCTAAATTTATATAGTGTGTAGAAATAAGCTTTTTACATTTTACAACATATATAATTCATTAAAATTCATCAACTGTAACTAATTTAAAAAATATATATATATATATAAATAACAACAAAATAATTTATATCCCAGATAAAAGCTTTTATATATTCATTAAAATGCAATAAAATTAAGCCATTTTCACAATCGTTTTGATTTCGAAACCAAAAACCTCTTTGTAAATAGAAAATAATGGAATTACCATAAATTTATGGCCCACATTTTTTTATATTTTATATTTCTGTGTGTGTGTGTATGCGTGTACAATAAATATAATTTTCTGAAGCTTTTTATCATTTTCGTATTTGATAAATTATAGTGCAGACGCTTTATTATGTAAGATGGAAAAAAATTGTGATAAAAATTTGCAAATTTAAATTGTTTGATGTACTTTTGGAGTTTTAAAGCACACAAACGTAAAGCTTTTAATTTAATAATCAATGTCGGTAAAAAAAATCGGGGTTTGGGGCTATATTTCATCACTCCTCGCTCTATAAATTATTTTTGATATGAACTATTTTTTAAATTTATAGATTTTAGAAGCCTTAGAAAGTTACAGAACGCTAGGAATGGGGGCCGTTTTGTTCCTTTCTTCACAAAAACATCATAAAATATTTTTTTTTGTGTATTTATGTCAAATGTAATCATTTAAGAGCAAAAGAAAATAGCATAAAATTAAATTATGCATCAATTCACTAGCTAGTGAAATTAAATAAAGGCCAATACGGCATTGGTTGCCTTAATTATAAAATAAATAACCAAAAGCAAATTTCATAAAGTTCTAGATTCGTTCCCTCGGATTCTTTAATCGACGTGATTAATTTTATTAATATTGTTACTATTTTGCCTCGTCATTCAAGGTTCGAATCACTGGATTGTGAATAAATACAACACTGCTTCAGTTTGAGGTCACACAATTTATTTTACACAACACAATAATTATATAACACAAAATTAACAATTAATTATTACAATTATAACACACTTTTTAATTATCACTTTAATAATCGCTTTAATAATCACTTTAATAAACTTTCTATTTAACCTTCACTGTATCACGTTTAAAATAAGACTCAGCATTCCACGTTAATGTGCGCCTTTATATCCCTTTCGAGTTAAAAAAAAACATTTTTTTTTTGGTTCAATTTAAGTTCACCATACACAAATGTGTATTTAAATAATGACAGGTTGTAATATCTTCCGTATTTTAACGGATCTTAGATAAATCGGAATTCTTTTTGAAAAAAGCATAATAATTTGTTAACAAATTAATTAAATAACATATATATATTAAATAACATTTGTTCTTCATAACATATTAATTATTTTATCATTATTATAGTTACTGTTATTTTTCCAACGAAAACAAAATTAAGTGGCTTACACAAATGTGTACACTGGTCTTCAATTGCCACCGATTTCTATGTTTGACATCTTCGTTTGTCGTAATCGAAATTTATATACACAATTGTGTATACGGGTCAGGAAAGGGATATACCAAAATATTTATTTCTAGAATAATCCTAAATGCGCATCAATAATAGAGCAAATATGTTAGTATAGAAATGACGCCTAAATGTTGAACCTAATCATAAATCCAATTGAACTATTTGTTACGGTGACACCTAGATTAGAATAGAATAAGTTAATTTCATTAATTGCTCAATTGCATTTATAATTTATGATTTGGTTGAACATTTAGGCGTTATTTCTATACTAACATATTTGCTTGATGCGTATTTAGGATTATTCTAGAAACAAATATTTTGGTATATAAAGGCGCGCGTTGACGTGGAATGCTGAGTATTGTTACGATTTTGCCTTGTCACTCAAGGTTCGAATCACTGGATTGTGAATAAATACCACTGCTTCAAATTTGGATTCATACAAATTTTTTTACACAACACAATTTATTATACAACACAAAATTAACAATTAATTATTACAATTATAACACACTTTTTAATTATCACTTTAATAATCGCTTTAATAATCACTTTAATAATCTTTCTATTTAACCTTCACTGTATCACGTTTAAAATAAGACTCAGCATTCCACGTCAACGTACGCCTTTATATACCAAAATATTTGTTTCTAGAATAATCCTAAATGCGCATCAAGAATTGAGCAAATACGTTTGTATAGAAATGACGCCTAAATGTTGAACTTAATCATAAATGCAATTGAACAATTAATGAAATTAACTTATTCTACTCTAATCTAGGTGCCACCGTAACAGTATTATTTTAAACGTGATACAGTGAAGGTTAAATAGAAAGTTTATTAAAGTGATTATTAAAGCGATTATTAAAGTGATAATTAAAAACTGTAATATAATAATAATAATTAATTGTGAATATAATTATAGTAATTAATTGTGAATTTTGTGTTGTATAATAAATTGTGTTGTGTAAATAAATTGTGTGAGTTCAAATTTGAAGCAGTGTATTTATTCACAATCCAGTGATTCGAACCTTAAGTGACAAGACAAAATCGTAACAATTGGTGACAGCGGTGGGATTGTGAATAATAAGGAAAATGATTCTCTACGGATATTAAACATCAAATGAAATTGTCGAACCAGAACAAGAAAGAAGGCGACGTACAAATGGTGGTCGGAACAACACAAAACCCATCCGGAAGTTTCGATTTATCGCAGTTGATGGCTGCTATGAATCAAATGATGGGACTCCAGTTGGGTGGAATTAAACAGAAGATGGTACAAATGGAGCAACAAGGAGCGGACATTAAAAACCAAATAGAAGTTGGTCAAAAGAAAATGGACGAGAAGTTTCTGGAGTTATTTTCTACACTACACGGTAAAGTGGAAAAGCAGCAAACAGAAGTACACGCTGAAATTCAAAATGTTAAAGGGACGGTTCAACAAAAATTTGAATCGGTTAAACAAGATTTTCAAACGGAAGTTAAACGTCTCGAGAAGGAGCTCCAAGATGTGAAAGTGAATGGAACGACACATCAAGTGATTCAGACGGTTAACGCAGTTAAGTTAAAACCACCAACATTTGATGGAACAACATCCTTCAGTATTTTTAAGTTTCAATTCGAAACGGCGATTAAACAAAATCAGTGGAATGAAGAACAACGTGTTGGAGCGTTAATTGTGGCTCTTAAAGGCGAAGCGGCGGAAACACTACAAATCATTCCCGAGCAAGAACGGAACGTTTACATGGGAATTATGAAGGCCCTAGATCGAAGATATGGAAGTGGCAAGAATAAATGTTGGGTGTGTGATAGGATGGGTCACATCTCACGGGACTGCTGGGAGATTAGGAAGAAACGAGGAAGGTCGCCATCTCCTATGATGCGTAGACCAAACGGGGAGCAGATAGAATCCAGAAAGGAGAGTCAGACGACAGCGGAGTCGTTAAACTAAAAAGAGTCAGTTTGCAGGGGCAGAAGCTGACTCCCACAACCGATTGCCCCATGACCTCCATCCATGTTTCGAGAGTAGCAAGAAGCGGCGACGAACAAGCTTAGGTGGGGGGTAGTGTTATGGTGACACCTAGATTAGAGTAGAATAAGTTAATTTCATTATTTGTTCAATTGCATTTATAATTTATACTCAACATTTAGGCGTCATTTCTATACTAACGTATTTGTTCAATTCTTGATGCCCATTTAGGATTATTCTAGAAACAAATATTTTGGTACATAAAGGCGTACGTTGACGTGGAATGCTGAGTTTTATTTTAAACGTGATACAGTGAAGGTTAAATAGAAAGATTATTAAAGTGATTATTAAAGCGATTATTAAAGTGATAATTAAAAAGTGTGTTATAATTATAATAATTAATTGTGAAAATTGTGTTGTATAATAAATTGTGTTGTGTAAATAAATTGTGTGAGTTCAAATTTGAAGCAGTTGTATTTATTCACAATCCAGTGATTCGAACCTTGAGTGACAAGGCAACATCGTAACAATATATATATAGAGAGATATACAGATAAAGATATAGAGATAGAAATTGCGCCATTCGCCGCAAGTGACAGCACTACCACAAAAAAAAAAAATTTATTATTATATAATTGGAAGCGGAAAACTTTTATCCATTTTGTACCTCTTTTTTCACTAAAACAACATCCCAGCGGAATAAAATATTAAAAGTGATCCTTAAAAGGAACTCGGTATATCTTGAAATTTAACAATATTCCGTCTTTCCGCCATTTCTTAACGAAATACGATGAAATTTGGAAGTAGTATTGATCAGGGATTTAAAGTAAGTTTTGGACAAAATTCTGGGGTCTGTTGATGCTGGACTAAATTTGGCCTTTTCATAACCAATCCTTATGAAAATTGATTTCTAGATTGATTTTTGGTTGAAATATAAATTTTAGATGAAAAAATAGTACCGGTACATTCTACACGATTTAAATAGATTTTAAACTGGATAGAACTCGGCTATTTCTTAATTTATATTTGAAAAATTTGAGAGCAGTTTTTTTTTAATAATTTTAAAGCAAATTTTAAACTTATATAATAATTGGAATCTGAAAACAAAACATTTTCGGTAGGCATAGTTAGAAGTTTCCGCATTATGGTCAGGTTGGATTGCATTTAAATTTTCCGTGGAAATCGATTGTACTTAATGTTGAACCTGCGAATTTGAATCAATATGTTTTACATGGCGCCGAAAATCGTAAACATTGTGTATTGGAAAAGTGAAGTATGACGTGACAACCCATTTAAAAAACTATCTGCACAACTAATAATGGTTGATTCGACAGTCCGCTTTCTTTGAGATTTGCTCTATGCTTCTTGATAGAATTGTAGATCTTATTTTCAATTTGTGTCTAAAAAGCACTAAAAATAGTATAAATATTGCTAAATAAATAATTAAATTTGTGAATCGTTTGTGCATGAATGCCGGTTGGCAGTAATACGGAATTTAAAATAGAATAAATATAATATAAAAATGTAAGAAGCTCTTCGAATATTAAATGTAAGTTAATAAATTATTTTATTTCCAAATTGATTCAATTAACGGTCTCGGAAACAATAAAATTACAACTAGCGTCATAATGCACGGGCAAGAAAACAAATAAAAACTAGCAAACCGGAAATCCTAGAAATCATAGAATCGCGTTGAATTTTCAAATAATTCATTTTCTGTATTTTGTTAAAAAAAAAACTCTTGTTAAGAGTGTTAAAATCATAGAAAACTTTATTTGAAATTCAGAATGAAGTTGATGAGCGTGTGCAAATATAGTACAAATTTTGTTCCAAATTCATAAAATGTCTGTTTTAAAATTCATACAATAGTGTTTTATGATTTTTATACAAAAATTAAGGAATCATAGATAATTTCTTTTTGATTTCTAGAGATTTTCGTCAAAGAATTTAAATTCTTTGATTTAACAAATTTTATTTGTTCATTGTAAGCTATTAGCAAAACATACCGCAACCCCATTTAGTATTACGTTCTAACCGAAGAGCTTAAAGAATTATGGGTTGAAATACACTCCAGCCACCATTAGCAATGAATCAGATGCCAAAATCGTGCTAAACTCCGTTTAGTAATACTTGCTATTCAAGCGGCTTAAAGAATTTGTGAAACTTGCCAATTAGATTCCGGTATCCAAGAAACTGATTCAAAAAGCCTGCAACTTCGCTTATTACGTGCTAACCAAATAGGTAGAAGTTGTTAGAACATTATGAAACTTGCCATGTAGATAGATTAGGCCTACATCTGATTCCAATATTAAGGAATCCGATAAAATCCTACAACTCCACTTAGTATTATATACTAAACCGAATGGCTTAAAGAATTATGACGCATAATACCATTTTGGGTAGGTAGAGTAGAACTTTATGAAATTGACCTAGTACCCAGTTTAGGCCTACATCTGGTTTTTTTTATCAAGGAAACACATTGCATGCGACATTTAGTGTGTCATAATTTTAGATTCAGATTTTCAAACTAAACTCGAATCCTTCACCCTAATTTCCCGAAATATTCGAATTATTATAAAAATTCAGTTTGATTTAAATAAAAGCGCCTCATCACAATAATCCGCATACAATTCTTCTTAATATCGATACAATTTTATTTTTCAACCGAAGACGTCCTTCTTTCCTTTCCGTACGTACGTATCATTAAATTGAACCATTGATCGATATTTTTTAATAGGCGTTTCGATGAATTGTTCAGTGTAGAATTGTTTCAATGTAAAATTGTTTGTATTACAATTATTCTTCTCAGAATTCATTTCTAACAATTGTTTGTCGCACTTTTGTGATTGTGTTAAATTGTGTTGCGCAAAATTTTCGGGTTGCCAAAAAAACCTAATCACATAGCAAGTTTACTCCCACATTAAATAAACTAAAAAACTTATGAAATAATTAATTTTCTACAAAAATTGTTTATTAATTTTCAAAAAAAATTGTCCAATCGAATTCCCAAATAACACCTCAGTTTCTATACACATAATAAACACCAATATAATTTATCGTTGTCGTCATAACAAGCACGACACTTAAAAGGTTAAATTTCAATCAATTTTCGCTTTTAATGAGTTTCTCGAACCGATTTAAAACCAAATTAAATATAAAAGCGCTCCAACATAAAAACAGAGACGGGTTACGTCTATATAATTCTCGTATAGAGCCAATTATCGTTTTATACACATTTTGCACATTATGTAGTGATACCGCACCCCCCGTATTAAAAATAACTGTTGGAATATTTCACCTCTCTAAAAACACAAGTGTCATCGACTATGTTTTTTATGTACGTATATACGATTTTTCCCAGAATATTCAGGGATGCATATATTAACTACTTTGTTGGGTTTATGTTTTCTGCTCTCCGTTATGTTTGTGTTCAATGTTCTCGGAATCAGTTTTCATTTAATAAACTTTAATTATAGAGTTTTCGCAAAAATTGAAAAAACTTTTGTTCGGTGGTGCATACAATTTTGCATGTTTTTTTTTTGTTTTTGTTTTTCGCAACATAACAATAACGTAACACAGCACTGTAAAAAAAAGTTTTATTTCCATTGTTAATTGTTATATTGGGAGATGTTTATTGTTTCCTGTTTATTAACAAACAACACAATTCAAGTGTTGAATTTTGTGCCCAGATTTGTACTTGTTTACAAACCCCGAGGATACCAATTAGTAATTATATATAAATGTAAAACTCTATGTATACATAAATATATAAGCAATCGTCTCCAATTACCGTAAATAAATATTTTTTTTTGTGTAAAAGCAAAATAATTCATGCCTGACATAATTTCCCAGTGAACTACCTACCTACCAAACCAACCCGAACAATAAATAATATTTCTTACTCTTGCATTTGAAAAGTCGTTTTCCACTTGCACAAATTTTCTTCTTGTATATATACCTTCTATGTATATGTATGTACGTTTGTACACAATAAACATCATCCCAGGAAGCATTAAAATGTAGATGGGAACTTTTCTGTTCTCAGTTTAATTTTCCAGTTTGTTTAATAATTTTTAAATACTCATGGGGTGAATTTTCCATGAAAAATTGTATAATTAAATTTATTTGATTACATGTTTTTCTGTATTTATTTTATTAATAAAGATGATAATAATCATAATCGTACAATTATTATATGAATATCTGGCAAAATTATGATTATTGTTTTATTTTTATGTTATTGATATGATTATTGTTATTTTCCAAATAGTTTTTTTCTCGTTGGAAAATGTTTTCCAATACCGATCGATTACGGTTGCCACGATTTTTAGATAACTCACCGAATTTCTAAAATCAGTGGGTCGTTCGTTGGTTCTCATATTGTACATTCTTTTTGTACCATTTGATAGGCCTTAGATGTTGATTTTCAAACATACGCAAACTAAATTTCCGGCAATACTCCAGCTGTTTTGTTTTAAAATGTATGTTTGTGTATATGTACATTTATTTCCTTCCTGTTTTTATTAATCCCTAATCAACAATACATACGTCCGTACGGTACAAAAAACCAACACATGCGTCGGAAAATGGGAAAAATAAAATTGGTTTGATTTACTGTGCTTCATACGAGTAACAAATAAAATTTTTATTTGGCACAGTTTGAAGATATTAAAATCGATATGGAAACAAATTTTTATTTCAAGATTCATACGTACGTGGATACATCGATGACAGAGGATTATTTATGTCTTGTTCCAATAAAAAATGTAACAGAAATATATGAAATCGATTGGTACCGTCACACAATTATGATACGTTCGTGTATGTGATGTATACGTATAGAGACAGTTAGAAATACGTGAATTTTAGATTTTTCATCATCAATCGAAAGGAAATTTATTTATAATATATTGAACGGAAATAAATCGATGGCCATTCGGTTATGGAAATTTGTGGAACGATAGGTGTGCCGGAAATAAAAAATAACGAACAGAAAAATAAGTCAACACGATTTATAATTTATGCCGTATTACAAACTTCCTAACATACGAATGCGGAAAGAGAGTACTGGAAATTCAAATTGCACTAATTCATTAGAATTGAATGTTTCGCTTACTTGGGAATTTCAGCAAACCTAACAAAAACCCAAAAGTTGTCAATCCGAAAATTATACCAGCAGCATTCAGATTTATAAAATCCTCCCTATCCGAGCTGTTTTAGCCCAAACCTGAAATATTGGGTATACAAATTTGTATTTCCTGTAGCAGTTAGAATATTGCAATCCAATATTCTAATCGTACATATCGTAAACATAACATCTCATCAACTCGTCGCTAACTCATCATTTAGCACCCTGTACATTCAAGTCGTATTCAAACGACGGATAAAAATCCGGGATTATTCTATCCCATTGTTTTAACCAATTACATCATGTAAATTATACAACAGGCACGCCTGTGAGAGGAAAGTTGAAAAAAAATTGAAAAAAAAAAAAAAAAAAAGTCTGGGATGGAAAAATCCGAGATTTTTATCCGTCGTATGAATACGACTTCGAACGGGGTAAATGCATCGACAGATTTACATATACACGCAAAACGGAAAGAACACGATGAGCATTCTAAAACGGAAACAATCAGCAACACTTCTCGAAAATCCCAACATGCCTCAAACATTTTCTTGGCCTGATCACTGATGCATCCAACACAGTGATAGGCGCGGTCTTATAACAACTCAGTAATAAGACTTGTTGGATTTTTCTCCTTATCAGATGCGCGAAAATAAATATTCCGAATTTGATCGTTCCAAATAGTAAAACACTTTCACTATTTTCTCAGGAATTCACTATTTTCACCGACCACCAACCGCTTACTATAATAAAATAAAATTTAAGAAAAAAAAATTTAAATTAAAGTGAGTAAAAGAAAATAAATTTAGTAGTGTGCGGTGAAAATATATTTTTTGTATGCGAGCGGAAAATTTCAACTGTCGCACCAAGGTGGGTGAAATAATTTTTAGGCGAGCGCTTTAAAGTCGCAAACCCATGCAACAAGAACCATACGGGCCAACTTTTGCCCCCCCCCCTCCCCCTACCCAAAAAAAAATTTCGTCCACGGTTCGTATGGAGAACATAATATACTTGCTTCTTGTATGGTCAACGGCGATTACTGCAAAAAATATCCTCGCTGTTGCAGAAACATAAACTGGAGACGATGGTTATCCAGCATACCGTCATGGAAGCCCTAATAATGTTGTAGTGTTAGAGAGTTGTTGCCCCCGTAAAAGCTCATTTCAATATGGAATATTGTCATTCGGGTCAGGCAACAAAATATATAAGTAAATATATAAATAAAGGATAGAACCAGGCCACCAACTCTACTTATTATCTCGAATTTATTATTCTGTATAAAGATGAGCCACAATATTACACGTAGGCTAATAACAAGTTCTCGTGGAGGAATGGTGGACAACACATCGATGGTCATCTCGGCATTAAAAAGATGTAAGTATCCATCCTAGCCATACCGAATGTTTTCACCTAATTTTGTTGCAATATGTCCGTGGGCCAACTTCTTTTCTAAGCTTACGGGCCGTTAGCTTACTGACCGTAGATGCAATCGTTTTCTAAATCACATTTAAACTTAAGATAATTATTCGTGATAATTTTAATATTTTGCCAGCCTGCCTTTGTCTGATCCTCTCCAATTATGGCAAACTTTTCGAGAAGACCTTTGTTTTGTGAAGACATTCGACATATGGGAGCGCCAAAAAAGCAATACTATCACTTTTCTTTGCTCAGATAGCGTTTTAAATGAAGGTCTTATAAAAATTTAAAATTTATTATTTGAGCTAAATGAGAAAAGTCTGGCAGATTTGGTTGGTTTCGTTGAATTTTTGGCTAAAATCGGTAAAATCTTTTTCGCAGTTGCTTCATCTGGAAAAGCGCAGCTCATTCTAATTTTAAATTGCCTCTGTATGTTTGTTTTCGCAAAAATGGACTACTAGGAAAAGTCCTCCAAGAACTTGCTCTAATTATGTGGGATAAGTCTACAATGAGCTATCGATCGCAAATTGAAGCACAGAACATTGAAGAACATTAGGAATTCAGAACAAGTAGTTGGTGATGTCACCTTGCTCTTAGATACATTCGCCAAACATTGTCCGCAATCCCCAAAGAAACGCGAGCACACAATATTAAAGTGTGTTTAAAATCCTCAACTCTGTGGAGTTCAATTCAAACCGTTTCATTAAAGTCAAGTATTAACAATTGTTATTAAATTATTAGGCGACGGTAAAATGTCTGAACAAAACTTCGATAGACACCGTTATAAATACAAAAACATGGTTCACTATTCAAAAGAGTTTTTGAACAGATTAAATCGTTCAGGTTTTCCACCACATGCCTGAAAATGAAAGTTGGAATACGAATTATTTTCAGATTTCTGATTTAAAAGACTGGAAGTCAAATCGATATAAAGCAACGCATCGAAGTGACAATCCTCCCGGACCCAGCATTTGGACAACTGGCTCACATACCTCGCATCTCCATGATATCTGGTGGCCGTAAAATTGTCCAGGTCGGGAAGTGCAGAAAACTAATTCATTTTATTTCCAGAGCCAGACACAAGCAAAAACTTTACTCGGTACTTTACTCGGTAAAATAGATTGTTAAAATAATTTACCAAAAATAATTTATTTTAATTAACTAAAATAGATCTACCTATACGGATTTAATTTTCAGAAACTGGCTAAAAGCGTCTCAAATAAAATCGTGACAAAATATTTAAATATAATTATTGTGGTGGCCGGTGCAACACAATTTTACTTTCTTTTACATATAGTGACAAAAAGTATAGTAATCATGAAAAATTCTGACCTACAGTCAGAAAAAAAATAGTTTTTTTAAGCTCTCTGTGTGTATGTAGTATGCAAACATGCAAACTAACTGTCTGTAAATTCTCAACAGCTCAGACGGATTGACTGATTGAAATTTCATGCTTATAGGTTTTTTTCATAAATTGGGAGATTCTAGTGTTTTTTTGCCTAAATCAGTCTACAGGGCCACTATTCTTGAAATCGATGGAAATTTTTGCATTCGAATATAATTTGCTTTAAAATTCTTTACATTTTTCGCCGGCTACTATAATCATATTTTAAAAGTTTTCAGTCACTTGTTTTCCTACTAATTTTTCCCTTTATATACGGAAATAAATAATAGAAAACTTGCAAACAAATTTGAAAATATGATTAAAGTAGCCGGCGAAAAATTCGAAAAATATAAAGAATTTTAAAGCAAATTATATTCGAATGTGGATATTTTCACCGATTTCAAGAATTTGCAACAATATATCCGTCTAGATTGGTTTTCTTAAATTTTAAGCGTAAATTTCGATTCTCAACAAAATTATTTTTCAACAATGATTCGGTATCTGTCAAGCCAGATGGATTGACTGATCGGAATGAAACTTCATACCTAAGTTTTTTTTATAATTTTGAGGCCCCATTGACTTTTGGCCCAATTTGGAAGTCGCTTATAGAGTTCTCATTTCTCACACATATTTTGAATAGAAAAACAATTAGTAACAAAAAAAGTTAAATTAAATTAGCAACAAATTTAGTCTCTATTGTTTTTCCGAATGTAATCGGGAAGGATTTTTGATAAAACTTTTTCTACCAAAATTCGGCTGAAAAATTTTAAAATGTGTCAAAAGTTAAAAATTAAAAGTAAGATGCGGTATTCTTATTTTACACACATTAGTGATTTGTATACATTGATCAATAACATATTTAGCCTCCATTTTACAATTTTTGTTGCAATTTATTTTTTTCAATTTATATATCAATCATGATAATTTAATTCATAGTAACCAGCTTTTACGAAATGACAATTTTCGACCTCGAAATTTTTGCAAATTCGCTACATCGTAAGGTCAACTCAAGTTTGTTTTAAATCTGTGTGTGGGGTCCCAGTGGCGTTTGGTCGAAATTGGCTTAGCGGAAGTGGTAGCTTCCATCATGCATCATTTACAAGAAAAACGATTATGAACTAAAATATATGAAATTTGCAACAATACCACTCCAATGACCCTATTCTGGCTTTGTCTGGGAATAGGGAATTGGGAAAAATATTTCCATAGCATTTTTATCTAAATTGTATTTTTCTGGCCTATTAAGGGAACATGTTTGGTGTTAATATTTTCGAAACAAAGTTAAATGGGAAAATATTTTTCCCTGTAAGAAATTTTGTGGAACAAAAGTTTCCCAATTCACTTTGTTTTAAAAAATTTTACACGAAACTTATTCCCGCAGTAGGCCAGAAAAATATAATTTTGACAAAAATGCTATGAAAATGTTTTTCCCAGGGACCACAACAGGTCGATTCTGGTTTTCCCTAGGAAAGAGGAATTAAGAAACACTGGTTCTGGCATACTATGGTAAAGAGTTGGTGTAAATTTTCTCAAAAACAAAATTAAATTGGGATTATTTCTCCTATCCAATTTCGATACGGAAAAAAAATTCCTAAATTATAAAAAATTATGTCAAACATGATTTCTCAGTAGACTTCCTAGGGAAAGCAAGAATCGATCTGCAGGTTAGCTTCCAAAATTTATGCTGAAATTAAACTTCGTTTAATCGTTCGGGATGAAACTTTACACGTAATCTTCTACCATAAATTGGGAGATCCGAGTGATTTGTGGCCGAAATCGGTTCTTTGGAAGTGGCAACATCCATTGAAGTTTTTTAATGCAAAAAAAAAAAAAAAAATTGAAAGTATTCAAAAGTTTCTGATTTTTTTGTTAAAAAAAATTATTGGTATTATGACCAAAATTTACCATTCCATGAACATGTGGCTCGATTATCTCGTTACTCAACAAGATGCACGGATTACAAACTATACTCTCTGGAACAAAACCTCGCTTTTCTTGGGTGTGGATAATGTTTTGCTTGGTTACATTAATTCGTCAAAAATTTTAGAAAGCATATCAGTATATTATGTGTTAGTAATCAATAAATTTTAGAAAGCATATCAATATTATGTGTTAGTATTTCGAAACCGATGACAAGAAGAATTATTTTTAAAAAATTTAAATATTAATTCCATATAGCTGACCTGTGACTGAATAATCAGTCACGTAAATACATTTTATTGAATTTTTGGTTAAGAAATGATTTAGAAGATTTGTTAAGAGGCACTTTTGATGCACTTTTATCAAAAATGTAAATTCATAAACGCGGATCCCATGAGGCCACTCCATTAATACGGAGTAATATCGTATACGGAGTAATATTCGAGCTCTATTCTGGTGCTGACCATGGAGAGGGCGGAGTTAAGCTTCCGGATGTTAGTCTTATAGAACCGCGAGGGGGAGTTAGTTCCGAGAATCAGCTGTTTGAGGTAGGGGAGATTGTGCAGTGCGGAAAGGGACACCTTTCCTTTGCAGCTAGTGAAGCCGAGACCAAGCCTCTCCTTCTCTGCTCGGGAAAATAGCGCGTCAAAGAACTTGCAAGCCACGCTCATCGAACCTAAATAGTGGATTTAAATTTCCCGAGAGCTCTTTGGGATGATGCCGTGCGCTTCTCATTGCCCGCCAGGTTTGAACCTTCGAGTGCACTCACAGGATCAAAAGGCTCCTAAAAAGAAAAAAATTGGCGAGTTTTCAAAAATAAAAACAAAATGGCGAAAAACTTATATTGAAATCGAATTGATCTTGCTCCGCCTCTTCGTCTGGAACCTAATCCTCAAATGTGAGGAAGGCGTCTGCTGAAGATTCACTTGGAATGTTGAGCGCGTCTTGAGGATCCATGGAAGGGTGGCTCCTGATGGCCCTGGGGCTGGGTTGGCGTCTTGAGAGATCCATGGGGTGGTGTCACGTGATAATGATGAGACTGGTTCATGGCTTGAATTTATGGATAGTGAATTTCGATTTTGATCGTATATTTTTCGTTTTCGAGGGTCTCTTGATTTCCAAGGCATTTTGAAGAAAAATGAAAAGAGTTTTGTTCAAGACTCGTTGAGGTGAGAAATGGTAATGACTTACTCGCTGGACCGCTCGTTCAAAGTGGTTTTGATTTATACTCGAGGCTTGACTTGATGATTAACGGCTTTATATTTTGAATTTCTTTGACATTTCAGTATTAAAATCAGCAAAATAAAAATATTTTGGATATTTTGGACTTGAAAATCGCAAAATTGGTCACTCTCGTCGTTTTTTACATTTCAATGCATTTTTATTACTATATATTTGAAATTCGTTATTTTTGTCTTTTTTTACTTTAAAAAGTTAGTAGCTTGCTTTTTTAAAACAATTGCAATCCAGTTTTATTTGTCCGCTACTTTAAATTTGAATCGCACGCCAACAATTTAACAACTTTGAATTTAAATCGCGCGTCAACCATTAAGCAACTTTGAAATTAAATCGCGCGAAAACTGTTTTGAACTTTCAATCTAACTCGCGTGCAAACTGTTTTGCAACTTTTGATTTGAACAAAAAAATTTTCCACCAATTTGAACAAAAAAAATTTCTTTTCAGTCGTCCCATAAAATTCTCAAATGTGGCAAGATTTCACGCGCACAAAATCTTGGAAATTTTCTGAAACCACCTAAGGTACCCGTTTTGGGTACTTTCCGGTGGAATTTTTCCAATTTTTCCGATTTTTTAGCCTACGCACAGCGCAATATTTATGTAGACCTACCCTGAAATAATCTAACGGATCGGATCATATTTAGAGGTCATTTTAGGGTTGAATATGAAATTAAGAGTTTAATATAATAGATAGATAGATAGAAGCTGACCTGTGACTGAATAATCAGTCACGTGAATACATTTCATTGAATTTTTGGTTATGAAATAATTAGGAAGATTTTTTAAGATGTAAATTTGATGTACTTTTATCAAAAATAAAGTAAATTCATATACGCGGTTAATTTTTAAATCTTAAATAGATAGAGTGTCATGACAAAATTGTATTTCTATACTCACAACTACTAACACCAAAATGTATGTAGGAAAATCATTTTATGTTCTCTGTTTTGATTAATTGAGATTCAATTACAAATTTTCTACTCATTTTGTCATCACAGTGTGTCATCACAAAAACATCGGAAATTTTAATAAATTTTGTCATTGTCACGGTGTAATACGCATGACTTTAGATTCAATATAAACATATTTTGTCATGGCATTCTGGCGTCGTGACAAAATTTTGCTGAAAACACCTGAGGTATCCGTTTCGGTTACTTCCCGGTGGAATTATTCCGATTTTTCTAGCAAAGGCACACCGCTATATTTATGTCGACCTACCCTGAAAAATTTAAACGGACCGGATCATGTTTAGGGGTCGTTTTAGCATTGAGTTTGAAAAAATTAAGCGTATTAATATAATAGATATCCAGGAAATTGTCAGAGGACCGGCCACTGAGGTCAATTTCGATTCGGTTTGTGGTGTCCGGAATCATGAAGTTTTGGTTAAGGGTCTTTCGTTAGAAAGCAAGTTCATGTTGCGTTATGTTCCACAATAGAACTAAACCATTTAAAAAAAAAAAAAAAAAAAAATTCATTGCAGTAACCCATTTCTCAAATATGTACTAAAAATTGAACTTGGTTTGTTCTATGAAAACTAAGTTGTTTGGCAGGAGATAGAGAGAGGGTCTATATTCGGCTATCAAAATTATCAAAACAATAAACACTATACCTTTAATTAATCTCATCCCAAGGCGTATTAAAATATTATTGTATAATTTGCATAATTGATTTACTGCGTAAATTCATGGATCGCATGTGATTAAAATATATTATTAGCTATTTATTTTTTGCAGCAAAACCATTTCATCGATTTTGTATTCAAAATGAACACAAAATTTAACACTAAATGTAACCGCGCATCATATTCGTTTACAGAATTTTAATTAAAATTAAAAATACACAAATTTGAATTTAATTAGTTTTAAAATAATTTTGAAATCGTTTACAGCATTTTAGTGAATAACATTGTTACCAACTCCCCGTAGTATAATACTAAATGTTATTTTAGACCTAATTTTTAATAATTTTATGGTATTTTTGCCTAAATTGATTTAAGCTTATTCATACTAATATTTTTGAAACGATCGATTTAATTCGAATTAATTTAAGTTTATCAACAATGAGGCAACATTTTTTTTTGCTCGATGAAAGCTTTTTTGGGGCGCTACAGCTAACTCGAAAATCTAATTTCAATGTTATCACGATTTTGTGTTTGTTATATGTAGATTGGTATTTGGTTGCGATGGAAAACTTAAAAGCTTCGTACACAACATGCATTTTAGAATTGGTATATGTTGTAACAGACGATTCTAACATTTTGTATTTGCCATATATAGCTGATACAATGTAGAAATCAATTCAATTGATTTAATTCAGTCTTGCCTGGTTTTTATTTAATTTTGTTAACAGGTATCTCTTCAACTTATTCTAGGAAAAATATAACAAGGCAAAAAGTCTGTTATTTCGTTCCAATATTCCATAAAAATAAATTCATTAAATTTAATTAATTAAATGGAATGAAACAAACTAGGTTGAGCACAGTCGCATACTTGTATCGATACAGCAGTAACCTAGACAGGTATAAACTTTATTTAATAAAAATTTCTTTGTAAGTGCTCTTGACGTTTACTTTTATTATCGTCACTCCAATAATAATCAATCGACTTGGGAACGATGGTGAAGCATTCTTATTGCATATAAAATTTAATTATAGTTAAATGCTTAAGACGTATAATTGTTGTAAAATAATTGCAGAAAACTAAAATGCAACTTTGTTGATATGAGATTTTCACACTTCAAAATTTGTATTGGAATTCAATTATTATATTCAATGTACATAATTGGAATATGATTCAGGAATAACCTACATACAGTGTTGTGTTGAATTATTTACACCGCGTAGTTAATTAATGTTCTACACGATAACAGATATTATTATTTCTATGAAAATTCTACGATTTCTTTGTTAACTGAACCATTTAAAGGCGAGCTTCTTTCTTTCCTCGTATATAAAACCGTTGAACCGAACTTTTAATGTGGTAAAGAAGCACATTTATGTATGTGTTACAATTTAAAGTGTTATATCAGTATTAATTTCGGCTTGTGCTTCCAACTGAACTGTTTACCTAAATATGGAGAGATTAAGTGGGGAAAGTAGGCACAACAAATTCCCGCGTGGTCATTGCAATAGATGGTTTTTTCAAAGATTTTGCCTCAGTAAAACAATTTTTTTCAATTTGAATTCTCTCATTTACCGATTTTGCACTTAAGAGTGTTCTCTGCTAAACTAAGGGTAAGTTGTGCAGGTTCGATAAGCATTTGTGGAACATTTTCTTGTGGTTAGTTTTCTTCCTTTTCTTGAATTTTTCGTCACTAAGAACCCTCCTGAGTCATCAGAATCTATTCCTGGTACCCCAAAAACCTTCCAGATCAATTCTTCATCTTAACAAAATCACTCGAGCCATTTTTTTTCAGGTAAGTGGGCCCTTAGCCTAATCGGAGCACCTCCTAAACGTATTTTCACGAAACTAGGACTCATCCAAATCTTTTATTGGCATTAAAAACCGTTACCATTCTCGCTAAACGAAGGGCTTCCTAAACGAATTTCCTCGAAATTAAAACCCATCAAAATCGATTGTATTTGAAATCCCCTCTTCTCCAATTTTAATCAAAATCGAACTTACCGAAGAAAATTAAATAATGGAATCCAGCTCTTACGAGATAATCCTCTAAAAAAATTTGCCTTAATTTAGTACCCGTCGCAATTGACTTGTGGCCCTCAAAAACTTTTCCTCACCATTTCTTACAAAAGTCGAGCGAGACAAAGAGAAATTAAATGAAGGACGGGTTCGGCGTCCACCGGTCAACGCTCTAAACGAATTTTCCCTCCCCATAGCAATAGATTCCTGGCAATTCATAATCGCCCTTCACAGATGTTTATCAAAATCGTGCGAGTAAAAAAAAAAAATATTAAAAAGCAGGATTCCGATTTTGACAATATTAAGTTGAATTTTATTAGTTTTTTTCAGGACGAATTGGAGAATTGGATCTCTCACATGAATGTTTGTAGAATTGTAGGGTTTTGGCCAAAATAAATGGAGTTAAGGAATTTTTTATCAAATTATCGTTATTTTTGGTTTGTAAAGCACTCAGCTAAAAGGAATGAACTCTAGCCAATTCTCAATTATTGTCAAATTTATAAAAAAGTTTGGAGAGCTTTAGTTAAATTTGGAAACATAGATTTGAGATAAAATTCTAGTGTGGGGCCATGTTATGGAACCAGGCAGTTTCTCCCAATTTTTTTTACATATTTATTATATTATTGAGTTGCAAAAAATATAGAAAGGCATTGCATTTTTAAATAGTATACACCCGATTTCTTCTGGGTGAACGCAAAATTTTTCAAAATTTGACTATAATTGGAAAATAAATTCATTGTTTACTTCTATTCAGCATTTCCGAATTCTAGAACTTAATCCCATATTCAGTTTAGATATGAAATTCGCTTCTGAAACCAAATTTTGCAACGGTTGGTTTAGAATTGGCCAAATTCTATAACTTCATTAACAAATTTCCGTTAACGTTACATACCAAAATTAATCATAGATATTTAAGAAATGACCTAGTTACATTCAGCATGGCTGAATTCCAGAAAGGGTTGGGTCCTATTTGCCAAATCCAGAATTCTTAAATCAAAATTCCCAAAAAAACTCCAACAAAATTTCACTTTTTGTCCATGGAAATTTAAAACCCGCACCCCTTTCATATTTCAATGGGCATAAAATCTACGATTACAACAAACAAATTTTGTAGGAGCAAATCGTTTCAGTAATTATTTGTTAATGATTTTGTCAAAAACAAGCTGGTAAGAATAGACATGTTTGTTTTACCGTTCGGTATTCTAAAAAGGAACGGATCGTTTATCTAAAAAAAAAATCCAACTGGCCTAAATTTTCAAAATCCCATTAAGAAATATATAAAATTCCATTTTACAAAATACCATAACATAAAAATCAAAAATCAAAATTCTAATTGAGAAAATTTCAAAATTTATTTCCTTTGGAAAAAAACATTCCATATATAAAATTCCTTTTTTTCATTAGTTTAATAATATTTGCAGCATTCCGCAAAAATTCTAATTGGTTTATTTCAATTAATTAAATTAATTTAATTGTTCTCAAAAATTATTATTTATATTTATTTTACTGAAACATGATTCCCATTGTTTACCAGATTGATTAACGATTGTTGTGATTCTAGAAAACAGAGTTGGGTTTTTTGGAACCTGGTAATATATACCACCTTTGAAAAATGCTAATATTCACTAAAAATTTGTGTATGGTACAGTCATTAATAAATAAGCACTGTAACGGTTTTACCAAATTGCAAGTAGCGCTGAATAAATCTTGACAGATTTCTAATAATTTTTCTCTTAATTACGAATTCCATTTTATGCCAGGTAAATATGGGTTTGGGTACGATTTGCCAAATCTGAAATTCCAAAAAAAACAAAATTCCTAAACAAAATACCAAAATTCAAAATTTCAATATGCAAAATTCCAAAAAATTTCAATTTTATGCCATGGAAATATGGTTGGAGCGGCTCTTTCATTTTTCCAAGGCATAAAATGGAATTTGTTCTGGAAAATTTATTTAATTTTGAATTAGGAAATCTTCGATTCGGTTTATTCAACGGTATCTTGTAATCTACTAAGGCCATTACAGTGCTTATTTATTAATGACTGTACCATACACAAGTGTTTAGTACATATTGGTGTCGATTTCTTGTACATCTTCTATTTATCTTTTCTTCTATTCTTCTATTATTTCAAAAGCCACTCGATATTTATTTCAAAATTTTTATTTAAATTTATAGCTTGCTTGCTTAAATGCATCGAGTTTTCCTAGCAAAAACAACAGCATAGAAGAAAAGAAAAATAGAAGGTTCATATTGAATCGACACAATTAGCATGTTTCAAGGGGGATTGGTATTCCAAAAAAAACCAACCCTGTTTTCTAGAACCAAGCGTTAATCAATCTGGTGAACAATGGGCATCATGTTTGAGTAATAATAATTATTAAAAACTATTAAATTAAATTTCATTAATAAAAACAAGTGAAATAGATCAATTAGAAATTTTGCGAAATGTTGCAAATATGGGATGGACACTTAATTCCAAAAAAAAAAATTCAATTCGCACAAAATTCCAAAATCACAAATAAAGTAAAAACTAAATTTCTTAGTACAAATCACCAAAAATAATAATTCCAATTTTAAAATACCAAAATTTATTTCAAAATCCATTCAAATTCCATTTATTTTGTTAAATTAGTATTAACCGCAATATTTCGCAAAAAATCTAATTTGATAAATTTTGACGTCTTTTAATCAATTTTTTCACCATTTTATATTTTTTCAAATTTAATTTATTTTGTCAAATGCTGCCCACTCCGAAGTCTGTCAATTTCGTTTTTCGACATTATCAACTCTTTCCTCAATTCATTTATAATGTCGTAGAGTTCGGATTTCTTTTTACCAACAATTAATTTCAGCCGTCGATGCCATGCTTCCGCTGATTTTTGTGTCCTAGGGAAATTTTCATTTGCTGCATCTGCTACAGACCAAAACTCGGGACTATATTGTGGTTTTTTTCCTACTTTATTGCTAGAAATATAAATGTTTTGATTTTCTCGTACTCGCAAATAAACAGTTTTTGTTTTATTTGCTCGAGGTTTACAACTTGTTTCAATAATACTTGTTTGTACAATAATTTGATTGATTTAAAACATACATTCAATGAATATTCAATAAGAAAATAAATACAAAATTCCATTTTATGCTCATGGAAATATAAAAGATGCTCGCGCATTTCGTTTTCAACTTTTGTTGAAATTAAAAAAAAAACTTTATTTCTTTTTATTTTATACTTTTTACTTTAAGCACTAATTATTCTAAGACTTAGTCATTAATTTATTAATATAAGTTACGTTAATACGTTAATCTTAAGATTAATGTATTTATGGTTTGAATTCTTTAGCGTTGAAAACTTTATTTTGACAATTGATTGTTTAAGTCTGTACTCTTCGGAGTCGGATACAATTCTGATTTTATTTAATTTGTTAATTTTAATTCTTGATAAAACTTTGTAGTAAGCATATTTAAAACGTGTTCCAAATTTAACACCAACATTCGTTTTAAATATACTTAATGAAATCTAATCTAGATTTCCTTTCACAAAAAAAATATAAAAATTATAAAATATTTTGTATGCACTTTTGTGTGAACATTTATGCACATATTTTGATATTTTCTAGAACAAAATATTTTCATGTGCATTTTTGTTATCATGTGGTGTCAATGTCCTACATGTAACTCGCGCACCTTTTATATTTCCATGGTCATAAAACGGATTTTTGTATTTTGGAATTTTGTATAAGAATTTTGTTTTTTGCAAGTTTTGTGTTTGGAATTTTGTTTTTTGGAATTTTGTTTTTTGGAATTTTGCTTTTGGAATTTTGGTTTTTGGAATTTTGTTTTTTGGCATTTTAGTTTTGGGTTTTCTTTTTGGAATTTTGATTTTGGACAATCATATCCAAACCCATGGAAACATGAAAAGCACGCGCGTTTCATATTTCCATAGCATAAAATTGAATTTTTAATTAGGAAAACTATTAACGTTTTTAAAAAACCCAACCCTGTTTTCTAGAATTGCAACAATAAGCGTTTATCAATCAGGGGCAATATTCTGGCTTTCCCTGGGATTTGGGAATTGGGAAAAACATTTTCATAGCCTTTTTGTCTAAATTATATTTTTCTGGTCTACTGTTGGAATTAGTTGGGTGTAAATATTTTTGAATCAAAGATATATTGGGAATTATTTTTCCCTATAAAAATTTTTGGGAACAAAAGTTTCCCAATCAACTTTGTTTCGAAAATATTTACACCAAACTAACTCCAACAGTAGGCCATCAAAATGTAAATTTGGACAAAAATGATATGAAAATATTTTTCCCAATTCCCAATTCACAGGGAAAACCAGAATAGTGCAGCTGGTAAGCAATGGGAATCATGTTTGAATAAAATAAATATAAACAATAATTTTTCAGAACAATTAAATTAAATTTAATTAATTGAAATAAACCAATTATAATTTTTGCGAAATGCTGCAAATATTATTAAACGAATTTTGTAAATGAATTTTTTTTTCTAAATAAATAAATTTTGGAATTTTCTCCATTGGGATTTTAATTTTTGATTTTTATGTTATGGTATTTTGGAAAATGGAATTTTATATTTTTGTTAATTGGGATTTTGGTAATTTAAACCAGTTGGAATTTTTTTTTTCGATAACTGACCCATTCATTCCATGGTATAAAATGGATTTTTTGTGGAATTTTGTATATTGGAATTTTGAAAATTGGCATTTTGTATAGGAATTTTGTTGTTTTTAATTTTACTTTTAGAAATTGTTTTTATTGGAATTTTGAGTTTTTGCAATTTTGATTTTAGAATTTTGGATTTGGCAAATCGTACCGAAACCCCTATGGAAATATGAAAGGCGCGCCTACCTTTCATATTTGGTATAAAATGGATTTTTTTGGAATTTTGAAAATTGGCATTTTGTATAGGAATTTTATTTTTTTAGAATTTTATTTTTAGGAATTGTTTTTATTGGAACTTAAGTTTCTGGAATTATGTTTTTTGGAATTTTGATTTTGGACTTTCATTGTTATTAAAAATTCTAGAAAACAAAATTCAAGAAACCAAAATTACAAAACATAGGAAATCCAAAAAATAAAATTCCAAAAAATACAAAATTCGTTTACAAAACGCCAAATTTCAAAATTTCAATATAAAAAGTTCCAAAAAAATAAGGAATTTTCTAAATTGGAATTTTCAACTTGGATTTTTTACGCTACGCTAATTTTTAAAATGAAATTTTAATTTTTTTGTAAAATGTGATGTTGAAATTTAGGTCAATTGTAATTATTATTTTTGGATAAGTGACCCTCCCTTAATATTACACTGATGATATAATGAAATGGTGCAAGAAGGATTTTTTTAAATAAATAAATTTTGGAATTTTCACAAGGTGAATTTTGATACTGAAGTTACGGTAATTTGGAAACGGATTTGTTTTAGAAAGTGTGGTTTGGAATTTCGGTCAGTTGGAATTTTTTAATGGAATAGCGAAGGGTTCCCTCACGAAACTTCATTCAAAAAGTTAGAATCCCACAATCCAATTCTAATAACCAGGAATGACCAAGTTCCGTTGAAAAAGGCCAAATTTTAAAAATTCTTAAAACATTCTGTTTAGAATACAACTCACATTCCATAATCCACATTAGACAATGGTCTGTCAAGAAACGGCCGAGTTCTTAATAAAAATGTAGATTCAAAAAAATTTAATATATATTTAAAAAAAATTCACTTTTTGATGGGATTTTTTAAGATATCAGCAAAAGCAGTATTTTTCGCTGAATTTCCGGAATAGTCTTAAGCCCACGCATTAGTATATTTAACCTAAAACAATTATCAAATATAGTCCTGCGGCCGCTTGGTACAATGTAATATTCATTAGGTGTTCAATTCAGTAACCAAACAAAGTAATATTTTCTTGGAAGATATTTACATTAATTGTAAATGCCTCGTTACAGGTGAGAATGGGAATACTATAGAACATTCTTAATGATATTATTTGACATTCTATTTGTGGGGATAAATAAGTTCATTACTTTTTCACTACTTGCCTATTTTTTATCATATTTCTTTATTTTACTTGATTTTCTTTTACAATAATTCCATACCATATTTTTCCATAAAGAAGTCGTTCACTTTCAATTTTTATAACGAATTTATTGATGAAATAGTTGACGGCAACTCAGTATGTGATTTAATTGTTAGCCTCTAATCAAAATACGATACGGATAGAAAATTAAACATGAAGGCCTGTTCGTAATCGCCACACCTGTTATACTGGATTAGTTTGCATTACGTTAAAATTATATCTGCTTTCTCGTTGTCTATGGATAATAAAGTCATGTCGATCGAAATCCTTCATCTTTTCGATTATCTGATTGTATTTACTCAATGCAGTTTTGAATAAATTACTCAATAATTGCGTTCAACGGGATAAAATCTGCAAACTTGATTGTATTTAATGTTTTGTTCCGGGACTAATAGCACAACGTTGATTAGGTTGCTGCTATAAAGAACATTTGTAAAAATTCGGGTTGCTGTCATTGAGAGGAAGAAGTCTTGTCTAAAACCTGTCAGTTGAAGCAGTGAGTTGTACTTTGAATGTTTGCAGAAACTGTCTAGATAATTCAGTTGTTTTGAAGACGTTGGAAGATGTTCAGGTTACACTTAAAATGGTAAATTGACTTTTACGTTCGATCAACTCATTTCAGTCGCTTTATTGTGAAACTTTAATGTAATCTATTTGACAATTTGAAACTTTGACATGCAATAATCATAGTCCTTATAAATAGTAATGGAAAACTGCTAACTTAAATCCAAAATAATAATTTCTAGAGAAAGCCGGAAATCATTTAAGCCGAACTTTAACATTTTAGGTATGTTGATTTTCCTGGTACAGAGTCGAACCCCTAAAAGATACTATAATAAAAACGAAATACATATATCTCTCGAAAATAACAACAACGTTAAGCAGCAAATTAAGAATTATAAGTAAAATAAGGTAAGTCCAAGAAGGTAAATTCATTGCCTTCCGAAAAATACACTGGCTGGATTTCTGCTAGAGTCAGCCCAATTCCATTGAACAACAAAGACCACTGAATGAACGATTTTCTGACATAAAGTGGTCTAGAAACTAACGAGCTTGGAACTTCTGCTAATCTAGAATTGGTCCAACTCCATAAATATAAAAACCAAACAACAATGGTTAACCGGATACAGCTGATCAAATTGGCGATGAAGAAATTTGGTAAGGGAAATATATATTTTTAATTCAATATATTCCTTGTCATGGACTAGGCCTATAATCTGTTGAATTAACCTTAATCCTGCTAATTATCTAATCTTCAGTTAAATACGTAGTAGAACGAATAAAATACACACTGACGTGTGTGTTGCTTGCCACTGTTATTAAAAATAAAAATAATTTCAGATGTGTCATATTTTTAACACACAACTGTTGGGGAAGTGCTAAGTTTATTGAGTTTTAGAACACCTGTCAGAAAATCGTTCATTAAACTGTCTTTGTTATTCAACAAGTTTGGGCCAATACTGGATTAACACTAATTCAACCACTATAAATGCAATCCAAAATGCAATCAGAAGTAATATTTTCATTGTTTTATGAACACATTTTATTAGAAAATCGATCATTTAATGGTCATGGTTGTTCAACGGAATTGGGGCGAGCCCGAAATAGCACAAAATCAGCAACTGTATTTTTCGGGTTACAGTGAACATACCTGATAGGAATATGCAATCAGAAGTAACAAGTTCATTGGTTTCTAGATCACTTTATGTCAGAAAATTGACCATTCAATAGTCTTTGTAGTTTAGTGGAACTGGCCAATTCTGGATAAAATTATCCTATATAATACCTCATGAATCATGCTTTTTTTCCTCTCTAGCATTTTACCGAGTACTCCTGGGAGTTCTGGCACCGGATATTAAAGCTGACAAAACCTATACAGCACAACAACAAAATAGTATAGATAACTATAGGGTAATAATAATTGGCTAATTAAATGTTATATTAAAAATTTTGGGCTCCATCCCTTTCAACTAAAACAACGCTAGCTTTAGAAAAAGTTAGCAAAACCCACATAAAAAATGATTTAAAAAAATAATCCAAAAGTTAAAGGTTAATTTTATTCTAATTAAATTCACTATTTAATTTTTTTTTATTCTGCTCGTTCTAGAAAAAGCATAAGGCTTTATCAGAACCCAAACAGAAAATCGTACCAAATAGAACGCAAAACTTGATCCATTGACAAACAAAGAGTTTTGGCTCATTATGGCCTAATCAAATGACCCACTAAAAAGATTAGGCTACGCTCGTTATGGTCCAAACTTCAGGTCATTTAATCTAAAACTAGCACAAATCGAAAACCAGACAAAAACCGAAATTAGACCGAAAACCTTGCTCTATTAACAAATAAATAATTGTAGGCTCATTATGGTCTAATCAATTAACCCATACAAGTATTTTGGGCTTCGTTCGTTTTTGACCCAACTTCAGGCAATTCAATCTAAAACTAGCAGAACCCAAGTCGAAAATCGGACCAAATCCGAAATTAGAACTTAGAACTAGATCAATTGACATACAAATAATTTTAGCCTCATTGTAGCCCAATCAAATGACCCAGAAAAAAATGTTGGGCTCTACTTGTTCTTGACCAAACTTCAGGCCATAATGAGCCTAAAATTTTTTGTATGTTGATTGATCTAGATTTGCGTTCTAATTACGCAGTTTGGGTTCTGCCCGATTTGAAGTGATAAAGCTTTATGCTTTTCTAGAACGAGCAGAATAAAAAAAAATTAAATAGAGCATTTAACAAGCCTAAATTAACCTTTAATTTTCCAATCGCTTTTAAATCATTTTTTGATATGAGTTCAACTTTTTCTAAAGCTAGCTGAACCCATTGTTTTAGTTAGAAGGAATGGAGCTCTACAATTTTAATAGAGCATTATTAATTAGCCGTTAGTGCCTGAGGCAATGAAGCAAAAAAGTTCGAAATTTTTGAGAGCAAGACGGATCGGAATGCGGTTTTTTGCATTCGCTTCCTAAAATTATTTGTAAAAATTGCTCCTATTTTTTTTGTTGTTGAACAAACCGGAAATTACATTGCTGCAGCCAAAAATGCATTCAAAAAATGCATTTTTGAGACGGGTTTTGGAAGATTAGAGATCTTTGTAAATAAGAATCAGAACTAGCCCCACTCGGGTTCCCGGGGGTTTTCGAGGTCACTGATCACGATTATGATGTTCAAATTGACCCACAGCCGACCTGGAGCACAAGAACGCCGATGAACGTCATCTCCGTGGGACTCTCCCAAAAATCACAAGGGGAAAGAGAGAAACTCAACACCTGGGGGTTTTTAGGGTCGCTGAATCCAAATTTGGCATCGGCAAGAACCTCCTGGACACCTGGTGCGCCCGAACTGGACGAGGAAGTCATCCCCGAGAATTTTCCTAACAATATCGGCAAAAACAACCCGAAAATCATAGTGGGGGCGTTTTTTGGGGCGCTGAATCCGAATTCCCATCGAAAACGACCCCCGAACACCTGGTGCACCGGAACCTGGCCCTGAACGGCATTTCCGTGGGACTCTCCCAAAATTCACGGGGGGGGGGGGGTTTAGGAGAGTAACTCGGCGCCCGGGTGATTTTTGGGTTGCTGAATCCAAAAATGGCATCGGAAAAAACCCCCGGGACACCTGGTACGCCCGAACCTGGACGCGAGAATTTTCCAGTTATTATCGAGAATTTTGAAAATCATTGTGAGGGCGTTTTTTGGGGCGCTTATTTCAAATTTCACCTCGAAAACGATCCTCCGAACTCCTAGTGAACCGAAACCTGGGCCTAAACGTCACCTTCGAGGGTTTTCCTCACACGATCGCAAAGTACTAACCGAAAATCATCTCATAATTTCACGCATTCATTGATGTGTAACTCTCGCCTGTGGCCCTATTCTGGTAATTCCCGGGGATTGGAAATTTTAAATTTTATAGCAAATTTATTCCCTTTTCCCCAAAAGTGTATTCTGGCGTTTGGGAATAAAATTATTCTCCATTATAGCAGTTTCGACGTTTATTATTCCATACGTATTTTAGGAAAGAATTAACTGGGAATAGAATTCAACGGAAATTTATTGTATTTTGTACTTATAACAATATTACGTCTGTAAATTTATACTGAAAACTGGTATTATTTATATTAATATTTAAATTCACCAGAACCCAAATCCAAGAAAGAAAGAGTAGACAACAGTTCTGATAGAGTAGACAACAATTCTGATGATGTTCAACCTGTTGCGAATCAGGATAACTTTAACTTTTCGGAAAAGTGTGTAATATGCGCCAACAAAATTTATCGTAGAACTCCCAGCTCAAAG
This sequence comes from Nephrotoma appendiculata, assembly GCA_947310385.1. Taxonomy (NCBI): domain Eukaryota; kingdom Metazoa; phylum Arthropoda; class Insecta; order Diptera; family Tipulidae; genus Nephrotoma; species Nephrotoma appendiculata. The sequence continues at coordinate 41,375,391 of OX371224.1, forward strand.
TGTATTACCAAATCTGGAAGACAAAACATCGTCGAGTATTTATAAAAAAATTCAACTTTGGAACTATCTGTGCGCGATCAAATTGCTCTTGAACCTGGATGATGCTGAAGTCACAAAATACCAGAGAACTTGTTCTACTAATTGGGGTAAGCATTGGCAAGTAAGTGCAACATTGGCTGCACGGAAACCAGCTGACCATGGACCCAACAGAATGGGGGTGAGGAAAAGAAGACGACACACTGGTCCCTGTGGAAATGACACAACCTGTGCCCAAGAATATTATGGAACTAATATTTTGTGGATGCGCATGAGATAGTAATCTGAAGACCTGTAGTAGCAGGAAGCACGGCTTCCCTTGCAATCAGTTAAAAACGTTATTGCGGCAGAGAGAGAGAGGCCTTAGACGAGGAAGATGTTCTATTTATGAATACATCAGTCGATGACGAAGAAAATAAGCAGACTGGCGATGTGTCACTTGATTAAGAATTTGATATATAGTTACGTATCTAACCTACATAAATATTGACCTTCTATTCATTCGATATCTTCCCTCTTCACATAATTTAAATAGAATCAACAGTTCCACCCAAATATTGCAGTATTGATGTCCATCTCTAAAACATCATGTTTGATTGACATTAATGGGAATGACATCGATGTCAAATTAAAGGTGCCAATGCACCAGGTGTTCAGGGGGTCGTTTTAGGCGTGAAATTTGGATTCAACGGCCCAAAAAACGCCCCAACAATGATTTTCGGGTTGTTTTTGTCGATATTGTCAGGAAAATTCTCGGGAATGACGTCCGCATCCAGGTTTCAGCGCATCTGAGAGTCGATTTTGTACCAAAATTTTTTTAATTGATGTGTCAAATACGGTTTCGAGTTTTTCAAGTATTTGAAAATGAAAAATCAAATCACATAGCAAACAATCGGTTCCACTGCTCAAAAGCAAGCCAATAGAAGAGGTGAGGTATACGTCATCATCATAAATATTCAACCGGTTCAACCGGAACCGTTTATTTTGCTATGCTACATTTGGATTCAGCGACCCAATAAACCCCCGGGCGCCGAGTTTCTCTCTTTCCTCGTGTGATTTTCGGGAGAATCCTCCGGAGATGATGTTCATCGGCGTTCCTGAGCTCCAGGTCGGCTGTGAGTCAATTTGAATATCATAATCGTGATCATCGAGTGGGGCTAGTTCTGACTCTTATTTACAAAGTCTAATAAGTCTCTAATCTTCCAAAAGCCGTCTCAAAAAACGCATTTTTGGCTGCAGCAATGCAATTTCCGGTTTGTTCGAAAAAAAAAAAAATAGGGGCGATTTTTACAAATAATTTTAGGAAGCAAATGCAAAAAACCGCATTCCGATCCGTCTTGCTCTCAAAAATTTCGAACTTTTGGCCGATTTAGTGCTTCATTATCTCGACTACTATGGGTTGTGCTAGCTTTAAGGACGAAAATAGAGACAATTTACAACCCAAAAAGTAAAGACATGACTGACGGACGAAGCACTGCTCACTTGAACAACTATTGTGCTTTCCATGATGTCTGGGTGGAAATTAGCGAACAGTGATGTCTTTATACTAATGGCACAATAACTTGTTTCTGAAAGTCAAGCCGCATTTGGTGTTGCTTTCTTTCGTTCTTTCCTTCCTTCCGAAGTTTTTTTAAATTTTTTTTTAAATTTCATTGGTTAAAAATGACGTTTTTTTTCTTCTGAATTTTTTTCACCAACCTAGGTTGATTTAAAAAAATATTCAGAAGGAAGGAAGGAATGAAAGAACGCAACTCTGAATTCGTCTTCAATAACGAGAGTCTGGTTGTCAAAATTTTACAATTCAAATTTAACTTTAGTTTAAAAATAATTTAAAAACAATAAACACCAAACCTCTTCTAAAATTATTAAAATGGTTTATTTTATTAAAAAAACTTTTCAGTTTTTTATACCAGACCATTTAACTAAAGACCCTGTATTAAAATGTGTTAAATTTCTCTTTACATTAATAGTAGTCTGTTTGTGAGTTTGCCTTTAACCATATAAAATATAATTAAAAAAAAATTAAGACTTACCGCTAGCCACCGGCGAAACTATTAATATATTAGCAAGTGCAGCCCCCGTACCGTGCCCCATCAATGTAATTTTTGTTGGATCACCATTAAACGCTGGTAAATTCTCCCGCAGCCAATGCAATCCTGCTATCAAATCCATTAGACCAAAATTACCTTGGGCATTTTCTTTTGGACCAGTTTTTAAAAAACCTGTAAAAATATTCTCCTTATTAAAATTTCAACAATTAATAATAAAAAAGTGTACAACGAGACCTTACCTAAAATACCTAACCTAAAATTTATAGTAACAACAATAACATTTCCATAAGCAGCTAGCACCGAACCATCGTATGGATTTCCCGAATTCCATTCAAACGATTCACCATGTATATACACAATTGTTGCTACCCTATATTTTGATTTATCATTGCTATCATCACCCCGTTTTGTGTTTTCATCGTTACTATTACTATTACTACTACTACTGCCGGATAAATCAAGGTTGGCCCGATTACTGCTGCTATCTACATTACCTGTAATGAAAGCAAAAAAAAAAAAAAAAAGATTTTCCAGATTAGAAAACAAAAACAAATTTAAATCACAAAAAGTTTAAATATAAATTAGAATTAGAATAGGAAAAAACTTTCTAAATTTATTTAAATTTTGATGATTTGACGATTTCATCATGCTGATGATTCTCAAAAAGAGATAAATATTTGGTTTCCGGTGATTTTTGAAAAAGGACGAGTTTTTTTTGCATAATATTCATTGTGTAACACATTTATCGATATATCCGACATACATATACATGTCACTCATACATGTACATAGATAGACCTTGGACGGACTTGGTGACGATGATATTAATACGTAACCATAAAATATTTTTTCCTAAATTTGATATTATTTATGGAAATACTATTTTAGTATATGTTAACACATTTTTGTGTTTTTATTACTAGAAAGCTGTTACATAGATTATCTCCTTTGTTCGTTTCTATATACATAATATGTTGCTGGCATTCGCACACATAACAAAAACATATAACATTTCCAACTCATTTTAAATAAATAATTCTATTTATGTGGAAATGTATACCAAAGCATAAATAAATAAATCTTAAATGAATTTTCATCTCTCATAATATCATTGCGCGAGCTTTTTTCTAGAGCTTTCGAGATTAAAGAGAATTTTGTGTATTTGATCAAATTGTCTTGATATATAAAATATAAGACGAGTCACAAAATTGTTGTTGGCAAATTTTTGAATAAATTTAAAATGGGAATTGATGGAAAACATTCTGTTGTTGTTGTTGTTGCTGTATTAACTTAATTTACATTACACAATTTGAATATATCCGCATTATGCAAATATGTTTGTTCTGGCCCACATCAGGTTCAATTAAATCAAATAACATTTTCCATAAATTGCTCATTCATACCGTTTCTAACAACAATTGTAGATGGAAATAGCGCGAGATATCAACATTTTTTCTACATTTTTCTATATATGTTATACCAGAATACCAAAAAATTCATCACGTTTGTTTCGCATTTTCTAAAAAGCAGGCATTGCATGAAGCTTTTTTGTCTTAATTAAAAATGGTTAATAAATATATAAATATTCCAATTTCCAAAATTACAACACGTTTATGCCTTTACAGTAAAGTATTTTTTCTATGTACCAAACGTATGCTACCAATGTTCCGAACTCGCAAACAACTCGACAAATTACAAGTTTTTCGTAAACTGGACAAGCGACGTGAAAACTTTAAAAATATGCTTGAATTTTATAAAACATACCAAAAAACTAGTTTGAAACTAGTAAAATTAGATTAAATCAAAAATAAATGGGTTCTGTAACAGGGTTGATTAAAAATCAAAATTAAAAGTTTGTCTGATACTATCACTCAGCTTTTGATAAAAGCACAAAACTTTTCGATTTTATAAAAATCTTTTCATATAAATTGCATCTGATTGAGAAAACGAGTAAAGCGTTGAATCTGATTAAAAAACTTTTATAAACATAAATATTTTATTATTTATTCATAACAGCTTTAATTTTTTAGAGTTTCTTCTTTTTTTTTGAAAAGCTATTATCTGCCGTATGAATTTAAATAAGTTATCACATTTAATAAGGTGGATGTTCAATTTACAGGGTACCCATTTTAAAAAGTGTATACCGACCTTATATAAAAAAAACTTTAAAATCATCAACATAAAATAATATCCAATAACTACAATAATACCGAACAAAAGAATTTCTAAATTACCATTAGGGCCACAGCAGTCACAGCTGGTGTTATCAACCGTTGGGGACTTCACAACTAGAAGTAAAACAAAATTAAATTTTGAGACAGTTTGACGAATTTGATATGCTATAAAGTACAATTTTAGTATAGAAGTGATCTTTGGGATCAAAACTACAAAAACTGAGGCATCTAAAAACTTTGAAAAACTTTGAATAGATATTAATGTCAAAGGCCAGAAATTTCAATTTGATCTTTATTAAATAATTATACATCCTAAGATAAAAACTATCTATGAGATTTCGACCACAGATTTTATTAAATATTTAACTCAACCTGTTAATTAAATATCTAAATTGATCATGTTTTTTTTTTTTTTATAACAACTTTATTGATGAATAGAAAAAATAGAATGTGAATGATAACGGTCCACAAGCAAGCAATCCGACCATAGCAGTTTAGAGCCAAACAACAACCGACAAATATATAACAGCCAAAGGCAAGATACCTAAGCTGCAAATCAGAATTCAATACAAAACCCAAGAGATGTCGAGATTAATGTGAAATATTTTTTTTCTTTATTCTCGTCATTTCCGGATGAGAAAAAATATTTTTCCCACAAAAAAAAAACGAAAAAGCTCGTTTGGCAGCTGCCACTTCCGGTGAATCGATGTCGGCTAAAATCCCTGGAATCTCCCGTTTTATGAAAAAAGATTAATTATGAAGCTTCAAGCCGATCAGTAAATCAGTCTGAGCTGTAAAGGTCACTGACATTAATTATTATTTTAAAAAATGGAGGTCAAAAATTTTCATGTTACTATCCTGTGTGGGGTTTGCTAGTACCCCCATCAGGCGCCTCCCCGGGTGGCGGATAGGGGAACGCTTGCCAGATATGGTAGGTACCGGGGAAATTAAATACTCGGGGCGGACCAAAAACTAGCACACCAAAGCTAAGGTGGTACTACATACGCCGATGGCTGAGTGGCTAAGAGGGTGCTTAGTCGTTAGTATGTGAACTCCGAATTTGGCGTCATTCGGTTTAAGCCCATAGCCTTCCTATGAAAACGCAGAGCTCTGTCATAGGCAACCGTTAATTTCTCGTGCTACTCGTGGGAATAAAATAAAAATTTAAGATGAAAAATAATGATGAAAATAATAGCCTAATAATATTAGGAAACGAGACGGATGCGTCTATAGAAGCATCAAATCAACCGGGCCGCTCCATACCTTCTTCGGATGTTAGTACCATAGATTCTGGGGGGAACCAACCCTTGGCAAATAAAGGGAACAACTTTCCTAAGAGCATGAAAATGTTGAGATCACCACCTCCACATGTAACTAGACGTACACTACAATTAGAGACAATTGTGCCAACAGCGACTGCCTCCACAGTAACTGCAAAAGACGCAGTCTCCATTGAAAAAGGAACTTTATTACAAATGCCGAGTGCATCAACAAACATTATAAACAGCGAGGATCTGTTAACCAAGTTTCAGAAAATGGAGAAACTAATCGCGCAGCTGAGTAATGAAGTTGCTGAACTGAAGAGAGAAAACTCTACACTAAAAAATAAAAACAAGGTTAAAAATAGTAAAGCTGAGGTTTCAGCACGAGCTAACAACCTGCCTGTCAACCATATTCAGCCATCAACCAGTCAACATCATTCAAATAACTCCAACTGGCTGCTGCAGAAATTTCCAGTCTCTCAACAAAATAGATTTAATGCTCTGAGTGTAGAGGGTTATTTCACAGATGAGGACGAACTGGAAGCAGAAGTTTCCAGAGCTAATAACAGAAACCCTAAGAAACGTAGGCGTACAAAAACGAAAACTCCCCCAAAAAATAATACACAAAGTGTGAACAGTAACACTGAACAGAAAAACCCAAAAACACCATTGCCTCCACCCATTAATGTGAGCAATATCAATAATTTCGAACTTTTTCGACAAAATATAATAAAAAACACTAGTGAATCAACTAATTTTAAGGCGCTCTCAAATAGTGACATTCGAATTACCTTTGAAAATGAAAATGATTACAGAAATGTCAAAAAATTACTGGAAGAATTTAAAAATGAATATAGCAACCAACTAGAAAATATTCAATATCACACCTACCAGCTGAAGAGTGAAAAGGCCTATAGAGTGGTTATCAGAGGCTTACCTTCTTCTATTAGTCACGATGAAATTAAAGCAGACTTAGAAAAAATGGGACATGAAGTCGCAGGTATTACCAACATATACAAAATGGTCACAATTGATGGTGTAAAAGTCAGGAAACACTTTCCATTGTTTTACATCGACTTAAAACAAAAAGACAACAATAAAGAAGTATACAATATCAAGAAACTTGCGTACTGTATAGTTAAAATTGAGCCACCTAACAAGACAAGAGGAATTCCACAGTGTACGAATTGTCAACAACTTGGACATACCAAGAGCTTTTGCTATCGTCAAACCAAATGCGTTAAATGCGCGGAAAATCACCACACGACAACATGCAAGAAAACACCAGTGTAAAGTTTCTATTGGGATTTTATTCACTTCATTAATAAAAGACACGGGATTTATAACATACTTAGTTCTACTTTATTTTACACTTTAGTTTACATTTTTTATTCTTCACACCTGCTCTGCTTCAACTCTAATTCTAAAATCCATTATTTATTTATAATTTTGGTGAACGCTCGATTTATACAAAAAACCCGTCAGCGTTCTTCAGTACATTGTACCTCGTACAATTACCTTTTTTGTCATCACTTTTTGTTAATTGAAATATTAATATTTAATTGCAGTTTAAGCTAATTTAATTTATTGGTAAATGCAATTTAACTTATTGGGAAATGCTAATTTATGTAAAGTATTGTATATGCCATACAGGGTGGTATGCATGTATTACACCCCCGGCCTTTAAGGAAAAAAAAAATATATGTATATTCTATATATATATATATATATTTTTTTTTTTATTTTTTTTTTTTTTTTTTTTTTTTTTTTTTTTATAACATACTTATTATCTATTACAATCATTATAAAATTACTACTTAATTGATAATTATATAATACTAACTTTTGTGTCTTATTATAAATTTTTTTATAATATTCTAAAATTTTAAGTATTACAATCATAGGATTTTATTCTATCCTTATGTATCCATTTGTTTTTTTTATTTATTTCTATCATTATATTAACATTGTTTATTTCAATTATTTTATATGCACCATTATATGGGTTCTCATACTTTCTTCTATCTGTGTTTCGTATTAATACCCATTGCCCTACTTTAAATTCGTTATTGGTACAATTATTCTTTGACATTTCTTGTCTTTTCATTTTTGCTATTTTTAACATTTCGTGTGCTTTTTGATTCGCTATTCCTAATCTATATTTAAATTCTTTTACATAATCTTCATAATTATATAACTTATTTGTAACCGTTGTGATATCGTTTGGTAAATTTGCAATTTTTCCAAAAACTAATTCAAAAGGAGTATAATTGGTATCTGTATGCGGTGTTGTATTGTAACAGAATGCATAATATTTCAACCATTCATCCCAATTATTACTATTGGCAAAACATAATAAATACTCATTTAGCACACGATGGTTTCTTTCGATGGTTCCTAAAGTTTGATGATGATAAGCTGTAGATGTCCTATGCTCAGTTTGCAATGTCTTACATAAATTATTGAATATTTCATTTACGAATTTGGTTCCTAAATCTGTTTTTATGCTCTTAAAATTTCCAAATACTAAAATACAATGTTCAACTGAAGCTTTCGCGATAGTGATTGCAGATTTATCCCTCATTGGTACTGTTACCACATATTTTGTTAGTTCACATTGAATAGTCAATATATACCTAAAACTATTAGATGGTAAGAGAGGACCTACTGTATCGATTGCCACTACTTCAAAACTTTTATCAGGAGTATCTGTAATTACTAATAATTCTTTATTGTGTCTATTAATTTTAGTCCTAGCACACATGTCACACTTTCTTACGTATTTAGTTACAATTTTGTTCATGTTTTTAAATATATATTTTTGTTTTGATTTTTTAATTAATCTGCGGGTACCAACATGACCTCCTATGGGACTGTCATGATATAATTTAATTATTTTATTTATTTCATCTTCATTTTCCAAAATTTTCGGTGCTTCATACATTATTATTTTTAATTTATCTTTGCGTTTATCTAGATTTTCGCATACATTCTGATATAATTTTTTAAATTTTTCGCGCGTTATATATTTGAAAATATTATCATTTATATCCATGGATAATTCCTTTATTCGGTTTCTTTTCATCGCACCTATTAACATCTCAAATACCAAATCTAATTCTAGTAGAGTTTCGTTAAGTGTAATTATTATTTCATTATTCTCATTTCGCACCTTCATTAAACCGTTATTTATTACAAATTTTAATTTTTTTTTATGTTTCACATCATTGTATGATGTACTTTCCCAAATATGAAGTTGATCAGGCTTCAATTCTTTTACTTCATTTTTATCTATATGTATATTTTCATTATTATTTTGAGCTTTCTTTGTCATTGACCTAGTTATGACTTTAACATCAGCGTCTTTTGGTATTAATGCCTTGAGCATGTCAGAATCCCACTTTATACGTGATAACGCGTCCGCTACCACATTCAGTGTACCTTTCCGATATACAATTTTATACTCATATTCACATAAACTTTGACGCACCCTTGTCATTTTTGAGTTTGGTTTGTTGTCTGTAAATAAACTTACCAGTGGCCTGTGGTCAGTTATGACCTTAAACTTTCTACCGTACAGGTAAGGCCTAAAGTAATTGATCGCCCAATGAATTGCGAGAAGCTCTTTTTGTAAAATATCTTTGTTTATCTCACTCTTGTCAAGATTTTTACTTGCATAGGCAATTGGAAGATCTTTCCCAATCTCACCTTGCGACAACACTGCGCCGTATGCATAATTACTCGCATCGGTCGTTAATATAAATTCTTTATCCCAATTTGGATACTGTAACACTGGAGCATTTATCAATCGTTGCTTCAAATCTTTGAATGCAATTTCGCATTCTATTGACCAATTAAACGGAACTTTTTTCTTTTGAAGCGAATATAGAGGTTTTGCAATTTTTGCAAAATTAGGTACAAATTTACGATAGTAATTACATAAAGCTGTGAAACGATGCACTTCATCTGCATTTTTTGGAATGGGATAATTTTTGATTTTGTCAAATTTAGAAGGATCTGTTTTGATACCTTTATCTGTTATTAAATGTCCTAAATATACAACTTCATTTTTTAGAAAATTACATTTCCTAGGGTTTAGTTTAAGATTGTATTTTCTTAAACATTCAAAAGTTGATACTAAGTTTTTATTGTGATGGTTAATTGAACAACCATGTACTATAATATCGTCTACATATAGAAATGCTTGACTTTTTAGTCCGGAAAGGGCAATTGACAACATTCTTTGAAAAGAATTAGAAGAAATTTTTAATCCGAAAGGAAGTCTTTTGAATTGATAATGACCCTGGTCGCTCGAAAAAGCAGTAAGTGGTCTCGATTCTTCATCCAGTTCAATTTGATGAAAAGAATTGGATAAGTCGAGCGTAGAAAAATATTTCGCTCTCCCTAATTGGTCTAAGATATCCTCCAATCGAGTAAGTGGAAATTTATCATTTATTACAACATTGTTAAGCCTTCGGAAGTCAACCACTAGTCTCCATTGTTTTGAGTTGTCCTGGTCCTTTTTGGGTACCAATAAGATAGGTGAATTATAAGGACTAACAGACGGTTCTATGATTTTATTCTCTAATAACTTTGATATTTGCGAATTTATTTCAACCTTTTGATTATATGGTTGCCTATAATTTTTGGTGTAAACAGGAGTATGTTCCGTAGTTATAATACTTTGTCTATAAAAATTGTTTACTGACAAAATATCTCCTTCTAATAAAAATATATCGTTATATTGTTTACATATATTTAATATTCCATTGTTGGCCTCTGTATCCAATCCATCTATTTTTAAAGTTTTTTCTAAGTTTTTTATTCTGTTAACTTGGTTTTTTTGAGAAGAGATATTGCATGTATTTTTGTGCAACTCTGAAGTTTTTGGTTTAAAATTCTTTATCACTACATCTTTTTCAGTACTATTTAAAAATCTAGCGTGTGCTATACCCTTACTTGGTATTACGCTACTACCAATGAATATACCTGGTTGCAGTTCTTGTTTTTCTATAATGAGTTCAGATTCCCTAGCAATATTTATTGCACAAATAATCTCAGATCTAGCGGGAATAAAAATATCATTATGTTCAGTTTCATGAACTATAAGTGGTACTTCGATGTAATTTTCATTTAGTTTTGTCGATAATATATAGTTTTCATAATCTATCTTGAAACAATATTTATTTAAAAAGTTTCTACCCAATATTCCATCAGTTGGAATTGAAAAATCATTCGCCACGATGTGTAGCTCTTGATTAAAATTATTATTGTCTAATATAAAATTAGTGTTTGTTGTACCTAATGTATAGCTTTCATTCTCAGTAATACCTGTTATCCTACAACGTTGATTAGTATTAATTTCTATGTTCTTATCACATTTGTTTAATTTTATTAGTGATATATCTGATCCTGTATCAATCAGAAAATTCAGTTTTGTATTTAGATTTGGTGAAGTGTATACTTCAATATAATTGTTTAATTTAGAAGATATACGTATTATACAATTTGAAACTATATTCTGTTACATATTCAGGTTCTGGAAATCTTGCTCCAACCCTTGAACAGTTGTGTCTTTCCCCTGCGGGAAAGTAACCCCGTTTTTTGCCTCGTTACTGTTAATGTAATAAGTTTTACCGGTTCGATATGTACCAGGTGTATTTTGATAACGCTGGTTTTGGTAATTGTTATTATAATTTGGGAATTTTTGATTATTATAATAACCTTTAGAATATGCACCATTATTTTTTTGACTGTGTTGACTTTGATAGTTAAATTTTGGAGTGTATTTATTTGGTACGTAAAATCTATTTTGTTGGTTTCGATTCGAATATCTTGAATTGTTACTGTTATTTTTAGTTTCTATACATTTTTTATTGTAACTGTAATAATGTTTTTGTTTATTATTCCTGTTTGTGCCCAAAAAATGTCTTTGTTTGTTTATGAAATTGACATTTGATGAAGCTATATTGGAAGTTTTGCTGGCGGCTTCCATTTCTTTTGCAAGTTTAGTTGCTTCTGTAAGAGATGTAGGCCTAGCAGCTACTATAAAAGATTTCCGAGGTTCATCTAAACCTTCTTTAAAAATGTTCAAAGCTAATTGATCATTCATTTTTTCAATAGTATTGGCGTCGCCACCTACTGTTTCCTTATTTAATCTGTTTAATTTTAAAATTATCGACTCAATTTTTGAAATATAAACATCGATATTTGAACCATTTTGGGAAATACGAGATAACTGGCTATGCAACGTCTGCACCGTATCCTCATTCGGACATCCGTTGGTTAAAGAGTTTTTTAATTCTTGTAAACATTTTGGTATTCCGTTGTTGTTTATTTTTAATTTCACAATTGTATTTATTTTAACCGTCCAAATAAATTTTAGTAATTTTTCTCTTTCCGTGTCGTCTTTTAACGAGTCGGAAACTAATTCCACTATATTTAAGAAATTTTCTAACTCGCTATTTTTGCCTTTGAATTCTGGGACAATTTTCATTGACTGATATAAGTCAAAGCTAGCCATGATTTGCTCTGTTTCGTCTTCCGAATTGTCCTCCGAGTTAGTAGTTTCTTCTAATATTTTTAATTGTTGTTTCCCCACAAAATCTTCTACTAAATTGTAGTATTTCTTATATGTTTCAATTAATAATTTTACAGATTCGTCTCCTATGTCCAAATCTTTTACTATATTTATGTATACTTTATTCGATTCTTTTAATATCGTTACAGTATTTAATAAAAATTTATTTGAAAATTTTCTATTGGGATTTTTGGAGAAACTCTCTTTCCTCAATTTCAATTGACTAATTAACTCTTTTAACTTTTTCATCTGTTATATATTTTTTTTTTTTTTTTAAAATTCGATTTATTTGTAATTTGAGAGTGAGTCAATTGCGATGATTGCCATCTCATTATTTTTCAGTAAATTATTTGTAATATTTCATTTTGCTACCGCTATTTTATATATTTTATACTTATTTAACTAAACAATATTATCTAAGACCATAATTTATAACGACCATATCGAATAACGAAGTAGAAAAAATAATTTTTGTAATTGTTGTAATATCACATTACAAAATATATATACTTATATAATTCTTTTTTCAAGAGCACTTATGACATCGTTTTATATAAAAAAATATTAAAATGATTTTTATTTTTTACTATCAAACATATGATTGCAAAGAAAAATGACCTTGTTCTTTGTATATACACATATAGATAATGTTATATTTAATATATTTATTTTTGCTTATTTTGTAATTTCCCTTTCGTATATTTTTAATATCTAAAACCATTTCTAATTAAATGTTGGTAATCTAAATTTGTTTAATAATATAAATTGTTATTGTTTTTCTTAACCCAAAAATTACGTATTTTAAATATATTTTTATATATTTTATTTATTTAAGCTAAGTTACTTCCTATTATTTTATACGCTTTCAGCCGTATTTCTAGCTATCTTTTTTATATTATTGATGTGTTTATTATATACATATTTTACTAACTCACCAATTATATAAATGATGACGGCGATGACTATCATTTCCGTCGTCTGTGTGATTGATCCTTTTTCTTCATCCTTGCTGCTGTTATTGTTGTCTAAAATAATGTTCTCCTTGACCACTGTTTCCGGCTCTTTTGCAGCACCATTCCCCATTATGATTGTCGTTTTTCAAATTTTCAAATAATTAATTGAAAAAATTTTACGTTTGTTGAACTGCTCACGTTTTACGTTTTTAGTTTGTCGAACTTTTCACTTTATTTTCTGAATTATTCATTTAAAAAAATTTTACGTTTGTTGAACTTTTCACTTTTATTTTTGAATTATTCATTTTAACTCTCTCAAGCACTTGTTTAAAGGATCCCGTGTCCTGTCACGGTCGCCATGTAAAGTTTCTATTGGGATTTTATTCACTTCATTAATAAAAGACACGGGATTTATAACATACTTAGTTCTACTTTATTTTACACTTTAGTTTACATTTTTTATTCTTCACACCTGCTCTGCTTCAACTCTAATTCTAAAATCCATTATTTATTTATAATTTTGGTGAACGCTCGATTTATACAAAAAACCCGTCAGCGTTCATCAGTACATTGTACCTCGTACAATTACCTTTTTTGTCATCACTTTTTGTTAATTGAAATATTAATATTTAATTGCAGTTTAAGCTAATTTAATTTATTGGTAAATGCAATTTAACTTATTGGGAAATGCTAATTTATGTAAAGTATTGTATATGCCATACAGGGTGGTATGCATGTATTACACCAGATATCGCGCCTTCTTGTGCTATTTGTCAAGAACAAGGGCATACTGCAAATTATAAAGGATGCAGAGTATATCAGAACAAAATTAAAAGTCAACAGAATAATAGAACAAGCACAGTGCAGCAATTACAAACCAAAGTTGCTAAACCACAAACAGCAATCACACCATCCACAGTTGGATTATCCTATGCGCAAATCACCAAAGAGTCTAATAACATTAAAATTATTAAAATGCTTAGCCAAATTCAACAGTCAGTTGGTCATTTAGCAGAGAGGGTGGCAAAACTGGAAATCTGTATCTATCCACCAAGCGAAAAAGTCAACATACTCACAAATGATTAACTCGTTCCTGCGCATTGTAGCTTGGAACGCTAATGGGCTCAACCAACGAGCCCAAGAACTGGAAATATTTCTCCATACAAACAACATTGATATTGCGCTGATTTCAGAGACGCACTTCTCCAAGCTTTATCAGAATAAGGGGTTTTAGTTCCTACTGGACAACCCATCCTAGTGAAAGAGCTAGAGGTGGTTCAGCTGTACTAATTAAAAATAATATCAAACATAATCAACAAGAGGATATTCGTGAAAACTATTTGCAAACAACTGTTATCTCAATCCAATATAATGGCGCAGATCTGAATATTGCAGCAGCGTACTGTCCTCCACGGCATACACCAACGAAGTTACAATTTAATAACGTCTTCAATAAGCTCGATCCAAGATTTATTATTGGTGGGGACTACAATATAAAACATACAGCTTGGGGTTCCAGGCTTATTTCTCCTGGGAAAGGAAACACCTTGTTCAATGCCATTCATGAAAGCAAATGCGAATATCTGTCCCCAGGGGGGCCAACGTATTGGCCAACGGATACAGGAAAAATACCAGATCTACTGGATTTCTTCATCATAAAAGGTATTCCTCTAAGTTACACTAGAGTCGAAGGAATTAACGACCTAACATCTGACCACATTCCTGTACTGTTGTCAGTAAGCGCTATAGTAATAAAGAAACAGAAAAAGCAAAACCTTACTAATAGATTCACGGATTGGGACATCTTCAGAGAAAAATTGGAAGAGCTAGTTGAATTAAAAGTTAGAATTAAAAGCAACGAAGAATTGGAACAACAAACAAACAATTTCATTGAATACACTCGAATGGCTGCCAGATTAGCTACTCCTGAAGGACAAAGCAGAGATTGAAGTCAAATACCCGGCTGAAATCAGGTAACAAATCAAGGCAAGAAGAAGGGCGAGGAGAATATGGCATCTCACCAGAAATCCCGCTGATAAGACAACTTTTAATCGAATAAGTAACAAAGTCAATAGGCTAATCAAAAATTTCAAACAGAATTGCCTCGATAACTACTTAAGCGGGCTAGGTCCAGAAATGGATAAGGACTACTCGTTATGGAAAGCAACCAGAAGATTTAAACGACCTGTAGTTCGAGTACCACCTTTAAGGAATGCTCAAGGCAGTTGGGTTCGACAAGACAAAGAAAAAGCGGAACTCTTTGCTCAACATCTAGCAGCAGTATTCCAACCCCATGACATTCAATCCAACATTGATGTAACACCTGTTTATCCACCAAATCAGGACTTTAAAAGCGTTACGCCAATGGAAATTGCTGAAGAAATCGACAAAAATCTTAATCATAAAAAAGCACCAGGAATTGATGAAATATCACCGGGTCTATTCAAGGAACTTCCACGTAAAGCAATCATCTTGATCACATACTAATTTAATGCCTGTATGAGATTGAAGTATGTACCCAAATGCTTCAAAATGGTCCAAATAATTATGCTAAAGAAACCAGGTAAACCAGATGAAGAAGTATCATCATACAGACCAATCTCACTGCTTCCGGCCTTATCAAAGCTGTTCGAGAAACTGCTACTAAAACGTCTAAAGCCAATGGTAAACGTTCCTGATTTTCAATTTGGATTCAGGAATAACCACTCCACAATAGATCAAGTCCATCGAATAACTGCGGTAATAGAGCAAGCGTTAGAAGAAAAGAAATTTTGTCCCGCCGTATTTTTAGATGTATCCCAGGCCTTTGATACGGTTTGGCATGAGGGATTGACATTCAAGATGAGCAAAATGCTACCACAAAACTATTGCAAGCTGCTTGAATCATACCTCTCTGATCGCCAATTCAGAGTCATTCATGAAGAAACAAGTTCGGACTTTTATCCAGCGATTGCGGGAATTCCGCAGGGAAGCGTATTGGGTCCCCTCCTCTATCTCCTTTATACTGCGGACATACCTACGACGAATAAAACATTCATCGGCACGTTCGCTGACGACACTGTAATTATGTCAGTAGACGAATCTCAACCAAGAGCAGTGGAAAATCTTCAACGAGCAATGGACAACGTTACTAAATGGACAAATGAGCTCAAATCAACCAATGTGACATTTACGCTTCGACATAAAAATAACACTCTTCATATATACCTCAATGGGGTGCAAGTGCCGCAGGCTGAATCGGCAAAATACCTTGGTCTGCATTTAGATTCAAGGCTCAACTAAAAACATCACGTGAGACAAAAAGCTGAACAGATACGATTGAAACAACGTCAAATGTACTGGTTAATTGGACATCATTCCAAAATGAACCTGTATTGCAAAAGACTGGTATACCAGACTATCTTCAAACCAATATGGATGTATGGTGCGCAGCTATGGGGTTGTACACATAAATCCAATAGAGACATTATACAACGAAGCCAAAATAAATTTCTTCGAATGGTCACCAACGCCTACCGATTTGTGACTAACAAGGAAATCCACAATGATTTAGAAATACAATTGATAGACGACGTTATCCGGGAATGTGCCATAAAACATGAAAAGAGACTTCTTACCCACACCAATCTTGAGGCCGTACAACTACTGGGCAGTACAGACGAAGTAAGGCGGCTCAAACGAATCAAACCACATGAGCTAACCGTATGAAAATTATAAACCAAGGGAACTGGACACTGGTGCAGCAGACCCACACAAGTTTATGCTTTAAGATTGTAGTAGCCATATCAATAAAGTTGTTATAAAAAAAAAAAAAAAAAATGTTTACTATAGAAAAATATTTTATTTTTGACATTTCCGTTTAAATATTGGAAAATTGATCTGAAATTATATTGTTAGAAATCTCAATTAGAATCTTTTACTTCATGGTTGATTTTCTCATAACTGATAAACTTTTCAAAATATATTCATAAAACGAAAAAGCTTCGATGGAAGGTGACGGTTCCAGTGGACCGATTTTTTTCCAAATGTCATGGAATACCCAAATTTATGGAAAAGGTTTAAATAAAAAGTTTCGTTCTGATCAATTAATCCGTCTGGGTGGGCTTTACAAGAGCCGAATTTAGTTGAAAAACAGTTTTTGTCTAAAGAAGTAATTTTTGAAAACTGACCTGGAACGATAATATTGCAAATTTAATTTATAATCGTTTAGTTTATAACCGTTTTTCTCATAAATGATATACTTTTTATAATATTTATAGAAAACGAAAAAGCTCCTATGGAAGTGGCCACTTTCGATGGACTGATTTTGGCCAAAAACACTTAGACCTCCCAAATTGTGGAAAAAGCTGAAATTTAAAGTTTCATCTCGATCAATCAACCAGCTGTACAGGGGCTAAATATTCATGTATGTGAATCTGGCACGAAACATGTAATCATCATATGCATTGTAACGTATCCGTTACGTATGTTCCTCTGCGGTGGATGCGTTGGAAATTCTAGATCTCTACACCCTACATTAAGTAACCTGATTCAATGTCCAGTATACCCTGTATTAGGTAACGTGATTCAAATATTTTTATTACTTGATTATTTGATCATAAAATTATATTGTACATATTTTTTTTTTGGTGGAGTCGAGGCAGTGGATCTAAAACCGAGGACAGTTGTTATTAGAGTTTGGTGAAGACTGCTAGTGCAGTCATAAATAATTATTATTATTTTTTTGAAAAAAGGAGGTGATCATAAAATCCAATACAGTTTACTGCTCAGAGCATAATTATCAAGTCAATGAACCCAGAGTGTTAAATCGCGATAAAAAAAATATAACAGGGATCACTCCGTTAATCGATTATTCTGGATCACACTAAGACATTCGGGACATTGTATTTTTGAAGTGGCGATTCTCGTAATCACAAATCCGAGTCGTTGTAGGCCTCCTTATCGCACGTTCGTACTATTACGGTACTAAGTGGTTGGGCGGATACCTAACAATAAATAATAAAAAAAAACGGTGCGAAGTATACAGTGTAAAACGTCAAACAAGAATATAATATTGAAACTCGGTGCTTCCACGAGGGCCGAGTCGACGTATGGGGGAAAAAATAACACCACGTGAATCAACCGGGGACTCACAACTGCACCATTACAGCTAACTTTATAAGTTCAAGTTATTTTTGTTATTTTATTCTTTTTGTGTTCTTTATATATATCATATAATTTTTATGGGTGATAGCTGGCAAGTACATTCCGCTAACTCGGGACCCAGTTAGCGGAATGTACAAAGTTAAAAAAAGTTCCCTAGTATTCGTTATTTTAACTCTTTAGTATAACGGTAATAATGTCTCAATAATCAGGGTATTTCGGGGAATTGGAACCGTTGGTCACTGAAAATTTGCTTTTTTTTCGTGGTATGATGCTAATATTTTATTTAAAACAATAAAAAGGGGGTCACGTTCCACAACTTCTTCCAAATATTATTGCAGAATCTTATTTAAATTTACCATACACAATTTTAGCGTAGTCGGTTAAGAAGTTAACGAATTCCATTCCAGCTGGCCATATTGCAGAACTTTTCCAAAAATCAATTTAGAATCCTATTTCCATGAGGGTATAATGAACATACCCAATCCCATCATAACCGGTTAAAAATTGATCTTGTTCCATCCCTCGTAGCCATATTCGAGAACTTCTTCCCAAAATCAGTTAAGAATCTCATTTTCACCCAACATTAGAAGTTTCATGAAACTAACCCAGTAGGGTTGACCCAAATGTTAGTATGACACATCTAAAAAACATGCGTGTTAATCCAACACTTTTATAGAATGGGCTGTGAGAGCGACCAAGCGTAAATAGCTAGATTTCATTATTTAATGCTTTTTGGAGCTTTAAATTCAACTGTGCAGGTTGAGACTCATAAAAGTTTTAGTATGACTCATAAACGTTTTAAGAAACTAACCTTGTAATATAGATCTTGTAATTTCGAAGAAAGCAATAACTTTTATTTTGCAAAGAAACTTCAGTTGCTATGTTGTTGTTCTAGTTTTTTTTTTGAGATTATACAACCCCTGGCTATAAGGATATCTGGGCTTAATATATTTTCTGGACTGATAGTTTTCTGTCATTATAGTTTTCTTGACAGTAATATCATGGAATGAAAAACTGCTATGATATGTTAGCTGCCATTAAATCTGGGCTAACTTTATATTCATGATAAAATAGAGTTAAAATATTAATTCGTTCATCCTAATATGTACTCGTACTTTGTCATTTTTAATATTTCACCAAAAAAAACTATTGTTTAACTTTGGGATCTAAAACATGTACACTTGTGTGTATAATATATCATAACTTTTCATCTCCTGTAATATAAAACATAATATTATCGTATGTTACAACTATAGTAATGCTATATATAAAATTTGCAATAATCCGGAAAATGAAAAATGTGACGAAAAGCTCACATGATATTTTTGTAATTCACCAGCTCGTATTTGAATAAATATAAATTTTCAGCAAATCTTGCGTTGCCACAATGAAATCTATAAAGTAATAATAATATTTTGTATGTTTAAATTCTCAAAATCATAAAAAGTTACGACAAAATCCCTCAGCTGGTGGCGTATAGCTCAGATAAAGCTCATCTCGTATAAATTTTATTTTTAGCGCGATCGTAAAATTTTAATTTTCTCGAAATAATATATCCATTCAATATCTTTCAGGAGGTGCATTATGCTTGGAAATATTATGTACCGTATATTCATTCAAGTTTAATTAAGTAAAAAGCTGAAAATATTGAGCTTTTCAGATATAAACAGTCAACCGCAAAACATGTGCACGATTATAGACTAAACATAAAAATTTTAATTTCACAATTTATAGAGCATTCACCAAGTATATCAATTAAGACGAAATTTTTTTCGAAAAGCTTATATTTGTTATTATGAATTTATATCTCCCATATGTGCTTTGCTCATTCGTGTGTATAGTGAAATTTTAATATTTTTTGTTATATATAAAATTATTAAAATATTTTTGTTTGAAATTCGAAAATATTTATTTTTTTCCAAATTATATTTTCTCCCAAAACATAATACATATATAATATACATACATACATACATGTATACATAAATTGTAAAGCTTATACATTATTATGTAAATTTTATTTGCTATAACATTTTATTTTATTTTTTTTTTTGTTTCCCTTGGTTTATCATCTCTCTGGTAATATTTTCCGACAATTTTGTGTTATCGCATACATTCAACAAAAAAAAAAAGTTATATAAGACTATATTTTCATTCCATATGATTTTATATTATGTGTGTGTGTATGTGGAAGTTGATAAATATGTCGCGGAAAACTACCAACATATGTCGATTCTATCCGGGAACTACAGAGTTCGTTCTATATTCGTGTACACACACATGACTATAATCTCTCCCATAATTGAAAATGGTTATGTAATTATTCATTTTTCAGCTGGTTGTAATAATGTAGATTTACACTCATTCTACATGAATGTTAATGCTAACGTATACGTTGCACGTTATGCAGACTATAACACTGGATTAAGGATATATCAGGATAAATATAATATAACAGAACTATGCAAATATTTTATTACAATAAATTTAAAACAAAATTTAGTTTTCAGTACAAAAAATACCAATTATTTTATTTTTTTTTTTTTTTTTGCTGGGTGGAAAATTAAAATTTGGAATATTTCGGTTTGTTGTTTTATACAAAAAAAAATTTTGTGTTTACCATATTGGTTTTAGTAAAACCTTAGGCCAACGAAGCAAGTATTTGAATTAACAGAATCTCTGAAAAATATTATGACCTCGATAAATATTTTAATTTTAATATTTTGAATGGGTTTCAAATTTGCCTACAACTTAATTTTTCAAATGATTTTCATTATTAAACTCTTTATATATTTAATATTTATTAAAGCTTACTGTATTAATTAATTTTTCGAAGCCAAATTTAAGCTTAGCCAACAGCATTATTGTACATTTGTGGTATTTAAAAAAATCATGTATGGCTCAAATTTATATAACAGAATTTTTTAAATTCGTCTCTTGACATATTGAAATTGAACACGGCAGAAAGATTATTAAATAAATACACCAATTGAATTAGAAATCGGGCCCGACACACCAAAGTTCGACCCATGGAAGTGCAAATCGATCATGAAGCCTCAGCATCTGAGTAATCACATAGGAGCAGGTATTGAAACTGTAGTTCAAAAGAAGTAGTTTAGTACAATCAATTTGGTCTATTACGGTCTATTTAATATGGCGGTAGCACATACTTAGTCGCGTTTAGATCTTGACGGAGTCATCTTAAGGCAAACAAAACAAATCGCTTCTGAATTGATTTTATAAGACTATGAGGAATTGTTATACAGTGAGTGAAATTAAAATACCCTCACAGCACTTAAAAAAAATGATAAATTAGTTAAAAAAAATGTATTGAATTTATTTCAATTACTTTAAATATTACAAAAGAAAAAAATATATAGTTTTTCATAGATGGCAAACGGTATTAATTTCATTTATTTAAAAAATATAAAAATGTGCCGAATTGAATTAGCCTCAATTCAAAAGTCATTAGAATTATTAGAAAGTAAACTGGACTGTTGACTTCTTTTATTGTTTAATACTTTGTGTGTTTACCTTGGTTCTTAATTACCTCGAATGATTTATCGGGCATGCTTGAAACTAATTTCCGGAGAACTTCTACTCGGATTTCAATCCATACTGCCCGTACAATATTTTTTAATTTAATTACTGCTTGAAACTGTTTCCCATTCTTATATATAGTACTTCTAGGGAAAGGATCTCCATAAATTTTCAATAGGATTAACATGCTACATTATCTTGCTGGAAGATACAATTTGAGCCCATAGACGTTTTGCCTATGCTCAATTAGACTTATTTACACCATTTCCGTGTAATCTGGAGATTTCATTTTAGTAGAAATCCAGGCAAGTGGCAGTTTCCCATTGTACCAAAATGTACCCTTAACCATGACCAATCCTCCACGTTTCTTTTCGAAGGTCATGCCAGTAAAATTGATAGCCATCAGAACCATCTAAGTTAACTTTTTTTTTGTTGCTGAACAGTACCATTTCCCATTCATCTTTCCAAGACTTTTGGTTTTTAGCAAAAACTAAACGAGCTTCTTTGTGACGTGGAGTTAATGACGGTTTTGTCACCCTTTTTCGCCAATCAGATACCGAAATAACATGCACAATCTGTTAGACCTGATGTGTTGTAACTGGGTGCTGCATTTTCGCCAGAATTTGTGATGTTTTAATTTAAAAAATTATTGATAATCTTTGGTGACCTGTTCAATTTAGCTGCAGTTTGGCGGGGTGTTAGCCTTCACTCTTTGTATGCCTTAATGGTTAATATTTTTTCACTTTTTAATCGTTTACCTTTCCCCATTTAAAACGTTTTATCAAATTAGTCTTACTACGATCACAATTAGTTCTTATTTGTATAAATCACTTTTAAAAATGAGAATTCGGTGCTTTCCCCGAAAATATAGATATAAATATTGACTACAGGAATTATTTTATATTTTAACAATTGAACAAAAGTTCATTTCACAACTTTGTTTTGTTTTAACCCTTCATAGCTCATATTTTTTTTTTAGGAAAAAAAATTTTTTAGATTTAATTTAGCTCAAGCTGATTACAGAAAATGTATTTGTTTTTCCCATTTTCCTGAAAAATTGGGTTTTTCAGTTATTGCAGATATGCAATATCGAGCTGTTAGATCACACATTGTTAAAAAAAAAACAAATTTATTTTCTACTTTTTTTTATTAACAAAAAATATACTAAGTTTACAAAACAATTCAGTTCTGAAATAAATAAAATAAACTAATAAAAAATTTAGAGTCACAATTCATTTGACGTATGTTTCAGTATCTTTTAATCATCATATTATCACACTATATGCTTTTGATCAGTTTCAATGAAACGTAACAAAACAATTGCGGTCTTTATTTAGACAAAGGGCAGTCCCACATTTACTGCATTTTATAAAAGTATAGCCAGCACATTTCAGCAGTTTGCAAATCAAACGTTTCTGCAACCATTCCGACCAATGACTGGTGCCATCCGTGCGAACTTCTATTACGAGTATTGGCGCTGAGTTTGGCTTTTTTCTTTTTTCCGCAATCCTATTATTGAGATCGGAAGCAGGTCGACCACTGGTTCTTTTGGGTGCCCCAGCCTTACACATGACCTCATACCAATCACCACCCTGAACTCAGATAATGTCAAAAGTTTGCCGTTTAAATGTTCAGTAGGTGATGAGTTGCGTTTGTGAAAATTCACGCGTTCTCAACCGTTAAATTGATTAAATGGTAGAAATTCCGGTGGTACCATTTTTTTGAACCAAGTCGAATTTTATAGCGGCCTATATTACACCACCCATATAACTATTGTACACTTTCACAATGTTTTAACAATAAGTGTTTATTATCCCTTGCTTCTTAGCGTATCTTTCAACTGTGTGCACGGGATTTTATCCTACAAAATTGGAAATTAGATTTACGTTTTTCGTATCCTTATCACTTTGGACGGCATTCGAAACGAGTGACGAAAGCAACTGCTGTGCTGGAAGTCGAACTTGTATATATACAGCTAGTTTAGTACTTTTTCCCTTTGAGACCGCCAGGATCATGTTATAAACCATTGGAAAGGTCTTTTAAAGGAGACCCAAATAATGTATAAAAGCATGCATTTCTACCAACATTGAGTGGAGGTATGACTTTCGGAAAATTGCCCCAAAAAATCAGTTTTTCGGGTATAACTGACCCAATAAGTGCTATTTTTAACTAGCAAATTTTGATTGTAGACGTGAATACCAATTCAACGACACCTCAAACGTCCAAAACGGATGATTTTGACCAAAGCTATGACATTTGGAAATTTTTCTATGACGTCACCATATAATCTTGCTTTGATATATCTGTTTTTTTGTTTGTTTTTTTGTTTGTCCGTACTTCTTTCATTTGATCTCATATTTTCAGGGTTTGTAGTACTTGAAAAACTAAGCAACTTTTGTTCTACACATTTTTGATGTGACCGCCATGTTGGCTGCGGTCGGTCTTGTGAACGGCCGTTTTTGGCCATTTTGGTCACGCCCACAGCGCTGAACCTATTTCACATACCTCGGACATATGCATATCGTTGGAAAGGTATTTACGCCAGCTATCAAATAGCATATACAAAAATTTCAAAAAATTAGGGTGGAGGGTCATTTTAGCACAAAAACTGATAAATGCCAAATCGGCCGGCCACATTGGGCCAAATTGCTAAAAAGTTAGCCCGAGACTTTTGGTTTATATTTACAGAATTATTAGCCACAAACCTCACCAACAATATGACATCAACCGTTTGTCCCAAAAAACTCGTATATTTTAGATATTAACCTCCATAACTTAAAAGTCACCCTAATTTTTTGCAAAATTTCATTTTTTGGCTCAAAAGCCCTCTAATATCGGTCCATTGCAGTTCATAAAGATAGTGAATAACCCTATTACAATAAAACAAATATAAATACATGATATTATTAGCATTGCTAAGAGAATTTTTACCAGTGACCCTTTTTTCAAAACAAATAAAAATGCAAAAACTGACAAATTGGTGTGATCGAAAAAATCACCAAAAACATTGAACATTTGACAGCCTCCTTGCATAAAATTGATATTTTTTAATCTTTATGATGATTTCTTTAAAAAAAAAGATCTTATCTCGTCTCCCATCGCATGAAGATGGAATATGGATAGCGAGAGGATAGCTACCATTAATTTTTGTTTCCAACAAACACACTAACATATGTATATTTTATTGTATTGTTTAAGGGATCAAAAATGAATGGTAGCCGCATGCGGTTAGTGACAAAACAGCAAGAAACATGCCCAAAAAATTGAAAAATAAAAAAAAATAAAAAACCTGTTAACGAGGTAAATGTTCGAGTGACGAAAGCCGAATTCAATTCACAAAATTTCTGATATCAAATTTGTACCGAAAAAAACAATTGCATTCGATTTATGAACGAGTTTCCGGAATGTTAGTGCATTCGGCGCGTTTGTTTAAATTTTTCTTTCTACCTGTCAAAAACAACAACAAGTCAACGATTTCTCGGAATGTTCAACAACAACGCGCTGAATGCACTAACATTCCGAAAAATCGTTGATAAATCGAATGTAATTGTTTTTTCGGCACAAATAGGGTATCAGAAATTTTGTGAATTGAATTCGGCATTCGTCACTCGATCATTTACCTAGTTAAGATGTTTTTTATTTGATATCATACCACCACAATATCTGAAGAATCGATGGTAGTCACGAACTCTACTGATGTGCCTCTAGTTGCTTTGTTCATTTCTTTGTCGTTTGGAAGCTTGTAATTAGGCAGTCAATTTTTGCGAACTGTTCCTAAACAAAGGAATCTCTAATGGATAATTCCCTAACGAGTGAGATTGTTGAAAAATAATTATCGAAAATTATTGTTTTGTTGTTTAGGAGTATAATATAATAAACGTATGACAATGTTTGCACACGCTCCTAAGTTGGGTTCCGATTGTAGACGATTTTTATCATCGTTCTCTACAATTCAAAATTATAACAAAATCCTGACGTTCCTGATAAAATAAATAATTTAAATCCCCATTTGTGGGGCTTTGACGGAATATATTTTTTTTCATGAAATGTCTCGTCTTTGTAGCACATAATTGCTCATCAACCGATAACTGCTGTTCTGGAGAAATTTTTCTAAACATCGATTGGAGGATATCGACAACTGGTCTAATTTAAAAATTCTTGTCAAAATCGGAATGGCTTTTTGGAAGTGCGTTCTCATTGTTGTTGAAGTGCAGGTACTGTTTAATTTTTTTGAAATTATTCAGAGACATGGCGTTTTCAATAGTTCCGTTTCCAATTTAAGTGACCAATATTGACCACTATTTGATATTTGCACAACCGACGTTATGATGCATCTCCCAATAAATTTCTTTAACGATTCCTCATTTAAAATTGCTGGCAGGCTGGAATGTTGTACCATCACTATTTTCGACTTTCGACTTTTTTATGTCTCATTTTTTACGAGTAAAATGGCAGCCTATTTCACTTCCAAAACTACGCATTTTCTAATGTGTTCTCAGCTTGTTTGAGTAAAACATCACTCTGTTTCTTTTCTATGATATCTAAGACTACTAGATTAATCGACTCTATTTATTACCAAATAATTTTTTCGTGATACGTTCATCGAAATGTAGAAAAGAGAGAAAGCTCACAATTATATCAAGAAGTTGAAATCGTGATATAAAACACATAGGGCGCTTTCAGGCCCGCCAACTGTTGGCATCATGATTAGTGAAATCATCGCCAAGTTGACTTAAAAATTTCATAGAGTTCAAAATTTCTAATTTTCCATACCGTTGGCCGTGATTTTACTCAACATGTTGCCAACTGTTGAGTGACTTGAAAGCGCCCATAATTGTTTACGCGAAACAGAATGAAAATTGAGACACAAAAAAATCGAAAGTCGAATTTTTTGGGTAGCATATAAATTTGACTCAATTACAATTCGTTTCATCAAATGATTCCTGAAGAAATAGTTGAAATAACTATACGGACTTGTTAAATGTTTAATCTCGTCGGCAAGCTCATCAGTACCTTGAAAACTCATTTGTTCTTCTGAAACATGAAACTGCTTTTTTTTCCAAATTAGTTTCATATTTTGTGATTACTCAATTGATAAGTGCTCGTTTGTTTATTTTCCAATAACGGCGCTGGTAGTTATTCAACTAAATCAACTGGCATATGTACTATATCAAACAATCCATCATTCCTAATTTATCAAGCTGCATCAGTTCAGTGGAAGCGATGAATCATTTTTGAAATAGTTACATTTCCGTGAGAGGCGTTTTATATGTTCGAGCATTGGTTCAAAACGACAATTGGATGAGCGAAAAGATATCGTGACATGATATATTTGAACTGACTGCAATGAGTTGCAACAACAAAAACAAGATATATATATTCAAATTTCAAAATATTTGGTTGAAAAAACGCGAGAATATTAAGTAACACGATATTTAAGGAAACCGGGCTCTTCGATGAAGCCCAAATACACTAAATAAGGGTCCGGTACTCTACCCAATCCTCTCCCTAACATTATGTTTATTATTGCGGTTATCAGGGGCTGAGCACCTCATGACCCACGACGTTCCTCTCTATAACACTGTGTTGCTGTAACTAATGCCGCAAGGGGTGCATATCAGAAATTGGCAATTCTGTTGAACTGAGTTGGCCTTGAGTTTATTACCTTTAAATTATATAAAGTTCACATAAGTAACAAGTTCTAAATAGGAAATTACAGTCGTATATTCAATTGTACTACAAATAAGTTGTTTTATACAAGTTTTTAAATTACCAAATTTTTTACTGCACCTTTACACATCGCATCATGTACTTTAAAATCATCAATCAATAATAACTTATAACCACATGATTAGATTTGCCATTCATCAATAATTTCCCCTATTACTATATACATACATACATATGTACTTTTCCCCTCATTCGAGTGTAAAGCATGCTCTAATATACTTTTCTCATTTCGAATCCAATTCTTTGAGCGATAAATGTTTACCAAAAATAATTTCTTGAATAATAACAACAACAACAACCCATCAAATATTTTACAGATTTCAAAAGGATGTGTATATAATTTTCACCATTTCACCACACACCTTAATCTCTCCCCCACACTCCGTAGCCGTTCTTGCTTTTCTATAAATGTAATGTTCTAAGCATAAAAGTTAAGCGATAAAAGTGAGAAATTTCACCACATTGAGATCTAAAAGTCAAACACTCGTACATATTACACCAATACAAAGTATAGAAAGCGAGATGGAGCAAGCGAAAAACGCTTTTATTATAATTATTTAGAATTTTCCCGAATATAAAAACCACCTTAAAATTAAAATAAATAAAATTTAATGATGAATAAGACGTTTTTAGAAGTTTTAAAAAAAAAAAAATTTGTTGATTACACCCTGTAATTTTCTTATTACATTTCTATTTAATTTTCATCTTAAATATTATCTTATTGTTGCTTCGCTCTGTTGCTGCTTGGGATAATATACCCCCGCAACGTCTTATCATTAACGTTACGTTTTTTGTTTTTATGAAATTTTAATGTTTTTGTGTATTTCGCGTGTCTAATAAACTCTCGTGCGCTCCTCATCTAAATTTGGCGCAACACAACAGCAACAACAAAATAAAAATCTGCCATAAAAATTATGTCAATTTATGTGTACACTGTGCCACCATTAATATACATAAAAAATAGATTATAATTGTCCGTAATTAAATGACATCGAATTATTTTATTTTATCTTTTTATGTGCGTCATGGAAGAAGATTAATGCTCGAGACAATTATTGCAAGAAACAATGACACGTTGAATGAGGTTTTTTGAAATTTTAATTTATGACCCCCTGCTGCGTTGTGTTCTTTCACCTCTTTGGCTAAGCTGAAATCAGGCACAGAGCTAGGTGATTGACATCTACCCCGATGATCTCCCGTTTTATATGCTACTACAGTGAGACTTATTATGAATTTAAAACAAACCAAAAAACAATCTAGTTTTCTAACAAATCGGGGTACTCCCCTGGGCTTCAAGAAGAAAAACTAGATGCTTGCAGGAATGTGCTGGTCCGTCAAAATCACCTACCATTGGTCCCTCAAAATCATCTGCTATAACGAAACGCACGAATTAGTTAAAATTTACGGAACCATGATAAAGCGGTTTATATGATAGGTCTTTTTTTAAATTGCGGGGTTGTGAAAAAGGTTATACGGTTTCTAAAATGATCATATTGCAGGTTTCCGAAAAAGCAGAACGTACAAGAACGCATAGTGCAGAAAAACTGGTCTATAATGAGGAAAAGACTCTAGTCATCACAAACCCAAAGATTCATGAATTCATATTGTCACACTGACAAACTGTGCTGGTCGCTGTACAGCTGTGAAACGCCGAAGAAATTCTAGATTCGAAGAGTTTTGTGCGTCCGCCCAAAGGAACATAGTGATTACAGGGAGTACTTGAAATGCTATTCATGACCAATCTAGAATACAGATTTGCTAACTAAATAATCGCTGGTTGTAATGGCATGGTCGAATGGCGTAATTAGCTATGGGTTTAGTACAGTGACGCTAAATATAAATGAAAACACCCAACGGGACTTGGTCTCAAATGATTTCCCATGCAGCTATCATTCAAAATGCTACTTACTTAGGGAGTAGCAAAGAAGGCTACAGAAACACTTTTAACCGGCTCCTAGATTTTGAGAGTATTGATGCTAATTAATAAATTCTCATGTGCCTGTGCATTCTGTTCGTTAATTTTACAATGGCAACTAGATCAAAATAAAAAGTTCCGGTTGAACCGTTTGAATACTTATGTTACTGACGTCTACCTTACCTCTTCTATTCGATTGCTTCTGAGCAGTGGAACCGATTGTTTGCTATGTGATTTTGATTTTTCATTTTCAAATATTTGAACATGAAACCGCATTTGACACATCAATTAAAAAATATTAGAAAAACAAAAAGAACGCGCATGCGCTCAAGCAAACTATTATTAATAAAATAACCACGTCTACTATGTTTTCCTGGTTCGCTCACCTCGCGCTGTTATTTTTAGTACAAAATCGACCCTCAGGGAACCTTACAAGGGTCTGGCATATAGCTGTGGTATGGGACCGACTTGTTAACTTGTGCCAAGGAAGTTTCTGGTACTGTTTTCTTAAAAATTAAAGCACAAACTTCAATTAATATAGACAAAATACTCGATTTTTCTACTTTAGTGGCACTATTCTGGCTGTCCCTAAGAAAAGGGAATAAGGAAAAATATTTTCATAACTTTTTTGTCTAAATTATATTTATCTGGCCTACTGTTGGAATTAGTTTAGTATAACTATTTGCGAAACTTACTTGATTGGGAAACTTTTGATCTACAAAATTTTCATAGGGAAAAGTACACTCAGCGAAATTGAATTAACCTCACATTGGTTTTTAGCAATACATAGACAAATTTGAAATATTATTATTTCTTTTTTTTTACAAAAACACAACGAATATTTTGAAAATTAAAAAACAAAGGGCAATGTGTAAAATAAAGGATTGTTATAGAAAATAAAACAAAAAAAGATAATTAGTTGAACGAACAAAAACGAAATTAAATTAGTCTCATAGAAAAAAACGATAAATTAGTATTTAAATAATTCGGGAAATCACCCAATTGCATTTTACATACGTGTTTGATTTTGCGAAGAATATATTTCATCAGTAATTACGTTAAATTAAGGGAGTCATACAGAAAGTACGCTGGCAGTGGGGCTAAACCAAAAATAAAAGACCGAACTAAGCGTCACATTTTTTATAATGCTGTCGATAAGCACATGACAGCGCCGCAAATTCGCACAGAAATGCAGCTACCACTCGAGTACAACAAATTTTACTCAGCAATCCGTTAGCTGATTGGAGAAAAAAAGTTGCAAAACCGTCTTTAACTGCGGGTCACAAAAAAGCCCGATTATTATTTGCCAGTTCTCATATGAATTGGGACGAAAAGTAGAAAACGGTGCTTTTCAGCGATGAGGAGAAATTTAATTTGGACGGCCCAGATGGTTCCCAATATTACTGGCACGATCTTAGGAAAGATACAGAAATCCGTTTAAGCAGGAACTTTGGTGGAGGCTCGCTAATGGTTTGGGGTGGATTTTGCTCCAACGGAAAACTTCCGCTTGCCTGAATTTCTACAAGAATGAAATCGAAAGATTACACCGATATGTTGGAGATTAGCTTAATTGAGCACGCGGAAGATCTCATGGGAGCCAATTATGTTTTTCAACAGGATAATGCAGCTATGCACAAATCGAAAGAAACAAAAAGTGGTTTTGTGAACGGAATATTGAGGTGATAGACTGGCCAGCTTGCAGATCGGACTTGATCCCCATTGAGAATTTATGGGGTATTCGTTCTCGCAAAGTTTATCGGAATGGGAAGCAATTTGGTTCAGTGGCTGCATTAAAAAATCGCGTTAGAGAAGCTTGGATTGAAATTCGAATAGACGTTCTACGAAAATTAGTTTTAAGCATGCCCGATAGATTATTCGAGGTGATAAAGAACCAATGTGAGCATACAAAATATTAAAACATAAAATAAATTTATTTTTCAAAACAATTTTGGTATAATTCTAATGGTCTTGGAATTGAGGTTAATTTAATTTCGCATATTTTTATGACATTTGAATTAATAAAATTAATTTTGTTACCAGTTTTTTTTCAAAAAATTGTAATTTCTATTTTGTATTGTTGGGAGTAAATAAAATAAATGATGATTAATTTTTTTAACCTAATGCATAAGTTTTATTTTAAAAAAATACTACGAGGCTAATTCAATTTCGCTTGTAGTTCCCAATATGTCTTTGCTTCAAAAATATTTACACCCAACTAATGTCAACAGTACGCCAGATAAATATCATTTAGACAAAATTGCTATGAAAATATTTTTCCCAATTCATTTGCATTTGCTTGCAAAGAAAACGGTTGAGAACAACACCGACGTAACAATGGCTAGCATTGATATGAATCATGAAAATGGAGACGATATTCCACCTGGAATTATAGCAAGCTTTCCATAAGTACAGATACAAACGAAAGTAAGAGGAGAGTTGTTTTATATATTTTACAGTTAATGCCAACATTTATACCAACCATAAGCAATACGTCAAAAATATTAAACGTGTGTCTGTCGTGAAAATATATCTTTTCTGAACACTGTTAACTCCAACATTGTGGATCGCCGGGCAATAGTTCTACGTTAAGAAACAGGATTAAGATCGGGTGACATACTTTAGAACATTTCTAGAGAGTTCATTAACGATACTTGTTTTGAAACCTTCTATTTTAATACAGTCTGATGACCTAGGGAACAAGCTGTTAGGTGCTTAAAATAAATTTATTGTAGATGTGTGTGGCTTAGTTGAATTTTATATAAATCTAGGCGACGAAGGCTTGTCGTAAATGAAAGAAGCTTTCCGGGCAATCAAGAAGCAAATGTGGTTTGGAGACGCTTCAGAAACAATGACTAAAGATTATGATAAAATACGGAATTTTTCGGGGTTTTTGAACTACATAAAGCCTATAATTGCCAGTCCTACCATCCCGAGTTAAGTATGATTTTTCCAATAAAAGCGGATAAATGACCCACAGTTCAGATCGAATGTTGTTTTTAAGTTGTTGAATGGTTTGAGAATGATAAAGTGTCTATTCCATGGGAAAATTTTACTGACTGCAAAAATAAAAGCGAGAAAAAAATATAGATTTACTGGTTGTGTACGAAACAAAAATTTTTGTCAGTAAAATTTTACTGAGAAAATAATTATCATTGTGGTAGTGTGCTGCCATAACGTGATATAAAAAAATGTAAACTTTAGCACTTTTTATGGCAGCATTGTCAACACATCTACAAAAAATGTATGTAAAGATAAGAAATTTTTTTCACACTCACACAAAATAAATCGTTCGCCATTTTTATAGTCAAATGTCAGTTTGTTTTTTTATTTCGATACCTAAAATTCGAGTTTTGTTTACATTAGTGAATATTAGTGTTTTTAACGTTTTTTTAGGCGTTCAAATATACAAACAAAAATCTAAATACTTGTTATAAAATACAAATAGTTTTATATTAAACTACATAATAATAAATTAGGTAGGAAAATTACGGTAAATTTGATTGAGCATTATTTTATTTGGTGGATGTAGCATCAAAATATTTTATTGTGTGTCGACGAAATTATTAGATACGTGAGAACCATAAATTTTGCTATAAAAATGAAATAAAAGATATTTGTTTTCTTTGTCACTCTTATGGAATTTTAAGTATTTTTTTGTTTTCGTTTTTGCAGTAAAAAAATACAGTCAGTAAATTTTTCCATGGAATAGGCACTTAAGCATACACAAATAACACCACAAATACATAATCAAGTGGTGTGAAATGTGGGCTTCTTGGTGACCAACGAACTTCACAATTTCTTGAAATTATATGCGATCAGCAAATTTTTTGACGATAAGTCGATTGTGACATGCAGCTCCTTAAACAATTAACATGGTGCGATAACATCCCCTATTCACTGTAAGGGCATTTGCCTCTTCGTTTTCAAATGAAAAACGGCCTACAACATGACGATTCTCTGCTCCCAAAATTCGAAATTTTTTCTTGATTCGACCATTAAGATGAAAATGAACTACAGATGATTTTTGATGAAAAACCTTCATTTTGTTTTATTCAAGCATCCAATTAACAAAACGGCGACGATTTAAATGGTCTGGTGGCTTACATTTTTGATCAGGAGTTAGTTGAATTTTGTTTCGACGCACAATATGAAGATCAACCAACATGCAAAATGCGTCGTCATGTGGTTCGTGAAATGTTTAGTTCTTAAGAACGATGCCTGGTAGATGTGTTTGGTTAATTACGAATACTTGCACTAACAGCTGACACTACATCAGAAGTACGAACTAGATGAACATGTTGATACGGTGGATTCCATGACATTTTCTCGAAAAACATTTTCTCGAAAAACATTTGCTCGAACAACAATTACTCGACCGTCATTTTCTGGTAAAATTAATAACCGAAAAATTCTTCAAAAAATCGCGCGATTTTTTGAAGAATTTTTCGGTTATTAATTTTACCAGAAAATGACGGTCGAGTAATTGGTGTTCGAGCAAATTTACTTTTTTTAGATTTTTTATTAAATATTTTATTTTTTTTTGGTTACTTATAATACAGTATTGTATGCAATTGCAGTTAAATAATCGGTGATTTCCATAATTGAATATTTTTCTACCAGTTTCATTTTTAGGCCGCACATCAAATCTGCCGATATAATTATCCTCAAAATAATCCAATATTTCATTAGCTTCTTCTGGGATAAGATTGTTTTCAGTTAAAGATTGGAAAGCGTTAATAACATCGGCTGGCGGCACAAATGCAACCGATAAAATCATACGAATTTTATGAGCGAACGCTGCATCCGTAAATGCTTTTCGAGTAAATGCTTTTCGATCAAATGGAGTTTTATACATTTGCGAGAAAATGTTCTTCGAGTAAATGTTTTTAGAGCAAATAATTTTCGAGTAAATGTTTTTCTAGAATATTTTTTTCGAGTAAGTGTCGGGATACCGATACGGTGTACGAACTTCCACTGAACCAGTTTTTTCAAAACGATCAATAATTTTGCCAATTGCACGCTCAGTAGAACGTTCATGTCGACCAAAACTCTCGCATAATTTACGAAAAATGATGGTAAATGGCATATTTTTGACTTTTTATATGTTAAAGAATTTTTTAGAATACAACATTAAGTACTAAAATTCGTCGATTGAATAAAGAACCAACAGATAGACTAACTCTCTAAGAAGTATATATACACTTTCTAAGATTGATTCCAATTTATAGTATGCACTTGACCGTCACACATAGAGCGATGAGCTTAAGTTTTATTTTACAACAACCAGTGTTATGTACAAAAGTTTTGTGCTCAACTGTACAGTACTAATAGCGTGAAATCGTTCATTACTGTACCAAGTTAAGTACTAAAATATAAAAATAGATAAGTCAAAAAACACAATAAAAAGAGACGTAGCTAGAAGAGTTGGTCATTCCTATTTTTGGCAAGCAAGTAGCCACAATTTATATTATATAAATAATAATAATAATAAAAAATAAATAAAAAATTATAATAAAATATATACATGATACAACGTTTTGTAATAATAAATAAAATATTATTTTATAAAAAGGAATCAAAAAAACATTTCATTCGATCCAAATACAACATTGGTGGCAGCGAAATTAAATTTTTTTTGCGATCGTTTGTGTGTTTTCTGTAATACACTGAATATCTGAAAACCGTATGTTAAATAAATCGTACGAGTGTATAACAAAAACAAAACGGTGCATATAAAAATCATTAAAAGTATAACGTACTACACATTTAGTATAAGAATATGTAAATACTGTGTATGTACGCATCGGCTACAGTTTTTTTGTTCATCAAAACGTTTCATCAACGTTTCATCGTTTGTCGATCATCAACATAGTGCAACGTAGAGCAGTAAATTTTTGATCGTGAACATCGAGTACAGCTTCAGTTGCATCAATCTACAACAAAACTACGGCGAGCAACATCATATCAATCAACGAGAGAATAATCTACAACATGAACACTAACAACCTTCGTTAACAATTTAAAATGGGAGGTAATAAAGTCAACTGTATTGTTCAGTTACAACGTACAACGACGGTTGGTTAAATCATTTTTTTATGAGCAAACACATTATTAGAACATAAATTTATGTTTTTGTTGGACATTTATAATGAGGAATTGCAATTTAAATTAATTGAATAAGGATGGGAAAACGTAAAATAAAGAAAAAA
This sequence comes from Nephrotoma appendiculata, assembly GCA_947310385.1. Classification (NCBI taxonomy): domain Eukaryota; kingdom Metazoa; phylum Arthropoda; class Insecta; order Diptera; family Tipulidae; genus Nephrotoma; species Nephrotoma appendiculata. Next base: position 41,410,986 of record OX371224.1, read on the forward strand.
CCACAAAAAAACAATACAAGCAATTCAAGTGCAGACGAAGATACAGCGTCTGAGAATAGCGTGAAATCGACTAAATCGGTGAGTAAAACAAATTCAAACATTAAAAATAGTAACGGTTCGAACAATAAAAATTCTAAAATGGCGCTTAATTTAAACATGGCCTTTAAAATCATCCCCGAATTCGATGGTTCTGCAAATAAATTACAAAAATATCTATTTGCTTGTGACATTATTTACAATAAGTTAAACGATGATTTCGATGAGGAGGCATTAGTTGAACTTATTATGCTCAAATTGCAAGACAGAGCACATAATATTTTTAAATATAAAGAATTTAGAAAATATGACGAAATTAAATGTGAACTTAAACTGCAATTTTCGGAAAGTAGACCAATTAATTATTTACAAGTCGAATTGGTTCGAGCAAGTCAACAGCCAAATGAAGACGTTAAAACTATTGCAAATAGAGTAGAACAGTTGTTAAGTGACTTAAACGATGCATGTATAGCTCGGGAAGGTAATAAATCCTCTGAAATAGTGCGTAGTCTTAATTCTACAACAGCGTTAAAATCTTTCGAAGATGGGCTAAAGAGTTCATTACAAGTAATAGTAAAGGCATGTAGATTTACAGCCCTGAAAGATGCGGTATCTAAAGCTATAGAAGAGGAAGCAACACTAAATTATAAAGTAACTCCTTCTCAAGCAAGTTGCAATAATAATTCAAATAATTCTCGCTTGAAATGCTCAATATGTAAAAAACCCGGACATTCTTCTAATACGTGTTATCGGAAAAATAATAATTTTCGAAACAATCAAGGTTTTGATAGAACTTTTGAAAATTCGAACCGATCACAAATATCTAACAATGGTGTCCAATCAAACCAAACAAATAATTTTAACAATACAATAGTTTGTGATTATTGTAAAAAAATTGGGCATCACATAAAAAATTGTCGTCAAAGAAAATATGTCGAAGCCAATCGTGCTCAACATAATACCAAGCCATTGATAAAAAATATTCAAGAGTCGGGAAACGGAAACTCACTCGTTCAGGATCTATCGAACACACCGGTTCGGGTGAAGGAATTACAATAAATATGTGTTCCTCTACATATGCAATAAATCTTAATTATGATAATAAGTTCGTATTTCTAAATGTCGATATTTTAACAAATAAAAGTTCTAGCTTTTTAATTGACACGGGTGCCGATATTAGCATTATAAAAAAGGAATTCATAAAAGATGATGTGCTTTGTTTCCCACATTTAAAATGCACAATTACTGGAATTACACCCATTAAAATTCAAACACTTGCATTATGCGAGGGAAACATTCATTTAAACAATTCGGATTCAATTTCGCAAAAATTTCATATCGTAAATAATGATTTCCCTATAAAATCTATGGGTATATTAGTTAAAATTTTTTTGGAAAATTATGGTTGTAAAATTGATTACAAAAATAAAGTTTTGGAAATACCTCTAACTTCTAACGTTTCACAAAAATTTCCGCTTTGCTCTCCATTTTTGGTAAATGATATTATACCACCTCGAGTCGAAAAATTTATTAATATTATATCCCATTTTCTCCCTAATAATTCCGATTACCTTTGTCCATCCATGGAAGTTGTGCCAGGAGTGTACACAGGAAATTCATTAATTAAAACGAAAAATTCTCAATTTCAACTGTCAATTTTAAATACAAATGAATTTCCAGTCGAAATTAAAGAAATAAACTTAATGCCAAAATCGTTACAAGAGTTCGAAATTTTTTATTTAAATAAATGGGAAAATCCCGTAGAAAATAGACTCAAAATACTGTTGAAACTAGCCATATGAATGAAGAAGAAAAACATTCAATATTGAAAATTTGTCGTTCATTTAACGATGTTTTTTTCTTAGAAGGTGATGAACTTACACAAACCAATACAATTTCAAACGAAATTTCTCTCATTCCCAATACTAGGGTTGTAAATGTTAAACCATATAGATTACCCTTCTCAGCGAAGGAAGAAATAGACAAACAAGTTGCAACAATGTTAAAAAATAATATTATTGAGAATTCTTATAGTCCATGGAACTCACCCTTGCTTGTTGTTCCGAAAAAATCGGAAGATGGCCTCAAGCGTTGGAGAGTTGTTGTAGATTATAGAAGATTAAACGATATTACTGTTTCAGATACATTTCCATTACCAAACATTATCGATATCTTGGATCAGCTTGGAAGATCAAACTACTTCTTAACTCTTGATTTGGCAGATGGGTACCATCAAGTTCCAATGAGTAACCAAGATAAGCAAAAAACTGCATTTAGCACGAATTTAGGGCATTACCAATTCAATCGTATGCCATTTGGACTTAAAGGGGCTCCGGCCACTTTTCAGCGCATGATGAATTCTGTACTCTCTGGTTCGAATGGTGTAAAATGTTTTGTATATCTGGACGATATCGTAGTGTATGGATATGATTTAGAAGACCACAACCAAAAATTATTTGAAATCCTCTCTTGCTTACGAAAACATAACCTTAAACTTCAACCGAAAAAATGTAAATTCTTGAGGAAAGAAATCAGCTATTTAGGACATACAATAACTGAAACAGGGATTCGACCCGATCAGTCAAAAATAGAAGCAATAAAAAATTATCCTAGACCGAAAACATCGAAGGATGTAAAATCATTTTTAGGGCTTTCCAGTTACTATAGGCGATTTATAAACAATTTCTCGAACATAGCTGAACCCCTAACAGCACTTCTAAAAAAAAATATCATATTCGAATGGTCAGCTTTTTGTGAAGAGGCTTTTGTAAATTTGAAAGAAGCCTTGATGAATCCACCTATATTGTCATTTCCTGATTTCACAAAAACTTTTATCGTTACTACCGATGCCAGTAATGTAGCCATTGGGGCCATTTTATCGCAGAATTGTTCATCGACTGATGTCGACCTTCCTATTGCTTATGCAAGTAGGGTGTTACAAAAAGCCGAAAAGAACTACGCGACTATTGAAAAGGAACTTCTCGCTATCGTATGGGCATTAAAGCGATTTCGGCCGTATATTTATGGCCAACAGTTTATCATACGAACTGATCACAAACCATTGATTTGGCTTAAGTCAATGTCTAATCCGTGTTCACGACTAGTTCGTTGGAGGATAGATATAGATGGTTACGACTATAAAATTGAATACAAATCGGGTAGAACCAATAAAAATGCTGACTCGTTAAGTCGGATAGAATTACCCAATTCTTTGAAAGAACCGCGCAATATCAACATATTAACTAGATCAAAATCGAAATTAACGATTCCAACTGATACAACAGATATCAGTGGATCTATACAACAAAATAATGCAACTAGTTCGAATATTCTTCCTCATTTAAATACTAGCAACACTAATATAACTCAATATCAAAATATTATTAAACTGGATAATCAACGGGACATCGAACAATTATTACATGAATTTCGTTTTAATCCTCTTGGTGGTCATCAGGGTGTATTAAGAACATATAAAAGATTAAAATCGTATTATGAATTCCCGAAAATGTTGACTACTATTCGAAATTTTATAAGGAAATGTCCTCAGTGCCAACAGAACAAGATTGGTAAATCGAACAAGTGTCCAATGAAAATTACGACAACAGCTAAGTCCCCATTTGAAAAGTTGTTTCTAGATGTAGTAGGACCACTTCCTATTACAGAAAATGGAAACAAATTTATTCTTACATTTCAGGATGATCTATCGAAATTTTCACTGGGCGTTTGTCTTCCAAATCAAGAAACTACAACAATTGCTCGAGCATTCGTAGACCAATGTATTTGTTTGTTTGGGTCCCCACAGTCAATTGTTATGGACATGGGTTCTAATTTTATGTCTGAATTATTTACCAATGTCTGCAAGATATTAAATATCAAAAAGATTAACACAACCGCTTATCATCCACAATCGAACGGAGCGTTAGAACGCTCTCATCGAACGTTAGGGGAGTATTTACGTAATTTCACCTCGAGTGATATCGATAATTGGGACAAATGAATTTCGATGGCCTTATTTACATATAACTCAACACCTCATTCATCTACAGGATACATGCCTTTTGAGCTCGTGTTTGGTTATAAACCAATTATTCCTACATCAATTCAAGGAAATCCCGAACCAATCTATAATTACGATTCATATGCTTCTGAACTGAAACATAAATTTCAGAATTGCTGGAAGCTAGCTAGGGAAAAAATAAATCAAGCTAAAGAGAATTCTAAAACTTACTATGATAGAAATTCGAATATCACCAAATTCAATGTTGGAGATTTAGTATTATTGAAAAATGACGTTATGAATAAAGGTAAATTTGATAATTTGTGGACTGGACCGTATCCAATTATAAATTTAAATTCCGATGAAAACACCAAAATACGTATTAATCGAAAGAATAGGACGACTGTTCATAATAATCGTTTGAAATTATTTCAAACGTGATAATTCTAATGTTACTATTTTTTATGAGGAGTTGTTTGCTCATTAGTTTTGGTAATTTCATTTTATTAAAACAATATTTTCATTTTTATATATATAAATTTTCTTTATTTTAAGTTTAGCAACGGTTATTCATTTAATTATACTTAATCAGTTTTGAATCAATATACAAAATAGCATATTATGAGAAAAGACAGTTTTGTCAAATTTAACCAGCAAAAAAAAAAAAAAAAAAAAAAAAAAATCTATATTTCTTTGAAATTCAATTAGTATTGTATTAATTAAAAAATTAACAATCATTTTAGTTTATATTTCAATTTTATTTTTATGTTTGATAATTTAAGGTTATATTATAAAATATTTACTTAATTTTGTTAATTTAAATTTACATATGTAAATTCAATTTTCGTAATATGTATTACTTTTAAATCATGCATTAATACAATTGTTCGTTAAGTTTGTTATAAACTTTATGTATTTAAATTGGTTTATAGAACTTGTTAATGTTAATGAAAAGGGAGACTGACTTGAAGATAAACCCCTCTGGTTTATCTTCACCGTAGAGGAAAGGTGTTATGTACAAAAGTTTTGTCCTCAACTGTACAGTACTAATAGGGTGAAATCGTTCATTACTGTACCAAGTTAAGTACTAAAATATTGTATAAAAATAGATAAGTCAAAAAACACAATAAAAAGAGACGTAGCTAGAAGAGTCGGTCATTCCTATTTTTGGCAAGCAAGTAGCCACAATTTATATTATATAAATAATAATAATAATAAAAAATAAATTATAATAAAATATATACATGATATAACGTTTTGTAATAATAAATAAAATATTATTTTATAAAAAGGAATCAAAAAAACATTTCATTCGATCCAAATACAACACCAGCTTAGTTTGTTGTACCTATATACGAGGGCAAATCAAAAAGTCTTGCAATATCATATGAAAAAAAAGAGTGAGTGAGACAGCAATATTTTTATTTTTCGACATAATCTCCTTTAAGGTTTATACATTTGTCACATCGATCAATTAACTTGCCTAAACCCTCTAAAAAAAAAGATTTCTTTTGCTCCATAAAATATTCATTTACAACAGACTGTACTTCATAGTCACTGGAAAATTTCCGGCCTCTTAGTGTTTTTTTCAAATAGGGAAACAGAAAGTAGTCACTGGGTGCCAAGTCTGGACTGTACGGTGGATACGGAATTTCCACGAAGCCGCAGTCCTTTAATGCAGCTTGAGCAATATTAGCCTTGTGCACTGGTGCATTAGTCGTGCAGAAGCAAGATTTTTTTCTAACTTTCCTTGGCCGTTTTTCCCGGATCGCCTTTTCGATTTTCGCAAAACCTCTGCGTAATATATGCCTGTGTTTGTGGTTTTCGGTGGCATATAATCGATTATCAAAATTCCTTCAGCATCCCAAAAAATTGTTGCCAAAACCTTACCAGCAGACGGTTGAGTTTTGAATTTCTTTGTTGGTGGTTCATTACGTTTAATCCATTGTATCGATTCTTGTTTGGATTCCGGATCCCAGTGATGAAGCCATGTTTCATCGCCTGTTATTATGTTATCCAAGAAATCTTCTTTGTACATATCTAAAATCGCCTTTGAATTTTGAACACGATTTTTTTTTTTGTTCTGAATTCAACAAACGGGAACCCATTGCGCACTTACTTTCGACATGTGAAGGTGGTCATGTAATATAGTATATGGGGTACCGTATGAAAGAGAAAGTCTCCACGCTAACCGCGGAACAAAAATACGCCGATCCTCCAATACAATAGATTCGGTCAAAATTACGTTTTCATGGCTAATAGCATCTTCTGGCCGACCCGAGCGGTTGTCGTCTACTAATGACTTCCGACCACTTTTGAATAATTTTACCCACCTTGTCACTGTGGCATATGATGGGGCAGATTCGCCGTAAACTTTTGATATATAGTTGAATATATAAATTGCATTTCGTTCATCTTTACAGAAATATTTAATAACGGCGCGATATTCAATTTCAATCATTTTAAGAAAAACTCAAAACACGTGTTACTAAATTGATAAAAACAAACGAACTGTAAAATTTACATCGAAATGTTCTTCTAGAAGTTTCATCGCGACAAAAAATGGTTTTGAAAAATATATTGTTGTCTCACTCACTCTTTTTTTTCATATGATATTGCAAGACTTTTTGATATACCCTCGTATCTTATAGTGGTTATATATATTTCAACGTTAAACAAAGTTAATCTGAACTGCAACTTGGTTTTTTTTCTTAATCTTTGCGATCAGTTCTGAGGCCGAAGCACTCCCAACACTTTCGCGTTTCCCTTTTCACGTCCTACTTTACGCTTGCTTGCCAAATCGAGGACGTACGGTTATAGGTCCGATTTTATCACGCACATCTAATTATAAGTGAAGGAAATTTTTTTCACCTCACAACCTTGGATATCCTAGATAAACAATAGTTCTCGAGCTGAGCTATGATGCTCAAATCATTGTGGTTGTGCATAAAGACAGAACACTCATTTGCTTTAAGTATCAGAGACATGGCGAACACCCACCCCCTTTTTGAGAAAAGTTTTAGAAAAAATATTCCCATCAAAGGGTTCTAGATGGGAGAAGCCGAAGAGAACTCTGTAGATGTTAGCTTGTTTTGTAATATATTGAATTACAATAATTTTTTTTTTATGTTTGTTCGATGTAATCCAGTTCCAGGATTTCAATAAAATACTAAAATAATTTTTCCTTTGGGTCAATACATCCCAAAATTCTCGTTCATTTATTAACCACCAGTTCACCATCAATTAAGTAAATGTGGGTATCATAGTATTTTAATTTTGCAGGGAATTCAAATTTAAATTAGATCGTTCGTCGAGGTAAACCCTTCATTAACTTTTACAGAAAGCAAACATTTTGAATCTGCATGTTACATGCAATGAATGGAGACTTCTACTTCTGACAGCTAGTATTTATGTGAAGGCTTGTTGCTTCGCTGTTGTTGAGCTTCTCACGAAGCCGCCGCTGTCGCCATTGATGCTCTCTCGTGGTAATGATTTGTTTTATAGGCGGTGTGACTCTGCAAGGATGTGGCGGCACTATCACACCGTTTTTTAACTACACACGAATGGGGTGAATATACACATATTTTAAGCTATTAAGCAGATACTGTTAAAAGGATACTCTTAAAAAATCAAAATATGTAAAGATATAGGTATTGGTTTAGTCTATATACTTCCAAAGTTAGATTGATCTAATAAAAATCAAATGGCAGATTTTTTTTTTATAAAACATCACTGTTCCGATTCCATTGATTTATTTTTCTATTCCTGTTGTTAAGATGTCAAAAGAAACATTCGGTATAGAAATTGAGTTTTTAAATAAATATCGAGTACCGTGTTTTCCGTGTTCCACAGGTTAATTGAGCTTACGAACCACTTGTCCAAAGTGGAACTTGGCAAAGTCCTGTACGTCTGGCAACTTATAAGTAAGCCATCTTAATTCATCTTCAATACTATCAACGATGATTCATTTCTCTTGCCCTTCACGCAAAAATTTACTACTAGCCAATCTCCTTGCTATATTTTTTCCTTTTCCTTTATAACCGGATGTGAATAAGTTTCCTTTACAGTCATAATATATGGCCTCACTTCATCACCCTCATCGCATGAATTACTTTCCATGATATATATGGACGGAGGTAGGGGATTGATTGTTGTTAATTTGTATCGAGAAGGCTCAAATGTTCGGAATACTCTGAACCCTCCGAGAGGGACAATCGTATATTTAGGACGATCCGACTCATCGGAACTTATCGTTGGCCCCCAACTTTTAATCGATGGAAAAACGCAACACCCAGAGGTTTGGTTAAACGGGTCGGATTTTTAAATATGATAATAAGTTATCTTTAACAAATATTATCCTGATTCTTGATTGTACTTAGTTCCTTTTAGCCTCTGTCCATTTTGCATAAGTGTTGCTTCGAAAACTAGCTGTGTTTTGAGTGGCGAGTTAGTGTTGTGCTATTAAAATATGTGGAGCCAAAATTATGTACGCTGGTTTTTTTATCATATGAGCGTTGAGGCGACAGTACCAACGATAAAATTTTTACTTTTTTCGTGGGAGCAGAAAACGACAGAGCCGAAAGAGAAATGACGTGTAAAATACATACTTTTCGCTCCACATAAATTAGTGGCACAACTCTAAATCGCCACCCGGTTGTTTACCACATTTAACATACTTGTATGAAACCGATAAAATGAACAATAAAAAATTTGTCGACTAAACGTTCGACTAAACGTCGTTCATCATTCAGTTCGTCTCGCGTAGTCGTCCAATGAAGCCTCTGAAAGACAGTTTTTGCGCGCTCCACGGAACCGTTCGTGACACGACGATGTATTTCGTCTGTTTCTACTTAGAGAGTTATGCGTAAGCGATGAGTTTGCAAATGATATATTTGTGGTTTGCGCGATTAGAATCTTGTGAGTGTCGAGATTACGACAAAAACTTTTAAATTTAGGGTCACCAAAGGTTGTGAATGTAAACTTTTAAAGACTATATCTCCCTGAGTATATATGGTTATCTACAAAAGATATAAATTGAGGTTGAATGCGATTGAACATCAAAAGTGTTTGCCAGAAATTTTGTGTCTTCTGTACTACGAGTGGTGTGCTTCAGTACACCGTCTAAAGTCCACTTAAATTTTCAAAGGAGAAGGTTGATTTGGGACTTTTTATATGGTAAACCTTTGAAAAATTACATGTCCGATTGAAGCCTGCAAACCACCTCACTTCATACAGATCCTTTGTACTTCCAGAACCAAGCCTATTATAGACGAAGGTATAACGTCACGTGAACTGAGCCTAATACTAATGAGGTAACTAGATTCTTTTGATAAAATTGAATTTACTATGAGGACCTAAGGTAATCTAAACAAATTGACCACACACCGGAAATCTTCATTCGTTCCACCCTTTTCCCCCCTTCTCCCCTCTATATTTAATATATAAATCACACGAAAAGATTAAAAATTTATATTTTCTCATTTCGAGAGTTTATAAATAGTTCAAAATTGTGCACTAATTTTCTTCTTATTGCTTTACGGTGGTGGTGTTGGATGGGCAGAAGAAATATGAAAACTCATTTTTCATATCTTTAATTTGTAGACATAGCTGCAAGGATTGATACGAAAACACATAAAAAATTCTGATTTTATGATTTCAAGCCAAGGTACCGACTAATTATTCTCCTACATAATTATAACCTAAAGACAAAGAGTAATAAAAATTATACACTTCATGGTCGTTTGGCTGGTTGAATAGCCTCCTCCCACAGTACCAAGCAAAATAAAACTATAATATGCTTTTAATCGTAAAATCCAATTAACATTTAAAAACTATAAAATAATAAAAAAAAATTCATTTTCTCCAGAGAACCACAAAATTTTCCAACATAAACTTTTATTTGTACATCATTTTAATGATAATCAAGAAGACCATTTTTAGAATTAAAAATCATAAAATACAGCTATAAAAATAAGTTTAATGTTTAATCGTTTCTAATTGGTTGGTTACACATCCCTAGCCACCCCACTTTTTACATGCATACAAAACCACATTTTCTTAAATTATTCTTTTTAACAAAATTATTCGTTTCTAACCTCTAAATGCATAACATCAAAAACAAATTTTCATCTTGGTCCTTTTATTTCGCTAAGTGAATAGGAAAATTTTCGGTTAATAATAAAAAAAAAATGGAAATTGAATTTTCTGTTTGATATACAACAAGTACAAGAAAAGCGGCAATATACAAAAAGTATAACAAAAACAAAATTGTTTGTTACAATTGTCCCTAATTTAATGGCGATGATTCGTTTGTGCGCCTCTCGGCACTGTGCGTACGTAAATAATATTTTATGCTGTTTGTGTTTGGTTAAATTAGTTGAAATGAAAATCGGTTTTGGGTGCAGAGTGCTTTTCTAAGCCACTGTACCGTATAATATATACAGATGTTTATGCGAGATGATAAAATGTTAAGGCACCCAACCAGAATCAAATTTTTTGTTTATTTTTTTTTGTTCATATTGAGTGGCCGTGAATCGGGTTGCGTGATGTATTTTGTTTTGTATGTGGCGTGCTCCTTTGTGTTATATATAGGGCTACCATAGAACAAGCACGATCCATAACTTTATTTTTCGGTATTTCTAAGGTCATTCTCAAAGTAAACCTGGAATTGAATTCAAGATGAACGTGTTCAATTTCAGGTTTACTTTGAGAATGACCATAGAAATACCGAATATTCAAAAAATAATTGTATAACTTATGAAGTGCAAAATAATTTTTTTGTCAGTAAGGATCTTAGAAATTCAGTAAACCTCTTAACAGGATATTAGCCTCACGAATATTAATCCTTCGGATAATTACCCCCATGGTCACTACTCCCCTACTCCCCGGTCATTAATCAACGGTCATTATACACTACCATTACTCCCTCCGGCCGTCATATACCGGTGCCAATACTCCTGGTCATTTTTTCTATGCAATTCGAATTGTATCTTGATGAATTCTCGATGAATTGTATCTTAAACACAATTCGTGTTCGCACATTTTTCGGCTCTGAAAAGGATTTCTTATGGAGATTTTACGATCAATCGAAATAGAATTATATCGATATTAAGTAGATTTTAAAGTGGATTACTGTCATAAAATAGATAAATTTTTCTGGTCTAATGATGGTCGAATCCAAAATTGAAAATACTCTTGAACGATCCATTTCGCTTCATACAAATCAACATTTTCTTAAAAAACGATGGCCCAGATTACATAGTTTCCATAAGTTTAGGCAAAAATGATGTGTAATTGTAAAATTTTTAGAAAATGATAATTTATATGGGAAAATATATTGTTTTTTAATACCTTTCGATTTTGGAGCATCACTTGACGAGAAAAACCGTATCTCAACTCTTAGTTAAAATATCATGAAACAGCTTGGTGTTATATGTAACGGAAGTACAACATATTTATGTCAATTACCTGAAATTTACACTGATTTTTTCTAAATTGGCAATCGGCCCGACAATTGACAGATACTTTCAATCTATCAGACAAAAAAGGTTTACATTGCGACATATAGCATGTTATAGTTTTAGATTCTACCTTAGGAAGCTGAACTTGAATCCGTCATAATAAAAAGTTAAAACTAAAATTTTACTGACGAAATGGTATGTAGCTATTTTTTTAAACAGTTTCATGTTTTGAATTTTGTTTCCATTTTTTTTTGTAAGCATCATGTTTCTAGTGAGATTTAGCATCAAAACTTACGTAATCATTACTAAAGTATCAGACGACCTCTCAACCGATACTTACTATCTGTGTTTTTATATAATTTGGCACATGGGACCAACCACTTCTTCAAATAAATTATGATTGGAAATCCGTTTGAGATCATAAATTTATTAATAACTAGCGGACCCGACAGATCTGAACGAACCCGAACGTTGGCTTGCCTGCTGTAAGCGGGTTCAGCAAGCGTTTCTTCGATATTCGAATTTTCCATAAACTATATACTAAGTGACATTTGCCATTTCTTTTCTTTCATCGATATGTGATTTGCTGTTGCCCAAACCAAACCAAAATAAATTAGTGCAATTTCTCATTATTCTACACCATTCAATTCTCGTGTCACGGCCGGACGATATTTGGTGCTTGTCATTGACACATTTTGCGAAAGAAGGGGTACTTTTCGTGAGATTGGTGGTAAGTATAATAATGAGATTTTAAAAAAGATATTCCTGTTGTTTCATGAGTGTAAAAGTCTGACGGTTGTATTTTTCATATGTATTAGCTGCGAAAGGCAGATGGTCGGTGAGCTCATAGTAGATCGACAAATGACTGAAGATGTGGCGTCTCATGAAAATGAACGCTTCTACGCTGTGGATACACTGACCCATGTACAAAATTGGACGATTATCATTTTGATTAAATAAACACAACAGTGCCGATGGATCGTTTTGCATAGGTTGGACATGCATATTTATGTTAAAGTATAATGTATTTTCATTTCACCATGATTGTTTCTAACATGTGTTAATTTCGTTCACACATGTAACGCGTAAAATTACTGGTAATATATGTCTGAATTCACTCAGTAGAGCGCCACCGAAAAGTCTGCCATTATCGTTGAAATCTTTCATCGGTTTATGGAGAGGTTCAAGTGAATACTTGTGAGTCATAGTGCATTCATCCCAGATAATAATTTGGCATTTTTCAATTTTTTTTTTTTTCAAAATTTTAGTCATGCCGAAATCCTTCTATACACTACATTGCGTCTGGATTAGTGTGAACGATCAATAGCTACTTGAGTGCTGAATGTGCAGTCCTTTCACTATCAAGTAAATGCCAGATGAAGCAATTGCCAACGCAATATGATTTTGTGATCCAATGAGCGCAAGTATCAGTGAGATGAGGAATATTTTGCCAGTGTCGCCAAGTGCGTCCAAAAAAAAAAGTCCGTATTTTTTTCAGCAGTGAGTGCGCCTGTTCATTATTTGCCATGCTGAACATCGCTGTAAATGATGTCTGTTGCTGCTGTCGAAATGAATCAGTGGAGTATTCGAAATGAGATATCTCCAATCTTCATTATTGCCCAGAGGTCCAAATACGATGCAGAATAGTAGATTAGAATGATTGCAATTGAATGCGCATGTATATAATTGAAATTCATTGAAGATCATATACGGTATTCACTTCAACATTGAACCTTACACATTGTATTCAATGCAAGTGTTTAAGTATACTTCATTTATGATCAAAAACGTTATTTCATTATGTTTCGCGATGAATAATACATTCAAAACGCACGCAAATATGATACATGGAATATCGAAATACAGCGAAAAGAAATTGAAATCAAAACAACGCAAAGCAACGCTTGCGCATCTAATGATGCGTACGTGTCAAACACCACAGAGTTCGACATCAGCGCCGCCTATGGTACACAAACATAACTATGAATTATTCTCAGAAAGTCAATTATTTGCTATGTCATTTTTCATTTTATAAAATATTGGAAGGCGCTGGGAAGGTGGAATTTGGGGGTTATATGTTCTGATATGTGAAAAATACAAAAAAAAAAAAATATTTCGTCAAAAACCAAAAAAAAAATCCTAGAACCCGATTACAATGCCACCTACCGGGTCCATTTGTTAATCTAAGCCATCCAGGGACCCACTCAAACACACACCCAAAATTTCATTAAAATCGGGTCAGCCGTTTAGGAGGAGATCAATTACAAACACACGTACAAAAGATTTACATATATAAAGATGGGGAGTAGTAATGAACTAAGGGTAATGGCTGGGAGGGTAATAGTCCGGTGAGACAGTGGTTAATAGAGTATTTTCCGAGGAGTAATATCCGGGTAGTAAGATCCTAGACCCATAAAATTTGTAGTTATTTAGGTAATTCACGTTTACTGCCCTCGTTTTTTTTACCTTTATTGTGATTGTGAAAATGAGATTTGGTGGATAGGGTTAGAATCTAAGGTAATTATGATTACGCGCTAAAATTTGTCGTATTGATTTGAGCTCTCATGTCTAATTTAGTATGCATCAAATTAAAATTGATCTTCAATTGTATACGTTATATCCATAGTCAGCACTACTATATCTGGCTTTACTAGGAATATACTGACTAGCAATAATGATAAATATTTTGAAAAATCTATACAGTATTGTTTAAAAATTTAACCACGCAATATTTCGTTCTTTATTTTTTCAAACAAAATGGAGGGGTAAATATGTTCTGACGGCTCCCAGAATTAAGAAAAGTTGAATTAAGAAAAGTGAATTCGTGCCGACCCGGTGGCAAAGTGGTCACCATGGTTGCTTCAGCGACCGGAGATCCCACGTTCGATTCCCTGTGGTGACAAGAAAAAAATTTCACGGCTGGTTTAGCATCATTAATCACTCATTATCCGAAATGAAAATATGATTACGAAACTTCGTTTTACTTCAAGAAAAAGAGAAAGAGAGAGAATTAAAAAAAGTGGTATTTGTATGAAAAATTCTCACTTATTTTAATTCATATTTTTAACAAATTTTCTGACTTAACAAAGTTGTTTTACAGAAAATATTTTCTTCTGTTTCATACAGTATTTTTGTTGTATTGTATAGAATGGTAAAAAAAATGCATTTCATAAATTTCATTTGTGAATTATTATTTGTGTATTAAGCGTGAATTAAAATGTGCATTTTTAATTCATTTGAAATTTGCAATTATGTTTTGCAATTTTCATTAATGACAGTTGAAAATTCTCATATTACAGCAAAATTAACCGGAACACTCCGTTAACCGGAATTTTAATTTTTAGGATTTTTTTTCCTTTTTGCTGTTTCTTTTCTCTTTCATATTGATTTTTTAATTCATTTTGAAACTTACAATTGTTTTTTGCACATTTTCATTGATGAAAGCATTAGTTGAAAATTTTGAATGGCTTTAATTCTCATATTACAGTGAAAGCCCAACTGTCCCACATCCAATTAACCTGAACACGCAGTTAACCGGAATTTTAATTTTTAGGAATTTTTTTGCATGGGATTCGGGGATTCACAGAAAATATACTTTAGTAAAAGCCCTGTTATCCGGAATGCTTGGGGATGAGAGCATTCCGGATAATCGAAAATTCCGGAGAATTGAATGTTTCATTAAAACTAGAAACTTTACAAGAATTTCGCTTGATTTCATTATTTTTTAGGATTCTAGTTTATTTATTTTCAAATTATGTACCGAAAAACATTTTTTTTATACATCAGTTCATTGAATTTATTGCAAATAATAAATACATACATATTATGTATACGAGCACGCACACCATACGAGTACAAAAAATTTGATAATACAAATATTCAATATGTTACTAACCTAACTGTAATACGACTTTGCACATTCAATTCAAATAGAAAAATGCATAAAACAGAAAAGAAGTAAAGGAAAGTAGGTATATTTTCTGTGAATTCCCGAATAATAACAACAATTATTTGCCTTGTGAAAGAAAAAACAGAAAAAAATCCTTAAAATTAAAATTTTGGTTAACTGCGTGTTTCGTTTAATAGGATGCCGGATAATCGAGCTTTTCAACTATTTTTCAACTAATGCTTTCATTAATGAAAATGTGCAAAAAACAATTGCAATTTTCAAAATAAATTAAAAAATAAATATGAAATAGAACATAAAGAGAAAAAAGCAAAAAAATTAAAATTCTGGTTATCTGAATGTTCCGGTTAATTGGATGCCGGATAATCGGGATTTTACTGTAATATGAAAATTAAATCCATTCAAAATTTTCCACTTATGTTTTGTTTAATGAAAATGTGCAAACAATAAATGCATATTTCAAAATGAATTAAAAAATCAATATGAGAGAGAAAAGAAAGAGAAAACGAAAAAATCCTAAAAATCAAAATTTCCGGTTAACTGAGTGTTCCGATTAATTGGACCCCGGATAATGATGCTTTTACTGTAATACATTTTTACGTTTTATTTTGCTTTTAAATACACATTTTATGTCATTTATAAACATACTTCTTAAATCATTTTCAAAAAGAATTATGATATGCATTAATATAGTCGGCCTTTTTTATTTCATTTTCATTACAGATTTTAAGTCAATTTTAAAATGAAATAAAAACGTTGTTTTGAATTCAGAAAAAATACCAATTTTATTTCAAATTTTTTTAATTCAGAAAGGCTCCTTTTAACCCATTTGTGACAAGTGGTTCATTTGTGCACCACTCTATTACTCACTCTCTTCTCTTTTTTTATAAAAAAAAATTTCCTGGAATTTAAAACGCCGATATTTTTCCGTTATGTTAGACAGTATATTCAAAGCAAAACAATTTTGTTTTGTCGATTAGTGTTTGAGTTATAGAGTTGTGAAAAGCGTCCAAAAAATTTGTGTTGTGAAAAATGGATCCTTAAGCCAGAAGATTTTGATAAGTTGAAAATTAACATGTGACATTATATTTTATGCTCTGTTTGGGTTGAAATCATACTGATGCTGATAACGTAAAGTGAAAAAAAAAAAATAAAAAAAAATAGATTTTAAGATCGTATTCAGAACCGATTTTGAAAGGTGGTGCGAGAATACATCATTGGGTATTTAATGACATATTATTTTTTTTTAGGAGAAAATCAGATAACCTTTAAATCTTGTAGAGGTTTTAGCCGCACTTGAAAATCTTCCGGATGATATACCTTTGCCAAGTGATGTTTATTTACAACCACTGGACTTTGAATCTGATACGGATGAAAATTCTGACAAGGAAGAGGGGAACGACCCCAATACCTTCAACCAAAAGCAGCTCTTGACCCAAATGGAACTAAATTTTCATGAGGACGAACATGATGAAACTGGCCATGAACTCGTTGCTGACATGACAGCGAACTTGGCTCAAACAAAAAAATTATTCAGAAGTGGAGGAATGGAAATGAAGAAAATCTTCAACTATTGGCATATTACTACAAACATAAGACGTGGGAAGGCACAAAAATCCGTCCAAGTGAAGAAAGTGAACCAATAGAGTTTTTTAAATTATTTATTCCACAAACTTTTGTTGAATAAATTGTAACACAGTAAAATATGCAGCCACAAAAAAACAATATTAT
Source organism: Nephrotoma appendiculata (assembly GCA_947310385.1). Taxonomy (NCBI): domain Eukaryota; kingdom Metazoa; phylum Arthropoda; class Insecta; order Diptera; family Tipulidae; genus Nephrotoma; species Nephrotoma appendiculata. Next base: position 41,428,120 of record OX371224.1, read on the forward strand.
AAACATTGATAACGATGACATGCGAAACAAACTTATTACGAAATGTATGCGACGCAATATATTCGAAGACCTATTTACCATTTGGAATGAATATTTCTGTCGACGTAGCCATGGTTCCTACGAAATAAACCAGTCCTTTTCGGCTATAAGGCATGGGTCGCATCAAGTCCGTCAGGATATTTTTTACCTATTTGATATTTATCAGGGTCGTAACCAGGAGCGTGATCCAACATTGGCCTTAGGAGAATCAGTCGTACTAAATTTTGCAAAAAAATCTAAAAACCAGTGTCAAAATTTAAGTTTTTCGTTTTTCTTGGTTATTTTTTTTACTGGGCCGAAACTAATAATTAATCTTACGGGAACGCAATGTGCCGGGACAGGCACGCTCCGAGTTAATCGCCTAAAAAAATACAAATGATCGATAAACAGTGCAAACAAAAGGCAAATCAACGAAACCGCCGGAATATTTAGCTAAAGGCGTACACACTTCTGTAACAGCGGAATAACGGCTACGTTGCAAACAATGCCATACACACACATACTATAGGTGCGATACTTGCAAAATTGCATTACACACCAAGTGTTCATCAAATTTTGATAAAAATTTAAAATAGAGTGCAAATTTCAGAAATTGTTCCAGTGAAATACCAAATTTTTTATTATTTCTAAATATTACAAATAAATATTAGTTATTTAATTTGTTGAATTTAGTCAGATTTTACATAATTTTACTAAATAAATAATATAATATATTTAAAAAAAAATAAAAAAGATTTCTAAAAGCCCAGTGGTGCGTTTATGTACCAACACTCGAATTTCTTTTACTACAAATGTATACATAGATCTCGAATACACCATAATTTTGGTAAAACTGTCACAAATAATCAAAAAATATTATCCATGCTAAAATTTCAGAAAAGCACCACGGTCACGTCACCACCAAAAGCATCAATTCAAGCTGCCAGTTCCGGTACTCAGATTTTCATCAATTTGAAGGTTATTCCAAAAATCAATAACATGTATGTATATGAATGAAAATTTTCAATAAACGATAAAGCTTCTATGAAAGTTGCCACTTCTTAAGTAAGAAGTTTCATCCCGATCAATCAAGTACCGTTTAGGGGTCGAATTTTTTTTTAAATTTGTTTATTTTGTCAATGCCGGACATTTTCGCTTAAATTTTTGGAAAACTGGGGTGGCATGTTGCATGTTCGAATCGATTCGAAATTTGAAAAAAGTCGAATGGCGGTATATTGTATCATTTTCGAATTGCGATAATGATAATATTTCATTATTTAAAACCAAAGTAATAATAAATGCAGCTGACTATCACTCGAAGTGATGGCATAGAATAAGTAGGTCAGAATGATAATTTTCTTGTAATTAAATAGTATTAGGCATATACATAATTAGGTACTGGTTGTATAACAGGTAACTCAGAACGAGACCACGATATATTTTGTATTATTTGCCTTTCCTTGTTACACATTATTCTTACCTACTAGATAGTCGAGTAAAAACACTACGAATGTTTTTACTTGTTTTCAATATTGTGTAACAGGGAAAGGCAAATAATACAAAATATATCGTGGTCTCGTTCTGAGTTACCAGGTTATACAACCAGTACCCAATTATACGCCTAATGCTATTTTAATACAAGAAAATTATCATTCATACCTACTTATTCTATGGTGATGGTACAAAATGCCACCCCTGATCTGGTCCAATATTGTGGCACGATTAATGAAGAATCTTTTGAAAAATTTAAGTAAATAAATTATATCCTAATAAAGGAGTGATATTTGGCCAAAATCGGTTCATCGGAAGTAGTCATAAGAGCTTCTCCGTTTCCTGCAAATATTTTGAAGCGATGTCTAAAAACTATGTCGAACTACGCAATATTTTTCTACAATATAATTTCAATTAAAATATTGGAAAGTAATTTGTTTTTTGAGGAAATATGGTTTTGGCTATAAATAAAATTTCAATAAGAAAGCCACCAGAGTTATTGTGGTTTATTCTAAAATTGTTGTTTTTAAATCGTTCATCGTTTCACTATCATTCCATAATCATAAAATATTTCGAGCATAGCGCAGATTCAATTATTTTATCTATCGTTAATCGCATTACGAGATATAAAATATATACACAAAATACATAATTAAATTGCCTAGTGAATCGGAAAACTTAGAAAAATGTTTATAAATCGATTAAAAATAATAAAATAAATAAAAAGCTCAATTGCTTATTGAACTAAAACATTAATTTTTGATTAAGCGATAAGCTAACTCCTTTTGTATGTGTATCCTGATGTACAGGATACATAATATGGATCTCGATTAGGTAGTTAAAAAATACTTCACTTTTAATATTTTTCAATTACAATTCGATACTATATATATATATATATATATATACAGGGTGTCCTAGAATTAGACAATAAAACGATGCAGGGTGATAGGTGAGCTTATGTCCAACCAAAACAAAGAAGTACAATTTTTTCGAATTGTTTTACTGTTTTTAGCTAATTCGCTAATTCCACCAAATAATTAATTTAAAAAATCAAGAGTTCTTCTGTTTAATTTTCTTTTTTAATACGGGCGAAAAGAAGGGTGTGCCTTTCCAATAAAATCATTTTTATAAGCTGCATTATCATTAACGAAATAAAAATAATAGTTTTTTAAAGTCTTTTTGTTTCTTAAATTTTTTTTGTTGATATTTAGGTGACCCCAGTGGGATGTAATTCATTTATGGCTTATGTGATGGCAACACCCGAGCTGCAGCAAGAGAATACCATAGAATTATTTCAAAACGTACATCAAATGTACAGTGAAGAGGAAGTCCCTAGTCGGCCGATAAGATATGAAACAGCCGGTCAACTTGACACAGACAAAGATCGAGTAATTGGAATGGTGACAGACGACCCATCTTTAAGTGTTCATTGTTTATCGAGACGTTCGGAAATTCCACGGTTCACGTTGCATCGTATTTGTAAAATAAACCAATTACACCCTTAGCATGGGCAACTTGTACAAAACCTTTTATTTGCTGATCATTTAAAAAGGGTGCAATTTTGTCACGAAATTCTGCATCGATGCCAAGAAAATTCACAGTTTTTTTTAACAACATTTCATGGAGTGATGTGGAGTGACATTTGGAGTAAACATATGGGCGAGAATAGTTGACGGAAAATTGGTTGGCTCATTTGAACTCCCACGTCGGACCAACGGGGAAGTATATCTAAGTTTTTTACAAAACGACTTGGATCAATTACTTGATGACGTTTCTGTACTAACACAGAACTCCGCTGGAGTGGAAGGGGAGAGTCCATTTCATCGCCACCGCCGTCCCTTGATCTAAACCCTTCACACTTTTTTTGTGAGGTTATTATGTAGAGCTGGTTTCTGAAAAAGTATCCCAAACCAATCAAGAGGTGCCTCAACATATAATCGAAGCGCCGAATATTATTAAGAGTAACGAAAGTGCATTTCGACGGATTAAGTAAAATTTTATACGGTGATGCCGATAATGTATTTTGACAAATGGTGGACACTTCGAACACTTATAATAATATTTAAAGCTAATAAAAAACAAATTAATTTAAGTGCATTTTTTAATAAAAATGACTTACTTTGTGAAAAAAAAAAAATTTCAGCTCTGCCGATTCAGCGGCCACTGAAATCACGAATAGTGTGCTGGACAACCATCATGTTGAAACCACATGTTCTGTCGTAATTCTAAGCTCAAGTCTTCAAATAATGTGGGCAGTTTATTTTCAAGTAATAAAATTCATTAAGAGAAATTGAAAAAAATAATATCATTACTACAGCGCCATCTATAATGAATCTAAAAAATGTTTCAAAGAAATCCTACATGTTTTAAGCCGTAGAATCCGAATCTGCAATAAAAATAGAGGTCTCTATTTTAATTTTAAAGTTACACCCAACCTTAAGGGTTTTCCAATAAGAGGTTTCATTTTGAATAGCCTGCTATTTGGGGAGCTGTCAATTTTGAAGCTGTCACCTTTTGAGTTCAACAACGTATTGAAATTGGTAAAATTCATTACAAAAATGCTGAAAATTTTGCAGTCACAGTTCGCAAAACTAAAGCACTTTTGGGTCGTTGGCCTTCTCGGCTGGCAATAGTGAAACTGGTGGAAAAACTTGAGCTGTTAGGACAAGTTAGTGATGTGAAGAATCGAAACCATGTGCGTCGGTCAAGAACAACTGAAAATATTGCTGCCGTAGCCCGTAGTGTTGATGAAAATCCAGGTTTGTCGATTCTTCGTCGATCTTTGGAATAAGACATTCCACAAACGGCATTACACCGTATTTTACATAAAGACTTAGGTCAAAAGGCTTTTAAAGTTCAGTTTATTCAAGAACTCAAGCTGGTCGATCACTATAAACGTCGTTCAACATCTTCAGTGATGAGGCCCATTTTCACCTCGGAGGCTACGTTAATAAGAAGAAATGTCGCATTTTTGGTTCAGAAAATCCAAGAATGATTGTTGAAAAGCCCCTCCATTTTCAACGTGTCACTGATTGGTGCGGTTTTTGGGCTGGCGGCTTGATTGGGGACCTTATTTATTCGAAAATGAGGCTGGTGCAACTGTTACAATGAATGGATTGCACTACCGAGCTATGATTAATGATTTTTTATGGCCGGAATTGGAAGATATTGATGTGGACGACGTTTGCCAATGCTCCATAAGCGATTCAAGACCTTAAAGATGGAATTCGTGAAGTTATTGAGGACATACAGCCGCAAATGTACAAATTGGTCATGGAAAATTTCATGAGAAGGAAATTCTCATTCAAGCGTAGCCGTGTCGGCCATTTGGCTGATATCGTTTTCAAATGTTAATGGCATACCTTCCTCTTTATAATGAAATAAACATTCATTGATTTCTCTTCAACAAACTCGTCTTTTTTTAAAAACCAAATGAAACCTCTTATTGGAAAACCGTTTGCAAGAAGGGGTTGTAATTTTAGCACTAATTTTACCACTCATACTTTTCTGTAAGGACAAAAGAAAAAGGAATTTTATTTAGTATGCGTTGTAATACGGATTCTCGTGCAATTGCGCGACTTTTAAAAGAAAAAAAGGAGAAACCACAGCAACCAACTTATAAATGCACAGTGGCGCCCAAAATGGGGCCATAATTCGGCCCAAGAATTCTGGTAATAAATACCACAATTAGTTTAGGAAATTCAATTGAGGATTCCCTCACATTCTCGTCTAAATTGATAGTCGACATTACTTTTTGGGTAATGTTCAAAAATTGCTAAATACTTCTAAGTAAAATTAAAATCGGTTTAAATGACAGTGTGCTTGGTTTTTATCATTGTTAGATGTAAATTTCTATCGATACGAGTATGGCAGCGACAAGCCTGACCTTATACGTGGTGGGTCATACGCGTACCGACTGGGATTGATGATTTTTGAGGTCCTATGCTGGATCCCCGAATGGATGTTTTATCCGTGGCATGTCCCAACCCGCACTCCGGGGGGTAAACCGACATTCGTGGTAGTTTTAGGAATTTGGTTTGGAGTTGGAGTTTTAGGAGCATGCGTTGATAACCGAACTCAGACAATAATCCAGTTGTATGGTTTTCTATACCGTGTACAACAACCAGTTGTGCAACGGAAGTTAGTAAGGGTGAAAAGGGTTTTTCCTTGAAACAATGTGCATCATCTCTTTCCTTGCCGAGTGGTAAGACCGGGGGTATTAAGAGCTGCACATTTCTGTTTTTTAAATCAACATCAATAATATAATGATTACCCTGATCAAGACGAGCTTCTTGTGGAGTCCGAGGTGAGAGGGTGAAGCAGCTAAGCAAGCCATATTGGACGAGCTTAGGCGGATGCTTCAGGCAAAGTTCAAGGAGGAGGCCGCAAAAACTTACCTCCAGTCTCAGAGAGCCCATAGTGGTGCCCTTAAGCAACCCCAGACAGAAGCCGAGGTATGCTTAAGGAAGACACAAGCCTTAAAAACGGAACTGCTAGACTTCTTGGATCAGGACCAATCCAATTTCGAGGAACTACCACAGTTCCTGATGAAATTAAATCACATCCAAGGCCGTATATACCGAAGTTCCACGTCTCCAACGTTCCAAGCCCAAGCAGCGAGTTGGACTAAAAATTTCAGGGAGCTGATTACAGTAGTCGGAGCAACTAAAAAGTAAGCTATGGATTGGGCGTGCGAGTTCACGGCGCCGGCCCGGTCAACTTAATCAAACCACAGACGAATCGTCAGACGAGGATGACGGAGACGTGTTAACTTCAAGCCCTTTTAAAATCAAGGGTATATTGGATTCAGTACTCACGTATCAAGCTGGCGATTTTGTGCCTTCAGAATCTGAGGTGAGCACACAAGCACGACACGAGGAGGGTGAGCAACATCTAAAGCACTCATCCTGGGTATCCTCAGGGTTCAGACAGGACGCGACTAAATAAGGAAGTAAGTACCTGAAAGGTACGGTTCGAGGAGAGCAAGAGTCCTCTCACTGTAGAACGGTTCCTCGTGCGGATGGAATGGCATGCGGCAAGTGCCATTATTCATTTAAACGACCATGGTTAGAGTGACAGATCTCTGTTTGGAAGGGGATGCTTTAGACTTGTTCTAGACCTCCGTGGACCGAAACCCGGGAATGTCATGGGAGGTGTTCCATCAGGAGAGGATAATTCGATTTGCAACGGGCAGAACCGATGATGACGTTCGAAGAATGCTCAATAATCGGAAACAAGAATATCCCAGTGAGTCATTCTTGGAATTTTACCAAGCAATCCGTCGCCTCACGTTGCAGACTAACAAGTCGATTTCTGACGATGCAATTTATACTATCATTAGACGAAATATGCGGCCAGGACTGAAAATGGCCCTGCATAATGAAAAACAATTTCGAAATTTGAAACACGCCCTTCTCGGATGAGTGAACTGACAATTGAAGAAGAGGAAGACTTAGATAGTATAAGCCGGTGCTATACAACCCAGAATGAACCACAATACTATATTGACCAAGTCCGCGAAATTACCGATCGACTAAAACAACGAGTCACGTTTCAAGACCAGATCAGAGGCAAAACATTGCTGAACAGGCTGGGTGGGTATTCCCGGCATAATGCCCAGCCACCACAACCCCGGCAATGGGAACCTCTAAATGGCCGAGCGACACAGGGATCCCGAAGTTTCAGGTGTTGGAATTACCATGACAACTCGCATTCATACACCGAGTGTCGCGAGCCCGTAAAAGGTATTTTCTGTTTCGGTTGTGGAGAAGCAGGGAGTACTGAAGCCGAACTGTAGCCATTGCAACCCACCAGAAAACTGTAGGTCCGAGATGGGGAACACTCGGAGACTCCATCTCGAAAACTCCAAACCGAGACAGAGAGGAAGGGTGCCGACAGAGGAAGCTGCAAGCAACACCGATCCGAAGCTTTTCCGGAGAGGAAACAGACAAATTTGAAGATCAATAGTTGCCGTTCAGTATCCTGGCAAACGGATAACAGGCAAGATATTAGACAAATAAAATATTTTCGGGAAAGGCGTAAAATCGTTAAACTCTTTTACTCGACAGTTATCCATTCCAAACCCGACAACAGGCCATGCGCCAAGATTAGAATTTGTGATTAGAGGGACTACTAGACTCTGGGGCTAATATCAGTGTACTGGGTCAAGGGAGCAGTCTTCTTTTTAGCTTTAAGTGAGTGGTAGTTTTTTTAGTCATTAGTTCAGTTTTTTTTTTAGCTTTGTAGTGTTCGGTTCAGTTTTGTTCTAATTCTTGTTGTTCAATGTTTATTCAATAAACCTAGTAATATTTTGTAATTAAAAAAAAAGAAAGGTAAAATTTATATTTGTGCAATTATCACCTGTGGAAAATATAAAAGTTTGTTTTAAGAAAAATTGTGTTTAGTTTTTTTTATTTAATTGATTAAAGAAATAAGATTCTAGTGCTCTTCTTATGAGAATAAAATATATTTTTTTTTGATGTATTAAATACACATGTGTAAAGAACCCTATACAGTATAATCTTCGGTTCTATAAAACCCGTTAATATATATAAAAAAAAATGGGAAGAATAAGATCAGAGGTCCCTTAGTTGCTTCTAGCAAAGCTGAGTCTTGCTAGAAGCGAGGACATCGAAAGTAACACTGCCCATAGGCGGAACACCCTATGTCTGCTAAGGATCTCCTCCATTTCTTTCATCAACTAACCATTAGATTTTTTTTTTATTATTATTTTTGATGTGTGTGTTTCTTAAGGAAGCAAGAGATAACTACCATGGGTGAAAACCCATTCCTTTGAAATGTGTAAGAACCGGCAGTTTTGGGTGCGAGGACCCCACTTTCCATTTTTATCTAATCTTTAGATGGTAAATTTTAGGCCATCTTCTCTGTTTTTATGTTATTGTGCGGTAATCTAGGTCCCTTATTTCATCTAACCCCAAAAACCCATGACCACATCCTCTACAAGGCTGAGCTACGGGAATCAAAGCCGCACATGGGGATAGTGCATGAAATGGGGACAATTTCTTTAACGTTAGGGTATACTGTCGTAAGACGGTGAACTTTTATCGTTACAGTGCTGTAACGGAATTTTAACATTTTCGTTTTAGATGGCCGTAGAGCTACCGTTAAACACGGTGGAGGAAACGTCATGGTATGGGGTGCATTAGTGTATAAACTGGAAAGATTTTTGCATCGTCTGTGGAAATCAAATTTAATTTGTTCATATACAAAGCACATTCACAGTGGAAGTTGGAAAAAATGTTTTACTTGAATTGGTGTTATTTTATTGCTCTTAATCTGTTCAGAATCGCATATAGCGATTTTCCAGTCTGCTTGTGACAACAATACTTTATATAAATAAACCAAATAAAGGTCATCGTACCCTGTATAAATAAAAAATATAAATAACTTATTTTCCGATTCATTAGACGAAATTCTCTTAAATCATTCAATTTAGAACCGCACACAATATGTTATACAACCACTTTTAAAAGCATTTAAAATTTCTAATTATTTCACATCCATTGTCTTTGCGAGTATAATAAACACAATACACTCCCAAAACAATACCAAAATCACTTAAATTGTGGAAAACTCTCATGGAAAATATGGGAAGGATGGAAACTGAATAATTATATACATTTTAAGTATTTTAAGTAAATTTTTTGGTGGTTAGAACATAATATATAGCCTCTATTATAAAATAGATTTACTATACTAGAGGCACGGCTGAAATAACAATCTAATATGTGTGTGTGTGTGTATGCAACAATATGATTAGTAAACAAAAGCTTATGCATTTCGATATAGTTTTACAAACTGCAAATAGTGCACACGTAATGCAACACAATTGTGTTGGACATTTTCATTTTGGTTGAATTTTAATCACAAAACAACCATAAATACAATTTTGGTATACAAGCGAATTTTTACATTGTTAAGCATTCATATAAAATATGGGCTCGATACACATATACACACGGTATTGATTTTCCCAATTTTTCCTAGTGGATTATGGAAAATTTGTCCTACCACAAAAATATATATAGTATATATACAAACTCCGCAGTATGTGCATTGAATGAACAAAAATTAAATTCCCGGGTGTACAAAATTTATAAACCCACATCTCCGCCCACCGAGAAGCTTTCAAATCTCCTGAAATGTGTGTGTATATATATATATATATATATATATATATATATATATATATATATATATATATATATATATATATATATATATAGAAAGGAACACTAAATAAAAACAAACACAAAGACAAATCATATATAAATACGTACAATAAACAGACGGAGATGAAGAAAAGTTTTTATTTTCAAGTTGTAATCTAATTTAAAAGGGTTAATACCATCTTGTCTATCAAATTTCAAAAGAAAAACTTAAGTTCGGAAAATGTATATACAGAGAACAACATAACGACGAGCAAAAGCAGAACAATCAAAACAAAATTAGTAACAAATAAAAATAAAAACAGTTCGTTGAATTGAAAATTTAATTTAATCCCCCTTCCCCCTGCACTATGCTACTTACATTATAATTATTTGTACAGGATTATTGTGATTCGTATGTTTTGGTGATACTTAGAATTCCATCCTTCATTCGTATAACACAACACATATAAGGATAAGAACACAGGAAAGGTCAACAGGTGATAAAGACAAAGTCTGTATTTGTATAATGTTGTGGGAGGTATTAGGTAGTCCAACATAGGTTTGCTTGGTTTAGAATATAATTTGGAAATCATTATTTAGAGATTTAGAAAACATCTAAGTGGCGGACTCCAATTATCTTGCACAAGTATACCATTTGCGATAAAATCGATTAAAGACGATAAAAGCCTGCCTAATACTGGTTCAGATCATTTTTCCCGCAAAAATTTCCCAACTGTAGGCCACTACATAGCTCATACATATTGACGTTCGAGATGAAAATTCGTACACAAGCTTTTTCATAAATTAAGTAATTCCAAAGAATGTTTCTCGAAATCTATGTACCAGTATTGGCTACTTCGATAAAAGCATTTCCGGTGTTTCCAAATATTTTGAAAACTATCTCATTTTCGAAAATAAAATCGATTGGGACCAAGATGGCTTCAAACTTAAATTTGTAAAAAAATTAGTTTACTAGTTTTTTCTAAAATTTAAAAATAAATTACGGTTTTAGAAAAAAATTCGGAAAACAAATAGCTTGAGTAAGGAATTATGCATTGCACAATCATTTTGGCGGATTTCGACTAATCGGAACAAACGCACCCCTCCGTCTTATATAATTATAGGAAAGTTAATGTTTGTTTGTTTGTCCCGTATGCGTTCCTGTACCACTCATCTGTTAGCCATGAGTGAGTACGCTTGAAAGAGTTGAATTAAATCAAATACAAACAGTAACATTTCAGTTCGCGTGTCACATAACAAGTGGTTTCGATTTTAAAATTCCAATTACCAGTCGCCATTAGATAATATAAATCACACGAATTTTTCTTGAAGGAAATTTTCAATAGGCGGCACATAGCGTGGCTTTAGCGCTATCAAATCAAATATGCCAATAAAAAGACAATCGATTGGTCGATTTACAGCTTAAGCCCCAAAAAAGGACATCACGAGCTTCAGCAACTGCTGAGCAACGGGGAGAAAGACTGAAAATCGTTCGAGTATGTATTGCTCAAGCCCGCGTTCCTTTCAAACTGATGAGCAACGGGAGCCAAAACTGGATACCGTTCGAGTACGCAAGGAGATGCTATATAATTATTATTACAGTCTTATCCTTCTTTTGCAGTGCCTCAAATTTAAGAACTGAATACCAGAAATGTACCGCGCATGAAAAAGTGAAATGCAAGCACCATCAAAATGATTAACGAAATAATTTGATTCTTCAGAGCTGCCCTTGAACAATTGCCAGCTGATGACTACAAATTTGTAATGAGCAGACAAAAATCGATCGGAATGAAATTCAGTACAATGCACCAATCTATAGATCGTTATAGTTGGCGAATAATTTAACTCGCGTGATATATATTTTATATATAATATAATGATATAATTTTAAATGTTACCTTGGGGCGTCATGATTGGACCTTTATCTGCATTTATAGATTTTGTAATAAACCGGTAAACGCGTTTTGTGTCGATATTGAGGAGTTACTTCTATCAATTAATAATAATAACATAGTTATTCTGGGAGACATCAACATAAATTTACTTAATATCAATGAATGCTATAGTTATCTTACCATGTTAGCCTCCCACGGATTTCTAAGTCTTTTAAATGAAGCTACTAGACATTCATCTTGTCTTGATCATGTGTTCATCAAATCAACAAATTCGTTTATTTTTACTGTGGAAAATACACCGATTCATCTATCTGACCACAACTTAATAAAGCTAAACATTTTTGCATCTCAGATCCCTGTGCTTCAAAATAGTGTAGCTGCTAATTTTTCGAGAGTTGACTATAGCCGTCTGAATGCTCGACTACAATCTGAAAGTTGGGCGACTGTTTATGGTGAGAATAACTGCAATATCGCTTTTGATAGGTTCTTATTTATTCTGAAATCGCACATTCGTGAATCTAAGGTCGAATCTTCTGCCCCTACATTAAAAAAACTGAAACCGTGGATGAATTCTTATCTCCTTTTGAAGGTTCATAAATTAAAAAAATTCTCTAGAAAATTCCGCCATAATCCCTCTAATGCACGTTTGGAAAAATTTGTCAAGAAACTCTCCAAGGAAGTAAATGCTAGAATTAAATTGGTCAAAAATTCATTTTACAAGAAGAAATTTGAGTATGTTAAAAATAGTTCTAAACTCACATGGAAGGCTATTGATGAAGTTTTGGGAACAAATAAAGACAAAAACCGAATCACCAAAATTTACAAATACCAATCTGATGTTCTTATTTCAAATTATCAATCTATAAGTAATGAATTCAATACTTATTTCCTCAACTTTCCATCGGAGATAACAAATAATTTGAACAACACTAACTTTTCGCCTAATTCTCCAGGCTATAGCAGATATGTTTTAGGCTCGACCACTTCACCTAGTATGTCTTGTGTGTTTGATTCGATTAGCGCCAGAGAGATTATAAAAGAGATTAGTAGTTTGAAAAATAAACACTCTTGTGGAATTGACGGAATCGACAACCTAATCTTAAAAAATTGCGTGTGGTATCTAGTAGATGTTTTAGCTTACCTCTTCAATTTCAGCCTAGAAAGTGGTGTATTTCCAGATGTTTTCAAATCAGCCCTTGTAATTCCAATTCATAAGAAAGGTGATGTGCTATTACTAAATAATTATCGACCTATTTCGTGGCTAAGTTCCTTCTCCAAACTATTTGAGAAAATAATAAAACGTAGATTGCTCGGTTATCTGGAGAAAATCAATTTTTTTAGCCGTAGTCAATTTGGTTTCTTAGCAGGAAGATCCTCTGAAGAAGCACTACTACATCACCTCAGTTATGTTTACTCGGCTTTTAACAATTCGCAAAAATCCGCTTCGTTATTTTTAGACATTGCAAAAGCGTTTGACACGGTGGATCACGAGGTTCTTGCAAACAAATTATTAAATATAGGTATCAGAGGTAAAGTTTTTGACTGGTTTGTTAGTTATTTCAACAATCGTAGCCAAATTGTTAAAATAAATGATAAATTTAGTGAACCTGGTTACTTAAATTGCGGCGTTCCGCAGGGATCAGTATTACGACCTATTCTATTCTTAATCTACATAAATTCTATATTCGACATCGATCTTCTGGGGCACACCACTGCATTTGCGGACGATTTAGCATTAAGTTACACTTCAGCAAACCCTTCGGAATTACAGAACCTAGTTTGCATAGACTTAGTGAATCTTGGTAATTGGTTTTACTACCATCGCCTGGCTCTTAGTAATAAATCCAGAGTAATGTTTTTTGGTCAGGCCGCATCTCCCAATTCTAAGGTTTTGTATCATGTTCCATTTTGCTCTGGACACTCATGTTCATCGCAGTGCTTTGAAATTTCCCTCGTAAATGAGTTTAAGTACATAGGAGTTACCATCGATTCGCAGTTGAAATGGAATTCTCATCTCACCATTGTCAGAAAAAATGTTATTACTGCGGCTTATAAATTCTACCATCTGAAGCAATTATGCCCACCGTCAACACTGCGGGTTCTATATCATGCACTAGTTGAATCTATTATTATGTATGGTATATCAAGCTGGGGTGGGATTTATTTTTCCAATATAGAGGACCTATACATTTCACAAAAACGGATTATCAAATTGATTTATTGTCGGCCTTTAACAACTCCAACAATTCCCTTATTTCGAGATTTGAAATTATTACCTTTAAGATATCTCTATGTTTATAAGGTATTAAAGATGTTTTTTGTTCGGAGTTCCAGTTTCCATAGTCGTATTCATCACACGTATACTTTAAGGAATCCGAACAACTTTGCCGGTTTACTTTGTAATAATGAAAGGTTCAGAAGGTCTTACTTTTATATGGGATTGTATTGGTTTCACAAATTACCAATAGAGTTGAAATTCATTCCGATTGGCCGCAAACACTATTTTGATAAAATGATTCGACATTGGCTGATTAATATAGACAACATTGAAACCTACTTCTAATTTTTCTTTTTTGTATTGTATTCACTAAATATGAGCTGGAATTTTAATTTTATTGTATGTATTATTTATTTATTCTTTTATGATAGTTTTTAATTTATTATTTTTATTTGTACACTTTTGGCAACCTAAATTTCATGATTTTTTTCTTTCTTGCTCCCCCACAGGTTCTAAAAACCTATTAGGAGCTCTAACTTTATTAGAAATAGTTTATGATTTGTATTAATGTATGTAACCTGTTTTTCTAAATAAAGAGAATAATAATAATAATAATATAATTCTCTTGGCGAGTCTTAGAAGCACGATTTTATTTTGACAAGGTGATAGATATCATTTCACAAAACAGGTCAACTCTGCAGCGGTAAACTCGGCGACGACAAACTCGGTGACAGATAACTCTGCGACGGTCAACTCGGTGATGGACGATTCGGCGACGGTCAACTCGGCAATGACCATCTCGACGACGATCAACAAGGCGACGGGAAAAAGTTAGAAAAATCAAAAATGAAGATGAAAATTGACTGATTTCGGGATTGTACACCATTGGTTCGAGTGACGTTATTTTTATAAAATTTGTTTTAAATAAAATATTAAAGTGCGGCTTTGGTTCATGAAATTTTATTAAACTTGACCATGTCTTAATCGATTAAGATGAGATTTTGCATGTTGGATGGTAATGGAATTCTAAAATGAGTTTTGAAACAAGATCAGGAATATGGCCAGGAACTTTTAACGGAACTTGAAAAATCTTACAGTAACAATTTTTGCGATTTAGCTAATGCATTCGATATTTCAGATAGGCGATCAGCTAGTACAAATGAATTTAATGGACTCACGATCGCATCAGTACACGGCGCCAATTGGAACCCTGTGCCATCTTAATCGATTAAGACACGGTCGAGTTTAATGATTTCATGAATCAGAGTCACTTTAATATTTTATCTAAAACAGTTGATATTTTATCTAAAACAATCCCGAAATCAGTAAATTTTTATTTTTATTTTAAATTTTTTTCAATATTTTTTCCCGTTGCCGATTTGACCGTTGCAAAGTTGACCGTCGCTGAGTTGTCGCCATCGCCGAGTTATCCATTGCGAGTTCACCGTCGTCGAGTTGACCGTCTCCGAGTTATCCGTTGCCGAGTTTACCGGCGTCGAATCGACAATCGCCGAGTTGACCATCGCCGAGTTTATCGTCGCAGAGTTGTCTGTCGCCGAGTTGATTTCGCCGAAATCGTTCGTTGATTTGACACGCAATCCAACGAAGATTAAAATGTAATTACTTTCGTTAACTGCAGAAAATCATAATCGGATCGATGATACCTACTTCAGCACGTGTTTTGAAAAAAAAAAAAAAAAAAAAATAGTAATTTTTAATGGATTGTTAAGCATCAAGTTTTTGGAGGAACAAGCTGTTGGAAGTATTTCTGTGAATGTCCGAAAAGAAGATTGCTATTACACACATTTTGGTTTCGTTGAAATCGAAAAAGTCTCGCCAGACCAAATTGGCCAAGTTCATCTCAGCAGAGATGCCAGATTTGTTGACATTGACCAAGATTTGTTTGAAATCGTTCTCTAAAACATGATTCACTTAGGCCATGCAGCTTTATCAACAAATATTCACCATGCGTGTTTAATACGCAATGCACAAAACGATACCCACACTACCGTATTACCGTTACTCTCGAAAATTTACAAAGCAGACGGAAAAATTTCGACACCGGAAACAATGTAAAGCAATTGAACAACACCTCAATTTAGATTTGACCCTTTAGGCCTAACACAATGCAGAATGCCAAAGAACGTGAACTGGTATCCAAAAATTGAGAATTGATCGACATCGACTACTGTTCAAACCACAGCAGAGATCCATGTTACTAGCATTAATGTTGACAACGTGCCTACGAGGGCGCATCAGTGCGCATGCACCCGGAGGCCTACGTAACATATTTTTCACTTTACCTATTTTGGTATAACCATACGACTCGAAAAAATATTGCACCGGTCATCGTATAAACTCAACTTTCAAACTCATCAATTGCTCAGTGCACGTGCTATATTACCAACCAAACAATCAATACTGTAATGAATCTTCAAGACGAAGTTCTATGTTACCCAACAGAATTTTTCAATTCAGACATATAAATGGCCCTTCATATACTGGTGCGAAATATCTCTTGACTTTATCTACCCGAACTTAAACTTGTTGGCAATCTTCGCAGAATGCAATACGAAGGGGTTGTCCTTAGACAAGTTCTGCAGAAGTGAATCTGAGATAAATGAACGACAAAGAATTCCTTATACCAAAGAAACTGAAGAGGAGCTATTTGCCTTAATGAGATGTGTTCGATGTAGCATAAAATGGGACTTTTAAGTGATGATAAAGACGCATCCGAGAACGCCGTTTGCCTGTGAGTGATATGTCGTCGTCCATATTCTATATGCAAACCCAACGAATTTGTAATTTCTTTGAAAATACTTCTTTCTAACTAGCTACCTTAAACAATCGATGTCTCGATTTGTGTTCCAAACTTCGTAATGTACTTATGAACGAAAGCTATCAACAGCCATCAAGAGCCAATAAGGTGCACATGTCCAAATCTGCCAGGTGGCATGGTCGAACGTTCATCTAAATGGACATTTATGCCCGCATAAACCTTCGATTTTTAAATGCCAGTTTTGGACCAATACCCCATAATTATGTACGTTGATGCTGGGCCAGAAATATTTGGATGCAATTAATTAGAGAGTCGAGCATTTTTGCGGGTTTAGTAGGCTCTCACTAATCATAAATCGTTTTTCGTATTTCCTGGATCCTTTGTAAGGTTGTTTATTTCTCCCCACATCGAGTGCTGTTCGACAAATTGTGCCTATTTGATCTACGCCGAAGCATGATAATGAATCAGCTTACAGCATTAGAGCTGTCTTTAAGATTATGTCTGTGCCTTGAAATAATCACCGCGATGACACAATAAATGGCTAAAAGTTTTTTATCGAAAGCAGAATATTTTTGTTTGGTGGGAGAGAGTTTCTGTAAACAAAATCTAGGCGGTTATCAATTTCTATTACGGAATGGCCCCAATGCGGTGCTTAAGGAAGTATTGGAAGCGACAGTGCTAAATCAGGATTGTAATACTTAAAGCGGTATTGTCAACTATGCCTGTAAATGAGTACTATATATAATTACGTATAATTAAGTTAAAGTACGTGGATGCGTCATTAGGTTTCGTTGTCCGATGTAATTCGTTGACATTTGAATCTATATTCCCCATACGAAGCAGCCTTTGATCAGATTATTGAACGTGGTAAAGCATGCATCAGTTAGATTATACTAAAGAGCTGGTTTTTAGACATGAATTACTAAATTCCAACGAAGCCTCGTTCAGATGTTACCATGGTTCCCCTGGGTCATACGACTACTACCACTTGAGTGCTACGTCCTTAAATACGCACTTAATTTTTTAAGTTATAGTAACAAAGCAAGGAACCAGACCTTTTGCGAATAGGTGGAATTCTAAAAAATGGCCAACATTCTTGAAAATCCTATTCAAGCTATCGGTTATGCGCAAGTGGTCGGAACCTTCAAGGTATCTGGCCTCCTCCAGATATAAATAGCCTTACCTGTATTTACGGGTTCCTGTAGATGTGGACTCGTTCTCCCGACACTTGTGGAAGAATGATGGACAACAAATATTTAAATAAAAAAAACCAAGATGATTGGCTTCCACCGAAGGCCGGAGTTCCAGAGATAAGTTATTTTGATTGTAAAAGAGGATCTCATCCAAGTACTTGGAAGTTTAAAGATCCGGAGGCATATATGTGAAAGACCCATTGAAATAATACCTGTCTCAGAAGAAGTTTGTGGCTTGAGCCAGGAAAACTGTGGGTTGCGAAAAGAACCCGAATATAGACCGTACGTCGAAAAGACCAATCGCCGCCGTAGTTCTACCTTAATGTAAGTCCAAAATGATGTTTTTTTAGTTTTCAACGGTGTTTTATGCAATTTTTTCCACTCTCTTCAAAAATGTTCATTAATGCTGTATGTAACGTTCATTAATGTGTATGTCCTGTATTGTCCTGTACTTTGTTGTAAGTTTATGCAATTTTCTATTTTGGTGTACCTCCATTATCTAAACATTTTATTCTAATATTTGGCGTAACTCCAAATATCAACCAATGAAAATTTTTTATTTTACATCACGTGATATTTTTAATATAAATAGGAAACATTTTCGCAATTTGATTTATTGAAGCTTCGTACGCGTATGTATATAAAAAGATATATTTTTAAATTTTAAATTAAAATTAAATAGCTCACGTACAAAAATGAATACCCTTGAGGAACAGTCATCATCATCTCGGTCTATAGCATCGGAAGTCTATAGGTAAGTATACTGTAATTGTGATTAAGTAGTAATAATGTTTAAGTGATTGTATTTAAGGGTTTTAAATGAAATAAATTTAAGCGGTTCCTGTTCGGAGAATATATTAAATGATTCAGATATAGATCCGGATTTTCGCCCAATGGAATGGTTTTTAGACTATGACACCCCAAATTTCACCAAAGTATACAACAGAAAAAGTAAGTGTTTAACTCAAATATAAATTTTATATAGGTATAAATTAATATCAAAATTTAATTAAACCACTTAGTACTATCATTACCGCTTCTTCATCAACTAACAACCATCATGCTTCAGACCATACTAATTTAAGTGAAACTGCCGCAATCCTTTAATGTGAAGATAAAAATTAAAGAAAAATCTGTGGAATCAGGGGCGAGAGTACGAAGACGCAAAAGGCAATGTCGAGAGATCACAACGTATTACTAAAGGATGAAAAGGGAAAAAACAAAATCATGGTACGAATATGCAAGGTGCTCTTCCTAACGAAGCTCTATGTTAGCCAAAACAGGATTGAAAATTTCCACAAAACTACAGCAACTGATGTCGGAACAGCCACCCCAAAAGTACATATAATAAACATGTTAAACTTAAAATTTGTATAGAAAAACTTAATGAGGTACGAGACCACATCAAAAGTTTTCCTACAATGGAATCCCATTATTGTTGAGCGACAGCAGTAAACGACAATACCTCGAAGGTAATTTGAATATTATAAGTCGAGTGTACTGTTTATACTTAAGCAACGCAACAGATCCTGTTAAATTGAACATTTATGCTAAAGTGTTCAAGGAAGAGTTCCATTTAATCTTTTATAAACCAAAAAAAGTTCAATGCGATCGGTGCGTAACACATAAGGGCGCTGTACTACCTACTTCTGAAGAAACTTTGAATCATCAAAAACACGAGCTCAGATGGTAAAAATACAGCAAAGTTCTGATCGCCACAATATTGACGAGATCGGCCGTTCTTTGTTTCGATCTACAGAACGTGTTTGCCTTACCTCGGGCAAATTAATCAAACTTTTTTTTTAAATTCTATGTTTATAATTTAACAGCTCATTGCAGCTCAAATAAATGTACATATTGTGCAATATGACATGAAGCGATCAGTGGTAGAGCAGATAATGACTTAGCGCCAGCCTTAATAAAAATTTAAAAAAGGTTTTGTTTCGGACAATCGTATAATCAAAAAAAAATTATACTTCGTGTATTCCCCAGAATGGGAATCGAATAACTTCAATATAGCTATTCTAACGTTTATTCAATAAACAATACAAACATAATTGAAATACAACAAAAATTTTCAGAGCCTGGACATTCTCAGGTGCAGGAGATAGACGCGGTCCATAGGTCCATTGAACGATTTTTAAGAAATGTAGAACTTCACAGCCCAGTAACTCTTATAAAAACTTCAAAAGCAATGAATTTTACAATAGATACTTTTACAAAAATTACAATGCTGGATCGGTTGGATTTGTAATTCCTTGATTTTGTAGTACATGTCAGTTAATTTATGAACGAGCTAATTTGTGTTCAATAAAATATCGTACTGGTTAAAATAATGATATACAATCATGTGATTTAATCAGGAAATCAGAAATCCGTAACAAAATTGTCAAGTGCGTACTTTTCCAGCTATCGACTATTGGCCAATGCGTATTTCAGTATAAAATTCCTAAAGAATACAGGAAGTCAATCACGAGAAATTAAGCCAGGCGAAACCTCTAGTCGCAATTGATTGAGCGTATGGATTGTCATCTTTTCTAGACTTCTGTGCACTTAATAAACACATTTTATTAAACACTTGTTTTTTAATTCGCAAAAATTAGATTTTTGAACATAATATTTTAATTCAAAATTGGTTCAAAAAGTTTAAAAAAATCACTTAAAAAATCAGGTTGACTTGCAAACCGACTGGTATTACGGAAAGTAGCAGGATTCTCTAATGATTAATATCGTCGGAATTCTCATGGCGTGTATTATTGTGTTGGGAAGCTACTGTACGTTGTCAAATTTGATTTTATTTAAAGCTGGTGGGTATACTCCTAGCACTCGTACAAGGAATAGAGGCACTTAATATTGCGATAGGATATTTCGGGGTTACTTGATCTTCTTGAAATTCGGTGGTAGTAAACAGAAAATAAAATTTTGATCATTTTAATTAAAATTAGAATCTTTTGTATTTCAAAAATCTGAGGCAGTATTTTGGGTAACTCGATGTTGACAAGCGAGCTATGCAATTTGCAGATAGTTCTACGAAAATTGAACATATAGCCGTACGTCATCGAATTGGTTCACACCAGCGTAAAAATAAGGACGCCAAACGTAAAAACAGAACAGATAGCAAAGCAAATAAAAAAAAAAACTTTTTCGTCAATGTCGAAATTTGGTAATATGTAGTATTGCAAAAGTAATGAGAATTGTAATTATGAGGGTTGATCCATTTACATACAACTTCGATGAAGTGGCCACCCAGGGAGCTTGATACTGAATGGGTCTCAGAGATCCAATTGTTAATACATTTACGATGGTTTCCGGCTCTATTTCGCAAATAACTGCAGTAATGGTGTGCTTATGGCCCTGAATCGTTTGTGGATTGTCCGCATAAAATATCGATATAAAAAAGACTAACGGCGGCAAACTGTCACACCACCCTGCTAAAATCAAAAGTTTTGCAAGGCGATGTCTTCAATTTGTAGCTACAATAAAACAGTTATTATCTGTCTGGAGCGCTTTCTGCTGACTGATTCTCCCAGTTTCGGCAACTCAGCACTCATTTGAACAAGCGAAATTTTGTTCATTTCGAACCGTGAACATGGGACACTGTGTTCTTGTTAATAACAGTATCAAAATAACATATTTAAAAAAAACCTTTACATGACCCTATATCTGGTCACAAATGCATAGGGTGAACGAGGGGAACATGGAATACATATTTTGTTTCCTTAATGTTTTCAAGAGTAAAAGAAAGTTTAATATGATCACAAGATTTAAAAAAGTATTCATATTCATTTAAAAAAAATAAATAAAAAATTAGTCAAAAGTGCCATATATACCCCGTTAGTGTGGTTGCCACATTTATTGCACGTGTTTACATACGATGTGCACGTATCATGCGACACTGTAACATAGTTGTAGTGGTAGAATTAGAGTCTTCACCGCATCCAACGCAGTTGTTTTCCCCAAAATCCTCTGGACCATAAGAGTCGTCGTATAGCGACGAGAGCGTTTCAGTTTTCCTCCGTCGTATGACGTGTTAAGTCTTTTGAAAACTGGTTCATCGTACGCTTCTTTTATAGTGTTCTCCTAGGCTTTACCTTTCGCTTTGCCGACTGTAATTTTTGGTTTGATACATTTTCAATGGTTGTCAAAACACTAGGCGTTTGCTTCCTTTGACTTATTCTCGTAGAGTTAAAAGTAGATGGTATATCTACAGATGGTGTATCATGCTTGCATTGGTCGCACGGGCCGCTAGATAAATAGATTCCGAAATTTTCCAATCAGGTCATTTTCTATGATTACCTTTTCTAGTAGTCTGAAATACGCTTTAACCTCGTCTCGGTTCAACCCAAGTAGACGAGCTTGGGAAACTCCTTCTGATTTTCTCATGGTCAAAGTTGGATGGCGTTTCAAGAATAATTCGTATCATTCTCTCCCAACCTTTTTCTTATCACGACAAAATGAATGTTCAATTTAAACCTTTTGGTAATTCCTTACGCCATTCGACAAACTTCTGGTTGCATTGGAACAAGTCCATAAGCCTGCAATTTTTTTATATGGATTACCATTTTCAATTCAACTTCGTCGCCCAAAAAAAGCTAAGATCCTAATGACGCAGCTTTTTATGACGTTCATAACAATGTTTTTTATTACATTTATAGACATCGTTGTGCATTTTACTGGTTGGTATCTCCGTTAAAAAATTATTTAAAATTAGAACTGCTGCATAACATCTAAATACATAATAGGAAAATAAAAGCAACGATCGAACCGAAAATCCGTAAAATTGTTGCGACTCCTTTGCATTTATATCGACAGGTGCCAATTTAATAACAGACACCGCAATTATATTCCATGATTGCCTACCAGGCCAAAATTATCGAGGACAAATTTATTAAACGAAAAACTATTTGCGGCCAAAGACGAGAAGGCGCCCAACGGAAAATTTACGGGTACGGGTGGTCAGCAATCCGGCTTTTTATAACGTTTTTTTTTTTTTTAACGGTGAGGAGACGCTGCAACCTATTTCGATGGGGCTTTTACTGCAGGTCAAATAAAATTACAATTTTTGGATTTTTAAATTTTTTAATTTTTCCATTCAATTTTTTTCAATTTTCTAACTAAAGCAAATTCAACTTTTTATTTTCAATTTTCAAATTTTAATTTTTTTTTTTCAAATCTTATTAATTATATTTGTAATCGAGCGCCATAACGGTTGCTAGGCACGAACAGGGGGCAGGCACATTGGTTTCGCTTTCAAAATTGATCATATTCGGCGACCATATTTTGGTTTGATTTTTTTGACTATTTTAGTTTGATTAGTCCCTCTTTCCTTCCTTTCACGTCTGATCTCTCGTGAAAAATAATTTGAATTAATTTAAGATTTTTGACAGCACGGCGAGTTATTTCCGACATTTGGTTTTATTTTTTTATCTCCTCCCTAATTTTGGTCCATTTATTTCATTTATTGTTTTGTAATTTCACCTTTTTTTCCTGCTTATTTCTGTTTACTTGATAAGATGAATTATTAAATTTTTAGAATTTGTATGATGGGAGGGGAGATCTTATTTCGTGCCGGTTCCAGTTGGGCTTTCCATTTCCCTTCATCCCCTTGGTAATGCATCCACAGGGGCGTAGTGCTTCATCTGCTATGACCGTAAAATCTACAAGGTCTCCTCGTGCCACTCCGGCAGTTTCAAGCTATGGGGAGAATTGTGGGAGATTCGGTCTCTCCGGGTGAAGAGAGGCTTGTTCTATTGGTGAAACATCCCTACCCTCTTATGCTGCTTCGTTGTGGTTAGGCATCGGCCTCTAGGGGTCGATGGGGCATTCGGGAGGGGGAGGGGTTCTGCATCAAACATTGTACTTTTCATTCATCGAGATCCGGTCGTTCCTGGGTGGATACACCTGGTTGCTATTATATTTATCTTATTCTTCCTCAATTTTCGGCCGTTGGATTCTGGTGTAAATTTCATTTAGTTTTAGCATTTTTTATTGTTCTGTTACACAATGTAGGCCAGAAGCATGCAAGCCTCAACTTCCACACGACCCACTACTCTGAGATCCAATCGGTAAAATCACCATGAGAGAGGCCTCTGGCAACAAAATATTGTATGGAGGGGAAATGGCACACGTGTCATATTACCCTCACAAAAAGGTGTTATTTCTACCTGTTCTCCGAAAATATATTTTTTGTTTCTAGTCATTCATTAATTCGTTCATTGTCTCTCGCTCAAATCCAAACTATTATATATTCTCTTCCTCAAATATTTATACATGAACGAGATTTAACTGTCAAATACTTACCGAAATACAGTGACCCAACGAGCTCGTAATATTATTTATCACAAAAAAAATAAAAAAAAAATTTTGTTTCTTTTTTTATTTAATAAAATTATTTATTATTCACAGCACCACAAGATCTTTCTCCTTTGAATAAACATGACAAACTGATCTAAAAAAATATTGAGACATAAAATGACGGGCTTTTGCTAAATTGGGTTTTCAAATTCAACCGTTGCGCCCATCTCACCCACTTTTACCCTAACGAGATTATCTGTAACTAGTTAAACTTTTAAACTAAATAAAGCTTTTCGACCAATATGATTAAATATTTATTTTTGCTGAGTAAATATATTGGTTTACCCATAAGCTAACAATTAATTAAAAATTTTGCAGAACTCGTAATGTGGGAACAAAAAACATCAATATTGCTGGGTGTGGGACAATCGAATAAACCGCAGTCCTAAGTCAATTCTAATAAATTGCAATCAAACAAAATAGTAAAACTACAGATAAAACGAAAAAGAAAATTATCGGAAAAATTTCCAAAACAATTCACATAATTTATTTCTATTCGGAACGAATTTTATTTTTCCGCAGACTTTACTTGATTTGAGGAGAGACGGCGCACACAAAAACCGCAAAAAATTAGACGAAAGCAAACCACAAAAAAAACCAAAAAAGTTTTTAATTTAATAGATTTTCTCGAGATAGATCTATATAGACAACATAAAATTATAAAAAGTAAATTAAAGCTTGAAAGCATATAAAATATAATGATCTGATTTCGAACATGTTTACACACACATACACAGTAGAAAAATATTTTCCGTTTTATGGAAAACAGTGAACATCCATTTTCATATTATCCTATATCTAATTACTAGAGGTAATATTTTTCATTTATAATTTTCCAAATTACGGGTTTTCCCAAATGACTAATAACGTTTCAATATTTTTAATCACTACTGTACACTGCTGCGTAGTAATAAATTTCAATTGCCTTAATGTTTTTTTTTTTGTATATCGATCATGTTATTCTAGGGATTTCTAAATTTGTACAAATCGTGTTCCCAATTATCAAAGTTAAATATTATTTTGGGTTTATCTAGGATTACTCGTAGCTATATATGGAAATATTATCGAGATAATAATATTCGCATAACATAGTTGTTGTTTAAATATGGGACAAATATAATTATTCTGAATATTATATACGATATCATGTCCTAGTTACTTAATTTACGAAACTATATGTGTATATGATCCTTAAACACTCTGTTATTATATGTAGAGATTTTGACCATCTATCCATCCGATAAAATTATTAGTTGTAATTTGATATACCCAAAACAAAAAAATCGTTCGTATATGATTTTCAAATAACCACATTAAGCCCGTAATTTAATACGTTAACAGTTTCTCATTTATCGTAAATTCCATGTCCAAAATTTTTTTTGATAAAATATCGAAAATTTTATCAAATTTTCCTATTTTCACTGTACATTAGTTATATGATTGATGGTTTGATTTTTTCCTTTTTTTTCGTTATACACTTTTCTCGTTGCCATACAACATTGATGAAAATACTTTTAAATATTTATGCATGGTTGTTATATTAAGATTGATGTCCATTATAGACTAGACCAAAATAATATATAGATAATTGGTCAAACGAGTGGGTATCCATCTATCCAAGTATAAGCAGCTAGTGGTTAGGATGTATATCGGCACATCATTAATGCATAACGAACATCTCTTATAAAAAACGATCGATTTAATACTTTTGCATTTATTTTGATTTCCCAAATGGCAAGATAATTTTATCAGATTCTTTGATGAAACGAACTCATTTTTTGTGTAGGAATTTGTGTGTGTGTGTGTGTGTGTGTGCGTGAAGGCATCTTATACTATTACATTTTATTGTTCGACAATAGAAACAAAAAAATTATTTTTATTTTATCGTGCCTTCTCGTTATATCGTAAAACCTCATCCAATTTTCTAAAACCAGAAATTATCGATTTTCCGGTTCTCATTTTCCGTTTATTTCCATTGCCCATTTTCTTCTCATTTTTATTCATCCTTCCTTTTCGGATTCCTAAATTATCACTACGTAATAATTTCCTAAAATACACCATCGTCTAAATTCATATTGTGCCGGCACGGCAGCGGCAGCACAGCAACAACAATTTTTTTAAAATTATATATAAAAGATGAAAATTTGGAAAGTACCAGAAAATGAAAACATTATCTTATTTCGTTTTAACTTTTCGGAAAATTATGTTTATGAAAAATGTACATAAACATTTATGCACAATAAAGGAAGAAAACGGGAAAATTACGTTTAAAATTTGAAAATAATTGAAATAAAGGAAACTGAAAATTATTTTGCATTGAAAGAACCACATTGCACAGTGCTCATTGGAAATATTTTTTGTAACCCGGATATTATTGTTACGTTTACATATAAAGGGTTTTTCAATTTGAGCGAGGCTTGATGTTGGCAGCCTGTAGCGGTCATGTTGTTTTGGTGGCGTCTGTCTAATCTGAGTGTCGATTTTGTACCAAAAATGACAGCGCGAGCTGACGAGGTGAACAATTGAATTTGTTTTGAATTTTTTCACTCATGTGTCTGTGCATTCTGTTCGTAAATTGTACAGTGGCAATTAGACCAAAATAAATCTTTCAGGTTGAACCGGTTGAATAGTTATGATGCTGACGTATACCTCACCTATTCTACACTTGAAACTAGATTATCCGGGATGATTGGGACTTCCCGGATTATCAAAAATCCCGGTTAATCGAATGATATTTATTAGAACTAAAAAAAAATTCCGGTTAATCAGATGAAATTTACATTATCCAAGAGAATAAAAGATCCCGGATAATCCCAGATAATCGAGGTTGGAAATACACTCATACAGCATCCAACTGACCCAGGAGCTCGAAGTTAATATAGGCAACGCCGTTTTTCGCTGACTAGGCTTTGGTGCGTTTGGAAGAGGACCTCAATTTTGGCCGAAAGATTTTTTTTCATCCAAATTGAACGATATGAAGGTAAACGACATATGTTTCCAGTAGGACGGGGCAACGAGCCACACAGCAGAAAACAACAATGGACGTTCTTCGTGAACAAATTGAGAGTAGACTTATCTTTCGTAGACTTGTTCTTGTGGGGTTTCCTCAAGTCGCAGGTCTATGTCAATAAGCCGCGATCGACTGATACTATTGAATGACGGCATATATGGGCATAATGGCATACATGGGCTTTTTAATTTGTTCCATTTCAACATTGACCCACCCAAATTGAAAAACCCTTTACATGCATACATACCGATATTAATCAAAAATTATAAGGTTATTTATCAAAGTCATATTGTACCCCTTAATTTTGACCGGTGTGATGAACTTAACAAAATTTGTTATCTTAAAATTTACTTGAGTGTGCATTCAATATTTTAATAATGTAATTATTTAAAAGTTAACTCATTCAATTTTTTGTGTTTTCAACTAATACGAGCCCAAATATAGATATTTCAGGCTAGCGAGCACCAAGAATTAACAAGCTTTCAATGGTAGATCTAGCTGCTTCTTATTTTAATCGCGTGGCAACTGGCAATCTTTAGGATCGGCCTCGTATAACAAATCGGACAACGGTTCGAATACAAAAAATTTAATGAGTTTAGATGTCCATTTAAAAGCGATTCATTCATTATAGAATTCTAGTGCATCTCACAAGCCCCAAATCTAACATTGATATGTTGAAAGCCTATTAATTAGGCTATTTAATGTAAAGTTCGAAATCGACAAATGTCCCAAATTTTATTCTTTTTAAATAGTTTACACGATTAAAAACCGGTTGCCCAGAGGTCTGATGGTTTCGAAATATTTATTGACCGTCATATGGCTAAGCGTCATGAGGGGCAGAATTAGCTCCCACAAGCTCATGAAAGTTATTTAAGAAGGATATCCATACTATTCCAAGTCACTTTGCGCTAATATCATTAAAAATACTCCGTAGAGTGAAGGGTGAACCATGTCGAGAATATAGAACATTTAATTGTTTTCGAAACAATAAAGCAATTATTCAATGAATTACAATAGCAAATTTAGTATATACATTCAAGAAACACTTAAACATTACACTGGCGCTTTGAATCCCCGCATAAATCGAATTATCAAAAAAAAAATTTAAAAAAATTCGAATACGACTGGACAAATTGGAAAATCGTGCGTTTTTCAATGAAGAGAAATTGAAGGAAATAAGTCGCTTGCCTGATTCTTTCAAGGAACTACAGACATTTAATGAAAATCCCATCCAATACCTCCCATGGGTGCACAACGTTGAAAATATACTGCAGAACTATGACATCCTGTGAAATAAACCGATATACCGGGCAGTTATTCCGCATATCCGTCAACAAATTCGAGGCAATGCCGACTCAGCGTTGATTTCCTTTAAGATTTTCAATTTGGCAGCTGGTGAAGTTGGATTCCAATTAGAGAAGGACAAAGATCGACCAATATTCTTGCGCGAACATCTCACTAGTTATCAGTAACAACTTACCATGCAGCTAAGAAGAAATTGAAATTCAAATATACGTGGGTCAAAATGGGCCAATTCTTCTTCGCGAGAAAGGGTATGCCAAGGAGTAACAAATTAATTCACAAAACGATATTAATAAGCTGGACAGCTCATTTCGAAACACTTGCTGTGTTTTTTTATTAGCGCCCGATAGCTGTATTCGGAGCAGCCAATTTTCTATGTCAAAACTTATATTTAGCGCGCTATTATTGCATGTAATTAATTTATTTAACTCTAAACTAAGATTTTTCATTCACCTTTTTAGGTAAAAATCGATAAAAAAAATATCTTGCTCTCTTATTTATCGGGAGCCGCTATCGGGAGCGCTATCCATTTCAATGGGAAATTTGAAAAGGCTTTAATTTTGTAAACCCCTGAAACCATTAGAAACTAAATCATACAATAAAAATTTAAAACGCAGCAAAATGAATTCTTGTTTATAACGTCATGTCAAAATAAATGTCAATTAATATATTTCAGGTGATAAATGTTTGTTTTATTGATGAATTTAGTTTTAATTTTTATAGTACAGCGACACCAGTGAATAATAGTTGCAGTTTCAATAGAAAATTGCCATTTGGCTCCGGATAGTGCTCCAATATTAAAACACAGCAACTGATGACGAAGTACACACATACAATAACTACAATAGTAAACACAATACTTCTTAAAAACAAATTTTATTCATAAAACATGTGTTTTTTATTACTTTTATTCTTGTTTTTAGTGAAGTAAGTGCTTTGGCTTTCTTGAATTTCAACTAAAAATCTTTATAATTTTTGTTTATAAATATGAAATTACTTACGGCGATGGTTGATGACATTGTGGATGTAAACAATTTGATGACTATCAAATAATTTAAGTGTCGGTAATACAGGTTTTAGAATTTTATATATAAATGCACGAAGTAACCGTAATAAACTTTATGATATTGAATCGGTAGTTCAAAATATGTTCTGTGACATTTTACAGTAACTGAAATTTCGCTCACGAAAAACGAGAATAGATTTTTTAACATTAATAATTTTAAGTCATATTTCAATAACCGAAAGGGTAGGTATAGCGGAACTGCTATCTATGTTAAAAATAATTTAAATACTGCACAAATCTACAGTTCGGATAGTAGTCCGGTCAATCTAGACATAAAAATGAGAGCGAAGGTACATAAATTAGCATCAGGCTGAAAATTGGTAGAATCGTTAAAAATGTAATTATAAATAAAACTTAAAAGTTCCCCATCATTCCCGTGTATGGAAATAATTTTACTCGAGGTCAAAGGTCAAAAAAATGAGTTTTTCGCGATTTTCAGCGAAACGGTAAATCTTATCATAAAAATATATTAGACAAAAATTGTATAGGTCATCATATTATCTATCAAAAATGTATCAGTGCTTTTTTTCTACGAGCCACCCTTTCTGGGATATAACGATTCAAAAAGTTGTTCAAGTTGTTATGGGCATAATATGCATGAGTGCGCCACGTACATACATCTCTTATCTAGAGTTGTTATATATGTTGAAATATTTTTCTATCGGTGATTGTAACTTATACTTAAAATATAAAATATACATAACTATAAGAATATCAGGTCAAATGAAACCCAGTCCCTTACTTCATACGCCAGTGTTACTTCGAGGACAACATCTGTCTCTTGTTCTATTGTGTGCGTGGCTAGGGTCTTACACCTGCTATAATAAATGAAATACCGTTAGTCTTGAGCAACACGCTGTAGTGAAATCACGTGTTTATCCTAACCTATATCGTGCTGTTTTGACTTTTATAACAAAAATGTCTGAATATTGTTTTATTTGTGCTAAACTTTTAACTGAAAGTGAAGTTGTTACTGTTGAACGTGGTATGAAGTCATTTATTAATGCAAGTATCGAAAGAGCAGATGAATTTTCAGAATTTCTCAAAAATCAGAAATCTGTGATAATACATGAAAATTGCCGTAAAAATTATACTCGAAAGTCTTCTATTGCTGCAGCTAATAAAAGACAACGTGAAGAACAAGAAGCCAGTACATCCACAGTAAGTCCTCCTCATACTAGATCACGTGTCAGTGAATCAGCTTTTTGTTTTAAAGAACTATGCTTATTTTGTGGCCAGACATTGAATGAAGAGTATGAAAGAAGAAAATCCTCAGATTTTCGCCGTCGAATTAGCCAAGTAAGTACACTTCAATTTAAAGATTCAATTCTGGAAGTAGCTCGGACTCGTGACGATGCTATAGCAAAAGCTGTTCTTGCTCGAGTCGCATTTGAATATGATTTAGTTGCTGCTGAAGCTAAGTATCATCGTGATTGTTATAACTGTTTCATAAAACTTTCCACTAGAACTAAAGTCGGTCGCCCTAAACACGAAGCTGCAAATCTGGCAATGGAGGAAATATTCACTTACATTGAAAATAGCGATGACTGTCAGTTCACTTTGAACGAATTAAAAAATGTTTGCAAAACTACGACATTAGATTACAGAACGATTAAGCTACGACTCAAACTAAAGTATGGTGAAAAACTTATTGTCACTGAGAAATCGGGAGCATCAACATTCATATGCTTAGTACGAAAAGAAAAAAATGAATCAAAAAGAATAACGATTCAGAGTCCTAGACGCAGCTGCAGCTATTATTCGCGAAGATATTCAAACCGTAGTGTTTGATAATTCTAAATATCCTCCACCAAGTCGCATGTTTGAAGATTTGAATAATGAAATTCCAGAATCATTGACATATCTTGTGGAACGAGTGATTTTAAAGAATAAACGATCAAATTTAGATCATTTAAAATTAATATGCACAAACATTTGCTATTGTATCATGACTGCTGTTCGACCAAGGTCTTTTAAGTCTAAATTACAACTAGGCCTCGCAGTTTTTTTTTCATCGACTGTTCGGGTCTAAACGTCTTATACAAATCTTTTCGGCTTTTGGTTTATGCGCATCTTATAATGATACAATAATGTACGAGGCAGCAGCAGTTTTTCATCGTCCTCCTCATGTCCTACCACCACAAAGCGGCACTCTCTAAATACGTTAGACGGCAATAACACGCTCCACATAATGGGTATTATTCAAATTGTTACTCCAAAAAATTCAGTTTTACTAGAAGAACCTATGCCACGAATAAAAGAAGCTCTTTCAGCAAAAGATATCAAGGCAAAAGCTCATGTGCCTTATACAGATCTATCAAAATGACGGTGTAGTAGAGTACAGTAAAATAAATGTTAAAGATTTTGTTTATGGAACTGAAATGGTATCTTTCCTCCAAAAAGCTGATGTAGTATGGTTTTATGGGAAATGGAAAAATGCGTGTTTATACCCGGTTGGAATGGTTTTATTGAACGTTTAACAAAAAATCATATGAATTATTTTAAATCTCAAATTTCGTTTTTACCATTTATTCACCAACCAGCCAGCAGCTATAATACTATCTATACGACCTTACTTTGTGCATTAGAGAACGCAAAACGGTATGGCCACACTGTATGCATCGTGACTTTTGACTAGCCCATGTATGCAAAAGCTAGAGAAATGGTATCAGCCGCACCTGAGGGCTCTGAAGTATCAAAAATCATCATCAGACTCGGAGGATTTCATCTACTGATGTGTTTTCTGGGAGCAATTGGGCATATTATGCAAGGAAGCGGCATGAAAGAAGTACTCGCAGAGATCTATGCGGTAAAATCATTAGAAAAAATGCTCAATGGTCATGCTTACGCAAGAGCTGTTCGAGCGCATACACTACTTCAGCTTACTTTGGCAATTATAATATTAAAAGAAGTTGAAATTAATGACTTAATGGATGCAGATCTAATCATAAATATTAAGAATATATTAGATAACACTCTTTCATACAATGAAATGGAAAATGACGATGAAGTATCTGGAGCTTTACTTCATAAATTGAATCAGAAACTGGAAGAATATGAGGAACGAGGACCAACTGCCAAACTTTGGATTCAATATTTTTCTATGGTTTCCATTGCTAAAGAGTTTCTAAGAGCTGAGCGTATGGGGGATTGGAAAGCTCATTTAAACTGCGTCAAAGAAATGCTTCCTTATTTTCACGCGTCTGGACATTTTCCTTATGCTAAGTCTGCACATCTTTATTTGCAGGATATGCAACAGTTACAGAATTTGATTGATTATGAAGTTTACGAAAAATTTACAGAAGGATTTTTCACAGTTAGACGTTCAGACAAATTAAGTTGTGGAACTTCAACGGACATGGTATGAATACAGTTTGTGAAAAATTAGAAGATATCGCTAATGTCCATGAACAACTTTTTGAATCGTTATATCGCAGAAAGGGTGGCTCGTAGAAAAAAAAGCACTGAGACATTTTTGATAGATAATATGATGACCTACAGTTTTTGTCTAATATATTTTTATGATAAGACTTATCATTTCGCTGAAAATCGCGAAAAACTAATTTTTTTGACCTTTGACCTCGAGTAAAATTGGGGAACTTTTAAGTTTTATTTATAATCACATTTTTAACAATTCTACCAATTTTCAGCTTGATGCTAATTTATGTACCTTCGAATGTTTAGATTGACCGGACTATAGTGGTTCCTGTCAAATTCTTGGTGTGAAACTGATTGACAGCAATTTCAATATATTTGCACTATATAGTTACCAGGGAAACTTAATGACCATTTTTTTTAAATCTATCGAAGATGTATTGGCAGATGTATCAAAACAGCTTCATTTTGGAGGATTTTAATATCAATTTGATATGACTTGGATTTTTGATTCTGATTTGCCTTATCATAAATTAATATATGTAGAACGCTAATGATATTGAACAATTCTCAATAGTCTTACACAAATTATTAAAGATTGTAGAGAGAGAAAAATAAGTAGGAGGCATTTCACAAACAACGAATGGATGACAAGAGATATACTAGCCTCAATTATGAAGCGGAATCGAATGGATAATTTAAGAAAAAGGCATTGAACCAGCGAATATTGTAAGAAAAGGCATAGGGAACTTACTACAATTCAGTAAAGATGATCAAACAAGAAGATATCGGAAATTCAAAAAGGTTGTGGGTCCATTTTAAAAGACTTATATTTAATAAAACCAGTAACAGTTCTAATTTTATAAATCTTATAAATAATTCGGGTCAAATTGTCAATATTCAAGAAATTACAAACTAATTTGACCTTTATTTCATATCAGTAGTTACAGATTTAACTATTCACCTTCCCACAGTTAACCCTATCGACTTTGACAATGTAGTATATAATATTAGGTGTTCGTTAAACTTTCTACCTGTCTCTGAAGCTGAGGTAATATTACATATCAGGTCATTAAAGGCAAATGCCGCTACTAGGGTAGACAACATATTCGCGAAGTTACAACAAAAACTTAGTGGAAAAATTGTGTTTACTTTAGCCCCGTGTTCAAATCAAGTAAATCAACTGTTAATTAATTAAACCCATTTGCATATTTTCAGCATTATCCAAAGTGTTTAAAAGAAGATTTTGTATATAGATTTGTGCAGTTCTTAGATGAAAATAACGTAATGTGAAAGAACCAATTTGGGGTTATTCCAAAGTCAAACACCTTGGCCGCTTGCTTAAATCTAACGCATTCTTTAAGTAATGAAATGAAAAAGAATAAGACATGTGGATATTTATTTCTGGACATACGCAGGTCATTTGACACACCATTCACTATGATATTCTAATGATTAAAATGAAAAAACTTGGGTTTGGTCAAATCAGCTGAAATTATTCAAGTCTTACTTAACTAATATGGGCTGCAATTTGTATCGAGAAATGGAGATAACAGTGACGTCTCAACTATTAACAAAGGAGTTAAACAAGGCTCTATTCTGGGACCAACATTATTTAATTTCTATATTAATGATATGTTTTAGCTATACCATTGAAAAGGCAATTGCAGCTATTTGCTGATGATGGTGTAATAACATATGCTGCAAGTAATGTTCAACACTTATGCGAATGAATTTCAGGAATATGGCCATTCACAGGAAAATTATCAAGAATGGTGTACGCAGTGACTTCATCTAAACAAATGACGCGTTATCACTACAATAAAGAGAAACATGGTATGCTGCCGCCTTTATGGTAATCGGAATTTAAGCAATGTCCCGCCACCAAGGCCAAACTATCCTAACCCGCCAGTACCGATGTTTATTGATCCATCAGTTCTAATACGACAAGTAAATTATATCAACCGTCCCACTCCTCAATACTTTCCGGTAGCAAATCGGGAGCCACTTGGAAACGCAACCGACACCGGTGCAAGTAAGAACTTTATAAAATCCAGTTAGCCGTTAATGCGAAGCGAACCGAGATACAATTCCAAATCTCATCAGCGGAAGATGGCATCAAAATCGCAATCATCATCGATTTTTTCATTCTACCACGCTTGAAATCATTTTTTGGCATCATAGACCAATTGGAGGAAATTGGCGCATCTTTTAGCTGACACTAAAAATTATAGCACACATTCATGTTGAAATTCGCAATATTCTTTGAACCAAATAATCACCAAATGGACCAGCATATTGCTCAACTCCCCGTGGATGGAATTACACGGCCCTCAAAAAGCCCCTCTAAGTCCCCAATTTGGATTGTGGAAAATTAATTGGATGCCTCGCAAACGAAGAAATATCGAATGGTTATAGGTTTCAAGAGGTTGAATGCTAGCAGTTCTCGGAAATTCCAAATATTTTACCACAATCGGATTTCACTAAATTAAAATGAAACAAGCTGGTATTCCGAAGACCTCATTTTCCACCATAAATGTAAAATATGAATTTCTAAGACTCCCGTTTGGATTAAAAAAAGGTAAATAAAATCAAAAACAATCTGATAGACCACCAACCGCTAACGTGTATACACAAATCAATTAGAACAAAAATGCCAAGTTTAAGTTCTGGAAAGTTTGATGGGAGAAATATAGTTGCGAGCTCATTTACAAACTTGGCTGTACCAATAAAGTGGCTGACGCTCTCGAGGATTCTACTGACTTAATTCAATACTGTGATGCACCCATCAATATCTTCAGGAACCAACTGATCTTTCAGAAAGGTCATTTATATTCATGAAGAGCCCCATCCCTTTAACCACAGATACTATAATATTAGTTTGCCGGTGATAAACAAAGGAATTTTATACAAGGCCCTAGAGGAGCAATTGCATCCAACCATCATGAAAGGAATCAATATAACGAAGCGGTATATTCAGCTCCTGCAAGAAATTTTTAAGAAGAGATTTTCTAGTTTCAAAGTACACCTAACGCAAAGAGTTATTTAAGACATTCAGAATAAAGCAAATAAATTCTGCATCATAAACGAAGAACACAAGCGGGTAGACAGAAAATATTGGAACACTATTTTTTTCCAAGAATGGCTAATTTGATTAATAATTAATTTAAAATTGCAATACCCGCAACACAAATAAATACGATCGACATCCTTATCGCGTTGCTTTTCAAGAAACACCTATTCTGATATACCGTGCAGAAATACTTCATTTGGACAAAAAGGAAAAATTTATATCCTGTGAGGATAAATTTTCAAAGTGTATACTCATGATAAATAATGAGAGAAGCTTTGCGAGTCCTATAATAATAGGCTACTTGAAAACCTCGGGTATCCAAATTTATGAAATACCTTCCCAAAGAAACGAAGTGAGGCAAATGGACCTAGAAGCTGGGGACCACTATAATGACACTAAACACTCGGTTACGCTACGGAAACCTAACGAAATCTTTTTCAGAAAATTCAGGAGGATCTGGTCGAAAGACTTTGTAAAAATCTAGACGCCACCATTCCAAGAAAATAAGTAGGAGAGTAGACTCGTAGACTTTTGAAGCTGGTGACACAATTTATACGGCAATCAAACCAATCTAACGATTATCTGGCTGTCAGAACTCAATTAGTTGCGATCACAGATGTATGCATTTTATATCACAAGATCTTACACAAATTAATAAAAAATTTTGGCGGTGGAATAATGATAAAAAAAAACCATTTCTATTAGAAATTCGTAATAAAAACAGAAAAGTCGAAAACCAGAACTGTGGCTCCTCAAAGCAGGTTAACAGTTTTCTACATTTTTTCGAAACTGAGCCAAATTAAATCAAGTGTGCCAGGCATGAAAAAATGTAGAATATATATTTAATCTGTCAACACATAAATAAATTTCCGGTTGTTGAGTCCTATTATA
The DNA here is from genome assembly GCA_947310385.1 of Nephrotoma appendiculata. NCBI lineage: Eukaryota > Metazoa > Arthropoda > Insecta > Diptera > Tipulidae > Nephrotoma > Nephrotoma appendiculata. The sequence continues at coordinate 41,464,959 of OX371224.1, forward strand.
TCCTATTATACTATTGCCGAAGTACAACTACGAGGACATATTTGGATGCTTCTCTCAACATCAACATTAAAATTAAATATCATGAGAGCAACATCAAAAAGTGAAAATACATTCCATCATCCAAGATCTGTGAGACAGATACATCCCTAGAGCAAACCAACAAGTATAAGGCACATAATCTAAATAAAAATCCAGCGAAGCTAGAAAGAGACTCCGACATAAAAAAATCTACCCAAAGCAAACTAGTTAAAATTTGATATGCAGAATGTCTTCCAACTGCCCAAAGCTAACAATTTCAACTTCTTTTTAAAGAAGAATTGCAGAAGAATTTTTAGAAATTTCATTATGACCTGCCTCCCTGAAGGCAAAGTGGTTAGCATACTTGCTCCAGACATGGAAAAAATTTCATGTCTGATTTAGGATTAATGAATTCCTACAGCAATTTTTAAATACAAGTTCATGGCCTACTCTGAACTGGATTGAACAGTAATTTTCGGAAGCCAGCCACAGCAATATCCAAGACATTGTCTCCACGCATAGGGTTTTGGAAAGAAATTTTAAAAATACATTTATATATTCCCCTGAAAAAAATCTTCGGATTACAAGGATTACGATTTATAACGGAGCCTATAAGTTGAACTACAGTCAAAAACAATATACAAAGGCTAAGCATTTAATTTATGTGAAGGGGTTACCTTACATAAAGTATCGCTGTGGTTATGATAGCGATTTTATTTCTTTGAAAATACCACAGAAAAAAAAAATCAAAAAATGATATCATGCAATTTTGCCTCTCTCAACTAGTGGAAAAATCTCTTCACTGAAACTAAAAGATTTATCTGACATACTTATCGACATGCCATCGGTGGATCAGGTGTTTTACAAGAATGTATTTGAAAGCCGAAATGGTCCTTCATCGGCTAATGGCGGGTATATTTCACATCCAATTCAGAGTGAAGAACCAACCAATAAAAGATAGTCGGGGCCAGACCAAAGAAAAAAAATTAGGCCAATATTTACATTTTGTCAGTTAATTTAACTATAATGTGATTATATTATTAAACGTTTGCTAAAAATTTGTATTTCCAAAAATCGAGGATATATAGACAAAATATTATGGACATACACAAGCCTTTCAAGAAAAATCTTAAAAAAAATTCTTTTTGAGTTTGAAGCTTTATACTTCGTAGTTAAGCTTTCTTCTAACAAATATAATTGGAAACCAAAATTTATTAATCAAATCCCTCAGGAACATCTTTAACTTTCTATATAGCTAAACTTCAAATGCCGATTTCTGCAATATAGGCAAAATGGATATAGACAAGAATAATTCTGAGACGACAATATGACTCCGAGCTGCTCAATTAGTCAAAGGAAACATCGCCAACAACAAGCGCACATGGAATTAAATGAAATTCTTTTGAACCAAGGTGATATATTTTGGAATTGTCAAGAAATATCTAACATTTGGGGAGACCACTATTTGCGACCTCAGCTTTCTACGCTAGATGTGAGTACCGAGTCCATAACCAACAATACATTGAAACCATTGAGCAACTTCGACGGAAAGGTTTAGGAAACACATTGTCGTGTTTACTGCATATATGGCCCAAATGTATCGGCTGATTTTACTTGATGAAAATTATCAGGATTTACCGTGAATCTAGTTGTGAGCTGCTCCTTTAGAAAGTGTAATGCAGTTAATTTTGTAGTGCAATTTTGAAAGTGTAATGAGTTTTATGTTGACGATTGCCTAACTTGGGTTAGATTGTTAGAGCCGGTTGACAATGCCCCGAAAATGAAGTTGGCTGTCGCAAGAAATGTTTTGTACTTTGCAAAGTATTTCGACTCTAAGTAATGTAAACTGGAATGATGTACTAGCTCCATAAATTAGAGCATAGTGGATCGAGTTTAAACACAATTGATAAATTTAAACAAATGAAACACAGGTGAAAATAATTAAACTTCTGAGAAGTTCATTTGCTCAAAGTCCTATGTGGAAGGAAACACACTATTCCTCATCTCGAGCGCTGTGGCGCATTGTTGCATGCTCAAACATTAAATAAAGTTATAGAACGTCTTCACTTTAAGTATTAAATATATATTGGTTAGATTCAGAAATTAGTCAGAAGCAGCTCCGAATTAAATCTGATCTATTAAAATATGCCACGTTTGTGGCCAGTCGCGTTTGTCTATAATTCAGGAATTGTCTACAATTCAATTGGTAACTTCGTGTAATCATTGCTGTTGTCATTGATAAATGAATTTCAAAAATTGATTAAACCCTGCAGACTAGTTTAATACATGGCAAAGCAGGAATTTAAAATACCATCGTTGGCTTACTCAAAAATCAGCTTCACTCCCGCAGTGCTTGCAGTTGTTATTGTCAATCACACTGCAATGCACTACGGAATTGAAGTTGACTTCAGATTTAATATTAAATTTGATAAATGTGTTCAGCACGCATTGTAAATAATAAAAATAAACCGTCAAATATTGTTAAATCACAGTTGATAACAATAATATCATCAAAATCCATGTTAAACTTAATATTTTCCCAACTCAACTTAATAAAAATATTTATTTTTCGTAAACATCATGAAAACCCATCAAACCCTTTCGTGTATATCGATGAATTCTCATCCCTAAAATACAACAGCTCTACTATTTTACTCTATCAAATTTCCAAAACGATTTTTGTTCCCAAAAATATATTTTTTTTTTATATGTGACAGTGTATTCCGAGAGGGTTTTGTACCCCAACATATTATATAATGACGGCGAAGGCGACGAAAACAATTTTTTTTTATATACAGCCAAGTTATTTACAAGATCTAAAATGAAAAGCAATGAAAAGCCAAAATGAAAATAAATAATTTGACAAATAATAACGCAACACATACACACCCATACACCCATCCAAACCAAATAAATAAACTTTTTCAATCATCATAAAAATTGGGGCAAAAAACGGAAATCATATTAAAAAAAAAATCTAAAGTTTCGATCCCGAATATACACAACAAACTTTAGAGCTTTTATTTTCATTTTGTTTGCTAAATATAAAAAAAAAGTTTATTTTTTGGTGCCTCTCTTAAGGACATTATATATACACAATATGAGTTTGGCTGTGCTTAAAAAATCATAAATCATTTAGGGGTGTCATGGTGAATGTTGGTTTGAACCCCCCAGAGATAATCCACAAAGATTCAGAAACGATGCAGCGTGGAGAGTTCCGCCATATCGATTTCAAAAACCGTATTGACATGAATAAAAAAAAACTTATTTTCAAGTGAATGAATCCAAAATACATATATTCGAAATCAGCCGAACGGAAAAGTGTGTTCAATTCGATTATGTACCTCTCAAACAACGAGTCGAGAACATTCATGCATTTTAATCAAATTATTATATTCAATTTTCTATTTTTACAAAATTAAATAAACCAAATCACATACATTTGAATAAATTTCTATCCGACATTCGAAATCTCGCACCCAAACCCGGAAACAAAGAGATGAAGAAATCATAATCATTTAAGATGTTTATTCTCTTTCTACAGATCTTTGTGTGTATGGTGTGTATCTTAATAATATACATAACTCGTACGTAAGCATTTTAGAATATAAATAATCCAATCATTTAACGAGTGTATTTCGAGGGGGTATATACGTTGGATGCCACCAACCCATGCATGCAACATATTATATAAAGACACATAGACACTTTGAACCATCATAATTCGTGCGCTACGCGGAGAAGAAATCAAACTTTATCCATTCAAAAATTATAATCAAAAATGAAAATGCGAACAAGGAAATTACACTAAAAAAAAGGAAAATATGAGATATAAAATGTGATTTGAACGAAAATTTCCACTTTACCCAGTACACCAACAAAATTTTTATAAATACGAGTAAAGTTTCTCGTATTCTTATACACAATGGCGTGTTAGGGTTTTTCCATCCTATATATAGAATACGTACGATGTTATTCTCGCGATGAAAAGCTTTCGAAAGTGTATAATATAAAAAAAAAAATAAAAAACGAACATGAAAAATTGTTGTGTGTATAATATCTACTATAGTAGATGAGGTGTATATCGTGTGAGTGGGAAGCACAAAGTTGAATAAAAAAAGTTAATAGAACAAAGTTTATTGGTACAGAAAAGAAAATTACTTGGAAGAAAAGAGGTTTCAGCAATTTAAACGTTTATTCTATTTTTTGTTCCTGTTTTAGGTAAGATCGCAACAACTATAGGGAAATTAACTATAACAGTACAAGAGTAATCCAACTTTATGTTATCTAAAATATAAAGCATTATTGAAAATGGCTTGATTTATTTGTGCTAATCAGTAAAGTTGATTTATAAATTTATTGCGGCATTTTAAGTCTCAAAAAGGTTGTACCAATGAAAATATGTAAGAAAGATTTTATGATAAGTTTATTTTTCTAAATCACACTTTAATTAATAATTACGATTAAGGTCGTTTTGAAAGCACGAAAGTACAACCGGGTGTTAACTGAGATTTGTAACCTATAGCTATAGAGGTTTCCTGAAGCATACATGGGTATTCGTACACCACAAGGGGCAGAATGAAAATTTATCAGTAAAGAAAATCAAAAAAGGAAACTACGAGAAAGGCACGGTCAACTTACCTTAAAAATGCGAACAGTTGTGAAGAAACGCAGAAGCGATAACTAATTATGAAGTATCCTCCCCCCCCCCTTCTCCACAAAAAAACTTAGTTATCATTTAAAAAATTAGGACTACAACATAAAATTTTTTATAAGTTTTAACAAATCAATGGTAATTGAATTTTTGTAATAAAAATAATTTGAATAAAACTTAGTGGAATAAAATTATTATAATGGTGAATAAAAAATTTGCATAAATACATAATAGATATAACATTAATCATAAGAAAAAAAAAACGATAAATTTAATTGTCTTGAAATAATAAAAAATAAATAAAACGAGTACACCGAACGTAGCTGCCGATGTAATGATTGATTTATGAGGCATTTGTATAATCCAAATTGGTGCATACGGATACGACCGATATGTGAAGATAGCTTTAATTCCATCCCCGAAAAAACATTTTTACTCTCAGCCCAAAAGATTCCCACATTTTTTACTGTCCGACATGAAAATTATTGCTATCACGATAGTAAAACTGTCATGATAGTTGACATTTTCGGGGTTTAGAATAGCAACAATACTTATAAAAATATGTTTGTGAGGTAAGCCTTATCTTGAAATGTATGTGAAGATAGCCCAAATTGTGTCTTAGAAAAATGCTATGGCCACACAAATTATGGCTATCACGACCTCTTTTACTCTCACCCGAAAAATTCCTATATTTTTACTCAGCCTCGAAAATATTTGCCCTCACGATAGTTAAAAGCTGTCGTGACAGTTTAAATATTCGGGGCTGAGAAATAGGAGTTATAAAAGTATGTTTGTGTAGTAATCCAAATTTTTATATGGATGTGAAGGTTGTCCAAATTCCGTCTCAGAAAACGCATGGCAACACTAAATATTACTATCATGACACTTTTTACTCTCACCCCAAAATTATTAAATTTTTACCTCGGCCCAAATAGTTAAACGCGATAGTTAAAAACTGTCATGACAACTAAAATTTTTTTGGGGATGAAAATAAAAATAATACATAAAAAACATCTTCTTTAAAATGTGTCTGTCTTAAAAAACGCTATGGCAACACTAATTATTTCTATCATGAAAATTTTAACCACAGACACAAAAAAAATCTCTACATTTTTACTGGCTGCCGCGAAAATATTTGCTATCACGATAATTTAAAACTGTCATGACAGTTGACATTTTCGGAGCTGAAAAATTATACTTATAAAATATGTTTGTGAAGTAAGACTGTGTCTGAATTGTGTGATAAATACTTTTTAGTACTAAATTTGTGAAAATACCGAACGCACCCAAATTATCCCAGTCGTTAGGTATAATAATTTTTGACATTTGCGTGATAGTTTAATCGGTGAAAAATTGTCGTATGTACTTGTTCAACAGATTATTATGATTAGAAATTGATTAAAGTGAATGATGTGGACTAAAGGATGTAATACTCAACTGCAATATTATAAAATAAATAGAATTGAGTGTATGATTTAAATCCTTTTCTAATTTATAGAGTTATCTTTAATCTTTAAATGACAACAATCATAATTTTTAAATCAATATTAAATTAAATGGCTGGAATTTTTATCAAAAAATTATGACACAATTCGGGCAGCAAAACGACAACAATTTTACAAAACATAAAATTTTTCACGTTAGTGTGATTTTTACTAGAAAATATTTATCATTCAATTCGGACACAGTCCAAGCCCAACAATGATACGGTAACACTAATTCTTGCTATCATTACATTTTTTACTCTCTAAGCCTCTTTTACTAGTCTAAGCCCAAAAATACTCACAATTTTACTCTCAGCCCAAAAAATCTCTGCCGCGAAAATACTTGTTATCACGTTAGTTAAAATGATCGTGCTATGGGAATAATAAGGCTATGGGAATAATAAATATTACTCTCATCACATTTTTTTACTTTCATCCCCAATAAAATCCTCGCATCTTTGCTCTCAGTCACGAAAACTGTTGTTGTCACGATAGTTAAAACCTGTCATCACAGTTGAAATATAATACTTAAAATAATATGTGAGTGAAGGAAGCCTAATTTTGATATGTATGTGAACTTAGCCCAAATTCCTTCTCAGAAAAATGCTATGACAACAGTAACTATTGCTACCATAAGACTTTTTACTCTCTTTCCACAAAATTCCCACATTTTTAATCTCAGCCGAGAAAATATCTGCTCTCACGATAGTTAAAAACTGTCATATGTGAATTTCGATTTATATGTGAAGATAGGCTAAATTCCGTCTCATGCTATGGCAACACTAATTATTGCTCTCATGACTATTTTACTCTCACCCCCAAAAATCGCCACATTTTTACCCTCAACAAAGAAAATTCTTGATATCACGATAGTAATAACTGTCATGACAATTGAAATTTTTGGGGATGAAAGTAAAAACAATACTTTTAAAAAAACTCTTGGTAAAATTTGTACGTTTCAGAAAAATGCGATGGCAACAATAATTATTGCTATCTCGACATTTTTTACTGTCAACCCAAAAAATTCCCCACATTTTTACTACCAAGAGGGAAAATATTTGCTATGACGATAGTAAAAACTGTCATGACAGTTAAAATTTTCCGGGCTGTGAATAAAAATAATACTTGCAAGAAAATGCTCAGCCCAAAAAATCTGCACAACTTTTACTCTCCGCCACGAAAACACTTACTATCACGATAGTTAAAAACTCTCATGATAGTTTACAATTTCGGGACTGAGAATAGAAACAATACTTATAAAAACATGTTTGTGAAGTAAGCTCAATTTTGATATGTACATACTGTGAATAGATCCTCAATTCCGTCTCAGAAAATAGCAATGGCAAGACTAATTATTGCTATCATGACACGTTTTACTCTTAGCCCAAAATATCTCCACATATTTTACTCTTCGTCACGAAAATACTTGCCATCATTTTAGTTAAAAACTGTCATGATAGTTGACATTTTCGGACTGAGAATAGAAACAATACTTATTTGTAGTACATACAAGTTTGTGAAGTAAGCACAATTTAGCCAAAAAAATCGCCACAATTTTTACTCTCCATCAGAAAATACTTGCTATCATGATAGTTAAAAAATGAAAGATAGTTGAAATTTTCGGGTCTGAGAAAAAATACTTATAAGATTATATTTGTGAAGTTAGCCCAATTTTGATATGTATGTGACGGTAGCCCAAATTCTGTCTCAGACTAATACTATGGTTATACTAATTATTGTTCGACTGAGAGTAAAACTATGGAGATTTTTTGGGTGAGAGTAAAAATGTCATGATGGTAAAAACAAGATGTTTTTAAAGTATTAATTTTACTCTCATCCCTAAAAAAATTTCGATTGTCATGACAGTTTTTAACTATCGTGATAGCAAGTATTTTCTGAGCTGGAGATAAAAATGTGGAGATTTTGGTGGGCTGAGAGTAAAAAGTGTCATGATAGCATGTGAGTAAAATTACTACTTTAAAAACATCTTGTTGAAAATGTGCCCGTCTCAAAAAAATACTATGACAATAGTAAATATTACTATCGTGACATTTTTACTTTCACCCAGAAAAATCCCCATTTTTTTACGCTGAGCCGCGAAAATATTTGCTCTCACGATAGTTAAAACAGTTATGACAGTTGAAATTTTCGAGACTAGGCAATAATACTTATAAAAATATGTTTATGAAGTAAGCCCAATTTTGATATGATTGTGAAACTGGCCCAAATTCCGTCTCAGAAAAATGTTATATTAACACTTATTATTGCTGTCATGACATTTTTTACTATCAGCTCAAAAAATCTTCACTTTTTTACACTCTCAGTCGCGAAATTATTTACTATCACGATCGGTTAAAACAGTCATGACAATCGAAACTTTGGGGATGAAAGTAATAATAATAGTTAAAAAACCTTGTTCAAAATATGCCTGTCTCAGAAAAATGCGTTGGTAATACTAATAATTGCTACTGCGACATTTATTACTCTCAGCAAAATCCCCATTGTTTTACTCTAAGCCGCGAAAATATTTGCTACTACGATAGTAAGAACTGTTATGAGAGTTGAAATTGTCTGGGTGAGAATAGAAATAATACTTATAGCAACACATTTGTGAAGTAAGCCCAAGTTCGATATGTGTGTAGCCTTGTAAAGATAGCTATGTGAAGATATCCCAAAGTTGTGTCTAAGAAAAATGCTATGGCAATACTAAATATTGATATCATCGCATTTTCTACTCTCATCCCAGAAAATCACTACATTTTAACTCTTATAACCGCAAAAATATTTGCTATCACGATAGTTAAAAACTGTCATGACAATCGAATTTTTTGGGGGTGAAAGTAAAAATAATATTTAAAAAATATTTCGTTTAAAAAGTGTCTCGCACAAACATTATCACACAAATTTTGCTATGGAAAGATGCTCCACAAATGTCAGGAACTAATAGTTGCTCCAACCAGCGGTGTACATCGTTTGATAGGTAAAATAGTAATGAAGAATAGTTTATTTTACAATTACATTTTATAGTCCGTACAATATTTATTTCACTAAGTATATCATTTACGAGAAAAACGATTGCGAACTGAAAGCTTACAAATTAATTTTGAAACAATACCGGCCAAGATCAGGTTTCCAAAATTTAAGGAGAAATGACGAATTTTGACTAAAAACCTGTTTTGCAACAAAATTTCAGCCCTGTAAGCGAAATCAGTCCACAGAAAGTGGTAGCTTCCGTAGAAACTTTTCCGTTTTTCCAGCGGAAGTGACAGCTTCAATAGGAGCTCTCTCGATTTTTGCATGTATCTTGAAAAGTATATCATTTATGAGAAAAGCAATTATCAAGTGAAATATTCTAAATTAATTTTGCAACAAATCGGTCCAGATCAATTTTCCAAAAAATATATGAAAATGACGATTAACAAAAACAGTTTTTTTACACAAATTCAGCCATGCACAGCCCAAATGAATTAACGAAGTTTTTCCATTTTTTGGGAGATCACAATGAATTTATGCCGAAATCGGTCCATCGGAAGTGACAGCTTCCATAGGAGCTTATTAATTTTTTGCAAAGTATAGCATTCACGATAAAAAATACTATGAGTACTGGCTCAGATCAGTGGTTCAAAATTTAAGTAGAGAGCAGAGAAGACTCTTTTTGAAAAAAAAAAAAAAAATTTGAAGAGAAACAAGAGCCCTTAAAAGATACTATGTTAAACAAACAAAATACAGAGGTCTACCATTCAATTATATTTGTGTTGAACAACAAAATAAACAATAAAAATAAAATGTTCTAAAATCCAAGAAAAAGCCAGAAATAATTTTAGCCTAATTTTAACAATTTAAACTACAAAATTTGTGCTTATCATAGAAATAAAATGTTCATAAATTTTCATTCATAAATTGAGGAAAAACATACAAGCCCCTAAAAGATACTATGTTAAACAAACAAAATATAGAGGTACATATATCTTTCAATAATATTTGTGTTGAACAACCAAATAAATAATATAGAAATTAAATATTCTAAAATCCAAGAATAAGCAGTTAAGATTCCATATGCCTGTCAGGCATGTTCATTGCCATCCGAAAAATATAGTGGCTGAATTTGTGCTAATCCAGAATTGGCCACATTCCATTGAATAACAAAGAACACCTTTTTTCAGACAATCGTTCATTCAACGGTCTTTGTTGTTCAACGGAATTTGGCCAATTCTTGATTAGCACAAAATCAGCCACTATGTTTTTCTGATGGCAATGAACGTGCGTGACAGGAATATGGAATCTTAATTGCTTATTCTTGGATTTTAGAATATTTTATTTCTATTATTTATTTTGTTGATCAACACAAATATTATTGAACGGTATACCTCTGTATTTTGTTTGTTTAACATAGTATCTTTTAGGGGTTCATATGTTTTTCCTCAATTTATGAATGAAAATTTATGAACATTTTATTTCTATGATAAGTAGAAATTTTGTAATTGAAAGTGTTAAAATTAGACTAAAATTATTTCTGGGTTTGTAGAAATCGGGTTTTAATTGTTTCGTCTTTCAGGCGAAATTTGAAATTTTCTTTTCTCGTTTTTTGTGGCTCCTGGACGAGACCTTCTGTTGATGGCACTCATGTGATTTTAGAAGTTCGTTAGTTAGTTATGTATTATCCCAATATCATAAGAATTGTGTACACTGCAATCAAACCCGTCAAAAATTGTTGAAAGCATACTAATTATACTTCAATAGATTTCTGTAAATATCCTAGAAAATCGGCTGAGATCTGCGAGACAGATACAACCACACTAAGTAGAGGTTCTTTGAACATTTCACAATTTGAAATTGTGATATAGTCTACCACGTCTATAATTCTATTTGATGGCATTGGGTGCGATACTTGAAGAACTAATTCAAAAATTTAATACTATCCGAAATCAAACTTGAACTTTATCTTGTTGAAGTAACTAAATGAATAGTTTTTAAGTTTTTGATTTAGTTATCTGAAGAAAACTATAGAAGACACCTCTTTCAAATGGTTTGAAAATTTGAATTTTGGCAGCAAACTATATGAAGCAGTTTGACTGTTGTTTGATAGGTTTAATCGACAACAGGACATCCATTTCAAAATTATTATGATCTGTGGGTTTATTTAACAGTTACTAAGTTTGATAATAATACAAGGTTGACATATATAGATATCATGCTCTGCACAGTGCGGTACCAACCAAAAATCTCCGATTTTTTACAAATTTGTTGTGAGCGAATATGCTGTTGCAAAATTAGAACAAATGTTAATTATTTTAAATAACAATTCAACCAAAACATAATATTATCAAGCCAAGTTCCTTGAGCAGCTTTGCTTTTATTACAACAAAGCTCTATGACTGTGCATTGTCCAACAAATCTGAACATTGAATTATGAAATGTTTTCAGGCAACTAATGGACACTCTATGTCTGCTAAGACGCTTCAACCATGCACAAATTGTTTGAAATCCTTATACATCTCACTTCTATGCACCGCTGCGACATTTAAATCCGCAAGCTTTTGGAAAATATTGGATGTAATCCAAGCAGCAAACTAATTAATAAATAGTAATTCTGTTTAAAAAGCTTAAGAAGCTTAGCACTTACTAAGCGATTACGCATTAAAATTTCCTAGTTTCCTTTGAATATTAGTGGTATGAGTGGTACTCGTAATTCTAGATCATCCTCACGCTATCTCGTCCCTAATGTTCATTAATAAAAAATATAAAATCTCAGGTTACCAATCTTCCATAAAAGTCCATGTTTAACCTTGGCCAATACCATAAAACACCCACTTAGTAGTTCCAATATTTTTCGAATTTATAAGATTATACATGTAGCTTTTGTCCCTAAACATTATTCGAAGAATTAGTGATCTCTATAGCGGACTTTGTATATAAACCGGAGGATTAAATCTAATCTAAACATGATGAGGCTATAACAATTTAAGCTCGTTAAAGCTTTTTTTTATAAATATTTTTTGCGGAGTTTAACAATAAATATTGATTTTTTAAAAAGCCAAACCAATATAAAATAAAATTCGATTAGTATTGTTTACTTAAATAAAGTTTGTTGTTTGACCGACTTCCAAATTACCACATCGAAGAAACTTTCACTGTTTTTATTCAGGTGAAACATAAAGCATCATATAAACTAAATTGAACAATTGAAAATGGACAACATTTAAAATTTTGATCATTTAAATGTTTTATTTTTATTGCAGGCTGTAAACCCTTTGTCGTAGTTCAAAGCTGAAAAACGTTGTATGCAATTATGCATTAAAATTATTATTTTTTGATCTTAATTAATGCTGAAACTTAATATTGATGCTATTGAGGTTGATTTCTAAAATTTTATTTATTTAATTATGATTTGAGATTCATTGAAGCACGTTCATGTACTCTTGTAATAAAAATCTCAATTGACTCAGCTAAACTGTTTTTATTGTATTTCTCAAAAGCACATAAAAAAAGTTTTTCAAAAGTTTTATTTTTATTTCATTGAGTACAAAAATATTTTCTAATTCCAATCAGCTATCTTATGCTCTAATAAATCAAACAAATAAATGTTCATTTCGAAATTGAACGAATGCTGAAAGCTTCATAATTTTTTAAGAAAGTTGTTTCTTATAAAAATACTCACTAGAAATTAAATAATAAAAGTTTTTGTTGAATTTAATAATTTTTTGTTCTATTATAGTTCAGTATTTGTTCAATTATGTTTGAAGGGAAGTTTAGTTCGAGCAAATTAAATATTGAACTCGCCTGTTCCGAACAGAATTGGTGTACTATGTTGGAAAACGGTGTAACACTTTGTTTGATTTAGGGAGTGCATTACCGATTTACCGTATTTACCGTATAAAATATATTTCTGATTTATCGGTAAATTTTTACAAATTTACCGATTTTTTCGGTAAAAATATAATTATAATTAATAGGTCGCATTTCATTGTAAAAATGGAGAGCATGTTTGAACGAGGGATATATATAAGGTATAGAATTCCCTCAGTGCTTTTTATGAAGTAGAATGTACATAGTTATACTGAAATTTTATGGAATGAATTTTTCATGAAATGAAATGAACTTATACAGGGTGCTTGGAGCGTGGGCCAAACATTTTTGGTCATGTGGGAGCTTTCATTCCATTCAACTGATGTTTCAAGTGGCACGTTAACTGAGATATAATAATTAAATTTTTTTTTTTTAAATCTCACAAAATCTCGCCTTTAAATGGCCATACATTTTTGTTTGTAATCGTAAAGGCACGAAAAAACTTTTATTGTATTTTGCAATATGATTTTTCTAAATAAGTACATCATTATTTAATACAATTGGTTTAATAAAAATGACTTATGGGCTTCCAGATCCTAAAAAAATTATAGAAGTACAAAAAATGTCACCATCAAACCACAAAAAAAAACTAATGGTTATTTTGAAATTAGTTTCGTTTTAATTTTTTTTCTAGTTTATGCCCTTTCCAATGATATACTGACTTGTCATAGAAATCACTCATTTCGTGGTCAAAATAGGAGAGACGATTTTGTTAGAGTTTTTTGTGATATGATTAAGAAAATGTTTTTATATTGATAGACTTTAAAAAATAAGTAAACTGGGTGTTAAATGCCTTGTACTGTTCAGTCAATATGTCAATATCTCCTACCGAAAGTGCCCGTGTGTTTCACTTTGTACTTGTTAAATTGTTAATTGTTCCAGGTCTCGAAAAGGGTGCTAATGCTAGACGGCTGGAGTTTTGTAGACAGATGTTGAGGTTGATAGCTTTTTGAAAAAGATTTTGTGGACAAATGAGCCTAATTTCAATCGTGAGGGAATTGTGAATTTATACAATCTGCTTCATTGGGGCACAAAAGGCCAAAATCTACACAAGAAAAAGCAGAATTCTTTACAAAGTATAAGTTTAGCGTTAATGTTTTGGCTGGTGTTATTGGTCGAAACTTATATCGGAGCTACCTGATCTGATTTTACCAGTTTTAGAAGATGTGCTGATTGGTTTTGAAAATAACGACTGTCCGACACATAGCCAATGAACGGTAGGAGAATACTTAGATGATTCAATCCCAAATATTGGAATGGGTTGCTCCCGATACCTCATATTCCCGGATTTCTATGTCTGGGGACCTGTTATGAATTTGTGTACGCAACAGAGGTACCCATGAAATGCCACTTCGCACAACATGTCAGTACACCACTGGAAAGGGCACAGAAAAAAATTTAAAACAAAGCTAATCTCAAAATAACCATTAGTTTTTTAAATGAATTTAGATGGTAACATTTTTCATACTTATAAATTAATTAGGATTTGGAAGCCAATCAATCTTTTTTCTTAAACCAATTATATTAACCGTTTGAGTCCCAAGCAGCGTGATCGAGATGTTTAGATTTTATGTCGAGAAAACCCAGCACATTTCGCACGTTGTCAACAACTGACGGTCCGTTACCGATTGCTGAAGTCGCGTGCTCAGATTTACTGAAGCAAGTGCATCACACAGCTCGTTTTAATGTTAATAGTCATACATCACACAGCTCCTTTTAATTTTCAATGGGTTTGCCTCAATACATTGTCTTTTCGTACTCATTTAGAGAAAACGCGGTTGCTCTTTTTGGGATTTTTTGACAGTGTTTTTGAATACCCCTTGGGGCTCAACCGGTTAAATAATGATGTATTTAGAATAAAATCACATTGCAGAATACAATAAAATTTACTTCGTGCCTTTACAACAAGTTAAGAAAATTTAATGGCGAGATTTTGGGTAATTTAAAAAATCTTCAAGTTATCACATATCTCAGTTAACATGCCACTTAGAACATCAATTTCATGAGATGAAATCTTTCAAATGATCCCCCAATCTGCTAAAAAAATTTATCGGTCCACGTGCCAAGCACCCTGTATATAAACAATTATTTTGTGATATAATAAATTTATTTATTATTTTAATTTATTGAGTAAACATTAATACGTTTCAAGCATTGGTGTATTAATTTTTTACTGGTTTAATACCTAAGGCATAGTATTGTTTCAAATTATTATTTAAATTCAATTTACCGGTAAATTTTCGATAAATTACCAACCTTATACAAAATTTACCGTTTACCGGTAAATTAAAAAATCGGTAAATTTGCACACCCTATTTGATTAAATTGAATTTAGATTTAAATTTAGATTATTTTTTAAAAAACATTCCAGTATTAGTTTTAAATTTTTTAAAAACCTTACGATTATTTCTTGGAAAACAAAATTCTTATAGTTCGCCAAGGAAGCAAGTACTAATATGTAAAAGCTGTAGTTTGGTTTTGAACAAATGAGGTCTATAATTCATTTTCTAATTTACAGATTCGGTTTTATCAACAAACTGTATTGGCCAAATTACAAAAGTAATGTGAACACTTTTAGTGTATACGACAAACAATTAACGGTGAGACTTTTATTTTTTGAATTTTTAGTTGAATTGTGATTTAACTAATTGCAATGTTTAATTAAAACCAAGTTTATATATGTTCTGTAGAAATTACAAAATCAATAATAGTTTAATTAATTTATTAAAATAATTATAAAAATACCAAAATTTAAAAATATCCACCTTTTCTTGGAGCCTTTAGTTTTAACCCACCATTTCCCACTATTTCTGAAAGTCCCAGGACAATGAAAAGCACGAATGACTGCAATTTTATTTAAAAAACGGTATCAAGAGCATTTCTATCCTGCTGTAAAATTGTATTGCGAAAGAAATGGATTAGAAAAAAAGCATTGCTGATTTATCAGAATTTCAAACTTGTTTGCCTGTAGAAGTTATTTTTACACCTCCAAATACCACATCAATTTTGCAACCGATAAACCAAGGAGTGATTGTAACTTTCAAGGCTTATTATATTCGAAAAACTTTTAAGCAAGTAGTTGAAACAGTTGACTGCAATCAATGTTCCATCAAAGAATTTTGGAAGGAATTTAATATCATGAATGCCATATAAAATATCGTTTCACCATGGAATGAAGTGCAACAAAGTTGTCTCAAAGGATGTTGGAACTGCATGCTTGTTAAAACTGTTGAAGATGAAATAATAATTGAACTACCATAAGTTAGTACTGAAATAACGGAAATAGCAAATGATATTTGATTTGAGGAAGTTGATGAGTGAAACATTCAAGAACTAATTGAGAGTGATGACCATGGTATCTCCAATGAGGATCTGATTGCTAGTATGTCACAAATGTCACCTATTCTAGAAACAGAAGATATAACAGAAAATATGTCAACGAAAAAATGTTTGGAACATAATCTAGGAATAATCCAAAATGCCTTAGAAGATTTAAGTGAAAATGATCCCAATTTTTAAAGGTCCTGCGCTATAAAACGGGCGTAGCTTAGACACATTTTTTAAAAAAAATATTTGGTTAAATATGAATTTACGCCTTTATTGGTGTTTTTATTAAACTTGTTTTGTTTTATTGAATTCTAATTTATTTTCTAATTTTTAAATGAAATATTAATGAAATAAAATTTTTATTTCAAAATAAAAATATGTATAATATTTTTATTTTTGACTTCAAAGTACCAAACAAAATTGGTTTCTCTCTTACTTATTGCGTAGCCAATCATTAAAATTCGCTAAGGCATTGTGATTATACTTTGAATGTAAGTTCAAAGTATGTATTTTCAATATTTTTGAAGTTTGGTCAATGCAGTCTGATGAGACGACCGACTTTTTAATATTTTAAGGAATTAATTGTTTCATTAGTTCGAAACCAAGCTGCCAACGTCTTGGTAATCTCACCTTGATGTAAAAAACGCTATCCGGCTATTATCCGGAATACCCTTTATTAGGATTAATACACTCTTTGTACAAAATAATAATTTAATTTTTTGGCATAATAACTAAAGAACTTCCAATTTAAAACGGCAAGTTATTGATTTGATAATTCCATCATTCGGTTCAATGAATGCCCCAGTTGTAGAAATAAAAACTTTGCGTTATCAGAATTTTGGAATAATAACTAAAGAATTGGTATTACAATTATTGTGTCAATTCAAGGTAATAAATTCAATAAATAAAAATTATTGGCCAAAAACAATCTATGTTTTATTGATTTTGCATATGAAAATTGATATTTCAACAACTTTTTTTTCTGGGTGATACCATTTCAAAATATCAAACTCTATTTCCGGGGAAGATTTTGGAAGTTCGAACTTAAAATATTAAGAATTACTACCACCAAACCACATTATATAGGATTTCCAGATATTTATTTTTATTTGTTTTACGATAGCGTCGATTCCGGGATCTAAAATTTTATGTTATGTTATGTTATTTTTATTTTTTCAATACAAATTCAAATAGGAAGCGGGGAAATAAAAAAACATAACAGTAATTTGATGTCACTAGAATCGAGCCCAATAACAACAAATCAACGAAAAAACCTCGCATGGAATATTTTGTTGTTGTGTTTATCTATATATATAAAAAGAAGTGTACATTTTGATTGTCACTCCATAACTTGAGAACGGCTCAACCGATTGACATAACATTTTTAAGAAAGATGCAGGGGAGAAGTGATAATGGTTAGTGGATTTTGAAATCCAAAAAAGGTCCAGCCATTCTCGAGTTATGATTTTTTTCCTGAAATGAACTCGCTCTTTGTAAAACAACAACAAATATACGTAAAATCGAAAAATTACAAATATCTCGAAAACGGTGCGTCTCAGCGAAAAAATAACGTCACCTGCTCCCCCACACCCCATGCACACACTTTATGATCGCTTGAGTATGGTCCCAGCCCCCCTTAAATTTTAATTCAACATTTGAAAAATTGATGCGAAAATTGAAGCAGAACGCCTTAATTACCTTCGATTCAATCAAGCCAAATTGCGATCGCAAGAATACATACACTTTGCAATAGTGAATGATGGTAATGTTAATGATATCGGACGTTTAACAATATTACCTTTGGCATATGTTGGCAGTCCGCGCCACATGCACGAATATACGCAAGATTCAATGTCATACGTTTGCAAATATGGGTCGTTCCGACCTATTCATAACATTCACATGCAATCCACAGTGGGCTGACATAAAAAACAATTTATTTGATGGTCAGAATCCAACAGATCGACACGATATAACAGCACGTGTATTTCGACAGAAAGTAAAAGCACTGATAGATTTGATTATCAAATTGGGAATTTTTGGAGAGGTGCGTTACTGGATGTATTCGATTGAATGGCAAAAGAGAGGGCTGCCACACGCGCACATCTTGATATGGCTGGTTCGTAAAATAACACCCGATCAAATTGATAACATTATATCAGCTGAAATTTCAGGTGAAATCAGCGATCCAGAATTATTTGAAGTTGTCACGAAAAATATAATCCATGACCCTTGCGGTCAAATAAATATGAATTCACCATGCATGATCGATGGAAAATGTACAAAACGGTATCCAAGAGCATTAACTTCGAATACAATTACAGGTGACGATGGGTATCCATCGTTGTACCGACGTTGGTCACCGGAGGATAATGGCCACACAACAACAATTAAAATACGCAATCAAGACATTGAAGTTGATAATCGTTGATTGTGCCTTATTCTCCACTATTGTCAGAAGTAACAGTCAGAAGTTTATTTCAGGCTCATATAAATGTTGAGTACTGTTATTCTGTGAAGTCGATTAAATACATTTGTAAATATGTGAATATGGCTGTTTTTGGAGTAACTGGTGACAATAGCAATGATGAAATCGCTCAATATGGGGCGCTACATTAGCACTAATAAAGCTTTTTGGAGAATTTATTAATTTCCAATACTTGAGCGATATCCTGCTGTTGTTCATTTGGCTGTTCATCTTGAAAATGGCCAGCGTGTGTATTTTACCGATGCAAATGTACAGCAGAGAGCAGCACAGCCACCAGCAACAACATTAACAGCATTTTTTCAATTGTGTGAAAGCGATGAATTTGCCAGAAAGTTACTATGTATTCAGATGTAACGCATTATTTCACTTGGACTGCAAAGAAATGGCAACGACGTAAATAAGGAACACCTATTGATGGCCATCCGGGTGTTTTTTTGCAGATACCATGGGAAGATTATACACAGTTCATCCAAACAATGCAGAATGTTATTATTTGCGGTTGTTATTAGTAAATGTTGTTGGACCCCGTTCATTTCAACATTTCCGAAGAGTAAATGGTCATTTATGTGTGACGTATCGCGAAGTATGTCAACAGTTAGGTTTACTTGAAAATGATGCGCATTGGGATTTAACGCTTCATGATGCATCGATTGCTTCTTCTCCACATCAAATACGTATGTTATATGCCATAATCATGTCAACATTACCATCAAATCCACTTGAATTGTGGAATAAATACAAAGATTTTATGACAGAAGACTATTTGGTTGGAATGCGTCATCACACAAGAAACGCTGATTTGCTGATTTCATTGGAAATATATAATGAGGCATTGATAGCGATTGAAGATATGTACCTAACAATTGCAAATAAAGCATTAGAGCAATTAGGTTTGTCACCACTCAATCGTCCAATGCATGATTTATTTGATCGAGAATTGCAACGTGAACAACAGTATGATCCCAATGAATTGCAAACATTTGTGAATTTGAATGTTCCCAAATTAAATGACCATCAAAAACATGCCTACGATACCATCATGCAAGCTGTACAAAATGAAGTCGGTAGATTATATTTTTTGGATGCGCCTGGTGGTACGGGAAAAATATTTGTAATATCACTGATTTTGGCAGCCATTCGATCGCAACAAAAAATTGCATTGGAACTTGCTTCGTCGGGAATCGCTGCTACTCTATTGGATGGTGGACGAATAGCACACTCTGCATTAAAACTGCCGTTG
The DNA here is from genome assembly GCA_947310385.1 of Nephrotoma appendiculata. NCBI lineage: Eukaryota > Metazoa > Arthropoda > Insecta > Diptera > Tipulidae > Nephrotoma > Nephrotoma appendiculata. Next base: position 41,485,016 of record OX371224.1, read on the forward strand.
AATGTGGAGGTGTGCTTATATATTTATTGATTGATCACTTTAAAATTGAATCGATATTATTCTAAAATTTAATTATTCTCAAATTAACAGGTGATTGAACATCCCACGTGCAATATTTCAAGAAATTCTGCTATGGCAAAAGTTTTGCAACAAGCAGCAATTATCATTTTGGATGAATGTACAATGACGCATAAAAAATCGCTGGAAGCAATACACCGTACAATGCAAGATCTACGTCAGGATCAAGAAATTTTTGGTGGTGCATTGATATTATTGTCAGGCGATTTTCGTCAAATATTGCCTGTGGTTCCACGATCAACACCGACAGATGAGATCAATGCATGCTTAAAGTATTCTCTTCTGTGGCGACATGTGCAAAAATTGACATTGAACGTAAATATGCGCGTTCAATTACACAACGACCAATCTGCAGATCGATTCTCGAAGCAATTGTTAGATATTGGAAATGTCAAAGTTCGAGTCGATAATAACTACAAATGGATTGATTACATTGCCGAACAATTTTTGTACCATTCTCCAATCAACAGAAGAGTTGATTGAAAGTGTGTTCCCAAACATTGTTCAAAATTACAGGAATCACAATTGGTTGAGAGAACGCGCAATACTGACACCAAAAAATGTACACGTCAGTGCAATCAATTATCAGATAGTAAAACACAGTAGAAACAACACAAAGTTGCAATCTAGCAGGCTGGTAAATGATATAAAAATTGAAACAGAGATAAATTTAGGTTTAACAGAAACGAGAAATAAACTTCGATAAACTATCGAAACATGGTGATGTTAGTTCGAAGTTTATTTCTCATTTCTGTAGAAAAAAATTTATCTCTGTTTCAATTTTTATATCATTTATCAGCCTGCTAGATTGCAATTTTGTGTTGTTTCTACTGTGTTTCTATCACGAAATAATTTTTTTTCGATTGTAAGGGATAAACAGTATAGGAACCATGCGCAGATTTTAGCGAAAAAAAAAACTAGATATAATTTCTTGTAGTTGCTAGAAAAACGCAAGTATAATTTTCAATATTTTTTTTATTAAAGCAGACGCATGTGTAAGTTTTATTCATTTTCTTATGTTTACATGCAACTGACATTTCGCGCAGTGACATTTTAATTTAATGTGTTTTTGTTTATTTATAAGTTATAGTTGTGGATAATTTTTGAAAATAAATAATTTTTGTTAGCCTTTAAAGTTTTAATAAACATTTAAATAAAATAAACAATGAGTGCTGTGGTGCCGATTGCTGTTATGTATTACGAATTACATAACCATATGAGGATTTTACGCAAAAGAATGCGGGATAGCCTAAACCCTTTCGATATACCTGAAAATAAGTAAGATCATTTTTAATTTTATTTCAATAAAGTTGTGAATACATTATATAGTTTCTGTTTATATTAATTAGGTTTAAAGAGATGTACCGTCTGCCAATAAACATCGCTATAGATTTTATTGAGGAAATACGAGAGGTGGACAATATAATCGACGGAAACCAAAAAATTCCGCTTCACTTAGAGGTATGCAATAAATAATATAAAATATTAAAAACATATTTTTCTTTTATTACTACACTTATACGACATATTTTTTAAATTAATATTTGGATTTTTCGTTTCGATGAGTACATTTGATTAGTATAAATTTACAATGGTAATTTCCATTCACTGTCTTTGTTTGAATTTCTTACCATCTGTCGCTAGAATATGCATTGCATCTACTTTGCAAATTCTAAAACGATTTTATTAATCATATATATTTATTTAGCTATTATGTTTTATTCCGTTCTAGATTTTATCTGTATTAAATTTTTTTGCCAGTGGCAGCTACCAGAGGCGAGTTGGTAGTGACACATTAGCTTTTATGAGCCAGCAAAAAATTTCTAAATGTGTTAGAAAATATGCTTCGATAATCGCCGAGCAATTATCCGGGAAATACATTCGATTTCCCCAAACACAGGATGAAATCAACAATGCTAAAGCAAGGTAATCAACCAACGTATACATATTTATATTAATATAATTCTTATACATAATTCTTTCTTTCTTAGTTTCCTAGAAGAATACGGTTTCCCTAATATAATAGGTTTAATTGATGGGACGCATATCGCCATAACTGGGCTGAAAAAGGATATAGAACACTCCTATGTTAATCGGAAAGGCTTTCATTCGATTAACACACAATTGGTAAGATTTTGTTTTCTAATTATCGTAATATAGTATTCAATATTTTACTTTTAGATATGCAACAATAATTTAAAAATCATCAACTGCAACGCTAGATATTGTGGGTTAGTGTAGTATATTTATATAATAAATATTAATGTATGATATTAATTAAATATGTTCATTATAGATCTACTCATGATAGCTACATTTGGGCATGTAGTCAAGCTTTCGCATTTCTTCAGCTGCGGCGCGAAAATGGTGAGCAACATGAATGGTTATTAGGTAATACATACAAAAAAATATTGTAATTTCCTTTGTGACTGTTTCATGCATTAACTTAATTTACATTTATTCTAGGTGATAGTGGATATCCGTTACAACCATTTTTGTTGACAAACATCCAAAATCCTAGAACTCCACAAGAGAGGATGTATAATCGGATGCATTGCAAAATCCGAAGTAAAATTGAGCGATGCATCGGTTTACTTAAAAATCGGTTTCGGTAAAGTAATCACAATATTTTGTATGAGAACAATCATTATATTTTATTTCTTATTTTAGCTGTTTATCAGGAGAACGTAAATTGAGATACGATCCTCAAATGGTTACAAATATTATAACCTCATGCATCATCTTACACAACATTCTCATAAATCACCATATTTATGAAGACGATTCCCCAATACTGGTAGAAGACAACGTGTTAAGCGTAAATAGCGAGAGAGGCTCGCTATTTATTGCCGGCCAACAAAATCGAAATTGGGTTGTGCAGTTTTTAAACTCAAATAGCCGAGTTTAGAGGAAGACAGGTAAGTATAAGATCGGTAAGTATAACGAAAATTCTAAGAGGTGAGTATAAATGGAGGTGGTTTTAGTGAGTAAAAATCTCACACACTATGCAAAATTCCCAATGCACACCAAGCACACATCATATTGCCTTATTTGGGCATCAAAATTCGTGCGTTTGTTTTGTTTACTTGGCGTGTATAGGACATAACATCCATCTGCAAGGTGTCTTTAGAAGATTTCCACCTTGTATAAAAAAAAAAAAAAAAAAAAAAAAAAAAAATTATTTATATGCTATGGACATTAGATTTATTATACGATAAAATTTAAAACTAATGTTGCTTGTTGGCTGATAACAATTCATTGTTATGTTTTAGTAACCGATTGTTCTCTTTTAGTTGTTCCAGCATCTCCTTCTGGATAGTATTGGCCTCTTCTTGCTTTTGAACAAGCCGCCTTTGCAATTTGTTCGACTCTTCTTGCAGCCGAATTGATTTTCCGATGGATTCCATTATTGTTGCGTGCTAAAAGTAATTTTATATAATTACTAGAAATATAGGATATTTCCAATTGTACTTACTCTTGGTCGTCTGACGTTACGAACTCCTGGAGAATCATTGTTATGCGACATTGAGTCGATTGGGTCATAATTGATTTGCTCTTGGTTTCCACAAGTTGCATGGTCCAAATTTGGAGTGGAGTCGGCTGGCACATGATCGGTGGTTGTTGATGCTAATTGGTCGGACATATCGGAGCCTTGGACATCGACCTGTGATACCGCTTCTATTATTAGCTGAACTGTTTGCTCGTTAAATACCTAAAGGGTAAGTTACAAATCACGAAATTTCAAAATCATATAAATTTAAAAAAATTCGATATCTTACAGGACTTGGTACCGCTGGTTCGGTTTCTCCTATATCGGATGTATCAGCTGCTGTTGATTGTTGAGGGGACCGCATTGGAGGAGAAGCTGACTAAATTAGAAATTTATGTAAACATTTTATGTGTTATATATATAGACCAATAGACAATACAATTTTTAAAATTTTAACTCACTCTGAGATTAAATCCACCTTCAAGGTCAGAATTTCCATCCAGCACTTGTAGGTTACACATTTGGACGATTTTCTAATCCCATTCCGACATTGCGGTAGCATCGGGGTCAAGCCAATCGCCTCCAACCTCAACATTAGTCAAATGCGCCACTCCACTCCGGTTACGGTGATTTCGTATTATTTTAAGTTTATTTTTAACTTTGTATCGTAATGAGTTCCAAGTCTGAAAGTACACAAATACATTAAATTACGTTCTTGTCATAGTCCGAGTAAATATATATTATTACATTTTGCCATTGCTCCCCATTTTTAATTAAAGGACCAATTGCGTTTAAAGTTTGAGCAATACCATCCCAAACCGCCTTTTTATCATTTGCTCCTCGCGCGGTTGCATGTTTTCCTATAAGGAAAGTTGTTTATTTGAATTATAGATTTGAATTTATTAGGATATTTTACAAATTACTTTTTAATTAATAAATATTTTTTAGGTTTTACCTTGTATAAATAAGAAATTCTCCTCCACCAAATCAATTAAACCATTTTTTTGACGGTTACCGACTCGTTGTCTCGACTATAATAAAAGCGGCCGTTTAGTTTCTAAATATTCAAATACTCAAATAAATAGATTCATTAATATTATATATACAAACCATTTTCACAGGAAATTTTTCTTTATAAATAAAATAAATAAAAACACAAACGTTTATTTCTTTTAGATTAAAAATTTATTATTTTAAAATAACGAAATTTTTTTATAAGTACCCTCCATATGTACTGATAAAATTTTTGTCTAAATTTAGTTAGGTTTTTTGTTGGTTGCATGCACAAAATTTGTATAGCAGTTTGGTTGCATTCATTTTTTTTTATTTAATCGAAAAAAAATTTTATCTAGTTTTTTTTTCGCTAAAATCTGCGCATGGTTCCTATACAGAACCAGAAATACAACGACAAGATACAACGCCTGTCAAATTGAAATACACATAAACCATAGGACGCTAACACAACAAATGTAGCTGGCGACGACGACATTGTCGCCGAATTTTTTTAGAATATATTCTAATTTTGTCGCTGGTGCTGCAATACCACCAATATAAGTGTCAGATTATTATATTAGTAAACATTTTTTACAACTGTTTTTTAATGAATTTTAAACAAATCTGAATATTGTCACAATGTTTCATGTGAAAAAATTTAAATACAGTCGATAAAAAGATAAATGAAATATTTTAGAGTTAATTTATTATTATTTTTCTTGTTTAGTCGCTTCAACGCTGACGCGCGTTGTTGTGTTTACCAAAGCGACATCACCGGCAGACAAATGTATTTTGTCGATGTATCTTGTCGCTGTATCTCTGGTTCTGTTCTGTTTATACCTGTAGAACGAAAATAAGTGAAATAGATCTTGTTCAAATATATCCTAGTAGGTTGTGATAGCAATAGAGGAGAAATAATTGATAAACGAAACAGAAGTCAAACTAATTCCAGCTGAAAGAGACGTAGACTTCGATAAAATATCGCAAAATATGATGTTAGAACATCCCAGCCCAGTTAATATTAGCAGGAAAATCCTAGCTAATTCCCCGGCGTTTTTCTACACACACATTTTTTCGGGGTGAGAACATTCAACTAATTCAACGAAAGTTTGATTTCACTTGCCGTGATATATCATTACATTTACAATTAAAACTTGGACGAGTGTTAGTAGAATCGTTCAATTACATACCGAGTATCGAATATTTTTTTGCATTTCATAAATCCATATTGACAGTGGATGGTAAATTTAAACAAAATGCAATTTCAATCTGGAATACGTGATAGGCACCTTTATAATACAAGTTTTTCAATATTTACAACAAAAACTCTAAAAAGCTTATTTTGAACGCATTTGAAAAATTGTAAATAAATTGCTTGAGGTAGAAACGGCGGAAATTTTATAATCGAAAAAATAAGCAAAAACTTCAAAGAATAAAATTTAAATCAGACAACAAATCGAAATAATCACTCAAATTGATCACTTTGTCAAATTTAATAACGACATTAAGCTGTTAAATATAAATAAATATTAAAGTTTAAATTACCTGCTTTTAGTGAGCATGCAGGAAAGCTGGTAACGGTGTGAACAAAATTCATCATCAGCCAATTTTGTAATCTTTATATTTAGTACATAAATTATACGTATATAAATGTACTTACTTAGTACAAGAGATACGTTTATTATATAGCGACTATAAAAAGACAAAATCAATCAATTTTTTTATTCTTCATCATGTCATGTTCGGTTAATCCATGTGTAAAATATTTCACTTTCAACGAGTGTTTTAAACTGAAGTAACACGAACAAACAGAAAAAAAATGAAACACAATCCACCCCTCCAGGTTAAAAGTAAAAGCATACACGGTACACCACACTTGCTCTTATACATATTATATACGTAAAAGTCTGGATAGATAACGAAATTTTCCAAATAAAAATTTTTTTTTGTATGTGTGATAAAAAGAAAAACGTTGTTACAAAAATAACAAACGAAAATCAATTTTGAAAAATTGAAGTGATGTATACGAATCTAATATAAGTAAGTAGAGTTTGTCTTATACATACACCAACCCTCTTTAGTACAGCACCGAACAAGCAAAAATAAATTTAAACACGACGAAGTCTTACTTAATATGAATACATGTTTATTTTAGATTTTCAAGCATCGCAGATGAAAAGTGAACTTTATGTTGTTGCTTTTTCTTGTACGAGTATATACGAAGGGTGAAAGTTACTTACTCGTATATATGTTGCCGAAATATTTCACTGTTTCGTAATAGGGAACACACATGCAAAAATAACCAAAATATGCGGATAAAACCCCAACCAAAAACATTGTTGTTATATGTGGTTGATTATAGGTATACATTATACGTTCACCATGCAATTTTCATAATATGCCAATTGCGATGCCTGAAACCATTTTTAATTAAAAAAGTTTTTCATTTCACTTATTATTATTACTACTGTTGTTGTTGTTGTTGCAGAACGCCTTGTTTTTCACAATAATAATAATTGAAAGGAATATGGATTTTAAAAGCACAAAAAGGTAAGTTTTGCCGTCTCATATATGAAAGTGAGTGTGGGTGTGTGTGTGTGCGTGAACAAAAAGTTTTAACGAGGAGACGAAAAAGATAAGAAAGTTATCGCAAAATCCTCGCAGCATATTACTTGTTTTTATATAAAATTTATTTATTTATAACTTACTTGACATAATTGAAAAAAGCTCATAGTTGTACTCACCTGAAATGAAATAAAAAAAAATTTGGTCATTTACTTTTATATAATATAAATATTGAATAAATCAATAAAATTTTATTACGCAAATAATATTTTTGCAAATTTGCTTAAAATTATAAAAATTTAATGATGCGTACGGCACACAAAATAAATGAAAAGCTAATTGCTTGCATTGTACATCGCCACGGGTAACACAATTAAATATGTGGACATCATGTTTGTATTGTACAAATTTTAAATGATTCATGTTCGGTTTTATGATTCAAGGTATGAGTATAGGTATGTGTGTATGGAAGGGGTATATAAACATACAACTTTCAGGATTTGTTTAGTTTATTTTTTCAATTTCATATTGGCTAGCAGTTGGTAATGTTGACACCTCAACACTTTTTAAATATTTTTCCAGTTTCGTTAAATTTTATGCTACTGCCGTAGCCGAAAATTTCAGCCGAACAAAAACCTGCATTATCGACATATTTTATATCAAGTGGTGATACAAAATTCTGCTGATATAAGCCGAAAATTACATGTAATTGAAGTTAGCAGTAAATTTTCGCCGAAAAAAATTGAAAAATCAATATCACATAATTAGAATGTTTAAAGGTAATATGAAGTGGGTGAAGTTAGACCAATTCGTAAATAACTGGATTCCGTATTTATCATTTGTCGTATTTGGGGGGGCAATTAAATTGAGTTATGGCACTAACAGTACCACGAAAACATAAACCAGCAGCAATCCGAAGATGAAGAATTTGATGCAGCTGCGATGCTGATAATGAAGGAGATGACGAAGACCTAATATATAGAAAGATTTAGAGAAATATTTCGCAACCCTGGTTTAAGACTTTCTCTATGGAGTGGTGTTATACGAGGGCTGTACACATCTGAAATTGAGTGTTTCATATATGAATAAACAAAAAAATGTGCGAGCTGAACGATTGATCGCAAAACAGTTAGATGCTGCAGCGCCGCTCTAATTATAGCTTAGCCAAAGCATCGGACACTGAGCCAAGAAAACACTAGTTATCCGAAAATGTATTCATTCAAAGCAGCGATGAAGAGAATTGGAGGGGGAAAAATATTAAGCGAAAGCGTTTAGAGAGACGGAATGACCTCTCGGTAATAAACCCCCAATTAAATTTCCGTATGATGTCAAAAATTGAATTAGATTTGCCAATCCTTAAAAATGAATTCAAATTTATAAACAATAAAAGCACATCAGTCACAGTAAATACGTGTGTTTGATGCATTCGCCCAAGTAATTATATGTCAGTCACAATCGATAACGATTATTAAAAGGAGTACTTCCCAACCTCTTCGCTGATTCATCTGAAGCATTCGAAGTACGTCTCTTGCATATTTCCTTCCGTATTCCTGAACCATTCCATACATCCTCTTTAGCTTACATAACGGCTCGTTCATTCCCTTCGATCTGTCTATGTGATGGGATCCATTGAATGGTCACATCACGTTGACAGAATTGAACACATTCAAAAATCATACCCACGTACAAATCGCCTTCCACTCCACCTGCACGTTTTAGCAAGCATGAAAGAATGAAATCGGAAAGTATTACTATTTTCCTTTTCCCTTCATTCACAGAGAATTTAATACCTTCAAATATTCCAATCAATTCAGAGTTCATTATACAGATGCTGTTACCCAATTTAAAACATATTTTCACATTCTTATTAGGCAAGAAAATACCAGCAGCTAACTCCATTCTGAGTCAAACAAGCATCGATATAAACAATATTTTGTTGCAAATACCGCTGACTGTTTTCCCGCATACATTAAGATTATTTGGAAAGGGTTTTGCCGACCAGCATTGTCTATACTTAGAAACATGTTCATATTTTTAATTGCAATGCTTGTTCTATTTGTAGGTTTGTACACCGCCTAACTTTCTAATCTTAATATCATTTCATTCGAAAAGTCATTTTTCTGAGTTATCATTCTCACTAACTCTCTCACTGTGATCCACTCTCTCTTGCGTGGGTGAGTCACCAATTTCAGACCACAGAGTGTGTATTAGGGTTGACTTAATCGCAATCAATACCACTCTGGTACATGCATTTTCATCTCTCATCAATTGACTAAAGACACCTTTCTCAACATATCAGTGACCCTGGGATGCACCTTTGTGAAGATAGCCCAAATTTCTATCCCCGAAAATCGAAATAGTTGCTTATGGCAATACTATACAAGTTTATGTATACTATTGCGACATTTAACTAATAATTATAGCAATAAATCTAAATTCGGGTATAAATATTTCCGAATAACAGCTAAATAATAAGTAAAAATGTTAAGAGTTTAATAAGAACAATAAAAAGTTATAAAACGCATAAATGAACAATAAACAATTTAATTCTACTATCCAAAAAATATTCTGACAGCGAAAATCAAAAATTACTTTAAATATTCCTCCTTCACCAAAATGCAATATTTTTACTCTCAGTCCAGAAAAATGTTTGTGTCATGATAGTTTTAGCTGTCATGAGAGTAAATTTTCGGGGCAGAGAGTAAAAATGTCGTGATTTTTTGGGCTGAGAGTAAAAAAAATGTCATGATAGCAATAATTAGTGTTACCATCGCATTTTTCGGGGATGAAATTTGGGCTATCTTCACATACATCTGGGATGCGCTCCCTAGTTAGGTTTGCTCACCCGTTTAACCACATTTAAACGTTCTTTGCAGTAATTCGCCAAAATTTTCATTTCTAATCTCAGCATTGTTCCTTCGAATGTATGGACGACTTATACAATAAAATGCGGAAAAATACGTATTAAATCATATCATTTACAAAAACATGGAAAATCGCGGCTACTCAAAAATAATCAGAAAAACGTGTACAAATACTGTAAGCTCATACGGAAGGTGCCACTTCGAGTACACGAATTGTTACCACATTTCTCAAGGATCACCCAATTTATGGAAAAAGATTAACCAATCCGTCTGGGCTGTGCAAAAACCAACTTTTTCTTGAACAACAGTTTTTTGTCAGAAATCGTTGTTTCTTATTAAATTTTGGCGAACTGATCTGGTCCGGTATTGTTGCAAAATTAATTTACAACATTTTAGGTGACAATCGTTTTTCTCCTAAATGATATGTTTCTATGGAAATATTTGTTAAAAACAAAGAGCTGAAGCCATGAAAGCTGCCACTTCCGTTATACCGATTTCAGCCAAAAATCCGCCTGTACTGTGGAGAAATTTGGAAAAATCACTCGTCATTTTCTGTAAAATTTAAAAAATTATCCAAACAAATTTTTGAAATTTAATTTCCAATCTTTACTTGGAGCTGCTAAGTAGCTATATGGTTTTATTTTGTACATAAAACAGCATTTCTGCTTAAATTTTGAGAAATTGGTTTGAACTGGAATTGTTGCAAATTTAATTTAGAATCGTTTTGTTCATAATCCTTTTTCTCCGGTTTCAGCCAAAAAAATACCGTCCCAATTTTAGACAATCCGTCTGGGGTGTAGAGAACCAACGGGCATCAACGGCTGAAAAATGATCTGGGGTTCCGGATTATTTTCTCAACATTTAAGGGGAAATTACGTTTTATGACAAAAAAATCTTTCTTAACAAAATTTTGTTTCAGTACAGCCCTGACGAATTGATGAATTGGAATGAACCTTTCTCCCTAAGCTTTTTCACAAATTAGGCGATAAAAACCAACTTTGGACGAAATTGGTTCACCGGGAGTGGCAGCTTCCTTAGCTAAGAAAAACGATTATAAACGTAGTAATGTCGATTCAAATCAGTTTTCAAAAATTTAGGCGGAAATGACTATTTTTTTACAAAAACTGTATTTTTTGTATACTAATCATAAAAAGTTTTGACGTCGTATGTAGACTAAATATTATTGGAACCTACCTATACAGTTTAGACGGATCGATTAATCGTGGTACCTTTCGTAGGACGACAAATTGGGAGATCCTATTGTTTTTTGATTTCAACTAATTGATTTCGGTACACCAGAAGTGGCTGCTCAGAGGTACTTTTCGGTTTTTGCAAGGCTTCCTAATTGCTGAACCGAATTTTATGAAATTTTGTGTGTGTATTTGAGTGGGTTCCTGGTTGGTTAAGGTTCATAATTCGATCCGGTAGGGGGCACTGCGATCGAGCTCTAGGAATTTTATTTTTATTTTTTAACGATTTTTTTTTAATTTTTTTAAGATTTCTCAGTGAATATATAACCCTAAAATTTCTAAACCCCCCACCTCCCCCTTCTACCTCCAACTTTTGTATTCCTCTGTACATATGTATCTAATTGAACCCCTTCGAAACGGCTTGACCGATTTTAATTAAATTTTTTGTGTGTGTGGGTGTTTCAGTGGGTTCCTGGATAGTTTATATTCATAATTGGAACCGGCATTGCGATCGGGTTCTAGGAAACTTTTTTTTGACGAAATTTTTTTTTCGTGTAATTTTACTTTACGTACACATCGATAAAATCAAGTAAGGAGAATAGATTTTGTTAATTTTTAAATGCAAGATTGTTTACTATCAGTTTTTAGGAGGCAGGAGCTAAATTTTTCCGATTTTTTTTTTGATTTTGCCGCCCCAACTCTCGCTTTTCCAGAATTTATACAATTCTTTAAGTGTCAAATTTTATTTATAACTTTAAACTAAATAAAAAAAAGTTAATTAATTTCAAAATTTTCCTGGAAAAATTACTTGTACTGTCAAAAAACAGTTAAGATACAACCTCAATATCAAATTTTTTATAAAAATTAGCATTTGTACGTATTTAATAATACGCAATTTTTTATTTAAGTGAAAATTTTCTCAGAAAATGTGGTAATTTTCCGGAAAAATTTAGCTCTCTTCTCCTAAAAACTGTTGATAAATAATCCTGCATCTAAAAATTTTAAAAATTTTTACGTGATTTTCTCGATGTATACATAAACTAAACTTTAGCCTTTTTTTAATTTGTTTTGGATTTTTCGCATATGAGAATATATCACCCCAAAATTTCACCACCACCCGTAATTGAGCTTCTCCTAAGCGGCTGGACGATTTGAATGAAATTTTGGGTGTGTGTGTGTGTATGTGTGTGTGTTTGAGTAGGTTCGTAGATGGTTTAGATTTACAATTGGACCCGGAAGATTCTAAATTTTTTTAATTTTTTTTTTAAGATTTTCAGCAAATCGGAACATATAACCCTAAAATTTAACCCATAACCCTCCCCACTCCCCACTCCGGTCTCTAAATGGTTAAGAGTCAAAATTAAGCCCGGTAGGTGGTGCTACGATCGGCTTCTAGAAATTTTAAATTTTTAATTTTCATTTTTAAGATTTTCGCATATCAGAACATATAAACCCAAAACTTCACCCCCACTTTTTATATATTATGTACATTCTTTTGTACGTTCTTCAATTCTCTTGTCCATTTGTATGTCACTGAACACCCACGCTAACACAGTGGGTCCCAGGTTGGTTTAGATTCTCAATTGGACCCGGTAGGTGGCGCTGCGATCGGGTTCTAGGAATTTTTTTTTGTTTTGCGGAATATTTTTATTTTTTTAGAAAATATAACGGCAAAATTTCGGTTTCGATCGCATGCAAATACACAATGCATCAAATTTGAGGCCAATTTCATGCAGGCAGCCAAAAATGCTTTGATAGAAAGCCTATTCAAATATTTGCAAGAATTGAACGATGAAGGATAACGAAAAATTGCACTCACTTTTTGATTTTGGTTTGGGAAAAAGCAAACCACACAATGACGATAGGAAAAGATTGAAATGTCAAACTCAATGTCAAATGTCAAGTATTATCGGATATTCAAATATCGAAAAAACGTTTGGTCAACCCACTAATAGCAGGCAAGCCAACGTTTGTTGTTTCCACTAGTAGGTATAGCATTTACCTTTATTTTTTAAATTTTATCGGCAATGATGAGTTTAGATCAAAAGAAATCTTAATTTCATCAAAATTCGGCTCCCAGGCGGAATGTATATTCTGAATCAAACTTCATTCCCGTAATAAAGCTTTTTCAAAAATTGGGAGATCCATGCAAAATGTGGTGGACATCTGTGTTGCTAAAGTGGCAGCTTCCGTAGATATTTTTGTTGGACGAGAGAAGTTCGAATCTGCATTTGAAATCGTCTATTTCCGTTCGTTTCATTCAGTAATAGTTTTGTCCATTGCGTTTTTTATGGTAATTTTTTTTGTGTCCGTCGATAAAAATTCATCGAAAAATGTGACAAAGACCTACTTAGAGTCCAAAAACGGCTTTTAAAGGAATCTGCTAAATATATTCCCAGTAAGAGAGGTAGGTGGACATATACAAAAAAAATGCTAGGACGTCGAAATGTCTACTAATCCGAATGCGACTCGGTTTCTATCATACTTTTGGTATATATCATGAGTTTAGGCAAATAGTTAAAAAAATTCACATGTTTGAAAGGAACTTTAACTTTTTTGAACTGATAACGGGTATGGTATAACACTCGGTTCGCATGATGCAAAAAGTGAGGGCTTCACGATAGCCGCCCAAAAATACTATTCATTAGTGCACGTTGCACCCCAGATACAGAAATGCACACGCGAAGTTTGCTCCACTACCAAAGGAGCCGAACGGGATAGAAACGGACAATGTATTTTTTAAATATTTCCGCACCCATAGAACCATCTGTTTGTTATGTAGCCTGTTTAGCATCCGTTCCTTATGTAGCCCGTGTCAGAGGCGGCTCTTTCCATACTTGGGAGTAGGTAAATATCTCTATTGAAACAAACCCAGAATCCATAAAGACAATGGAGTCAACTGACCAAAAATGCATTTGGAGCAGATATCCGGAAGCTAAATAGTAGTAGCTGCTGCAAAGAGTGCGAAGATGTGGCAAAGTCAACCACAAGGCAAAAGTTATTAGAGACAGTTTGGATCTGCTTTACGAGACAGAGGGTGCGATGGAAGCTACACTACCGATTGGAGCAAATAAGTAATTAAGCACGACAGCAAACCACTTTGAACAGCCGCAGAAAGTGGAGTAACTTCAATTAAATGTAAACTACTGCGAAGCTGCCGTAGCATAATATACACAAATCAAAGCCAGACATCACAATACTGTGTGGACGGTAAAGAAATTTGGAAGATGGTGAAATTTGGAAGATGGTGGGTCAAGAGTAGTAACTATTGCGAGAAGCATGCAATCGGAACATGTGGTGATTTGGCCATCCAAGGAAGAACTCAGAGTTGTGTTGAATATAATCGAGAAAAGACAGAGAAATACACCATTCTTTTAACATTTATCGCGAATCTCTGTGTGAAAAAGAAATAACTTAAAAGGTTGCAATTACTACACTTTTGCAATCGGTTGGCCATTCTGTGTGAATGATCTTACCCTAAGAGCAATCTTCAAAGCGTGGGATGGAAAATAAAATCGTTTAACGAGGAAATCGTATGGTTTATGCTCTGCCAAACAAATCTGTTGAGCACCGATAACACCAAGTCAACAAAGCCTAGGGTCGAAGGTGAGATAATATTAGATGGAATTCTCAGAAATAATAATTATTCTTCCATTCTATAACAAATATAAGCACTGAGGCACGTGATGTACTGATGGAGACCATTAAGCAATCAATCGGCGATACTGGAATTCCAATTGTGCGACGAGCTTGAGAATAGCCCATGGTGTGTCTGATGAATAACATAGTATCTATACATAAATCAAAGTCTATTCATCTGACTGTCATCAAAGCGGATACCATGATTCACCACCATCGATTGCAAAAGAAAGCTCCAAATCGGACTATATACCGCTCCTAATGAACAAAACCCAAATCAGCAAACCCCTATATGGGTACAAGCGATGCTGAAGCCATCGGATCGAGAAAATGTGAATTTTGTATACAAAAACTGTGGATTTTGAGTAATTGGCGTCTTTAAAACATTTCAAACGCAAATGTATTCAATTTGTTACCTGGCAATGGAATGACTGAATCTGTGCGAGAGCACTCATGAAGGAACGCAACACATTAACAATTAGCGGTGTAAACTCGGAGAAATAACCATTAAATGCGTGTGAAACATTTTCGAGTCAGATTTTGGAGATAGGTAACGGTGAAATTCCAATTGACCTTATAGCATGTGATTCAGAACGTGTAATGAAAGTTTTTCCAAACATTTCAAACAACTTCAAAAATCATGTTTGGTTTTGCTGAGGTGCAAACTTACTCCCCAAAAATGTCGGCATCAAATTGTGCGTTGACAAATAATTTCATAACTATCAAAAATTCAAACGAGAAGTTTCTATAAAGTTGAAAAGCAAAATTACAAAACATTTCCCAGAAATGACTCAAGGAACTAATTACGAAACGATATGAACCCAATTTATTATTCCATGTAGAAAACGTTTACACAAAAAATCCCAGACAGGCAGGTACATGCTAGGTCAGATGTGCAAGTGCGTACACAATAAAATAGCTGGATAAAAAAAAGTTTAAACTTTTTTTTTGTTATTTATTCAATTTCTAATATTAAATTAAAAGTTTTCTCAACTTTTTTTTTCATTCCTTTGTATACGTTTTTTACGTTTATAGAGGAAAAGAAGCTTTTTGAAATAAAAAACATAAAATTAAATATAAAAAAGCGAACAAATGACCCCAGATGTAATCTATCCTTTCAAGTTTTTTTTTTTTAATTTTTCGTGTTGCTCGTTTTTAACTCGCTGATTGAAAGGAAGGTTAAGCCCAAAATATATATAAAACTTTTAAGTATTTTTATTTAAACTTTCTCCTAAATAATCGAATTTATTTGGAAAAATAAACAGAAACATTCTTTTTTTATATACGGAAATTTTTCGTTATTCACAGCGTGCGTGTGTGTGGATGCTGAAAAATAACGAAATATTTTACGATTTATTTTTGGATCCCTTTATTATGTGTTCGGTATGCGGGGATGTTATGTTGAAAAGAATTTATGAGGGTATTTTGAGAAATTAGGGGTATATATTTAAAAAAAAAATGTTGTGCATGGTGTGACATAAATATGCGTATGCCGGTCGAACCCGGTATCGATTTTTTTACATTTCATTTAACAGGTGCATGCAAAATCAATTTGTATATTTTTATACAAATCTCAATGGAGGTTGTGGCATCAACGTCTTTAGCAAAATGATTAATCACCTGAACAACTTTTGGCAGAAGAATTTTGTTCACGGTCGTTTATCTGCCGTTCAAACATTTTTCTACCGAATATATCAACAACTAAATGTGTATATAGGAACCGAGAATGCAAAGAAGATTGGACTATAATAAGGCCAAATGTTATTTTGTCATCCAACCATTGACAAGCAAATCTAAAATAATCGAATACAATTTTCACAAAATATTGATGAAGAACTTCACGGTCAACTACAAATCATTGGGATCTCGCAATTTATGAAAAAGCTTAAGTATGACGTTTCATCTCTATCGATTAATCCGCCTGGGTGTAGAGAACCAGTGCACCAAGAATAATAATGGTGCCTAGCGTGTACGCAATGTGTGCACCACACACGGGCGGACTTTTCCAAAAAAGAAATTCGAGAGCATTTTCTTGGGGTGAGCCCTATACTAAATATAACTGGCGAAGGTTTAAGTCAATTTATTATTGAAAAACCCTCTGACCTCGTGACGCGAGCATGTGAGGAAAGCGCAATAGTTTGCAAAGGAAAATTTTAATTTCAAATCCAATAGCATCCGTTTTTGTACGATATGCCTTACTTAGCCTGTCTTGGTTTGAGTCGGATGGTTAACGCATTTGCAGACAAGATGACAAATACCGACATCGTCAACTCAATTACCCAAGATAAAATGTTTCGTAGTTTTTCTTTGTTTTTTGGGTTTCAGGGAACAAGAAAATATCCAGTCATTATTCCTTTTATTTTTCAGTAATAAAAATATTGTGGTACGATCAACAACTTTGTTTTATTGAAAAGTGTGAAATATTATTTTTATTTTGATAGTGTTGATAGCGGTAAGGTAAAATCGTACATAAAATACATTTTAAGAATTAGTAAATATTGCAGGTATAATTCAAGATGATAGAAGAATATGGAGCAGCCAGAGAAAGAGTAAGCAAATTATACGACGAATGTCCAAGCGATGATGATGGTTCAGACATCTGTTCGTTTTGTGATGATGGTGAATTTGGAGATGATCTGACATAATATGAACCATCATATAAACCATCAATAAGTGATTGTGACGAAATGAGCAATATGGAAAATCAAATTATTGAACTCGAAATCGAAAATTATTCCGATCAAGCAGATTAAGGTGAACGTATTGTCGTTGAATGGAGTGAACAATGGATGGATGACGTTAAAGGAATATTGCATTTTTCATTAGATGCAAGCGTAGCGGTGTACAAATAGAAATTGAGCCTGACGTCAGAACAATACAAGTTTTTGAACAAATTAATTTTAGAAACGCTCGTCGAATCAACAAATGGGTAAACAATTTTTTGAAAGTAACCGTCCAAAACCTACTGATTCCGAGGACATGTATAAGTTTTTGGGGCTTTGTATGTTGCAATTACAAGTAAAAGCTCCAACAATACGGTTGCTTTTTTCCAATGATCCTCTGTATTACCACCCATTGTTTCTTGTTACAATGGCCGGACGCCACTTCGAGCAGTTATTACGTAGCTTTAGTTGTAATGTGAATAGCAATGATAATCGAAAACAGTAAATGATAAGTCCACCGTTAAAACTTTGTATTCATAGTTTTCAAAATATATATAGACCACAAAATAACTGTCATTAGGCTAATCGCCTTTAATGTTTCGAGGTAGACCGAGTTACAATTCACCAAGAACAAGGAAGCTAGGTTTGGAAACGAGAATTACGAACTAACTACTAGTAGTGGTAACGTATTAAATATTGAAATTTATCAGGGCAAAAATGATGTTTCTAGTGGATCCATAGTGAATTCCATAGTAAATCGACTATTGGACACATTTTTTACTAAAAGTATATCATTAGCCACTGGCTCAAAAAGCCTTTTACAATTTCGAGATGTACTATTTAAAGCTGTGGTACGCCTCCCTAAAATGGTTACAAAAGGGCAAGATTTCTTAGTAACTAATAGGCCGTTTCATGATGGCTCCATTATTACAGCAACAAATTCTCTGGTGATATTCAATCATTTAATGTTTTTTTTTATTGAAAAAGAAAGTATTAATGGTCCAATGGATTTAGTGTCCTTTGAAGATCAATTCCGGCCATAAAACCTTTAAGGTATCATATTGCGCAAATTTCTGACTCACTCTTATTGAAATTTCAAATAATATGGAAGAAGTAGACTTCATAACTCATCATATGGCACACGGTTAATCACCAAAAAAATGCAATTATTAATTTCTATGTTCCATAGTAGTCTGACATAAATTTTTTTTACAACAAATTGATGTAGCTAGCAAATTATAGGAAAGTCCAGCCACTCACATGAAAGGATGCCTTTCATCGTTGAAGGACTTAACCAATTTTTTGTCAAACCATAACGAGTTTGAAAGAATTCTAGATGTTGTAAATGACCTAGTTAATGAATTGGACGTAAAACCTGCTTTCCCAGCAAGGTCGCAAATTATCGGTGAAATATCTGTAGAATACTCATCGAGCGGCTAATCGCAATATCGTATATAATTCGTAAATATTGTCGCACGAATAACTTTGACTCCACGCACGAAAAACTATGAAATTTATCATTACTTTATCTTACGCTTATCTTTTTTTAATATGCTCGAGGTGAGTCAAAAATAATCAGTTGAATATTTCTAGTACAACCTAAAACGAAACTTTCGTAAAACTAAAAGATAGCCAGCACGTACTCGCCAGTATATCGCATATAATTCTCAGACGTTATCGCCAGATTGACTATAACCGAATCTGACAATGGTAAATAATATACCGCTGGTACAACCTAGAACGAAACTTTCGCAAATCCCGAGGATAACCTGCATATACACGCCCGTGTATCGCATATCATTTTCAAATTTCGTCGCTAGGTTAACTTTAATTCGCCCCATGTTAAAATTGAATAATTCTGAAAAGACTTCGGGGAATCACCAAAAGTAAAAAATAACAAATTTTATTTAATGTGTTCAAGTGAGTTATTGGTGTTTCTCAGCGTTCTACACTACTCTTCAGTTGCTTATTATTAATTTCTGCTCATTTTTAAATGAGTTGTGTTTTATGCTTATTTCTCTTCGTTCATGAATAGTAAAACGAAATTTCAAAAATACGAATAGTGAGAGAATAATAAAAAAAAACTACAAGGATTGATCATCTTTTTTGTGTGAGCGAACGGGATCTATTACGCTCTTGTTTTACTTTTCTATTCTATTTGAATAACAAAGCGAATATTTGCTGTAGTAGAGAATAGATAAAATATATTATTCTCTTTATTGAACGATCGAATAGAGAATATACATAACTATTATTTCTATACTATTCTATCTGCTAATACTTATTTTGGTAAATATTTAATAAAATATTCGAAGTACATTGTGCTATTACAAAAAGTAAGTATGTACTAAAAAAATAACTTTACTTTTCCTAAATATTATTTATATTTCTTCTATTTTTTAAAAATTAAAATTAAGATAAAATGGCAAAAAAACGAAATTATTCGTTCAGACTGCTGAATCATCATTCCAAATTTTTGTTACAAAATGTAACATCTATGTTCGTCGTCGCGTCAACGAAAAGCATCCGGACGACTGTATAATCCCATCCACAAAACATGGAGGAGATTCTGTGTCATCATTGTTTTGGTAACAACAAAGTGGGAGACCTTAATCGAATAAACGGAATTTTAAACAAGGAATGTTATCTATCCATACTACAAGAGCACGCTATCCCCTCTGGACTTCGAATTATAGGAAAATGATTCATTTTTCAACAGGATAATGATCCAAAACACAAATCAAAGTTATGTACAGATCATTTGAATACCGAATTCCAAAAACGAAAATTGAATATAATAGTGTGGCCACGACAAAGTTCCGACCTTAGAAGCTATTGTTCCATCTTTTGAACAAGATAGCGTTGAAAATCGTAAAAAATTTTATTCAAATGGAATAATTTTGCTAAATAAACACGCGTAGACGCAAAATGCTGAAAGGAAGTTAAAAATGATCAAACCTAGGGTGATGTAATTTATGAACGATTTGTGAACTGAATAATTCTAAACAGTTACTTTATCAAGTTGATCGTAAAAATAGTTGAAAATAAAAAATACCACATTGACTTTGATTTTATATACAAAAAATGGGTAGGTCTTCATACTCAAACGTCTTTTGCACTTTTGCAAGAAAACAAAAAATAACACAAGTATAATTTTTTGGTGTGTTCAATAGAATTAAAGGAGGAAAAATTAAAAAAAAAAAAAAAAAAATAGGTTTTTGAGAAAATTCTAAAATACTATTTTGACGGCCATTTGGAATAAGGAGAGTTGAAACATGGTACCAATTTTATAATTTTTTTAAAATCCCTATTCCGATAAAAATCCGATGGTAAATTTGATAAATTTTAAATCACGCTAAACAAAACTCATGATCTACTTAGTTTCACAAAAATGTTCAACAAAAATAGTTTCAATTTTGATGTTTTAATTACATTATTTGTACTTACTCGTATAATTAGTTTACAAAGAGCTTTTCTTCGTGGGAGAAAAAATAGTATGTGTGACTAAACGTGAACTTTAAACGAGACTTTCTTTGACTCGCAATCTTTGCTTGTGCTCGGTTACGCTGAGTATCACTTTTAATCCTAATTACACAATGTACTATTATTAAGTGTAAGTGTGTTTCGCTAAGTGCCTACGGCAAATAGTGTAAAAATCACATAGATTAATCCGACAAATGTATACTTTAAGGAGCCAAGTATTTTTATCGTGTCTAGTATAATTTTAGTTCATGCAAATACATGTTCTATTGATATAACGGTTGCATGGCTAAAATTCGGGAAATTTAAAAGTAACGAACTTAATGTTTTTGTTTAACGGGATTTTAATAAATTCTGGGCTGGGCTAACTTCACAGAAAAGCAAATGGAGCTTTTTATTGATTAGTGTTGATGATTTTTTTTTATATTCTGGGATACAACGAAAACAAAAAAAAAGTAGATATACGAGAGAACCAAAACACGCTGGTGTGGCGAAAATCAATTTTTGGGTTCAAATTTTTTTATTTTTTATTTTAAAAAAAAAACAAAACAAATCAGAAGGCTTAAGCTTTTTAGTTAGGCATTAAGCAAAATTTGAAACCCCATCTTCGTTGTTTAGTCAATTAAATTTTTAGTCTTAGGCTCAAACTTGACGTTTGTGAAGTTGGCTCAAAGTCTGGCCCAAAAAATTATATTTTTTGCCGCTAGCAATACCGTCATCTATTTGGATAACTATCATGACAGAAAACTAAAAAAATATTGAATTTCACATAAATTCAAAGATTAAATATGAATTTTAATGAAATCAATATAAATAATACAATTGTATTTTAAATTTATAAAATTATACTAATAATAAAATAAAAAATATAGACATTTAACTCAAACATGTTCATGCTTTAAATGAAAGTGATAAAGAACATTTCTCAAAATAATAATAATTTTTTAACACAAAAATTATAAGAACTGTCAGCCCACAAAAAAAATGTATATCACGACATTTTAATGATGTCAGCCCAAAAAACAAAAATATTTTTCGTTATAGATTTTTGAAGTAACCACAAATTTTTTATATCTTGTTGTTGTTGTTGTTTTGAAATTTATGTCGAATACCGTAACCGTGTATAATAAATGTATAAAACAGCCAAAAAGCAATTCTTATTATTTTCAATTGGTTCATGATAATATTATTTTTAAAGAACAATAATATGTGGCCTCAAGTCTCAAAGATGAACATACACCAAAATTACCGTTTTTCGATTTAAAATTGAACTTTCTAGTTTTGTTTAATAACTTTCGAAATATGTAAACTTCTATTAAAAAACTAAAGTATTAGTTTAAAGTATTGGTCATCGATCATACCGAGAATGGCCTATATTCGGCTGCTTTACGAACAACCATAATATTTAATGGAAGTTGAGATTTTTGGTGTTGGCCATCGGTCTCACTAAGATTTTCGGACAAATCTGGTTCTAGCCATAACGAGTAAGAAGTTCCAGCAGGTTGTGATGGGGTCCTCATACCAAGAATGGCCTATATTCGGCCGCTTTACGAACAACCATAATATTTAATGGAAGATAGGAGTTTTGGTGTTGGTCGGTTTTTCATTTAGCGAAGGAAGAAAACGATTCTATGATTACCCTATCTTTTGATTGCCAGAAGAACATAGTATTGCCAAAAGTAACGGTACGGGCAGCCTACTATTCGAGACAATTTTATTTATACAATTTCGGCATCGTAGAAAGCTCATATAAGGCGAGCCCTACAAAAGAAAACGTTTTATTATACGTTTGAACGGAAAATGAAAGACCCAAAGGAAACAAAGGGATTGCATCAGCTCTTTACCACAGGCTATGTAGAACAAACTTAACAAATAAATCGGTAGTTCGAGTGATTGCGGGGCACAAAATAAAAATTCCGTATTAATGGGCATGCTTCCAAAATGGCTTTACAGTAACGCTCCAAACCATATCAGAAAAATCGAAATAATATTTCCCGTGCCCGGCCATTCCTTCATATCTTCTGATAGAGTATTTGCTCTTCTGTAAAAAAGGGTAAAATCCAAACAACAAATCATTCAACCGAAGGAATATTTAAATATGTATAAAGATCACGGCCAGATAGTTAAACTGGGCTCAGAAAGTTATCCTCTGTATGATTGAAAAAATAATGTTGCGGAAATAATAAACCCACCAGGGCAGTGGCATTTTTAATTTAATAAATCTAAACGGTTTATTATAAGCCGTGGAAATCCGGCATTTTGGTCCGTGGAGAACTACATCATCAATGGAAACTACATGATGGATTCGATATCAGATTGGCGAAATCGGTGAACAAAAAAGGACGAGTGTTGGAAAATTTGAAATTATCACCTTTGTCTACTGGCATTCTGTAAAATGTGCAAACAAGGACGACGTTAAAAAATTGTTATGCAAACATTTTAGTAACAACTGGGAGGATAAAGAAGAGCTACAATTTTATAAATTTATTGTTAATGACAATAATGTGCAACCCAACCTGATGAAGGAAATAAACATGAAGAATGCATTAATTTAGATGAAGATGTTGACCTTCGGATCTATTTAAATGAAATAAGGATAATTTAAATAATGGATTTATTTAAATGAAATAAGATTTTCTTTATTTTTATTATGATAAGAATTTGTGATTTGGTAAAATGTTCCTTTATTTATTGAAAATGCAAATATGTATTAAATTTCTGATACCAAAATAAAATAATATTGAATAATAACAAAACAAATTTATTCGCAGTTTTTCATTTGCAAAATTCACACATTTCAGAGCAAATTATAATTAAAATATTTTTGTTTCTAATGATTTTTTGAAATATTTGGGAAAAACTGAAAAGATCGAGAAAGTTTTAATTAAAACTTGCCAATTACGGTTCACAGATTTCCTCTACATTCCACTAGATATTATGGTTTTTTGTAAAGCGGCTGAATATAATCCGAACTTTTTACTCATAATGGCTAGATCCAGATCTGTCCAAAAATCTTAGTGAGATCGCTGACCAACACCAACAATCTCAACTTCCAAAAGCGGCTTATTCTCACTATGACGGTGTATAGTATTATATGCATATTAAAATAAAACGGTTATTGAACGGATCGACCAGTCGTATTTATATATGAGGCGTTAATTAACAAAGGCTGACATACGTCATAGATTTTTTAGTTTTGAAAAATTCCAGAAACTCCGATTTTCTTAATAGAAGTTTACATACTCGTATTTCGAAGATAGTAAACAAAAGTAAAAAATTGCGTTTAAATTCGAAAAATCGATAATTTTGGCATATGCCCGTCTTTAAAACTCGAGGCCACATATTATTCTTCCTTAAAAATAATATTTTCGTGAACCAACTGAAAATAATAAGAATTGCTTCTTGGCTGTTTTACATTTATTATACACGATCACAATGGTTCCTTTAACTATGAAAATTTGAACTTTGGGCTGAGTGTATCCGATATAACTGACACGACAATTATTACTGTCGTGATAAAAAATATTGGGCTGAATTCAAAAATCTATAACGAAAAATATTTAAATTTTTTGGGCTGTCATCATTAAAATGTCATGATATACGATTTTTTGGAATGACAGTTCATTCGTAACATAAATTATAGTTTTCGTGTTGCCACTGCGTTTTTTTGGGGTGACATTTGAGCCAACTTCACATACATTCAAACTTGGGATTTTTTGTTCATATTTCACTTGGATAACTATGCATGTTTTTTTTTTGGTTCATCTGTTGCTATGCTTTATACATTTGTTACGTCACATAAGTATAGTTGTTTCACTTGCTTCTAATGTAAAAATAGCTATAGTGATTAATAGAAAAATTATTAAAACTGAATAAGAGGGTATTAACTTATAATTTTATACATGAACAAACGTAACATTTTCCTTTCATAATTGGACCGAATTAGTAGTAGTTCCTCTTTGGCTAAAGCTGATTCTAAATCTTCGTAATTAATATATTGCTTGCATCGTAATATCGCACAACTCACGGAAAGCACGTTTGAATTTTTTAATCACATTGGCTGGGATGCCGAATAAACCGATTTTGGTATCTTTTTCAGATCAAGAGAATTTATTCGCCCGTATTATGAAATTAGTCATTTTGTCTCATTCTAACATTGGTAAAGTATTCAGCAAAAGACGTAAATATTTTATGTTTTGGTGTTGGTTAACACCAACAAATTATGTCCTTTGATACTCTTCATCTAAAGTCTGTAGGCAGATACAAATGTCTCGAGAGAAGTGAAGTTCAGTTTGCTTCAGTCAACTTCAGCGCCCAGGGCACCTGAGGGCAAAAAGTAGGCATGCAGATCCACACAAAGGATAGTAGCCTTAAATAATAAAAAAAATGTGAAAGCAGGTTTCACATACAATCGCTCATTATCTGATCAAACTTGACATCCTACGGAGATAAAATCATTGTGGCGTTTAAACAAAAACTTATCGTTTGACGTAACTTTTCTAATTATTCAATTTCCATGTCAATTTTGATCTAAATAAACGTGTATTATGTTCGCAACAGTATTATGTTCGCTTAAAACCTGATGCAAAAATTTAGAGGAAAAATAATAAGAAAACTGATTTTTACGTTTCTGAAAAACACTTTGAAACCTAATCATAGGCAAACTAAACATTTATTTCGCTAATCATGTACTAATACCTAGAATTACGTAAATTGGTAATTTTTTTTATTGCCAGAAACTGATTACTTTTCAATCAGAAAAAAGTGAGCACTGGCTTACCACTTTTCAAAATCAGTTTATAACACTAATTCAGCACTATTTTAACAGCTTCTTGACACCCACTAAAAAGATAGGCAACACCGGATTTTTCAACTTATCAAGGCAACATGTTACTTATCTCTGCACAGCTCTTTCCAAATAAACACATGTGCGCAAAGCTTGTATATATAGAGGTTCGTGGAAATTCGAAATTCTTTGTTTAACATGTTACGCAAAACGCTTGACAAACCTTTTAGCAATCTCTCAAACAAGTACTTTTATGCTAAATAATGAGACATAAATTAATTAAAAATGTAAATATTTGGGTACTTCTTGGAAATATTCTAAAACATATTTTAAAATTAGCCTACACGAGACAGCTTTTATACATTTACAAGCAATTCAATGAAATTTTCTTAGTAAAATTTCTATTGTTATTATGGTAAAGGTTTCTTCATAAACACTCAAAAAGCATCCTATAATATTTTATTAAGCATTGGAAGATTTTTGGAACTTATTGCCTTTTGATGAAAGCTTAAATTCCCTATCGAGCTTTTGTAGGACGAACTGGATCGAGCAGTACGAAAAACATGCCCTACTTCAAAAGAAGATTTTTGGAATAAATTGGTAATTGTATGAAATGGAATTCAGTCATCCACCCTCGAAAAACTGTTGTTAAGAATGCTAAGATTATTTGCAGCGGTTATAAAGGCGCGCGGAGGACATTTCAATGAAGCCAATATATAAATTTAAGAAAAACAATTATGTTTAAATTCAATAAATATATATTTGAAAAACTGAATTTATTAAAAATAAATTGAAATAAACATTGGGTGGTCATAATATTTTGACGGGGAGTGTACCTACATACAAAGTATAATCATAATGCCTTAGTGAATTTTAATGATTACAATTTCTGAAATTATATCGCAGAGCGTTAACTTTTTAAACTCATTATGCGAATAGCATTTCACGTTTACGCTTTCGGTAGACATGTTGCAAGAAAGATTCCACACTAATTTTATTTTTATCGCCATTTCTTTAGAACGCAAAAAATTCAATTTCAATTTAATTGCGTACATTTTCTGAATATCTGCCGCAATGCGGATATTATTATAAAACACATTGCGAATAGCGTATCGCATTTATGCTTTCGGGACACATGTCGCAAATGAAAAGTTATCTGAGAAATTTTGCTGGGTTTTCCTGCTATTGGTGAGAAAAAACAAGCAAAAACCCGACATTTCAATTATGGAAGCATAGAAGAACTAAGAATCTAAAAACGCATTTTAAAATTAATTTTTATTTTCGCATGGATGAAGCATTAATATCTATTTCCGAAAGATACGAAGCACTTCCGGGATATAATGATATATTTGAATTCATGTACGATATTGGAGACTCATCTGCCCATGCAAAACAAGCATTGTCGTCATTTTGAACATTGTTGCAGGCTCCTTTTGCTGCAATATTCTATGGTAGTGGAATATATGTCGACCCCAATTGTGCTGTATATTTGTTGATATTCATTATTAAGTTCACGACTGATGATATAGCCCAACCGCTTTGCTTATGTTGAAAATCCTCTTTTAATATAATTTTTTTAATATTTTTTTGTAAACCATTCATCAATGTTGGTATCTCTGTAGAGCACAACATTTTTAGTATTCATATATTTAAACTCAAAATTATCTTCAGCACCATTTCAAATTTTAAACTCGCCGCAAAATATTTCATTTACTTTTAAAACATTCTTTAACACCTTTTTGGTGTGAAGCTAACAATAAACATTTAATATCATTTAAATTTAATATTTGTTACAGTTACTAAATTAAATATTGTAAATCGCACGTCGGACGTCGCCCCCCACGCTGCTTTTGAACACTTCTGTGCGAAATAATTTTAATAGTAACAATTCAATTATAAATTTAAAACCAAAAGTTTTTCCAAAGTTTATCCTAAACACATAAACCAAATATCTTTTGAAAGTGCTGCCAAATCCGCACCTAAGTACAGTTAAATGAAGATTTAGTTATCGAGGCATCCCTGTATTTTTCAAGTTATATGGAGACGATATGAAAAACCAATATTTCCTGTTTGGTTGCTTTGGAAAAATTTTTGGGATTGGGAACACCCAGAACCATCCACTTTACACTACTTATAAAGGTACCTTTGTTACTCTAATTCGTACAACTAAACAAGTTTTTGCTCTCCCAAGTGACCGTAATCTATCAATTGAACTTGGATGTTCTCATAAAATTAAAATTTTTTATTATGCCTGAAACATACTTAGCTAGAAGTTTAAAAGTGCAAAAGGTACCTGGGTACCTTGTTACTCACATAAGGATTTATATATTGGTTCACAGTTCCATATTTGTGCGTAATTTTACGCATTTTATGAACATTACCAGTATCCATTGCGCCCGGAGAAGATCGTTCTCAAAGTTAAAAATAATTAAAATTTATCGCAGACCAACGATGTTAGAGGAGTGAGTTGGAAATTTATCTTTAATATCAATAAAACATCAGATGGTAGACAATTTGAAAATAGATGATGTTATATTTGAGTTCGCCGCAAAAAAAGCTAGAAAAGCTTGTTTTATGTAAATCAAATTAATGTTATTCAAATAACAAATAATAAAACTTAATTGCGTGACTTTTATTTCCCAGTAAGTTAGTTTTACCTCAAAGCGCGGCCGATAAAATTTTTGCACACAAGTGGCCGTGTATTTAGGAGCGCGCCAGCACGACAGAAAAGTATGTCATGCTGCTAGAAATATGATTTACTTGAAATGATTGTTTATGTTATGAATAGCCTATGCAAATGGCTAAGTCTGGCTAGCCGAATAAAACCGAATAAAGATATATGATGGGATTAGCGTAATCGGCAAGCTTCCAAATAGCCCAATTTAAAAATTAGTAATTCCCAATCTTCTTGGAATATGATTGGCCAGAAATGATTGATACTACGCTTTACTTTAATTCTTATGTCTATGGGTTTAAGCCACTTGCCGACCAGCCGTATATGGTAGGAATGACACAACCATACGGCTGGTTCTGCCCTCTAAGTCTAAAGGGCTTACACTTACTATTACTTAGCTCAAAACAGTAACGATCATTTTCGGCAAAACATGTTCCTAGCGACATGGCAAATATGAGTTTTTATATTGAGAGGTCACTGTTAGTCCTTATCATAGGAAACATTAACAATCATTTCCATCAAATAATATTCCTATAGGAGAAATGCACGCTTTTCTCATATACTTATATGGGACAAAAGCTTTTTGTGCAAATACTATCATAGGGTTGGTATTGGTACTGCCGTTTTAGTTATTGTAAGCACCTACTATTACCAACTCAAATCAGTATAAATCATTTCCGACAAATTATATTCTTTATAGAAAATCAATTTATAATTATTGCATACGTAGAGTACAAAAACAATAAGTAAATGTAAATATCTAGGATGGATAATTTGCTGTTCAGTAATAAAATTTAAAAAGTTGTTTTCGTCTTAATCAAGTTTAAATAGAAAAAACTGGGATGAGAAGAAAAAGTACTGTTTGAGGAAATCTTTTTTTTTTGTTTTTGGGCTCAAAAAGAGAACTAACTTCATGTGCTTGTCGAAATCGGTCGAGCGGAAGCGGATCTTCCATAGGAGCTTTTTCGTGTGTTGCAACTATTTTAAAAAGTATGTAGCCTTTACGAAAACACGATTAAAATAAAAAGATTATAAAAAGCATTTTAAGCAAAATTAGTTCAGATCATATTTTAAATTTTACCGGAAATGACGAGTTTAGAGAACACACTTTATTTATCAAAATTTGGCAGGTCTGCAGTCCTGCAGGATGGAGTATTCGAAAAAAACTTCACACTTAAACTTTTTCTATTAAAGGAAGATCCTTTAACAATTTTCTGGAAATCTGGTACAGGGCGTGGCAGCTTCAATCGGAGTTTTTTTTTGCAATGATGTTCAACATCGTTTACGATTACAAAATACGAAAAATAGTTAAAAGATTTAAATAAATTAAAAAATTAAATTATAAACAAAGAAGGGTTGACTCTATACTTTTTTGAAATTTAAGCAGCAAAACGTTCAGTTCGCTTTTGAAATCAAGTGTGGTGTATTTGAGATTTTTATGCACGTTCGTGGGTGGTAAAAGATTATTGGGTGTCGGCCACAATATATTCATCCCTACATTTCTTAGTTTTTCTGTTCTTCTTTTATTTTGTTGAAGCCGTTAAAATTAAAAATTAGTGGCGTTCGTGCAAAGATATATTTCAAATTTCACCATCCCTTTTCGGTCGGAAGCACATCAAAACACTAATGTAACGTCATTGGCAAAACTAAGCTAAACAATCGTATTTTGTAAAACCTCTTTATGAACTGATCTGATATGAGGTAAATCGTGTAATGAATGGAAATTGGATTTTCTAATAATTATTATTTAAGTATATATAAGACTGTTTTAATTAATAAGTAATAATTAAAATTAATGATTGCCTAAAGCTTTTATTGGGTGTTATCATGAATTCTTATTTGTTGTTTCTCATCATTATGAAAAATATATTTTTCGGTAAAAATACTCAATAAATTTTAATTAAATTTTTTTTTTCAAGAGAAATTTAATCTCATCGTAAAATTTTTTTTCTTACTAAGCGAAATTGATACTTCCATCCTAATTAAAAGTAAATATTTTTACCATTTATTAAATAAATCTTATCAAGTCAATTGTTCATAATTACTGTTGCTCGCGTATTATTTTGCACACGACCTTGTTGAAATGTTACACATTCCAAAATTTATACGAGTACGATCTCGAATACACCACACTTGATTTCTTGACAAACATTTGAGGGTATTAAAAGCGCATCATATAATTGATCGTAGTATATGAGTATCTAGATATTTAGTTATAATCGGTAAAGGCAGATAGGTCTGAAAATCGCTTAAACGGGTGTGCAAGAAATTTAATATTTTATAATTGTAAAAGAAGTCCGCACATCTTTATAGTTACTGATTTTTTTGTAAAATCAAGAATCATAACTTCTGCTAAAATATCACAAATCCTAGAGATCTACGAGGGCAAATCAAAAAGTCTTGCAATATCATATGAAAAAAAAGAGTGAGTGAGACAGCAATATTTTTATTTTTCGACATAATCTCCTTTAAGGTTTATACATTTGTCACATCGATCAATTAACTTGCCTAAACCATCTAAAAAAAAAGATTTCTTTTGCTCCATAAAATATTCATTTACAACAGACTGTACTTCATAGTCACTGGAAAATTTCCGGCCCCTTAGTGTTTTTTTCAAATTGGGAAACAGAAAGTAGTCACTGGGTGCCAAGTCTGGACTGTACGGTGGATGCGGAATTTTCACAAAGCCGCAGTCCTTTAATGCAGCTTGAGCAATATTAGCCTTGTGCACTGGTGCATTGTCGTGAAGAAGCAAGATTTTTTTCCTAACTTTCCTTGGCCGTTTTTCCCTTATCGCTTTTTTCAATTTTCGCAAAACCTCTGTGTAATATATGCCTGTGATTGTGGTTTTCGTTGGCATATAATCGATTATCAAAATTCCTTCAGCATCCCAAAAAATTGTTGTCAAAACCTTACCAGCAGACGGTTGAGTTTTGAATTTCTTTGGTGGTGGTTCACTACGTTTAATTCATTGCGTCGATTCTTGTTTGGATTCCGGATCCCAGTGATGAAGCCATGTTTCATCGCCTGTTATTATGTTATCCAAGAAATTTTCTGGATCTTCTTTGTACATGTCTAAAATCGCCTTTGAAGTTTGAACACGCATTTTTTTTGTTCTGCATTCAACAAACGGGGAACCCATCGCGCACTTACTTTCGACATGTGAAGGTGGTCATGTAATATAGTATATGTGGTACCGTATGAAAGAAAAAGTCCCCACGCTAACCGCGGAACAGAAATATGCTGGTCCTTCAATACAATAGATTCGGCCAAAATTACGTTTTCATGGCTAATAGCAACTGCTGGCCGACCCGAGCGGTTGTCGTCTTCTAATGACTCCTGACCACTTTTGAATAATTTTACCCACCTTGTTACTGTGGCATATGATGGTGCAGATTCGTCGTAAACTTTTGATATATAGTTGAATATATAAATTGCATTTCGTCCATCTTTACAGAAAAATTTAATAACGGCGCGATATTCAATTTCATTCATTTTAAGAAAAATTCAAAACACGTGTTACTAAATTGACAAAAACAAACGAACTGTAAAATTTACATCGAAATGTTCTTCTAGAAGTTTCATCGCGACAAAAAATGGTTTTGAAAAATATATTGTTGTCTCACTCACTCTTTTTTTTCATATGATATTGCAAGACTTTTTGATATACCCTCGTATGTACATTAATTTGTCGTAAAAGAAAGTCGGGTGTTGGCCACAACAATTACACCCCACCATTTAATTTTTACTAAGTAAAACACAGTAAAATTAATGAGGTGTCCTTAAATAACAAAAAACCTTGAACTTTCCGAAATAAATCATAAATCAATATGAAAGTCTAATTATACACAACTTTGTTGTACAAAGTCCATAAAAATTATTTGAGTTAGGTCCCATTTTATATTTTGTCACTTCCAAATACTTGCTGCTTATTATTAAGAAAGTTGTTCCATTTTTGGGTTGCTATTTTTACCTAAATTAATTATAGACCCTTTTCACTTAAAACCAAAAGTAGTGTGATATTTTATTAAAGTTTATTTGCGGATTAAAATATTAAATTCGTTAATGAAAACATTAAATTTGAAATATGAAAAATAAACTTTTCATTAAGTTTACTAAAAGTTTATTACGAGTCAATATTCGTGATTAACTTAAAAATTAATCATACTGTATTAACCCTAGTGGAAAAATTGAAATTTTTTATACTAAAAATAAACTTACGATTTCATAGAAATTTAATAATAATTTTTGTATAATGTTAGTAGGTTATGGCAGTATAATTTTAGTATAATTTTAAAATTTAAACAAAAATTATACTTGAGATAGAATATAACGGAAATATTCCATTCATTGTGACTGCCGCCGATGTATGCGTATTATAATTTTACATCATTTTTCCATGTGGTTGTTTGTATTCGCGGACATGCCACGTCATCAGTTCCGCATTGATTATTTCACGCCGTTGTTAATTCTAGTATTTTAAGTCAATTTTCAATCAGAATAATAATTGCTTAAATTTTGGACTCCGACTGGACTCGAACCGGCGACTTTTGCGATAATAACACTTAGCGGTGTACACCTTAACCACTGCACCACTAAAGCAATAACTATGTAGAGTTTAATTCCTAACAATATAAATCAATATATTTAAATACACAATTAAACTTAAAATATACTTAATTTGGTTTATTTCATTTGCTGCAAACTACACCAGCACACCAACATACAAAAGACCGCAAAATACGATTACAACTAAATACATTTTTTCAGCACGATAGTATTGATGCGATCAGTGTTGCCAGTTCGTGGGAAATTTTCTTTTTTGCTGGAAATTCATCTCTCGTACGGGATGAAAAGTGATGATTAAAAAAAATTATTTTTCTAAAATGTGTAATACACAATTTTCGATTCCAATAATTCGCTTAAAATAATTTTTTAAATTTATTTTTAATTTTGACTAAATTTAAATATTTGTATATACAAAATTAATATTTAAATTTGTATAAAATATTTAACCATAATTAAACTTTTAAACGGCCGTATTAAGTATTTATCTCAAATATACTTAATTTAGTTTAAAATTTGATTTTAATAGTCAATTTTAGGTTAAAATATTTTATGTATATTCATGTTTAATTTTGACTAAATTTAAATATTTGTATATACAAAAATCATACTTAAATTTGTATAAAATATTTAACCATTATTAAACTATAAAACTACCGTATTAAGTATTTATCCCAAATATACTTAATTTAGTTTAAAATTTGAATTTAAGAGTTAATTTAAGGTTAAAATTAACACTTATATGTGTATAATATTTAAAATCATATTTTATGTATATTCATGTTTAATTTTGACTTAATTTAAATAATTGTAAATACAAAATTCATACTTAAATTTGTATAATTTTTGTGATGTATAATTTAAGTAGTATTTTGGTTTAGAAATGTATTAAACTTTAACCAATTTAAAGTATATTTTGTATTTAAATTAATCATTTATACAAAAATAAATTGATTTTGGTATTCCTCAGTATAATTTTTTGGTATAAATATTTGATTTTTTCCACTAGGGAAAGTCTGCACAAACAAATGTCACAGTGCTCAAAGAAACTCCACAAAAAACAAACTCATCGTTAGAAATGATTAAAATCCTTCTCGCACGTATATAGCGCGTATATATCAAGACAGGCGCGCACCCAACATTCCCCATAAACGTTCTGATCAAGATTACCGCGCTAAGAATCTTGAATAAATTTTATTACATGCCATAAAGATGATCATCGTGTATATTATTTAATTTTGAAGCAAAGCTCACAAATCCTTGTCTGTTGATAAATTCCTCTAAATGTTTAATGTAATTAAATTATTTGAATTTTGTAAAATGAACGATTCTGCAGATTTTTTTTACGGGTTGTATGTTTAACGACGCCTCCGCATTAATCTCGATTTTAAATATTTAAGACATATATACAACGCTTCTAACCAAAGATTCAAAAATCTCATCCCATCGTGCACCACTCTTCTTATTTTTATATTTTATTGATAAAGCGAAAAATGATGAAAATTGATTACGAAACGAATAAGATGTGAATAAACAAATATTTCCTTATAGCGGAATCTTATACACAGTGTACCCCGCCCGTATATACAAATCCGGGGCAACGAGAGTGTACATTGTACATAAATTTATTTCATAATATTTCATAGAACGGTTGCTGAAATGAAAATTAATTTTCTTTCATTTTCTAGCTTAAATCGTAAGTTTTTTAAATTAATATTTATATTTTGGATTAAGTCGCACAAAATTAATGGCTCTCACCAGAGCCGGTTAGTTAATCATATTAAATATAGAATAAAACATCCATATACACACACACACACATACACCTCCTTATGCTATATACATATATACATCATGTTTAAATGAGTTGTTGGAAAATTTATGATTTTATATGATGAATTTAATGTATGTGTGTGGTATGTAGAGGTGGCTGGTGAGAGCTATGGAATGAATATGTGAAAACGTAAGCCGAATAAAAATATTTTTATGTTATTAATCAATCTCTGAATCCGTTCGTTTCTATCAGAGACCAACAAAAAATGTGTGTCATCTACCTAACAGAAAATTTAATTAAATCTGTGGTAACGTATTACCCGATCCGAACGTTTATTGGGTTTTTCTCGTCTATTCCTAAGCTGGCAGGCATTTTAGCTGGCCATACATTTTTTGATGGAATACTGGGTTCTGAATCAATAGAAAAAATGAACGCTAAACTTGATTACAAAATGAATTCAACTTAGTTAAACAAACATATTTATAAGTTCGACAGATATTACCCGGAAGAAAATTTGTATAATCATATTGTCACCATAAATGCTGTTTTCACTGGTAACGCGATGGAGATGGTATTTGATAGATTTTATGTTCGATTCTCATAGTCCACCAAAATGTGGAGCGCTAGCTGGGTTGAACGAGAATTTAATCATAGTCTGCGAAAAGAAATCAGATATTAATTTATTTGTTTTTTGATTGTTAAATTGTTCGTGAAGTTGTTGAAGTTCGCGTTTGACACCGACGAAGTGTATGCTATTGTCGCCAACTATCTCAGCTGGAATCCCTCTTCGGCTAATGAAGCGACGCAAAGCTGCGATGAATGCTTCGGTGGTCATCTCAGAAACCAGCTCTATATCGACAGCCTTAGTAACGAAACATATGAAGAGCGCGAGGTACGCTTTAGTCAATGGAATCTTTCCTCGACCTTGTTTTGTTTTAATATGAATCGGACCAGCGTAATAACAAAATAAAAAACTGTGTTAATGCTATTAACGATCGAAAATTTTTGTTTTAGAAGATTTGACAATAGAGATGGTTCAGCATGTAGGTAGGAGTAGTAGGAGTATCGTAGATTATCAACCAAGTTAGTCTATGGCTGAACCGGACAAATGGTGTAGTGGTTAAAGCTTCGGCACTTGAACCGGGAGGTACTGGGTTCGAATCCCATCAGAGGCTAGATGCAAATCGAATTTTCATCATCGATTGCGATAGGTGATGTTAATAAACACAACTAAGACTCTTTGGTTGACATGGAGCTTGCAATGTGCAGGTGGTAATTCTGTAGTTGTGTGAGTAGGTGAATAGGTGAATGGGTTAATGATGTGGCGTGAATGCGTGGTAATACAATGGGCCAAAAATGGCCTAAGTGTCAACCACTGAAACCAACCTAGTCTATGGCTTTTGGGTAATATCATTGGGTGTTTCATGTCAAATTGGCAGTCAAGATTCGACAGACGTCCTCCTACACTCAATATTCCATCCTTGTTAATGAAAGGTGACAATGAAATAATTTTACTTTTACGATCAATAAGTTTTCTGTTGATAAGTGATTGGATTTCGACCCAGAATGTCTCGTGCTGAACTTCTTTGATGAGAAATGATTCGGCCCTGCTGGATCTTGCAATAATCCTATTCATCTTGTTAAATGATGAAAACTTGTTCAACATACCTTAAACAATTTCACTGCATTCTATATGAAGATGTGTTACGATTGGTGAAATTTGACGATCTTCGCATATTGTCTGGAACTGTAGTGGGATGCTGGACGGCCAATTTTGTTCTCGAATCATCAACCAATTAGGACCGAACTACCATTGATCGAATTTTTGAAGTAATTCTGGACTAATCCCTCGTGATGCAATGCCAGCAGGATTTTCCTTTGATGGTACATAGTGCCACTGACTTCTAGGCAGTACTTCCATGATTTGCGACGTGCGATTACCAATAAAAGTGTTCCATCTTCGCGGATGATCTGCTAACCAAGCCAATACGATTTTTAAGTCAGTCCAAGCAAATACTTGAATCTGGTGATCTCGGGAAATTCCGAGAATTTGATTAGCTTTATTAAAATAAAGGCTCCACATAGGTCGAGTCATAGAATCGCGATTTGTTTGATTGGTGCAACACGAGTTTTGGCAATGATGAGTGATGTTTTAGAAAGGAATTTGGATGGTTTCAAGTTTAGACAAATTCAATTTTAAATCCTCCCATTGTTGACTGATATCTGCTAGGATTTCATCATCCCATTTAATGTTTCGAATCCATAATTTTTGAAAAAGTATCTTAATAGCTATAACCGATGGAGATACCCAGCCCAAAGGATCAAAAAACTTTCAAATTTCAGAGAGTAAATGTCGCTTGGAATACATAGTGTTTGAAGATATGTTGATTGCGAATAAGAAAACATCTCTCACAGGATTCCATTGAACATCAAGAGTTTTGATGGTCGCGGTGTCGGTCGTCAAAGGTTAACATGGTAAGTTCCTTAAGTTCATCAGAAAT
The DNA here is from genome assembly GCA_947310385.1 of Nephrotoma appendiculata. Lineage (NCBI taxonomy): Eukaryota > Metazoa > Arthropoda > Insecta > Diptera > Tipulidae > Nephrotoma > Nephrotoma appendiculata. Next base: position 41,522,279 of record OX371224.1, read on the forward strand.
TCTCGATAAAAAAATCAGATGAATTCGATTTCCATTTCCTTAGACAGAAGCCACCTACCTCCATGACGTGACATAGTTCTTCAAACAAGTTAATGGCGATATTAGTGTTTTCGCATCCAGAAAGAAGATCATCGATTGTTTGTTATCATTTTTTGAAGCGTCCTGCCAGCCAGAAATGATGCACACGACATTCCATATGTGACTGTTGAGACGGTAAATTTTTATTTCTTCGGTAGGATCGTTTTTCTCTGAAAGTCATTATCAGATACGAGTACCTCTCGATACATTTTTTTCGACAAAAATCATCTTGTAGAGTGGGTCCTGTAAGTAAAATGTCATTGATTGATAAGCCGGAAGAAGATTTACAGGACCCATTGAAAACGACTCGAAGTTTGGTGGTCGAGCTATCTATCTTTGAACAGCATTATGAGGAAGATAGAAAACGTCTTCATCAAGTCTGGCTATTTTATTATGCCGAACTTCTGTCATATGGCCCGAATTCAAGTATTCGTTCATGAATTTTTTATATTCAATTGCCAGATGAGGGTTTCTGATGAAACGACGTTCCATTGTTATAAGTCGACGCACAGCTGCAGACCAAAGATGTCCCAATTGGTCATGCGGTGTGATAATTGGCAGTCGTGCAATGTATTTTCCAGCCTTGTTTCGTTAGACAGACTGAGTAAAATATGATTCGCACAATTGATCATCTGACTTGTGTTAAACCAAAACCAGTGAAAAGTTTTGTTCACATCATCAGCAGTGATAGTTGCTGATCCCGACGTGGTTTAAGGGTCATCATGTCCTTGGGGCTCTAGAAAAATCTACCCAAAAATGGTTGACTGCTTGACTGTGAACATGTATGTTCTGATAAGACGATTTATTCCGACTGCATTAAATCGAAGAATAACTCAACACCAAACAAAGTATCTATTTCTGTTGTTGTACCGAGATTAGGATCAACCACTTCCAGTGGTGAGGGCAATTGTTCCCCAAATAATTTAATATGATCGACAGAATGAAGGGTAAGTAGCTTCGGTATGTTAACTACATCTCGGGTCTTAGCATGAATATGAACGTCCGAGTCGCAGGCTCTAAACTAGTTTCTTCCGATATGGATGTACATTGCGAACCTGAGTCGAGCAGCGCATTGGCAAAATGTTTATTTCCATTAAAGTCACGTATGTGAATGAGAGCGGTCGGAAATGATGCAAGCCGCGGATTTGAAATGATATGTGATTTACTTGTTGAAAACCGTTTTGTGGTTAAAGTAGCCATGTTTTGAATGTATGGTGGGTGGATCCATTTTGTGCAGTGTTTTAAATTCTTGATGATTTGTATCGCCATTCATATTCGTCGACAGTATCAGATCATTTTGATGAATTAATGGCGCTGATGTATATTGCCGTGATTTAAGCGTAATTTAGTAAAGTAATGTGATACAATAATTTTAATTTTCGTTAATTAGGAAAAGCGGTTTGTGACAAATGACTACGTGAGGCGCAGTCAGGAACAAATACAGGAAATGTTTAATAGAGAAATAATCCGATATTCAAAAAGTCCCTACTTTTCTCCAATCTGGGTTGTTTAAAAAAACGATGTCTTGGGGAACCGGAAAATTAGATTTCAGATTGACTATCGTAAATTAAATGAGAAAACGGTGGAGGACAAATTTCCAATCCCTCAGATCAAGAAAATTGGGACAGCTTACGAAATCGGTATATTTTTTAACGTTGAATAACATAATGCTGAATATGCAAGTTGATGTTAAACGTAACAGAAACCCCAACAGGAAATTAAACCATTTCTAAGACTTTCGGGTCATTAAAGATGAAAGCGTTCACAAAAGGTTAATCCAAGATTACGAAACCCATGTCAAAATATCTAAAGACCGATAGAAATCTCAACATATAGAAGATACTGATTAAATTGTGGCATTTGAAGCTCTTACAATAATTTTAACTACAAATAAAATCCTAGGTTACCCTGACTTCACAAAACAATTAATGCTGACAATGGATGCAGAGACTCATTACGTTTCAGAATTTATACAGAAGTAAACTATGGCCATTAAAAAGTACCAATTATAACTATAGAGGGTAACAAATTTACGATGGTAACCGAGCACAAGTCTCCATTATTAATTCTTCGGAGAAAAAACAAGCCTTTTGTCGGAAACATTTATCAGAAGGCTCACCATAAACAATAAACTGCATTGTAATGAAAGAACAATTTTACATATTAAAACACCTCTAGGTTTTTTCATAAAATGTTGTTTATCTGGCACTGTGGTTAAAACATTGTCGTTTTTAACGGGTAGTACCTGGTTCGAAAACCGAAACGTGCAAGAACTATGACCCCCTGTTGGAATGCAGAACTCATAGACCAATCCACTGCCATGCCAGTACTATATGTTGGTATCGATGCAATGTGGAGATGGTTCAGCAGAAATCGGACCTATATAGTCCCCGAATTGGCTGGCAACTTCGTAAGATAGGACGTGAAAAGCAAATCGCAAGAGAGTGCTTTGGCCCCAGAACAGAATGCAAAACCATACCTTACACATATTGGCCTGCTTTTCAGATTTAGGTACGTACTAAAACATTTGTGGCTCCTAGATATTTCAAATGAATGGCGTTTTTTTTACTTTTCATCCAGAACAGCTCAAAAGTGCGGTTAGGATATAGTAGCGATTTTTCTAAAATTAGGAAAAACCATATGATACTCAAATTGACCTCTTTACCAATTTGAAATACTGGCACACTCGAAGCCTCTCTTTGGACATTTTCACCAATTGATGGCCCATTTTTCCACAAACACAATTTTAATTTTTGGTTTTTATGGTATGCATTTGAAGATATGAGTAGCGCAGTTTTCATCTCTAAAAAATAAGATGGCACACTAATTATTCATTTTATAACATTTTTTGCGCCGAAAAATGACACAATGACGCAACTATCTACAACTATTATTTTATTATTATTTTTCGGAGCTGCGAGTAAAAATATGGCATTTTGATGATGCATGAAAACTATATGATGATGCATAATTATCTGCCCATCCCCGAATTTATTTTTTACAATTCTTAGAGGATTATGGTGGAACTTTCGGCTGACGTCTGATGATAGAGCAAGATTTAAAATAAATTCTGTGATTTAGTGAAGTGGTGTGTGTGTGATTTTTTTTTATATAGTTCCACAAATTCAGCAACTACTTGTTGGCCGGACTATTGGCTTATACCTAGTGATGAATGAAGATTTAAAGTAATTTCTGTGATTTTTTAGAATTTTTCTGTCGGGTAGAGTAAAATATGGTGGCCGGACTATCGTGTTATGTCTAGTGGCACATAAAGATGAAACGTAACTTCTGTGAATTTTCTGTGAGCTAGAGTTGAGATATAGATCCTCAAACTTAGCAACTATTCGATGGAGGAAGATTTTGAGTAATTTCTGTGATTGTTTCCAAAATTTTCTGTGGTACTTCAGATACAGTTCCTTAAACTCAGCAACTATTTGTTGGCCTGACTTTTTATTTATTATTATTTTTAGAATTGTTCGGTACATTAGAGTTAAGATATATACTTCCTCAAATTCAGCAACTATTTCTTACCCGATTTATCGGGTTATGTCTAGTGATGGAGGAATATTTAATGCAATTTTTAAGATTTTTTAAGGATTTCTCTGTTTGGTGAATAGGACATAGTTGCTCAAACTCAGCAACTGTTCAAAATTTGCAGTAATTGCTCTGTTTTTTCAGAATTTTAAGGTATATAGTCGCTAAAAATCAGGTACCATTCGTTGGCCGGAGTATCGGCTTATGTATACAGTTGATAGAGGAAGATTTCCACTCCACCCCACAGAAAATTCAAAATAGTCACAAAATTACTTTCAATCTTACTTTATCATCAGATATGAGCCTATAGTCAGGCCAACGAATAGTTGCTAAGTTTGAGGATCTATATTTCTTAACTTCATCTCATAGCTATTATCGGGCATTCCTGCCACTTAATATGAGATTCCGTGCAAACTAAATTCCTGTATCTTCTGTACAGCCCAGACGGTTTGACTGATCGGGCTGGAACTTTATTCTTAATTTTTTGTCGGACATACGGAGATCCCAATGATTTTTGGCCAAAATCGGTCCACTGGAAGTGGTAGCCTCCATAGAAGTTTTCTCGTTTTTTGCAAATATTTTGAAAAGTGTAGCATTTACAAGAGAGACAATTATAATTTAAAAGCAGAAATAATGATTTTTGACATAAAACTGTTTTTCAAGAAAATTTTAGCTTCTTGCAGCCCAGACGGACAGACTGATTTGGATGTAACTTTATTCTGGGATTCACACCCAGTACCTCCTGGTTCAAGTGCCGATGCTTCAATCACTGGGTTAAACGTTGTTAATATGCATACAATTGCAAAAGTAGTTTGTAAAACAAAAACTTTTGTAACGAAGTAAATTGATTTTTCGTTTTGCACAAGAAGAAGTTTGAGAAAAACACTTAAAACTTAATTTTATAATTAGTTAAATTATCTAAAATAATTTGTTAACTAGCGGACCTGTGACTGAATAATCAGTCAGGTGAATACATTTTATTGAATTTTTGGTTAAGCAATGCTTCAAAATGCTTCTAAAATCTTCTTTTTTAATATGTAAATTTGATGCACTTTTATCAAAAATAAAGTAAATTCATATACGCGGTTAATTTTTAAATATTAAACGGCAAGCATGCGCTCAAATGCACACAGTGTGACTTACGTGCCAAGTCAAATACTCATATCTCAAACGGGAAGCGCGCGCTCGGAATCATATGACCATTTACGCGCCCAAACCAAATATTCAAATCTCAACTTCGGCTGGAGACATTTTCATGATGCACTGCATCAGTTGTTTTACGAAATGCATCCAACTCCTTTTTGTTAAGCAGTTGAATTCGTAATTCAACTTCTTCGGCTTCTCGAACTGTATCGAAGACTTGCACTTCTACGGGACTTTTCGATGGAGTTAGTAAGCCGATCATAGCGTAAGAAATTCCGTGCTGTATAAGAATATCGTGGAGAGCCAAATATTTTCCTACATTTTCAATATGGTGTCGGCTGTAATCAAGAGTCATGTCATCTGCATACTTCATCCAGATATCAAGAGGTTTTGAAGGTTGACAAAAGCAACAAATATAAGCGAAAGTCTCTCGAAGCTGTCTTGGCATTTGAAAGACTGCAGTTTCTGTTAAGCAGTGATCCTATTCATCATCGTTTACCAGACCCCGTGCAGCTGTAGCTTCAAGCTGAATGTTTCAAAGCTGGAAATTCAAAGCTGGTGGAACCTCGAATATGTAGCAAGAGCAGCCGCAGGAAGAAACGCTCCTCATCTCTCAAGCTTACTGTATACATTCGTGCAACAACCTTCTCTCCACCTCTTTGACGAAGTTGCCATTTACCGCATACGTAAACGTAATGGTGGAGAATGTCGGTATATACGAAATGACGTGCGTTTTGATCATTGAAGTTGAACTGAAACCATGACTAAAGCTTCGTTCGGCCAGTTTGTGCCGCAAGAAACGCGTCATCCTCATTACTTGCTTCGAATGTAATTATTCTGTGGTAACAAATAATAGTGGCTTATGTGCATTTAAGCCAAAAATGAGTTTAATATGCAATTGAAATAATCTCCCTATAACGGACATTTCTTTCTTTCAATTTTTTCCTATTCCGTAGCTGAAAACGTATTTCCGTATTTTATAGTTGGTGAATTATTTCACAAAATTTTCTACAATTTGCAAAATTTGTTAAAACTGCTATACTGAACAATTACAATTTTGCAATTAAGCCACTATGATTTGTTACCACAGATTTGATTGATTCGGTAGGTGGACAGAAAGACGCATCACGGCATAAGATCGATCATACATTTTCGACTCGATAAAAAATAATTTGATATATTCGCGCTTTGCAATAAAGTAGTTGACATATGGTGAAAAAAATGTAAATTGTAATTTGCTATGAAGCAAGGTGGATTAAAACGGTCATAACAATGAATTTGACAAATCTCGTCTCTCTTGTATGACGTAGAAATTAACGCTACCTACATTCGATGAAAATCGCCAATAACAAATTCAGGGTTTCAATAAAGCAAACTCCTGAGTCATTACAAACTCACATAGCGTCAAATCTTGTAAATTTTCTGAAACCACTTGAGGTACTCGTTTCGGATACTTCCCGGTGGAATTTTTACGATTTTTGTAGCCTATGCACAGCGCAATATTTATGTCGACCAACCCTGAAAAAATCTAACGGATCGGATCATGTTTAGGGGTCATTTTAGGGTTTAGTTTGAAAAAATTGAGAGTGTTAATATAATAGAAGATAGATAGAAGCTGACCTGTGACTGAATAATCAGTCACGCGAATAGATTTTATTGAATTTTTGGTTAAGAAATAATTAAGAAGATTTTTTAAGATGTAAATTTGATGCACTTTTATCAAAAATAAAGTAAATTCATATACGCGGTTAATTTTTAAATATTAAATAGATAGAGTATGTCATGACAAAATTTATTTTTACACTCACAACTACCAATACCAAAATGTATGTAAAATCATTTTATGTTCTCTTTTTTGTTTAATTGAGATTCAATTACAAAATTTCTACTCATTTTGTCATCACAGTGTTATGACAAAAACATCGGCAAAATTTTAATAAATTTTTTCATTGGCTCGGTGTAATGCGCATGATCATAGATTCAATATAAACATATTTTGTCATGGCATTCTGGCGTCATGGCAAAATTTTGCTGAAAACACCTGAGGTACCCGTTTCAGGTACTTGCCGGTGGAAATTTTCCGATTTTTCTAGCAAAGGCGCACCGTTATATTTATGTCGACCTACCCTGAAAAATTTAAACGGATCGGATCATGTTTAGGGGTCATTTTAGGGTTGAGTTTGAAAAAATTAAGCGTATTAATATAATAGATGAGCACAAATATTAATGCATCGTACACTGATCTTTTTAATGTAGTATGTAATTAAATCCTAGGTCAATTTGATGTTTTGTCAAATTTATGTTGAGTGGCAGCTACATAAAATTCGTTTATATGAATATTCGAATACATCCGAAAGCTGAATTTGATTAACCCTAAAGCTCTTAACATAATTTTATAACATATCTTCTTAACAAGAGCCTCTCAGTGTCTGACATAGAACTGTTTATATATTTTTAATTTTATTGAAAAAAAACGTTTAATTATTTTAAAAAATTAATTAATTTATTAAAAAATATTACTTAAACTGAAAAAATAACAGTTATAAAAAAAAATTAGAGACTCACAGGCTCTTGTTAAGAGCTTTAGGGGGTTAATGAAAACCGAATTTCGCGCTGATTTAAATGCAATAAAACCGACCACTTTACATACTATCAAACAATAGATAATTTAGAACGTTCTTCCAACCCTCGAAGCATAAAAAGAGTTGCTGCTGTTAACTGATTTTTTCTTTGGAATCCCCTCTACACAATCCAAATACACATTTACTGCACCCTCCGTTGTGAAATTTTTACCGACTACGGGTCTAATTTAGAAAAATTGTTTGCATTTATTAAGCAACTTGTGAAGTTTGCCAAATTTGGTAGTCGCAGTATTTAAAAATTTTTGGATATCCAATTTTTGAATAAAAACTATTTTTGATTCAACGTTCACTTCTCAAGAAAATGTTTTTTATTTTATTTCTCTAATTTCCAAATGTGTAACCAATTTGTATATATCTAGCCCATGCAATGCTTAGCACGCCATGCATTAGAATTAACATATCATCCGGTTTGTACAAGAACAAATTATGGAAACGGTTAAAACTCAAATGACGAAACTTCATCAGAAACGTTAAAATCCCAATTCTGCCTTACACCCAGAATTTTGTCGAATTATAAAATTTCGTTGAAATTCATATAGCATTCAAAAGTTTGAAGATTGGTTAAGAAAGAGCTACTTCAAAAACCAAATTTCAGAACATAGTTCATAAACAATTTCTTGGTTAAGAAATGGCCTAATTTGATTTTCAAAAACATCGTCTATCTATAAGAAAATTTATTTTTCAATATTATTTGGTCAAAATCCCGCTTAAACACGCATACTGATTAGAGGCTGGGCCATTTCTTGACCAATCATTGTCAAATTTGGCTTGTTAGTATTTTAACGTGAGTTTTTGAAGAATTTTTGGAATATGGTCATGACCAGTGTTGTGCAATTGTATGTAAAAAACTGTTTTATACATTTTTTACGTAAAAAATGGTAATATACTTAAATTACTGTATAAAACGTATAACATTGTATAAAATCAAACGCGTATTTAAAAACCTTAGTAAAGTCGCAAACCTTAATACTCGTATACGAAACGTAAATTTGTATCATATTAATATATTTAATTTTATTCGATAAAAACTATATTAATAAAAGATGCTAAGCTAAATTAATATAAAATACGACATAAGCATAACTACAGAAGTCGTTATCCAAATTTACACTTCGCAAATGCAATTACTGCGAGGAACACTGCGTAAATTGTTCGTAACTAGTTCAAAAACATCAATTCTTACGTATATGAAAAAAAAAAATTGGATATATGATGTAAAATGAGAAATGGATTTGAAATTTTTGAATTTATTTATATTACTTCTAATTTATTAATTATAATTAAAAGTAAAATATTTGTAGAAAAATATAAATAAAATTATTTTTTTTCAAAGAAAATATGGTTTGTTTCTCAGCTACTAACTTATTTTTTAGAATAGAAAAACAAAATCCACAACACTATGGGGTTGAAGTGTAAAACGATTAATCATGGAACTCATTCAATATTAATGCTATAACATTTTAATGTTATCGGTTACAAAAATTGTTTAGATGATTACGAGAAATCATTACCATCTTTCGACAAGATTATTTAACATGACACAGACAGAAACATCTGTAGTGCAATTTGTTCTCTATCGGTTATTGCTTAAAATAAGAATTACATTGCTTAAAATAAACAACTTCATACTGCTCTAATATTGTAGCAAAACGAAATAAACAAATTGTTGCGCTAAGTGACGTGAGGAGAAAAAATCCAAAAATTTAGGTGTCATTTGTTATTGTCAAATGTCAACACAAAAAAATAAAAATAAAAATCGAAATAGTAATATCGATTAATATTACGGAGTTTTCAGATAGGTTTGCACGAATTTCTTTAAGACAGCTATCGTAGTTAATCCCTAAGAGTCTGTTTGATGAAAATTTTCGGCTAGGGAGGGACAAGTTTCGAATGTGATCGAAGATTTAATAATTTCAGTGCAAAGTTGGATAAGTTTGGGTGGCTTATCGCTGCAGTGCTCCAAAAATCTTGTGGATTTCTTATTTCTTTTGAGTATAAAGTATGGGATATTCCACTTTCGTTTTTGTAAATGAGCCAATCCTCATTTCCTTTGCCATTTAAATTTGTTAAAACTGATTGATTTTATCCATTTGACTATCAATTAAAAGGTCGTTATCGTAATAAGGATGCACATATTAAGCTGGCGTTTTTCAAAAAATATTTGTAGTTTATCTCTAAATCTTACCTGCACGTTAAATGATAGCCACATAAAATCAGCATTCACTAAAGTAAATTTTCCACGTTAGAAAGTGTTTATAAGATTACATATGGGATCAAACAATTCTTTTGAATTTTGTACGCTTTCGATAAAATCTTTATCAAAAATAAATTTTGATATATTTGCCATAACTATTTTGGTGTCTGACAAATTTAATTGGCCACGGAAATTTGAGGATTGAGGATTGGCACATTTACAAAAACAAAGTGGAATTTTCCAAACTTTAGACTCAAAAGATTCCAGACATCTTTTGGAGCATTGCAGCGAAGCCACCCAAACGTATCTAACTTAGCACTGAAATTATTAAATCTTCCAGCATCGGCAGCGCAAATTGAATGGATATTTTCAAATCGGGGTCAAATTCCTTGCCTAATTCGAAATAGCCTGACATTTAATAGGTCTAAAAAATTAATTCATTTAAACAATTTTTTGAAATATAACATATTTGTTTTTTATTAATAATTATTATAAGCATAAGTAAACAAAATATTTATTTTTCAGTCAAAATTCTACTTAGTTAAGAAAATTAAAATATTCGAGCCAAAGAGCCATTGGTATAGTTTCATTTGACTTGTAATTTGATAAGTAATAGAAAACTCACTCGAGAACGGTTAGTAAAATTTTAATATCTCGGGCCAAATTTTGATTTGCCGTATTCTTATAGCTAAGGCTAAGATAAGCGATACATCGAACAAGCATAGTTTTGAACTCCAACTCATTCATACGAAATATCGTTTTCAAGCAAATTTGCACTATCCTTGATTCCTTGGCCGTAATAAAATCCTCTAGTTTTGGAGCTGGTGTATTTGGAGCTGGTGGATATAATTATATTATTTCGATTTAATATAATATTTAAATTTTTATATACCTGATTTTATTTTTCGATTTTTATTTTTGTTTTTTTGTGTTGACATTTGATAATAACAAATGACACCTAAATTTTTGGATTTTTACTCCTCACGTCACATAGCGCAACAATTTGTTTATTTCGTTTTGCTACAATATTAGAGCAGTATGAAGTTGTTTATTTTAAGCAATGTAATTCTTATTTTAAGCAATAATCGATAGAGAACAAATTGCACTACAGATGTCTTTGTCTGTGTCAAGTTAAATAATCTTGTCGAAAGATGGTAATAATTTCTCGTAATCATCTAAACAATTTTTGTAGCCGATAACATTAAAATGTTACAGCATTAATATTGAATGAGTTCGATTATAATCGTTTTACACTTCAATCCCATAGTGTTGTGGATTTTGTTTTTCTATTCTAAAAAATAAGTTGGCAGCTGAGAAACAAACCATATTTTCTCTAAAAAAAAATTATTTATATTTTTCTACAAATATTTTACTTTTAATTATAATTAATAAATTAGAAGAATTATAAATAAATTCAATTCAATTCAATTATTTAAAGTTCAATTCTCATTTTACATCATACCTATATCCAATTTTCTTTATATAGATACGTAAGAATTGAGATTATGAACTATAAGTAATTTTGAATTTGTTACGATAAGTTTTTGTATTTTACATTTTGTAAAAAATTGTTATGTGTAAAATACGTATTTTACATGTAAAAAACCGAGTATATTACGTAACGTAAAAAACAGGCACAACACTGGTCATGACCAATGGAACTTGACCATTCCTAAATTGTCAAAGTTGGCATGAAGAATTGGATAGGTTTTTAACAAAAATGAAAAACTGTACAATGTACGACATTAAAAACTGAATTATGCGAGTTTCTGGGTTTCAGCTATAATAAATTGAACTACATAGAATGTTTTTTAACCGTTTGTAGAGTTGGACTGGGATTCTAAATATTTTTGGAAATTCTTCTAAATGTTTCTCATAACAAATAATAGTGCAGTTTAGAATGCAAAGTTCGGTTTCATACAACGAATATTAGTCGAAGTTTTAGAATTCGGTCATGCTGAATGAAACTAGGCCATTTCTTAGTAGCGTATAACAGCGCGGAATTGGAATTTTAACATGAAATCAGTAACTACGTTATTTTTATTTATTAATGCCATATACATGTCGGTCGAATTTATAAAAGTAAAAACAAATATAATTAGTTATAAAAGTATTTTCGGTATATCCTAACCGAAAGTAAATTTCATCGATAAAAGAAAAAGATTCAAAAAAAAACAATAATAATGTGGACAGACCTAGAACAGGGTTTATCGTCGAGCGCGTTGCAAAATGGAGAAATACCAAAACAACAAACAACGTTTAGAAATTGGCTGGTGGATATGCTGAATAATAGTATTGGACAAAATAGTAATTATTAATTATCAGGATGGTAATGCGGTTCACCCACAATTTGGCTATTTTTCGTCAATTCCTGGGAATCAATATCCCGTACGGAATTTGGGGTCCGAAAATATTAATTCACCGTGCGGAACACCAAGTTATCAGCCGTTGCAGGGTCAAGGTTCTCATAACCAGATATTGCAGACATGTTGTCGGAATTTAAGATCTAACGAGTCATCAGAGAGAGAATGTGAAGATTCACATTAACGAGCTCTTAAATTTGCCTAACATTCTAGTTCCAAGAAAAGCGGCGAAGACCGCCTATGTATAGATTTCCGGCGACTCAAAAAAAAAACTATCAGGGATAGGTTTTCTTTGCCAAATATTGAAGATTGTTTGCACTGGGTAACAAGTAACAAATATATTTCAGTTTTGGATCTGGCGTCTGGTTATTATGAGGTTCCGTGGGAGAAAATTCTAGAACTTCGTTCGAGACCCCTGATGGGGAGTATGAATTTTTACGCATGCCGTTTGGGTTAGCAAATGCTCCCGTTTGTCCCTACAGTTTATCGACTATTTGGGACGACGAACAAGATCGTGCGTTTAGTGAAATCAAGAAAAAATTGAGTCAACGTGACGTTTTCTTCTTTTTGATTTTAGGAAATTACATGAAATTCACACCGATGTAAGCGCGATTGGTTTGGGTGGTGTTTTATTGCAGAGTGAAGCGAATGGAGAACTCCATCCCGTATCGTACTTTAGCAGGCAGACGACATAGGTAGAATAAAAGCTTAACAGTTACGAGCTCGAGGCTCTGGCTCTTGTAGAATGTTTAGACAGGTTTAGATTTTTTGTTCTGGGGAAACCATTCACCACTTCGGAAGCGTGAGCTGGACCATGACCTCTAACGATTGTAGATTATTATCTACCTTCGAAAGGAAGGTAATCCGTTCAATCTTTGGTCCAATTAAAGTTGCGAACAATGAAAGTCGGATTCGTATGAATCATGAAATAAAGAAACTTCTCGGAGGCAGCGATATAATCGGATTCACCAATTCCAATCGGTGAGATGGCTCCACCAATAACCAGCCGGAGTGCGTCGTAGAGGAAGACCCCGACTACGCTGGCGTGACGACATCGAACAAAATTCTACGAACAATAGGATGTCGAAACTGGAGGACGAGAGCGGTGGTTCGAGATGGATGGAGGGCCGTAGTGCCTGCGGCGAAATCCCTTCATGGGATGTGAAAGCCAGAGAGAGTGAGACAGAGAGAGAGAAACCATTCACCGTTATTACAGACTGCGGATTCTTAGACGAAAAGAGATATTATTCCCCGAATAGGCCGGTGCGGTGGTGGCTCCGGCTACTTGAATTCGATTTTGACATAAGACATCGCGGGGGTAAGCAAATGTTGCATATGGACGCCTTAAGTCGCAACATCGTTGAATCAGCTAGAGACGTTGAACCGGCCCCATTAGACGTGTTCAGTGTCGAAACAATTGATAGAGATTGGATTCAGACGTTGAAGTAGAGGGAATAAAGGCAAATTTAAAGAACCCGAAAAATAAAGACTTTTGTATCGAAAATTGCCAATTGTATAAGAAGATCGACGATCGGTTGTTATTTTTCGTTCCTAAGGGTGTTAGAGGGCGAATATTTCGCACATTGCATGATGACCTGGGTCATTAGAATAGAGTTACATCCGATCGAGAATATACCCTTCCCTTGTCACACTTGGCATTTGAATCGTTTGGGACCGTTCGTAAAAAGTTATAAAAATCATTCATATGTTTTGGTTATGATCGACGCATTCACCAAGTATGTTTATTTAAAAGCAGCCAAAGATACTTCATCACGATTCGTTAAAAAACCATTTTGGAGTTTGCGACTCATTTCGGGTTGCCAAATCGTATTGTTAGTGATCGTGGATCAGCATGCACGTCTGGGAGTTTTAAGAGATTTTGTAAAAGCACAAAATCGTGCTTCTGTTGAACGCAACTACAACTCCACGAGCAAATGAGCAGGTTGAACGATACAACCGCACTCTTCTGCATTCATTGAGAATCATGTCGGACTCTCATCTAGAAAAATGGGAAGAACATCTATCAGATATTCAGTTCGCAATGAATTCGCTCCCACACGCAGTAACCAAAATTCCGCCTCAAGTGCTGTTTTTGGGATATAAGCGAAAACAAATAGCCGGGGATAAACTCACAATACTAGATGAAGCCGGCGAAAGGAGTCCATTTGATTATGAACAACGCTACCTGATGAAAGAAGAGGCATCAGAACGAATCAAGTTGAACCAGAAGCAACAAGGTTCAATGTCAAATTCAAATCACCTAAAAAATATAAAGTGGGTGATAACATATAAGGGCCGTACAATGTTACAAAATCATGTTCGGAGATAGATATCGGGTCGAAGAGGTGACAAATGCTAGCGGTAGACGACGGTTTATTGGAGTTTTATGACGGTTTTATGTCGGTCAAATTTATAAAAGTAAAAAGAAATATAATAAGTTATTAAAGACATCGGTAATTTGTTTTATTTAAATTGAGTATTAATATTCTTCGTTTATAACTTTAATTACGAAATTATAAAATAAAGGGAGGTTAAAAAAATTTTAAATAATTTTTTTACAAAGCGTTCCGAAACATTCTTTACGCCCTCTATTAAAGTATTAGTATTTTGATATATTGGCTGGAGAGCAAAAAACAATATAGAACGTGACGAGGTATACAGGACCGTATTAGGACCGTGAAATATATACAGTGGAATATATCTGAGCCTACTTCGGTTTAACTGAAACAAACGGCATAGGTTAATTAAGATTTTTGTTTGATCGGGAAAATCCATTTTTCAATAATTTTATTACTTTTCCTCCCTCCTATAAATAGTTAGTGAATTCCTTAAAATGTATAGTAGAATTATTTTTCAATTAGGCGACTTACATATTTTAGAAAAAGCTCATGCTTGTATAGATATTGAAGGTGTGCGGACTTTTCTCCGGCTTCATAATCGTTTACAACGATTTTTGTTGGCGCATTCCACTTGTTTTATTTATTCAGAATGAATAACTCTGTATATATATTGTACATAGTAAATACCGCCAATTAAAAATTTTCTGCGAAATTTATTTTCCCGTTTTTCTATAATATTCTATTTTTAAAAATCATCTTTCTTGTTGAGTGACATTTGGAAAAGCGAAGTTGGAAATGATTTTATCTGCATGATGGTATGGCATATTATTAAACTCGATGGGATGAAATTCTTATTAAATGTATTTTAAATTGCTTCCATAAATAATTATATTCATTTCTATAATTAAACACACATCAAAATAGTCTACCCATAAAATGGTAAAAATAGACCCGTCGACAAATACTTCAAACCCAAATCACACACAAATGTATTTACCGTAGTATATATGCGGGTAACGTCGGTACATATGGAGTCTGTGTAGAAACCATGACTCGAAATACGAGGAAAATCTTTTTATTTTTGCGACCTATAAGTGAAGGATTCGGTCGGTATATTATCCCAGCTTACATCTGAGCAGTAGATCCATCTAATATTTGTTAGTTTGACATGGGTCTGAACGTATTGTATGTGCGTACGAGTGTATTACCCACAAAACTTCGAAAAATTAATGAATTCAAGAAGTCATTGGTATATATAGTAATCCCCGACAATACTTTTACCCTCAACCTGATTTTTTGACCAAACTTAAAAAACAAATCGAAAACTATATTATATATTGTAGTTGTATAATATGTGAACGTCTATCTATGTATGTTTATATGATAAACTAAGAGCATTAAAATAAAAACAAATTAAATACTTTTTTTCTTACAATCAAAACATTGAAAATGTAAGAAAACTACCCTTTTTGTGTTATTTTTAGGATCCACATACGACTACAGAAATGAATATGGAGAGGAAGAAGGAGCTAGAGATGCCACATATGAAAGGAAAAGCAAAGTTATTTTCGCTTCAGTTATATCATCATGATCGCTTTTTAATATTACAAAAAATATTTTTACTATTTTCCATGTTACATTTCCGATTTTTCCTTTAATACATTTAATATTTGCTGTTCTTCCATAAACTAGCAAACATACAAATATACACAGCTACATACAAAATGTGAGGATGTGTGTGTGTGTGTGTGTGTGTGTGTGTATTTATATTATAGATACATGTAGTTATATAATAGAGATAAGGAAAAGTTTAAGAAAAATCTTATTCCCAAAACCAACAGAAAACATTAGAAGATTTTGTGAAAAATAGAAAATCTAGTTCAGTTTTTATGTATGTCTAAATGAGTGTGTGTCTGCAAGGGAGAATATGTTATTTTAAATTGTTTGATATTTTTCTTGTTAAGAAAACTTTTTATTTTCCACATTTCCATCACATTTGTTCTTTTAAGTAAATGATTTTTATGTATAACTAAATTTTCGATTCATTTTTAAAATAGTAGATAGTAGTTGATTACTAAATATAGTATGCATATTGTAGAACAGAGGATCTTTGGTGACACTTCTATGCCGCTTTATATAGCACTGCTAGTATTTGTTGAGGATTAGTGGATTTAGGGTCTTAAAGAGATCGCGAAAAGACCACAACAAGTTGTTTACTAATGTCAGATAAACATTCGAAATATCCTAAAATAAATTGACAAATGGTACGAAAATATACCCCATCCTGGTGGCATAGCAATATACCCCAATTGTCGGCCATTCTCCATGTGATGTGGCGCCAGGAAAAAGATGTTTACATAAATATGAAATCAGATTTTATTGCGGGATTTTGTTTTTAACTCTAACCGCATGTTTTGTTTCAAGGAGCCATTTTAATATTTCCAATGAACATTATTTAGTGAAAACTTTTAATGAATCTTAATAGGATATGGGCTCAGATATTCGCTGAGTACAAAAATAGTTGAAATAATAAAATAAAGTAAAATATAATTTGGCATACAAAATTATATTTTAGAACATTTAAAAAAAGATGCGTCCGTTCTGAACAAGTTACGCTCAGAGGTCTCAGTAAAAGTTAATACCACCTTTCCAAAAAAAAAAAATTAATTATTTATGCTATAGTTCTTGATCGGCATTTAGATAACGCTGCTTATAACTGTCAAGGACTAAAAAATGATCTTTCTACATCATGTAAATACCAACATGTTCAACACTTTGCTTCTGTGATAATTATATAGTATGTTATAGCAAATCCTAAAACTATCAGAAAATTTCGTCATTGTGATGAGAACTTTGTTATATAAATTAC
Organism: Nephrotoma appendiculata; assembly: GCA_947310385.1. Taxonomy (NCBI): domain Eukaryota; kingdom Metazoa; phylum Arthropoda; class Insecta; order Diptera; family Tipulidae; genus Nephrotoma; species Nephrotoma appendiculata. Next base: position 41,539,441 of record OX371224.1, read on the forward strand.
GAGTGGCACGACAACTATCCCAATTTTCAATTGTAAATCCTTGGATCACTGGGCCTAGATCGGTCAATGATGGATGAATTTAAAATTATTTGTGCCAGTTAATAGAAATATTTCAAAATTTGTACAAGAATTTTAAATAGTAAGACCATGAAAAAATAATTTTTTTAGCAAAATCGTTCTAGCCGATCTTTTTTTTTAACTAGGGACCCAGATCCTATTTGAGAAACAAATTTTCCCGAATATAAAAGTAATCACAATAAAATAGATCTCTCCATTTTTCATGAAACTATATCTTTTCATTTTTATTAAAAATCGTACGACCCGAAACACTCTAAATGAATTTTTCCAAAACGTGGACATATCGCAGTTCATTCTTGCCGAAACCTTTATCACACAATTTTTATCTAGATCGTTCGAGTCGAAAAAAAATTAAAAAAAATATCCCGAATTTCACAGAAGGACATACTAAACGAATTGAAATCGATTCCTGGCATTTCATGCTTCTATCAATTTTTATCAAAATCGCGCTAGCCAAAAAAAATTAAATAAAAAGGCCCCACTAGACGACATCAAAATCGTTTGAAAGGGACCAAGGTCAAAACATTAATTAGATACCGAATGCTTCAAATCAATATTGTTACTCAGATGTGTGTTTGTGTTAGGACCAAAGCGCGCCATTTTTAATTTAAAATTTGTAAATGAAAATCACTCTTTAAATAAAATTTAATTTATTTAAATATTTGATTTTAGTTTTAAAATACATACTTGCAGATTCTATGTTTTTGCGAAAAAAATATTTATTCGACATCGCAATTGAATACTATATAAACTTTATACGTATACGAAAATATGAAGTCTCGGGTCACGAATTTCGAACAAGAAATTAACACAAGAAACAACATGAAGCAAAAAAAGATAAAATCACGCAACACGGTAAGACATGACGCAACATTAACTAGCAACATCTTACACCATGATGGGCTGTAATACTGCACCATGTTAGGTACTGTTTCACCATGTTGCATGGCTATGTTGTGCCATGTTGCATGATGTTGTGTCATAATACAGTTGCGCTATGTTGCTTAATATTAGTAACATAACACAACTGTAATATGATACAACATCATGCAACATGGTGAAACATTACCCAACATGATGCAACATTAAGCCAGTTCGGAGGACCGCTAAATGAATTATCCGAAAACCAGAACTCGTAGTAATCATTTCCTTGCATTCAAAAATCGTGCCCGCCACACCTAATATTGCTGAGTATGAGAAACTTTATAGCTTAACTCCACCCCACAGTAAAATTGAAAAAATCAAATAATAATACGCTAAATTTTCCTCTACCACCAGACATGAAGTGACAAAACGGCTAACGAGTTATTGCTGAGTTTGAGAAACTATATCTCAACTCCTCACTACAGATAAATTCTGAAGAAATCGCAGACATTTCTTTTGATCTTCCTCTAGAAGTCTTGCCTAGTGATCGACATAAGCCGATGGTCTGGCCAACGAATAGTCGCGGAGTGTCAGGAACTATAATTCAACTCATTACGTTTAATTCTCCTCTACCACCAGACATAATCCAAAATCCAGGCAACGAATAGCTGCTGAGTTTAACAAAATCCACAGAAAAATTATGAAAAATTCACTGAAAATACGTTTAATCTTTCTCCATCACTACTAGAATTAAGCCAATAATCCGGCCAGTGAACAGTTACTGTATTTGAAGAACTGTGTCTCAACTCTATACCCCACTGAAAAATTCTAAAAAAATCGCAGAAATTACTTGAAATCTTGCTCTGCCACAAGACATAAGGGTGCGAAAAATAACCAAATTTAGTTTACATGTGTACGTGCTCGTTTTAAGAAATGTAATAAAGTGTTTTAATAATTTATTGTGAATTTTATAAATTTTTTGGTGAATTTTTAAGCTTCGTACATTATTCGAGATGGGAAAAGTAAGAGACATTAGTAGCGTGGTTAAAATTAAAATAGAGACTTTATTAAAAATATTTTGCATTCGAAGCGACAGCCGTATTAATTCGAAAAAGTATTCCGTCAACATTGAGGCAAAGACGAAATGCTAATTAATTATAAAGACACCACTCCAAAATAGACAAAATTCTGCTTAAGAGCTGCTAAATAAATTAGAAGTGCTTAAAATTTACATTTGAGCGCACGATGCGATCACGATTGTACTGTGCCAGATTCAAATGTCGTAGATCAGCCAAAAAGCCCAGGTTGACATCAAAAATGACAAAAGCACACCTGCAATGGGCAAAAATGCACAGACATTTTACGGTTGAAGATTGGAAAAAGGTAAATGAGCACAGAATTTTTTAAAAATAAAATATCTTGCCCAAAAATTTACTAGAAAAACCCAAGGCTATGAAATCGGAGGCGGGAGTCGCTTTCGTGGAGTCGGTGCTATTTTATCGGGGTGGAAAAAACAGAACTCCCATTTTTTGTCAAATTACAACAACATGTCTGACACGATATGTGTAGGAACTGAAAGGATAATATAAATCTTTAGGGTTTTAATACGCAATGACAGATTTTGGAAAAACAAATTGCCTAAAATGCTGAAAATTTTGGCTGGCTATTAGACTATCAGGAAGTCGCATCGCTAGTCCTTCTTCGTTTAGCCCGCCGAGGGCGTTTAGAAAAAATTCTAGGAGAGCGGGGTTCAAAAACATGTCTGGAATAAAGGAGCAGTTTTACTAGTTTTTTTCTAAGTGAATGATTCGAATTCAAAACTGATTTTTTGGCCTTTTCTTTACTGATAAAATTTTCTCTATTGATTCTTTTAAAACTGTACAAGTGCGGTCTAAATGGGATTCTAAAATGATTTTTTGCTAAAGCTCTAGAATATGGCCATTAGCGACAGAACTTGGCTATTTCTTGTCAGATTATGATAAAATTCGAAATGTGTGATGGAAATAAAATTCTAAAATGATTTTTTGACTAAGTTTTGAAATATATTTCATTTTTAGTCCAGATCGCAGTGCTTTACAAAAAAAAACATTTAATAATCCCATTTACTATGTGTCAAATTTAAACATAATCGGTTAACAAATGGCCAAATTAAATCTCTATTGACCATATTCCACAGGTTTATCTAAAAATCATTTTAGAACCCCATTGCAATCGCACGTAACGAATTTCAACATAATCGATTAAGAAATGACCTATTTCTATTCCTAATGACAATACTCCAATACTTTATCAAATATCATTTTAAAATCTCGTTTAGGTCCCACATGTCGATTTTCGACATAATCGGTTAAGAAATGGCCAGGTGTCATCCTTATCCGCCTTATTCGAGAACTATATAAAAAACGCATTTTTTGAATCCTATTTACGACCCACATGTCGAATTTCAAATAAGTCGGTTAATAAATGGTCTAGTTCCACAGCGATGGCCATATTCCAGAACTTAATCAAAAAACATTTTAGAAATCCATTTCATCGCACGTGTAGAATTTTAACAAAATCAGTTTAGAAATGGCCAAATTCCATCTTCCATGTCAGTATAGGCTGGTGCAATATGCAGATGGTCCTTAAATCAATCCTATAGGAATACGTCCTCGAATTGGCTGACTGGCGTAAAAGTAAGGATGGAATACGCAAACCGCGATGTTGCAGGGAGAGCCTTGAAGACGTCTTAGAACAGATTGCAGGGATAAACACAAAAAAAATACTTTATCGCAAATTCATTTTAGAATTTTGTGCGAAAATCATTTAAGAGTCCCATTTTTCCATATGTCAAATTTTAAAATTTAACCCGTGATTTCCTAAAAATCGGGTTTTTTTTTATACAAAACCGGGATTTTGAAAACCCTGATTTTGAAAACCGATAATTTAACAAACCGGGATTTGCATAACACAACATGCATAACCACGATGGAACCGGATCTCTGTATTTAGTGGAGGCAATGATGAATCGGTGCCTATAAATATTTATAAAAAACCTATATTTCAACGCTAACCCACCGTGAAATTCTAAAAAAAATACAAATTTCTTGTAGTATTCTTTTACCACCAGACATAAGTCGCCAGTCTGGCCAATGAATTATTGCTGAGTTTTGGGAAATATATCTCAACTCCATGCCACAGAAAAATTCTGTAAAAATCACTAAACTTACTTTAAATCTTCATCGCTAACATAAGCCAACATACCTTGTTAAAGTAATCCGAAAGTCGCCAGCCGAAAATAAAAAACTTATAATGCAGATTGTGTCTTGCCTTTGATAGCTGAACATAAAAATTCAACAACGTTGATCATTCAGCCGAAAGTTACCAGCCGATATTTAAGAAAAAAAATTTTTCCATTATTTTATTTACTTCTTTAAGTTGATATTAAAATAAAAGATAATATTTTATGATTTATTATGTCTACTCCAGACCAATTGTGAAAAAATTTTGATGGCGATACGGGGGTGCAATTTGACAAGATTTATATAGTTCAATTTCTGCTAAATTCCCTGTCACTCTTATTTAACCTACATTCGCATTGATGTAGCTATGGCTATTTGATAGGCCCTAATGCTTGTTAACAGCAGTCCAATTTTGAAAAAATTCTGATGGGGATACAGGGGTGTATTTTGAAAAAATGTTTGAATTTCTGAAAAATTTATTAAATGGCCTGGCGTATGCCCATCAGAATTTCTTCAAAATTGGACTGTCGTTAAGAAGCATTAGGTTCTATCAAGTAGCCATAGTGGCATCAATGCTAATTTAGGTTAAATAAGAGCGCCAGGCCATTAAATATAATTTTTCAGAAATTGAACTATGGACATTTTGTCAAATTGCACCACTGTTTCCCCATCAAAATTTCTACAAAATTGGACTGTCGCTAACAGGCATTAGGTTCTATCAAATGGCCATAGTGACATCAATGAGAATTAAAAAATATAAGAATTAAAAATATAATAGGTCATTTACACAAATATTTTTATGTATATAACTAAAATTTCGATACATTTTTAAAATAGAAGATAGTAGTAACTTACTAAATATAGTATGCATGTTTTATTGTAGAACTAGAGTAGCCTTGGTGACACTTCTATGCCGCTTCATATCACTATTAGTATTTGTTGAGAAGCGTTGAATTCAAGATCTGAAAGAGATAGCGAAAGGGCGAGAACAGGTTTCTAATAACGTTACGTAAACGTTCGAAATAGCCAAAAATAAATTAACAAATGGAAAGGTACAATAAAATTGCCTACCCTGGCTTACCAATTTGCTCTAGCTCTAACCAACAAAAGTTCGTGGCGCCAGCAAAACAGAAGTTTGTATAAATATGAAAAAAAAATTTATTGTCGAATTTTGTTTTTAACTCTAACCGCACGCAAGTGGTTTGTTCCGAGGAACCATTTTAATATTTCCAATGAACATTATTTAGTGCTAACTTTTAAGGAATTCACGTTCTCAACAAGTTACGAAAGGTCTCCGTAAAAGTTAACATCACCTTTCCAAAAGAAATTTTTAATCACATTTTGAGAATTTCGATATTTTATGACAATTCCTGATCGTCATCCCGATAACGCTGCTTATAACTGTCCATAACTAAATAATGGTATATCTACAATACGTATATTGCAACATAGTCAAAAATTTGTCCCTGTGAGAATGGTAATCTACTACTTATTAAAGTGTCACCTGTGTTTAATTTAACGAGTAGCATGACAACGATGCCTATTTTCAATTTAAAAGTTCCTGGATCACCGACCCTTGATCGATCATCGAATCGAGACTATACATTACACTTAGACGAGACAAATATTTGGTTTCGTCCCAACTGATCAACCGACAACCACTGACCTGTGTTTCACCTTTGAGGATGATTTTGAAAAAATGTTAGTCTGGGATAATCGATTGATCCGTATGGTGTTTGATAAAGAGATGTACTCGGCCCGTAAGAAGAAGCAACATTGAAACTTTGCGTTAGTATATTTAATAAATCAGGCCAAATTCTTCGATATGCAGAGAATATCGTGATAATATCGATAAGTTTCATACCGCTTGATCGCTACACAAGTAGACTTGCTTTGGAAGTGAATAACAGAAAAATTAAATTCTTAGCAATACCCAGAAGTACCTCCGTGGAATATCTCGGAATCGTTGACCATAATTTTAAGAGCTTAGAAAATTTTAAATGCCATAATCTCGAATATTATTTTAACCTCTTTCGCTGTCGTTCAAGTTTGCATTTAAATAAAGCACTCATAAGACCCGCGTGGGCTTTCGGGAGCGAAGTTTGTATCCTGACCACTAATGATAGTAGAATGCAGTCTACGTTTGAGAGGAGGGCATTACTTCCATCTTTGATTCAATTAAAGTTTCAAAAATCGGGTTCGTATAAACCTCGAAATAAAGCAATTTCTAGGAGGCCGCGGTTATTTTTATTAGTTTTAATGTAGTATAGTAAAAGTTCTAGCATAATGATATTTACGATCACCTATTTGATTAGTTTTAAGTTAAGAGATTTGTAAGAGAACTTTTTAACAAATCAGTACGTGCAGTACCGCAAAATAGTTTTAAGTAAGAGAAATCTCTTAATTATGAGAAATATCGCAGTTAAGACCTCTGTGACTGTATGTCAGTATCACACGGTTAATTTACCGTGACGAGAATACCAAATTTAAAAAAAACATTTTTGGATGCCGGATTACAGCCCAATATGTATGAAGTCGATGAAGTTAGCCCGAGCCCGAATTTTTTGGTGGATTTCTTGGATAAGTCTAACCATCCCGAAAAAGTTTAAATACATTAAATAATGTAGCACCATCCCGAAAAACTATTTATACATGAGAAAAAATAATAAAATACAAAAATAAATTTAATTTAAAAAAAATTACTGGTAACACTTTTTTTTTTTAATATATTTAACCCGAATAGCGATAATTTGTGTAGTTACTATGGGTCCACATTAAATTCTATACCGCAATACCTGGAGATAAAGCCACCAAGCGGCATATACGGCCAGACAGGTCAGGATACTAGCTAAGATATAGAATTGGCCCCAAGTCCATATCAGGTGGAAATAACCTTTTTTTAACCTGATATGAACTTGGGGCCAATTTTACATCTTAGCTAGTATCTTGACCTGTCCGACCTTATATGCCGCTTGGTGGCTTTTTCTCCAGGTATTGCGGTATAGAATTTAATGTAGACCCATAGTAATTATACAAATTATCGCTATTCGGGCTAAACAAATAAATTTAAAATGGTTATTTTCACCTGATATGGACTTTGGGCCAATTCTATATCTTAGCTAGTATCCTGACCTGTCTGGTCGTTCGGGCTAAACAAATAAATTCTATTCGGGTTAAACAAATAAATTTAAAAAAAGGTTATTTTCACTTGATATGGACTTTGGGCCAATTCTATATCTTAGCTAGTATCCTGACCTGTCTGGTCGTATATGCCGCTTGGTGGCTTTATCTCCAGGTATTACGGTATAGAATTTAATGTGGACCCATAGTAACTACACAAATTATTGCTATTCGGGCTAAACAAATAAATTTAAAAAAAGGTTATTTGCACCTGATACGGACGTGAGGCCAATTTTTTATCATTGCTAGTATCCCAACCTGTCTAGCCGTATGTGCCGCTTGGTGGCTTTATCTCCAGGTATTGCGGTATAGAATTTAATGTAGACCCATAGTAACTATACAAATTATCGCTATTCGGGTTAAATATATTAAAAAAAAAAGTGTTACCAGTAATTTTGTTTAAATTAAATTTATTTTTGTATTTTATTATTTTTTCTCATGTATAAATAGTTTTTCGGGATGGTGCTACATTTTTTAATGTATTTACACTTTTTCGGGATGGCTAGACTTATCCAAGAAAATTTTCAAAATATTCGGGCTCGGGCTAACTTCACCGACTTTATGTATGAGTACAACCGAATAAGGCTGCCCATCTGTGTATTCTAGGTCCAAATTATTATCGTACGCGCCATTTGAAATGCAAGAGCTTAATCGATAAACATCACAAAAGTAATGGTTTTTGGCCCTTATATGTGTAAACCAACAATAATTTATTGGGAAAAATTTGATTTTATTCTTTCAAACCACCATTTATAATTTAAAAAACGAATTTTAAAAATCGCTAAAGTTTACATTTGCAACGATAATTACTTTTTGCGACAAAATGAAATTTGTTGACATATTTCCATTAGGCTTTTCCTAAATGAATAACTTTTTGTGTTCAACGCACGCACATTATCGTTAGCATTATATTATTGTTGGCCAAAGGCACTTAACTTAATGGATTGACAGTTAAATTACATTTCCACGCTGCAACCAACATACTCCCACTGTTAAATATGTATGAAAGCCGTTTAAGATATTGGGCAGAGTACATGGTAAAGTACTTTGTGCTAAGTAATCTGGTTTTATGCAATTAAATTACGGCGGAAAATCTAAAAACATATATGCGAACCGAGTGATAAATGTTTTAGTATATTTTCATTGCTGTTCATAGAATTTTCATAAATTTTTTACACCAACCATTTTTTCGAATATTAAAGTCAAATAATTTTCAACCCCATAAAACAGAATACAATTTAACCTACATAATCCAAAACGGTTTTAATGTTTTGGTGATGTTGTAACGTACATGAAACCAAACCAAAGGGGGTAGGCTGAATATGAAAAGATTATTCATGATCGGAGTGTTAACGACCTGTGTAAAACCAATTTCCGTTTTTGGAAAATTTACCAAACGTGATATGAACATTTGTATCTCTCTATATTTACAAAAAAACATGAGCTTTAAATTGTGATTTAATGTGGTGCGAGCTTTTTGTATTTGGTGTAAACGATGTAAATCGTGTGTTTTACAAAAATTCGGGTTCGTGTATTTGGAATACCAAAATTTATGTTGAACAGTAAAAAATGTACGAGTGACTTGGAATTTTCATTTTGTATTCAAAAAGCTTTCTATATGTGTACCGAGTACATGTTTGTTTGATAAACAGCCATAACGAAATTATTGTAACATATTTTTGTTGCTTTGGTATGTTGGTTGTGCGTGGTTTGTGGGAACTGAGGTAAACAGAAATTTAGTGTTTTTAAATATTTGCTTAAAATATAGAATGCATCGAATATGTGGTGTGCACAACCAATAATAAATTTTGTAGCAGGTGATAAATTGCAGAAATTGATTGTATTCTCGATAATGTGTTTTTAATAAACCAGCCAATGTATTTACCAGCCAAATATTTAAATAGTTTGAAAGTACAGAGAAAGAAATCAAACTGCATTAAATGACCGGAAATTAAAAACCTTGAGTCCAATTTTACCGGAAGTTTAACAGTAACACATAAATAGTTCTTGGCAGATTTCCTAAATAGGTAAATGAAACTAACGATTTCCAATCAATAGCCGGATTTACTAAAGAATGTGTAATTTCTTTATATTCTGGCAATATACATAGAATTCATGAACAAAATCATGAACATCAATGCACTCTTTTTTTAAAGTGCACCTGTCGGTAGCTTGCCATGTACTAAAAATATTTCATCAACATCATTTTCCGACAGTATGTACTCTTTAAAATCTGACAGTTTTGGACATTTAAGACAATTCCCTAAGTGACAATCAGGTTTAGTATTTCTGCAAAGACAATAAATAATACAATCAGCATAGCTTTGTAATTCATGCGTAGATCCTTTTGTCATTTGGATCAAATGAGGAGCTTCAAACATCGTCGAAAATTATTGTTGATATACACATACACTGTGTGTACCTCTTGCTCCTGCTATCACAAAATAAGGAGGGCGTAACTGTGCAAACATACTGAAATTTATTTGCATTTCTGGATATTCAGCCTTAAAATTTCGTAGCAAAACTTTTATGTTTAATAAAAGCAATCTTTTGGGAACATGAATTACATTATTGCCTTCTTTGATTTTAACGATATATTTTTTTATTTGGCATCAGTTGACTGTTATCATCATAGATATAATATGCCACAACTTTTTTCAAAGTTCTTCAGGTAAACACTTACCTTAAATCAGGACTTGCTAAAACACCATATTCATATCTTATATCTTTTGCTTTCTTAGCTATCCTCATAGAACAATTGAATTACTGTACAATATCTCGTAATGTCCAGCAATCAAGTATTATTGTCAAGATTGACACTCTCAGCGGATCGTTTTTAGGTAGAGAAGAAAAATTTTCTTTCAGGCCATTCATAAGTTGTTCTAATTTATCTTCCCTTGATAAACGTAATCTTTTCGGCTCAGGTGTGTCAATTTCATTTTCCGGTTCCAAAACTGAATCATGTTTAAAATCATATGATGAGTTGGGCGAATTTGCGTAGCTCTTTTTTCTACAATTCTGACAAACCATAGCATTACCGTTAATACTATAATATGCTTAGACGGGAATTCATCCGAAACTCTGCGCAGGTCTTTTCCTCTATGTCCTTTTTCAGCAAAGGGATTACAACATCAATTTCTCCAGAAACCTTTAGTATCAGGTAATTCCGACAAAGCTTCGACACTTGAAATTCAAGTTTTAATTTTTTCAGTTAAAAGTTGAATAGAAAGCTTTAACTTGTGAAGTAGAACTGGAGTTTCAGTTAAAAGTATGAAAATACTGTATATAATGCTTTATAGCATGCCATGAAGCTAAAATTTATACCGTATATAATGTTCGGGTTTTTCAAACCCCTGAATACCAAATTCCAGTCCAAATAGTTGGAATTGAAGAGGTTTTCCCTGTGCGCATGCGCATCAGTAGAGCGCCATCTTGGACATTTGTAAAACTGTAGTCATACTTGTGATTAGCAATGTGGAAAACCCCTGAATACCACATTCCAGTCCAAATAGTTGAAATTAAAAGGATTCTCATGGTGCGCATGCGCATTAGTCGGCGCCATATTTAAATTTCGTGAATTTTTTTGTGATCAACGACCCGAAAACCCCCTATACTAAATTGGACGAAATTTGGTGCATTTTTTAAAAACACGTTTGTCACCTGGTTCGGGCTGCCATCTTGGATCCGCCATGTTGAATTCGACCAGCCTATCATATTACATTTTTAGAGACATCCTTTACCAACAATTTGAGACACAAAAGCAACGATATTGATTGGAAAAAAAAATTTCACGAATATTTTGATCCGAAGACTCGATTTTTCTTGGATTTCTATCCGCCATTTTTAATCGCCATTTTGAAATTTTCAAAATTGCCCAACGGGACCAGATAGCGGATTCAAAATCGAAAGTTTCAAGCCCCAAATCGTTAAAATTTATCAAACGGGATTCTGGTCCGAGCGTTGTTCCGTTTGACAAAGAACGTCCCATATATTTATATTAATATATATTTTGTTTTGGAATTTTTTGACATTTGTTGAAGTTCACAGACAACAGAGAAAAAAATCGTTTAAAATTTTTTGATGAGTTCGGAAATCGTTTTAGATTTTTGTGCGTTCGTTCACGTGTAAAATTATACCATTCAGAGAAAAAGTCGTTTCTAGGAACAGGTAAATAGAAAATTGATCATTTTTCAATTAAAATTATTAAAAAACTCCAAATTTATTATTTTAGCTACTAACTTGAGATATTTTACATATTATCTCATTGATTTGAGTCAAAAATATGCTCTAATTAATTCGTAAATGCGAAATCTGTTTTTAGATGTCGTCCGTAGAAATGTGTATGTGGCATCGCCTTTACAGACGATAGCGATGAAGTGATTTTAAGGTCGATGAACTATTTCGGATGAAAATGTTGACGACGATAGAGACAATTAAATGGAAGTGCCCTCGATGAAAGACATAGATAAACATTTAAATCTTATAGCAATTTCTTTCCAAAAAAATTGATTTATAAATCAAAAAATCTAAATTTTATCGAAATACCGTGTTACGTTCTTTCCAAGTAAAAAAAAAGATTTTGTTTTTATCGCAATCAATTTTGAAAAATCTCAACATTTCATTAGATTCTTTTTTATGTTTTTCAAACACATAAATATGTTTACGTCAAAAATATAAACATAAACATTTCAAAAAATATAAACATAAACATTATAACTTTTTGACTAGTTGGCCGTGAGAATTTGACATACGAAATAATTTTATTTTTGCATTAAAATAATTGTTTCGTTTTCACTGTTTTAAAATAATTGTGTTGACAAAAAATTGTGTTGATTTTTTGTTGGCAATAAACTGTCAATATAAATTTTTAGAAAATCGAATGTCAATTTTTCACAGATTCATTACAAAAAAAAATCAATCGCGTATCGTTTTCTTTGCCACATAAAAAAATCAAGTTGTTTTTGATTTTTGGAAAGAACTTGTCATTAAGCTGTAATCCGGATTGTCAAATTGAACTTCAATTTGTTAATAATATTGAAAAAAACTGGATCAAATAAGACGTGCAACTTTTAAACAAACTACCGATTTACAAAAAATTTCCTAATGACTTTTGCCTTTTACTCTTTTTATAAGGAAAACACCAACCCAACGAACAAAATTTTTTTCATACTTTTCTGTAAGGCAAAAGTCATAAGTTTTCTATTGGGTATGCGCGTTAACTAGATAGAGTTAATGTATTACTGTTGAAATATAATATCGTTCAAACAAAACAAAACTTTATAATAATGGTTCAAATAATTTTTCCTTATAACGAACAATAAATTATCAGGCTTTTTATAACGAACCCTCTTTATAAAAAATACTGGATATAATGAATAAATTTTGCGGACCCGAGAGTTTCGTTATAACCAGGTTTTACTGTACTTACTTCATGCAACGTAAGCCTGACAAAAAAAAACCCTACTGGCAAGCTACATTCTCGATGGGCTAATATTCAGGAAAAATGAACAATTTGACTGAGGAAAATGTACCACAAGGAACAGAACTAACTGAAAATCAGAATAATGGTGTGTATTTTCTTAATATTTTTATCAAATATAATTATTGACACTATACTATTCGAACAGGTGAATATTGATAGAATTAAAATGTTGGTTGACGAATAATTGCTCATCATGGCATGAAGTATGCGACAAATGGGAGCGCACGTCGTCATTTTGAATTCCAGTATTCCAAAATTTTAAGAAGTTATTCCCAAGTTACCAATACATATACGAATCGGAGATTAAAGATAAGCAATCGCGAACATATCTTAAAATGTTAAAGGACGGGACTCTTAACTCAAGTAATTATTTTACAGGTTTTTAAAAATTGCTCTAAAGATGCAATTTTTTATTATTATCAACTCAAATTTTCGTTTCTATTACTTGCAGATTCACAACATTTTGTCATTGCAATGCTTCTCCACAGTGTATTACTCCCGAAATAAAAGATTTTGTCGCCCATGTACATACAATTAACGATCTACAACCAAAACTTTGCTGCAAAACAGGAAAGTTGAGGATATTTAGATTATGCCAAATTCCAGAAAGTCTTAGGACTTTCGATGTCCTTTGCAAAAAGAACTCCAAACCCTCCGATTTTATCCTTATATGCGGTATACCAATCCGTTATTGTCAAGAACATCAATGGGTATTCTTCGACAATTTCGAGTTGCTCACTTGACAACCTAAGACCCCTATACTTTGGGTGAAGAATGGCGCATCCTCAATCGATAAATGAATCTAATTGTATATAAGATAATAAAAATAAAATAAGTAAAAATAAATTGTTTGGTGGTTTTATGATTAAAAAATTAAGATATGAACATTTGGTTCGTTTCCATGGTTTATGAATGTGTTCTTTTACAATAAAGAGAAAATCATTATGATCGGGTTAGTTTAAGAGGAATTTCCGATAACATTTTATGTTGACACCTTCTTGGTTTAATTAGAAATCCTATTACTTTTAAGACGGTATCCAATGCAATTAATCTGGATTAGTATTATTATTTAATACGAAATCCTATTAAAACCATGTAACCCTCTACTGGATTTCATAAAGAATTAATAGGAAAATATATTTGTTGTTAAATGGTCTCACATGAAAATATTAAATAGAAAATTCTTATGATTTTAATAAACTTTCTTCTTGGAAAAAAACTATAGAGAAATCGGATTACTTTTGTATGTAAATTGTGAATTTTCATATGATTTTTTTTTCTCTGCGTGGTCCTTTTCTTTATTTTTTTTCGGCTCGCACGATGTTTATATAAATAACTGGAAGAGCGATTATTGATTACCAAAAATTGATTGTGATGGATCCTGATTTAGTGAAAACTCATTTATAGGTGGGGTCACCCGGTTTTCAATTGTCAGAAATCGATTGCGATTGGTCCAAATTTGGAGGAAATTAGTTCGTCGAACGTTTGGTGAATTCTCTTCCTTTAATTTTTCTTAGGCTCTCAGGAAAAATCATTAAGATGGTTATCCGTTGGGAAAATTCATTTAGAGGGTCATCCGGTGGAGACCGGGAAGCCTATTGGATTCTTTCACATTTATTGACTTACACGATTTTAATCAAATTTAACGGGGAAGGAGTTCTGATTTCTTGATAATTCATTTGGGATTACTGGATAGACCGCCATTGCAACATACCATGTAACGTGATGTTCCACCATATTGCGCCATGTTTGCACAACGTTACATGATGTTGCACCATATTGCATGATGTTCTTCATATAGGATGATCTTATGTTTCACCATGTTCCGTGATGTCGTATCATGTTGCTTAATGTCTGATCATGTTGATGGATGTCGTTTGATGTTCCAATATGTTGTGTCATGGATCTTGGATACAATTTGGCAGGACAGATTTTCGATTGCAAAGCAATGATTGGGGCTGTAATGTTGCACCATGTCGCATAATATTTCCACATGCTACGTCATGTTGAAGGATGTTGCTAAATATTGCACCATGTTGCGTCATGTGTACCATTTTGTACTATGTTGCATGATGTTGCATCATATTGCGTGGTTTAGTATTTTGCTGCGTCATGTTGCTTCGCGATGTTTTTTGTGTTTTTCGTTAATTATATCTGGTATCTAGCGTTCTGCTTCTTCATATTTCGTAATGTTAAACCTTATTATGTTGGTTGCGTTATGGTGACATTATATAGATGTTTGACCAAATCGCGTCCTTTTGAAGATAATGGTTGTTATGTGTAGCTATTTATTTGTAGGATTCGCTATCTAATTAATGTTTTGAATTTGACGCGATCCGGGCCTTTTTATTAAAAAAAAAAGACGGCTAGCACGATTTTAATTAAAAATGATTGAATCAAATGCCAAGAATCGATTTCGATGGTTGCTAATTTCGGGAAAATTCGTTTAGAATGTCCTTCGGTGGAAAATGTCGATGATAAAGGTTCTTACGAAAACGAATTTTAATAAAAGGGGGTGAAATAGGCTTTCGAATTTTAAGTGCCGATTGTGATGAGTTCTAATTCGATAAAATTTATTCAGGGGGTTCTCATATTTGATCCAAGTCCATATTAAAAAAAACGACCGATGGAACGAGAAATTTGAGAGGATAGCTTTAAATGTTAGAAAAAGATTCCAATGAATAATGATGTTCGGAAATTTGTGAAGAAGTGTCTTGGTTTATCTGCTATGTTGCACCTTGTTCCACTAGATGTCCACTATGTATGGAACGGATACAAATCTCTTTGTATGTTAAACATAAGATAGGATTCCAAATTGAGTTCCAGATGTGAATTTAAAAAATGAGTAAATTGGGTAGAACTACGATCTTTCTGAAACGAATAGTATGGAACTGGGTTGGTACTACGAAAAAATCGAAAATGAAACTAAATCGCGGATTCATTAAATTGAATAGAGCTATGCCGTTGCTTAACCAAGTATGGCATAAATATTATTTTCTTTTACACAGTAACTGAAATCATGGGCATTTTCGACATCGAAATTTTTGTATAGTACCATTCACTATACAGCGGAAGTCTGAAAAACCTCTCTATGTCCTCTATACAGTCCAGACGGATTTACTGATTTGGATTTCTTGCTTAAAATTATTTCATAAATTTGGAGGGCCAAATGAAATTTGGCGGAAATTAGTCCAAATATATTAAGATCAAAAGGATTCTAAATTAATTTAGTAACAAAACCGTATTAAATCATTTCTCCAATATTTAGGCTTAATTTTCATTTCTCCAATATTTAGGCTTAGTTTAGAGCTTGGGAGTTTACTTTCTGGCAGATTTGTCCCAGCACCAGTGCCTAAGTTTTCCCTTCGTCCGGTTTTATTAGAGGAGGTTTTATTCTTCTTTCGTTTTTTGCGTCAGGGTTTGCCATACGATATTTTGTATTAGACTTGTAGTTTTGGAAGTATAGGCAATTCTTTTGGAGAAATTAATGAGCACGTTTGCTTTTTCAAGTTCCTCCAGACCAGTTATGACATCGTTGGATATGTTGCGCTGCCAGTTGGTTCCGTTCATCATTTTTAGGATGACAGGCGTTTTCTCACTTTCCATGTTGATGGAATTTTCACTATTTCGTAACTAGGCAGTTAAAATATTCTTATACCATTTAGGAACGCTGCATCCTAGATGTCAAGTTGTCTCCCCAGGTTTGTTAAGTAGTTGGAATTAGAAAAACATATTAACTTTTCCGTAAGCCCATGGGTGCCTGTACCGTTAATATTTAAAGCACGGTTTATCCGATACATCTTCTCGCTAAAACACTTTAAATTTTAATTCGTAGAACTAAAAAGGTTTTGGGATCTCTACTTCTAGAGGCTCGGGTTCCTGTCATAGGAAATCACCCAAAACACCACCCAAAACCACGATTTTGCTTTACATTTTTCTTATATACACATTTTGTATATCGTTTGGTAGGTCTTGGATCAGACAATAATTTCGATACATGCTTAGTTCATAAATCCACCGCTTTGGCGCTGGTAGCTAATTTTTCGTTTATTATAGAATATATTTATGACGTATATCATTGAAAAAGTCTTGAAGAATGCCGTAAATTTATCTGAAAAAACTTAGTATTCAAAACTACCGTTGTGGCGCTGGAATCAGTTATAACTTTTATTATTCTCTTATAATCAAGTGGCATATCAGTTCAAAGGTCTTGAAAAAAGCAAGAATTTTATAATCAACACTTTAGTTTTTAAATCCGCCGTTCTGGCGCTGGCAACTATTTATAATTTTGGTATGGAATACACGTTTCTCATATCATTGAAAACGTCTTGATGAATGTCATAAAAAGTTCAAGAATATTAGTACTCAAAACTACCGTTGTGGCGCTATGTGACGTATAAATCATTAATGGTTAAAAGCTCGTGAAAAGCAACAATTTTTTTACCAGTGACTTAGTTCACAAATTCACCGTAATAACTTGAGTTGTTTTATGATGAATTTTGTAATAAAAATTTTAGATTTTCATTTTAAGTGAAATTTCCCGGTCGGTGCAATGGTAATAATATTTTTAGAAAAAATATTTCAAATGCATAATACAGTCAAACCTCCATTTAACGGACCCTCTAATTAACGGATCCCTCCCTCCAAAGAACACTGTCTAAAGTCCCTTTAAAAACTAACAACTACCCATGCATAATTTACCTCTATATAACGAACCCCCTCACAACCGGACGCGGACTTTAAATTTTATGCTAAATTAGTCTAATAGAACCTCTATTAGTGGACAATACAAATCTACAAAACACGCAGAAATTTCGTTTTCCATCATTTCTTGTTTTTAAATGAGAGAACGTATTGAGGGATAGTGTGTATCTTTTGGTTTTTCCTTTTACTATGAACAGCAATACGTATACATAGGATTGGGCTCGTTTTCCCGAATTTTAAAATCCCGAAATCAAAATCCCGAATCACAACATACCTATGCACACAAACGGACAATAAAAACCCAAATTTTAAAATCCCGACTCTCAAAATCCCGATTTTCAAAATACCAATTTTCAAAATTCCAATTTTCAAAAGCCCGATTTTCAAAAGCCCGATTTAAAAAAAAATTGAATTCGGGCGTTGATGGGCCGGCCAGCCGACCCGCGGGCTCCTGAATTCAAATTTTTGTTTTAAATCGGGCTTCTTAATAACAATCGGTTCTTAAAAGGTAAAGGTAAAAACAAAATTTAATATTTAATGTTTAAAAAATCCCGATTTTCGTCGGGATTTTTAAAGTTTTAGCTAAGTCGCGATTTTTAAAGTCGGGATTTTGAGAGTTGGGATTTTAAAATTCGGGATTTTGAAAATCGGGATTTTTAAAGTCGGGATTTTTAAGTTCGGGATTTTGAGAGTCGGTATTTTAAAATTCGTGATTTTGAAAATCGGGATTTTTTTTGTCGGGATTTTGGTAATTCGGGATTTTGTGATTCGGTATTTTTAGCCGATACATGCTGTAAAACTATTTCTCTCGAGAAAAAATTTAATTTTACCGTTTTGGTAAAAGTAAAAAATTCTATTCATTTTTGTGGTTTGTTTAGTTACCGATTGATTATTTTTACAAACAGTTTGCTACTGAAATAAAAATTGTACGCTGTAAAAATAAAAATTAAAATTTGTGCAATAGCAAGACAATAAATCTTAAAAGGAATGTAGCATATTTTTAAAGCCAATTACAAATTTCTTCAAATTGAAAGGCGACGTGATATTATTAGAAAAGTCCAAGGCCATAGAGTCGGAAATAGAGAACATGATTCTTAAAGCAAGAACAAAACAAACAACACTTTAAAATTATTCAAACAGGCCTAATTCCGATACAACTGACAGCTTAGTCTAAGCTGTCAGTTGTACCGGAATTAGGCCTGTTGAAATAGAAGAAGGCGTTTGATTTTTTTTAAAATTACTGTGAAATTCCTTCATAGCAATGCAATGCGATAATTTTAATTTTGATGTAAAATTATATGTAATTACAATATATGATACATAAATAGAGAAAAGTATTTGATTTTTTTTTATGATCAATTTCTTTTTGGAACAAACACCTCTTTTCAACGGACATAAACGTTGGTCCCATGGAGGTCCGCTGGAGAGAGGTTCGACTGTATTTCATACCAAATTTTAAGCAAATCGGAACTGTTCGACGAAATTATTCTACTCATTGTATAATGATCACATCTAGCATTCATTTAGGAATACTGGGTACCAGGTTTGCAATGTACTCCTGAGGTATCATTACCCATTCTTCCTATACAGAGCTGATTGAAAATGATCTGAGGTTTCTGGAACGACTTCCCATGGGATTAATGTCAGGCTGCAAGCGGGCTAAACAATTCGATCAATTCTCACCTCATGCAAATAATTATTGATTTGACTTAGTTTTTTGTTTCGACTCCGTTGCAAGGCGCCATTGCAAAACTTGTTGACTGGTTTGCATATGCAACTCGTATACCCATGTCTTATCGCTTATTGATTATTATCGATTTTATCAATGTGGGGTCGGAAATTACTCATTCTAGCATGTTTTCAGCGAGCTTTATGCGATAGACTTTTTCAAGAAAATTCAGGTCTTTCGGAACTTACTGAGCGGCAACGGATCTCATGCTCAAACAAACGTGAAAATTGATTCGTAAGACGCAGTTCAGCAGCTATTTTTCTCAAACCTAAATGATGATTTTCCGTCACAATTTCGATCCCTTTTTTATGTTAACTTCAGTTGAAGGCGTTGATGGCCGACTATTACGAGGCAAATCTTCCACCACACCTCGACAGCTTTTGAATGCACTGTACTATTCACCTGCATAAGTTTTTGATAAAGTCGATTAACCGTAAGCCTTCTGTAATATTTTCAGCGATTCCGCACACGAAATTCCATTTGCAATTCCAAATTTTGATACAAATTATTTGTCCGACATTTTTATTCATTATAAAAATCGCAAAACACGCTTGAGATGAACTGACAAAATAGAGCACTATAACAAACTAGTGAGAGATCACGCTCAAATTTCACTTCAAGATAGAACACAGCTGTGCCAATATATCGACAAAAAATGTGCAATCCCTTTAAGCGGGCTTTTTAATAATTTCCCGTTATCGTATATCAAGTACAAAGTTTATATAAAACAGAAGATGATCAAAAAGATGTATATTGTACTTTGAACTCGAAAATTGTCTCTTAAAATTGGGCAATCTTAAAAAACTTTTAACCTTCAACTCTATATATGAATAAACGAGAATATATTATGCCATATATCAGCATATTACTATCATTTAATTTTGAAATAGTATATTTGCTAAACATAGAAGAGGAAAATCATATATAAAGTCCCCAAACCAACATAATTTATGTTTCTCCTTGTATGTCTAAATTTTGGACCTTTTAATTGACGTTATCCCATTTCAAATAAAATAAAAGAAATTCTGAAACTTTTATGTTGTTTTCTACATCTAGTTTACAAAATCTACTCTAACCTCCTTCCACACAAAATAATTTACATACAACAATATGTGTATGAGTATATACCGTAAACTGGATCCCAAACCAAATATAAATTGAGTTTCTTTCTCGTTTCCTCCTTAAAAAATGTATAATTAAAAGAAAAATCCAATTAAAATTATCACAGAAGCAAAACCAAGATTTGTATAAATTTGCAATCTAATAAGCTGATAAAAATCCGAAATAAAACCAAATCTACATAAAAAAAAACCTAATAATATTCAAATTAACTTGATGATATCTTATTTAAAGCTGTATCCAGTCATGTACTCGTATTATCCTCAGGATAATCATCATCTTGGCACACACACAAAAAATACTCTTGAAAAAAGCCCTACGAGTTTTCTATCCAGTCTGCACATGATGAGTATTGAAAAATTATAGATTTTTCCCAAGTCAGACGTTTATTATTACGAAGCGAACGGGGAAATTATGTACTGTAACCATCACAAAAAATAAAGATGAAAAGCTCTAAGTCTATATACGTCATGTGAATTTGAAAAGAATTTTTTTTTATGCTACATAAAAGCATTTTTTTTTATTTACTAGGAAATTGTTGAAATTTTTACGAAAACAGTTAAATGACTTTTCAATGAATTTTGTTAACATATTTTACTGTTATGCTGTTCAAGATAATATTAAATTTATGATATTTTATTTAAAAAATGTATTGTTGACATTATTCGCAAACAAACAAACAAACAAGCAAACAAGAAACATAAAATGTTACTTGCTTTTGACATTTTTTATTATTGCACGAAATAAGTTTTAATGTTTTTCTATAAAGTCTATTTACTTCCGATGTACCAGCATAATGTTCTTGGAGCACATTAAAATGGTGTTAACATCCCAAGCAAATAAATCACCAAATTTGGTGGAATCAAAGGCGGTTACATATTTTACGTGGGACTCCATTGCGAGCACTCGTTTTTCTATTTCCAGTTACTTAATTTCCCTAAAGAGATAAGAAAGTTTTACATATTTTTACTTACAATGACAAAGAATTTTATTTCAATATAATTCGTATTTAAAAATATTTCCACGTTCTTTGTATCGAGATGAATTATATGTTGCCAATGTGTCGGCGATCTCTTTAACATTCGCTTGGAAATATAAATGATTATCTCCTATTAGACTCGTTTAGGGTAGTTAAAGTGTTTACTTGAGCGTGGGTAAAATTAGAGAAATGTGGAAGTACGAAAGTATCGTTCTGTTCAAGAGTCGTTTGTATAAGAAACGTTAAGAATCATTATTGAGAAAACTAAAATAATTTTGGTTTAAATTAAATAAAAATTATTGATGGTAGTGTTAAAGATTTATCCAGTAATTATAGTCTCGCGCTGTATTATATTTTATTATTTGTAAAAAGTGGTAGAGGCAGCAACCTTACGAGGTAACCAGAAATTAGCTCTGCAAATTGAAACACCCGAAACTAGAAGTTGAGAAACATCGCAAATTTTCAAGAACAAAATTGGTCGCTATGAGTCACGAAAAAATTCTCTTAGAATACGATCTTCATTAATTTTGAAAGTTAGACCAATTTTAACACTTTTTCATGATATACTCGTGGAAAAAATCCGCTTCCGGTAATTTTGTTATTTCATTTGTTTTGATGCTGTGGTTACTTTTATTAAACAAAAACTTGTTCTATTAGTGCCTTTTATTTATTATTTATATTATTTCGTACAACCATAACTCGAATAATGCGAATTGTTACCGTAAACACAAATATTTACAGAAGAAATGTAGTGTTGGATATTTTTTGGCAAGCAGCGTATTTTGAATTTTGAAAATTTTGAAAAACTGTGACTATAATTTTAAAAATCTATCAAAATATTATGTTAAATCTGCTTACCTTAACATGTCGCTCAATTTCTAAATGACAACAAATAATTAAAAATTGTATTGCAAAAACTATCTGAAACATGTATGTGAAGTTATCCCACGATTCTATCCCATAAAATAAAAAAAATCCCTCAGACAACACTAATCAATAAAACCCCCATTTGCTCTTGTGTGAAGTTAGTCCAGCCCAGAATTTATTAAAAATCATGTTAAAATCAAAAATAAAATTCTTTACTTTTAAATTATAAGAATTTTAGCCAGTTAAGCTTTATATTAATAGCACATAAATTTGTCGTATTAGGTAGTTCTGAGATCGTCACACTCGTGCCTTAATTTCAGAAAAGTAAGAAAAAAAATCGTTCAGCGGCAACTTTGTGAAATTGGGCCCTGGGCCAGATATATCCATACAAGTCGTATTTGAACAAAAATTAAATTTAAATTTCGCCTGAAAAACTTAATCAATATATCTGTTAACTGATGCAAGTTAATGTCATGTAACGATACGTTTCTCGAACGAATAGTCTTTAGCTTGCAAACCGTATCATATAATCTTATCAAAATTAAGACTTTTTATAATAATCTTCGTTACATTTTACGATATAATAAGAATAGTTCATTATTTTCGAATTTATCGTTTTTATAAATTATAACACAAAAATTTACAAACGTGTTGATTTCTTGAAGCAATTTATGTTCTAGTTTAGATACTACACATGATTTGTTGACGGTTTATAATCCTTGGGCCAATTTTTTTGTGTGTACTTATAGTTAAAAATACTCATTCATCGTCAATGAGTGGCCTCGTAATTTATTTAGGACACAAAAAAAAGCGAAATTAAATTGCACGTCTACACCGCAATCGATAATTTTTATTTTTTGTTGTCGCCCGCGTTGGTTTATTTTTTAAACAACATCCATAAACAATGTTTGTTGGGTATATGTTTCGTGGAAAGTAAACACTAAAATTATGTTAACAGCTAACCACTAGATACATAACCAAATTTTAGTTTTTTTTTTGTATTTTGTTGGTTAAACATAATTTTATTGTTTTTCGTTTTTGGTACGTGAGATTTTTCTCGCAATATCTAAATTTTTATATGTAAAAATTTTAAATCTCGATTTTTATCTCTATAGCGCTCTGTGTGTTTTATAAACACAGAAATTTGCAACATCCGTGAAGATAAAATAGTTAAAATCTATAAAAATCTACATGAATAAACTAAAACAAACTATTTTATAGTTTTATATTGTGTATATAGGGATTTGGGTGTTCATGCTCTCGTATGCTCGTTTATGTGTGGTTTGGTACAGTAATTTAACAACAATAAACTAAATAGATTTAAGACCGCGCGCTTATCGTGCGATTGCCTGTGGAATGGAAAAAGTGTTTTGTTTAGGAAAAGATTTAGTTTTGTATTAGATTCATGACAATGTTTGGGTACGTGATACTAACATAAAAGCTTTCATATTTAAAAAAAAAATTTTATGAGGAATTATTTTAGAAGCGCTTTTGAAAGTAATTATTATACGTAGTTGATACATCGAACCCAACAACATCCACCAACAGCAAAACATTATCAAAAATTGGACTTATAGTTTTTCAATTCGCGTTATAAGATATATCGATATATATAAATAGGATATCGAGTCAGAGCTTTCAACCCAGATAGTTTGGAAGAAGCTATGAACATAGTAACGAAGGAAGACAATATCAAAAAATTGAAGATAAATCCTGAAGGTTAAAAAATACGTTTTATATAATTGAAAAATGGGGGATTTTGGAAAATTGGAGAATGGAATACGTCACCGATGAAATAAAGAAACAAAAAGGAAACTTGTATTGTAAAGATAAACTAATTTAAGATAGATGATCTCTCAATCCGTTGCATTGAATAAATTAAAAAAAAATACGGAAATCCATAGTATCCAATCCAAAGTATCGGACCAGGATTTTTCTTAGCTGGGCTCGGAAAAATTAAAATATCAACAACAACTAAAAGTTACCATTTTTATTATAGCATTTGATAATAAAAATTTAAAGTTCTTAGTGTGCAAGAGCTATAATAAAAATTATATCAATCCTGATATAGTTAACTCCGAATCATTCTAAATCAAAAAACACAGGTAAGATTTGAATAAATTTAAAAACCAATAACATATTTTACACTAAAATTTTATAAAAATATTCGATGGTTAAATTGAACTCGAGCAAGCAAATTTCAATTTCAAATACAAACGACTAATCAGATTATATCTTTTCATTCCAATACATGCTCGAATAATTTCAAGTATCAAACCTTTTTTCACACTCATAATACTGAAATTGTAGGAAAATACCAATCAACTTGTTGAAATATTAAATGAATCAGATGAGCAAAAATTTGAGAATTACACCTATTAATGTTGGACCTTTGGTTGACTTTACTTAATTTTCACTCCATTGCGGAAGGTGACTCCCAGTTCATAAATTTTCTAAATACCTTTCGACTTTCAGATTAACAAACAGAAAATCGGACACAATTAAGATGAAATGTAAACCCTTCTTTCCTAGAGAGGGAATCCCTAAAAAGTCATTCTAGACTCATTAACTAAATTTAACTCAGAAATTTTCTGAAACTTTATGCATTTCTACGGAATACAATAATACTTACAACACCAGTGAAAAGTTCTACAAGAAACAGCCCTATAGAATTTTTTTTTTTTTTTTTTTTTTTTATTTATACAATATTACAACTGATTCAGAGATCATCTACTAATTTATCTTTCTTAAATTAAGTTCTCGGATTAAGATGAGTAACCTATTGGTTACTCATTTTATAATAATTTCTTCTAAAACAAACTGCCCAGCTCAAGCGGTTTCTGCCTTTGGAGTCTCCTCACTCCGCTAGTGGTGTCCAACATACGACGGATATCTGCATTTTCGTGTAGATATAAGCGCTGTACGTGTTTCCTTACATGGTTCTTTATTTCATCGGTGACGTATTCCATCTTCAAGTCTCTATGGATGTTGTCATTCCTAATGTACCATGGGGCGTTCACAATCCCTCGTATCACTTTATTTTGGAAGCATTGTATCATTTGTACATTGGTTTTCTTGGCACAACCCCAAAGTTGGATACCATAGGTCCATACTGGTTTTAGCATTTGCCTGTATAGAAGCAATTTGTTGTGTATTGAGAGCTCGGAATTTCTACCCATGAGCCAGTACATTTTTCTATATTTGATGTTTAACTCTTCTTTTTTCTTCTTGATGTGTTCTTTCCATCTTACGAGGGCAAATCAAAAAGTCTTGCAATATCATATGAAAAAAAAGAGTGAGAGAGACAGCAATATTTTTATTTTTCGACATAATCTCCTTTAAGGTTTATACATTTGTCACATCGATCAATTAACTTACCTAAACCCTCTAAAAAAAAAGATTTCTTTTGCTCCATAAAATATTCATTTACAACAGACTGTACTTCATAGTCACTGGAAAATTTCCGGCCCCTTAGTGTTTTTTTCAAATTGGGAAAGAGAAGTAGTCACTGGGTGCCAAGTCTAGACTGTACGGTGGATGCGGAATTTCCACGAAGCCGCAGTCCTTTAATGCAGCTTGAGCAATATTAGCCTTGCACACTGGTGTATTGTCGTGAAGAAGCAAGATTTTTTTCCTAACTTTCCTTGGCCGTTTTTCCCGGATCGCTTTTTTCAATTTTCGCAAAACCTCTGCGTAATATATGCCTGTGATTGTGGTTTTCGGTGGCATATAATCGATTATCAAAATTCCTTCAGCATCCCAAAAAATTGTTGCCAAAACCTTACCAGCAGACGGTTGAGTTTTGAATTTCTTTGGTGGTGGTTCACTACGTTTAATCCATTGCATCGATTCTTGTTTGGATTCCAGATCCCAGTGATGAAGCCATGTTTCATCGCCTGTTATTATGTTACCCAAGAAATTTTCTGGATCTGCTTTGTACATATCTAAAATCGCCTTTGAAGTTTAAACACGCATTTTTTTTTGTTCAGCATTCAACAAACGGGGAACCCATCGCGCACTTACTTTCGACATGTGAAGGTGGTCATGTAATATAGTATATGTGGTACCGTATGAAAGAGAAAGTCTCCACGCTAACCGCGGAACAGAAATACGCCGGTCCTCCAATACAATAGAATCAGCCAAAATTACGTTTTCATGGCTAATAGCATCTGCTGGCCGACCCGAGCGGTTATCGTCTTATAATGACTCCCAACCACTTTTGAATAATTTTACCCACTTTGTTACTGTGGCATATGATGGTGCAGATTCGCCGTAAACTTTTGATATATAGTTGAATATATAAATTGCATTTCGTCCATCTTTATAGAAAAATTTAGTAACGGCGCGATATTCAATTTCATTCATTTTAAGAAAAATTCAAAACACATGTTACTAAATTGACAAAAACAAACGAACCGTAAAATTTACATCGAAATGTTCTTCTAGAAGTTTCATCGTGACAAAAAATGGTTTTGAAAAATATATTGTTGTCTCACTCACTCGTTTTTTTCATATGATATTGCAAGACTTTTTGATATACCCTCGTAGCTTAGCATCGAGGGTCATGCCAAGGTATTTAGCTGTATTTGCATATGGAATCTGGTTTGAGTTTAGAACCACGGGAATACAGTTTACATTTTGATTTGTAAAGTTGACGTGTACTGATTTGGCTTCATTTAATGAGATACGCCATTTTTTAGTCCAGTTGCTCACCGTGTTAACTGCACTTTGAAGTTTGCTTGTTGCTTCCGAAATATCTTTTCCAACGGCTAGAATAGCTGTATCGTCTGCAAATGTTGCTACTGTGGTACCTTCAATATTCGGTAAGTCTCTCGTATAAAGAATAAACAGAATAGGTCCAAGTACACTACCTTGTGGTATACCTGCTGATATTCTTTTTATTTCAGAGTACTCATTTTTAAATTTGACTCTAAAGTGTCGATCAGCTATGTACGATTTCAGAATTTGATAAAATTGCTTAGGCAGGTCTCGATGCAGTTTAAATTCAAGCCCTTGGTGCCAAACTTTGTCGAAAGCTTGAGCTACATCTAAGAAAATACTGGAGCATATTTTCTTATTCTCGAGTGCATCCTCAATGACATCCGTTATTCTGTGAACTTGTTCAACTGTAGAGTGATTTTCTCTAAACGAAAATTGGTGTGGTGGAATTAGGCATCTCTCTTCTATTATAGGTTTGAGTCTTTTCAGCAACAGTTTTTCAAATATTTTTGATATGACGGGAAGTAGTGATATCGGTCTATATGATTTTTTATCGTTTCCTGGTTTACCTGGTTTAGGAATCAATATTACTTCGGCCACCTTCCATTGTCGTGGAACATATTTCAGTTTGAAAGCTGCATTAATTATTTGATTTAATTTACGCAAACCTTTCTCGGGAATGGCTTTCATAATTTGCCCAGTTATTAAATCATAACCTGGAGCTTTTCTAATACTTAAATTACTATTGATTTCAGTTTTAAGCTCCAATAAAGTCACATGCCTTATGTCAAGATCATCTGCTTTGTTTACGACTGTTGTATTTTCATTTGCTGTTTGTCTCGGCAACGGTTGAAAAGTCTCTTCTAAATAAGCAGCAAATAGAGAAACTTTCTGCTTGTCACTTTTAGCCCATGATCCGTCATCGCATTTGATAGGCGGCACATGCATTTTGGATCTTTTTAGTCCCTTCGTTGCTTTCCAAAGCGAGTAATCGTCATCCTTTAATTCAGAAAGACCTCGTAGTCGCTTAGTTATGCTTTCGTTCTTTATTTCCTTTATTAGTTGTTTTAATTTGTTGCACAAAAAATTTAAAATAGTTTTGTGTTGCGGTGCACGAGAGTGCTGCCAGATTTTGCGAGCTTTCCGTTTCTCTTTGAGTAGCTCTCTGACTTCAAGAGGATAGTTATGTTTCATTATAGCGTTGGTATGAGAAATCGGTGAACTTTCCCAAGCCGCTTGCTGGATATTGTTATTAAATATTTCTAGTTCATCTTCCAGCTGCACCTTCGTTCTAATTGGTTCGCCGAGATTTGTTCGATCTTCTACTAATTTCTTGAATAGATCCCAATTGGTTTTATTGTTTGTTAACTTGGGTGAATTATCTTTTTTTATTATCATTGTACTCAGCGTCATGATCACAGGTGAGTGGTCAGATGATAGTTCTTCACTATTTTCAATGCATGTGTAGTCCTCTAAAACTACTTTTGTTACAAAGAAGTCAAGAAGATCTGGAATTTTATGTATGTCAGCAGGCCAATATGTTGGTTTATCGCCAGAGAAGAATTCACAGTTGTTCTCGCGAGCTGCATAAAATAACTCTTTCCCTTTAGAGGTTGTAAGTCTAGATCCCCAATAGGTATTCTTTGCATTAAAATCACCGCCTATGATAAAATTTGATCCTAGTGATTTAAAAAGTCGACTGTAGTCTTCTTTTTTTAATTGATGGCGTGGGGGACAGTAAATAGAGGAGATACTGAGTTCCCTATTATTTAGTGATTGAACTATTATGGTTTTAACCTGCATAATTTCTTCCTCAATGCCGGGCACTTCATAATGTCTAATATTATTTTTAACAATTACGGTAGACCCGCCTCTAGCGTTTCCTCCTGGATGAATAGCACGATAGCATTGATAGTCACGTATTTTAATAAATGAAGTTTCTGTTAAATGAGTTTCCGTAACAAAACATATATCTATTTTTTCTAAGTTTAGAAAAGTTTCTAGTTCTGGAACATGCTGTGGTAATCCATTCGCATTCCAAATAACAATTCTAAGTGATCTATTCATTTGATTAGTATAGCATTGATGTAAGCTCATTCGTAGCTTCTTGTCTATCCAGCCGCTTATATATAGCTTCTAGACCACGTTCTTGTTTTGCTAGCCGTGCATTTATCGTTTCTATACTTCGAAATATCCTTTCTAGTGGATTTTCTTCAATAGTATTCTGTTGCGTTATCTGAGAGTAGGATCTCCTCTCTGACCCTATTGGCTCTGGTTGCGTCGGCGCTCTAGTTGTAGTTGGAATCCTTTCTCTTCTAACATTACTGTTTTGAGTCGATTGGCGTGTTTTATTTCTTAACCTTTGCAGTTGTACCGCTACTTCGCATCCTCTATAGTTGGCTGGGTGTTGTCCTTTACAGTTTATACACCTTGCAGGTTCGGATCGACAAAGAGAACAGTCTTTTGCGTTGTGTCTGCCGGCACATTTTACGCACCTAACATCTCTCCCGCAATACTTTTGGGTGTGGTTATAACCTTGGCATTTCTTGCATTGAGGTATTAATCTCGTGTTCTTTTTCAGTGGTTCTATTTTAACCCTCATATTAAGTATTGCTTTGATATTAAATATATTTTCAATTTTTTCGCTTTTGTTGAATGTGAGCTTGAATAGCGGGAGCCCTCTTTTAACGATCTTGGTTCCTTGACTATTTTCAACTTTCTCTCGTTTAAGGATATTTACTGCGTCTTCAATTTGCAGTTCTTTCATTTTGAGATCTTCTATTATATCCTCCTTCTTGCAGGTGGGATGTAGACCTCTGGCCATAACCTTGATGTTTCGGTTATTTTTGTCTTCATATGTATACCACTCTTTACCTTCTTCAGTGAGCTTTGTGGCTAAAGCTCTGTATGCATCGGGATCTCTTGTGTTTATCTTCCAAACATTAGTGTTTAGTGCAACTACTCTATAGTCGTTTGTGGACACTGATTTCATTAGAGCTTGGATATTCGCAAACTCAGTAATGCCTATCACATTAATTGGCGGTGGTGCTTTGGTCTTCATTGCAACCTTGCGTTGTTCTTGTCGCTGGTGATGTTGGGGTACAGGCACTGGTTTGACAGTTTCATTAACTTTTGCTTGCGAGAGCTCCTCAACTACTGGCGAGAATTCTGCTCTTCGTTTTTTCATTGGTCTTTTCTTTTGTTTGTATATCCAATCAGTTTCTCTTGCAAGTTCCTCCTCATCTGTGTGGAACTCAGCGTCAGTACGGGTAAGTGTACTGGTTTCGTTATAACAAGTAAGAGGAGTTTCCACAACCTCTGTCAGATTGGGCTTCTTTAGCTCCTCGTTTTCTTTCTTTAACTTAGCGATTTCATTGCTAAGTTGCGATGCGACTTTTTCTATTTCACTCAGTCTTCTGCGTAGTTCAGCATTTTCGATTTCCTGCTGAGTTGCGAACTCTATTTGTCTAGGTGGTGACCTAGCTAATTTTGAACTTCGATCGAATGGGAATAGCAATGGTTGGCTCACCCCAGAATCCTTTGAGCCGGCCTCGTTAGAGGGTGGATTAGCCAACTGAGCAGTTGGTGTACCACCTGGGGTAAAAATTCCTTTTTGTTGAAAACTCATTGCATTATAATGACTGGTTATTGAAGCAGCTACCAATCTAACCAGTGAAATTGGCAGTGGGTCAGTGGAGAGAACATCATTTGCTAGGTTCTCGGTGTTCGGTTATCCCGCCGTTACTCGGTCGCCAGAGCCTCGTTGGTTAATTAGCAGGGAGCACCACGTGCAGGTGAGGTTGACATTTGGGGTGGTGTATTGACCTTCTAGACCGATGCCCCTTACCCCCCCTATAGAATGATGTTACAACAACTTAACTGAGCTCACTGGCCTATACTAACCCACAAAAACGATAAACGTTCAATAACGGAACCAAAGGAGGAAGCAGCTTATTAAAGAAGAATTTAGAATTAGCCGCGATCTAACGTTCAGTGAAGGTGGGAATATTGAAATGTTGCTGGGAGCAGATGCATTGTGCAAAATTTTGCAAGATAGTCGGACGCAATTTCCTAACTTTGTAGCTCAAAATACAATCTAGATGGTAGCGGAATCCGATTTCAAGAAATTTTGGGAACTCAAGGACCTTAAGGGAGATATCATATATTCGGACGAAAAAACCCTAATTAAACGCCATTTTCAAGATACATTCAAAATAAACGATGAGGGGCGATTCATTATCAAATTACCAATGAAGACACGGACTGTGATGATGATAGGGATTCGTTAAGTTGTGCTATTAAGCGGCTTAATTCTATTGAATGAAGATTTGGGTCTAGCAGTTACCTAAAAGATGATTATACCAAATTATTCCCAGTTTATATTTACCGCATTACGCTGTATTAAAGAGCAGCGATGGTTCATGTTGTGTTCGATGAATCATGTACTATATCGAGTGGAATTTCATTAAACAACATATTAATGGTACGGGCTACCATTCAACCAACACTATGAGATATACTGCTTCGGTTAGCTCTTAGTGGACACTATGCAACCATATTATGAACTAGCTACTGCTACTGCTGGTACTGCTTCTACCCCATTTTTAGTTACAAGATGCTTAAATCAACTTGGTTATATCAAGTCTCAACTCTCGCATGTCAGCGAGAAAGAACGGACAATTGCAAAAATAATTACGAAGGATTTTTATGTGGATGATTTCTCTCCCCCCCCCCCCCCCCCCCCCCTTACATGGGGCGGAAACTGTATAGTGAAGTGCTACGTATCAAAACTCGTGTTGATGCTGTATTGTTATATCGGCTGTAAAATTTGGTTCATCAGACCAAATAATTAAAATTTTATAAATACAATGGAATCCAGTTTCTGATAGTTTTGGGTTTAAGGTGCATAGAACGCAAGTTCAACAAGTCATCAAACGGATAATACTATCAGAAATAGCTCAAATATTTGATCCACTGGGATGGTTAGCGCCTTCAATTATTATTAGTAAAATTCTGGTACAAAAATTGTTGCTACAGAAACTATCATGGGACGATCCAGTAACCTTAGATATATCAACTTCGGTTCCTCATGAAGCAGTTTTCAAACTTCTTGCTTTTGCAGACGCTATTGAACAAGCTTATCTTGCAGTTTTTTTACCTAAAATCAACCACCAATGAGCGTAGTGAAGTAAAATTGCAAACATGTAGAACCAAAGTAGGACCTATGAAGCAAGTCTCGCTCCCGAGGTTGGAATTATGTGCAGGACAACTAATGGCGAAGCTATTAATTAAGGTCTCAACATCCATGGGCTATTCAACATACCATTGATTTGGCTGGACAGATTCGACGGTAGTTTTATCATGGCTAAGCATAGCCACCCAAGTATGTAAATGGAAAACTTTTGTTGGTAACAGAACGTCGGAAATTTTTTCACTTGTACCTCGAGAAAGATGGAACCATATACCATCATTTAATAATCCCGCAGATTTAGCAACCCGTGGCATCTCACCATCAAAATTATTAGACAAAACCTTGTTGTGGAATGGACCAAGATAATAACACTTACCTGAATCAGATAGGCTAGCACAACTGCGACCCAACTCAACAACGACAACTGAAGAAGATAGAAAAAAAATAAGCTATTTTATAAAATAAGCTACGATAGAAGTGTTCTATAGGCAGTGATAAGCAATGTATACCTGCAGTTTGATAAATAATTTTTCCAGCTATACTAAATTAATCAGAGTGATAGGATGTAATATGACGATTCATAAACAACATAACGAAGCGAAACGAAAAAATACATTACTCCTTTCTAACATCGGTGGAATTACAAAAATCGAAGCAGCATTGCATAAAATGGGACTAGGACCGAGACTTTGCTATTAAATAAAATTAAGTCCATTTGTTGATAATGATGGTTTACTCAGGGGGGGAGGATGAATAACAAATGCTGTTGGCAAACACTTGGCAAACTTATAATCCTATACATGAACAAACGAGTCGCCGCTCCATCAAGAAACTTGTGAATGAATGCCCGGTACGTGCCAGATACAAAACCAGCCAGAATAATCAGAAGATGGAAGATCTGCCAAGGGAGCGAGTTTGTGCATCCAGACCATTCTCAAATGTTAGGATTGATTATTCATCATGATGGTCTGGTCATGATGGCAATGAATAGGGGGAAGAGGACCAAGTTAATTAAAATATAAAACGGTGTTACACTTGAATTTAGTGGAAGACTGTACATGAGAATCGTTCATCGCAAATCTAAGACGATCCATCGCGCGAAAAGGCATTCCCAAAAATATATACAGTGATAATGGTACCAAATTTGTTCGAGCAGAAACCGAATTAAAAACCTTGGTGGCCAAAGCAGTAGCAAAATTAAACGAAATAAGCAAAATTTTGACGAATTCGGAATTTCTCAACGACGTAGCAGAATTCATATTGCAAAATGGCACTATGTGGTATTTCAATAAGTAAAGGATAAAAACAACTTTGTGAAAAAATGTAACTTTTTGATTTAAAAATAAACTTTCCGTCAGTAAAATAAAATTCTGTTTTGAGTTTTGTGAAATTAAAGCATATTGTGAATAATATAAATCTTTAATTATTACGTTACGGGCGCTAATCTGCAAAGTAAAACCAAGAATATTACAAAACTCAATAAAGGCAAAACGGACCCATACATTTTTGTTTAGGATAAACAATATACAAGAAAACGGTAAGAGATAAACACAGTCATATCTGTCGATGAAGCACCAAACAAACAAAAATTCGAGTCCTATCATTGACACATCACCATCTAGACCTAGTTCAGATTGTCGAAACACTCAATAATTTACTTTAAATTTTACAAAGTTAACTGTGAAACTATCAGCCCAAACATTCAAATACCTTGAGCGTTCCAACGAAGAAAGGTGTGTAGGCATTAGAGGAGTTCTCGAAGGACACTCTAAACTAATTCACCTGGTAATGAGATGCGCTAAGCTATTTTAAGCAAACGACGAAGTTGCACCGATAATTTTGTTGCGTAAAATCTCTTTGTACAAAATCATGCCCACAAATACGGATAAAAATAAAGGCAAAAAGCGGTATATTTAACCCTATAGGGTCATTCATTAAAACTATTATTGGTAATCTAGACGACAATGACTACGTCGAAACAAAAAATTCAATCGAAAAACTGAACGACGGACACTACAAAGTCTTAGGCAACTGTAATGACCAAATAAAAATAAACCGACAACTATTCGACCAAAATCAGGACATTGTTGACCAAATCAACAAAATTGCTAGCGAAGGTTAGATTAGATATTGGCTAGCTACGATACTATATATGATAGCGGAAATTTGACAGCGGAAAATAAGAGATTTCGCTACTCGCTGCAAGTGGCAGCACTACACAAAACAGATTTTTATTTATTAAGACTGTGTCTATTGAGTGATAAATATTTTCTAGCAAAAATATTTGACACTAACGTGAAAAATTTTTCCTTTTGTGAAATTTTTGTCGTTTTGCTGCCCGAATTGTGTGATAATTTTTTTTGATTAAAATTCCGGCGATTTAATTTAATTTTCATTTAAAAATTATGATTGTTTTGTTTTATAAATTTAAGATAACTCTAT
This sequence comes from Nephrotoma appendiculata, assembly GCA_947310385.1. NCBI lineage: Eukaryota > Metazoa > Arthropoda > Insecta > Diptera > Tipulidae > Nephrotoma > Nephrotoma appendiculata. The sequence goes on from OX371224.1 coordinate 41,574,016, forward strand.
AAATAAGAAAAAGATTTAAATAATAAACACAATTTTATTTATTTTATTTTAACTTTGTATTAAATTAATTTTATAAAGCAAAATACAATATTGCTGTTTAGTATTACATCCTTGCGTCCAGATCATTCACTTTAATCAGTTTCTTATCATAATAATCTGTTGAAAAGTGCTTACGACAATTTTTCTTCGATTAAATTATCACGCAACTGTCAAAAATTATTATACCTAACGACTGTGATAATTCGGGTGCGTTCGATATTTTCACAAATTTAGTACTAAAAAATATTTATCACACAATTCGAATACAGTCTAAGTGATCTTTAAAATGACAAATTGATTGATGTCTGAGGTAAAGGAACTCGGTAAATGAAATCTTGAAATTTAACAATATTCCGTCTTTCCGCCATTTCTTAACGAATTGAAATTTTGAGAGTACTCTATACTATACTATAGTATTTATCACAGATTTTAAAGTAACTTACTTGTTGATCAGGGATTTTGAAGTAACTTACTTACAAAATTCTACGATCTGATTATATTGGACTACACTTGGCCATTTCATAACCAATCCTTATGAACATTTTTTTTCTAGATTGATTTTTTACTGAAATATAAATTTTAGGTGAAAAATGGTATCTCTACATTCTACGCGATTGAAATGGATTTCAAACAGGAAAAAACTCGACTATTTCTTAATTAATAGTTGTAAAATTAACATTGCATACAGGGACAATTCAGACAAAATGTATTGATTAGAATTTTCACTATAATATTTTGATTTTCAGCGGCCATATAAGTTATTTTCAAAAAATTTGAACTAGTAACAGTAAAGAACTTATATGACCGCAAAAAATCAAAAATATATAGTGAAAATTCTAATCCATAAATTTTGTCTGAATTGTCCATGTATGAGAATCAATTTTTATAAGGATTGGTTATGGAAAGGCCAGCATCAACAGATCCTATAATTTTGTACAAAACTTACTTTGAAACCCCTGATCAATACTATAGTATAGTATAGAGTACTCACAAAATTTCAATTCGTTATGAAATGTTGGAAAGACGGAATATTGTTAAATTTCAAGATTTCATATACCGAGTTCTTTTACTTCGGAGATCAATCAATTTGTCATTTTAAGGATCACTTTTAATATTTTATTCCGTTGGGCTGTTTTGTTTAGTGAGACGATACGAAAGAATGAGAAACATAATGAATAAAAAATTTCCGCTGATAAATATATAACAAAAAACATCTGTCATGTGATAGTGCTGCCACTTGCGGCGAGTAGCGTAATTTCTCATTTTCCGCTCTCAAATTTCCGCTTTCTTATATGGTTTTCAGTGGCAAAAAAATCTTGATTCAAATTTTTGGATTTATTATTTTTTGCCACAGAACACAATTTTGGATTTTTTTGTTGACGTTTACTCACACATAAAGAAAAACTAAACGTCATGTGAAGTTATCAAAAAAGACGTCGCGCCATTTATATTTTATTATATTTGTGATGATTGTTTAAGATTATGTTTAATAAAATAAAAATTGTTTAATTCAAAGTGTTGTTTTATAAAGATTATTGCGTGTGCACCGAAAACAAACGTACAACAAATAACCTTACAACTTTTGCATTTCATCAGCTGTAAATTATAGTAAATAACGCAAACTTGAAAGCCGTGTTTTTTTCTTGTTTTTATTATAGATTTTACTATATTTTATTAAATAATTCATTTATAATAATGTCTGACGAATCAAATGAAAGTGAATGTGGTTAAAATGGATAATAATCGAACTAAAAGTATCAACAAGCCCCGAAGAATATGAAATTTTGCAAACGTTATTTAGACGGGCTATTCGTAACTACTACAGCACGGACATTGCTATCGAATATGCTAAATTAACCGTTTTATGGGATAACGATGAAATCTGGGATGATATATTATCAAAATATGCCTTTAACTGTCTTAATGACTCTCGCTGTTTCAAGAGCGACTTAATCATTTTCAAATTAAATTAGATGAGTAAGAGAGAAGAGATGCATTTGCATTCATTTGAGGTATTCACTAAATTGTCTTCTAATTTCAGCTCTCCATAAATTATAAAAAAAATGTTAAAGATTTACCAAGCCGAATGTAAACCTTCTCTTATAGAAGTTGAAACAGTATACAAAGAATTCTCTAAAAAACACGAAACGGTAAGCGCAACGAAGATTGACTGGGAAACGGTGGATCGTAGTTATAATCGTGCGATTAATATACTCCGTAAAATTCTTCCATTTGAATTAAAATTAAAAAATCTTGACGCAAAAAAATATGGCGAGAAGGAGCGCTTATACTTGTAGTACATAAATGACTGTGAATATCTCCTGGAAGATAATTTTCTACAGGCGATATACGAGCGTATGATGACCGACTATTGTTTATGTGCGAATGTTTGGTTCGACTACATGGAATTTATTAATTCATTATTAAATGATAGCGAAGAAGAGGAGGATGATTTAAAGCAGTCGGTGTTACAAAACTGGATGTAATTGAACGAGCCTTGCGAAATATTATATGGAATTCTGAGTTTTATATAGAAAAAATTCGTATTATCGAAAATTCAAAATCGTTTGACAAATCTAAATATAATGAGACATTCGAAGCAGCTGTTGCGGTTTCGAAACACCTGAACATCAGGTACAAATTTGGCTAGATTGTTTAACCTATTTGCGTTGCCAGACTGATTTTAAAAACGAAAAAGATATCGAGATTTTACGTAAAATTTTTGACTTGGCATGGAGTACTCTCGACCAACAATGGGATGTATTATCTGACCAACAATGTGAAATACTTCAATTTTGGGGTCATCTCGAGTACTCCAAAATGGGCAACACCTTAAAAGGTCGTGAGATCTGGAATAAGGTCATGGAAAGAGCGGGCAATTCCTATAAAACTGCTCTATGGATCAAATTATTGATTAAATAAAGTATTTTATTGAAATTATTTATTGATTTTTTGATTGATTTGAAAAAAATTGAAAACTTCGTCGTTATCCCATAAAATGGTTAATTTAGCATATTCGATAGCAATATCCGTGCTGTAGTAGTCACGAAGAGCCCGTCTAAATAACGTTTGCAAAATTTCATATTCTTTGGGGCTTGTTGATACTTTTAGTTCGATTATTATCCATTTTAGCCATACTCGCTTTCATTTGATTCGTCAGACATTATTATAAATGAATTATTTAATGAAATATAGTAAAATCTATAATAAAAACAAGAAAAAAACACGGCTTTCAAGTTTGCGTTATTTATTATAATTAACAGCTGATGAAATGCAAAAGTTGTAAGGTTATTTGTTGTATGCTAGTTTTCGGTGCACACGCAATAATTTTTATAAAACAACACTTTGAATTAAACAATTTTTATTTTATTAAACACAAATTACTTAAACAATCACAAATATAATAAAAAATCTAAATAGAAATTGCGTGGTCATTTTGACAATTGACATGACGTTGAGTATATGTGTGAGTAAACGTAAAAAAAAATCCAACAAATTTTTTGGATTTTATTTTGATCCATTTTCAAAAAAAAAAAAAAATGACAAAAAATGTAAACTAATCCATTTCCAATTGATTCCAATCAGAAAAAAATGTGGATTTTTGTGCCACTGAAAACGATATTAGACAGCATCTAGTTACGCTAGAAAAAAAAATGAAAAATCTGTGGCTCAATGGAGATATTTTAATGGAACCTTTAAAGGAATAGAAAAGCTAATTGATATTGTACAAGACCAAGTCAACGAGATACACGTAATCATAAATTTCGCGAAAATCAACGTGATATCTAGACTTATCTTCTTTACCACCGAAATGGAATATGTTAATTCGGAATCCGAACTTTAGAAAAATAATATTAAGTTCCATTCGGAAGAGCAAATTTAAAGTTTCTTAAATATAAAAGCTTTTTAACTTTGGGGAAATATATTTAAATTATTTTTTTAAGATGGCTTTAATGGCGTATATAACGTGATGTATTTGTCGCAGTGCACCGTACCATACTTATACTCTTTGGAAAGGCGGTTTCATGTAGTAAAAAAATATTTCGCCATTGTTTTGATTGATTGATTCAGTTGTGAGTTATAGCGTGTCAATGATGGAGGTAAGCAAAGAGAAAATTATTTTACATTTTCACTTCGATTTAGGCGAAAACGCAAGCCAGGTGGCTGAAATTGTGAATAGTATATATGATCCCGATACTGTCACAGCAAATTATGTGCAATTTTGGTTTCGTAAATTCCGTTCCGGGAATTTCGATATCAAAGATGCACCACGCACTGGAAATCCCAATTTTATTTTTATTTTTATTTTTATTCTGGCATCGCCCAGAAACTAAATTTCGACCACAAAATAGTTTCAAACCGTTTGCATAAAGTTCGCTTCAAAACTAACCTCAATGTTTTGGTGTCGTACGAGTTGACACAAAAAGAACTTGATGGATTGGAAATGGATGGTGGCTGACGACAAGACATGGGTCACATACTGCAATTGGAAACCATTATGGTCGAAGGGCGATGAAGCGGCCCAAACACTGACCAAACCAGGATTGGCAACCAAGAATGTTAAGCTATATGCTTGATTGGATTAGGAGGAATCATCTACTGCTGCTGGCCAACCCTGAGTTTGGAGCTTTACTGCCAACAGTTGCACCAACTGAAGACAGGAATCGACTAGAAGCGGCCAGAACTAACGAATAAAAGAGGGTTTGTGTTCCGCCAGCACAACACGCGTTTATGATGACCAACCAGAACCTCGGGAAGCTTGGTTGGGCGGTTATTATGCATCCACCTTATAGGCCAGACCTGGTACCAAAAGATTTGCATCTCTTTTTGTCCATGGCAAATCCTCTTGGTGGTATAAAAATGACCTCAAGAGACGTTTGTGAAAACAAGTTATCTCAGTCTGTTTCTAATAGGGTAAAGGCATTTTGAGATAGCGGTATAATGCAGTTGCCTTCTAAACGGCAACGAGTTCAAACCAATCCATATCTATCTATATATAAACTAGTAGAAGCGGACAATTGAAATTGTCCGACAAGCGCTCGATAACATAGGAAAAATGCAACAGACGGACGGACAGAGGTGTAAAACCTCTGAAACAACTAAGGTGCTAATACAACAAATAAGCCCAATAGACAAAAAATGAATAGAAAGCAAATCTCTTAATCTTAAGCAAATCAAAAAAAAAATACAGAAACTAGTTTTGCAATAACACTCATTTTATTATAGATAAAAGTATTCCTAGAATAATAATTGAAAATTTAAAAAAAAAGTAGACAGCCGCGTCTGTGTGACCTATATTTTTAGAAAAAGTTGAATATCTCAAAAACGACTTGACCTAGAGTTCCCAAATTTTAAATGTGACCTTTTTAGAGTAGTATCTATCTGTGTATAAATTTTGAGCTCTCTGGTGTGTATAGTTTTTGCTGTGATAGTGCCAACAGACAGACGGCCTAAGTCTTTTTATAAGCTTGCTCGCAAGAGCGAGCGCTAAAATGGTGGAAAAATGTATGTGCGCGCATCAGTTGAGAACGGCTGAACCGATTTGGCTCAATCTTTTTTTATTGTGTTCGCAATTACTAAGAGATGGTTCTTACGAAAGAAAATTTTGAAAAATCCACTGAAAAGGTCGGAAAACCCGAAAAATCGAATAAAAACATTTTTTATATGAATTTTGAATGTAGAATTTTAATGAGAAAGGTGGTGCAGTGGTTAAAGCTTCGGCGCTTAGGCTGGGAGGTACTGGATTCGAATCCCACCTGAGGTTGCATGGAATTTTTTTTTTGTTTTTTATCCAATTTTCTCTATTTATTTTCTTTATCTACCTATCTATCTATCTATATAAAAACCAATTGCCGTGCGTTAGTCTCGCAAAAACTCGAGAACGACACGACCGATTTGGATGAATATTTTTTTGCTTTGTTCGTCTCAATACAGTGGCGGCTTAGGAAAAAATAAATCTCGAAAAACCCATACGAAAATCCGAATACTCGAAAAAATTCGAAAATCGGAGAAAATTCGACAAAACTCAAAGGAAAACCGAAAAATCAAAAAAAATCGAAAAATCGAAAGTTGCGTTTTGTATAGGAATTTGTTTTATGATACGTGAATGTTGTGCATTGCATCCATAAACGGTACCATTATTACAATCATATCAAGTTCGGTGTGATTTTTACGATTTCGATAATTTTTTCCAGAAATTTTTTTTTGTTAAGTTCCTTCAAATTTATTTCGTTGTAAATTCCGAATTTGAACTAAGATATCGTAATGCGTGTTTCAATGCATTAAAACGAGAGATAATCGGAGAACTTCAATGTCTTTTCCATGAGCAGAATGCGCTGGGTCGTTTGTTTAAAACTACTTTGGAGACAATGACATCCGATGATCACCATAATGTACGTCAGCATAATGCTCCTACTATCGACAAAGTCGCAGTTGCGATTGTTGGCAAAATTGTGAAATCGCGTGATATTGTGATAAACTGGCGTGATTACGGACCAGTAGAAAATACCACGCTATTATATTTGGAACCATTCGACGAAGAAGTTTCAACGACGAATGAAAGGTCAACCTGTTGCAGGATACGTCGATGTGTATTCGACTGATGCACCTGGCCGTGTGCACATCGTTCATCCACGACAAGACGAATTCTTTTATCTTCGTTTGCTTTTGTTCCATGTTTGTGATTCTACTTCGTTCGAATCGCTTCGTACTATAGATGGTGTGTTGTGCACCACTTATCGAGAGGCTTGCCAACGTCTGAATTTGCTGGAAAACAACTGACATTGGGACTCAACAATCGCTGATGATGACATCTATCGATCGCATTGGATTTGTGGAACAAATATATGAGCTTGAAATGAAAGACAAGATACGAAACGAAGCTATGATCATGATCGAAGAGATGTGTGTGCTTATGTGCGGCAGCTATTTGTCGTAATTAGGTATGCCAGCATCAATTCGTTCGATGCACGATGCATTTAATCGTGAATTGCAACGAGAGCCAGTGTACGATCAAAATTCAATAAGCCAAATAGTATGAACGAATGTCCCGCTTTTGAATGCAGAGCAAAGGAAAGTGTACGACGCATTGATAAGGGCAGTCGACGAGGGAAACGGTGGAATATTCTTCCTTGAGTCTCCTGGTGAAACAGGCAAAACCTTTCTGATTTCTTTGCTTTTAGCCACAATTCGCTCGAGATCACAAAAAGCGTTAGCTGTTACATCATCGGGAATTACAGCCACATTGCTCGTCGGTGGCTGGACGGCACATTCTGCTTTGAAGTTGCCAATGAATATCCACACGATTAACAAGCAGTGTGCTCAATTGCCAAGAACTCGGCGATGGCCAAGGTATTGCAAGAATGCAAAATCATCATCTTGGACGAGTGCACAAAGGCACATCAACGTTTATTGGAAGCGTTCAATCGAACCATCAAGGATTTACGAAGTGACTTAAGACGGTTTGGTGAGCGATGATTCTGCTGGCCGGCGATTTTCGTCAAACGCTACCTGTCGTTCCGAGATTGACAACTGCAGATGAATTCAACGTATGACTGAAATCATCGAGTCTGTGACACTATGTTAAGAAGTAGCAGTTGACCACGAACATGAGAGTCACGTTACAGAACGAATCGATTTTTTCAAACAAGTGTTGGCGCTTTGTCAAATTCTTGTTGATGTTTTGACCGGATTGATTTCGTTTCTCTCGAATTTTTGCATGTTCACGACATCGAATGTTCACGACATCGCTTTTCACGAAAGTGTTTCAGGCATCCGCCGAAATTATATGATTCCAGATCAGCTTAGCACATGAGCGATTTTGGCAGCAAAAAACAAGGAAGATATGTCTGAATTACTTGATTGAGACTGAATTACTTGATTCAAAACCAAATCTTTGGGGAAATGTATTGTTACAAATTCGTTGACTATGTGACCAATCAATACGAAGCAAATAACCACCCGACCGGGCTTTTGAATGCGCTTGATATTTCGGGAATACCACCGCATTACAGGATGATCTAGGTCGGATCTGTGATAATAATTGTGCGCAATCTGAACCATCCGAGATTTTGCAACAGAACGCAATTAGCTGTGAAGGAACTGATGAATCACGTGATTCAAGCGACACGATCATCAAAGGCAAATTCAAAGGAGAGGATGTTCTAATTTCAAGAATTCTTCTGATTCCAACTGACATTCCTTTCGCGTACAAGTGAATTCAGTTCCCTGTTTGTTTGGCGTTCGCTATGACGATTAACAATTCACAAAGTCAATTTGCCAAAAACCACCAAATTTTCGATAGATGCCTAAGTTTGAATCGACATTTTGTTCACTTTTCAATACATTATGCCGCCTTTATGAATGCGTTCGTCCGTTCTGACAAATTTTCCACCAATTATATTGCCCAAAAATGACGATTTTTTCTTCTGGATTTTTCTACAAGAGATGATTGGTCGAACAAATGACCGAACGAACGAACGCAACCATCAACCTGCCATTAGTGTTCAATTCGAAGAAAAAGTGAATGGAATGGCTACTCAACTCCATCGTCTATTAAGAATTGAGTTGAGTTGTTTGATTTTTTCTCTCATCAAAATTTCAAATCAATTTTTGTGAAGGACTAAAGTGTTTGCTCGGACGAAGTAATTTGGGGCGAAACAAAGTTCGCCGGGTCAGTTAGTTACGTATATAAATCATGTGTGGTTATTGAGAGTAACGTTTTACTACTAAAATGTCTTTCAATGCTGTTGGATCTCATAACTTCGTACTTCAAACAATGCTTCCAATCTATGTGTTACCTCATTTAACAGCGCGATCCCAAATTGTCATTAATATAAGATTGCAAGAAAATAATTTTGCTACGTTGTTACGATGCATATCCCCAAGAAACATTGTCGCAATACACCAAAAAAGATAATTGGGCGAGCGATGGCAAGAGAGAAAAGCCACATTAAAATAGTTTTTCATTTCCATAATTTTACCTGAGATTTTCGAGGAAAATGCGGTATATTCCGCCAATTAAGGTCAATAATATACTCTACAGAATTTTTTGGAAAGCTGCACGCGGAAAAAATAAATCATAAACGGCTATACACAAATAAATACATAAATTACACTTTAATGGATTTGAACAATTGATAAATAAATAATAACAAAACGGGAAAAATATTTAACGTTTTTCACGTTTGAATGAAAGAGCTTTTAATTTTCCGCTTATATAAAAAGCATACACACACATATATACAAATTGACTTTGTGCGCGACTAATTTTTTGTTTTCGGTGCGTGCTGTGTGTGCGTTTTATATAAATTCTGCATGATTGCGTCATGTTGACATTTATTTATTTTCTTGTGCTTGTTCGTTACTTGCCTGCGTACCTGCCTCGCTATACTCCTGCTCCATAATATCGAGCGTTTTTCGAGAAACGCTAGAACGAGGGTTAAACGAAATGATTTGATGTAAATTGAATTTAGATTTATATAGATTAGATGAATATAGTGTTTTTAGCCTTTTTTGTTGAGCATGTTTACATGGCATGGCAGAAGAAGCGCTGTTTAATGTGATGGAATGATTGACAATATTTCTGTTATTGTAGCAAGTTATAAATCATGATAAATTGAATAAAATGTACATGAATGGGGCGGTATGGCTGAAACTTCTTAAAATATAGGCACGGTTGATAGGCTTTTAATTGAATAAACTGCGAATATAATGGAGAAGCTACGCAATTTACAATGCCAAAATCCTTTAAGGTTATTTAGAGGTTGTCAATTTTAAAGTTTCATTTACTTTAAAAATGTCAACTGAAATACCGTGTAGTTTTAACCGTCGGACATTGCGTTTTGCCCATACTTCCCTTCTTTCAAATTTTAAATCTTTTTTCGTAATGTACGTTCGGGTATTTCAAGTAAGTAACATGTTTCTGTGTTGGAGATTAAATAATTTGTAATTTTGGATAATAATTTGGTTATGTTATCCTACATAAGAGTGTTTTAATTTATGAAATTAATATATTTTGATAACATCAAAATCGACAAATTAATATTCATAAAATTAAAATTATTAACTCAACAATAATAGTGTTTCTATAAATTATTATAAGCAGTTCACATAATCCATTGACTTGACATTATTTCGTCTATTCAATGTTATATAATCGATCAGTGTAAATGAATCTAGTGGTTAATTAATTCCACAATCTTGAACTGAGTATAGTATAACTATTTATCCCTGCAGTTGCACATATTTTTGTGAATAATTTAACTCATTTACTGTGTTTTAACAAAATCTTAATAATATTTTTGTAAATACGAATAAAAATAAGTTGTGATTAAATATTAGTGAATTATAATTATAAACTGTCATAACTTAAGACATATTAGCAGGTTTTGTAACATATCATCAGCGATTACTGACCGGCATGCGGAATAGTAATTCACTTGTTCGCCTAAACACCTATACGTGCTATACGAATATACCAACTGATTGCGCTATACGAATCAAATTTATATACTATTTTCAACTCTGAATAAAACTCAAAATGTGGCACTAGCTTTTGTATTTTAAATCATGCGACCTTGAGTACTGCTATATTTTCTTCTAATACTATTGGTGTGAATCTACAATATGCCTATTAACTGTTCGAAGTATAGAAAGTCTATTTCATCCAATAAAACTCAGTATCGGTGCGTAAGTTGCAACCAGCATTTCCATCCTAACGGCGATTGTGAGCTGAAAAACAGCTTAACTGATATTGAATCAAACAAAACCGTTTTCAAATGTTCAAATTGTGTTGATGATCTTCATACGGTTACCAGTGATAATGATGATGCCGCCTGTTCCAACTGGGAATCTCTGAAAAACGACATGGTGCTGATTCAGACGTCTCTAGCCAAAATGGTAAAGCAGTGCAATAATTTCCTTCGGCTTGAAAATGAAATTAAATCAAACACAGATAAAATAACGGCCATTCAGTTAGACAATGCAAACTTAAAATCTCAATTATCTGTTGTTTCTAATCAATGTTGTTTTCTGGAGCAAGAAATAAACCGGACTAAAGTGTTAATATATGGATTGCCAAACGATGACAGTTTAAATTTAATTGAATTGCTAAACAACTTGTGTACCGCATTGGATTTTCATTTTACTGCTAACGATATACGTAATATTTCTCGTTCAAAATCAAAACTCAATCTGAAACCCGTGGTTGTTGAATGGAGTACTCGTTTGCTTCACCTGAGATTCTTGACAGTCGCTAAGCAATTGAAATCAACTATAACCAACGTCAATTTATGTGGTATCAACTGGAGTCTTGTGCTGTCTTGATACTGATTACCTTTCACCAGCCAAAAAATCCTTACTGTATGACGCTAAAGCACTTCTTCGAGCAAACCCAAATAATTTTAAGTTCATTTGGGCTAACCATGGGATTATCTACGCCAAGAAAAATGAGGATAGCGATGTTATTAAAATACTCTCCACGTCTGATTTAGATAAGTTTAAGCAATAATTGTTTTTTTCTGTATTATTTGTTATTATTATATTAATTTTCATTACTCGTTGTTTTCTTTTTTTCACTTTTTCAATCCATTTACAATTTCTTTACTTTTAATTTTAGTTTTATCTGCTGTACCAAGCGCATATTGTTTTAAGCTACCCAGGGATTCAACATGGAGATTTATTACCAAAACTGCAATGGATTAAAAACGAAATGATTAAACTTTAACCTTAATGTAATGGCAAATAAGTTTGATATAATCTGTTTGACTGAAACGTGGCTGAACGATTCCAATAATAGTAGAGGGCTTATTGATGATCGCTATTACGTTATCCAGAAAGATCGCGATTTGGTACTTACTGGTTTATTAGACGGTAGGGGTTCTTTAATCGCTATAAAAAAATCTTTTGTGTTTAGCGACATATCCAGTCTTAATAGGGTTTACGATGATGTTTGGCTAAAAATTAATTTGCATAATGGAAAGGTACTAATTCTCTGTGTAGTTTACTTCAGGTCAAACAATACAACTTTTGATAGTTACAAACAATTTTTGGATCATATATCTGATTATATAATTAACTCACCTACCAATTATAATTACTTGATTGTTGGTGATTTCAATTTGCCTTGTATAACCTGAAGTTATAATCATGATGGCCTATGGCCTTCGCCATACGAAGGACGCACTGCTCAATATCTGGTAGAAACATTAATGCTTGCCAACTTAACTCAACATAACAATACGCCTAACTGCACTAATAAAGTGTTGGATTTAGTACTCTCGAATCTAAGAACTGGTTCTATTGAAATGCTGAGATCCACTTTCTAAGGTTGATAGGTGTCACTCAGCTATGCTTATTGATTTCATAAGCTTTGTTCATACAAATTTATCACAAATAAGCTTTCAATCTATCAATGTAAGACAACTTAACTATGACCATATTAGAAGCCAACTAGCTGGTATTGATTGGAACCACGAATTTATTAACGCTAATATGGATGTTAATAGTGTGACCAATATACTTTATTCAAAGTTAAATAATTTTTTAAAACCTAAGCTACTTAAGAATAACCCCTATTCTTAATTCCCCATCTGGTACTCAATTAAATTGAGATACATAATTACTCGAAAACACAAGTTTCATAAACTGTATACGTTATATATAGGAACGAGCATGATTATAAGATTTTTTCCCAGGTTAAATCTGAAATTCAAACCTGCTATAATAATTCTTTAGGAAGTATTGAGCAACAGCTTAAGGGTAATACTAAATAACTTTGGAGCTTTTTTCATTCTCTAACATCCAGAACGGGTTTCTCTGCCACTATATCTGTGGTACCATAGTTTTCCATAATATAGCTATGTTATTTGTAACCTCTTCGCTAACTATTTGAATTCGGTATATACGCCTACTAGTATTTCAAGTACCACATGGAAATCGGCATTTCCCATTCCCGTATTCAAACAGGGTGACAAAAGCGACATTGTAAATTATAGACCGTTACCAATTATAAATGCGTTTAGCAAAATATTTGAAAAGTTAGTCCATACAATTATTTTTAATTTAGTTAGTAACATGATAACAAATGTACATTGCTATTTATCATTTTCATTAATGATATTTCTAATTTGTGACCGTGCCCTCACCTAATTTATGCTGATGATTTAAAAATTTATAAACTAATTACTACCCAACTAGCCAAACCCGTACATTTGCACACAAAATTTTACGAGAATAGTAATATTTTGCTTTCAATAAGCACACTCGGTGACTTTGTGGTAACAAAATGTTATCTTGCAAATGCATAAAGGTGTGTTAAGTCGCAAGGCGCAAACATTTAGTATTGCTAAAACAGACCCAATTGAAGTGTATACTAAATTAATCCTAAAAAAACAAAAACAAAAATTAATGAGAGTGTATTAGTTTACAGTAGTCATTTAGGCGAAAAAATATTTCTATTGAAATAATTATTTTAATATTTATTTATTTAATTCACAATTTTAAATTAAAAACAATAATGTTTACATATAATCATAGACGTTTATAAAAGTCTAAAAACTAAATTAAATTATATAAATTTTATATTCTAAAATATATTTCAAACCATAAAATTATGAACGATTAAAAAACATGTCAGTATTTAAATAAAGTAGACCCAAATCGTCGAAATAGTCGAAAATAAAAAACGAAAACAATATTGTTCATTCTAATGAAGCTCACATATCTAAAACGACATTCAATTGAAGAGCGGATTTTCTTAGTAAATTTGATTCTAAGAAAATTCATATCTCAAGATTTTCACCGATCGGCAAACTTGCCACTATAATGTTTTGGTAGACCTATGTGCTCACTCTACTTGGGCCAACCCGATTAAAATTCGAATGGGCTCACATATCTCAAACGACATTCAATTGAAGAGCGGAATTTCTTAGTAAATTTGATTCTAAGAAAATTCATATCTCAAGATTTTCACCGATCGACAAACTTACCACTTTAATATTTTGGTAGATCTATGTTTGCACTCTACTTGGGCCAAGCCGATTAAAATTCTAATGGGGCTCACATATCTAAAACGACATTCAATTGAAGAGCGGAATTTCTTAGTAAATTGAATTCTAAGAAAATTCATATCTCAAGATTTTCACCGATCGGCAAACTTGCCACTATAATATTTTGGTAGACCTATGTGCGTACTCTACTTGGGCCAACACGATTAAAATTCTAATGGGGCTCACATATCTAAAACGACATTCAATTGAAGAGCGGATTTTCTTAGTAAATTTATTCTAAGAAAATTCATATCTCAAGATCTTCACCGATCGGCAAACTTGCCACTATAATATATTGATAGACCTATGTGTGCACACTACTTGGGCCAACCCATTTAAAATTATAATGGGGCTTGCATATCTAAATCGACATTCAATTGAAGAGCGGAATTTCTTAGTAAATTTGATTCTAAGAAAATTCATATCTCAAGATTTTCACCGATCGGCAAACTTGCCACTATAACACTTTGGTAGACCTATGTGTGCACTCTACTTGGGCCAACCCGATTAAAATTCTAATGGCGCTCACATATCTAAAACGACATTCAATTGAAGAGCGGAATTTCTTAGTTAATTGAATTCTAAGAAAATTCACATCTCAAGATTTTCACCGATCGTCAAACTTGCCACTATAATATTTTGGTAGACCTCTGTGTGCACTCTACTTGGGCCAACCCGATTAAAATTCTAATGGGGCTCACATATCTAAAATGGCATTCAATTGAAGAGCGGAATTTCTTAGTAAATTGAATTCTAATAAAATTCATATCTCATAATTTTCACCAATCGTCAAACTTGCCACTATAATATTTTGGTAGACCTATGTGTGCACTCTACTTGGGCCAACCCGATTAAAATTTTAATGGGGCTTGCATTTCTAAAACGACATTCAATTGAAGAAATGAATTTCTTAGTAAATTTGATTCTAAGAAAATTCATATCTCAAGATTTTCACCGATCGGCAAACTTGCCACTATAATATTTTGGTAGACCTATGTGCGCACTCTACTTGGACCAACCCGATTAAAATTCTAATGGTGCTCACATATCTAAAACGACATTCAATTGAAGAGCGGAATTTCTTAGTAAATTGAATTCTAAGAAAATTCACATCTCAAGATTTTCACCGATCGGCAAACTTGCCACTATAATGTTTTGGTAGACCTATGTTTGCACTCTACTTGGGCCAACCCGATTAAAATTCGAATGGGCTCACATATCTAAAACGACATTCAATTGAAGAGCGGAATTTCTTAGTAAATTTGATTCTAAGAAAATTCATATCTCAAGATTTTCACCGATCGGCAAACTTGCCACTATAATGTTTTGATAGACCTATGTGTGCACTCTACTTGGGCCAACCCGATTAAAATTCGAATGGGCTCACATATCTAAAACGACATTCAATTGAAGAGCGGAATTTCTTAGTAAATTTGATTCTAAGAAAATTCATATCTCAAGATTTTCACCAATCGGCAAACTTGCCACTATAATGTTTTGGTAGACCTATGTGCGCACTCTACTTGGGCCGACCCGATTAAAATTCTAATGGGGCTCACATATCTAAAATGACATTCAATTGAAAAACGGAATTTCTTAGTAAATTTGATTCTAAGAAAATTCATATCTCAAGATTTTCACCGATCGGCAAACTTGCCACTCTAATATTTTGGTAGACCTATGTGCTCACTCTACTTGAGCCAACTCGATTAAAATTCTAATGGCGCTCACATATCTAAAACGACATTCAATTGAAGAGCGGAATTTCTTAGTAAATTTGATTCTAAGAAAATTCATATCTCAAGATTTTCACCAATCGGCAAACTTGCCACTATAATGTTTTGGTAGACCTATGTGCGCACTCTACTAGGGCCAACCCGATTAAAATTCTAATGGGGCTCACATATCTAAAATGGCATTCAATTGAAGAGCGGAATTTCTTAGTAAATTTGATTCTAAGAAAATTCATATCTCAAGATTTTCACCAATCGGCAAACTTGCCACTATAATGTTTTGGTAGACCTATGTGTGCACTCTACTTGGGCCAACCCGATTAAAATTCTAATGGGGCTTGCATATCGTAAATGACTAGAGCTTTCGTGTCCTATTTTAGTTTCCATAAACCTCTCGTGCCATTCGTCGAAATAGTAAACATGGAGTCGGAATAATAAAATGTTAAAAAAAGCATCGACATTTTGTTTGTTGTTTTGTATTATGATGAATAAACCCTCTAATTATCCCACTCCTGTTACTGCATCCGTCTCATTCTCTCGCTTCTTAGATTCCGGAAAGTTTCACTTCTATTGCGTGTGAACGACACACAATTTTTTTTTGTAGAAGACAACCTAATTATGAGTGCCGTCGAAGAATAAATTTTCTATTTTGAAATCATAAAAATTCGAAAATTCAACCATTCGAAAGCCATTAACAAGGCATCGTAGAAATGTCTAAGTAAATCGAAGTTAACTATCTTGTAGTACAGACAATATTCATCTTCTGTAGAAGTCAACATAATTATGAGTGCAGTCAGTCGAAGTATAAAATTTCTATGTTGGAATCATAAAAATCAAAAATTCGACAATTTCGAATGCCATTGCCAAGCGTCTCTACCAAATGAACCGCAAAATCAATTTAAATTATTGTTTATTTCGGAACCGATTTTTATATCATACCGGAAAATCAATTCTAAATAACCGGGGTATACAAATCACGTGAATCTCCCCAACGTATTTATTCTCGTATTGCAAGTGATGGGAACCAAAATCAAAATCATACAAAACTGGATGTTCAAGCAGATTTCCACTTTTTAAATTGTAATCTTTTTACTCTCTGATATTTTCCTCGTTTTGTACGGGTGTATAAGTAAATACATTTGTATGTATATGTATAACAAAACCGCAAAATATAATCGGCTTAAAAACACAAAAGATCCGTATACCAAAAAAATATTTTTTCAAAGAAAAAAACAAAAGTATTAGGTAACCAAAATCTGGGAAACTGGAAAATATTAGTAATGGAATTTTAAAGGTATGAGGCGCACTCGTACAGTAAATAAGTGAAAATTCATGGATTCCCAATAAAATATGTAAGCGTATTCTAAGTTCAAACAAAATCCTATCTAATATAATATTACAAAATACATTCTGTAAATATACGTAATGCCCACTCCTTCGGTGTTTGGATGTAAACTAGATGGTACGTGTATCCACAACAAAACAAATAATACAAAACACAATAAACATTTCGAAACCAAAATCAACAGAAAAATTTATAGGGAAGCTAAATCTGTTTTGCTGGGAAATTTGATGAAGGAAGATTTCAATTTTTTTAAGGATTATTTCAAACTTTTTCGATTTTTATTTTATAATCTTGAAATGTTGTACCTAATTTAGATTTAATCAATACGATTGAGACGAAGTTTTCAATATTGGCGTAGGTTGATAAATTATAATTTGCCTTATTTTTGAAAGGATTAAATTTTCCTATTTGCTAGTAGTTTATTATACGTATTGTAATTTTCGTTAAATTTGTGTAGGCGGTTTGCTGATATATTACGGGTTCAGGTTAGATTTCAATTCAGTTTTAAAATGAAATTATTATTTCGATTTTCTGATTTTCGGAAAATACGGCGAAATAAGTTGTTCGTGTTTGATTTAAATTTTCCATTGTCTTTTCAACGACTTAAATGTATTACGTAAATTACCTCATTGATGGGACTCGTCTTCACACAGGCAAAATAAATATGAAAACACTCCTGGCCCAGTTAAGGCCAAACTTATTTTATCATGCAACAAGTGCTGCTGTTTGCCAATTTTCATTTATTTAACCCTTATTTTAGGCCTAATATCTGAAATTTCTAACTCATAGCTGCCATATTTCTCTTGACACTTGGTCTGTTTTGAGTAATAGAGTACTCAATGTCTTTTCTGGATGCATATGACCCTGATCTCAACTTATAGGCATCAGTGTGTAACTTTGAATCTGCCTCTCTGAAATATATGTGTAGCACCAGACGACTGACCAAACTCTTTAGTTGCTCGAACGAAGCTTTTAGGTCTACAACAAATTTAAAAAAAAAACATTTCGCAGAATATCATTTAGCGGTCACTTGGCGATCAATGCGTAGTTTTTCACAAACCTTTCAAATTATCCAGAAACCTCCAAAAACTTCTGAATCTTTTTTATTGAATTCGGTTCTGGAAATTAAGAAATCGCTAACGTTTTATGTGTTAATGGTTGTATTTTACCGTTCTTACTCAAATTGCCCAAGTAATCAATATACTAAAGAAAGAATTCTGAATCTTCAAAACAAATGTTTACACTTGACCTGGAAAGACGGATGGGTTTATGACCACAATCTACCATACCATGTAATGGTACAGAGACAACCACCTTATAATCAGTCCCTAAGATCAAATTATTGAAATAAAAACCAGTTTTCTCGACGTTTTGAAAGTTCAGGGACCCAAAAAAGTAAAAGCCAAAGTTTGTCCGTTTATAGACATATGGATGAATGTACAAATGATATCTCAAGAACTTCTTGCGGGATACAATTTTTTTTCCACTGGTTTTCTATTATTTTTAGTTCGGAAAATTAAAATCACGACGAACGAAAAGGGGTTATGAAAGTTGATTTTATACGGTACCAAGACGGTATGTGAATTTAGAAAGAGGTTTCAGAAATACGAGAGTTATAAGTCATGATCGGGCAATCAGGATTCGTCTAAACAAATCGAGAGTTACAAGTCAAAATCAGATTTACAAATACTTCAGAAAAAAATCTGTAAACAAATGCGCAACCGGGCACTTGATATTTCAACTGTGGGAATAGGCACACAATGCTTCCGATTACCAAAATTTTGGTCACAAAACATCAGATTGTTCAAATTAATTGTCGGATTTAAAGCCGCAAATGAAAACGTTGAATTGAAGCACTAATTGACACCGGAAGTGACCTAATACTTTTACTGGAGGATATTTACAGCATCATTGCATTTCTAAAATTGCAGTAGATTATAACAAAATTATGAGGAATAGGAGATAGTTCAATGGTAGAATAGAATACTTCATGGGAAAAATATGTATCGATGATGTGGAATTTAGTAGGAAAGTTGAATGACGAGAAACCAATTATCAGAGTACAAGACAAGACGTATTGAAGACAAATTAGTCATGAAGTTGGTACTAAAACTGAACACCAGATGTTCCAACCACCGAGATGGATTACATCTCAAGAAAAATTGGAGAAAGAAGACAAATCGCATAATGGTTAAATGAAGCTATAATTAATAGCTTCTTCTCCTAATCGATCAGTTGCATTCTGCTAAAGTTTTCCCAACGATGGATTTGCTAAACAGATATCACTCATTCAGTTTCGAGAACTAATTAAAAAGAAATGTAGATTCTTTACATTGATGATGTTATCGTTACAAAGTGAAATGTGTAATGGAAGTGGCTAACGAGTATGGTCTAAAATTCAAGTAGAAGTGGAAACACCCATTAAAAATACGCATTGTAGACACTTTTGAAATGCCAACAAACATAAAACCAGTTCAAAGTGTTCTGGGCGAATTGGATATTTTCGTATGTTTGCGTCAGATTAGTCAATAATAGCAAGATCCCTGACATAAATTTTAAAACAAATTGGAACATGTCCAGAAAAAAATGCGTTTGAGTCGATCGGAAATTTCATCTTGTGTACTATTTTTACAAAATCAGCTGACGAAAGATGTGTTCCTATGAACTGAAGATGGAGTTATGATATAAATAGAATTGCTCAAAAAGCAAACCGAAAAAACTTGCAGCTAGCAAAGCTAAAAGATGATGAAAAGGGAAAACAACTTACTCACTACAGTGATTTTGGCATTTCGATATTAAAAAAGATTATTGGAGAAGTGTCATAAGATAAGGGGCAATTATAATGAGTGTATATACTCGCTGCTAGTACATGTGGAAGTGAGAAAAGGTTTTACGCCCCATGGAAATAGATAAGTGTTTTTTGCGATATTATCACCTTGACCGCTTAGGCCGGTTGACTAGTATTCAGCCAAAAACATCCAAGGATATTTTTTATATTCTATATATTCAAAAATTTGAGTTGAAGGTGACATACGGGAATCCTAGATGTTTTGTAACCAACCGTGGAACAGAATTCATATGAAGCCATTTTGAAATAAAAGAAAAGATTGAATGACAGAAAAGAATGTCTATATGCTTTCAAAATTGATCAAATAAGGTTTACAAAAAGCATTTTTGGGGGAAAAATACAAATATCTCAGTATTCAAAAATTCGCTTACAGAAAAATATCGGAAAAAAGCTGAAACTTGTTAAAAATTTCGTTCAGAATAAAACAAGGATAACATTTAACATACCTTATGTCCTCTACCTAAATCGTAAACTGACCAGAGGGGGGGGGGGGGAGGGTGGATAGTGGACGACCTATCGATAGATTAGCTATGAATTAAATTAGCCGCCTTCAACCGCAGGTGGGAAGAAAGTCTCAGGGAACTGGAGAGTGCTTAACCTCAGTTCACTAAATTCTGAGTGCCTACTATGATATCCAGCATGGAAGTGCGAACTGATGGTGCCATAAAACCATCGACTACCAACCCCGGCAAACTGAGCGTCACGTCTTCCTGCGTTCCCGGGTTTCCAAAGAGTGAGTTGGGAACCCCTATAAACGGGTCATCCCTTGAATGGAGCGGGACCCATTGGTTTGGAATATCCACATAAATTGTAGAATGGGTGGTTAAATGTTCGTTGGGGACGTGGGCGCGGGTGAACGGGAGTGCTGGAGGAGCCAAGTGGCTAGATTTTGTTATGCGACCCGTGCTGATGATCGACCAGGCTAGGGCCCTTTTAACAAAGCCCAATCGTGAACGGGGCCCTCTGGATACCTGGCGACCTCCAGTTCAATCTAGCCTTCCCCGTGTATACGGATCACTGCACGGGGTGCCTATCATTTTCTCCGATATTCATGGGAACACAATATGGATACAAAAAATGAAAAACAAAAAGAAGTGGCCAGCACAATGTCATCAATATCAGTTAATAAATCGAATACGTCGGGTTACTTTAATACAGTTAACCACCCTCAGACAAAGCAACCACTAACATACAAGCAAGGTCATACATCATCACAATTAAATACACCAACAAGATCTTACACTATCGAAAATTTCAAACAATAACGATCATCCAATTCGTCAATCTAACCAACCATCACCACAAATCGATGCAGCACATAATTTGAAATTATCACACATTCAAGCTACTGCTCTTTTATCCTCTGATTTAATTCCAACAACTAGCTCACGTAGCGTTTCAAATTCACGGTTCGCGTTATTACCCACCGCCCTCATATAAATAAGTGACATTAAAGGAATCAACCATTTCGCCAATGCATTGCTGGATTCAGGATCGCAATGTACTTCTTTCGTATCTGAACAATTAGTGCAGCGCCTTCGACTTGGGCGTTCATACTGATCATCATTTGCTGTAAATGATCTTGCCAGTACACAAGCAGCAACGACTAAAGGAGTGGTGAATTAAAATGCATCATCAAGGAATTCACCATTCAATAGTCTGAATTTCAATGCGTATATCCTGCCGCGGATACTTAAACTTATCACGATAATTTATTAGAAAACCAATTTAAATCTCTGGAGATGGCTGATCTGAATCTCGGAACTAAGAGGGAAATTGATATTTTATTTGGCGTTGATTTATTTTTTGATTTATTGAATTCAGCAAAATCTTCTTATCAGGACACACGCACGCCCAGTCTATCATTTTTGGATAGATTCTTCTAACTTCTCAAGTACGAAAGGATCATTCAGTCAGCTCGAGTCCAGCAACTGTTAACACTGCAGATGGTGTAAACTGCGCACTCTTCAACGATTTTGGGAGCTTCAGAAATGTCCAACTGCATCGAACCTCAACCCAGATGATAAAATGTGTGAATCATATTTCATTGAATCTGTTCAACGGAACACGGCCGGAAGATACATTGTGCGCCTGCCATTTTCCACGCCGCATCATCTTACTATAAAATTTCGTTTCGAGAAAAACCCTAAGCTTGCTATCGAATTTAAACGGTTCATGGATGAATATATGACTAAGGTGCCGAAGAATGAGATCACCAGCACGGATGAAGATGGTTTTTATCTCCCACATCATGTCGTACAAATGTTAGATAGCTCAACAAATAAAATCCGAGTTGTCTTTGATGCCCCCTGTAAGTCTACTTCCGGCCTATGAATTAGTGGGAAAGGACTAGATTGATTAGATCTGGAATGAAAAGTGAGGACCTAAAATGCTTCAGATGGTTAAAATTTGGTTACAAAATATAAGAATGTTCAAATCGACTATCGGATTTAAAGCCGCAAATGAAAACTTTATGAAGCAAACCAATGACAAAAGAAATCAGACGAATGTACGACACAATCATATTTCGGTTGAACTGAATGGTAACACAATTGAAGCACAAGTCGACACCGGAAGTTAACTAAGACTTTTGCTGGAGCATTTTTACAAAATCACTGGATCTTCTCTCTATAGTTGTAGTATATTATAACCAAATTGGATGGAAGGTAGATCAATCGAAGCCAAAGATTACTTAATGGACTTAATGGGAAAAATATGTATCGATGATTATTAGGAATTTAGTGGGAAAGTAGATCATTCATAGAAGCAGAATTGTCATTAATGAGTAAGGGATCATAGTGAAGAAGCTAACGAAGAACAATTTTTTAAATGGGTGAGTGAATGTCGGCCTTGTGCACTTCGAATCGTGTGGAAATGATGAGTTTTAACGAATTTTCGCAATAAATCATTAGGTTATCGGGATGACCAAGAGAAATCAACTAGTGACAAATCCTCAACGAGTCATCAAAAACCAAAAAATTTGATTGATTATATCTTATGTCTTCTACGTTAGACAAAAATTCTTTGAAAAAAGGAATATTTTTATCTAAATGGTATATTCCAATTGGATTTTTATTTAGTTTTCTAAAATTAATTTCTCAGATAAGCAACGAACCTGATTTTATTGAATTACAATACAATTTTAATTTGGTTTTTTCGCAATATAAGCTAACCCATTGGTGACTATACGCCTAGGTGTGTTGCAATAATCCTGACCTAACGATTACCTAACGAAATTTAATGAAGATGATATGTGTTGAGGTGATATGAGGTGTTAGTCAGAAATTTTTTTTCTTGGAATTTTTGATTAATTATTTACCGTTTAGTCGCAAGTGAACAAACCATAAAACCTAGTGAACAATCCTGACCAAACGATGACCAAACGAACTCAACTCTCAATTTTTGTCAAAACCTTTAGTTGGGGGGCTAAAAAGGTGGAGCCCACTGTGCCCTCTCATATGTTGGTAATTTTAGTTGTGTTGTAGTAATCATATAGGCACCTGACAAAGAACAGTGACCCAACTCAATTTACATTTTTCAGGAGAGCAAAAACAAAAAAAAATGATTTTGTTATTTAATACCAAAATCATTAAACGAAAAACGACACTTCGCACATCATGTTCGGTGAAAAAAAAAACAAAAATGTTTTTATTGCGGGATATGAAATATAAGATTGCGCAACTTTCTAGAGAAGTAACTCAAAAAGTTCATTTTTTTGAGTTGTGTCACTGTTCTTTGCCACGTGTCTTATATCATATTCATAAATCAATGTTATCTTATAAAGTTGTCAGAAATCATTGACGATTAGAGCAACCATAAGAACTCCGCTTACTAAATCATTTTCAATGATCATACTCAATGATCTAAATTTTGTGAATTTACTTTAGTAGGTTATCACAAGTTTTTTTCTGCTTCGATGCTAGATGACAGTAAGTTTTCACCTCGATTCATTGAAGACGTGTTCAGTTCCACTGATGCATCCGATGAACTAGGAATGTTGATTTCATACAGTTATGCATTTTTGAAGCAGTAAATCATTCTGCTCTCAACTAACATATGAATAAATTTGCTTTCATCTACTGCCCAAATTTTGCTTCAAAATCTGACATATCTTTGTATTTGTAATTTTTTTATGCAAATATTGAAAGAGACTTGAAAAAATTGTTTTATTGATTCTATGCTCGCAAATTAGTAACTAAATATTTCGGCAATATCAAAACTCGCAGTATTAAAAAAGTCGTCCAGTAAACAGTATGTCATGATTCGGTATACCGCTACGGCAAGCCCAAATTAGAACCAAACACCTATCTATACTTTCTTCTGTACATCTATGGATGGATAATAAAGAGATAATTTTTAATTGAAGATATTTTTAATATACTAGAAATAGATTTCGAGGCCTAACTTTTATAAGTCAGGTTTAATTTGTTGAAACGTTCAGATACGAAAATGTTACCTTGATAATTTCTACATATTTTTTTTTTAAAGCACTTCACTTTTCGTGTGTCCATTATCATAATAATTCGCTTGAGCTTAATTTATCCCAGTGCGACCTAGGATGGTAGACGAGTACAACGTCTGTAAAACAACTTTTCGCATTAAGTTGTTATGCTGTTAGTAATTTAACTTTTCAAAAATAATATGATCGAACGAACAAGTTTTTACATAAAATTAAATATGGTAAATTGTATTATGCTCCGTAGAAACAAAATAAATTTATTATAACATCTAAATATATAAAATAAACCCATTACGTATATTTAGTACATACCTGTGTATACAAAATACCATTTCTAATTAAATCACCTCTGTTTAACCTTGCTTGCGATTCAACATCTTCGACCCATTAAAAACCCAGCCAAAAAAGTCTGTATATGAATATAAAATATTATAGATAGAACCGAACTAAATATATACCCAGGCAAACCAAAATTCAACAGCGTAACCAATTCACAAGGTTAACAAACATAATCTTTAATCATTTTTACAAGAAGATACAAATTTTTTTGTGCTTTTTACCCCATCATTTATCCTTCCTTCTGCGTCTTAAGTAAAACACAAATACATGTATTTTCTAAAAACTCATCAAACCGTAACAGAGCCAACACGACTAATATAGAAAAGAAATAGTTTTAGTTTTTGTTTTTACTAACATGAAAAATTGTCTTATAAGTGCCGTGTACCATAAGAAAATTCCTTAAGACATAAAAGCATTTAAACGAAAAACAAATTTCTTTTGTGTGTTCGGATTTTTTATAACATCGCAACTTTTTCGATATATTTTTTATCTATTCAAATTTACCTAAGAAAAACTTTTCCTCCATTTCTATTTATATTCAATTTCTCCCTCCGTGCCGTCGCAAACTTTTATACCAAACTTACGAATTATTTTTATTCTAATTCTAAAATCCAAATATTTGATTTCTTATTATGGATTTAAAATTTTTTATTTCGTTTATTTTAATTTTCTTATATACTTTATGCTTCGAATAAATATTAAAAGTTCTGTAATGTGCTTTGAAAAGTATTCACGCATGTACTTCGCGATAAAATGTTATTATAACAACGACTTCACTTGGTCATTTAATATTAGCATATATTTTTGAAAAAAAAAGTTCCAAACTGACTTACCGTTATTAATATTATTACGTGGAACATATAAATTCATATATAAACAATCTTCCGATTGATTAGACAATTGCGGAAGTAACCTTCGTAATTGAGCTAATCGTTCGCGAGGTACTTCTAATAGCGCTTCTGGTCCCGTAACCGGAATAGGTGGTGCTTGCGGACATACGGGCGAAAAACGATCAGCTAATCGTATATTTCGCCATGTGGATGGTGTTACAGGTGGCATATATCTGGAACGATTTCAAAAACAACAAATTGAATTGCATAATGTAAATAAATATAAATTAGTAAATAATACAGGTAGGATAATTAATAAACAATCGTGGACAACTTCAAAATTTTCAAAACATGTGAGCAGTTTGTCCTTTTTCAATTGATTAATTTTAGGACTTAAAGTTATCTGGCATTCTTACCCATGAATGGAAAATTCGAGTTCACCGAATTACCATTTGGCCTAAAAAACACACCTGCAATTTTCCGGAGCATCCTCCATTGACGACGTCCTAAAATAATACATATGGCAAATATGCTACGCGTATACTAATGACATCATCGTTTTTGGCGGTACAACAAAGGAAGAATATCCACACAATGTTGAAAATGGTGTTATGCAAATTGGCTAAGGCAAATCTTCGAGTCAACCTAAATAAAACGGAATTCCTCAAAGAAGAAACGGAGTTCCTGGGATATATTTTAACTAGTACAACCATAAAAGCAGACCGAAGGAAAGTGTCACCGATTACTACTCTCAAACCACCTGAGTAACTCAAATAACTGAAGATATTCCTTGGATTAACTTCATATTATAGGCGATTCATTACGGACTTCGCAAAATTTGCGAAACCACTCATGAATCTACCAAGAGGCGAGAACGCTCCAGTAAAAGCAAACAAGTTAAGGAAAATCAAAATCATATTGGGGAATTTAGAATTAAAAGCCTTTGAACAACTGAAGGAATTACTGTCATCATGGAACTTACTCGTATTTCCGGATTTTAACCGACCGTTTATTTAAAAAAACCGCTTAGGAGCAGTTCTGTTACAAGGCAAGATCGGCAAAGATCGTCCAATCGCGGGCCTATCTTTAAGGGGCAACAAAAATCAAAACAGTCACAACTATCCAACTATTAACATTTGCCCTATGCAAACGTAATAATAGCAGCAAGTTGAAAATATGGAAGGCTCGCATCGAGGAGTACAACTATACGAATTAATATACAAATCGAGCACCACTAAGAGGGTAGCAGATCCCTTATCCAGATTAAAATTGGAAGTAAACACTCTTTCCTCTTCAAGCAACGAAACAATACACAGCGGCGCCGAGGAAGAAACGCAGTTCCTTCAACATTGCGAATCACTAACAAGTATTTTTAGGATCACGGGATAAATTAATATTTTCAAGTAGAAAGAACCTCACCATAACTATCATCGGCATTACATATCATTATTACCCGATATAAACAAGGAGGCACTAAGGAAAATTTTAAAAAAGAAGCTAGATCCGTCTCCTCTAAATGGCATTAAAGTCCCAGAGGAATGAAACATGAAAATGCTCCAGGAAGTCTACCAACACAACTTCACCAACTACAAAATATGGTTAACAAGAAGAGTACTGAATGACTTAAATAATAAAAAAATTAAATACGGAATTATCGACGAAGAATACTAGAGAATTCATTAGAATTGGAAGGAAAATAAAGAGAAATACTGCTTCCCACAAAGGAGAGTCTAATACGAAGATACACAAAAGAATGTGAGGTATCGGTATGCAATGGGAACAAAAACGATCAACATCCGAGCAAGCCGAAGCTGCAAGAAACACGAATACCAACATAGCCGTCGAAAATACTTCACATCGATATAATAGACATACATTTTTCTACATCAAAGATCGATCTGTTATTTACTAAAGAGATAAAATAATTGAAGTACTACATCACTTCACTGCACCAAAAATGTAATTGATGGCTACGAACTGAGTTTCTCAAGAGTATTATGGCGCAAGTTAAATAAAATCATTCGCGGTAAGGTCTACTTAACGCCACTAAATAAGAGTGAAGTAAATGACACAAATCCAGAGGTGTAACAGCACCGTACATTCGATATTTTCCTTGGAAGAATACAACGCATAGATTACCAAAACTTGTTGGACTATAAGAAAAAATTAAACGAAGATACAAGGGGTCTATTTTTTAATTCAACCCGAGCAAGCAGGCTTACCCCGGGTAGTGTACACCGAGCAAAGGTTGTACTGGGTAAAATTATCCGGTGCGCATAGAGTAAAAAATTGTTTTTTACTTTGCACACTCTTCGTACACTGACATTAAATTCAGAGTAAAATTTGAAGAACCGAGTAAGCTCGGTGTAAGCACAGTTCACAAATAAAAACGCAGTGTGCAGAGTAAAATTACTCAGGTTGAATAAAAAAACACAAAGTATTTTTTGACAGCGCACTGCTTGCTCAGGTTGAATTAAAAAATAGGCCCAAGGTCAAAACGGAAAGAGTAAAACATAGCCAACAAATCAAAATACAACGAGAAGGCTTGAAAAAGAGAGAAATATCGCTTGAAACAATTTTTCCAAAATTTAACCGGAAATTACGATTTTGTTAAAAACGGGTTTAAACAAGATTCCGGCCCTCAAAAGCCCTGCCGGATTCATTTTTTGGGATAAAACCTCATTCATAAGTTATTCTCATAAATTGGGAAATAGCAGTGAATTTTGGCCGAAATAGGTGCACCAAAATTTACTGCTTCCATGGGAGTTTTTCTCGTTTTTTGCAAATATTTTTAAAATTCAAAATTTTCCCAAATTTTTCAAAATTCTACCGAAAATAACGACTTTTTGCCAAAACGTTTATCAACAAAAATTCGGCACCTGAACTGATGACGATTGAATGAGCACTAATTTTCTAATTTTAAATTTTCTCTTTCAACATTTGCTCTCACTTCTCTGTATATAAATTTCGAATTTTACATGAATAACGTAAATGGCATACATACACTTGAATAACGTCAATACCAACCTTCAAACGATATGCGTTTCAAACGATAATAGATTTCGTTACTTTTCTCATTTCCAAAACGAAGAAGAAAATGATTTTTGTGTGTTCATTAAACATTATTTTTTGATGAAAAAAAAAGAACTCTGCTCCCTCAAAAGCAATCGTTGAACGTTGGTTGGCTAAGTTTAAACGTGGCCGTACAAACACCGATGATGCGGAACATTCTGGTCATCCGGATTCGGCATTCTTTCCAGAAGTGATAAAATAGTGCACAAGCTCGTTTTGAATAGCTGATACCTTAAAGTTATCAAAAGGCAGTGTATACACTATTTTCTAGCGCTCTTTGATCGTAATAAACACGACTTTTGGCATCTATTTGTGACAATCGGTGAAACGTATGGATCCACCACTACACCCCACATTCAAATCGTAAATCAGCTGAGTCGGCAGCAGTCGGTGAAAGGTGTCCGAAGCGACCAAAAACGCAAAAATCGGTCAGTAAAATTCGTTGATTATCTTGAGAAAAGAAAGGCCATCAACATCGAAAATTATAGGTCATTATTGGCGCGTTTCAAGAAAGAAGTTTCAAAAAAAGTACTCTTCGAATTGTTTGCCCATCCACCGTAATTTCCGGATTTCACAACCAGCGACTACTACCTGTTTGCAGAACTCAAAAATATGGTCCAGGAAAAGAGATTTTGTCAAAACAAACGAATATTTTCAGGCCACAGATACGTCATTCTATACAAAAGGCTTCGAAATATAATATATTCGGCTGGCTCGAGAAATCTAAAAATAAATGCACATCAAATTTCCTGACAATATTAAATCTCTATTGGTCTATGTTTAAACTAGTTTATGGATATTAGCTGGAAAGAACGTTCCTGCCAGACTTAGTGTGTAACGAATTTCAACAAAAAATTACTAAAAATTTTCTTTTTTGGCGGTTTTCACAAACATTACGTGGGACTACATCCACTGTCCGGAAATATTGCAGACTGAACTCATTTCTAAACGAGTGGGAAAGGAAGTTCGTGCCAGACAATATGTAATGATTTTCAATAAAAAATGTACTAAGACATTTTTTTTGGGGTTTTCTCGGGGATTACCTGAGACTTTGGCTACTATCATGGGTTCCGTTGGTTATTTAGAACCCAAAAACTGCAGCTCCTTGATCTGGAAAGAGGGTTCGTACGAGACCCACTATCACGAAGTAGTGTAGGCCATCTATAATCCAAAAACTGTATCTTCATTTCTATATGAAAACGAAACTTCATTTCTATATGCGCTGAAAACAATGTTTGTTCCAAACAGTGTGAAACGATTTTCAACAATACATTTTCTTAGAAGTTTTCTTCTGTGGCGGTTTCCACAGGGATTAGCAAAAGACTTGAGCTGAAAATTGTAGCCCCATTTCTATACGAGCTGAAAAGAAGGTACTTCGTGACAGTAGCCGTAGTCTCAGGTAATCCCTAAGAAACCCAGCTCAGAGAAAAATCTTTTATTAATTTTTTTGTTGAAAATCGTTACAAGCTGAGTCTAACACGAATCTCATTTCTAGCTCGCATATAAATGGATCTAAATGTTTTGAATTCCAGATGGCCAAAACTACTTGGTGACAGTGGTCGAAATCTATGATAATCCATACGAAAACCGCAACAGTTTGTTTTTTGTTGAAAATCGTTACATACTGATTTTGGCACGAAATTTCTTTCCAGCTACTATAGAAAAGTGGCTAAACTTTTTGGATTCCAGAATATGTACTCTAGTTTATGACAGTGGCCCAGGGCAATTATGATGAAAACCATCACAAAAGAAAATTTCTTTTTTGAAATCTAGCAACAAACAAGCTCGTTTATATAGATGTTAGAGAGAAATTTGCTATATTTAATTACAAATGAGTTAGATTAAGAATATGCTGATAAATTACTTGATTTTTCGTCTTTTCAGATATTGATTTAGTGTTTGATTTCTAACCAAAATGCTCAAAATTCTTCTTAGAATTATTTCCTTAAATACCTTGGATAAAACTGCTAGAATCGATATTGGTCTGTAATTTTCAATATTGAGTTCATTTCCATTTTTAAATGCGGGAACCATTTTGGCTCTTTTGACCAAGGCTCTTTTTCAATTTCTACTTTTTTCTATCATTAGAATTCAAAATTACAAAAGCTGTATATCCACAATAACTCTACAATTAATAACTTCTGATTCATCTTCATTCATCAAATTTATGTTCGCGTCTCCAAACACGTATGAATGTCGAATAAATATTCTTTTACCCTTTACAGATTCCGTAATGTACCCAATTTCACCAGCTTTCAGATACTTATTCTTGCTCTTCTTGAAGGTGTTATAGTTCTTTCGGTCATTTAAGGGTCCTTTACCTGATGACTTAAATACTGGTTTGTTTTAATATTGTACTCGATGTCCTCCAAATTATACTTTTTTAGCATTCGATTATCAAAATCTGCTGGTTGCTTCATGTCGATAGTAGCCCAGCCAGTAACATCATTTTGAAGATGTGCTTCCCTTCATCCTGGACTTGAGATTCAAAAGCAAAATATTTGTTCAATATGTTCTGTTACAACTCGAAAGAACTTACACTAAAAGAAGCCAGCCCGTACAAAAATCGCTGATTTTTTGATTTTATTTTTTGAAGCTTTACCATCCGTTATATCGCCGAATTCCAAACATGTGGTTTTCAGTGCGTATCAGTGTGTGTTCGTGCGGCATGTGTGGTATCGTACAGACTAAATGTTGTGATTCTCAATAGCCAGACGGATTGGACTGATCGGAGTGAAATTTTTATTTCAGCTTTTCCATAAATTAAACGGGAGAAGTGGCAGCCTCCATAAAAGCTTTTTCGTTCTTTTTAAATATTTTGTAAATTATAGTATTTGGTCCAAATTTAACCAGAAATTGCAATTTTGATAAAATATTGCTTTTACCAAATTTCAGCCCTTTACAACCCAGAATGATTCATTCTATCGGGATGAAACCTCATACTTGTGTTTTAAACTAAAATAGCTTTACTGGAAGTTACAGTTCATGAGAGCTTTTTAATTTTTACCAAAATATTAAATATTCAATACAAACCAGCAGATTTCATAAATTTTGGAGATCTATTGGAGCTTTTTCGCTCTCCATCGAAAGTGTCAGCCTCCATAGATAATAAATAAACATTTCGAAAAGTATGGTGATTATAAGAGAAAAATGATTATAAGCTAAAAGATTTTAAATTAAATCTGCGACAACATTCTCTCTTAAAAATTTTTCCAAGATTTAACTGTAAATGATGATTTTCATGAAAATATTGTCTTTCAAACAAAAATTCGGCCCAGACGGATTGCTTGATATTTAACCATAATCGGTTTACCGGGAGTGGTACCTTCCATAGTAGGTTTTTCGTTTTTTGCAAATATTTTGGAAAGCATATCATTGACGAAAACACGGTTAAACCTAAAGATAGCAAATTAGTTTTCAAACAAAGTAAGTTCAGATCATATTCGAAATTTTATCGGAAATGGCAAGTATAAAGAAAAACTTTTTTTGACCAAAATTCGGCATCACATAAGTCCAGGTGAATTGACTGACTCGGAATGAAACTTCATATAGATAATTTTTTCTAATAATTGGGAGATCCTTCTGTAATTTGGAGGAAATTTGTGTAATGGAAGTGACAGCTTCAATGGAGGGAGCAATTTTTACAATGAAATTTTAACATGGAGTTATGATTTTTGATTTTTCATCGTGGTGTATTCGAGATCTATATATTCTCGTAATCGTGGAGATAAGAGAAAATTGAGTAATGGCCTTTCCTCCTTTTTTAACCCTCAAAATTAAAAAACGTGGATATTTTTCCTTTCAATTTACATTTATATACTTTGGTATTTGTAGTGATGATTAAGGATTTTTAATTTGTGACAAGGCTAATTTAAATGTGCACGTACCGTTAACGGCTACTTTAATGACAGCGTCTAACTACCAGAAAGGGTCAAATGACCCCACTATAAAAAGTTATAGTTTTTACGATGTTGATACAGTTTGATGTATGAAAAAAAACATTTTATTTCAAATAACGATTGCAAATTGTCTGTTTCTTAAAGTAACAAAATAATAATTACATAAAAATAATAAAGAAAAAATTATACATTTCAAAAAATTCCTCTTTTTCAAAAGCACATTTTCTACACAAATATTTTCTACATTTTAAACAGATTTTTGTATTTTTATTTCCCTTGCATAAAGTTATTAGCACTTTTTTCGTTTTGGTACATATGAAACTAACCTTGAAACACTCGAGGTTACAGGTATAATTTCTTGGTTTCTTGTTGCTCATGTTGAAAATCTACGGCAAGTTCTTCAGCTGATTGGAATAAAAATTCCTACAAATTTTTTCGCCGATTTTTTTCTTCATATAATACCCATGAGTTAATTGCAGCCAGGTCAGAATACTGAAGAAAATCTGCAGAAGCCATCATGGAGATTTCGTTTTCACGGAGTATTTTCTTGCCATCAGATCCGTCATGCCTACACCGAATTTAGTACTATTATAGAATCCTGATCGTGTCAGGTATAAGCTTAATCTTTTTTTTCACCTTCTATAAATTTATGCCTTGAGCTTAGTACAAGCACTATTTTTGTCTTCTTACTTTTGTAAATTATAAGTGTACAGTGATCAGATCTAAATAGTTTTCTTTTTTATTTATTCGGAGAGTTCCAACAATAGTGGTTTATTTTCTATACTACCTTTGTAGGTAGTGATGCGCTCGTAAAAATTATCAGTGGCGACGTTTCTTCCGCACTCTGCAAATGTTTCTAGTGTAATTTGAAAACTACAAATTCCCCAAGTGGAGCTGAAGAATTTCAGTTTTTATCCTTCCCCAAATATGAAAATTCTTTAGCAATGGATGTATTTGGTCTTGACGTCAGTTTTTGATTCCAAACTCCGGTTTGTTTGGTATATATTGTGTAAATCTACACTTCACTTTGGTTGGGAAAAGCTGTTCATCGATAGTTACGTGTGGCCTATTTGTACCATACTTCGGAGAATAGAGCAATTTTTACATTTTGTAAATTCTTTGTTGGTTTTTTTATCAAATCGGATAAAATACATTGTTTCAGTAAAAGTATTCCTGCTCAAGGGTTTTGAAAAAAGCAGCGCCCCATTTCTTGCCTATAGATATGAGATGCTCAAATTTTTCGCCTGATATGCACCACTTGCATATATAGAATTACAATAAATACATTGAGGATTTCAGGAGTATAATTCCATTTAGTTCCTAACACCCGAGATGGTTCTTCTCCGGTGCATTTTATTATGTGTTTCATTACATGGTTGTCAATAAGCAGAGAACAGTTCCCTTTTTTCCTTTCACAATATGTCGTTTGGAATATCCTGTCTTACCTGCAACCTCTCTAAAAATGTAATGAATAGGCGGCCGTCCTGGTACAGATCCTTTTTGCATTTTCTGCCTTTTTGTACCATCAGTCGCAATTTAGAAGCATTTTTCTTCTTCACTTTCTGAACTGAATAACCGTCTCTTTCTCTTTTGTCCTCTGCGTCTATTTAAAATTTGTCCGAAGATGATGTAATATTAAGGAATGCATTAATTCTATATTTCAATAAAACTAGTGAAATCAATGGTGATTTCGAAATATTATATTTTCAAGAAAATCCAAAAAAGTGTTTAAGAAGGGTCATTTAACCTTTCATGGTAGGTTTAGTGTTAAATTAAAAATTTGGTCGTCTCATCAGACTGCAATGATCAAGCTACTAAAATAAAATATTGCTGCTAAAATGTTTCACTATGCAATTGCTAACCCCGTCGTAACCACGCATACAGTAGTATTTGACGAATAGATGCGAAATAGCCAAATATTAATTTGAACAAAAAAAAAAAAAATCCAACGGGTTGGTAACCTCACTTTGATGCAAAAACTATATCTTGTTATTACCCAGAAAAACCCAAAATGTCATAAATCGTCGTTTAATTAATGTACGAATTAAAATTGTACATTTTATTGCCGCACAAGGCTAATTTAAGTTTGAGCTCTATTGAACTAATACAAATTTGCGTTGAATTTTTCTTCTGCGGACTCAACAAACGTGCAAAAATTACTTTCATCCCGGATTCAGTACTACATCCTCCAAAAAATTCAATACTTTCGATTTCTTGCCAATAGCATTTCACAATAAAATAAATCGTTATGGCCACACAAAATTTGTGTATATCTTTTCGAATATTAATGTCCAATAATTGTTTAATGTTTAATCACGATTAAATATTAAAATGCAAAATGGCACAACGACAAAAATAAAAATATTAAATTGCGGATATTTATTACCGATGTTGTTGTTAATGCGGTAATTAAATTTTAATTCAATGATTTATTAACTGCACAACAGCGTTAAAATAAAATTAATTAAAATTAATTAAAAAGATTATTTAAAAAAATTGGTTTACCTTAAATTCCCTAATGGTGGCGTGGCGTACGGGACACCTAAATAGGCTTCAACTAATGGCTTATTCCGTATTACGATACCTCGAAGAAGTCCATATTTTGTTTTAACAACATTCGTACTGTATTTTACATTATTGTTATTATTATTATTATTTATATTATCATTATCATTATTTTGATTAATAAAATTATTATTATTATTATTATTTATATTATCAATATTATTTGTATTATGTCCATTTATAGGTTTTATTACATAAATAATTATAACAATTATAAGAAATTTACTAATTACATTAAAAAATTTATTAATTAATATGTGATTTTTATTAAAAAAATCAATTCCATTTAATATAATACATTTTAATTTTTTTATTAATTTTAATTTAATTTTAAAATTATAGAGCATATCATAATATTTATTATTTATATTTGTATTATATAATATAACATTATTAAAATTATCACAATTAATTATTTTATTATCAATTATTATAAATAAACTATTATAAATTTTACTAATTATTATATTATTTATTATTATAATATTATGATAAATATAATAGATAAATTTTAATAATAATAATAAAAAATTTATTATTATTAAATTATTATTAATAATTATTTTATGCCGAATTGATTTTATAAAATTTTCATTTTCACCGATATCATATAACGATATAGTTTTTCCAAAATTATAATTAAATTTAACATTATAACGGTGTGGCTTATAATTTTTTCGTTGGCTTGTTATAAAAAATTGTTTATTATTAATTATATGATTTTGATTTGGATTTTTTATATTTTTAGTATTTATAAAATCGAAGCCTAAATAATAATCGTGAATTTTATTTTAAAATTATTCGATTTTGAAAATTAATTTTTTTAAATATTAATTATTCATTAATATTTGTTGTTGTGTAGTGCCGTTCCCGAACTTTGTATTTATATTTCGTTCTTGATTTATTAGTCCTTATTAAATAATTTTCATGAGTCTGGAAATAAATAAAAAAAAAATAATAAATTTAATTATTTATGCGTCGTAAATAATTTTTAATTTTAAATATTTTTATTTATGACGTAAAAATGTAATTATTTTTTGTAATAAATTACGAGAACCAAAGATTTAACATAAAATAATGAAACGTTTCGGTTTGGGGGAGTGATAATTATATATAATTACAGGTGAATATATCAACGATGTTTTCACATAACCAAAATACACACACAGACACACACGTACACGGTTCAATAAGTCAGATAATTTTTCAACAGCTGTGCCATATAAAATACATGTATGTAAACATACATATACGGACAGTTTGGAAAGCTTTACAATAATTTAACAATTTTTAGATTGATTTACCAAATTACATCCAATTCATTAGACAGGTATTCGACTTGAAAGTAAATAAGCGAAATATTATTTTAATTTGCCCACACAGCCGATAAAATATTGTTATTATTGAACAAGACAGATTAGTGTGATGGCAATGGAATAATAAATTTTCGTTTAATTGTACAGACAGGCAACTGCGCAGCACGAAGTTTTCATATCCGGGGTAAAGATACAATTTTATGTACATTTTACACACAATATATAGGTTTACGAGTATAAGGAAGCTAAACAGGCATAAATTTATATAGCAATATATGGTAGAATATAACGAAACTCGATATATTTTATCGCCTCTAATTGCTTTGGAAGATTTGTTAACTAATGCCATAAAACACTAATGGCGCTATTTATTAATGGCTTTCGATATTTGATTCGTGTACATAGTAACATGAATAAAATAATGGATATGCGAAATAAGGAAGTATAAATTGTTTTATAGATTAATGGTATTAAGTTACGTAGAGTGGATATTTTCATAATTGTAAAATTCAGAGCTTTCATCAGTTAAAACTTTTAAGGGAAATGCCAAATCCATTAATGTTTCACTCTATCTAGAGTCCTGCTGCCCTAGATATTTTGCCGTGTTTGCACAGAAAATTTTCTTAGAGTTCAGGTTTACTGGTATCCGTTGACTTTTTTGTTGGTAAAGTTTACGTGAACAGATTTTGTTTCATTAAGTTTTATTCGCCAGCTCTTCGTCCAGGTGCTAACATTATAAGTAGCTCTTTGCAATTTGTTTGTGGATTCGTCTATGCTATCAGCGACTGCTAAGAAGGCCGTATCATCCGCACAGGTTCAAAGTTTATACAACATATGAAATTTGTCGCAGAACGCTACCATGTGGTACTCTTGCTGATCTTTGTTTTATTTCTAAGTATCCGCCATCTAGTTTATCACGAAAGTGTCGGTTAGATATGTAATGTTTTAGTTTTCCATAAAACTGCTTTGTTAATTCTCTTTGTAATTTATATGCCAAGCCTTTATGCCACGAAGGCCTGTGCTACATCGTAGAAGATGCTTGAACATACTTTCTTATTCTCAAGTAGATTTTCAATTATGTTTGA
Source organism: Nephrotoma appendiculata (assembly GCA_947310385.1). NCBI lineage: Eukaryota > Metazoa > Arthropoda > Insecta > Diptera > Tipulidae > Nephrotoma > Nephrotoma appendiculata. The sequence continues at coordinate 41,611,594 of OX371224.1, forward strand.
AATTCGATGTACTTTTTCTATTGTTGAATGGTTTACTCTGAAGCTAAATTGATGTGTAGTTTCTCGAATATTTTTGAAATTATTAGAAGTACGGAAAGCGGCCTCGAATTTTTGTCATTAGGTTTTAGTACCACGATCACTTCTCCACTTTTTATTGGTCTGGGGCGTGTTTAAGTATGAATACTGCGTTGATTATTTGCAGTTATTTACATTGTCCTTTTCCATCTCATATCCTGCAGATTTCTTTGCGTTTAGGTAAAGAATGATTTCCTCTTTTATTTCTTGTAATGTGGCAGGAGATATATTGCAGTTATTTACTGGCGGTATGTTTTCCTTTTCTGTTTGTCTATAGAAGCTCGAACGCGTTCTCGATTTTGCTTTTCACTTATAGCCTATGTCCCAACTTTATTTTTAACTGGAGGAGTTTGTAGTTTAGGTCGTTCTAAACTTGTTGTCGTTTTCTAAAGAGAATACTCTGCTTAATTTTCCCCAGTAAGGCCACTTATGTATTTACTAATGGAGTGGTTTCTTTAATAATCAACTTTAGTTTATTGGACAAACAATTTGGAGTTTTTTATATTCTCGCACTTGATTTGACTTTTTGCCAGGCCTTTCTTCTATTCATTTTGGTTGTCTAACTTCCAGAGGGTTAATAGCATTTTGGCGCAATACCTTTAAACTTGAGGGGCCACTCCTTGTATACTGTTGATAAGTTGCTCTAGTTCTTCTAACTGTATCGGATTTTTAATCGGCACTTGAAGATCAATTTTATCCTCAGCTAGTTTCTAGAATTTTCTTCTGCAGGTTTTGTTATTAGATAGCCGTTCATATCTTTGGTGCTAAAGAAATATATGATATTGAGTATCTTGTTTCTATCCATATGCCAATATGTTAGTTAATCTCCAGAATGAAAATCGCACTTGCAGAGTCTTCGTGCTGCAGACACCTCTATTTTTTAGAGGTTTCTTTTGATTCCCAGTAGGTATTTTTTCTTTAAAATCACCTCCAAATATGAAACTTGATCCAAGTGATTTAAATAATGTGCAATAGTCTTACTTAATTAAGTCATATCTTGAGGACAATATATTGACGATACACTGCATACTTTATGGTGACTACTTGCATAAATTTATAGGTGACTACTTGCATAAATTCCATTTTAAGATCTACAAAGTGTTTGATGTTTTCTTTGATAAACAACGACGATCCTTATCTTATACCATTCCTGCTGGAGGAATGGCGTGGTATTCATTATTTAGGAAAATTTATAATTCAAGAATATGTTGCATTTTCCGTTTTACTATAGCATGAGGTTTTGTTTCCCCTTTGGTGAAACATTGATTATTTTGTTCTAGTATTATCCTTAGGTATTCCACATCCCCGGTAGTTTGTGGGATGTGGCTTCTGGCAATTAACACATTTTCCAGCAATATTTTTATTAACCGGATATACTTGGGTATGAGGCTAGCCTCTCTTTGGCAATATTTCTCCGTATGATTAAAACCTTGAGATTATTTGCATTGCAGTATTAGAACGGTATTTGCAGAGACAACTTAAAAGAGATATTTCATCCCAAGTAAACTTAAAGATTTAAACTGCGATTTCATTTTCTGTAAATAGCCGCATACAATCAAAAATATTTTGTTTTTTGCGTATACGTATACGCAGTTTAACGAAAAATCACAGATACAACGATGACGTTGGAATTATCAGAACCAGCAGTTTGTTTTGTTTTCATTTTTTAATTGAAATGAAAAATCTAATTTGATTGTCTGTGGTATTTGTTTTCAATTGCTCTACTTTAACCCTCATGTTAAGTATTGCCTTGATAGTATACACTTCTTCCAGTTTTTGTTTATTATTAAAGAGCGTGGAAGCCCTCTTTTGTTAATTTGAACTCCTTGTTGCTATGTTAGTCTTCTCGACTGCTGGCAGGGCCGAGGTATATATAACATATAAAGTTGGTCCCAGAACGCTACCTTGTGGTACTACTTATATTCCAAGCCTTTATGCCGTACTCTGTCAAAGACCCTTTTGCGTGAGATCCTCAATAATTTCCTCTTTTGCGCAGGTTGGATCAAGACCTTTAGCCATAACTTTGATTGGGCGATCATTCTTATCCTCATAGATATACCTGCCCCTCGAAATTAAGTTTTTTGGCCAAAGCTCTATAGGTTTCATAGTCTACAACAATTATTTTCCAGACTACATTGTTTAGAAATACGAGTTTGTATACTTCGTAACCGATTTCATAATCGATTGTGTAGTGGAGAAATTGGATATCCCAACGACATTTATTGGTGGAGGTGATTTTTTTTGGTTTCGTTGCTAGTTGTTTGTTGATGTTATACTGGTTTCTAGAAACCTTTTTGAAGTTGATGGTAAAGTTGTAACGAATTCCGCATTTCGTTCCATGTTATATTTTCTGTATCCTTTCAGAATTAACATTTTTTATTCTTAACTTCATCATCGCGCTGCAATAATTTTGGGTTGTGAGTGAGGTAAGGGTCATAGGTATTCGTAATACTAACAATAAATAACAAAATATTAACAATAAAAATACAATTAATTAACTATTCATCGATACAGAACATTTCTCAATCCATAAACTGTGACGATTACGAAGTTTTTTGTTTTTTCCCCTAAATTTAATTATGGATAGTTATGGATTGATAATTTAGTTCACCTAGTTATTTTTAAACTTTATTTTTCACGAATATGAAGTTTGCAACAAATAACAAAATTTATGTATGTATTAGTAAGTTGAGTGTACAGTCGGCCAACAATTTTTAATTGTTAATACATCGCTTTATTACAATGTTTGTGTAAGAAATTAAAAAAAATTTGAAGCAAATACATATAGCCAGAAATACTTAAACCAGCCATACCAATTAAAATAGGCTTCAAATTCTCAGTATACATTAATTAATACCATACATAATAAATATTCTAATTATAACTTATCGAAACTTAATAATATTTTTTCAAAAATAACAGAACACAGAGTTTTTCCCAGGTCGTCACACATATCAAAAGTTAGCTCAAGAAGTGCTCTCTCAAATAAAATTGGCCCTTAAAAAAAATACGACAAATTCTCGTTTGTTATTGAGGTGCAAACACCACAACTCGTTATGCAATTTTTAGATTCTAGTGGTTTACTGTATTAAAAATTGGCCAGATCACAGACCTGGGAAAAACTCTGTGATCTGGCCAATTTTTATTACAGTAAACTAGAATCTAAAAAATTGCATAACGAGATGTGGTGTTTGCACCTCAATAACAAACGGGAATTTGTCGTATTTTTTTTAAAGGGCCAATTTTATTTGAAAGAGCATTTCTTGAGCTAATTATTGATATGTGTGACGACCTGGGAAAAACTCTGTGATCTGGCCAATTTTTAATACAGTAAACCACTAGAATCTAAAAAATTGCATAACGAGATGTGGTGTTTGCACCTCAATAACAAACGGGAATTTGTCGTATTTTTTTTAAAAGGCCAATTTTATTTGAGAGAGCACTTCTTCAGCTAACTTTTGATATGTGTGACGACCTGGGAAAAACTCTGTGATCTGGCCAATTTTTAATACAGTAAACCACTAGAATCTAAAAAATTGCATAACGAGATGTGGTGTTTGCACCTCAATAACAAACAGGAATTTGTCGTATTTTTTCAAAGGGCCAATTTTATTTGAGAGAGCACTTCTTGAGCTAACTTTTGATATGTGTGACGACCTGGGAAAAACTCTGTGATCTGGCCAATTTTTAATAAATTAAACCACTAGAATCTAAAAAATTGCATAACGAGATGTGATGTTTGCACCTCAATAACAAACGGGAATTTGTCGTATTTTTTTTAAAAGGCCAATTTTATTTGAGAGAGCACTTCTTGAGCTAACTTTTGATATGTGTGACGACCTGGGAAAAACTCTGTGATCTGGCCAATTTTTAATACAGTAAACCACTAGAATCTAAAAAATTGCATAACAAGATGTGGTGTTTGCACCTCAATAACAAACGGGAATTTGTCGTATTTTTTCAAATGGCCAATTTTTATTGTAAAAGACTAGCAAAAACTTTGTTATTTGGCTAATTTTATATAATGAAACCATTCAGGACTGATTGATTGTATACGAGTATTTCTTATAATAAAATAATTTATTTGGATGATAAACACATTATTTATATTAATCTTTAGATTTACATAAAAATCTTATAGTACGTTAAGATAAGCTTCGAATATTTTTTGTTTCTATTATGAAAAATAATATTGTATCCATATACTGATTTTTAATATACAGATTATTTGGAAATATGCTACATTGAATTTTACCGACTATTTTACCAATACATGGTTATTTTTTGTTATAATCACAGATTTTATATCCGTATACGTTTTGTTAATTTTTGGTTTTTGTTGAAAACTTCACAATCGTTATTTTTCTCCTCCGACTAAATTTAAGTTTTGGTGAAAAAATTTGGTCGTATTCAAAACTAATAATTATGGATTGAGCTTTAAAATTAACATTCACCGTTTTTTTTTATTTATTTTAAATTAGATAAAGTTTGATAAAGTAGAGACGCAATTGAGGTGTGTAGTTTCGCAGGACATGTGACGTCCAGGTATTATGTTTCTGCCGAGCATCATAAGCTTAATTTTCGATTACGGTCATTACTGATTACCTTCTGTCCCGGAAAACTTCACCCTACAGCTCCTGAGTCTAAACCAATGCAATTGACCATTAACCGGGAATCGCAGCGATAATACCAAAATTGTCTGTTAACATTCGACGCGATACCCCAAATGTTACAGGTGGCGCCCAAACTTATGGAGATTCCTTGGCATATCTGGATGCTATCGCCGATTTATCGACGGATATTCTACTCTCTCTGTTCCTTTTATTAAAGAAAGGTCTAAAATTCGATTGGTCCGGTGAAGCACACAAATCCTTTGATGATCTGGAGTTCGCACTTATCACAGTTCCCGTACTTACAAATCCCGATTTTAGTAAGCGATTTTATATTCACTGCGATGCAAGCTCTGCCGGCATCGGGGCGGTTTTATTTCAGAAAATGGACGCGGGACAGGACAACTCTATTGCTTTTATGTAGCAAAAGCTCAATCCGGCACAATGTAACTACGGCGTGATAGATTTGGAATGTTGGGCGGCTGTCCTCGCAAAAAAAAAAGAAATTTCGGGCATTCGTAGAGCGATTACCTTTAACTGTGATAACGAACCAAACGAGCCTCTCCAAAAGGACTTACCAGATAGACTGGTTTGGCGGAGTCTTTAACTTCAGGGATAGAATACCGCAAAGAATCCTAAAATAGTGTACCTGATGCTCTATCTCGTGCATATATGGGTGAATTTCTTACGCTTCGAAAAAATCTGAAATTTCTCTTCCAGAAAAAGGCTTGATCAATCTTGACCTTTAATCTGATGCTTCTGATGAACCTGAGTATCTCAAAAGGTTAAAAGGCGTGCGAAAGAGCCAATTGAGTCAAATCTTCAAATTATTATGGTATTATGCCACTGGCTTGAAAAAGTGCAGTAAAAAAGTAAACGGTGACTAGGACTGAAACAACTAAAACGAATGAGACAACATCATAATTTTATAAATGTCATGTTCATTGTGTTGGTAAACAAACATTTTGTGTACCAATAAAAATGTTAAAAATTATCTGAAACGGTTATCAAATCATTTCAAATAGTTTTAGAATACAACATTTTTGTTTAATTTGCATAAAAATATTCGTTTTGACTGTATTTTATAAAAAATAGTCGGAGAATTAAAAAAAAAATGCATACAAACCTCTTTTATCCGGAAATCTATTATCCGGAATAACATGTAAAAATTTAAAATCTGACATCGACTTAAAATGACACTGAAGTTGAAAAAATATTAAAATATACTGTTTTACTATGAAATTATTAAAAAAACTATTTATCCGGAAAAATCTTTTATCCGGAATTTTTTGCCCCAGTCGTTCCGGATAAAAGAGGTTGCATTGTACAAACGTATGTGAAATTATCCCAGGATTCTATCCCAGAAAATAAAATTTTTTAATCAGGCAACACTAACATATCAATAACCAATTGGTTCTTACGTGAAGTTATCCCAGCCCAGGTGTTGATTCATTTCATTCAAATAAACTATATTTGTGAAGTAAGCCCAGCCCAGAAATTTTATCAATTTTAATGAAAAAACGAAAAATTATCAAGTTTATTAAATTCGATTTGTTTTTCTTATAATAAAAAAAAACTTAAATGTAACGTATAAAAAAATGTAAAATTTTAAGTTGCATAAAGTAATAAAAATTTCAGGCAATGTAAAAAAAAATTTGTTCCGTGGCAAGCTCCCTAAAATGAACTCTGGGCTGGGAATTTCATTGATTTTATATAATTTTTCGTCCCGCTCCATAAATTAAAAATAATTTCGCCAAAACTAAAACTGTCTCGGATCAGGACAACATGATTTTGATATCTATACACCAGTAGCTAAATTTCAGGTAAATTAGAAAAAAATTGTTAGGTGGCAAGTTCCCGAAAATGAATTCTGAGCTGGGAATTTCATTGATTTTATATCTTCATCCATAAATGCCAACAATCCATTGGAATTTCCAATAATCTTAGTATAAACACAGTAAACGTCATTACGCCTTCAACTCTTCAAATTTTTATAACAGTACAGTATTTATTGGTAACCAAAACGCACTCATCTGAAGGTTTATGGACCTAGTTTTTATTCGCTCTTCCTAAACTATTCATAACCAAAAATTCGTAAACCAAAAAAAAAAAACATAAAAAAATGAATTAAAAATAAATAAAAATCAATGCAAAATTATAAAACACAAAAAAATTAATAAGAAAACCTAACCATCTACGATTACAGCCTTGACGACGCAGAATGGCTTAATCATAGTAAATAAGTAATGTGATACACAAAGGAAATTATAGTGTAGAATTTCGTAAGCTGTGAAACTAATTGTAATCACCAGTAGCTAAATTTATGCTTAATTAAAAAAAATCGTTCCGTGGCAAGTTCCCGAAAATGAACTCTGGGCTGGGAATTTCATTGATTTTTATATAATTTAATTGTATGCTGAATTAGAAGAAAATCGTTTTGTGACAAATACTCGAAAATTAACGCTATTTTGTTAGGAGCGATTTTGAATTGCTATTTCGAATATCTTTGTTTATTTAGTATAATATGTTTTTCTTGAAATTTACTTACTGGTGATTACAATTAGTTTCACAGCTTACGAAATGCTACACTATAATTTCCTTTGTGTATCACATTACTTATTTACTATGATTAAGCCATTCTGCGTCGTCAAGGCTGTAATCGTAGATGGGTAGGTTTTCTTATTAATTTTTTTGTGTTTTATAATTTTGCCTTGATTTTTATTTATTTTTAATTCATTTTTTTATGTTTTTTTTTTGGTTTACGAATTTTTGGTTATGAACAGTTTAGGAAGAGCGAATAAAAACTAGGTCCATAAACCTTCAGATGAGTGCGTTTTGGTTAACAATAAATACTGTACTGTTATAAAAATTTGAAGAGTTGAAGGCGTAATGACGTTTACTGTGTTTATACTAAGATTATTGGAAATTCCAATGGATTGTTGGCATTTATGGATGAAGATATAAAATCAATGAAATCATTTAGTTATCAGCTCAGAATTCATTTTCGGGAACTTGCCACCTAACAATTTTTTTCTAATTTACCTGAAATTTAGCTACTGGTGTATAGATTTCAAAATCATGTTGTCCTGATCCGAGACAGTTTTAGTTTTGGCGAAATTATATTTAATTTATCGAGCGGGACGAAAAATTATATAAAAATCAATGAAATTCCCAGCCCAGAGTTCATTTTAGGGAGCTTGCCACGGAACAAATTTTTTTTTACATTGCCTGAAATTTTCCATTACTTTATTCAACTTAAAAATTTACAGTTTTTTTATACGTTACATTTAAATTTTTTTTATTATATGAAAAACAAATCGAATTTAATAAACTTGATAATTTTTCGTTTTTTCATTAAAATTAATAAAATTTCTGGGCTGGGTTAACTTCACAAATATAGTATATTTGAATGAAATGAGTCAAGACCTGGGGTGGGATAACTTCACACAAGAGCAAATTGGTTATTGATATGATAGTGTTGCCTGATTAAAAAATTTTATTTTCTGGGATAGAATCCTGGGATAACTTCACATACGTATTGTATAACAAAATAATTCTTGCCCAAAAAAAGAATCAAAATTGAGTTCTTGTTGCTCGATTAACTGCTAGAAAATATTGAGCAACAAAATTATGTATACCTATTATTTTTCTCCCTGCAATTGGATTTTTCAGCGGCTGAAAAAGTTGGATATGGCCAGTATCATGATGCCATTAAATGATTCTCTAAGGCCTGATTATCCGGATATAAAGTGATCATGCCAGAAAGAATTCGCTTAGAGCTAATCAACTCTGCTCATTGTCCGCCTTCATCTGCGCATCTTGGAATAATTAAATCCTCCGAAATGTTAAGACACTATTATTGCTGGCTTACGTTAGAAAAGGACGTACATAATTTTGCTACTTCTTGCGAGACGTGTAAAAGTAACAAGGTGTCGAACTACATACACCGACCTCCTCTAAGTAATTTACCAGTAACATTTCGACCGTTTCAATGAATTTACTTAGACTTTATTGACCTCGGACCGGCAATACGAGCATTTTAGTTGCGGTAGATCATTTCTCTAACTTTGTTCTCACTCATGCGATACGACAAACTACTGCGCAACAAATAGTAGAATTTCTGGAAAATAGTATTTTTCTTGTATTTAGAGTCTCGGAAACAATAGTTACTGACAACGGCAAGCAATTTGAGACAAAAATTCTTGACCAACTGCTTCAAAAATATGGTTTCCAACACATTTTTACAGCGAAATACTCGCCCCAAGGGAATGCCTAAGAACGGGTCAATCGTACTCTGTTGGTGTCTATTAGGGCGTATATAAAGGAAGACCAACGTACATGGGACAATCATTTAGACGCCATTACACATGCCTTACGAAACATTATACAGCTGTCTACAAAATACCCTCCCTACTTTTTAGTATTTGGACCTCATTCCGTAACGCATCGTTCTTCGTATAAATTGTTAAAAGACCTTTATGAGTATAGTAGCAATCAACTCTCCTTAGATAATAAACCCGAAGATTTATATACAATATCCGCCAAGGTCCAAATGAACCTTCGTAATGCTCAATTAAAACTTGGCTCCCCTTACAATCTTCGCAGCAGACCTCCGAAATATACGATAGACCAAACTGTTTACGTGAAAAACTTCACACAAAGCAATGCCTAGGCCCGCCACTCCTCTAAGCTGGCACCTAGCTATTTAGAAGCCAAAATAAGGTGCTTTGTAGGATAAGTAACCGTAGGTCTGCTTCAAGCTGCTCTAAAACATCTGGAACATTTCTCCGAAATAAATTATCATTTGGTTAAAATTCCTGAGCAATTGAATTTTATACCCAATTTTGACAACGGGCAAATTTGCTTTGATCTTGTACGGTTTCGATAAATTTCCTGTAAAATACGGATTATAGTATTTTACCGGGTAATTTAGGAAACCTGTATACATTTGATTTAAAGCTGATCAATGCAAATTTGGCTGTCGTTAACATCCTAAACCCAAAATTTGATCAAAATAAACGAGTTTTTCTATTAGATTGGGTTTAGTAGCATCTCAGAGTAAAGGTCATTTGGCATGGTGGTTTTTTAGGAGTTTCTCGGAAAAATATAGAAAAATGTGCGTGGGAGTTATAGTAATTCAAGGCAACTTTAGCTGTCCGAAACACCTTCAAACCGAAATTTGATACGAAAAACGTTTTTTCAATTAGATGAGATCTAGTGTCTTCTCAGAATTTACGACAGTAGCATTAAGCCTAGTAGCATCTGAGAATATACGTTTATTAGCATGCTGGTTTATATACTGTTAAAGTTAGCCGAAAGTTTCCAGCCGAAAGATAATGCAGATAGTGTCTTGAATACAGCATAAACTAGAATTTAGGATGAATTTAGGATCGGGTTATATCCTTCGGGTGAAGGAAAAATTATTTCAGTTTATAGGAATTTAAAAATCGATAGGAGCGGGAGTATAAAGAGAGTTTAACTTTCTGTTGAATCAGTCTAGACACTATCTGCATTATCTTTCGGCTGGCAAATTTCGGCTAACTTTAACAAGGTCTGGTTTATAGGAGTTTATCGGAAAAATTCAGAAAATTGTTCGTTTGAATTACAGCACACCAAGTCAAATTCTACTGCACAAAACGGTTTACTACATTAAAACGATTTTTCCTGCGTACTAATAAGCCTTAAGTCAAAACTTGTTGCTGGCTCTCTAGTTTTTGTTATAAAACTAATGTTTCTAATCAAACCGTTTTACCTTTTATATTACCTTAATACGATATATCGATTATTTTTGTTTTGCATATTTTATTATTTATGTAGAAATTCCGAATATGACCATTTCCTCGATCATAAAGTAAACCTATCTAACTGTATGACCATTGTTGCTGCGTTTGTAGTGGAATATTCAATAAAACTAAATAATATTCGAACTGAAATTCTAATACCCTGTTAAAGTTAGCCGAAAATTCTCTGCTGAAAAATGTCGGAACTAATCAAACAAAAATGGCAGACGATAATTGTTGATAGCACGTCCACCGAAAACGCCGAAAAAATATCGATACTGCAGATAAAAAATTTAATTCGGAAAAAAATTATTTATATGAAAAAATTTTATTTTGGTGTTTCCCAAAAGACCTTATGCAGTAGCAGAATCGAGGACATACAGCTGTACATCCGATTTACGATAACCATCTGCGCATTATGCATAACTCGATGGATGAAGAGGAGTAAGCTTTCTTTAATTGACAAAATCGAAACATATTCAAACGAATTTTCTCGCATTCTTTACATGAAAATTTATCTGAAATTGGTATGAACATCATTAGGAGTGTTTATTTGAATCCTTTTTTAGCTATGACACTTTAAACGATCAATTTTTAGACATTTTCAAATTTTTTGTGTACGATATATTCAAACAAATTTTTCAATTTCCCCAAATGAAAAATCACCGGACGATTTTTAAATGATAATCATTTAAAATATTTTTTAAACATGTCACATAGATTCATTCCCATCTTATCTCCACAAAGATCTAATGAAGCACTAAATCAAATTTGGTTTGATTTTAAAAATAACAACATCATTATTAAAGTAATAAAATTTCTTTCCGACAGAAAACAATTATCTGCATTACCGACACATTTCGGTTGGATATTTTTGAGGATCTGTTTACCAATTTGTATGATTTCTTGAACTGAATTTTTCAAAGCAATCGACATGAAAATTGAAGTGAAATATTCTTACAAGGGTAACTTTCGTTTTAATTCTTTTCCAGCCATTACAATTTAAACGTTCAATTATTGGAAGTTTTCGAACTTTTTGTGTGCGATATATTTAATAGAATTTTCCCGGATTCTCCACAAAGAAATTGACCTGAACTCTTCTCCAAGTGTGAGCATTAAGACCTATCATTTGAATTTCCAGCCATGACACTTAGAGATAACTAATAACTATTACTAAGACGTTCTAAACTTTAGAATTTTTCAAGTTTTGTTTGATATATGCCAACGAGTCTTCTCAGTAATAAAATAGTTGTATACTATAGTTTTAATGAAATTATTAAAAGATTTAATTTTGAATAGTATCGAATAGTATTTTTCGGTTGACCATTTATTCGAATCTGCCTTAACGGCTCATACTGGCGAACGTTCCATATTACTTTAAATCTGTATTATCGACATTTTCAGCTGGAGGGGGCGATGTTCGATAGCTTATACATTTTGATAACGAAAGCTGTACCACCCGTTTTGATAGCACTTAGTTTTTAGGTTAGAAGCATAAAACACAATTTTCATTTAATATATTCTTCCGACATTGAACAAAAACTGCTCTCGATTAACATTGATGACATATTCGAGACATCATAATTTTATCGCTTGGTTGTGTGCCAAAGTAACAAAATTATTTTACGACATCTGCGACCTTCTTAGATCTTATAAAATATTCTTCATTAATTCAACAGCATCCAATTTGAAAAGGTTTTCAGTCGTTTATAAAATTGTATGGTACGAACATGTAAATTGTGAATTTTAAAAGATTTTAACAGATAAACCAAAACTGAAATTCTTATTTGAATAACAATGGCCAAAACTTTAACAGTGTTCTAATAAATTAGTGTTTAAAAAAATAGTACGAGGTCGTTAATTCAACAAATTTATGTTGTCAGTAACAGACGACCCGAAGAATTTCATTCAAACACAATTTGCAATTTTCTAGATTTTTTTTTTTTTATTAATTTACACCATTGAGAGGACGTTGTCACTCAACACAACATGTTGGAAACGCTGCTAGTCAAACGATAATTTATGTAATCACTAACTAGTATAAAAATTTTGTTACACCTGTCAATATAAGAAAAAATTTGCGAAAACGGTAATGTGATACCTCGGGGGTACCCATTACCATCCATATAGCTAGATATTGTCTAAGAGAAAAATGTTGAATATTTTAAATTCCAATTACAATGAGATTCCATTTCAATTTATTTTCATATTAGCGATGAAATTTTTATGATTATTTTTTACAGCGCGCACACATACACACCCAGTGTTTTCATCATTTTCCGTTTTTCGTCTCAAACAAAAAAAATAAAAAACATCGACGTATTTTTTCCTTTCATCACAAACAGACAAAATAAATTGATATAAAATAATATTTTTTTCTACATTCGTTCGGGTTTTCTTTAAATAATAATAAAAAGCATTGAGCTTCTTCTTAGAACGATGGCATAATATCGGAAAATCGAGAAAATGTTAAATAATTGGCAATAAAAAGACGAAACGCAGAACAATACAAATTTCTTCACAAAGTATCATCTGTGTGTGTGGATATCATATCGTAAACGAGATTGAAATATATTTATGTACATACATACGAATAGATTAATCTAATTGAAATATGAATCAATTTTCGAGAACGAACGAACGATCGATCGAAAAATATAATCTTCTAAAATAATTGTGCATTTTCGTCTTGTAAAATTTTTCTCCGTGTGTTAAAGACAAATATTATAGAAGATAATTGGCTTGGCTGTGGATATATGTGCGTAAAGCAATAAACCCAGAATGTTATTCTTTCTATGATTGATAAACTAATGTTTCAATTTGTCTGAAAGCTCGTTTCGTCATAATAATTGATAATGGTAGACCACACAGTCGTATACATACACGAATGCAATATATTACATTTGGAAAATTCAATGAACCACAATATTTTCATTCAACAAACAAAATTGAAATAAAAAAAACATGATCGATATATGACAAGCCGCATCGCCAAACCGCAACAAAAATTTCAAAACTTTCTCATTTCACATAAACAAAATAAAATTTATCTCGCAGCTAAATGTCACAAATTTCATACTGATTTGGTATTAATTGGATGTGTCTACAAATGAAAATTGTCGGTTTATATATTTTTATGTAGTAGCTATATATGTTATGTTCTAAAGCATGATGAGTATGTATGATATATTGCGCTTTTACCAAACTAATCTTAAAATGTTTCCCACTCGTGACAGGTTTTTATATATTTTTTTTTGTTTTGAAAAATTATTGTGAAAAACATAAAGAAATAATAAAGCACATGAAAATCATCGTCATCATTCATATCCAATATCATATCACTGGTTATTTTATGGCAAGTTATACCACACTAAAATGTTATACGGTATTGGTTCGGTTCAAATTTAGGTAACCCGGTTGACAAAATCTTCATTTCAAAAGTCTAAGTTTATCAAAATCTCTTATAAAAAATGGAGGGATGAATATTTTGTGGCGAACACCCGTTTTTCTTTTACCGCGAATGTATACATATGTAGATCTCGAACTCGAATACATCACTCTTGTTTTTCTAAAGCTAAAAATAAACTTACAGGACATTTGGCAACTTGTAAAATCAAAAAACGTTATTCCTGTTTAAGTTTTAGAAAATAAACAATGACGCAATGATGTCCTAACTAATAGAAAAAGTTTAAGAATGTAGTTCCATCCGTTTTACCTGGGTTTGACAGATGTCGAATTTTGGTTAAATAATTTTTTTTATCTAAACATTTTTTCGTAACTGCTACAAACTTTTCAAAATATTTTCCAAAAGATGCACTTCCAGTGGAGCGATATTGGTCAAATAGCATTGGGATCTCTAGCTATATGAAAAGAGCCGAAATATGAAGATTCTTCTATATCAATCAATCCGCATTCATATTGAAGAGGCCTTAGTATTGTAAGAAAACAGTTTTTTTATCAAAAGTCGTCATTTCCACTTAACTTTTGGAAAACTGATTTATAGCCCATAATCGTTTTTCTTATAGTTTATAATCGTTTTTCTCTTAAATGATATACGCTCCAAAATATTTCCATGAAAAAGTTGCTACGGAACCTACCATTTTCGGTGGATCTCGTAATTTATGGAAAAAGTATATGTATGAAGTTTTGCCTCGATCTGTCAGTCCGTCTGAGCTGTAGAGAACCCACACTTAATTTGCAAAAATCTAGAGATCAACATTTTTCATGGTTACAGTACTTTATTTTACTGCGCAAAAAAAGTAAAAATTGTCGTTTTATTTTAGAGTGGTAGGAGATTATAGGAATATTACAGATGCAAAATTGGCCTCGAGATTTTTGCAGATTTACCATTCGCTATATCGCTGAATTCAAAAATAGCAGTTTTTAAAAAATCTCTGTGCGTGGTGTCGTGTGGAATAAATGTCTGTGACCTATTTACCTTAAGTGTATTAAGTTATCCCAATATTTTATCCCAGAAAATTAAAAAATGTTTATTAGGCAATACTTGTTAAATTCCATCCCAGGATTTTTAAATTGATCCCAAAAAATTTTGAAATGACACAAAACATGATAATACTTGATGTAAAGATTTTATTCTTCAAATATCTATGATAAAATGATAAGAAAGCACGCCGTATGTTGAGATTGGCGTAATACGCCCATTCAGTTAATGTATTATTGATTGTGACCAATCGCTTCTGATTTCAACACGGCATCATGTCCGCTATCTAAAACGAAATTTGCATGACGATCGGTATGTTAAGATTGGCGCTAAAACATCCTGGAATGCCAAATTTGAAATAAAATATACATTTTTAGATTTAAAGGAATGGTTTCCTGGAACCTAATTCACTCGTTATGTCCAATCGATTGCGCCAATCTCAACAAATGGTTGGCCTTGAAATTTTTTTTGTAGAACATGTTGTATCGAAATAAAATCGAAGAGATCAATGATGTAATTTTAAGTTCCCGCGCCGGTTCATAACGCCAAGCCAATCCTAACATACGGATGGTCTGGGATTTTTACCAAGCGGCCTAACGTTTAATAAAGGAAACCTGAGGAATCTCAAATAAAACTTGAAATTTTTTTCACTTGATTAACATGTCATTTCCACGTAAGATTATAATCAACCAGAACTGGTACCTTACTAATGGATAATTAGGAATACGCAGTGACTGTTCCTAATTTTACAATACATAACTTTCGTTTGAATGAGAAAGAATGAGTCAAATAACTTTGGTGCTAGATTTTAAATTAGAAGGAATATTATCAAAATATGTGCTAAATTTATGAGCAATGTCGGAAGCTGATTTCACGAATTATTATCAGCACATCATGGATGTCTCGCCACATCCTTTTAGAATCACCGGAGCAGTTATCAAACTTCCTATTGCAATAAGATTCACTAGCAGCTTTAATTTTAACTTTCACCTTAAAAGCATAAGTTTTAGAACAGCTATGATTGTCTCTGATCCGCTCGCTTTTTTCACAAGCTGTTTTTTACGTTTGATCATATTGAGTAAGGCCCAAATATCCAGAAACGATTTGCTGGCGGAACATGGATTATCAATAGATTGAATAAAAAATTAGCTGCACTAGCAACTTGGAAAGGTCGATTTTACTCTTAGCGTATTTTTCGTAATTTATATTTAGGTGCTTAACTTCAATCGCAATATAAGTCAAATGGTGATTACTAACCCTGTAATCTAATAAAATTACATTGCACGAGACAAATTATTGTCCCTCAATCAACAGAAACAGTGATCAATACAAGTGGAGGTAGAGTTACTGTATGTCACTCTAGATTGATTAATTAGAGAGGCAAGCAGTTCAGAATACCTCATGGAAAGGGAGTCGTCTGAGTCCAGAAAATTTTTTATGATATGAAAGCTAAAGTCACTCAAAATAGTTAAATTATCAGCCCTCATATATATATCTCAAATATTCACAAAATTTGTCAACGAGAACATTCTCGAATACTGTATGAAGCCGATATACAGAAATGAAAATATATATTTTATTTTTAATTACAAGTTCAACCCTCACAACATCTACCAATGGTAAAAAAACCAACGCACCACCAGAACGATAACTGTTATTACATCAACAAAACAAGTGAAAATCCACTAACTGATAAAAACTAGTTTCATTATCATTTATCCGTATTTCACTTAAGAAAATGAGATGCCTCATCTGCCCACGCATCTTGCAGTTTCCGTAGGAGTTTTTCCATTTTTGAAATGAAGATTAAATTTTTAGCAAGAGGTTATCTTGTTGGTTTTTTGGTTCAATTTTTTACTTTAGTATTTAAGTGTGGTGTGAATTATTCAAGTTCTACTATAAATGTACATTTGCCATAAAAGAAAGATGGTTGTTGGCCACAACAATTACTTTTTAGAGTTTTTTAAGTAATTGTATGTGCCTTTTCTACAGCTCAGACGGATGACTCGTACTAAATTATTTTCATAAATCAGGAGATCCCAGTAATTTTTATTCTAAATCGGTTCGCCGGAAGTGGCAGCTACCGTAGGAGCTTTCTCGTTTTCTTTCGAAAAAACGATTAAACAATAAAATTGTAAATTGATTTTCAAACTAAATGACTTGTTTAGAGGTCGTTGCAAAATTTGGTGGAAATTTGTGTACCGGAAGTGATATTTACAAAAAGCCACAAAGATTCAAACAAATTTAACGATTAGATTATCAACATGGTTTGGTTGAATCTTTTGTGATTTTTTGTATGTTTAGTATTCGAAAAATAGTCTATTTAACTAAGAAATTATGCGCTGGCAGGACTCGTGGGTTACATAAAGTGATACACAGTTAAAAATGTTCCTTTAAATTTTAATAAATGCCTTCCATTAAACATTATACAATAGAAAATTAAAATACAATTTAATGCTAGCTATCACTAACACAACATTTTATGCACAAACTTTAAAATGTAATGTTGTTCCATTAAATTCTTGTATTAAAAATAAAAGTAGCGAAAAATCTCTGTATTTTACTCTCTTCGGTGTCATAATAAAAAATAAAAAAAATCGTTTCTCTTTCGAGAAATTTTTCGTTTTTGTCCTTTAGTATTACATACATTACAGCGTATTTGTAATTGAGTTGTCATCAAATAACTTACAATTCTATAAGGGACATGAATTGAAAAAATTCTCTCAACCTAGCAAAAGTTTCCAGGCGGCAGCACTAAACATTTTTAATAATACTGTTTTCTGTGGCACACAAATTTTGATCTATTTTTGATTAAAATTGGATTTGTTAACATTTTTTGTCTTTTTCTTTTTGAAAATGGATCAAAAAAAAATCCAACAAATTTTTTGGATTTTTTTTTTTTGATCTATTTCCAATAAAAAAAGACAAAAAATGTAAACAAATCCATTTTGAATCAGAAAAAGATCAAAAATAGATCAAAATTTGAGTGCCACAGAAAACAGTTATTAAAAATGTTTAGTGCTGCCGCCTGGAAACTTTTGCGGTACTTGTTTTTAACGAAATCATGTTTGTCTGCAAGTTTACTATGGAATGTCCCTTATAGAATATTATAAGTTATTTGGTTGTCATCGATATAAGTAAGTTTAAGTTAAAAGTGAATAATATTGAAGTTGTGAATAATATATATATATATATGTATATATATATATATATATATATATATATATATATATATATATATATATATATATATATATATATATATATATATATATATATATATATATATATATATATATATATATATATATATATATATATATATATATATATATATTATATATATAATATATATAAAAATAATATATATAACAACAAAATTGACAACAACTGGATATTTTTATTTTGCTAACTGGATATTAACTGGATAATTGTTTAACTGGAATTCAATGGATAGTTTTCATGTGCTTAATTACGTGCACATCAAAACGAAAATTGGTAATAGTGCCAAATACACAAAAATAGTTAAGCACAATGAAGGCAAATTTGTGTATGAAGATTTCCTAATTTCTGGTAAGTTGAATTTGTTATCGCGTCTCCAGTTTTTATTATGTAATATTCAAAATATTAAATTTTAATACTAATTCTATTTAAAAAAAATACCAATCAAATTCGGTAGATCAGTTGTCACATGACAAGATTCATGTGTTTCCATTGGTTGGGTACGTTTCAATAGAATTAGTATTAAAATTAAATATCTTATATTGCGCTCGTCTAAGCTGCCGAATAAATGCATTAGTATGTGTTGATATTCAGACAAAATAGAAATCAATATAGCGTAAGGTGAATTATATTAAATATTTATCGTCCTTCGTCATTCTTATAGTTTTCGTAGTTCGGTTTCATGCATAAAAATGCTAAAATAAAAACAATATTTTTATTTTTAATAAAAATAAAAGTTAGTTTCAATATATCATTGGCTTGTTATTGTCACAACATTAATTAGTATCGAAAATGTCCAATCAACTACCCAGCTCCCTTTTATTTGCTGTTAACAATAAATGTTTCACAAAACCTTGTGTTCCACATGTGGAAAATATATGTTGTAAATTTGTTGGTTCTATTTAGTAGCCTCATAAGCAGAACGATAAGCTAAACGTATTTACACAATACTAAAGCTGCTGTGAAATCTACAACACTTCTTCCGTTTTGCCATCAAATTATTCTGAGCGCGGCAGTTAATAATTGCATCTCGTCTTAGCTCAACTAACCTCAAAAACTTGTAGTACCATTCCCTTATTTTCACTGAAATTTATATAGGGACAAATAATGGTTGAAACAAACTACGGCCTTTTATTTATTTAGTCTTACACATTTTACATATTGTTATTATACTTATACATATACTTATTTATTGAAACCATTAACTTTTAGCTGCTATTGATTTAGACACATCAGTTTACAATATATCTCATTTCGAGGATTCTGAAGGAATAACTATCCCAGAAGAGACGTTTTTAGAAATTATTGTTCAAAATTACAGTCATCCAAAATTTTTGCTGAAAATCATATTGAAGGAACTTATGGCGACTGAACATGAACAAGCACAAACGAATGGTATTACAAAAGAATTTTATAACAAAAGCCTTTATAAATTTGTATACCACTGCCGATAAAACTGTAATTAAAGTTTTATCGGCAGTGGTATAAAAACAAAATGCCCGAATTGGGCTAGAATTGTATATTACCCATGAGGAACTAAAAAATTTTATTATGGTATCAGACAACTCGTTCGTTTTGAAGAAAACATATGTTATAAACGAGGAATTAGTTCCGATTAAAGATGTAGAGCGGCGTGCTATTGTACGCGAAGCAGTTAATTTTTTAGTTAAAAAATTTGGATGGTATCCAGAAAACTGCCACAAACAAGCATTGGCTTTTGCTCTAATTAAACTTTTCCCACAATTAAAAAGTTCAAAGGATGGATTTGTAAGTTTAAATATTTAAATATGTGTTTTAAGTATTCTACTTAATAGTCTTCAATTTTAGGAATTGTTATTCGATGCTAATTCGGGGTTTATTCCGGCGAGACTTTACAACATTCGTAGTAAAGCCCGTTTAACGGATAATGTGCGTAGAAGAAAACGACACTCCGAAATAGGTGACGACGTTAAGGAGGTTAGCTCTATCACCAATTTGGAAAATAATGAAGGAATCCTTATTTTAAAAAACTGCAACGTGAATACACAGTTGGACTTAATTAAAAAAAAATTACGTGAAACTCTGGAAACAAGAAGTGCGGCCTTCGAAAATCCTGAATTTTTCATAATTTCTAAAGAATTTCCTTTCTTTTTTTTAAAGCCAGAATTGGTTAGTAGTAGATACAATTTTTATTGTGCACTGTATTAAAACAATTTCCATTTAAATTTTTTCAGATACTTTATGATTTTAATTTACGGTTCCCAGAAAATTCGGAGGGTCTCTTACAAAACTGGGATTGGTTTTCCTCAAACATAGAAAAAGTTTTCAACGATTGTGCAAAACAAAATTTCGAAGAGTCTGTTCTTATATCAGGTAACATCCTTATGAATTTTATACGTTTCAGGTAACATCCTTTTGAATTTTATACGCTTACAAATTTGTAAGTCCATATGATAATAATATGATCAAAAAAAATTCGGTTGTCAAAATTTTAATGTAAAACAAGAGCGATCTTTTTGTCATTTACACTTATAGTCGTTGGCTTATGGGTTACTTGTTGTCCGTGATGTCCTAACAATTTGGAACGGGCAGAGTTAAACAAAACTAATTAAATGCAGGTTTACAAAATTTAAAATATTTTAGTTAATGCTCCCTGCAGAGTAATAATTCGAAAGAATATTTTAACGGTTTTTTTTATTTCTAAAGTTAATAAATTTTAAACGGGGGTTGACATTTCAACGGATATTTTAAGATGTTTTACTTATCCATGATCTTCATGGGTATAAATTTGCAGACACAATCTACGACCTTTTTCCGTAACTTGTGCAGAGAGCATGTAATTTTATTTTAAAGACAACCCAATTTGTATTTCCTTCGGAATTCAAAAACAAACTTACTCTTTTTGACTTTACACTTATCAAGTTTCTGCGAACATTAAACATTCATCATTAGCTTACTTTTGCAAACTTATACATATTACAATTCACATAATAAATTTAATTATTATAATTAATTCATTTCTCTGAATTTCGTTTAGAATGGTTTCCAGGCGTAAAATTAATGTTCCTCCTAATAAAATTATTACCACAAACTGCGGCAGGAAAATCATCGGCTAAAATCTCAAGAGATCGGTATATCGAATCGCTTCAGAAATTAATAATCTTTAAAACGGTAATTATTTTGATATTTTTGTTATTAATTTATATATTTTGTATGAGTTTTCAAATGAAATTTTGTTTGGAAATCTTGTAACCATTTCGAAACGAAAGTTGTTTTCGGAAATTAGACACGATTCATATTTAATTGTACGATTATACCTATATTATTTGAATTGGGTTTTAATAAAAAGTAAAATGCAAAAAATAATATTTAAAGAGCCAAGAAATTCCGTCCCGTATTCGGTATTAACAAATATGAATTCTAATAAAATAACTTTCGGTTCAGAGTAACTTCTCTTACCATTTCTAACTCTTATTTAACTAACCTATTAACACATATTTTTTACAATTTCAATTATAGCTTAATTTAACAACTAATGAGCTTATTGAAAAGAATTCGCCACATCCCTGTATAATTGCTACTGGCGAAAATATTATGGCAATTTCAAATTATTACATTAGCATCGAACAAGAAATTTTTCCAGTTCCAAGCGAATACAATTTTCCGAATGTTTTGGATTGTTTTTTCAAGAGCCATTACGTGTTTAATCAACATTTTCCTGCAAGTTTAAAAAATTTTTGGGACTTTATGTCAACTTACTTATACAAAATGCAATTGAAATATAAAGTGTCCAACAGAGTACAAGAAATAGTTAGTAAGTTCGACCAAAAATTAAATATTTCGAATAATTAAATAATTTAACAAAAATTAATTAACGTTCCTATTAATAACATTTGATGATAAGTTGAAACTATATTAGAATAATATAGCTGCTCAATAGATTTAGTAGATCAAACCCAACATTCTTTATCATTTATAAAAGATAGTTTCTTTCACTATAAGAAAGGATTTTTCTTACTTAAAGATATATCCGATGAAATCACAACTTTTTACGAAATATTAGATATACTAGAAATTAAGGATGACTATTTCTTTCTTGTAAAAAATTGGCTAGGATTATTTGAAACTTTTAATAATTCTTATAAATTAATAGAAACTAATTGCCCAACTGCCTTAATAAAATTTAGATGGCTTAAGTATAATCAAGTTTTTGAAAAACAATTTTGCAATTTACACAAATGTTATTTTATTTTATTTTATGATGTTAAAGACTTGCCACCAAGTTTTTTTAACAAAGTTTAAATATCTACCTAATATGTATTAAATGAATATGTTTTATAAAATGTATTTAAGTGATTATTTTTACAAATGAAATGCAATAAAGTAATAAATCATTTTAATATTACTCCTTTTGTTTTATTTATAATAATCAAAGTGAATTTATGATTTAAGCCATTTCTTAAGGGAAACGCATGTAATTTATATAAAGAAAGCAGTAAAGTTAAACGTGTTATTAGGTATTTACTACATTAATATCAATAACGTTTTGAGATGCGTGTATATTTTAAATGAAGCTTCTGTTAAGCTATAATAGATGCATTCATTATATTGCTTTAATATGAGAGTGATATTAGAGAATAATACCCTGTTTTTCCCTTATAAGCCGCGGCTTGTTGCTCAAAAAAAGTTTTTTTTTCTAAAAAATAAAGGCTTATTAAAGGATTGCGGCTTATTATGGTACTGCGGCTTAATAAAGAAAACAAAAAAAAAAACAAAATAAATTTTCAAAATATCACGTTTTATTTAGGTAATTCACAGAATGTATTTAAAAAGTGAAAACAAGCTTCATAAACTTGTGCACCCATTTCGGTGATCCATTAACTGCGATTTTCATTGCTATATAGCACGTGAACGTGCTTCTTGCAAAATTCGTTTACCAGTCATTTGCCGCTCTTTAGCTCGCTCAATCAAAACCCATTTTTTATAACAATTTCTAATGAAGGCCACTTCATTAGAAAAAAAACATAAGAAACCCAAAAAACAAATGGTTGCATTTTTGTTAAGTGATCATTTTACGTTGATATAAAACGTAAAAGTTTTAAAGGCTTTTTAGTAGGATGCGGCTCATTATTAGTGTGCGCCGTGCGGCTTGTTAACGGAATGCGGCTAATTAGAGGTTTTCGTAAAGGTTTTAAGTAATTTTCAGTCAGGCAAGCCGCGGCTTATTAGAGTGGTGCGGCTTATAAGGGAAAAACAGGTAGAAATTAATTAGAATTATAATAGTACTTGCATTATATTATAATGCTTACTATACTATTAAGATTTAATACAATTTAAATTACGCATTCTAAATATATATTACATTTGCTTTTAATAGTTTGCTTTATTATATTGGTTAACTATTAGTTCGATTAAAAGTTAATAAAAGGTTTTATTAAATTTTAATAGTGTTTGTATTTCTAAAATGTAATGTATCGTCCTCTAAAATGTAATAGAACTAAACTTTAAAACTTTTAATACTAATTGCAATGAAATTATTTATTAATTTGGTTATATTAAAAAGTAATATTAAATAGTGATGGACTTATATACAATAGAAGTAACATTGTATTTCCGATAATTTTTTTTAGTGTGTAGAGGAAGGTTTATCGTACTAGATTTTTTTTTTTTAATTTATTCGCTGGCGGGACTAGTTACATAAGCTGATAGAGGAAGGTTTAACGTATTTAAAGTATTTTTTGAGAATTTTTGTCCCAACAAAATATTGTCCCAACAAAGAGAGCCACAAATTGAAGAAAGGTGAGATTCATCAATTTTCGAAAAACCTGTAAAGCTGAAACTTTTAGGTTTAGGTCGAGAGTAACAATGAACAGAAAAAAATAAGGAGATCATGATGAGAGTGAAAAGTGACAACGTAATCAATTAGAGAATAAGAACGACCACTTGCGGTTGAGTAAGAGTAAGTGGGTGCTTCAGTATTATAGACCGAAACATTAATACTGTTTAAGATATTTAAATAGCTTCAAAAAAGTAAAGTCTCTGAAGAAATATCAAAATTGAAATCACCCGAAATGAAATCACCCCAACTAAGCGAACCTCTGAGAAATTGAGGAGGTTTCCGATACCACATTGCATTTAATAATGCTCGGTTACATATATTCCTACCCCACCATAATTAATTGGTGGATTAAAGCCTGAACAAATTATAGCCACTAATGGCCAAAGCAGAATTAGGAATTTTATACGATAAAAACGTTTTCGAGAAACAGATGGCGTCAACTGGAACTCCAATAAAAGCATGACGAAGTTTGTCAATATTTAAAATCAGACCATGGAATTTTAAGCTAACTATACAATAAACAAGTTGGAGCTAGTCCAAAGCTTGAATTTTTAATAAAACCGAGGGTGAAGAAAATCTTGAGCAACCGTGAGCATCGCGAATCGCCGCGCACTCAACAACAATAACAATAGTTTTTCTTCCAAGAGCAGGTTAATGGACCCCAAGCGTCACGATGCCCCAAATATCAAAATCTGAAACGAAAAAAATAAAGCCAAATAATATCGGAAATAGAAACTGTATCAAGGACGAGCCTGCGAATCAGTAACAACTTCACATAAAAATGCGATAAATAGGCTTTGCGGGTTACTGGCCAGCCAAACTTTAACATCTTTTCGTTAATTTTCGTTAAAATATGTCTGTCACTAAACAGACCCAAAAATTGTGTGCTAACTGAAGGAAACGTCAAATACCAAATAAAAGCGCCTCCATTCTCGTCAATCCCCCACCAACTACTAAGTATGTTATCGGGTTATTAAAGATTTTAACGGACCAAAAATCACCACCTCTTGAAAATTAAAAGAGGCTAAGGGTGCTTAGTATGCTCGATTAACAATGAAACAAATTTACGTTTTAAGCTTTTTTCCATAAAATTTGTCCAGGTCCTAGAAAAACCCCTACCAAATACTTCCAAGGTGTGCTTTCCGATGATCCAAGCTAACCAAAAATCACCAACTCTTGAAAATTAGTAAGCGGTTTTCCATAAAATGTTCCCAGATACTAAGAAATCCCCACCAAATACTAGGTATAAAGGATCCAAATTGACTGAAAATTACCATTCCATGAAAAGTTATAGGAGCTGGGGGTGTTTAATATGCTCAATTTTCAATTCGACAAATTATCGTTGTACACGGTTTTCCATACAATTTCCCCATATCCTAGTAAAACTCCCATCAAAATTGGATTAATAAACATACAAACTTTTTTTTCTAGTTTTATTTCTCTGATTTAACTTTATAAATTAATAATTTTAGAGATAAAACTAGCTGAAAATCACAAACCTTTGAAAACATATACCGCTAAGATTCGTTAGTATGCGCGATTAGCAACACATTAAATTAACGTTGCAAGCATTCTTCATAAAAAATGTCCAGGTCCTAAGAAAACCCCCATCAAATACAAAGTGTATATTTAGGATAATAAAGATCCAAACCAACTGAAAATTTCCATCGCTTGAAAAGTTACTGGGATTAAAAGTATTTATTATGCTCGATTCTCTGCTCAATCCAATGAAAAGTTATAGGGGCTAATTAATGATTGGTACATTTTGTGAATGTTTTTCTAGGATCTGGGAAAATTTTATGGAAAAGCGCTTACAATGTAATTTTATTGTATTGCGAATTTACATTCTAAACACACTTTGTCCGTATATCTTTTCAAGTTACGCTGATTTTCGGGTAATTTCGGGAAACACCCTTAGCCCCTTTTGTTTCTTTGATCAATTTAAAATATTATAATTTATCTGTAATTTCATTTGTAAAATACAATTTCAACTATTTTCCGAACATTTTAAAATTTCATGATATTTCGAATTCATAAGAAGTTGATCAAATTTACTTTGTTGGCTTGCATTTTTGAAATGGTTAAGCGACTTTACATTTTTGAAACGTCTTAGGAAACGAAAGCTTTCGAAACACATATTCGAGTTTATATATTTGAACATCATTCTGTAGTTATTCATTTTGATTTGTAAAGAATGCTTTTGATATTTAGAAAGCTTATATTTAAAATTACAGATTTTGTCACACCCGATTGTACGAAAGAAAAGAATCCAATTTTACGCAAGTTAAAAAAACTTGAAAATTTATTGCGTGTCAAGTAACTGTGAGTTACATAACCCCTCAGAATAGCATAGTTTATGGTGACAACTGATAAATAGCACATTTGGCACTGCATTCTAAATTGAAAAACTTGAAAGATTGGTCCCACATGTGTTGACCGTGCACAACCACGGTCAGCGTATGAACTCATGCCTTTTACTGCTTGCTCGGCAATAAAAAAAAGGGTTTCATCTGGAAAATTGTGACTGGTGATAAAACGTATACTTTTTTTATTGGGGTTGTAAATGTAAAAAGTTGTGAATAGATCCAGCGGCCAACCCAGCACATCCACGCCGAAGCAGAACATCTACTTAAAGAAGTTTTCCTATGTATCTGGTGGGATATGTTGGTAGAACAAATTGTAGCTATATTAGCTGCACTAGATAACCTGCCAATTCAAAAAATTGCCGATTGCCAATTTATTCGACATAGCTTGAAACATCAAGACTACGATCTTCCCAAACTACCAACTAGCGTTATGATGTTAATTTATAAATACTGTGATAAAATTAGGGGTGAAATTCGAACGAAAATCACTGCAATGAAAGCCGACAATCAAAAATTCAGCCAAAGCATCGATGAATGGAAAAGTTTGCGCAATTGGAGGTATTTAAACCTTCATAATTATTACGAGAATGGTGAATCGCAAAATCTTGGACTGGTTCGTATACATGGAAGTTGCTCAGCCGAAAAAAAGGATGTTTTGGTTAACGAGAAATTGAACTCTTTTCAAATTAATTTTTAAAAAGATTTTGTCTGTAGAACTAGCGATGGCGCCAGCGTAATGATTAAATTTGGATCCTTATCTCCGTCAATAATTCAACTGTGATACAACCACGCCAAACATTTGGCAGTATTTCGTGTATTTTACACCAATACAAAAATTATACAAGAAAATATATCCGATTACGATGAAGAAAGTGAGACCGGCGGCGATTGACAGCGACAGATATAAACTAATAGATGATTTATCAATAATAAATCCTACGGTTAACAAGGTTCGAGGAATTACTAAAAACTTTAAAATTCTCCAGTAAGCAATTCCATTCTTCAGCGGTATGTATGAAAGAACAAGAATTAATTGATATGGAGCTATAGCTAATCCTCGACAGTAAAACGAGATGGAACAGTCTGATTCCTATGATCGAGAGGTTTATAAAATTGAAAGGTCCGATAGAAAAGGCGTTAATGGATCTGTATTTGCAGAACTTGTGCGATAATAAGTATACAGGTGCAGCGATAGTTATTCTAGAAGCACTGAAATCAGTGCAAACTGCAGTTGATGCCTTATCGCGACACAATACTAATTTACTAAGCAGCGAAGGAATTTTAAAATTCCTTTTCGAATGCGTTCAAAACAATAATACGCTATTATCAACCAGTTTGTTAAAGAAAATTCAAACTGAAATTGGTAAGAGGCGAAACGTACTCCACTGGTTTCGCTTTTAAAATTTTTAAATAATCCTGATATCCTTACAAATGAGAATTCGGATGCGGATGGGAGTTCAGGTAAGGAGTTTTTCAAGATGATACAAAAAATGAGCTAGTAAAAACTCCAAAAGCTCTCATGAAAAGACTACTTGTTTTCGATGAAAATGTATCCCAAGAAAATGTCTACAGTAATAATTTGGTCAATTTGCAACTACTGTTACGGCCAACGTAAGAAGCAGCAAGCAACGGATATTTATAGTGAAATTTGAATTAATTATGATTTTGTAATGTTAACATAAATTGATATATTATTTAAATGTAAAATATTTGAATTAATTGTAACGTATAATTATACGTATTATTATTACCATGTGACCGCGCTCCGCATGTTAGGCCAATTGGTAGAAAGCGAACTCATGATAATAGAATGGTATAAGGTCTAATATGCGAACGCTCGTACAAAATTATGTCAAAAAAGAAAAAGAAAAAATCACAACTAAAAATTGAATTCGGCAATCGTAATAAAACCACAAAAGGGTGAAGTCTAAAAGGAAAATAGAAAACGTGTTTTTATGAATTATTGTGTTTAAGCGTTGGCGTATTCAGGGTGCCAAAAACCCGTGGAATTACTGGGAAAAAACGTTTGGAAATTCAGTCTAATAAATAGTAAAAAGTGTAATAAAATAATAAATAAAAAAAATATATCGATAAATAAGAAGAGAGTGTCGTTGTAACCCGGTAAAATATCCAGGTGTAGGGAAATAAGCAAAGTTGTATAGGAAAGTCCTGATAAATAGAAGAGGCATCGTGGGAACCCAGATACTTATGGAATTTCTGGGGGTTTCAAGTAGACAGTGTATGTCGAAACAAGTAAGTAATTGATTTAGGTAACATAGAAAAAGAAGATTTATGATATATAATGGCATGAAGAGTAATGGAAAATAATTATGGAAAATTATTGAATTGTGTGTGAATTGGAGAAATACGATTGTATTAAGATAAAAATAAGGAGCAATAGTGTCTCTAGAAATTATAAAGCGACAATTAGATATAAAAAATGTATTATAATATCGAATAACGGCAACCATGGTAGCAACGGATCCGTTATGAGAATGAGTATCAAGCGAGGAGAGCGAAGTTGTAACACGATTAAACACGATAATTAAAATTACGATTAAACAGGTAATGATGTACAGGTTGATTTTTCCTGGAAAAGTGGTAATTATAATGAAATGGGGGACTCCCATTTTGGGGCGAGCAATTTTGTATGACGTATTAGTCTTAATTGTTATAAATTATTGTTGAGAATATGTGTCGAGTAGCAAACTAGCATGTAAATGTGCGAGTTAATCGGAAGATAATTGAAATAATTGATGTATGGGTGTTTAAGGGAATGCGAAAGGTTAGCAAGATTATGAAGGTGGTTGTTGCAAAGAAGTATGACGCCACATGTTTAGATGAAATTTACACCATTATATTATACTTTATAATACTGGTTAAATACGAGAGAGATTTAGAATTATAGAGTGAAATTAATTCTATAAGGTTAAATTTATGGAAGGATAAAGCGAAAACAAGAATGTAGAAGAACAAGCATGGTCAATTTTAGGTTAGGTTAGGATAGGAAATATCACAGGATCATTCATTTAGGTGTCATCTGATGGGTAAATAGCAGGTGATACATGAGGTGTAATGTAGTAGCAAGTCTTCCGGAAGCAAGAATGATTGCAACCAAAATGCATATCATAGGAAAGACTGAATAACGGTTCAGTAAAAGAAGAGTGATTGCAATATGTAATGTAATTCACATAAAGGTTCTTTAGAGAGGCATGTAGTTTTGCCGAAATCAAGTAATATGGCATGTAGGGTTGCCAAGAGCAATGTTGTACGGTATATCAGGTTGTAGGTACCATCAACGGTTTTGAGGGCCAGGAAGGTTGAGTGATCATCGTAAAGTAATTGTTAATGTAATATCAATCTGTATTAAAAATTGTTTTTGTTTGTTTTGATTATATTTATTAAAAATAGTTTGGCCATACATAAGATCGCTCTTCTGAATTGGTTCCGATTAATCGTGATGGGAAGTTCTTCGGTACCCGGCGATAGTAAGATGAACTACGAAAGGAGTGGAGTGGGGATAACCCTACAGACTAGTTATACCTCTGCGATAGTGTGAGGTTTTACACTGGCATGTAGTTGTGTCCCTGCGATAGTGTAATGGGCCACACTGTATATACTGGTCATCGGCAATAATTAGTTGGATTGAGTCGGGATGAAGTTGATCCTCGGCATAAATTAAATGGATTGAGTCGGGATGAAGTTGACCCTCGGCAATAATTAGTTGGATTGAGTCGGGATGAAGTTGACCCTCGGCAATAATTAGTTGGATTGAATCGGGATGAAGTTGACCCTCGGCAATAATTAGTTGGATTGAGTCGGGATGAAGTTGACCCTCGGCAATAATTAGTTGGATTGAGTCGGGATGAAGTTGACCCTCGGCAATAATTAGTTGGATTGAGTTGGGATGAAGTTGACCCTCGGCAATAATTAAGTGGATTGAGTCAGGATAAAGTTGACCCTCGGCAATAGTTAGCTGGATTGAGTCGGGATGAAGTTGACGCTCGGCAATAATTAGTTGGATTGAGTCGGGATGAAGTTGACCCTCGGCATAAATTAAATGGGTTGAGTCGGGATGAAGTTGACTCTCGGCAATAATTAGTTGGATTGAGTCGGGATGAAGTTGACCCTCGGCAATAGTTAGTTGGATGAAGTCGGAATAAAGTTGACCCTCGGCCACGGTAATATGGGTTAAGCTGGGAGAAGTCAGCCCCCAGCAATAGTAAGTTGAATTACGATGAAACAAGATGGTTCCTAGGCAATTATGTAATGAGTTAAACAGTAAATGGAGTTGAGTATTAGCAGTAGGGTAATGTATTACACTATATGTATTAGGTACCATACGAAAAATAGGTAGAGGATAGGAGGAGGATAAGTCCCCTTATAAGTTT
Organism: Nephrotoma appendiculata; assembly: GCA_947310385.1. Taxonomy (NCBI): domain Eukaryota; kingdom Metazoa; phylum Arthropoda; class Insecta; order Diptera; family Tipulidae; genus Nephrotoma; species Nephrotoma appendiculata. The sequence continues at coordinate 41,642,297 of OX371224.1, forward strand.
GAGTTAGTTAAAGAAAAAAAACCTAAGAACAATAGGGCTGATATTTAAAAAATGATTAAGAAAGATTTAACGAAATCGGTAATGAAGGGCATGAATGTTTTATGTTAAGGAAAAAGAATATATGAAGCATGGCCAAGGAATTGTAAGAAAGGGTGATAAATAGAATAAGTTATGAATGTGATATGAATAAAAGATATATATATCTATTTGTATAAGCAACTTTGTAAATAGAGCTTCTTTGTACAGGATCATGCCCCAAATTACGACAGACCATTTTTTGATCGGCTACGTCCGAGCCAAGATGGAGCAATTACGAACAATTACCCATAAGCTGGATAACGACAAGCGGCGGTACTCGCAAATGGAAATTGAAGAATTGCGAGAGGAAGTCTACGGAATAATCGCGAGATACAATTTCAAAGTAAATTAATTAAGGATCTAAATATAGGCACAGTTATAGCAGAATATTGGAGGTTGTCGGGGTTAACGAACAAAAAGTTAAACCAACGAAGGAACCGACCAACCAAGGATACCGCACATAAGGAAAAGGCAGTATTATCAACCGAGAATAATCCAGCTCGAGTACAACCAGGATCTAAGCGCTCAGTAAAGGAGTGTGCTTGCATTGCCTCTACCCACGGCATTCATCTTTTACGTGTAAAGACGAAGGAGCTTGCCATCGCCGTCAAACCCGGCATAATAGTATATTGTGCCCGAAAAACAGCATGAATCGTCATGAACATAACTCAGTTGACTCTAAGCTAAGTTGTGATTTAAAAAAAAAACACATTTGCTCATCCAAAAGTAGTTACGATTAACTGCGTAGTAGGAGCAAATGGGCATTATGGTTAGGTTGTGTGTGAATGGGATTATGAATTAACCAATTAATGAATTAATTTAAAAATATTTTTTATTAAATGAATTACTTATGAATAAACCTTTTAATTAAAAAAAAAAAAAAAAAATTCCAAGGAGTATAGTTAGTATTGGGATTAGCCCTGGTTGAGTTTATATTTTATATAGATTAAAGATGAATAAAGCAACGTCACCAACCCATGAGCCTGAGGATGGTGAAATGGTCAATAATAATTATATACAAGAATAGGGAACCAGTGTGAGTCGAGGAGATATGGAAAGGACATACGTAATTCGAGAGCGACATCTAGAGTCATTAAATCGATGTGCGATTGAAGTAGCAGATGAAGTATGGTTGGGAACTCGTACCGCATCTGAATTATGGGTACGCCAGGAAAGATTGAGACGACATCTTGAATCCTTTGAGACAGCAGACACCTTGTATCGGCAGGGTAATATGCTGGTCACGAATAATGTATATATTGAGGTGGAAAACCAATATATGACAACCATTGGCAAGATACAGGATAAGTTAAATGCAGGGAAAACACAAGGGCCAATTTGTAGCTCATCAGCAGGAATTGATCCTGAGGCCAGACCGCCAACGGTTATTAGGGTGGAAACCAAACAGCGACCACAGCTCGATAAATTTAACGGGAATCCAGCGGAATGGTCGGCATTTCGTGATTTATTTTTGGCGGAGGTTCATGACCAAGATTATGATCCCGTCACAAAACTACTTTATCTACAACGAGCTTGTGTAGACAAAGCTGCCATAACATTAGGACCATAGCAACCTACCCGTGACAATTACAAGCTGGCCTTGGACATATTGATGACCGATAATGATGATTATCATATCATACATGGAATATTGGGACAATTGTATTCCATCAACAAACAAGAGCAAGAGAGCCATGATTCCCTGCGGATAGTACTGGATTCGATAAATGGTGGGACGCTACAATTAGAGACCATCGCGTCACCGACACAACTGTGGGACCAAATTTGGATCCACTATGCAAAACAAAGATTACCGAAGGTTACATTGGACTCTTGGGAGCAACATCGTAATCGTGACGGTGCTACAACCTTGCCGACGTTAGACCAGTTCAAACAATTTTGGACTCCAATTCAAAGGGAATACGAGAATTTGAGGGGAACAATTTAATTGGTCGCGAGTGGCAGGGTCATAGTGACAAGAATACAGGAGAGCCGAATAACCATCGAGATAAGTACTACAAATCATATGGTAAATTCAACAGGTCGCAACCAGAGTTATATAGCAAGTACGGAAACAGAACCAGAGAAGGAAAGAACCTGACCACAATAAAACATGAGTTGCGTGCTCCACTGGCGCCAGGGCCGTGCGTAGTGGAAGGTTGTATGCAAAACCATTCGATCGATAAATGTGATAATTTTGGTAAATTAGGAATGCAGGATCGATGGTCCATAGTCGTTAGACATAAATTATGCAAGTGCTGTTTGAGACCAGGACACCAAGAAATACAATGCAGGCAAAATGGATGCACCAATTGCCTGGAGGCACCAACAAGACATCATTTTAAATTATGTTATAGAGCCAGACACAGTATTGAATCGGGTGGTTCAGTAAAAGGAACAGCTGGAAGAGGTCAGCCATAGCAGTTAATACTATTAAATGTCTTGGAACCAAAGGTACCAGAATGCCAAGTTGTAAAATCATTATCGAAAGCAGTCATACCTACGGCCAACATTCGCCTGAATATATCGAAAATATTAACCTACCTTCAGACTGACGGCTACCCGATTTAATAGCATTCGTCATATAACTGCACCAACGAAAGTATCATACGTTACAAGAAGTCATAGTAATCATACAAAATTTTTACATTGAAGGTTCACCATTCGCAATATTGACGAAAGCCAAAAATAGCAAATGTTAAAAAATCTATGTGTATTCGTGCGTATATGCGTGTGTCTGTGTGTGGTGCCGTGCATACTAAATGGATATGTCTTTTCTACAGTCCAGACGGTTTGTCCGATCGGAGTAAAACTTCATATTTATGCTTTTGTTTATTAATTCGGCAGATCAGTTTTCCAAAATTTAAGCGATAAGACGATTTTTGATCGCTTTTCAATAGAAGTTTGCAACCTACACAGACCAGGTGGACTGACTGTTCAGGATGAAATTTCATACCTAAGTTTTTTTCACAAGTTGGGAGAGCCAAACGAATTTGGCCGAAATCACTCCACCGGAAGTTATAGCTTTCATACGAGCTTTTTCGTTTTTTACATGTATTTGGAAAAGTTTATTATTTACGAGTAAAACTGATTCTAAATTATATGTATGTTGCAACAAAACCGGTACCATTTTTACAAAATTTAAGCGGAAAACACGGTTTTTGTTAAAAAATTGGTTTTCATTAAAAAAAAAAAGTTATGTTCAGCTCATGTAGATTAATTGATCGGGATAGAACTACATACTTAAACTTATTCCATAAACATAGAAGATACCAGTTTTTGGTCGAGATTGAACCACCGGAAATGGCACCCTCTTCCAGTTTGTTATTGTTTTGCAAAAAAATTTGAAAAATAAAATAAAATAAATTGCAATGAAGATTACATTTCTTAGCAAGGGTCAAACTTGTTGAATTATGGTTCAATTTTTCTCTTCGTACCGTAGAAGCTTTTCGTTTTCTGCAAATATTTTATAAAGTATGTAGCACGATAAAACGATAAAAAACATAACAATTGTAAATTAAATTTCAAACAGAATTATTAATGTGCTAAATTGCCCATGGCTCAATTTCGCAAATTTACCACTGAACGATTTTTTTCGTTATTTTTCTAAAAGTATTTCATGAGTCTGACCATCTCAAAACCAAATAGCCTTAATTTCCACATAATCTTAGTTTAAATAAGATTTGTAACAGTTACTTGAACTAATTTACTTTTTCCATTTAATTTCGTTTGTAATAAACTCTGGGATTAGCTAACTTCAGATAAGAGCAATTGGTTATTTTTCTTGATGAGTATTGCCCTATGATTAGGGTCCTGATAGGTTTTCTGAATTTAAGGAATGAAGATTTTTAGTTGAGCGAGACAGTTTTTACCAAAATTCTTGTAAGCTGTATTTTTTGCCTTAGAAATACCATATAAAGTAAGCCGAAAGTTTCAAGCCGAACGGTGGTAATGCACATAGTGTCGTTGCTATCACCTCTAAATAATCAGAGCACATACAAAATTTGTGAAGATCTAAATAATTTTAGTAAATCGGTCCAGGTCGTATGACATGTAAATTAGAATAAATTTAGAAAAGTTCCGAAACTAAATTAATAAAATGTTCTGCAACTTTTGAGTTATCCACTTCCCCATCGATCCCACTATGTTTATTAGATATGTCATAATCCTAGGTAAGCCGGACTTATTGTCGGTTATATTCAAATATAGCCGGAGTTATTCGCTGGTCGTAGTGAGTTACATAAGATGATAGATGAAGGTTTAACGTATTTGAAATAATGAGAATTTTTGTTTGTTTCCTCGTAACAAGTTTTCAAATTCGGTCCAATTCGTGTAATCGCCGAGGAAGATTTGAACCTTGATTCAAGTCAGTTTTGTAGCAACCGACTACGAGTTACCTTGGCATTATGTTGCGGGTCCTTGGCCGTAGCTGATAGCTGTATATGAATTATTTTCAAACATGACGCAATGAAGTAAACGTCATCCGTTTAAGATTTGGCTGCGAGAACTCGTTTCTGATTTTTCGCGTGTCGATCAAGAGCTCATGTCCTTCTGTGTTGCTCGTTAAAGGAGCCGCTGCATAAGACTCACTGCACTGAAATGTTAAGTATTGTAACTTACGAAATTTATTGCAGTGCGGTACGAGCAATCCGGGTCGTGTGCGAAAAAAGCAGATGATTTTGACAGCTATACGGAAAAGTGTTGTCCAATGTTTGGTTGTGCCTGACTGCCGTATCGAAACGTTAGGTGACATCACCAACAAAATTAAAAATTAGACCTTTAAAAAATTTTAACTACATCGAAAACTGTACAGTTCGATCAAACTGGAAATAAATTAAGAATAATAAAAAGTCCAAAGGTCCTAATTTTAAAAATACTAGGTTAGCGCCCAATTTTAAACTTTTTCGTCGATTTCATGTTGATTGGGAATTTGGAAATGAGATCTAAAATTAATAATTTGTTGAACAAATATTTATTTTCTGAAACAACCTAAAGCATATATTTCCTATTTTCCATACCAACTGTTTACGACTCAATTTATTCCGAAATTATACAAAACCATATCAACATAACCTATAAATTTATTGATTTACTATCTTTATTGGAAATCGCCTCCATCTTCTCTATAACACAAAAAATAGCCAATACAAAAAAGGATAAAAATTAACAAACCGTTCACAATTCAGCATATACCTATAAAAATATATGTATCTTCAATAAATACATCCTCTTTTAGATTTACGAGTGTATACCAGAAAAGGGAGCCTACATAAAAAAATTAAAATTCTAAGAAAAAATTTCTAAATTAAAATATTTATTTTCCTAGAAAATATAATGTTTGCCAAGAACCTAAAACAAACTAAATTAATTAAATTATTTTATATAAATAAACTAACTTTGTATTACAGATTATTTTTTACGATATGGTTCGATTACTTAAAACAACGCAAAGCTGCTGTACCACACACAAAAGAATTGAAAAGTTATCATTCAAAAGGTATTCTAAAAATTTTGAAATCAAAAGATTTCTCGACATGTTACAAAGTTAAATATTTAATTACCCCTGAATATAAATAGGAAGGTGACCTTATTACAAAAAATGGTTTGGGTTGGCGGCATCTGGATCTCGTATACGTATAACAAAAAGATTTTAAGGTGATATTTACAAATATACTTAATGTCATTTCCAAATTAATCCCTAATCTATTACATGAGATCTCCCATAAGCAAAATTAATTATATCTCATTCACTCTCTCTCTGCTGGTCAGGTGTAGACTCCAACCGACACATATGATTTATATATGAAAATGAAAATATTACACGTATATACACGACGATACACGTATGGCCGTTAATTAATAATAATTCATAATGAAAAGATAAACAATTTCGTTATAATGAAAGCTTAATGTAGTATATAGTAAACTGTGTCACCTGGTTTTAGTAACATGTAAGATAAGTGATATGTTATACAGAAATCTCTAGAATCTCAAGGATAAATAATGGTTTCACAGCATGCTATAAATTGACATGCGTGCCACATATTTTCATTTCATTATAATGCCATATGGATTTTTGGTACCACGTCTATTTTTTGCTTGCTATCTCTCTGTACATAAATTCTTATTTAATATATAATGTGTTAAGATCTGTATTCTTCATCTCGTACTTTCGATTTTTATGTCAACTTTTTTTTCTTATACTTTTATATTTCTAATTCCCTTTTGTGAATATTTATGTATTTACCTGGATATACATATCTGGAACACCATGTTACGTGGATGTTTGAATTAAATCTTAACATTCGACACACATAAAATAAGAAATTTGTTGGGGAGCTTTTTGATGCGGTGATGTTCTCTTTAAATCTTGTGAATGAAAGTTTAATCAAATATTCGTTCAATTGTGGGTTACTGACATATACAATAAAAATATGGAGGGGGGTGTATATTGTGGCCATCACCCGATTTTCTTTTGCTTCGAATGTACATAAATGTTGAATACACAAGTAAGGTGTTCCTAAGGCAGAATTTCTAAGATACTGTTAAAGGTAGTCGAAAAGTTCGAGACGAAAGGTAATGCAGATATAATTTTTGCTATCCCAACCAAAAAATATTTCTAGCGTAAAAATTTATTACTTGATATAGCGTAAAGGCTATAGCTATTGACACTCTAAAATTATGATATAGTAATTGACACGTTCGCGTTATTAAGAGTTTTTCTGTTTCAGTTTAACATAATTTGTATAATACACGTGTTAAAATGAGATCACATAACGTCACCTATGAAACAAGAAATAGTGAAATTCTAGCTAATTACCTCAAGGATAACGTTAAAGGTAAGTTATTGTACTACCAAAATTATATTAAAATATTAGTAGTGTTTCAATTTACTTATTATTATAATAGATTTTAGTGTAAAAAAACCTATTCAAACTTACCATAAATTAATTAAACAATTAAATATGCCGGGTGTCAATAACTATAACTGAAATTTATTAGGTTTTATTTATTGACACAGGATGTCAATAAATATCTCTTTAGTGCTACAATTATTGACATTATGGTGCCAATTTTCGGTTAAAACGCAATTTTAGCATTGAATGTTTGTAAACACGATGTAGTTAATTAGTGAAAATTTTAAAGCTAGCTAATATAATTCGTTTATACAACTATCTAGGGTTAATAATATGCCAAAAACACGAATAACATACACTGAAGCAACCCTTCAGCATGCTTTGCATGAAATAAGGCTAAAAAAAATTCTCGGAAAGGGGCCTCCGAAAAATATAACATACCACGTAGCACTTAGATTTTTCATTTAAGCGAGAAGTTTGTAAAAGCAGAAGCTGGTCCACCAACCATTTTGACGACATTCGAAGAGCGGGCTATTGCCGAATGGCTGATTGCTTGTCAAAAAAAAGGGGTTTCCTAAACGGAAAGAAGACGTTTCTGATGTTGTGAAAGACTTTATCGAAGCTGATCGAAGAGATACTCCATTTAAGGATAACACATCAGGGAGAGGATGGTTTACCCGATTTTTGCAGCGCAACCCAAACATCTCTATCTGAGTTCCAGATCCAGTAACAGCAGCAAGTGCTAAAGTGAGCGCTGGTTTGTCACAAAATATTTAAAAGACAATAATGGTTACGATATCCTAAAATCATCTGACTGAGTATATAATGGTGATGAAACAAGTTTCTTACTTTGTCCTAAAACACGGTTTGTGCTAGCTGCTAAAGGAGCCCGTAACATATCCGAAGTCGACCGTGGTGCTGCAAAATCTAATTTGACAGTTATGTGTTCATTCAGTGCTAGTGGTGAAACCGTCCCACCCATGGTTATTTATCCATATAAGCGAGTTACTGAGGAGATTCGCAAGTCTTTACCAAAAAGTTGGGCTTTAGCAATTTCGGATAATGGATGGATGACTAGGGAAATATTTTATGAGTATATTTCCAAACATTTTCATCCGCATCTGGTAAAATACCAAATTAAATTTCCTATTATTTATTTCGTTGATGGTCACAGTACTCACATGACTTTGAAGGTCAGCGAATTATGCGTCCGTTTAGGAATAATTATAATTGCGCTATATCCAAACGCTCTCGGATTCTTCAACCATGTGACTACGCAACATTTAAGCCGCTAAAAAATTGTTGGACAAAAGTGGTCAATCAATGAACGAAAGAACAACCTGGGCCTCGTTAACCAGATAACAATTTGCTCCCTTATTGTTGCAAGCGTTTGACAATTGTATTACGCCCCAAATTCTACAAAATGGATTCAAAGCATGTGGCATTTTTCCTTGGGATTACTTGGCAATCGACTTTTCCAAGTGTCTCGGCAAATCCACTAAAAACTATGCAGCAACTGAAGAAGCATCGAATGCGTCTATGTGCTTTGCGGAATTTTCAGAAATTGTTGGCGAATCAGAAATATCTCTTTTTGAAGATATCTTTAAAAATTATCAAAACTTAGACCTTTACAACGATCATTTTAAATCGCTTTTCAAAATATTTTTAAGATTGATAGGTTATAAATTTCCCCAACTCCAGCAAAATCATTGCCAGAGCAGTGATAATTATTCACACGTCGACGATGCCAATCAAATTACGACGGTAATTGATATTAGCGAAATCAATGATTTTGTGTTTTTCAACGATGCAAATTTCGACTCATCAAGTGACCTTACAACACTAAATATTGTTGAAAATTGTCCACTAGGTGCAGAAGCTTCAATTTCAACTAAAGAACAGTTAAAAGTCGGTGACAAAATAGTCACTAATGAAATTAGTAAGAGTCAGCCGCCACAAACCCACAATGTCATAATTGAAGCGCCAACTGAGTACATTGAAAAATATATGGAGTGGCCTATTACCCCGGTAAAAAATGAAACGCAACCCACAAAAATAAAAAAACCTTTTGTAATAAATGCTCCATTATGGATAAAAGCAGAAAAGGACAAAAAGTTAGCAAAACAACAAGAACTACTGCAAAAGGAAAACTGTAAGGTAATTAGATTAGAGAAATTTCCGAAGAAAATTGAGGATACCACTTTTAAAGCAGATGCCAAAAGACAAAACCGTTTGAAAAAAATCAGAAGTCCCTCCCAAACCCAAACAAGTCGAACAAATTCTAAACCTAAGCGTATTACAACGAAAATTACAAGGGGATTAACGAAATTACAGCCGGCTAATAACAGTCCAATCACTCCAAATATGGAAACTGGTAAATTAAAAAATAATGTCTTATTTAATTTAATCACATTTTTTATTTCAAAAATTTCCTTTGATTGCAGAGTTTAATCGAAAATCATAATATTAGTAGTATTGAAGACACGATCAATCAAATTTCTCAAGATATAGCGGCATATGCAGATTTAACAACCAATTTAGGTAATAATGAGTACTTTATTTAAATTATTTAATTTATTATATTTATTTTTTTTTAGCTGAGATTCCTGCAAAAATTGGAGAACAAGAAATCGATATTCCACATGAGCTCGATATTGGAGAAAATAAACTTGCTACAGGCTCAATGTGCTATAATTGCACTTATGCTTTTTCAAAAACTCAAACTGCTGAGTTTGATAACATTGGAATCAGATGTAATAAATGTGTCAGGGAATTTCACATAAAGTGCATATATATTCTAAATTTGTCCCTACTGCCCATATTTTTATGTGGCAAGTGCAAAATCTAAAGCGTTTTATTAGGAAATGAAACCCGATGTGATTAAGAAAGCAAGGAGCTTCAGGAACAGTTTGTGACATGAATTCAATTTTATATTTTATTTATTTAAGTTAATTTTATTTGTTTATAAATATTCTTAATAATAAAATAATATAGCATTAATAAAGAAAGCTGTTAATAATTAAAACAACGTGTCAATAGCTATATACTTGTGGAAATTTTGGATTAATACAAGTTTTATATAATAAAAACTGTTATTAGGATATATTTTAAATATACATTGAAAGACTTGAAGATTATCTATAATATTTTACATGGTTCATAACTCTCACTGGACATGACAATAAACTATCCGCACGAAAGTAAAAATTTCCTTATGACTGTCAATAGCTATAGCATTTACGCTACCTTTAGTTCTACTATCAACTCTAAATAATCAGAATACAGCAAAAATATTTCACATAAGCCGGACTTATTACCGCCTGTATTCAAATATAGCCACAATAATTCGCTGGCTGGGCTAGTGGGTTACATAATATGATAGAGGAAGAATTAACGTCTATATGGTGGTACGAATACTAAACAAACAAAAATGCTCGAAAAATTAATTTAAATACGTTTAACCTTCTTCTATCATCTTACCTATATACGTTAAACCTTCCTCTATCAACCTTCTAGTCCGGCCAGCAAATAATTTTTGAGTTCAATGGACGACTCTTTTAACGAACAACGCAGAAGGACAACAGCTCTTGATCGACACGCCAAAAATCAGAAATGAGTTCTTGCAGACGGCTCTTAAACGGATGACGTTTACCTCATTGCGTCAAATTTGAAAACCATTAATAGACAGCTATCAGCTATGGTCAAGGACCTGCAACATAATGCCAAGGTAACTCGTGTACAACAGTCGGGTGATCCAAAGCTGCCTCGAATCAAGGTTCCAATCTTCCACGGCGATTACACGAATTGGACCGAATTTGAAAACTTGTTACGAAGCAATTACGAGGAAAGAGGGCGCATTCTTTCAATCCTGCGCTACAAATCGAAACAACCGTGGGTGTGCGGAACATCCTGATACTGACCGACACCAATAGCAGTTCGAAATTTGTTTTATATTAGTACCGGTCACCACATGACTTATCATCTTAATCAACAAGGAAAAGGTCGCAGGTCGATTTTGATTATACGCAGCTCCCCTAGTCCCTAGAAGATGTTTGTGACTGATCGGGTTTCATATTAGACTGATTCTGCCGTTGGGAATTATGTCGGCACCAACCAAAATCTCGCCGGATAGACAGGTTCAAAGAACGAGCGGGGATTACACTAAAATCGGCGAACGAAAAATAAAATCAATGATCTTATAAGATAATAGCGCATGCAGAAACCGTGATGTCTCACAATGTCTTATACTACCACTCTCTTGATAGTCATCGCTCGGAAAGTTGCCTTATTTTACGGCCTTCTGCAGACGTTTCATCCAACGATGACATCTCAACAAACACGAATTCGAGTTTCAGGTCAAGCTGGTTGAAAAATCAAATCCGAAGAACATCTATTAGACAAGAGACAACCAGCTTACGAATACATTCGTTTCGCAAGCACATCGCATAACGTCACACGATGGTCCACAGCCCATACTGGCACACTTGCGTAAGCATTATTAAGTTATAAGCAACCAAACACTACTAACGAATTCATCGCATCGTTTAAAAGGTTCACCGCGAAAGAGGCAAAATACAAAAACTGTACAAAGATTCCCCAACCACCTTCGTCGAAGTTAGTCGTCAACGAGCATTCTTGTATCAGCAGAGCACGAGAAACGCCACTGCGGAAAACATTGCTTTTTTGGCTGGTACCAGTTGGAACTTCATTCCTCCTGCTTCGCCACACTTTAGCGGCTTGTTGGAAGTTTCAGTAAAATCGGTCAAGCGCATAATTTACGGCGTGTCATAGGTGAAACCGAACTCACGTTCAAGGATGCTCATTCCAGAGTATTTCTTAATTGGGGAGGCACCAATCACGATACCTGAACCAACCTTCAAGCACGGAATACTTGTCTTGCTTTCAGCAAAGAAAGAAGGGAATGAGAATCAACGACAACCTTGCTATTGGTTATTTAGTCGACCTTCAAGGATGGTTCGGTTAATTTGACTTTTTTAACACCCTGTGATCGATTTTTTATTTAAAGTTTAGTTTAAGTTAATTTTAAATTGATCTATTATTTATTATTGGTATTGTATTTATTATTTTGTACAAATTTTGTATGGCAAATTAATTTTAATATTTTATATTATACAATTATTTTACTTGTTTGCCTCACACACTGTTTTTGTATAGGGTATATCAACACTGCCTTGAATAACGATGATTACCCTTTATATTCATTTAATTTTTCGAGTAACTTTGTTGGTATTTTAAATTTTATATTTTCGACGTCGAAAATAAGAGATTACGCTTCTCGCCGAAAATTATTTCTTATAAGACAAAATTTTTTAGAAACTTTTAGGAAAATTTTCACGTGTGTATTGAGAATTATGAAGTAGCTATTTCCAATTAATAGTTAAATATGACAGTGTTAGTGTATTTAATTTTAAAAATCCGTATTTTAACAGAAATTTAAATTATTTTATTCCTTTTTTAAGTTGCTCATAAAAAATGCTAGGAAAATAATTTAAATTTAAAAAACTGTATTCTTTCAGGAATTTAAGATTACTGATTTTTTAAAATTCTGTCAATCCTGAAACTGCATTTACGATAATTGTGGGTTCACTACATATGCCAGAAAATAAAAATTCAGAATATTTAAAGTTATCTTCATAAAGTTATCGATCAATGGTTTCACTTATCATTTAGACAAGAAAATTAAAAAAAACTTTTAACTGGAAGTGTGTGAAAATAGAAAATCTTAAATGTGTAATTCACGTGTCACCACCTAAAACACTTAGTAAAAGAGATCAGAGGCCCTATTCTCGGAATCGATGGAAATTTCCGCATTCGGAATATAATTTTCGTTATAAATTTTTCATATTATTTTTCGTTGGTTATACTTTAATAATTTTTTCAAATTTGATTGCAAATTCTCTATTATTTATTTTTTTTATACTAAGGAAATAATTTCGAACCGATTTACACACTAGGAATTTTTCCCTTAGTAAGAATAAAAATATTAAGAAACATGTAAAGAAATTTAAAAAGCGATTAAAGTGAAAAACAAGCTCAAAAATATAAGAGTGAGGAACCAGCCGTTTCTGTAGATGACATTTCCTTTCCATAAATATTAAAATATGCCGACGGAGAATTGTTTACTTTAACGGGAAAGAAATTCAATGCCGAAATAAATATTATTTTAGGAAGCTGCGGTAGGTAACCTGCAGGAGTTTCCAAAATGCGGCAAGTGGTTAATGGATGGTACCAAGTTGTTCCTCGAATGATGTGTCCGCTCTTTACGACGTCCAAAAGTTTTTTGTGAGTTTTGCAGAGTTGCGTATGAAAACAATTTAATTCTAAATCCAAAATTTATAATTTCTGAGTTCGAAAAGGCCTCAATTTCCGCGTCTAAAACTTTCTTTCCTTCGAGTGATTTTTCCATTTCGGCCAAATATTATGGAGGTGAAGTCAAACTGAAACGCTTTGCTCTAAGTATGAAAATAACGAGGGCGCTACTATCGAAACAGAGGTTACCGATTTTTTTTTTGCTGGATATTGATTTTTGAATTTTTAATTTTTGGATTTTAAATTTCTGGAACCAAAGCATTTTTTAAAAATTACTTATATAGTAGATCTTGAACACGTGTGTGAAGCTGGCTTTATTAAAAGGTTCTTCGGCGCGCAAAATTAAAAAGAATATGTAGGAAATCACATTCTTTTCCGAAAAAATAAAAGCAATCTCAAGTACACAAAACAAATTTTAAAATGAAAATCTATTACAAGAAGAGATTTACCACACTTAAAATTATGAAATTTAAAAAATAATTCCATTAAATAAAATTGATTGAAAATTTTTCAACGACATTAAATTTCGGTTCACAGAGAGAGGTTGGCAGATATAACGGTATATGCCTAATTAGTGCACTGATCATCAGCATTAAGTACACAAATGCTTATTACTTTACAGTGGGGATAAGTGGCCTCCCCAGCTGTTTTAATATCCGCTTGTGACAGACTAGGTATCGGAATTATGCTCATATGCCACCATACATTTCTCCGTTCACAGAGTTTGGCAGATATAACGGTGTATGTCTATTTAATGTAATTAATTAGATATATACCGTTATATCTGCCAAACTCTGTGAACGGAGAAATTTCTGTTGACGTATGAGCATAATTGCGATACCTAATCTTACAAAAGCAAATATTAAATTAGTTGGGGAGGCCCCTTATAACAACTGAAAGGTAATGAGCATTTGTGTGCTTAATTATGATGGTCAGTGCATTAATTAGGCATATACCGTTATATCTGCCAACCTCTCTCTGTGAACCGAAATTTAATGTCGTTGAAAAATTTTCAATCAATTTTATTTAAGGGAATTATTTTTTTAAATTTCATAATTTAAAGTGTAATAAATCCTGTTTTTATTTTCTCGAGATAGAATTTGATTTTCTCCATATTTTTCTTTATTTTTCGGGCAGAAGAGCCTTTTAATGGATTTAGCGGACAGCGAATAATATGCAGCACAATGCAACAATAAAACAATTAACAACGAGAATGGACGGAATGGCTCGTACGATGCAAGCGCAGAGTGAATAAATCGCGCAGCTCCTTCAGATTATTGCTTCATGGTAAATAAATCAACAAAATCAAAATTCAAAATTCAAAATTATTGCAATAAATGCCAATTCAATTGTAAGTGTTCAGAGACGTCTAAATTTATTAAAATTTTTGGAATATCATTCGCCAGACTGTCTCCTCCGACTGGATCGGATCAATGCAACGCAAGGTGGTGGCACCGCCATTTTAATTCGGAATAGAATCAAATTCAAAATAATTATACCGCAAGGACTAAATAATCGGCCTGGTCTTGAGATTGCCATAATCAAACTTAAAATTATAAATACATTAAATTACCTATTTTTGATATCTATTTATTGTGCGGGCAACACAAGTGTAATTTCGGATGATCGTTTCGTTGATGAGTGGAGCAAAATTTTCCAAAACTTAACTTTACAAAAGCCTAACAATTACTATATAATAGCGGGGGACATAAATGCGAAACATAGATGACGACGAAATTATTATTCATATTGAAAAAATCACTAAATTACTTTAGGACAATATCAAGGAGAATGAGCCCAAAATTAGGCGATGCAATAATATGCAATGCTATACGAATGCCACAATAGAATGTCTATAAAGCATAAACGTTTTTTGATAACAAAAATTAAAACGTTCCGGCGTAACATCAGACGACAAAATTATAGTTTTGGCAGTTTGGCGGCGACAAATCAAAATGAAAAGCTCAAAACAGAACAAGAGCGAAGGCGGCGAGCGAAATCGCCTGTCATATTAGAAAACACCGAAATCATGCAAAACAAACACAATCATCAACGCAGGCGACGACGATTTTTTCGTTGAAAAAAATTTAGAGTCTATTTCTATTTTTGTTGCCGACGAAACAATGTTGCCAACTGTTTTTTATATATGTATAAGTTGGCATCAATTAACCGTCATATTATTAACCATTTTTTTTTCAATCTAGTAGCCTAATGCCACAACGTCATGTGTCAAAAACACAGAAGGTTATGCCGTTTGGTTGTTTTTTTATCGCCATACGCTGACGCTTTTGTTCTGTTAGCTACAGCGATATCGCGGCGATATTTTTTATTTATTCGTCGACGCTTGCCGTCGTCGCTCTTGTTCTGTTTCTAGCTAAAAGCAAAGGGAAATTCAAATTTGGAAAAACGAAATTAAACGGACGGTTCAATTGATTGAACAAAATGTTAAAATACAAATCGAGAAATATTGGGTGAATTGTATGAAGCAAATTAAACCAGGAACTAAAATGTGGTCCGACATTAATAAACTAACACAGAAGGCTAAAGACATTTGTATACTGGCGATCGAGATCAATGAACAGGAGAATATCATCAACTTAATATACCATGGGACGAGATGACACATTTTGAAAATAAAATTACAATTTTGGACGAGCAAATAAATTTGAATATTATTGGGCACCACATCGAAAAACATACGAAACGGAATCCAGTCCTTGGCAAAATAGAACATGAAAGGCTGGTGAACACAATTGTGGAACCAATTAAACGGAGACATATGGGGAAGACAAGTTGGTGAAACGGTCCAAAACACAGTTTACACACAATAATAGAGCGAAGGCACGCGAACAACGTGGCTGATGATCCAGACTATTTCATAAATTGTGACTATTTGGCTAACATCTTGCGCACCGCAAACAATAAAAAATCTTTTGGTCCAGATCTAATCCCAAATATTATACTAAAACATCTTCCAAATTCTATAATTACCGAACTTTGTATAATTTCCAATCATCTACTCAATAACAAAACTTTTCCAAATTGTTGGAAGGTGGCGAAAATATTTCCAATCCTGAAAAAGAATAAAAATGGTACAGACCCAGAAAATTACAGACCTATCAGCCTCCTGTCGAATATAGGCAAAATCTATGAAATCATTATCAATGAGAAGATTATGGATCATGTCAATAAAAACAAAATTATACCCGACAATCAATTTGGTTTTCGGCAAGGGATAGCGCAGTACATGCAATTACTAAATTAACAGCGGACGTATGTCACAATTTGAGTTTTAAACAACCAACGGGCGCAGTACTCATTGACATAAAAAAAGCCTTCGAGTCCATTTGGCTGAACGGACTGTTGGCAAAATTGAAAAATTTTAATTTCGGAAATGATCTAATTGAAATTATCTTTGAACTACTTTATGATCGAAAATTCATTACAACTACGGGCAATATAAATTCAAGTCGGGAATTCAAAATTTTAAATGGTGTACAACAGGGATCCATTACTGCACCAATTTTATTTTATTTATATATGGCGGAAATGATCGGGAATCAACAACTAAATTCGGAAAATATTCAAGTGTGTGCATACGCAGATGATATGGTCATCTATAGTAGTAAATATTTGGTTGGAGATATTCAAGCCCAATTGCAAAAGACAATGGATTATGCACAGGATTACCTGAATACGTGGAGAATCGAAATGAACGTGGCCAAATGTGAATCGATACTTTTTCGCAGCCCGCTAAGGAACGCGAACCGAGACTTAAAAAGAAATTGGCGAAAACTCAGAGTAACAGCTTACGATCAACCAATAGTATTGAAGGAGTAAGTCAACTATTTGGGCGTGAACATGGACAATATGTGATATACGGCAGCACATACAACAGCACAATTGGAGAAAGCGCGTAAAGCGTTCATGGGAGCGAGACGTTTCTTTTACAGTAAACATATTGGTGAAAGAGTTAAAACAATCGGATATATGGCACTCATCCGCCCAATAATAACATATGGATGCCAGGTGTGGTTTAATCAGGTGCCACGCTACATGGAACGAATAAGAGTTTTTGAGAGGAAATCTATACGACACTGCAGAAACAAATATCGCAAGGCAGAAACTGGCTATCTCCATTACATTTCAAACAAGAATCATTATGAGAATTTTGACGGAGACAGAATTGATATACATAATATACTTAAATTAATAAGAAATCATATATTACGAGCAACATTAAACACTGATAATTCATTAATTTGTGGACCGTACTACATCGACGAGCGGATGGCACAACATTATTTAACCGAAGGTATAGTACCTGGTCCAAATTTATTTACACACCTCGATAGTATAGAGGATATGTGCAGGACAGAGAGGGCATACCAATTATTTTCCATGTTCTGAGAAGACCCAATGAGAAGTGGTTCGTGGCTGATAAATTCAATAATCCAGGTGAATATCTACGGTTCGACACAAGTATCAAACATCAAAAAGCCAATGAGTTTGAGGACAGATGTTCCAAATACTGGTGGTTGACAACGGGAGGATGAACCCCATTTAGAGATAGTAATTTAAGATAAAATTTTATTATAATCTAGTATAAGTGATTTTAAGTTTTTCGCTTAAATCATTTCATAGTCTGTGTGTTGTGTTAGAGATTAAATACTGTTTTTTTTTGGTTAACATTTTTTATTCAGTTCATTATTACTTTACATTATATAATTGTTACATTGTTCCTTTGCCTTATATTTAATATTTAATTCAAAGTTAAGTTCTATTTTCAATTATGTAAAGCTTCTGAGTGCCCATATTCGGGACAGCGGGCATTGTAAATATGTTATTATAGGTTTAGAATGGCTTTGTTTTGGTAATTAATTCACCATTCCAATATTCAATAATTGTGAATAATGTTAAAATTAAAGAATTAATTTAATTTGAAAAAAAAACATGGATTTAGCGGAGAAACACCCCTACATTTAAAGGCGTTTTTCGGAATGTTTTTCGAGCCAGCTTCATAGACGTCTTGAACTACTAAAAATAAGTTGTTGTTACGATGACCACCGTTTAGGTACGAACGAAAATTCAGGGAAACTCGATATACGACAACTCTCTATAGAATCTTCAAAAAATCGTGTATTTTAAGGGTCTGGGGGACCATAGAATTTAAAAAAAATAAATAATGAAATAACGTATTTCCATTTAGAGTAGATCGCGACCTACTCAAAATAAGTTTTTGTTAGTCGTTTAGGAGCAACACAAATGTTCAGAAAACTCGATTTACAATAATTCTGTATAGAATATTCAAAAATTGTTAATCCTATGTGTCTGAAAGGGAAGCGCAGCTTTTACTTTTTTATTTTATATTAAATCATATCTTTCCAATCTGTTCTGGGGCCGAAGCATTCCCAACTCATTCGCAGGATGCTTTCTACGTCCTACCTTACGCATTGCCTGCCTGGTCGAGGACGTTCGGCTATAGTTCCGATTCTCGTACAACCATCTGAACATTGTATAGCTCCATGCCAGCCTACAGTACTGGCATGGAATATGAATCAATGATTGAGGATTCTTGTCCCTTTTCTTAATATAGTTAATTTAAAAATAGTTGTGCAGGGTTGCATTTGAATTTTGAATTGGAGACTTGTGAATCAAACAAGCAATATATAAGGAAGATTATGGTTTATAATTCGCAAAGTAATATTTTGATTTTTTGCGGCCAAATCATCTAGTGTATTTATATTTTCGGTTGATTTTCTAACAGCTAAGTTCTTTTTAGTTTCTGGCCAATATCTCATTAGTAGCCTCTTATTAGTATAAATTTCTATGTTGTTTGGGTGTCCAAAAAGTATTGATTTAGCGTTACATAAATCTGAGACACTAATTATTGCTATCATGACATTTTCAACTCTCAGCCCAAAAAATCACGACATTTTTACTCTCAGCCCCGAAAATATTTGCTAACATGATAGTTAAAAAATGTCATGACAGTTGAAATTTCGAGGCTGAGAGTGAAAATAACAATGTGAATGTTTAAAGAGCATGTAAATTCTTATAAAACATACACGCTTCTTAAACATTCAACTATCAAACGATGTGCACCGCTAGTTGGGCCAACGAATAGTTTTAGACTTCAATGGATTATATCTCAACTCCTATACATAGAAAAATTCTTATAAAATTCAAACACGCTTCTTAAACATTCACCTATCAAACGATGTGCACCGCTAGTTGGGCCCACAAATATTTCCTGATTTCTATGGACTATATCTCAGTTTTTTTTTTAAAATTCAAAAGTCATAGAAATTTTAATCAAATAAGTCCCGACACTTTTATATATCATATACTGAAGTTATATACTATGTTACAATAGTTAAAAGTAATTTTGTTGTTTACTGTAATCTATTTAGATAAGAATGTTGTTCATGTTTTAAATGATGCATCTAGTTTTATTTATACAATTTCGTAAACAAAATTTACAAAAAAAAATTCAATTACGCAATTCATTTATCCAAAATTCGTTCGATCCTAACAACACTTCTTTCTAATTAAAAATATTGCAATAAAATATTACTTTTACAAAAATCATTGGAACCTAATATTAAAATTAACTTAAACTGTAAATAAATAAATAAATAAAATAATGGAGCTCGGTAATTATTACGAAAAGTTTTTCTTAAGTTTTTAATTAAAGTTCAAGTATCATACAAAAAAAATCTTTGGTACTAAGAATAATATACTACATTCGCATATATACAAAATGCGAAGAAAACTATTTTAATATAAATAAATTAAGAAACTGGAGATGTGGGCATAAACTAAATAACTAAAATATTTTCTGGAAAAACGAAAAAGTTTTTTGTTGGTTTAACATCTTAGGAGTATGTACATCTTTCACCAATATATAGCAGGTAAAAACCTAAAATACGTTTTATAGGGGAGATGGAGTGGTTCGTATACAATTTCAAATAATTAATTTATTCTTTAAAACATCATTCAGATCTTTATAAATTAATTATCTTAATATCTCGTTATACGAAATGCAAATATTTGGGTCAATTGAAAATACGACGCCGGTCGCACATAACCCACAATATTTATATAAAATAAAAATATATTAACAAAAAATATTTAAACTGTGATTATGGGAAAATGATGCTGTTAAATATTTCATTACGATGCTATTATTACAAATTCATCTGAATTTTCCACAATATTTATGTGCCGTTGTACAGTTGGCTTAATGAAACGTGCTTTTATAATGATTTCATTTATATACCATTGAATTATATAATATTTTTATTACACAAAGCTTTAGCTATAAGAGTACAGTGAGGCGCTTGATATACACGACGATAAAATATAATGGGTCAAAATTAATTAAAAATTGTGAGAATTAATGTAAAATTTTGTGGTGTAGTCCCAAAACCAAAATTGAAAATTGTTTAGAATCAGTGGCGTGGGGGCGTGCGTGTGAACGATTAAAAATAATATTAAGCATCCCCAGCTTGACACTTTTAAATT
The DNA here is from genome assembly GCA_947310385.1 of Nephrotoma appendiculata. Lineage (NCBI taxonomy): Eukaryota > Metazoa > Arthropoda > Insecta > Diptera > Tipulidae > Nephrotoma > Nephrotoma appendiculata. The sequence goes on from OX371224.1 coordinate 41,663,089, forward strand.
ATATATAAAATTACAAAATCTTCTTAGTCGAGAAAAGGTTATATATATATATTTATATTACGGATATAACATCTGGTGTCTCTAAAAATTAATTTCATTTATTTTTTATCACTGTTTCCGTTCTAAATAATTTCCAATCTGAATCAAAAATTAAGAATTATTGAAGCGCTTGAAATATTTTTTTTATTGCTATTAGAAATTGAACTATACACTAGTATAAAAAAGATGTAGTGATAAAATATGTTGTTATAAATAATATCAAATTTACTGTAGAATAGTTGCGGTATAAGCATAAACCAGAAAATAGTTCGAAAAATGAGACGCTGTCAGTATCGAATCACGAAGTTCGAATAAATTTTCAAAAACTATAACTAAACTCAGATTTTTAGATACTGAAAGCAGCTACAAAAAATTGTTGATTTTGAAATAGGTTGCTCAGAAAGTTTTGGCGTTCGATTTGGAAACCACGATTTTATGGTTTAAAATACATTTATTTTTCAATATAATCTGCTTGAACTTCAATGCACCGGACAAGTATCCCACCAGAGGCTGGATACAAAAGCGAATTATCATCATCGATTACGCGCGGTGATGTTAATAAACACAACTAAGGCCCTCTGTTGGAGTGCAGAATTCAGCGCCAACCCACCGTTCATGTCAATGTTCAGGTTGACATGGAGATTGCAATGTGCAGGTGGTATAATGTAAAAGTGTGAATGGGTTGTGTGTGCGTGAATGGATTTCATCCTTGAAGTGAGAAAATGAAAGACTTTTGGAAAGAATTTTCCAAAATACATGCAGGCAACAAAGAAGCTTCTATTGAAGCTGTCAATTTTAGTGGAAAACGAAGATTCTCATATGGCAGGTGTCATTTCCGGTAGATCGATATTTTGGCCTATTTTCATTGGGATCTCCCAATTTGTGGAAAAAGCTTTAGTATGAAGTTCATCTAGGCTGTAAGGTGCCAACTTTTAGTTAAAAAAACGTTTTAAAGCCGACGGCCCATTTTGCAGAAAGGTCTGCAGAAAACCAGCAAATGGCGTTCGACGCATTCACATTCAATAAAATTGTTACCGGAATACTATGGTATTTGTACTCCATGTCCGAATCACCATTGAGACTGTACTTACAAGCTGTGTAACAAAATAAAGGATAGAGCCAAAACCGCGTTATATTTAGCTGGAAACCCACAGAATTTTCAGAACAAAAAAAATAATAATTCTGGAAAAGCTTGACGAGGAGCCGAGCCACCTATAAACACGTTCATCGAAAAGGACATTTGTAGCAGCTTTTATTTTAGGCCTGAGATAGCCCTACTTTAGGTATGCCCGTAGTGGCGAAATCAGCTATTTTCTATAAATTCAAAACAAAATAGAATATTTCGGAAAATTCTCGGAGAATGAGCAACCAGATACCTACTGAAAATAATCAACTACTCCAAAACATAGGGAATGGAATAAAACTAAACCAAATCAAGTAGATTTAGATATAAATTTTGCAAATGTTCGGGAAATCCTGCAAGAAGATACGGAAAATTAAATTTCTTCCCTTATCTGATATGCAAAGGCACACAGAAGAATATAAATAAAGTTATTAATAGATACCGAAACACACAAAATTATTATTAAACCAGGTATTTGGTGGACGTGGAAGACTGGGTACACGAAATGCTATACAGAGTAGCATTATTTGCAACTCGAGCCTTTATTCGCAATCCAATTTGGGTGGTTCCTTCGAAGACAGACGCTTCGGAACCCAAAGTCAGAGTAGTAATCGATTATCGCAAATTAAACGAAAAATGAATCGATTAAATTCCCATTCCTCAAACTGAAGTGGTTTTAGACAACCCCTGCAAATCAATGTACTTCACAACCTTAGATCTGAAATCTACCAGAAATAGTTGAGAGATCATGAACTTTCAGAAATTTTGCAGAAAGCGTTTTGGACTAGAAACGGAGCTGCCACATTCCAACTTGCCATGAATCATATGCTACAAGGTTTGATAGACAAAATCTGTCTTATCTATTTGGACGATATCGTCGCAGTAGATGAAAACACGTTTCAGAAGTTAGCCCAAAATTCTGGCCCAAAAAATTATATTTGTTGCCGCTGGCAATACCGTCATCTATTTTGATAACTGTCATGACAGAAAACTGAAAAAACATTGAATATCACATAAATTCAAAGATTAAATATGAATTTCAATGAAATCAATATAAATAATTCAATTGTATTTTAAATTTATAAAATTTTACTAATAATACAATAAAAAATATACACATTTAACTCAAATATGTTCATGCTTTAAATGAAAGTGATAGAGAACATTTCTCATAATTCTAATAATTTTTAACACAAAAACTATAGTTGCTATCACGTTAGCACTGTGAGTCCAAAAAAATCGTATATCACGACATTCTATTGATGTCAGCCCAAAAAACAAGAATGTTTTTCGTTAAAGATTTTTAAAGTAACCACAAATTTTTTATATCTTGTTGTTGTCTTGAAACTTATGTCGAGTCTCACTATGATTTTCGGACAGATCTAGGTCTAGTCAGAAGGTTGTGATGAGTCATACCATGATTGGCCTATATTCAGCCGCTTTACGAACAACCATAATATTTAGTGGAGTGTAGAGGAAATCTGTGAACGGTAATTGGCAGCAACTTCTAATTAAAACTTTCTCGATTTTTTCAGTTTTTCCCAAATACTTCAAAAAATCATTAGAAACAATAATATTCTAATTATAATTTCCTCTGAAATTGGTACAAAAGATAAGTGCAAATAATTTTCAGACAAATTGACTGATCGGTATTTAACTTAGTCGCTTAACCTAGCCACTTAATTCCATAGCTTTAGCAGCATTTTTTTCAAATTGAAAACAGAATAGAATGCTAAGAATAGAAAGGTCATCCATCTCTTAAAAAATTGTTGCAACGGAACGACAACTTGTAAATGGCTGAAACTTATGTCATAAAAAAGCAATGACTAAGCTACATATATCCAAACTGGCGGGCGATTGGGATGCGTTCAAGTATATTTTAATGCAACCAACTTCAGAGTGGAGTACTTGCACAACCTAATATTTCAATTATTTTTTTCGAGATTTTCTGTTCTATAATTTTTAGGGGTTCTTTGATTATTTATATTTTTTTGTTTTTTTTTTTTTAATTTTTGTTTGACAAAAGATTTGTCCGAAAATCATAGTGTACTGATGACCAACACCAAAATCTCAACTTCTATTAAATATCATGGTTGCTCGTTAAGCGACTGATTATAGGCGATTCTCGGTATGAAGACCCCATCACAACCTCCTGAAACTTCTTACTCGTGCATGCTAGAACCAGATCTGTTCGAAAATCATAGTGAAACCGATGACCAACACCAAAAATCTCAACTTCCATTACATATTATGATTGAAGCGGCTGAACAAAGGTCATTCTCAATGTGAGGGTGTGTAGTATTATATGCATATTAAAACAAAGCTGTTAATGAACGGAACGACAAGTCGTATTTATATATGAGGCGTTTATTAACAAAGGCTGACATACGTCATAGATTTTTTAGTTTTGAAATATTCCAGAAACTCCGATTTTCTTAATAGAAGTTTACATATTTCGAAAATAGTAACAAAAAGTAAACAATTCCCTTAAAATTCGAAAAATCGATAATTTTGGCGTATGCCCGTCTTTAAAACTCGAGGCCACATTTTATTCATGGTTAAAAATAATATTTTCGTGACCTAATTCAAAATAATAAGAATTGCTTCTTGGCTGTTTTACATTTATTATACACGATCACAATGGTTCCTTTAACTATGAAAACTTGAATTTTGAGCTGAGTGTATCCGATATAACTGTCACAACAATTATTGTTGCTATATCGTAATAAAAAAAAATATTGGCTCATTTCCAAAATCTGTAACGAAAAATATTTTTTGTTTTTTGGGCTGACATCATTAAAATGTCGAGATATACGAATATTTTGGGCTGACGGTTCACATGTGACAGAAATTGTAGTTTTTGTGTTGCCACTGCGTTTTTCATGGTCTGACATTTATACCAACTTTTTATACATGGTAAAAACTTAAAAACCTACTTCTCTGAGTTCAACCTTAAAGTACTAAAGTGTAAATTCATAAACAGAGAAACCGAACTCAACGAATTCATGAGACACATCATCACTCAAGGTGAAATACGTCCATAACATATAAGCTGTTTTATCGCAGATCCAGAACCGCACCGAAAGACCTAAAGCATTCTCTTCACGAACACTCAATTTCTCGGAGGTAATAAGATTACATTGGTAACGGACCATAAGCCTGACCTTCAACAAATTCACGGGGAAAAATTTAAAAACTCTACGATGGAACGGAAAATTAAGTTTATGACGTATTTTACAAAGAAGGCAAGACAAATGTGGTATTGGAGCAAAACACAAGCAAGTTCACAGATATAATCACTGTGCGTGAATCTGGCGAACATCGATTTTATTTTTAAAATCACAAATATTACCGAATTGATCTCGGAAGAGAGCTTCCCAAATTTGAAAAGAATTATTATTTCTAAAAAACAGTTGAAAAGAGACGATATTACGAATTTCCTCAAAGAATATCACATATTTGGTATGCAATAATGACTCCGTTAGTTTATACAATAAAATTCAAGAATCATTTAGGTAACACTTTTATCAAACTGGCCAGTAAGTTTAAGAATGGGAGAAAATTACAACACATTGATGCTTATAACATCTTCCATAAGCATAAATATGACCGCAAGCCTAAACATGCCTAAATAATTACATCACTAAATCCTAATAGTTATGTAAAAAAATTACTAGGAATAAAAATTTGACAATGAAATGTTGTCATCGGATTGTGGGCCGAATAACCCAACACTATAACCTGGCATTTTCTTGATAAACTTCTGGAACTGCACTGTAGTAATTAAAGACAAGAAGTTTCAATATTTCTAAGTTAAGACCGAAACAGAAGGTATACAAGGTGCGCTACATAATCTCGAGATAACACGGAAATTGATCAAATCGATCATTAATAAAAAAAATCCAATTGGAATAAACCATTTAGATAAAAATATTTCTTTTATCAAACAATTGTACCTAAAGTAGAAGACGGGGGCGAGTGGACGAGACAGTTAAAGACATAACAACTATACTAACCACGTCACGGAACGTTTGCTAGGATGAGTACACGCTGAGTACCGCATGGGAACATCATAGAAGTAACAATGGTAAATGGACGAAAATGTAACGAGATGAGAACCTCTCCCCAGCATGCCAGGTATGCCTTACTCAGCAGCCTTCGGACCTGGCTGAGATTCACTGGACCAATCACTCATTAATCCGAAATCAAATGATAACAGAAACGAACACTAGAAGAAATAATTCATATCGGCAAACGACACAAATATCGACCATTGGCTATCGTACCCGGACACGAACTGGAAACTGGAACATAAGAACTCTAAGGAAACATCAAGGTTAGCATAAGTGGAGAAGGAAACAAGCGAGACATAACAACCAGCGCAGGAAACTATATGATGTTCTCTGACAGAGCAGATACACACGAACAAGGCGTGTAGGTATACTATAACAACGGCTAAAGGAAAGAAATCACTACTCGAATGAATACCAATAAGTAGCAGAATAATAACAGCACGATTCCACTTAAAAATCAGAAATACAACAATCATACAATACAATGCTATGCGCACACAGAAGAAGCAGATGACACAATCAAAGATGAATTCTACGAGCAGTTACAAGCCGCCATATCAAGTGCACCGAAATGACATCAAGATTATCCAAGGAGATTTCAACGCGAAAATTGGAATTGACAACACCGGAATAGCAACAATCATGGGTAAATATGCACTAGATTCTGCAAGGAACAACAACGGAGATAGACTCATCGACTATTGTGTCACAAATCAGCTATTCATAGGCGGCAGTAACTTCCCACACAAGAATATCCATAAATACACCTGGACATCGCCAGATGGCAGAACGAGAAACCAAATTGACCATGTGCTGGTAAATAAGAAGTTTTTTCCTCCCTTCAAGATGTCAGAGCAATGAGAGGAGCAGATGTACACAGCGATCACCAACTAGTAATAGCAACTCACAAAATCAAACCAGCCGCCATGAAAACTACAAGGACCAATCGGAGGAAATTCAACATAGATAGATTGAGAAATACAGACACGAGAAATATTTTCAATGAAACACACCACATCAATCTACCGAATAACGAAACTAGCACTATGGATCAAAAATGGGAAGGAATAGAAGACGCCTACGTAAAAACTACTACAAGTATGCTGGGCTACCAAGACAACATAAGAAAACCGTAAATTAGAGATGAGACGTGGAAGAAAATCGAGGAACGCTACCAACTTAAAATACAACTAGGCAATCATAATACGGCGGAAATTCGAAAACAATATGAAGATACAGCTCGACAAGTGAAGAAAATGGCAAGGAGCGATCGTAGGAAATATACAGAAGACACTCTCACGACTGCCGAGTCAGCGACAGCAAATAGAAATATGCGCACATTACATAAATGTGTAAGATAAATCGCCGAAAAATTTACAAAAGCACCACCAATAAAGGATTCACATGGATAAGTCCTAACTACAGACGAACAACAACTAAATATATGGAAAGAGTTCTTCGAGAACAATTGCATAGATAGTAAACCAATTGAGGATCTTCCAGAGGGCAACTATAACGAAACCAGAAACACTCATCCACCAACGGAGCGGGAAGTTACAAGTGCCATAATGAAGCTGAAAAATAAAAAAGCCGCTGGAACCGACATTATACCAGCTGAATTATTCAATGGTGACGCATTTGCAACTGCAGGAGCACTAACACCACTATTAATAGAAGTGTGGAATACTGGGAGAATTCCGCGAAAATGGAAAGAGGGCTTAACCATAGCGATTCCCAAGAACAGCGACTTAAGGGAATGCAAAAAACTAGCGAGGCATCTCCCTGCTCAACAGTTCAATGAAAGTATTAGCAATGATCATCCTGGAACGAATCTCACCAACTGTGAACCAATACATAAGAAACGAACAAGCTGGTTTCAGACCAGCAAAAAGCTATAAAGACCAGATCAACACAGTCTGAATTCACCACTATATCTGCTCTTCGTCGACTTCGAATGCGCATTCGTTTCCATCAATAGAAGCGCAATGTGAAAACCACTCTGTGAAAAAGGCATCCCGAGGAAAATAACCGAACTTATCCGAGAAATGTACCGAGATGCTGGAAACAAAGTTCAACACAAAGGAAAGCAGAGTGGCGCATATTACAATACACGAGGAGCTAGACAAGGATATGTACTATCTCCACTACTGTTCCTCATTACTGGATAATGTCATGTGCAAGCTAGATACCGCATCACCAAACGGAATTCAGTGGGCTCTAATCAGAAAACTCAATGATCTCGAATACGCTGATGATATATGCCTTCTAACACACAAATACGCAGACATGCAGCAAAAGCTACTAAGTTATCAGAAATAGCACAAGATGTCGGGCTCAAGATAAACATAAGAAAAACAAAGGCCCTGAGACTGAACACTGTTGGTTGTACTGTAAAAAGAACAGGTGGAACGGAAAAGGACATTAATCAACGCATTAACAAGGCGAAAAACACTTTTAAGATGATCCATAAGATCTGGAATGCATCCGTCTGGTCAAGAAACACCAAGATACGATTGTTCAATGCCTGTGTAAAATCAGTACTGTTGTATACTCGTAGCTGTGAAACGTGGAAACATACCCAGAAAATAACAAGAAGGTTCCAAGTGTTTGTGAATAAATGCCCCAGGCAATTTATCAAATGCTACTGGCCGAACAAGATCACAAATGAAGAATTACTGCGACAAACAAACCAAGTAGACATTGAGAAGGAAATTAGGAAGCGGAAATGGAGATGGATAGGACACACGCTGAGAAAGCCACCAAATGACATAACCAGGATGTCATTAGAATGGAATCCGCAAGGAAAGACGAAAGTTGGAAGGCCAGCAGTGACCTGGAAAAGAACGGTGCTAACTGAAGAAAAACATCTCGAGAAGACATGGGGGGAACTAAAAAGAATAGTCCCAAATAGAGTTCGATGGTTCAGTGTAGTAGACGCCCTATGCTCCTAAATGGAGATAAAGGAAAAAAAGTGGAAGACAGAAAATATAATCTACTCAATTGTTTGGCACTTTATAACTTGTTGAGGTTAGGTCACTAGCTGATTTCATTTGGTCGTCCCAACATATTGATTTATTGCGAAAAAAATTGGTTAAAACTCATCATTTCCACATGGTTCGAAGTGTACGAGGCTGAAAATTTGACCTATACTAATAATTTTATAAATTCAACGATTGGGTTTTTTTTTGGACCAATCGACTGACCAATGACCAATCGTACAGTCGAACAAACGATATCAGTTGTTGGATTTAAAAATTTTTTATTAGCATCGGTCATTTTTCAAGACCCGAACACTTCGAAGATTTAATTAATTTCGCAATAAATCATTAAGTGGCATAACCCTACGAAATCAACTAGTTCAATCAAAAAATTGAATAGATTGTATAATATGTCTTCCACATTAGATACAATTCTTTGAAAAAAAGAAATTTTTGTGTCTAAATGGTTTATTCCAATTGGATTTTTCATTAAGTTTGTAAAATGAAATTCCCAAATAAGCGAGGAACCTGATTTTATTGAATTAATACAATTTTGATTTGGTTTTTCGTAGTAAAAACTGACCCATAGGTGATCAAACATCAAAATTTGTTGACCGATCCTGACCTAACGATTACCTGACCTAACCATGAAGACGATATGATTTGCTTGCAATGAGGTGCTACCCGGGAGATTTTTTCTAATTTTTCATTATTTATTTACCAAACGATGGCCAAACGAATTTAATCATCACTTTTGTCAAAACGTTTAGATGGGGTGGTTAAAAGGTGGAGCCGTTAAGACACATGAATTCTGTATATGGTCTCTATTAGGCGATTAATCTATCCCATCACTGCGGTTAATATCACTATATGCTTACATCAAGGTTCGTCAAAATATCAAAAGAACAATAAACCATCATACAAACAACAATATTTCAGTTTCCCAATAAAAACAAAGACAAATGGCCCTCGAATCTACTGGCACAATTAGGGACGCACTTTCAATACTCCCAGGAGAAGTTACATCCCCATAATGATGAACAATAATATCCCATATTTGCACATAATTGGCACATAATATTGTGTATCAATTTAAGATCATATTCAATTTAAGATATTGTGTATCATTTTAAGATGAAGTAGAAATCGGTGGGAAATACAAGAAGCGAGAATTTTTAGAAAACTATAAAATAAGATTTAGATCTAAGACTTAACTCAAATTGTGTAGAATGATAAAACAGAAAATAATTTTTTATATTTTTAAATTCGTTCGAACTATAATTATATATTCACGGCATAACACAAGCCACCCATCATGATTTCCACAAAAGGTGGGCTTCGATCATTTGAATCCAATCAGAAACTAATCATGGATGACAACTTCTTTTATTTCCTCATGAAGATCATCTAAAGCAGGAATGTCAAAGCGGCGCTATAGCTAGGGAAATTGATGAATTAGCCGCTGAGGGTCCCCCCACCACGATTAATAATGACTAAAATCGATGAAATGCTTAGTTCTTATCAAGGTGATAATCATTTTCTCTACCGAACCCCCAACAATTGGGGAAAGTTAATTATCAAGATGTCTGATAGAAATTACAATAACGAAATGGGGAAGGTGCTAGAGAAATTTCTACCGATCTACAATAAATTAAATTGAAATCATTTTATATACACAGCATTAGAACCAAAATCGATCGACTTGGTTTTACATTAAATTCAAGTCACTATGAGATGACATTACAGAATTCAAGAGTCATATTGTTAGACCAAAGAAGTTTATTTAAACATCAAAGGTATTGTTTAAATTATCCATCTGGATGGGAAATTTTTTCTTTGCATACCGGCCGACAGTTTTTTTTATTTCAAAAAGGTTTCCATGATACTTAAGAACCACTTCTCATTTCAATTATTTTAAGGATATTAAGGAAAATTTCTATGTTACGTGACACGTTACTTGTGGTCATGCCTGTACATATGTGAAATTGGGTGTATGTATATACAAAGTTCAACATGATTTCATTTCAATTCAATTATATTTTCTGTTCAAATCCCCAAAAAGCTTAAGTATCTTAAAATATAGAAATAGACTAAAAATCGAGATATAATCAAACGTATTAAATTAAATACACATGGGAAAAGCATACCACATATTTTAGTATATAATATGGAGATCATGGCTCCGTACACCTACATAAGTGTGCTGTTACGTATATATTAAATTTTTTTTATATTAATTATGATATCGATAGAGCGTGCGATTGATTTTGAGAATTTCATTAAATCGCATCCCGCAAACCATTTGTAAAACACGTAAAAGACGTTCAAAGAGTAATAATCCCTATAAATGTCCATAAATAAATGTAAGGGACAATACGAAAATAAAAACATAACATATTCCCCAACCGACCCATGTATGTATATATTCTTATGTACATACATATGTAAGACGTAAGACGAAACCAAAATAAAATATTCTTGTATTTTATGCTTGCGTCCCATCTGGTCGAATAAAATTTTTTTTTTGTGTTCCAATTCTTTGTTCTGTATCTCGTATATTAAATATCCAATCTTTTATTCGGCCAAAATACATATATTTAACACAGGCACACATATATTTATGGTATATGGGTGGGGGCCAAAAAACATAAAAATTTATATTTTAATACGAATTTTCATATATCTAAAATTGAAAATGAAAACCACTTAATATAATTTTAAAAGAATCAAGCCCAAAAAACAATAAATTTGTTGTGTACCAAACGATAAAGAAAATGGGCATCATCTGAGAAAATTTTTTATCCAAACATGTAACAAATAAATTTTCTATATACTCAAAGATCTTTTGGTACATGATCTAAATATTTCATCAAATTTAATGTGTTTGTTTATTTTCAAAATATAAAAATTATGCTGACTCGTCTTAAAAATATATAAATCCTTTTCGGTCTAAATATAAAATTTTGTATTCCTAGGCATGTAAAATATACATAATTTTTTGTTCTATCTGGAATTCCACCTGGCGATCATTACAAAACCTACCGAGTACGTATTACACGAAACCACAACATAATTTTCATCTTTTGTGACATAATTTCCATTTATTTACATATTTTCCTTCACTTATGTAATTTAAGTATTTTATAAGACAATAACACTTGCACTAATATTCCTTTGAAAAGTCAACGGCAAAGAATTGAAAGGCGGCCGTACAAGAGGGAAAACACAAAACATCTTAAGCTCATAATCACTTTTCAATTTCCCGTCTCATACAAATACGGTTATAATTAATGGTACAATGTGCTTGTTCTCGACTAGAATAATTATAATGCTAATTCATTTATAATTATAATTTTTTTAATCTCAAACAACAAAATAAAAATATAATATGTGTAATTAAATTATATGGCGTAATTCAATTTAATACTTAGGGTAGTTTACATGCATTTCTATAATTAAATCATGAAGTCAAGAAATTTTGTATGAAGCGTCTAGATTTTAGTTAGTTTTGACACCATCCGCAATTTTCCACAGGCTCAAATACGTCAAATCACAAAATTTTGAAAGTCTCGTTTTAATTTTATGATTTTTTGTGTTTTGAATGTGTATCTTGATTAAATAAAAAAATTAGAACATGAGTTTTCTTTTATTGTTAATAAAGATACAGGGTGTTAAATTGTATTTCATCTCTTACTGATGTGAAATAATTCCTAAAAAAATCTTAAGTAAAAATGGCGTGTGTGTTTTAATGGTTATACACCAAAACAAACATTTAGGCGTTAATAATTTAAAAAAAAAATTCAAAAATTCCACCCAAAAGTAAACATATTGTTGTATATCTCCAAAATCCACCGTACCAATACGTTTAAAATACCATTAATTATCAAACAATTAATAATGTGATGTAAAAACGTTTACAATATGTCGTAACTATGTATATAAACATAAAATTAAATTGAAGTTTGTAGAGTTTTTTAGATTTCATAGATACACTAGTCGAGATTAAGCGAAATGCTCACCAATCTCACCATGCTTTTATGTTACTTCTATCCAATAAACATGATGATTTTTAGAGTTTTGTCATAGCTCTGGCATGGGCAAATATATAATCCAAACAAGGGAAAACGTCCAACGTTTGTTTATCCAAACGCGGGAAGACGCCCGATGTGTATGTTATGCAAAGGCAGAAAGACTCCCAACGTTTATTCTATCTAAAGGCTGGAAGACGCCCAACGTTACCGGGGTCAAACTGAAAGGCGAAAGGTACCATTTTTTATTTTTTATGCTTTCTCATTTCGTGTTCGTTCATAATTACAGGCTGGGCTTCTGACTCTTCGTCATCCTTTTGGCAGGACATTCACAATGTTGGAGTGGTGAGTTCAGCATATGTGTCGTCCATTTGCAGATGACCTTAAAATCTACGCGTTCTACACGTGGCACTCCGATAGTCTCCAGCTATTGGAGTGTAAATTGTGGGACATCCTTTAGAGCAGAGGTTCTTAACCTTTTTTTTTCTTGCGGCCCACAAAAAAATTTATAGTTTTCTTGTGGCCCCCATTTTTTTAATAATAATTTATATTTGTTAAATTAGCTATAATAATTTTTTTTATTATTACATATTCCTTTATTTTTTATGTAATATTATAATAAATATAAAAATAACTTTATTATTTCATTATCTATTTTAACTTTCCTACTTCACAATTTTGTGTTAAGGTTAGCATATTTGCATTTATTTCTTCTGTACTAACAAAGTTGTATGTAGGTAGAAATAAGAAATAAATAAAAAAAACTACCAGGCGTGTAAATATGAAAAAGGAATTTACCAATAAATAGCGCCACCTGCCAATGTACCTTTCGACAAACCACGTCATAGGCGCCATTGTTTTCTTTTGACATCTGGGGGTCGATTTTGTTCAAAATGCGACAGTTGACGAAAAAATAACCGCAAGTATATAGTAGTGGTATGTGTGTTTGAGTTAGGGCGATTGTGTGCCTTTTTTTTTTTGGATACGACATTTCTAGATAACATTTCCATTTATAATTTAAAGTTTGTAAATGCAAATTTGCTTTAAATAAAATTAAATTTATTCAATTTTAGTTTTAAAATAATTCTCAATTCTGTGTTTCTGCGAATACAAAACATTTATTCAACATCGCATTGAAAAAAAAATTAACATATTACACCCATTACATGATCAGTAATAATGTCATTACTAGTAATGTCATTACTTGTGTCATTACTCTTTTTAGTTATGGTACCATTACACGGTGATTCCAACACATCATTATTATCGTCATTACTTAAGTTCTAATTAATCGTTTTGTATACAAATTTAGTTCTACTCTATATACACAAAACTCGCCGACCGCAAAAAAAAAATATTGTGATCGGCCAAAAAATCTTTTCAACGAGTATTATACATAATATTATGTATATCAAAATGATAGAATATATTACATTAATATTTTACATATTAATAATTTTTTTTACATATATATTAATATATGTTAAATTATATTTTTGTGTCCGTTAAATCGGGTGCTTACTTACCTAAAATAAATATTACATATATTTTCATTTGATAAAAAAAATATAATTTTAACATTAAAAAAAACGTTAAAAAATTCCTCCAGCCGACGACAAATCTTTCCTTTCCAATCCCGAAAAACAATTTTATATACATATTTAAATAGAGTAGAACTAAAAAGTATGTAATGATTTACAAATAGTAATGACGAAAACCCTACACTATCATTATTAATGACAGTATTGACGTCACACACAAGTAATGATGTCTCGAAATCAGAAAATCCGGATTTACATCATTACTAAACATCATTCTTCAATACCGCACATTACATGATCATTATTAATGTCATTCCCAGCAAGTAATGACATTATTACTGATCATGTAATGGGTGTATATGAGTAGTTAAATTTTTTTCACCCTCCACACAGTGACGCACACTTTCTAAATGTGTGTGATACTCAGGAACACATTTGATAACTTTTGTAATTGTAATGATATTTCGTTGCGGAATGGATTGTGTTGTTGAGAATTGAAAAATATGTCGAGTGATTCCTTAAAAGATAAAAAATGAAAGTTGTTTGCGCTAACGTGTTAAAAAAACGAAAAAGTTGTATGAGTGCTATCAGTCATTTGTGCGAACGTTTTAACTCGCCATTCAAAAGCTTGGTGCGAGATGTCAACAAAGTGAGACAAAGAAAGGACATAACAACCAAAAAACGAAACCGATTTTAACCGATTCATAATTTTTAATGCTTACAATTGCAGAAAACAAACAAATATAACCACAGAAAAATTACTCACACTAATTCAAAACTGTATACTATACTCCTTATACGTATACGAAAACGTCATGTTTCGTCTGTTGGATTTTGAAGAAAATCGACCATCTCGCAACAACGTCCAATTCATATAACCATATAAGTTTCATATAACGTGAGCAACGATGAACAAGCGACAAATAACTACTAAAGTTTGAAGACAGTGAATGCAAGCATTGTTGGATGAGAATGACGCAAACACAAAAAATACTCTTGCATCAATTGAATGTGTCACGAGAAACCGTCTCTATATGTATAAACGCCATGAGGAACATCCAAAAACTGGAAAAATTGATTCCTCATAAACTGAATGAAAGGCAAGGCAACAAGAAAATAGAAAAACCTCTTGCGAAATGTTCCTCGCCAGATACAAAAAAAGTCATTTCTCTATCGAATTGTGAATGGTGATGAAAATGGATCTATTTTGAGAATCCAAAGCGCAAAAGGTCTTGGGTTGATCTAGGACAACCATCGACATCGAATTTAAGGTCAAATCGCTTTGGCAGGAAAGACAATGCTCTGTATTTGGTGGGTTTAGAAGAGAGTGATTTATTTTTGCCTGCTAAAGCCTGGTGCGACCGTAAATACTAAAACGCCACCAACAACAAATGATCAATTTGAATCGAGCTTTGCTTGAAAAATGACCGAAATATGATAAAAGGCAACACAAAGTGATAATGTTTCATGTAATGTACCATCACACAAAGCAAAACTAGTCATGGAAACGTTGAAATCACTTTATTGGAAAATAGTTTCACATACGGCTTACTAGCCAGACTTAGCTGCGTCCGATTAACAATTATTTGAATCGATGGGGTACGGGCTTACTGATAAGCACTTCACTTCCTTTGAAAATGGCTCGATACCTGGTTTGTCTCAAAAGAAGAACAGTTTTTTTGGTCTGGCATCCACGCATTGCTTTAAAGATGGGAAAAAATGAAAAACTATTGTAATATTGCACAATACTTCGTGAAAAGTGAAATAACTTTTCAATACGATATTCTGTTATAAATCAATTTTCTTTTTATTATATTCTGAAGGAAATTTTGCAAACTTTGGTGCCCCCCGGCAAACTTCTTACGGACCCCCCCAGAGGGCCGCGGCCCCCTGTTAAGAATCACTGCTCTAGAGGTCTCTCCGGGTGTAGTGCATTAACATCTAGGGGTCGATGCGTCATTCGGGAGTTTTCTTCGGCAGACATTGTACTTGTTGCTTGGGGAAATACGGTCGTTCCTGGGGTGGACGCACCAGGTTATTATTAATTTATTACGTTTCCTCAAGTTTCGTTCGACGGATTACGGTGTCTTTGCTTTGTTTTAATTTGCTTTTATTTTTGTTGTTATTCTGTTACGTAGTGTAGGCCACAAACACGCAAGCCTCAACTTCCTTACGACCCAAAACGTTGAGATCTAGTCGGAAAAATCACCGTGATAGACGCCTCTGCGTGTTTGGAAGAATATGCGGAATGGGTTTAAACTATTTCGTAACAAGACACATTGGAATATTATTTTTAGGTTAGGTTCAGCAACAAATTTACTTTAGTAAAGAATGCTCTTAAGCACGTTTTGATTTTAACCATTTGAAATGTAGATGAAACATGTAGAGTTGCCAAACCTGTTTAGGCACGACAGGCCAATCACAAAAATTTCAAAACTAAATTTAAAATAAAAACTATTCATGTTAAAAAAATTATTATAAAATGAAGAAACAAATTCGAAGAGTTCCTTCCAATATTTTCAATTTCTCAAATCTACTGCTAACTCGAACTTTTAAAATGCAAAAATTTTGTGTTTTCAATATTCTAATCCCATATAAATTATTCTTTTGCAGTGTTTTTGTTATCATCATATTCGTTGGTGAGATTGGCTAAGGACGCCATTTTCCAAACAGTACCTCCTACTTCAATACAAGGTCGTTTTCCATATGCAGTTGCGTAATCGGGTAAAAAATTCTCTTTGTGTTTAGTTATACATTCGTAAACAGACATACTGCACCATCCGTAATAAAATTTAGATAAATCCGGAATTTTTTCTCGAATCGGGCCCCTGGTATGATATTCTAGCACTAAATGCCTGGAAGGCTCTTTGGATCGTGTTTTTATTGAAAATATATAGTTGTTCATGCCATATATTGCCTTGTGTTAAACTCTGACTGAAATAGTGGTGTAGTTAGTGGCTTCAGCAGTCTAGACAGCTGCGTTATTTCATCACTATTTTTCTCCAACTTTCGAAATTAAGTATTTAATTGATCCATGAATTAGTTGAGGCGCTGAGTTCACAAAACTCGCTACTTGTATTTTTTTTTTAAATCTTGATGGCAATGACTTTTGACAGATATCAACATGCTGATTTGTTATCTGAAGTGAAAAATAAACGAAACGCTCTCTTTGCCCTTTATAACATATATTAAAAATAAGAGTGAGTTGCAAAACTCTTTCCTTGCAATGGGCGCTTTCAGGTCACCTATCATAAAAGTAAGTAAAATCATCGCAAATTTGATTTAAAAATTTTATAGTGCCAAGCATTTTCATAACGTTAGCCGCGATTTTACTCAACATGTTCCCAATTATTGGGTGCCCTGAAATCGTCCATTGACTAGTAAGAAACAAAACTGCTTCTTTGCGCTGAAAAGAACAAAACTCGTCCCTTACAGAGATATACATTTCTAAAATTATCTTACTGTTACAGATACAAGGCTAAAACTCTTCCCACGATGCCAAACTGCAGTCAAGAAAAAAAGAAAGTTTGAAAGCAACTTGGAATGCAAGACTTTCGTAGATTCCATCAAAGATTTTATTCGAACATATCCAAAATGTAAAAAGAGTCTTGCTTTTTCATCAAACATACACATCAAAAAATGCTCATAAGATGTGAAACTGACAGAAAACCAATACAAGTTGTTATCAAATACTTCGTGATCATAACAAATACTTTCGTGATTTAGCTCCTATTACACGGAAACATAAAATTAGGTTCTACACTGTAGGAAATTTTTCAATATTTATCGGTTTAAGGTTTGTAAAAAGGCGTTTTTGGAGATTTTGGTTCAGGGTGCAAAACATCAGCAAACAATTTATAAAAGATGCGAAATCTCCAAAAGAAAAACACATCTTCACACAGCTATAGTTTGTTTAATCAAACTACACTAGGGGAAAAAGTTTGAGGTGTTACCTAGCTCGTAAGGTACTCGTAGATGTTCATAAAATGAAATAAAAATTCTTTTATGAAATACATATTAAAAAAAGTAGAGGAACCAAATTTCATAAAATTATCATTTAACACGTTCGCGGACAGTAGCCAAAATTGAACGGCTCAAAAAACACACTAACGTTTTTTGTAAATGTATAAGCTTATAACATCCATAAAATAAAATATGAAAGGCCTTATAACATTAGAACCATTTACGGCCAAAAAATGGCACGACGCCAAATGCCGTCTAGTCCATGCAATATTTTTTTTTTGATGGACCAGGACAATGACGTGAAATGCCATCAAGTGGAAACCAAGTGGAAAAATTTGGACGGTATATCCCGTCTTGTCCATATACATGAGACGGCATATGCCGTCTTGTCCGCGAACGTGTTAATTGTCAAAAAAAATCTTCCTCTTCGCAAGGTGACCAAGCAGTGTATCGATGTAGACAACACTGTATCTCTTCAATTTTTTCTTTACAAAAGGTTCTAATGAGATTGCCTCAATTATCTTTAACTATCTTTAACTACATCCAGAAAAGTGGCTTACCGACAGATAGGGTTTTAGGCCGCAACGAAAAGAACATTAGAAAAGTCGATACTGCGATTAATTCACAAGGTTACCTGGACATATTTTCACAATTTAAAACAGTGTGAGGACTGAGAAAGAAAGATTTTTTCTGTGTTCAAAGCAACAGGTAGGCTGAGGGTCGCCCCAGGCAAACGAATCATTATCGAGAAAGAAAACAAACGCAGATTAACTTAACTGTTAACAGTAACACAAAACTGAAAGGTTGTTTAACGTATGGAGAAAACTTTTTCAAAAGAATTTTGGGGTAGCTGGCGAGGAGTAGAAAGTTTGGAGTTTTAATGAAATTTTGGATAGCATCGGCGATGCCCCGAAGAAAACTATATTTCTGAAGGAAATGAAGATTTAAAAATTTGTTTTTTTAAGCCAAATCCACTTTTTAACAAAATTTTACCTTTTAGTTTTAATTCATTAAAATAATTTCTTTCATTTCACTCATTAACACTAAAAATAGGATTTCTTGAGGAAATATTTTATAGCTGCAGTGTACAGGAGGAGGAGTGTACATTTTATCAAAATCTTACCTAAAAACAACTAGGACTTTTACACTTATAGGACAGAATTAGCTAATATTTCATGCGCATGTAAATCACTTTACTTAAGTATTTTCAATAGAATTAAATAAGGAAAAATTAACAAATAAAAATTTGACGTTCAGCTAGAAAATTGTAAAATAACATTTTGGCGGCCATTTTGGACAGGAAGAAGTGACACGTTTAAATAATTTTAATTTTTTTTTTATAATCCCTGCATTCATTTATCTTTATCTTACAATCAAGATGCACAAAATTTTTCATCGAAATCAAAAAATCAAGGGGTTTGTCGTGGCTAGCCCTTTCTTTTACCACGAATGTATACAAAGACTCGAATGCACGACCCTCGATTTCTAAAGCGAAAAATTCCATTTTCTGGATTTTTTTCTAACACTGACTTGTATTACAAGCTCCCATAGAAGCAACCACTTGCGGTATACAAACAGATTTTAACCAAAATACGGAAATTTTCCCCGATTAATGGAAAAAGATTATGTATGAAGTTTGATTATGAATAATCAACCTGCTGGACTTTAGAGATGCCGAATTTTAGTGAAAAACATTTTTTGTTATCAAAACTCGTTATTTTCGGTAAAATTTAAACAAATGATGTGACCCAATTTTCTTTGTAACTTAATTTACCATAGATTTCTTGTAAATGCTGTATAGTGTTAACAAAGTGCAAAAAACGAAAAGCTCTTAAAGCAACCACTTTCTGTTGACCAATTTCAACCAAAAATCACTGGGACCTAGCAATTCATGAGAGAAGCTTAAGTTTGACGTTTCAACCCGGTCAGTCAATCGATCGAGGTTAAAATTTGTCATATAAAAGAAAATAAAAAATATTTAGATTTTTAAAAATGTCTGTGCGTTTGATTGTTTGGTTCCGTGTAGACTAAATGTTATTGGCGCTCAAAACCCCAGATAGTTTGACTGATTGGGGTGAAACTTTATATTTAAATTCTTTCAATAAATTGGGAGATCCCAGTGATTTTTGGCCAAAATTGGTATACCGGAACCACGTGGATTGACTATTCAGATTCAATTTTTCGTTTTTAATCTATTTCTTATAATTGGGAGATTATTGCGAAATTTGGTGGAAATGTGGTTATGACCTTTTTGGTTTTATGAGGAATATTGGAATAATGATTTTTGATTGTACAATACATAAAGCTCTGATAAGTTTAACTTATCATTGGTGGTGTATTCGGAGATACATACATATATGCTTATCGTTGTAAATGAAAGTTGCGATTTGGCCACAACATATTCACTCCTTCATTTTTTTATCAGTACTACCCATTGTAAACATGAAAATATAAAATTTAAATATGCGACTTCCTGTCCCATATGCCAAATTTGTATTTTGGACCATATATACAGACCAGTAAATTTGTCATCATTAAACACTTCGACTTTGGTACTAAGGCCCACTAAGAGATTAAAGAAGTGTGAGTTATGGTAATTTGGAGTATGTATTTTGCGACATTTTCAATATTCTTATAATTATTTGCGGCACGTATAAATTTTACGATAAACGAATAATTTGTAACTAGCGTCAAAATTGCAGATTGAACTGATGGGCAAGTTGCTAATTGCAGATTGAACTGATGAAAAAGTTTTCTTTGTCGATGACGATATTAGTTTGAAAAATGAATCAGTCTGCAGCGTTATAGCTAAAGATTCTAATATTTAGTTGGTGGAAACCTAAAAGTTCGGCACTTCAAAATTTTACACCACCACGATAGTGCAACAAACAATTGTTAGAATCTAGAACTGGTAGATGCAGTGAACTGTAATTGTAATACAAACAATTTTAACGGATATGAAATTATCATCAAAATTCGAAATCAACAAAATCACATACATACAAAATATTTGTTAAATTAACCAAATAGTACACTCGGTAAAAAAAATTATCTACAAGAAATTACCAAAACACCATAAATTGTGTAAATATTGAAATAAATATAAAGCGGAATTGGTCAAAACGAAATAAAAATTTAGATTTTTTGTTGATCCACTGAAATAAATATTGGCCAGCTCATAGAATTGTTTCGCCGATTACCAATTAGATTATGAAATGCCCCTTCCAACGACCTGACAAACATATGGATGTGTTAATTCAGAAAGCTGTGTGATGTGTGCTTTGGTTGATGTGTGTTAACAGAGAAAATGTTTATTGTTTTTGTTGGATGCGATGATGACAAAGTTTTTGTTGAAATATTTGAACAGAGAAAATTTTCATTTTTTTGGATCCTCCTAAACTAAATATTCACCAGCTCTCACAATTGTTCCGCTACAGTTCGATTAAAGTATCAACATTCATTTCTTGGCATATACTTACACATTCAAGGTTAAGATGTGTGCGAATCTAATATACATGAACACTTCGTATAAAGGACACCCTCCATCAAATAAACAAAATATTATTGTTTATATTTATAATGGATGGTAAACTAAGACGGAGGACCAATTAATTTATAATATGTTTTGTTATGAATTTATGATCATATTACAAAAACAACACGTCTTTTTTTTCTAAGAAATCTAAGTTTGTGTACGAAACCACTTTTAACATTGTAATATGCTGCTATACATAAATATTAATGTGTTTGCGTATAAAACAAGAAAGCTCAACATTATTCATTTATCCGTTTAATGTTTCCTATCTAATGTGTTTGTAAGGTAATATACTCATCTCGTATATACATAGCGACTGATAAGTAAAATGTGTACTAAACTGAAAAGATGTACGTCAAGACTCAAGACAATCAATCAGATTTTGTGTGAAAGACGTTTGTTATGAATTCTGAATAAAAAGCTAAATTGTAGTTTTTCGTATTTTCCTATTTCTCCTGTGTTCATGTTTATATGGTGATAAGATATGTGTGTGTGTGTGTGTGTGAGGCGTGCGTGGGTGGCACGTATGACGTACATTATGTTCGCAAGTTGTGAAAATTTAATTTGAGTTATCTTTTGGTTGGTTTCGTCATAATGTGTGTTTTCCCATTATATACTGACTGAACATTTGGATAAAACCATTTTTAATTGAAATATATTTTTTTTGCAGTTAATAAAAATGTCATTAGGCGCGGGGAATGGGTAAAAATCGTAAACATCTTAATTATACACTTTTCTATGAATTGCTTTTGTTGAGATTTTTTTTTTTTTGAATAAATACATTTATTAGTTATCGTATATGCTTTATATACTTTTTGCTGTTCTCATTTTAAAATGTTAAGCAAATCAGAACTGTTTTAATTTTTCGATTTATTCTGTATTATGAGGAGTTGTTAAAACTGGTCTAACTTTCAAAATCAATGACGATGTTTTCCAATCTCCAATGAATTTTCAAGTTTGTCAATTTCCAGAACGAAATTCTTATAACCTCGTGAGGTATCAGCCCGTAGAACTTTTGATTGGAAAATCTATATAAAATTATTTATACTATAAGCCGATAATTTCTTTCTTGCGGAATGCAACGTATATAATGTCATTGCCAAATCCAACAGATTGTTCAATAAAAAAAATCTACAAAGTTGAAACTGCAAAGTTAAAAATTAAAATGAATTAGAATATGTTTGTATGAAAATAAACCGAGAACGCTAAAACAAATCTGTTGTTCATAATTGACGTCCATATACCAAATCTATCAGAAATTTACAAGAAACCCATCAGAAATTTACAAGAAACTATGGATAATTATTTAAAAATAATTGAAAAATTAAAGATTAATTTTAGGCTGATTAAAAGCCCCATTTAAAAAAGCATTAGACTTTTCCACTTCAAAGTTAGTGGAACCGAAATCGAAAATCGGACTAAGCCCGAAATTACAACACAAAACAAGATTTACGACATATACAAATTATTTTTGGCTCAATATAAAATAATCTAAACTATACCATTAAAAAGGTTTAGGCTCCATTCCTTCTTGACCAAGCTTCAGGTTATTTTATTTAAAGCTAGATAGATAGTTCAAACCCAAATATCGGACCAAAACTGTGATGTTTTTCGATTAAAGTTTTGCTAGCTATTAAATTAAATGGCCTTAATCTTCAATAAGTACTGGAACCCAACAGTTTTTAATATGACATTTGATTAGGGCTTAAGGCCTTAGTACTAATGTCATTTTTATGGTTGTGCTTGCTTTAAATTAGGTTACCAAAAGCTTGGCCAAGTAGGAGAAAACCCCACAATTTTCCAATGGGGCATTTGGTTCCGTCATAATGAGTCTAAAATTATTAGTATGTCAATAGATCTTATTTTTTGTTCTGATTTCGGTTTTGTTATTATTTAAGATTACGATTCTTCTTGCTTTGCAGTAGAAAAGCCTTCTGATTTTTTCTAGAATGAGCGAACCAACCAAAAAAATGATTGGAGCATTAAGTTATCCTATAATTAACTTTTAGTTTTTCAATTGTTAATAAAACATTTTTTCATATAGGTTGATAACTTTTTCTAACGCTAGCAGAACCCATCGTTTAGACAATTTAATTAGCCTAATGTTGGCCTTAATTATCCACAGTATCTTGAATTGTTATGCTATTGATGGGTTCTGCTAGCTTTATTAACGTCATAATTAAACTATTTATATTTTATCTTATAACTTTAAAAGTGATTAAGGGTGACTTGATATTTGAAAATTCAATTTAAGCTAGGCTAAAATCGGTACAGTAAATTTGGTAAAAAGTCGGACCACGAAACTGGAGCTTACGGATAGAAATTAAACTTAAAGATAAAAATCTTAAAAACGTATATGTGTAGATAAAAGAGCAGCTCAGATTCAGGGATTATTTTATATTGCATCGAAAAATCAGTGTTGTGCCTTATTGTCTACATCATAGTTATTTAATATTCTACACGTGTAGACAATATAAGTAAAAAATCATATTTTTTTTTCGTCGACAATGTAGAAATTATAGACAATATGTCGAGTAGGCCGAACATTATTATTTCTGGTAGCAATCAAAAAACGTTCAGGCTTTATTTGTATAATGAAACCACTTGTAGATTGAGAGCTTCATTCTTACCACACATTTGAAAAGATTAAACCTAAGGTTTAATACATGAAAGGACTATACTGACATAAATAATTAATGTATGTAATATATTGTGTCAGGTTTCCGATAGTTTTGAATTCTGCTGGCTATAAGCCTTACTTTTAAAGCGGAAAAGTGAGAAGGTAATAAGGAAGCCGGAGCACATAAGAAGAATTGTATGTCCGTTACGAACAAATTAAAATATTTAATTTCAAATAAAATCACATAGTCTGGTACAAAATAGTCAATTCTTTTGGATGATGAAGATGAGTTTATGTACACTTTTAGCTTTGACTGTTCACCATCGAACCCTTATAAGTTGTCCAGTTGTACGGAAAATTGTATGACCCTAATGCTGCACCAGCACTTGTAGCATAATCCAATGAAAATTGGCCTGGAATTATTTACGAATTAATTACAACATACCGACAGAGTTCAACCCCGCCCCCAAAAAACTCACCCTAAGGGGTGCAATTCTTCAAAAACCATATTTTGCGTTACAATATGCTTATCGCATTTGTCCTGGATTTTTTTACAAATTAATTACAATAAAATGGCATAATAAAATCCCTAGTAAACTACCCCAAATTTAAGCAACCATTTAATATCATTCTATCGTACTAGTGTTGATACAAGAAGTTTTCAGAAAATAAATTACAATATATGGGAATAGTTTAATTGCCAAAATCATCCCCTCAAAACTGCAGCTCTTTTAAAACATATTTCTCTGTATAGGTCATACCCCTGAAATACGTACCACTGAATTATTACACTTATTACAGATCGATATATGTGGGTGTGTACTGTTGTAATAAATTCATGGATATACGTATTTCTTATATAGGAAGGCAATTTGATAATTAAGATCGGTTATTGTGGGAGTGGGTTGTTGTAATAATTCAGTGGTACCTATTTTAGGGGTGCAACCTATACAGAGAAATATTGCTTAAAAGAGCTGCAGTTTTTTGTTGATGATTTTGGCAATTGGGGATGAATTCCAATATATTGTAATTTAATTTGTGAAAACTTCTTGCAAAGAAATGTGAAAAGTGTGGTATAGCATTGTCTAACGCCAGCCCGCACACGAATTGAGGAATAACAGGGCCAACCGACACAAAATTCTGGTCATATGTTATGTGTTTGATAATATGTTTGACCCGAATACAGTTTCTTGCAAATTTTGGATTCGATAAGTGGCGCTGTTAACATCGATTTATTTAGTTTTCCATCCCAGGATGTTACTATCAGCCCAGAAATTTTACCATCCCAGAATATTGTATCACAGGAAAAATTATAATGAGATAAAACTATCATTCCATCCACCACAAATCTGTTTGTATGACATAAGTTTCAGTCATTTATAAGACGTCATTCCGTATGCATCAAAAGAGATGGATGTCGATAAACTTGCTATGGAATTAATTAACATGACTTTGAGTGAACATTCTGTGAGTTAAACAATCTGAAGACGAATAACTTAAAGTTTTACTGGATAAAAACAAGTATCAAACTCAGAAAGAGCTTGCAGAGCACTTAGGCGCTAGTAGTTGCTCAGCAAGCAATATCACTTTGATTGCATGCAATGGTGGGAAAATACAGACGGAAGGAAACTATTTTGCTCATAAAATGACGAAACAATCATTACGGGTGTTTAGTAGATTTTATAAGGTAATACTATGTAAATGCAGAAAACCATGGGTTGATTCAGGCCACCCATCAACATCAGTTACAAAAATGAAAATTCATGACGAAAAAGGATTATTCTGTGTCTGGTGGGAATGGAAAGGAGTCATTCACTAGGAGCTTCTGCCACCTCGTCAAACTGTTACTTGCTGTAGAAGCGAATGAGTATTAAAATATTGAGTAATTTAATGATTTTCGGAATTTAAATTCAATTGCGCCGCTTGGACGCATAGAAGTGCCATAAAACTTATCCTGTGTGAAGATGTTAGTGTGCCGTATTTAGAAAATACTCGTCCTAATCCGACACTTTTATAGAACAGGCTGTGAAAGCGTTTGAGTATTAAAATGTTGAGTGATTTATTGATTTTCGGAACTTTATATTTATTTACGTCACTTAGACCAACAAACTTTTGCTGAAATTATTATATTCAAATATTTCGGTTTATTTTAGACTTCTTTTGTTACGTCGAGATAGAATAATTTATATATCATAATATCATCATAGTTTAGGAAGTATTGCCTCAGGCATATATTTGATTTTTATGGGATGAAAGTCTGGGATAACTTTTTTTACGTATGCTCGATATCTAATGTAAATGAATGGTGAAAGTATTAGCGCCACACTATATGACCAAGACATTGGAGGAACCGTAGAATAAAAAAATATGAAATTATTGGCAAATTTATGCCGACAGGTTAAATTAAAGGCTGAATTTGCTTACTTAAAACTATACAAACAGATATGGGCAGTTTAGTTAATTAACTGCAACTGGAATAAGTTTAACTGCAACTCTTTAGCGGATAACATACATGAAAGGTAGAGTGCGAGTTATAAAAAAACGATTTGAAGCGGTGTTTTCAAGTGCACATACGAAAAATGTCGGTTGCAAGTGCAGCAAAATATATAAAATAGTCGAAAACATTTACACAGACGAGGATTACATATTATTCAATGTATAAAAATGTTGACCATTTGCCAGATAATTCCGAACCACTACCAAAAATACGAAAAAATAATAAACTTTCATAATAAAAACAAAAAAAATATATTAGCTTTATTTTTACTTAGTTTTTAGGCTACGCTTTTGTTGCACATACTGTACTTTTGTTTCCGTTACTACTAATTTCTTGGGTCTGCGTGATTCGAGATGTTGATGCGCGCAAGTTTTGTTAGTCACGAGTCCTATAGAACACACATACTTTACTTTTAACATAGTCCCACAAAAATAAGTTCATTGTGATTAAATCGCTAGTTCTCATCAGCCATTTCTTACAACTTAGGCTATAAAAATTTTTGTATAATAGGTCACGATAATGATTGCAACGGTTGGCCAGCAAGCGCTAGTTGCACCAAACTAAAAAGACTTTCGTTTTTTTACGAAATAAAAGCTCGTCTGTCATTTCAATGAATAAAAACTACATTTTGATAACATCTCACTTAACTTTCTACGCGTTACCTTCCAGCTATTTTTCCTTCCTTTCTTTTGCCTTGATAACGCCTCGCCAAGTCTCATTTATTACAATTGCTTTCCTTCTCTGGTCAAAATCTTCACTTTTATTTCCGGCTGCAGCAACTAACATCCAGGTATTATATCACCAACCAGGTTGTCTGTTCCCTGGTTTCCTCTTTTCCTTCTAAGTGGTGCCGGTGAATTTCACCATGATAATAACATCAAACTTTCACATTTCATAAGATTTTCTCGTCTCCTAATCAAAAGATGATAAAAACTGAACTCGATGTGTAATTTGGTCATCGCACAAATTTTTGTTTTTCATATAATAGGTAGGGAAAAAGTTCTCGGCCTTTTTCACGGTAGATGGCTTTATATCCAAATATCTTAGTAACCATTAATCGTGTCGGGCAGTTCTGTGTGTTTGAAGGGTGACATTTTAACTTGCACTTTAACATACAAAACATTAAAATCGGTAAGGTGAATAAAAAGTTACAACATTTAAATATTTCGACCAACCACTGGATACAAAAAACAATCTGGACGTTTGGCTACCCCATGAATTAATAGTTAAACATTTAATGAACCGGATTTCTGTCTGCGAAACGCTGCTCAAACGGGACGAAACCGAGCTATTTTTAAAGTGAATGAAAAGTGGATAAGATATGACAGGTGAAGTTTCCTAAACGGTATCAAAGCCAGGATTAACGTCAAGAAAGGTACTGCTGTGTGTTTGGTGGGATTGGAAACGAATCGTGCATTATGAGGTGCTGCCACCGGGCCAAACGATTGATTCTAATCTTTACTGTTAGCAACTAACGAATTTAAGGGACATAAAGTGGCCCATATTTGGTTTAATGAAGTTCATATGAAATAAGAAAATTCTTTGTTACAAACAATGTCACCTAAAAACGGTCACGAGCTTTTCGCTAACTTTATATTATTTTTGTTCCATTTTTCTGTTAAATGATCTGACGGACGTCTTTGGGATGAACGTCATGATCGAGGTAGTTTCAACCAGTAAGGAAAAAACTGTGTGGTGTGGCTAACTGGCTACTTGTCAAATTGCATCTGTTTTGATCCTTTAGGACAATCACTTTAACCTCACCTAATCTAACCTAAGACTTTCAACTTTAAGAACCGACCATTTCGTATTCATCGTCACCGTATTAGCAGTACCAAACAGTAACTCAATGCTTTCATTGGTCTTCTGTCAACTGCCTCAACATGCACAAAATATACAAAATTAGCATGTTGCTCTTGAATAGAAATGTCTGTGTCAATTTTGGGATTACACGTCTTTCGTTTAACTGGCTATACGCTGTAGGATGCTTTCAAACTTCTCTGCCCGCTATATGACAGACAATAATTAGGTACCTTCGTTCTGTAAGACCAATTTATTAAAATCATGAAAAATGTGATGAAAAATAATCCTGGTCCAAAACCACTTTTCTCGAAGTTTTAATAGTCCTTGATTCAAAAATTCAAGTCAAAGTTGTCTATCCGTCTGGATGTCTATACCGAGGATATCTCGAGACCTGCTTATGCAACTAGAATTTTATTCGTCGCCCATCTTCTTCATATAAAATCACCAAAAAACACAATATCACGATGTTGTCCTGATAATATCCACTGTTCTGGGATGGTAACATCAAATTGCAAAAAAACGATTTATTCGCACGGTCAACTTCACATAATATGAATCACCTTACTTTTCTAGGCGAGGCGGGAGCTGACCTTTCGGTACTCGATATCAAACGAAAACGGCTAATTAATTCAGCTGTTCGATTCGACAACGATTATGATTAAATAGTAAAAATAAGGTTCTTTCCCCAACAGACGTACCAAATTCTAATTCACCAACCAAACATTCCATTGTTCATCACATGGTGCCGACAGTTTATTTACCTTGTGTATTAAGCTCGAAAACTAGATAAAATTCGTCACAAAGCTGCATACGCCGAATTTCCGCATATAGTGGAACTAGGGCATCGCACCCGGGACGTACATAAAACGGCAATCGCGATCCCATTTGTCCATTTGGTCTTACAAATGCCTCACAACCCTTTTAACGTTTTACCAATGAAGTCGCTCAAAGACCACAATTCGTATTGAATTACTTCGTCGACATCCTATCAGTATTGAAAAATGAAGAACAACACAAACCCCACTCTTTAAAGAGTCAAAATGCGTTTTAGATTCATTCTCTCAATTTTCTCAGACATAAAATCACCCGCAATGACATTCAACCTTTCCCTGAATGAATTAATGGCATTAACGAATTCTCAGCTCCAACCACGATTGAAGGAAGCAGGTTCATTTACAAAATTAAAAACCGAATTGGGCACAGACGTGTTATCGGCACATCCGCTGAACGACACTAGGATCAGTATCACGAGCAACGCATCGAACACCGCTGGCGGACCTGTTAAGAGTCCCTGACATTCTTCTCGAGAAAGCTCTCGAAATCCCAACGAAAATATTCTGGATTCGGCCGAGAACTATCTGCGATTTTATACTTTTTACGCTATTGGCCGTAGGCACTTGGCGAAACACACTAATACTTAATAAAGTCCTGTGAAACATTTCAGATATTTCGACAATGGTTAATATTTCATCATTTACACCGACCACAAATCTTTGACTAGAGTAATTCAGTCTAAAATAGAATGTTATCCAAGACATTTGGAATTCATCAATCAATTTGCCACGGATAGCCGATATCTGAACAGTAAACATAACATTGTTGTGGATACGCTATCCCACACGAGACGAATAAACAACAATCGAATCACTCGTACCTAATTTCGACTGGTGTGGTGAATAAATTTTCTGGTTCCAAATACTAAAATTAGTGTTTTTTTAAATGCTTGGCTTTCAAATCTGTTACAATGAAAAAAATTCGATGTTTTAAACAATTTTTCACATCACGAAATTTACACAACTCCTCGGCGATTGGACGACTCGAAAATCCAACTGGACGGTTCAAAAATATCCCTTTAGATATATAGAGTGTTTGGCAGGTAGACCGACAAAATTTTTTGGAGGATGGGGAGGGGATCATTTGGAAGCTTTGACCCCATGGAACTGATGTCCTAAGTGTCACGGTAACTGAGATATGATATTTTTTAAATTAGCCAAACTCTCACCTTTAAATGGTTATAACTTTTCGTCGTAAAAACACGAAATAACTTTTATTGCATTCTGCAATATGATTTTATTCCTAATAAATAAATGTCTACCTTCTACATGCATTTACAAAATCTAGAGATTATTTTGAAATTACCTTTGTTTCAAAAACTTTTCTAGTTTACGCTCCTTCCAACGGTATGCACTATTTTGCCGGAGTCAGGTTTAAGAAAACACCTTTCAAGTTATTGATAAATTTTTAATCAACTTCCTTTATTAGATTTTGTTCAAAATGACCACCTTCACTCCGTATGCATGCAAGGTACATTTTTCTTATCTCCACGGTTGTTGTGCAAAATTTCATTGTATTTCTTATTTTTTCAAATGCGCTGCTTATCATTTCAATTAAAATTTCTATTGTGAGTATACCTTTTTTGCGTACACCAAGCTCCTTAATTCGTGCCCAGACGTAGAAATCCAAAAATGTGAAGGGCCAAGGAACAGGGTTAAAAATCATCCAAGTATTCTCTTACCCTTTGAAAATGTGGGTACACATTTACAAAAATTTGTGCTGAACGCACTTACCAAAAACATTTTCACAAATTTTTGTGTCGTTTTCCTGCACCGCACAAGTCCACACTTCCTTATTTGCGGCGAAAATGTTTTCACCGAACGCGTTCGGTACCGGAGATAGTACCATATGTTTCTCACGTGATGTATACAATGCAGCATTGACAAAGTTAGAGGCTATTTGAAAATGAAACACTCTTAAAATTGGTATTGCCATCACCTAATCGAAATGGAAGTGAATTTTTCATTCGCGACATGCAACGTGAACGAGCAAAAATTAATTCTTGATGAATGCAGTTGCTGAACAACTTCTGTGGTTTTTCTTTCCAGCCGAAACCGGCAAATCATGTTTGATTTCATTAATATTGGCTAAAATATGATCAAGCAAGGCAATATTGTTTCGGCTGTAGCATCTTCTGGGAAAGCTGCTACCCTACTGGATGGTGCTGTTCACATGCCGGTTCAAAATTATGATTAAACATTTAAACAAAAGAAAACATGCATACTGATTATTAAGCAACACTCCAGCACGGCAAAAGTTCTTAAAAAATGTCACATATGTAATTATTTGGGATGAAAATACAATAGCTCACAAATACTCATTAGAAGCCTTGAACTGTACACTTAAGGGTCTTAAAGGAAACGACAGAGTTTTCGACAGTGTATTGAATTTATTGCCATGTGATTTTAGACAAATATTGCTAGTTATTCCGCCGTCAGTGCATGCTGACGAAATATTACAAGTCAAATTTTGAAATTTCCAGACGATTTCTGCAGTCATGTACAATCCAGGGACGATTAAATTCTAAATGTTTTTCCAAATTTTCAAAAAACTACAAAAGCCATAGGAACACAGAAACCAAGCAAAAGAGCTATTTAGGCGTTTATTTTAGACATACATTTAAATCCATTGATACAGTCGTTGATGGAAATGAAACTGTTAATTTTCCCACCGAGTTTTTAAATAATCCCATGTCGATAAATAAATCAGAAGGCAAACAGATGAATTTAAAAATCAGAAGGACAAACAGCGACGGAAGTTGGAATTGGTGGTTTTTTATCTGTCTCAATTTCTGTTTTTTGTAGATGGCATTTGACACAAAATAACCTTTTAAAAAATATTCCAACTAAACTAGACTGTTAAATTCGCATATTTTTCGAATGAAGTGACATCTGTGCAAAAAGTTTAATTTCCCTGTTAAAATAAATAAGTTACCCATTTGTCGAGTAGCATTATGGTAAATCTAAAATATTTGGTTTTAATATTTAATAAATATTTAATTTATTGAAAAACTCCAGTTTGAGATGGAAAACTGTAAACAACAAAAAAGATGTCTAGACAATTCTAAAATACGCGCAGAGACCTAACACTGCCAAAACTATATTTTATTGTAAAATTTCAGCAAAAACTCATTTTAGAATCAACTTCAGCCAAAATAAATCATCGAATAGGGAATCGGCCTAGTTCCGGTTAGGGTAAATTTTAAGTTAAATCGGTTGGTTAAAAGAAAATATTTTAAATTTGCAGGTAGATGTAAATTGAATTGGACGTACATTTACCACAAGAGTGTTTGTAGTTCGCAATTTTAATTATAAATGTGCAAATTTTCCTTTTGTGTTGCTTTATAAAAGAAACTTATTCAGTTTTTAATGTCAAATCTTTCTAAATGGTATGTATACTTACATTTAACTTAAGTTTTAAATAATAAAAATATTTTATAAAAATTACACAAAGGTTAAGTCTTGCTCTAAAAATCACTTACTTTTATAATTTTTCACTTAATAAGAAATTTAACTTAAAAGATTAATATATCTTGACTTGAACATTCATCAAGTTACAAAATCTCTTAAACATTTTGTCCAACTCAATAACACCACAAATTTCAACATTATTTGGCTTAAAACACTAGCCACCAAAGTTCTATACATTTTCCACAATTCCATAAATATTTTTAAACCGATCACATCTAAAGTTATTTTAAAACTAACTAAATCCTCACGATGACACTGACTTATGTAGGTTTGGTAATGAATAGGCTGCAAAAGTACCTTTTATCTGCGTCTATTTATAAACAATTTTTTTTTAAGGGAGAGATGTATTTTCAATACGATGATGAAAAAAGTGAAGTACTTAGAATTCTAAAGGTATGCACATTCTGCATGCAGATAATACTTATTATGTAATATGCATATGCAAACACATCAAAGAGAATATAAATTACAAATTTAAAATCGTTCGCTGTATAATAAGCAAATCCATAATACAGGATGCTATTTAACCAGAGATGAATAGTTGAACTCGTAATATACTATATAGTTTTCCATTCAACTGAGTAAATGTTTGCTAATCGCTTTGTATGCAAATAAATCAAAACTATGTTTAAAACAAAATAAACACATGCTATATACATTATGCAATGTTTGTCACAATCCTTATCAATCATGTAACACAAAATTTGTTATTTATTGCACCTGGCGCACAGACTGTCAAAAAATTATATTTAAAATTGAAAAATCGTAAAATATTTGACTGGGGTACCAAAAAAATATTAAACCCACTCCTCTTCACCAGGTACTTAAAATAATATTATAATAAAACGATTATCCTACCTGCAGGAATAAACAACAAAAACAAAAAAGCTTTTATCACATATATTTTGTAGTCATAAATTACCGCATGGAAAATATGTTTCACACGACCCATAAATTAACACAAAGTTCACTGAACCCATTATCTTTTGTTTTTGTTTTATCCATCCCGTAAAAAGTTCAAATATTTATATTATTTTTATGTCACTTCAATGTATATTGAATACCGGGGTTATTGTGACCAAGGAGGAGAGATCGTACATAATTACCCCACTGTATGCAAAACCCTAGGATATACAACAAAAATAATACTCTGCTATACAAATCTCTATATAACGAAGAAAATAGGAAAAAACTAATTTTCATCAATTCTATAGAATAATAAAAAAAAAATAATAATTTTTCATTTCACCTTCATTGGCTTTGGCTTGGCAATATTTATTTTTTGTGCTCCTCCTCTGTATACACTTTAGATTTTTTGTCTTAATCTTCTATTTATTATCAATAATAATTATTTTATGAATAATAAATTGAGTCTTTTGTGTGAATTTTAATTATAAAAAAAATTCTTGGGAACATTAAAAAAGGAAAACACCCAACAGCAGCCGTATAAAATACACAAGAAGAACGATGACAGTGTACATACACAAAAAAGTGTAGAGGTAAGAATGAAGAAAACTACTGAGAGTATAAAATACGGAAAAAACGACATTTTAATTGTAATGGCGTCATTAGGTAGATAACCCTTTAACGAACATAGCAGATTAGAATTTTTTTTGTGTATTTTTTTGGAATAAATTTGTCGTGTAATTTGTATATTTAATTGGCAGTGTTGAATAAACGTAATTTTTTTTTTCGTATACAAAGCTGTCGATTATTTTCTTGTAGTGTGAGTTTTTTATATAAAAGCACAACTTTACATTTGTTACGAACCTAACAACATTGTATTTGTCTTTTGTTATAAAAAAAAACTGATTACCTGATTTCAAACACGTAAATGACAAGGGACCAAATGGTTTGGTACGCTCAAATGAATAATGCTTTAAAATTTAATTGTGTTGGCCCTAAATATAGATGTCTGCTTTATAATGTTAAATGTATTTACTTTGTAAATTTTTTATTGTAAACTTTAAATTGAAATGAAAAATGTAACTGTTTCGAATTTCCACATGATAAAATTTATGAAAAGTACTTAAAAGTTTCGTTTTATATGGCATTAAAAACTTTGAATTTTTTTAAAGTTTACGCATTTAAAAGCAACTAAATAATTAAGTTAAGCCTTTATTTAAACAGGTTTGATACAATTTGCCAAAATCAAAATACCCATATATTGTGACCAATACCAGACTTTCTTTGAATGTATACATAGAACTCGAATACACCACTCTTGATCTCTAAAGCGAAAAATTTAACTTACCGGATTTTGATAAAACTGTCTTTTTTAATGAAAAACCATTAACCCTGCTTAAACTTGGGAGAAAATTTATTTCAAGCCTTTAATTTTTGTCGTTTTTTGTAAATGGTAAACTTTTCAACATCATTGCAAACATTTAGAAAGCTCTCATTGACGCTGCCAGTTCCGCTACACAAATGTCCACAAACTTTCGCAATCGCCTATCAACTAATGGAAAAAGGTTAAGTATGAAATTTTATTTCGCATAGCCAATATACTGTTAATCCAGTCGAAAAATGTCGATAATGCAGTTTCGGCTGTAACAACTAAAATATATCAGCCGAAAAAGACGATAATGAAGATTTGGCTGTAATAACAAAAACTATATCAGCCGAAAAAGACGATAACGCAGATTCTAAAACAATTTGTATTTTTCGTCTATTCGTAATTTTTGTGTTAAACAGTAATTACTTTTTAAATCAAAAATGTTTATTTCGGTTGATCAACGTATATTATTCAAGAGAAAACTCAATGGTATATATCAAGCAAAACTCCAAAAATTTTAGGTCGATTTCTATGTAAAGATTCCGAAAATTTCTATAAATAGATCGCACACACAAAATTCGAAAATTTCTAAAAATTGACCGTTTAAAGTGTCATGGCTGGAAATAGTTTGTGAGCACACAGTGAGCATCAATAAGACCTTTTATTTGAATCTATTTCCAGCCATGATACTTTAAACGATAAATTTTTAGAAATTTTCAAATTTTGTGTGTGCGATATATTCAATCGAGCTTTCCTAGACTTCCAACATAGAAATCGACCTTTTAAATGATAATTATTAGATAATGTGCCATTTAAAAAATTCTCCAAACATGCAACTATAAATGGATTTCACGTTTTAACTCAAAACATGTAATACAACACTTAGAGAAATTAGATTTTGTAAATCCATTTTAATTGTTTCGAATGAAAATTTCTTATTTTAAATTTTTTAGTTGGTTTTTAGGAAGAACAAAATAAAAATTAGAAATGTAAATAATTACATTCCGGCATAAGATTCGTATCTGCATTATCGGCATTTTTCGGTTGGCTTGTTACCGACAAAAATCGGCTGTCATTTCGTTTGATTAGTTTGAATCTGCATTATCGACATTTTTGCGGGTGGAGTCTGCTAACTTTAATAGGGTATAGTCAATTCTGCAATTCTGCAACTCGTCATTTCCAATAAAATTAAAAAAAATCTGAATAAAATTTAATTTACAATCGTTTGCTTCATTTTTTATGAAAACTAGCACTTCCGCTGGACCGATGTCGGAAAAAACCACTGGGATCCCCCAATTTAAATGTTTCCTTCATAAATGTTGTATTTCTCAAAATATTGAAAAAAAGACAAAAACGCTTCTATGAAAGCTTCCACTTCCGGCTTACCGATTTTGGCCAAACTTAAGTGTGAAGGCTGTACAGGTGCCGAATTTTGAGTAAAAAACATTTGTTTTGTCGAAACTCGTCATTTCCGCTTAAATTTTGGAAATTTGAGTTGAGCCGATATTGTTGCAAAATTAATTTAGAATCTTTTGTTTCATAATCGTTGTTCTTTTAAACGATATCATTTGCAAAAATTGGTGCCGCTTCCGGTAGGGTTGTACAGGTGCAAAAATTTTGTTGATAAACAATGTTTTTTAATCGTCATTTCAGCCGCTTCAATTTTGGAAAACTGATCGGCACCGGTATTGTTATAAACTTATCGAAATATATGTCAAAACGAAAAAGCTCATATTTTAGCTGCCACTTCCGCTGGATCAATTTCGGCCAAAAATAATTGGGATCAGTCAATTTGTCTGAGCTACCAACAACATTTAGTTTGCACTATACCATATACACGCACATTTGTACGTTTGTGGGGTCGAGCATACTAATAGTTGTTGGTTTGCTACAGCCCAGACGGATTGACTAATTGAGATGAAATCGGTCGAATTCTGTCGAAATTTTGGTCGAATTTTGTCCTCCGGAAGTTGCTGCTTGGAGAGAAGGTTTTCGTGTTTTCAAATATTTTGAAAAGTATATTGTTTATGCAAAAAACGACTAAGAAGTGAAATGACGATTTTTGGCAAAAAACTGTTTTTTGGCTAAAAGTCGGTCTCTGAATAGCCCAAACGGATTGACTGTCGGGATTAAGTTCCATACTGAAGCGTAATGTTTGGTTGAAATCGTTAAACTAGAAGCTTGAATTGGAGCTTTTTTGTTTTTTGCAAATATTTTGAAAGTTTAGTCATTTATAAAAAACGACTATGTACTATATGATTTGAAATTAAATTTACAACAATTTCGATTCAAATCAGTGTTCTAAAATTTAAGCGATAATGACAAATTTTGCCGAAAAACAATATTAAAAATTCGACCTCTCGCCATAATCGGGGTACCGGAATACCGAAAGAATATTCATTTTTTAGATATTTCATTGCGTGGCTAGTTATCTTGGAGTAATGTTTTATAAATGCCGGACAGCCCCAGGAATTTTTTTATTTCTTGAGTGTCGAAAGTAATGGCTAGCATAATTTTTTTACAATTTTATTTGACTTTGCCTTGGCCCCATTATGAGTGACGGTATATCACAGAAAATCAGTTTATCTGCAAATGATAAACAGTGCATCGGAAACCAACAACACCTATACTTCATACTACATCACGCTGTTCTAAACCGTGAAACACTATGAAAAATTTGAGAGTGGTATTTGACGCCTATGTGAAATCAACCAATGGCAAATCATTAAATGACATAAAGCACATCGAACCGGAACTGCTACAGGACCTTTGACACATTGTCATGAGTTGGCGGAATAAATACATCCTTGAAACTGAAAGCTCCAAAGGACAGAAAGCTTCAACATAATACTGTGGCGTAGCTCACAAGAGTAGAAACTTGAGGAACATCAACTTAAAACGATAACCTAAGAAACAAATGCTGCCACAAATTTAGCGGTCAGAGCTCTGCAGCAATTCACAGAAGACAAAAAGGCACGTTTCCTGTTGCTTACGAAGTATTATAAAACAAATTTTACGTTGACGATTTAATGAGAGGGTGCGATACGTTGAATCAAGCATTACGTATTCGTTATCAATTAACTGAAATGCTCCAACGTGGCGGTTTTAATCTAAGCAAATGATTTTATGCATATAAGATCGAAATTGACTAAACAATCAAAGCTTTGGGACGCCAAAACATGAACGAATGAGTTTTTCTCAGCTACTTTAAAATTAAACGACAAACATCGTAGACACTATGCACAGATGGATTACTTATAGACATTCATGGATTTAGTGACGCATCCGAATTAACATATGCCGCTTGTGTTTATCTAAAAGTAATCACAGAGGAAAAAAAATATTTCATGGAGTAACACATAACACATTAAAAACGCACAATCGTAACTTTTTTGCCACCACCAGGAAGCGAATTCGGCGCCTCTAAATCACAGAGCAAGTGCTAAACTTACATTACTATCAACGGTGACAAACCAGTCATCGGATATGTCAACATAAGCCTTGTAGTAGCTTAAGCTAAAGCAGCGCCAACGAAACTGAAAGGAACGTTACCGCAACTAGAGCTAAACGGATCACTTTTAGTAGCTAACCGGCTTTAAAAAGTGAATAATAAGGATTAGAAGCACAACAAGCATCGACTGATTCTACCCTAGTACTATAATGGATTAACGTTGACATCAGGAATCTGACTGACCCAAACCGACGGCATTACATCAACTGATAACCGCAGCTTACTGCGCAAGTCGAGGAATAATAACTAAAGAACTCTTAAGTCACAATCTCTATTGGACGGGTCCGCAATAGCGCAAATTGGGCATGTCTCCGATCAACAAAAATCAATTGTATTAAATGTCAGTCACAGATGAAGAAACAGATAATAGAATCTTGAATTTAATTAACAAAACATCTAGTTTTGGTAAGGCTGAAGAAAAATGTCAAGACAGTAACCGCAACTTCATCAAACGTTGCAAAAAATACAGAAAATAATCATATTAAGGCATACACAACACACCTACTTTAAAGATGAAATAACGCAGCTACTAAAGATTGAGTGAACAAACAAGAAAAGTAAGCAACAGCTAAGCCCATTTCTAGATCAACAAGGAAACGTGCAAATAAGAGGAAGACTTCAAAACTCATTATTAAACTATTATGAAAAGCATCCCGCATCATACTGTGCAAGAACTTCTGGATCATAAACGCAAAAGTCTATAGACCAAAGCAATAATGTCAAAATGTGTTACTTGCCATAGATACCGAACCAGGCAAGGGAGCAATCAACTGATTAGAAACTGTGCAACCATCTAGGCAGTTCACTTACACCGAAGTCGACTACGCTGGCCCTTTACAAATAAAAACATGTAAATGACACAAAACGCCTGACGAAGATTCAGCGCAAGACGTGGATTCTGTAGCGACATGTATAGCGTCAAAGCCGCATATTTTATTGGAGCCAACAACCATCTCACAATGATACAAAAATGAAAGTTAACTGATTTCAATGACACACTGGCCGCACAACTCGCTATAAATGGAAAAGCCTGGCATTTTCAGCCATCAGTATCATCTCATTTTGGTAGTATGGGAGGCCGGTGTGAAATCTGTAAGGACTAATTTAAAAAAGATTTTTTGTCATACGACATAAAGAATTAACAACCATTTTTGTGGCCTCAATACCAAATTTTCAATGACAAAACCCATCTGGAAGTTCTCACCTTAGACCATTTATTAATTGGCTCATCCGTAACTACAATTTTCCGGTATGAATTTCTCGGAAATATTCACAGACTTTCAATGTGGCAGCTGCTAAAAAAAATTAAAGAAGACTTCTAGAAAAGATGGGAATAACGAATATGTTCGGAGGCTATAACAAAGACCAAAGCAGTTATAGATCAAGATTCATTCTGGCATTTATTTTGACATAATCGGAGAAGAAAGTTTATAACAACGGGGAGTGAAAAATCGACAACTAGAAAAGTGATGTTTAAATGTAACACTTAGTATTCAAACTACACTCAATCATTGCACATCCATAATTTCCCATCTATAACTTAAGGAACATAATGCGATATTGAGATGGCGATACTGGAAGGACCGAACAGCAACATTATTCATTGAAGCTGCAACTTGCATGAAACTACGTTCACAGTATCAGATCTCATATCATCTAGCAGATTTGTAAATGATCTCGTTTCTACCACAATTCAAACAAAGCGACATGATAAATGACGTTCAGACAGTGTAACGCTGCACTGTTCACCACAGCGTTAATTTGCTGAATTTCTAATTGAATGCTCATCTGACAATACAAATTTTCCGCTCTCCTATCTGACGGAAACGAAAACGAAAAACGAAAACCAAACAGACTCGTTGGGTCGGTAGCTATAAAAGACGAACTTTTTTTTTTGGGATGGACAGACGGTGTGATAAAAAAAAGAAAAAGCAAAAACGAGATCGGTCTTGATGAACGGTTAGTCGTTGGGTCTCAAACTAATTTTAATTGAATATAAATTTAATTAAGAGGTTCAAAATTTGTTATAAAATTCATGCGAATTTTTAAAATTTGATATACATATATAATTATTAAATTCTGTTTGTCGGTTATCGCTTCGATCGTGCGAGTGTTATTTCTATTGAATACGGTGATTGTCATTATAATGCAAGGCAAACCTAAGTTATTCAGATAAATAGAACGGTGTTGTGTATGCAAACACTAAAACTTAGTTAATTATTACATAAAGTGTATATTAGGTTATTTTATAATATAACTAATTACTAAACATATAGAGTGCACATAATAATGGTGTGAAATGCAATCGCTCATGATTTGGGGCTCAAGGACATGGTAAAAGTAATTAATAAACAATTTTTTCCGAACATGTGCTTTGTGATTTAAAATCTTGAAAACAAACAAGATCATAAAAAAAATATTCCGTTGTGCAGCAGACGGGTTGTGTGATTTCAAGAGATTTCGATGAATGCAGTTTTCTTAAACAATATATTTTTAATAAATATTAATAACTAAACAAATAATAACGTAGACTATAAATAAATAAGGTGTATAAATTAAATATCACAGGCTAATATCACAGTGTATGGATAAACTTTAATTCCTTAGTGCGTAAAAATACGAACACAAAAATGAAATTCAACTAATTTAATTACGATATATTCTATTAATTAAATTTAACCGTGTTATCGAATTCATAAAAAAAACAACGGAAAACATATAGTATATAACAGTGTACAGAAAAAAACGCTAGCCAACCAAAAAAGTTCAGAACAGCGTTCATGTTGTAATGAACATAAAACCTAAAATAACCACGAAATTAATACGGCAACTATAATAAAACTACAATAACATTAAATGATCCGGACGCCCATGATAATATCGTTGTAATAATAATGTTTAATTAATAACGTTAACTACGAGAGAAAACCTGTACCATCACGGACAAACCTTAGAAAACGGAAAATATTATAAACTATGGGTTTCATTCAACGCTTTATATGGATATGGATATAACGCCAATCAACATGCATCAGTCCACAAACGACATTCAACATTACGGTTGATTTACAAGTAAATCATATTTTTTTTTATTATTAAATTTATAACTTTCATTGATCAATCTTGATTCTTATTAATAATCATCAAATTTAACGATTTTTACTTATTTCTGATCAATTATATAATACTTAGTTAACTTGTTTATTTTTAAGTTTTTTCTTGCTTAGATAAGTTTAGCTTAGTATATAGAAAAGGTATACCGTTAAGACAACTATTTTTTTTTGTATATTGCATATGCAACCTAGAAATTTTTATATAGATTAATTTTCATTGAGTCGTTGAACTTGACATAATTAGATTTCTGGGTTGCATTAAATGATAATCGTCCATTTTATTTAATTTTCAAATTTCTCGCATTATTATCAAATAATGAAATAAATATTGAACCATGTTAAATTTTACAATATTAATAATTGTGTTTCTATTTCCTTCATGTTAATTAATTTAAATGAGAACATAATTGAATCATCGGGAGACCTGGTGAGTAGTGGAGTGACAATGGGACAATCACTATTTTCTATCGATTAATTCAAAT
Source organism: Nephrotoma appendiculata (assembly GCA_947310385.1). NCBI lineage: Eukaryota > Metazoa > Arthropoda > Insecta > Diptera > Tipulidae > Nephrotoma > Nephrotoma appendiculata. The sequence goes on from OX371224.1 coordinate 41,704,974, forward strand.
TTCTTCAAATTCTGGTCGGGGTAATACTAAGATCTCAATTATACGGTTTATCAAGACTTCGTTCAACCCTTGGTAAGCCCACCCCTTAACTCCTGAGCTATAGCCGCGCTTATAATAACCGCCCAAGGGCAATGAACTTAGTAAATATGTATATTTTCTGACAACGAAAAGACGTACAACGAAACCATTATCAAATGGAAATTCCACACGATCTAAAGCGCGATCTAACCTTTCATAACTGGTACAATATTCCATGTATTGAAAAAAAAAAAAATTTTGCTTTTGTCCTTGTAAAAAACAGCCGATTTGTCAATAAAATGCCACAGAGGAGAGAACGTTGCCGAATCGGAAACGCCAAGCAGAATGTCCTTAATATTGAGGCAAAAACTTTAAGAAACCGCCACCTTCGACGATTTCGTTTCAAAAGAAATTAAAACAAAGGTAGAGACCTCTTCATTTGTAGCGCCATTGGCACTATTCTGGCTTTCCCTGGGAATAGGAAATTGCGAAAAATATTTTCATAGCAATTTTGTGAAACTTGTATTTTTCTGGCCTATACTGAGGAAATAAGTTTGTGTAAATATGTTCGAAACAAAGTTAAATGGGAAAATACAGTAAACGCTCGATTTAACGGACCCCGATTTAACGAACGCTCGATTTAACGGACGCTCGATTTAACGAACGCTCGATTTAACAGACGATTTTTGGAAGAAATTCTGGAATTGGTCATTTGGGATGGAACTCGATCAATTCTTAACTGATTATGATGGGATTGGGTATATTGGATGGAAATGGGATTATTGAACGATTTTTGGAAGAAGTTCTGGAATATGGCCACCTGGGACGGAACTCGACCAATTCTTAACTGATTATGATAAGATTGGGTATGTTGGATGGAAATGGGATTATTGAACGATTTTTGGAAGAAGTTCTGGAATATGGCCACCTGGGACGGAACTCGACCAATTCTTAACTGATTATGATGGGATTGGGTATGTTGGATGGAAATGGGATTGTTGAACGATTTTTGGAAGAAGTTCTGGAATATGGCCATCTGGGACGGAACTCGACCAATTCTTAACTGATTATGATGGGATTGGGTATGTTGGATGGAAATGGGATTATTGAACGATTTTTGGAAGAAGTTCTGGAATATGGCCACCTGGGACGGAACTCGACCAATTCTTAACTGATTATGATGGGATTGGGTATGTTGGATGGAAATGGGATTATTTAATGATTTTTGGAAGAAGTTCTGGAATATGGCCACCTGGGACGGAACTCGACCAATTCTTAACTGATTATGATGGGATTGGGTATGTTGGATGGAAATGGGATTATTGAACGATTTTTGGAAGAAGTTCTGGAATATGGCCACCTGGGACGGAACTCGACCAATTCTTAACTGATTATGATGGGATTGGGTATGTTGGATGGAAATGGGATTATTGAACGACTTTTGGAAGAAGTTCTGGAATATGGCAACCTGGGACGGAACTCAACCAATTCCTAACTGATTATGATGGGATTGGGTATGTTGGATGGAAATGGGATTATTGAACGATTTTTGGAAGAAGTGCTGGAATATGGCCACCTAGGACTGGACTCGGTCATTTCTTAACCGATTCTGATGGGAATGGGTATGTCGTATGGAAAAGGAACTCTGTTTAAGAAACTCTGGAATATCGCCACGAAACTCGGTAATTTAATCTAGGGCGGAACTCGATAGTAAGCAGCCATTTTTCTTGCAGCAAGCATTTTGTGATGCGAACATGTTTCTGGTAAAGCATCTATCACAAGTATGCAACCCACTCATGGGATTAGTGGGTTGAGCGGTAGGTCAACTACTTACTCTCACAAAAATTCATGTTATGAAACCTTCACAAAGGACTCGGATAAATTAATATTATTCTTATCAACAACGACCTCGAAAACTATTAACGGGAACATGGAATATGATGTCCTCTAAGATCATGAGATCTTCAGAAACTTAAGAACCAAGCAAAAATTTACATTTTCGTGATACTTGCAATACAAGAGAGCGTAATCCAATGGCCATATTCCAGGACTTTTTCCAAAAATTATTATTTGATAATCTCATTTCATCCACAATGCCCAATTTCTGTCCTAGAAGGTCATATTCCAGAACTTTTTCCAAAATACATTTGAGAATCCCGTTTCCATCCGACATACCCAATCCCATCATAATCGGTTAAGAATTGAATGAGTTCCGTCCCAGATGGCCATATTCCAGAACTTCTTCCAAAAATCATTAAATAATCCCAATTCAATCCAACATACCCAATCCCATCATAATCGGTTAAGAATTGAACGAGTTCCGTTCCAGGTGGCCATATTCCAGAACTTCTTCCAAAAATCATTAAATAATCCCATTTCAATCCAACATACCCCATCCCATCATAATCGGTTAAGAATTGGTCGAGTTCCGTCCCAGGTGACCATATTCCAGAACTTCTTCCAAAAATCATTAAATAATCCCATTTCAATCCAACATACCCAATCCCATCATAATCGGTTAAGAATTGAATGAGTTCCGTCCCAGATGGCCATATTCCAGAACTTCTTCCATAAATCATTAAATAATCCCATTTCCATCCAGCATACCCAATCCCATCATAATCGGTTAAGAATTGAATGAGTTCCGTCCCAGATGGCCATATTCCAGAACTTCTTCCAAAAAACATTAAATAATCCCATTTCAATTCAACATACCCAATTCCATCATAATCGGTTAAGAATTGAACGAGTTCCGTCCCAGGTGACCATATTCCAGAACTTCTTCCAAAAATCATTAAATAATCCCATTTCCATCTAGCATACCCAATCCCATCGTAATCGGTTAAGAATTGAAGGAGTTCCGCCCCAGATGGCCATATTCCAGAACTTCTACCAAAAATCATTTAAGAATCCCATTTCAATCCAACATACCCAATTCCATCATAATCGGTTAAGAAACTACTGACTTCCGTCTCAGATGGCCATATTCCAGAACTTCTTCCAAAAACTGTTTATGAATCGCATTACCATCCAACAAACAAAATCCCATCATAATCGGTTAAGAGATAAACGAGTTCTGTCCTAGGTGACCATATTTCAGAACAAGTGTAAAATCTTTAGTTGATTAAATTTAAAAATTTTCCATTCGGATTTAATAGACATTCGGATTTAACAGACACCCCCAATTAGTCTGTTAAATCGAGCGTTTACTGTATTTTTCCTTAAAAAAATTTAGTGGAACAAAAGTTTCCCAATTAATTTTATTTTGAAAATTGTTATGACTGTGTTGTCTTAACAAGACATTTTTTGTAAATTTGTTTCTATTCTCCACGGTTTCTTGCGTCCGGGTTTTTTGTTGTCTAAACGTGGTTTCTTGCGTCCGGGTTTTCGCTGTGTGAACGTGGTGTCTTGGTGGATGGTTTCTTGTGTGTTTTCTTCTGTTATGTTGGCAACGGAACGAAAATGGGAGAGAAAGAGAGAGCAGTGCGCATCGAGTGTGCGCAAAGTAAAACGTTTTGAAAAAAATGTTTTTTCTTGTATGTCTCTCTTTTGTACCAACGAAAATTTGGTATAAAGGAGAGACAGAGAAGAGAGATGCATTTTCTTCTAAAACGTTTTACGAGTTGTGCGACGCTCGAATTTTTTTTGGTGGTCGCCATTCGAGTTTTGATGATATAATTAGAAAGTCGAGTTTTAAAGTTGATAGAATAAAGTCTAGTTTTTGGAATTTAAATTGTAAAGCCGAGTTTGAGTTGTGATATTGAGAAGTTTAGCTTTTATTTTTTTTTTGTTGTAATACATATTCAGTTTGTGATTTTTTGCACTGGAAAATAACATAAAAATAAAAGTTAATTTTGTTTGTGGCAATAAAAAAAAAAAGAAAATGTATAAAAACATATAATTGAGTTTGATTAAAAGTGGAAATTTCTTGATCAAGTAAAATATTGGACATTTTGCATTTCAACGGTGTGTTGCTGTGTACCTCGTCAACTCAATAGTTGGTGGTTGGTGTTGATTTTTTTTCTTTTGGCGCTGGTTGTACAGTTATTTGCATAAGATATCTGCGAGTGAACTAATTTTAATAGGCGTTTTTGCTCATGATTTGAAAATTTTATGCTGAAATTTTTCTAGGCGTGAAAGCGTCGCATTAATTACTATATTACATCGGTAGTCTAACGAGGCATATTTTATTAATCGGCGTGAAGAGGCCATTCAAATCTTCTGATTTCGGCGAGCCAACGCCCAATTGTTTTATCTTGGGTGACCAGTGGCGGTCACACGGCGGGGTGCGGATTCGGCGGCCAGTTGAGGCCAGCCGTAGTACTTCGCAACGGGGTAGCCAACCGGCTATTGGTTTGTTTATCGGTGGTCTGCCGCAACAGGGTAGCCAACCGGCTATTGTTTATTTATCGGTGGTCTGCCGCAACGGAACGGTGGCCAACCGGCTATTGTCTTTATCGGTGGTCTGCCGCGACAGAACGGTACCAAGGCCGCAACCCAAATTTATCTCGCAACATAACGGCACATAAAGCCGCAACGGTCCGGGTGGGGCAAGGCCACCTGTGGCATGACGGCCGCGCAAGGCCGCAACAGAATTTTTTTTAAGAAAATTTGTTAATTAAGGTACGATTTTTTTATATTTTTTTGTTTTTTTTATTTTCTTTACATTTTCTTTTATATATTTATCTCGTAAATTTTTATTAAATTTAAAATTTTCTATATTTGTAATCGAGCGCCGCACAGCGGGTGCGCGCTCGGTACGCATTTCTCTCTCTCTCTCTCTCTCTCGTTTTCTCCTGGTGCGGGTGGAGGGGGAAGTTGTTTTCCTTTTGGTGTTTTTCCAATTAAATAAAATGAATTTCTAAGTTCTCGGTCGGTATGATGGGAGCGGAGACTCCCTCTGTGTCGGTTTAGTGTTTGCGGTCCCTTGGTGCCCGCATCCTATTTCGTAACCGGGGCTTTGCCCTGTTTGAATTCGAATGGATGCGCGCACCAAGGCACCTCTACCAGTTTATAACTTTATTGTGTTCGTTCCTCAAGTTCCGGTCGACGAGTTTCGGCGGAACTCGGTATTATTATTATTTGCGTTTCCCCCCAACTTTCTGTAATCATCACGGTGTAAGCCAGGAGCCCTGTATGCTTCAAACCTCACGACCTTAGCACTTCTCCCTGAGAACGTAGCCGGCAAAATATCACCGTGGAGGCCTCTGCAGGTGCTTAGTGAATATCTGCAGGTTGGCAGTAGCCAGCCTGTAACAAAATGTTTACACTAAACTTATTCCTTCACTAGGCCAGAAAAATACAATTTTGACAAAATTGCTATCAATATATTTTTCCCAATTGCCTATTTCCAGGGAAAGCCAAAATAGTGCCACTTTTAGCAGTCGAACCTTGATCCGTAAGTCATTCGCCGAAAATATGAATCCGAAATTTGATTATTCCATCGTTCTTATTGGGTTTGCTGGTGGCCAATAGGTGTGCCAAAAATGTATTGCCGCAGTAGTAGACGTCGATAACAATACATACTATTCGGATGAATTTATTTCCGAAAATGTATTGTTGGTGATGGTAGGGGACCACTGTACAATTGAGATTACAAAAAATCTTGACATGGCTAAGGACTTAAGCGAAACCGTCAAAGTCAAGTCTGCCCTAACAAAGATTGTAATTAAACTAACCACCGATACACCGATCAATATCGTACCGTAGCTTATCGTTTTCGCAAAAAGACCGATTGTCAAGAACATTGTGGTAGAATTGTTACAGAACTGTATTATTCGACCTTCTGATTCTCCGTATGCCTCGCCCATAATGTAAGTCGATAAGAAGAATCGCGAAAGTCGAATGTGTGTCGACCACCGGCAAATGAACAAGGTCACTGTAAAGCTACCATAGCCGATGCCTATTATTGACGATCTGTTAGCATGTCTGTCCGGAAATAAAGATTTCAGTACATCGGATATGAAAATGGGCTATCATCAGATCGAGGCCGACGATGAATCGAAGAAGTACACCGCCTTCGTAATGACAGAAAGACATTACGATTAACCGAATGCTTTTCGATTTAATCAACATATCAGCCATTTTTCAAACCATGATAACTAAACTCGTTTCGTTGATTGACCCTGGTGAAGTGATTGCATGCCTCGATGATGTATAGTAGTTTCAAGTAAAATCGTTAACCGGACTCTTCGTGTGGAAAAGTATAATTTATTTGCAACCGAGATCACCTTATTGAGAAGGTTAAGTTTGTGCCGTCAAGAATTTTTTGTATCCGTCGACAGTTACTGAAGTCTGACAACTTTTGGGTCTCACCGGACTTTTCCGAAACTTTATTAAAAATTATTCGTGAATTTCGGAAGTTAACCGCACACCAATTTCGGTAAACAATTTCGTCTCGTCACCGACTGTTCATCCATCATACAAATAAAAGTGAAAACTGAGATGGTACCGAGAAATGCAAGATGGTACTCGGAGATGCGACTACTCGAATATGATTTTGTGACGATTCACCGACCAGGAGATCGCATGGTTTACGTCGACGGTCGATCCGCAAACGAATCTCCAAAAGAAATGGAGACTGCTGGTTTCATAATGAAAATTGAAATTGATCTAAATGACTGGATTCTTAGCCTGCAACTCCAAGACGAAAATTTGAAGGGATCATCACCATTCTCAATGGATATCAGAAGTCCGACGATGAGGAGAATTCGAGAGAAGAATTTCGACTGGAAGTTAATCGTTTGTTTCGAAAAGAGGGTGTATATCAAAAATTTGTTGTGCCAAAAGCGTTGTTGTGTTCTTTATTGTTATATCTCACGTAGCTCAGCAAATATACCTGTCACAGTCAAAACTGACTAAACCCAACAACACATAGTAAGAAAATCAACTTTTATTCGGACAAAGTAATTAATTATTTTGTAATCGTTTTTTGAATGTAAATATATAATCATAGCTGTGCCCTGAAAATGGATATGAATTAATATTCGAAACCACCTAATTTAGGAAAGCATATTAAACATAAAAGCCTAAGAAACCAAAACCAATAACATAACATATATATTTTATTCAGGATCACTCAAAAATAAATTGTTAAATCTTAGCATCTATAATAGATTCTTGAAAAAATCAGTATGTCTTTTGACATTATTATCGATATGAACTAAATGTGGAAGACAAAATTAGATTAAAGCTGTAAGAGAAAGCACTATATGCTGCATCACTCTAAAATATTCAGTATATTATATTCTATGTATAACGGATACATCATAGCGTGCTACTGAAAATATATTAAATCATACTCCTCTAATTTACTATCTAATGAAATTTAAAATTCCTTGTTAGTCTTTGAAAACTCTCACACAAAATATTTTCAGTGTTGAAATTTGATTCATTAAATTTTCATTACTCACAATATTAAGTTACTCAAAGTTTTAAAAATATCATCAAGTTATAAAAGCTTTTAATTCATCTCTACAACAACAATTGTGTTTATACGTTGATAATTACTATGCTGAAAAGCATAGATTGAAATGTTTAGACTTTTGTAAATTGTTGTTGCTTATACATCAACTTTTACTGACTAACTAGGAACTTTTATAGCATATACAATTAAATTTTGTAATGTTTTCTTTTGCGATTTATAGTGTTTTACATTAAGCTTTTCACTATATCATCTAGCTTTTTAATACAAATAGAAAAAAGTTTTTAATCCAAAGCTTTAAAATTCGTAAAAGCTAGTATTATTTTATGTTTTGTGTTTTTTTAATTAAAGGAATAAAATTACCGTTAGATTAGTACGTATATATCAAGTAAATCGATTTATGCTTCCCCACAATATTTCCTTTGTGATTTTCGTATAAACCAAATTAATTGTATCGCACGTAATCCAAAAGCAACAAAAAAAATTACAAAGCCTTTCTAATGGTAATTATATAAATTATGCTGATTAAAATTCAATCAGCGTACTAAAGAAATAGAATATTTAATAGAAAGTATAACAAAAATGATTTTTTTGTGTTGGCGTACATAAAAGCTCAAAAAATGGTGTTTTTGTATATACATTTTATGGACAAACTGCCTTTCAAGACGTAATCGATCATCCAGATTTTGAGATTTGAACGGCTTTGGAAAGTTTCGTCTTTCACTCGAGGACAGTTTGCGTTTAGTGCAAAATGATGAATTAGGAGATTATTATAAAACCGACAGTAGTTTGATTTGCGTACCACAAAAAATTTAATGAAAGGATTAAATGTAACTTTGTTATATATACAGCTTCTTTTATATTATTAATTTAATTCCTCTCGTTCTTTAACTTTTGCTGTGTACTAAGTGGGCGGATTATTTTCATTTTTGTGTCAAGAATTTTCCTTTGGGGGGGAATCGAGCAAACAATTTTGAAAAATGAAACACAAATGACATATTTTTAATCAAAATAATTTTGTCGTTGTGTTATTTTTTGTAATTATCATAAAAACTAAATCAGGGTTAGAGTGTCTATTATTAATGATTTTAATTTAGTTTTTGCCTATAAATAAAGGGATTTTATGTTTTATGTGTGTGTGTGTGTGTGAACTGAGAACTTTTTCTAGTAGAGGGAACAATAAATTATTTTATTTTAAGTACATTCCCCCTTTTTTTTAATGAAAATGTTTTACTTTTTATAAAATTGTAATTATTTTCAATTTGTCATTGCCAGTCGTCTAGAGTCTATCAGACTGGAGGTCTGCCATAGGTATGGTATACCCAATAATATCAAGTCGACATGAGATTGAAATTGTTCAGTTGATTTATTACTTAAATGCCCGTCATTGCATTGTGAGTAGAGGACAACTGTATATATTTAAGTATTTTTTGTGCCAACAGGTTGTAATTTCCACGATCGAGACAAAATCGGTACAATTAAGGTGCAATATCAATGTTTGGCTCGGATAATTGGACTTCTTTATAAAGTTGTGTTTTGGCAAATAGCTAAGGCACTATATACTTTTACTGATTTTAAGATTGAGTGTATCAATCAATATACTATGAACTATAAGCACAAGAACACTAAACAAAACCAATAGTTGTTCCATATTTAATTATCAACAATTTGGTATATTAATTTACTGAGATCATTAATGTTTCTGCCTGATTTACAAATGCTTAACAACTGTTTGACCATACATTTGTAACAACTGCCTGAATAATACTGCTTCCACAGTGAATACCCAATAACTAAGGGTTTTTAATACTTCTTATTTTTACTTTATTTTGTATTAGGGCTATGTAAATCAAGTTGCTGAACAAAAACAACTAAAAATAATATTTATGAATTTTCGACTTATAATAGAAGGTAAATGTGTAAGAATCTCCACAATCAGTTTCGAACGGATGAAATTATTGATTTGAAAAATCAGTCTTCTCATCAGGTCGCGACGACTAATGTTGTATGTACACAGTCTTGACCAAAAGTATTGAGCCTCCATGAGGAGTTTTTGTTGATGAGTACATGATGGTGCATGCTGGATATATAGGACTTGTGGTTATCAAAAGTAAATGTTCTAAAATATATCTTCTAGGTGACAAAAATCAAATACCATATATTGACAGATTACATCATGTCAATATGAAATTTTCCGATGCAAGTGCTTTTGTAACAAAGACTGAATACTTGAATGTAACGTATCGATGCCCAGCTGATGTTACTTCTGCTCTCAAAGAATACTACCCTAACATCACTAGTATGAACACAGTGGAATCTTCCGCCGAATTTATAAACCTGCCACCAAATCTATCATCATTACCTGTGTTAGAGAACGCTTTCTATCTAACTTTTACCAGAGCTGATAAACAATTAATCTCTCAGCTTAAGATACCAGAAACCAGTAAAGTCTTGACGATCCATGAAGCACAAGGTTTAACCTCACCAAATGTAATATGTATAAGAACCAATTCTCAACCTCTTGAGCTGTTCGATAGCGTACCGCATGCCATAGTTGCAATCTCTAGACACACAAAATCATTTAAATATTTTTCTCCGGTGGCCAATGATAGACTACACTCACTTTTAATGAAAGCTCGAACTTATACTATTACTCAAAAGGTAAATCAGCCTATAAAGTCCAAAAAAAGATCGGTATATGAGAAATGTGCAATTTACTATCAAAACGTAAACAAAATGGCATCAAAAGCATCTAAATTCTACAAATTCGTTTTAAAATCAAACTACCTTATTTATGTAATTTGTGAAACTTCATTAAAACCAGACATACGGAGCAGCGAATTTTTTGGCCATGACTACGTTGTTTATAGATGCGATCGGTCTCCTGAAACTAGTTCAAAGAAATCGGGTGGTGGCGTACTGGTAGCAGTACATTCTAAACTCTGGAATGCTCCAGTAACTTTAGCCCCATCGAGAGTCGAACAGATCGGTGTAAAAATCAAAATCAACCAAATCAATCTAATCATCTACGCAGCATATATACCACCTCAATCATATAGTGATCATTATGCAACTTGCATCGATGCGATTGATGAAGTTATTAATACAACAAACTCGTCAGATTTAGTTCTTGTGCTTGGTGATTTTAATCTTCCAAATATAACTTGGAACTTGGACCCAGAACTAAACTGTATTTTACCTTGCAATATAACAACAGATGCGGAATCTTTATTTGTGGACGCCATGCTTGGTTATAATTTGAACCAAATAAACACAATTGCTAATAATCGTGATAGATTATTGGATCTTGTCTTCAGCAACGACATTGACACCTTTAAAATTTCTGAATCCCTATTACCTTTTGTCATAAATGATGTTAATCACAAATCTTTGGATATTGTATTTGACTTAACTAAAATGCCGAGATCAGAACACCTTCAACCAATGAAATTCAACTTTAAAAAAACTAACCGTGTGGGGCTACAAAGTTACCTGGAATCCATCAACTGGCAAATAACTCTCAATGCCAATGATATAAACGAAAATGTGGACAAATTTAATGACATCATGCTTCAAGGCTTCGAAATATATGTACCTATGTGCTGTAAACCACAAAATGCTCACCCTCATTGGTTTGATGATAGACTAGTTAACTTAAAAAATCGGAAGTCGAAAGCGTATGCCAAAATGTTGAAAAGCGGGTTAGAAGCGGACAAAACTACGTTTCTACAATATAGTAATGAATTTGAAATTTATTTCAAATCTAAATACAGGTCGTATCTTAATCAAATTCAAGACAAAATTAAAGTAAATCCAAAACAATTTTGGAAATACTTTAGAAATACACGCGAAATTGAAGGATACCCTGCTAATATGACGTACAACAATACCTGCTCTTCAAACGCCAAAGATATAGCTAACATGTTCGCGTCGTTTTTTCAATCAGTCTATAGACCAAGCGTTACTAGTGGATTGTACGAACAACCCAGCAACAACAACACATCAATAACTCCTCCTATTATTTTTGAGGACAACATTTTATCGGCTTTAAGGGGGTTTGGAGATGGTTGCGGCCTTGACGATATTCCCTCCTCTATTCTGAAGGAGTACGCTGAAATTTTAACAATTCCATTATGTTATCTATTCAATCATTCCTTAAACACCGGCGTGTTTCCTGAAAAATGGAAAATTTCAAAAATTACTCCAATTTTTAAATCGGGTAAACGTGAGGATATCTCATGCTACAGAGGAATATCAACTACATCATCAATTCCAAAATTATTTGAGTTAGTATTATGCAACAGCTTTAAATCCACAATTGCACGTCATATATCAATAAACCAGCATGGGTTTATGCCTGGCCGATCCACATCGACTAATCTGGTTGAATTCACCAGTAAACTAATTAACGAGATAGAAAAACACCGTCAAGTTGATGTAGCGTACACGGATTTTAGTAAAGCATTTGATTCTATCTGTCATCATAAAACACTCCAGAGTTTATTCAATTTTGGGTTCTCTCTCGATTACATAAATTGGTTTAAATCATATCTATCAAACCGGTGCCAATTTGTGAAAATGGGAAATGAAAAATCAAACGTTATTAAATTTACATCTGGTGTTCCCCAAGGATCACACCTCGGGCCTTGGATTTTTATTGTTTTCATAGACCGAATAACCGAGATAATCAAAAACTCAGACGTGCTCATATTTGCAGATGATGTGAAAATTTTTCGTACTATTAATGGATGGTTAGATACGGAGAAACTTCAAGAAGACTTAGATAGATTAAGTGAGTGGTGTGATCGGAACTCACTATACTTAAATATTAAGAAATGCAAAATCATGTCTTTCCATCGTAAAAGAAATCCGGTTATTACTTCATACAAAGTCAACAACGAAGTACTGCAAAGAGTCAATGAGATTGTAGACTTAGGTGTTACATTTGTCGAAAACGCCAGTTTCAATAGGCATATTGAAAATTGTATTGCGAAAGCGAATGCCATGTTCGGATTTGTTAAAAGATGGACAGGTGAATTTAAGGATATTCAAACCTTATGTTCACTCTATTTCGCTTATGTTCGATCTCAACTGGAATACGCTGTAACGGTCTGGAATCCATACTATGCTGTACACATAAAAAGAATTGAAAGCATTCAAAAGAAGTTCCTGATTTTTTTGTTAAAGAAAAGTGACTGGGATTACGACCACAACTTACCATTCCATGAAAATGTGGCTCGCTTACCTCCATACACAACAAGATGCACAGATTACAAAATATGCACGCTTGAAAATAGACGACTACTCTTGGGAGCAGCTTTTATTGGTAACGTTTTGCTTGGTCACGTAGATTCAGCTTACATCTTGGAAAACATATCAATTCACGTGCCATGCAGAACATTTAGAAACCATAAATTTTTAGCACTTGAACACCATTCCACCAACTATGGAGAAAACAACCCAATTAATAGGATGTCTAAATCTTTCAACTTAATTGACGATGTATTTGACTTCAACTTATCAAAGGACAACTTTAAAAATATCCTTAAAGACTTTTTTCTAAATTTTTAATTGTTTAAACCAAAATTTGGTTTATATTTTTTTTTTTTTATTCTGTTTTAAAGTTTTTTGTTGTTTTAATATAATTTTAACTATAACTGTAAATAATCTGAAATCATACATGTATATTACAAAATAGATTTCTTTAAATAAACAAATAAATAAATGATATCTCACAATTTTTTTGGGAGTATCAATATGAAATAAATTGGAATAATTTTTATAAGTTCACATTACTATTTATTTATATAAAATTAATATTTTGTGGGTCCACGTTTCGCCTTAATTAGGGCAGAAATTCAGAAATCTTGAAATAAATGTTCTATGGGGTTCAGGTCCGAGGACTGGTCAGGCCACTCCAGAACCTCAATGCCATTTTCTCGAAACCATGCTATTGTGCGGGCAGATTTATGACATGGCGCGTTGTCCTGCTGGAATTTAACGCTATCCGTGTAAAAGAACATTCGCCAACTCCAGAATTAGTCACGCAGCCTCAGACCACCACTATCGCCACTATCTATGTGACAACAACTATGATAATCGATAGTAACGGATGAGACTGATGTTGTAGGTTTACATAGGAATATTGTCTATATACGAACTGTTTTACTTTGAAAGTGGTATAAGTCCACTTTTCAAAAAAAAATGAGTTAATGTTAATTTTAGGAAGGACACCTTCTCTCCATATTTTTATTTTTTTTATTTATTTATTTTTACAATTAATTTTACAATAACATACATTAAGTATTTATAATAACACTGTGCTAGTTGAAAAATGTGACAAGCTCTGGGTACCCGGGGGGTAAACCTAATTCGAGTATGCTGAATTCAACGGTGCTAGTCCCATTTTAAAGTTAGTCCCCATTTTTGAGATATCGCTTTCGACATGTTTTGCCTCTGAGTCAAAATATACCCTCATTTTTACGTTTATAGCTCTTGAACCATTAAGATTTTCGTTACGCTTTCTTCAGCAAAGTTGTTGCGCAGGTCAAGACTAACAACTTTGCTGAACATCAAAACCGAAAAACCACATCTAATTTTTTTTGTTTTTCATTTCGACGAAAAACACTGTTTTTATCATTTTTTATCATTTTGTTGAATTTAAATCGAGTAGAATCGATCGAATAAACATCGCATCGACAAATATAGATACAATAGAAACTATTTAAAATAAAGTTAAATCGATTCAGTTGATTTTATGGCGGTTTTTCCTAAAAAAAAATTCCTAAAAAATTAACATTTTTCTTCTCTTTGACAAAACAATGGCGTACCGTTTCGATAGTGGATAAAAATCCTGGATTTTTCCATCCCATCGTTTTAACCAATTACATCACGTAAATTATCACTTTGCACGGCAGTCCAAACGAGTGACGAAAGCGAACCTACTGTGCTGGAAGTCGAACTCGTATATACGAGTTCGACTTCCAAAAAATTAGTTTTTCAGGTACAACTGCCCCAAAAAGGGCCTCAATTAATTATCAATAACTAGCAAATTATGATTATAGACGTCAATACCAATTCAACGGCACCTCAAACGTTCAAAACGGATGGTCTTGACCAAAGTTATGACATTTGAAAATTTTTCTGTGACGTCACTATATAATCTTGCTTTGGTATATATGTTTGTTTGTTTGTCCGTACTTCTTTCATTTGATCTCATATTTTCAGGGTTTGTAGTACTTGAAAAACTAAGCAACTTGTTGGCCACGGCCAGCCTCTGAAACGCCATTTTTGGCCTTTTGAGGCACGCCCACAGCGCAGAACTTATTTGACATACCCCGGATATACGCATATCGTTATAAAGGTAGTGACAGCTATCAAATAGCATATAAAAAAAATTCAAAAAATTATGGTTGGCCGGCCACATTCAGCCAAATTGCTAAAAATTAGCCCAACATTTTTGGTTCACATTTTCAGGATTATTAGCTACAAACCTAACCGACAGTATGACATCAACCGTTTGTCCCAGAAAACTCGTATAGAACATCGGTCCGTTGCGGTTCATAATGATAGTGAATCAACGTATTACAAGAAACAAATATAAATACATCATATTATTATCATTGCTAAGAGAATTTTTACCAGTGACCCTTTTTTCCTAACAAAAAAAAAATGAAAAAACTGACAAATTGATGTGATCGAAAAAATCATCAAAAACATTGAACATTTGACAGTCTCCTTGCATAAAATCGATATTTTTTTATTCTTTATGATGATTTCTTTATACAGTAGATGTTGTCTTCCCTCCCATCGCATGAAGATGGAATATCAGCGAGAGAGTAGCTACCATTAATTTTTGTTTCCAACTAACACACTAAAATATGTATATTTTGTTGTATTGTTTATGGAATCAAAATTGAATTGCTATCGAGTGTGTGTGAACTGTTTTGACTGACAACAATAAAACGAATCGCAATTCAATTCATTTTCAATTTGCCGTGCCAAAATCATTGATATCAAATAAAAAACCTCTTAACGAGGTAAATGTTCGAGTGATGAAAGCCGAATTCAATTCACAAAATTTCTGATATCAAATTTGTGCCGAAAAAACAATTGCATTCGATTTGTCAACGATTTTTCGGAATGTTCAACAACAACGCGCTGAATGCACTAACGTTCCAAAAAATCGTTGACAAATCGAATGCAATTGCTTTTTCGGCACAAATTTGATATCAGAAATTTTGTGAATTGAATTCGGCTTTCATTACTCGAACATTTACCTCGCACAACAGACATGCCACTTTGCATACAAAAAAGTTGAAAAAAATTTAAAAATAATCTGGGATAGAAAAATCCGAGATTTTTATCCGTCGTATGTTTCTGTGATTGAATGGCGCAGTGACATTTGAAAGTTGATTTATTGATGCAGATGTTTCTTAATTTACTTAACTTTTACTTTACTTACCCTTGATGGGATTGAAAAATTCAGGATTTTTATCAACTATCGCAACGGCACGCCATTGTTTTGTCAAAGAGAAGAAAAATGTTAATTTTTTAGGAGTTTTTTTTTAGGAAAAAACACCATAAAATCAACTGAATGGATTTAACTTTATTTTAAATAGTTTCTATTGTATCTATATTTATCGATGCGATGTTTATTCGATCGATTCTACTCGATTTAAATTCAACAAAATGATTAAAAATGATAAAAACAGTGTTTTTCGTCGAAATGAAAAGCAAACAAAAATTAGATGTGGTTTTTCGTTCTTGATATGTTCGGCAAAGTTGTTGGTCTTGACCTGCGCAACAACTTTGATGAACAAAGCTTAACAAAAATCTTAATGGTTCAAGAGTTGTCAACGTGAAAATGAGGGTATATTTTGACTCAGAGCCAAAACATGTCGAATGCGATATCTCAAAAATGGGGACTAACTTTGAAATGGGACTAGCACCGTTGAATTCAGCATACTTGAATTATGTTTACCCTGGGTGCCCAGCTTGTCACGAAAAAAAAGTTTGCAATTCAAGCACAGTGTTATCAATGTAAAACATTTATATTTATGTACTTTTTTCTTATATGTTAATATATTAAAGTTTCCTACAACGAAGATTTTAATTTATGTGGATGCATATGTGCTACATGGATAGTTGGTAGTGCGTTTTGAAACACTCCCCAAATATATTGGTGACCCCATATGTGCAAGTTCAAGGAAAATTCCGAGAAACAAAGGAAAATTAATAGCAATAAAATCCACGCATCAAACCGGATAATAAGAATAAACGGATTTGGAACTATTATTCACAATCCTATAAGGCAGCGGTTTCCAAACTGTGGGTCGCGACCCACAGGGGTGTCGTGTATTAACCTCAAGGGGGTCGTGAAGTTTTTAATTTCTTTTTTACATACTTAAAAAAATACTTACAAACATCTATTTAATCATTCAATTATAATGCAAATTTTTTGTTGCGATATTACTTTATTAAGAATCCCTGGAAATGCCGATAATATTTTTTCTCTATTTGTAAACTACATATATCAAAAACAGTCCTTTGAAAACGAGATTATTTGGAGAGTTGTGTAAAAATATGGGAGCTGAATATAAATCACTCTTGTACTATTGAGAAGTACGTTGGCTATCTCGGTCAAAATTTATTCAGAGTGTTCGAACTTAAAGACGGAATTGCGATCTTTCTTGAGGAAAATCACAAAGATGAGGCATCTTCTTTTCGCAACGATAACTTAATTCTTAAACTAGCTTATTTAGTTGAAATTTATAAAAAATTAAATAAATCAATGCAAGGTCCACAAATGCATGCTCTGATTCAAAAAGACAAAGTCACGGCATTCATTAAAAAATTGAAGCTATGGATATCCAATTTAGAAAAGGATATATATGACATGTTTCCAATTTTAAATGATGCCCGTTCCAGAAACAATATTAAAGCAAACAAAAATCTTTTTATAGAACATTTGCAAAGTTTACTAAAACATGTTCACATTATTTCGACGAAATTGATTTTACAAAGTTTGCATGGATCCAGAATCCATTTTTGAATAACCAACTTGATGCATTTGATTTGACAATTTTCGAAAAAGAACAACTGATTGAAATATCTTGCGATACTTCATTGCAACAGGAATTGGATAGTAAAACTTTAATTCAGTTTTGGGTCACAACTTGAAAATGTGCTTATATTATTTTGTTGTTTTATATAATAAGGGGGCCGCCAATTTTTTCTTTTTTTCTTATGTGGGTCGCAGTATCAGAAAGTTTGGAAACCGCTGCTATAAGGTAACCAAAATTATTATTTATATTTACAAAAAAGAATGAGTAAAAAATGGTTCGTGAAAATACGAGAAACCCACGCTTTGCTTCAGGTCAGCAAGTAATATATTTTTATTGTTCAACGTCCATTCGTGTTTTGATGTGGCTGTTTACGAGGGATACATACAGTGATAAACATTTGTATAAGAACAAGTAAACTCGTTCAAAAATTTATGATTAGGACAAAAGTTATGTCCACTATTAAAACTAAAAGTATACTGTATTGTCACCCTGTGTTCGAATATTATGTTCGTAAATAGGGATCAGCTAACGGTACTGTTTTGGAATAAATTAAAAATATTTAATAAAATTTAGAGTAATTTAGTTAAACATTCGTATAAGAACAGCTAACAAAAATGTGTTTTTACGCACTTAATAAATATATACATATTTGTTTAAAAATTTTGATATTCGATATTATTCAGTAAGTATATTTACGATGCTTATAAAATGGAATTTTATTTAAATTATTATTTATTTTAATAATATTTTATTATAGTGATGCCAAAGGAAAAGTTCTTAAATGAAAAAAAAAAAAAAATCTCCATCAGAATGTTTAAAGAACAAGGTCAGTCTGGTACTAAAATTGGTCGATCTTCAACTGTGGTCCACGACTTCCTAAAAAAAGCTCCAAGTTGTGGTCTAAAAAAGAAAACAAAAGGAAATGGTATGTTACCCAAATTTCAAATGGACAAAATAAGAAAGGAAACAACTCGTAACAAGTTACTCGCCAATCAAATTATAGCAAAATTGGGCCTACCTGTTACAAAACACAAATTGCTCTTGACACTCGAACACCAAAAAATATTGAATGGTCGAAATTGCAAAGTTAGACTAATTCTTCCTATAAACATATTGAAACGCGGCTACTGTTGGCCAAGTGACACATGCATTGGAAAGATAAATGGCAAAAAGTGATTTTCTTGGATGAGAAAAAATTCAACCAAGACGGCCCAGGCCAGTACTCTTGCTACTGACACGATATCCGTGATGAAAATATATTACAGTCTAAAAGAAATTTCGGTGGAGGTACAGTAATGGCGTGGGAAGCTTTTCACTATAGCAGGAAGCTGCCAATTTGCTTTATTACCCCCTGAATGAATTCAGACATGTACAATGATTTGTTAGAAAACAATTTGATAACTTTTCTTTGGGACTACAACAACAATGATTTGATTTTTAACAAAAAAATGCTTTCATCCATGCATCAAATCAAATCAATGAACTGGTTTTGTCAAAAATAAATGAATGTTCTTGATTGGCCTGCATGTAGTCCTGGTTGTAATCGGTAGAGAATTTATGAGGCATACTTGCAGCGAAGATTTAAGCGAATGGTCGGCAATTTAAAACGATCATCTACTTAAAGCAGTACGTTAATGAATGTTTGGGCGAAATTGAGGCAAAAACTTCAAAAAACATGTCAAATTCAATGTCAGAGCGCATATTTGAAGTCATTAAACAATAAGGGCGTCATACGAAATATTAATTTATAATTTTCTTTATAATTATGTAGCTTTTTTTTGAAAAATTTGAAGTGTTCTTATACAAATGTTTAAGCAATTTGGAGTATTTTTTTAAACTGAATTAATATTAGAAGTATCTTAATATTTTACTTTGTTGAAATACCAATTAAATTTAGCGTAATTCTTTAGTTTAAGAATTAAACAATTTTATTTAAAAAATGATACGTATCTCTTTATATGATTATTTAATAAAAAATCAATTGTTGTTCTTATACGAATGTTTATCACTGTATATTATTTTAAATATTACATTTTTATTAGTTTTGAATAATGTTTTAATAGTATTACAAATAATAGTATTAGAAATTATTCACTATTTAGTGATCGAACAGTGTTATTTGTAATACTGATCAGTAAGAATAATGAAAAGCAACAAAAAATATGTTGTTTTACTATTCACTTATGAAGAATAACGTAGAAAGAATTTATGTATGTATATTCTCTATTCGATCGTTCAATGCAGAAAATAATATACAGGAAACTCTTCAAGAACACGATTAATTTGTTCCGTGTTCATTAAAACCGTGTTGTTCGAGACTACAAAACAGAGATTAAAAAAAATTTACGTTTTTTTTTTTATTTTTTTTTTAAGATATACAAAAAGAAATAAAAGAGAATAACAAAAATCGTGTTGTTTAAAACCGTGTAATTTGAGAAAATGGGCATCCGTGTTATTCGGAACCGTGTTCTTCAAATACCGTGTTCTTGGAGGGTTGTGAGCGAATGTTCGCTTTGTTAAAACAAAAGTAACAAGGAAGACCTATTATACAATTACTTTATTGCCACTGTATAAAACTTCGAGACCTACAACAAGAGTGAAATACAACTACGGTCTTATTTTGGTCCAAGCAAAATCCATTCTGGAATATAATAAATATTGTACAACTAAAAATTGTATTTACTTATTTTTATTTATTAGTTGGGAACAATTACATTTTGAAGTTAAAAAACCGTAATAACAAAACTAAATACATATATCTAATTAAATACTAATATGATCGAATAATATTGAATATTATTACAAATCGTAACTAATTTACACCAGGTAGAATATAATTATTCTATACCAGCAAAAAAGTTGGTTTAAAAGAATTCCAATTTTGAATTATATATTCCCATATACGAGTATATAATTCAAAATTGGATTTCTTTTACACCAACTTCTGTTGTTGTAAATTTCTCAAAGTAAGACCGCAAACGAAATGATTTTGCTGCCTTCTATTTATCATGAATATACCTAATTATGTTTTTACGCGAACCTTTTTTACGCGAATTTGATTTAACGCGATTAAAACAACATTTTTAGTAAAATCAAACATCCTTGTACATGATTTAAACCTTGTTCACTGAATTCTGGCCGTCATTCTAATAATAGAATTACCGACAGATGAAGGTGAACGTGTAAAATCTGCGTGTCAAATCTACGACACAACGGCAGGGGATTTCCCTAATTCTCCCATATTATGATATTGATGATATTCTGTCGAAGAAGTTCCTACCCTCTTAAATAGATGCTAAATTGAGCGATCATTTTGGCAAGCATGATCTTATTGGGAAAAGAGCTGAACATTTTCAAAGAGACCTAAAATTATTAATGGGTAATTATCGAGAATTACAAAACAGTCTTATCTCAACTGGGAAACAACCGCATTGATAATGGATTGATTTACGAAAACTACTGAAACACCACCACAACGCAGCCAGGAAAATGTCGTGGAAAATATTTCTAGTGACGAAAGTGACTTTCAATTTCAAGTGTCACATAAAAGATTGCGCATTCCATCAGTTCCATCAGACAGTGATGATAGCACTTAAAAATATATTTTATGATATATTTTGCAATCTTTTTTTATTAAAATGTATTTTTTTCGTTATGTTTTGTTAAATTATTATTTTTTTAAACAAAATTAATTAATATTTTTAATTACATGTGTTTTTACTTGTTTTTCTAAATAAATATTATTATCATAAGCATTTTAATAAAAAGTGTGTAAAGCATGTAAAAAATACGATTTTGTATACTATAATAATCACATTATTTTAGTTGATTTTACAAATGTAGAACCAATCCTTTACTTTTATATGGATGTCATATCTTTTTTGTGTGCGACTATTCGGGGAACGTATCTATAGCGTAAAAACAGAATTAGGTCTTCACTATGTTAATTTGTGGAATCTTAATGGTTCAGTTCATTATTTCGTACTTTCATCATGATATCCAACCTTTTCAGTTCGAACGAAGCAATTTTAAAGGGTGGCCAATTTATTCTAGAATTCCCATTTAGATTCCACAAATACAAACCTTTGTCAAAAAATCAATGAATAACAACAAGACTTAATTTTTATCATTAGTTGATCTCACACTACCGTACTAATGGTGTGTGCCTTAATCGACTAAACTAACTAAACTAAACGAAAATAAGAAGGTTCTGCTATTGACCACAAGTTGGCAGCCGAAAAATCAACTGAAATTTTTTACAAATTAATTTCAAATTTGTTACATAGTTAGAAAATTTTTAACAGGTCCCGTTATCCCGCAAGTCGTGTGTGGGCTGGTGTTAGACAAAGCTACACCACACTTTTCATATTTTTCTTAATATTTACTGTATCGCTTGAATTTTTTACAAAGTAATTACAAGATATTGGCATAATTCAACCCCCCAAAAACTGAATAAAAGGTGCAATTCTTCAAAAAGTAATATTTTTCGTTAAAGCATACTTTTGGCATTCCAGTTAATATTTCTTGTATCGTACTGAGGTTGGTACTGTAATTTTTTACAAATTACCTACAACATATTGGCATAGCTCAACCCCCAAAAAACTTCCCCTAAGGGCTGCAATTTTTCAAAAACCTTATTTTTCATCATACCACGCCTTTTGCATTTTTGTGAATCTTTGTGGTATAGTGCTGAGGGTGGTACTGGATTTTTTTTTACAAATTAATTACAATAAAATGGCATAATTTAACCCTAAGAAAACTACTTCAAATGGGACCAACCCTTTAAAATCATTGTATCGTACTGTGTTGATACAAGAAGTTTTTACAAAATAAATTACAATAAGATTTTTGTTGAAGTGAGTTGTTGTAATAAATTCAAAGGTACCTATTTGAGGGGTATGACCTATACAGAGAAATATTGTTTTAAAGAGCTACATTTTTTAGGGGCAGATTTTGGCAATTGAACAATAGAAAAGTTCAACTGCCAAAATCTGCCCCTAAAAAATGTAACACTTTAAAACAATATTTCTCTTTATAAGTCATACCTTCAATTAAGTACCCCAGAATTTATTACAACAGCCCACACCCACAAAAATGGATCGTAATGCATCGAATTACCCTCTTGTGTACGAAATACGTACCCCAGAATTTATAACAACCGCCCACACCCACAAAATTCGATTATATATCATTCGAATTTGAACTATTTGTTTCAGCCAACTCCTTAATAGTTTTAATCCTCAATTGTTTGCTGTGCAAGGTGTTTAGTAATGGCGCAATTTCCACCATATAGAATATCGCACCACAAAAATATTTTACAAATATATTCAAGGGACAATTAACAATATCAAGTGGACAACAACCACACTTTATTTATATCTCGTGTTTGTTCGGCGTTGATCCTCAGGTTCGAATTATTGCTAATATCGCAAAAATTTCTTCAAGTAAACAATATTTTCATTTGTTTTTCTAATAACTTAGGTCATACTGAGACCATATTTGGAGAGTTTGGTAATTTCTGATTTTCTGCGATTTAATGCACGTTCATTTCAGTTTCTAGTCATTATCTCCAAAACCCCGACAAGTAAGTGCCGGGCTAGCTGTAGTTCGGAATACTTTTTAAGACCCGAAAACATTGAACCTTAAAAAAGACCCTAGATACGACTTTCATCAGTTGCGCTTACAATGTTTAGCTTTCAGGTTCAGCCGATCTATTTTAATGTGCTCTATATCCGATGCAATCATAAACAGCAGGGGCCTTGTCATACCTATTAGAAAAACATATAACCCACTACGGACACTCCTTTATTGGTTCTAAGAAGTCCACCAATATTATTGAAGTTTATGCTAAATGTTTGGGATATATGTACTTAAAATGACTTTAAAATGTAAAACTCCGATTTCACGGAACATTGTAATTCTTGGAAAATTTGCATATTTTGCACTCCCAGAAATTGTGCAATATAAATTTGCCTGAATGTTTAGTTCTATCAATAGTATTAAAATAAGTTTATTGTTGTTGTATTTTTCGGATTAGTTTGGATAAATTTCACCAGCATGTTTTTTTATGCAACCGACTGGGGCTGTATTAATTCCGAATAAAATTTTAGATATTATGAATGGCTGGCATGAATTGGTTGAAAAGTTATGTAATTCGTATTGCAAATTTCTCGAAACAAAAATAAAATTCTCAGGGAAAACGAAAATTTAAAATTGAAAAAATTCTCAAAATATGTTGACCCCAAAGCAACAACAACATCAAATATTGACGATATTCCAAGAACATAAAATAAATCTAACTAATCCAACCACATCAATAATTCATAAACGTTATCAAATAATCATTAATGATTATGTTACTTTTCAATCTTTTCAATTATATAGGGTGCCTCCGAAAAATGGCGACAATATTTGGTATTGCAAATAGGACCGTATTTAAAGGCCGTTTGGAAGACGAATCCAAAATTTTCTAACACCATTATTGGGGGTAATTTTTTTCTACGTAATTTGCAAAAACCCAATGTTTATTCAGTTCACTAAAGTTGAATTTTAATAGGCTTTGGAAATTAATGTAAAGCGTTTAGTTAACTCGTTTCTACTACCGACCCTAGCCAATGTAAACATTTTTTGGTACATTTCGGAGACACCCTGTACATATAATTCTACCTTTATGGTATACACGTATATCGGTATCGATATTTCTATCGAATCTATCTGCATCAATAAAGAAGACCATGATGATAATCACATTAAATTTCCTATTAGAAAAAAATTTTGCTCGAAAATGGGTAAGAGATTATATCAAAAAAGTTTACAAATTAATTCAAAATTAATTATTTACGTAAAGACATATTGCTGCAGTTCTAATTATATTAAGATAAAAAGCTCAACTCATTATACATTTGAAACTATATTGGATGACACTGAACGACAGAATTGGCGCTAACCAAATAAAATATTCATCAACTAAATTGATTTTGAAGAACTCCAAATCTTTTAATAAAGCTCGCACGATTCTTTACGGCTGTGCCAAAAAAACAATGAGACACAACAAATGAGCGCGACGACGCCACGTAAAATCTTAAATTATATAACTCAATGAAAATTAATTTTTATTTTTTTATTTTTCCACTGTACTGAGCAAGTTCGTAATATTGGTGTCACCCCTATACTTAAGCAACAGCAATACCACATTCCGCTTAATAAAGACATAATACTTTGAACTTTGGTCCACAAATGGTATAAAAATACATAAAAGCGATTATGATACAGCACAATACGGTTCGCTATTTTCTTTTCGTTCGCTCCGTCTATTTAAAGAGAGCTTAAGATGAAAACTTTTTACTGATTGTTGTATCTTTATTATACTTTAGACTTTCGTAAATATTTTATTCATTGTTTATACGTGATTAATAATCAACTAAGGTATAACATCATTAACAATTTAATTTTGCCATTTTTATTCTTGGTACACAAATGAAAATACATAAAAAGTACAACAACAGCAACATTAAAATATATAAAAAAAGCTCCCGTATACGTTTTCTCATGGAGCGCGCATACAAACAACAAAATCCACCTGTTGGCGTCTATATCATTTTCCGTTATGTACGAGATAGAAAATTAAATTTTAGGTACACACACAATGTCTATTGAATTTCCAAATATAATGAAATTATTTAGAATGAAATTTTATGTTGTAGACAAGAAGAGTGTCAGTTGAAAATGGAATCAGTACAGCAGAGTACCTACACTGATGTATCTGATGTTTTCATATGCCATTTAATCAACACATCATGGCATAAAGGTAAAACTGTAAACGAAGACATTTTTGGATTCCGATTTATCAACATTATCTCAGTTGAGAAATCTTCATACTTTAAATAATTTTAAAAACTAGAGTTGTCCTCAAAAACGTAATTCAGTTTGTTATCTGACGGACCTGTATACACCTAGAAAACTAATGAAAATTTTTGATTTTTGTAATAGAACATGAATTAAATATAACATGACTTTTTATCAGTTTTGTACCTTATACTCAACATGTTAATGATTACCCAACGTTTGGTATACTCGTGACTACATCTGTTCATGTCGGTTATACCTCACAAATCCCCGTTCAATTCTTGGAAATATTTTGTTTGGGTATTTCTGGGAAATTCTTTCTAAATAAATATTCGATTGACAAACATGTATGTGACAAAAACACCAAATTCCATACCCGAAAAATGCGATGGTAACACTAATTATTGCTATCATGACATTTTTTACTCTCAGCCCAAAAAATCTCCACATTTTTACTCTCAGCCCCGAAAATACTTGCTATCACGATAGTTAAGAACTATCATGACAGTTGATATTTTTAGGATTGAGAATAAAAATGTTAGGATTTTTTTGTACGGTGCACATCGTTTGATGGGTGAATATTTAAAGAGCAATTATGATTTTTTTTTTTTTAGAATTTTTTTATGTCTAGAAGTTGATATATAGTCCATAGAAGTCAAGAACTATTTGTTGGCTCAACTAGCGGTGCACATCGTTTGATAGGTAACTTAAGAAGCACAGGAATGTCTAAGGAGCATACTAAAATGCCCTTAACCTTTATCCGGCTGAATAGGTACAATTGTAACTTTTACTTTTTTTTATGAGTGGTCGAACTCCATGACATCTCTATATTTTTGGAATAGATTTTTTGAGTAAAATTTTTCAAAAACAATTTCACGTTTTCACAGTGAAAATAAGTCATGTGCCTTTACAGCACATTTCGACTGGATAGGTACAATTACACCTCAATGAAATCCATATGAAAATACTGCGAATGAAGATAAAATAAAAATTAGTTTTAAATCATATTTTCATTGTTTAATTCAGAGTTTTTTTCCAGAGATTTCCAATGGACATGGTATATATGTGTAGTTAGCTTGAGATATCCTTAACAAATAAAAATTATCCCCATGTTAATACAAAGGGGTAGACCCATTTGTTATTGAGCTCGATCTTGATCAATTTTTGAAAATTTGGAATCAATGGAATTTACACATTCACGGTATCGAGGATTGGCCAGTAGCCACAGATTTTCAATGAACATGGTATATATGTGTAGTCAGCTTGAGATATCCTTAACAAATAAAAATTATCCCCATTTTAATACGATGGGGAAGACCCATTTGTTATTGACCCCGATCTTGATCAATTTTTGCAAATTTGGAATAAATGCAATTTACACATTCACGGTATCGAGGATTGGCCAGTAGCCACAGATTTCCAATGGACATGGTATATATGTGTAGTCAGCTTGAGATATCCTTAAAAAATAAAAATCATCCCCATTTTAATACGATGGGGAAGACCCATTTGTTATTGACCCCGATCTTGATCAATTTTTGCAAATTTGGAATCAATGGAATTTACACATTCACGGTATCGAGGATTGGCCAGTAGCCAGAGATTTCCAACGGACATGGCATATATGTGTAGTTAGCTTGAGATATCCTTAACAAATAAAAATTATACTCATTTTAATACGATGGGGAAGACCCTTTGTTATTGATCCCGATCTTGATAAATTTTTGCAAATTTGGAATCAATGGAATTTACACATTCACGGTATCGAGGATTGGCCAGCAGCCAGAGATTTCCAACGGATATGGTATATATGTGTAGTCAGCTTGAGATATCCTTAACAAATAAAAATCATCCCCAATTTAATACGATGGGGAAGACCGATTTGTTATTGACCTCGAACTTGATCAATTTTTGCAAATTTGGAATAAATGGAATTTACACATTCACGTTATCGAGGATTGGCCAGTAGCCACAGATTTCCAATGAACATGGTATATATGTGTAGTCAGCTTGAGATATCCTTAACAAATAAAAATTATCCCCATTTTAATACGATGGGGAAGACCCATTTGTTATTGACCCCGATCTTGATCAATTTTTGCAAATTTGGAATAAATGCAGTTTACACATTCACGGTATCGAGGATTGGCCAGTAGCCAGAGATTTCCAATGGACATGGTATATATGTGTAGTCAGCTTGAGATATCCTTAACATACAAAAATTATCCCCATTTTAATACGATTGAGAAGACCCATTTGTTATTGACCTCAAACTTGATCAATTTTTGCAAATTTGGAATAAATGCAATTTACACATTCACGGTATCGAGGATTGGCCAGTAGCCAGAGATTTCCAATGGACATGATATATATGTGTAGTCAGCTTGAGATATCCTTAACATATAAAAGTTATCTCCATTTTAATACGATGGGGAAGACCCATTTGTTATTGACCCCGATCTTGATCAATTTTTGCAAATTTGGAATAAATGGAATTTACACATTCACGGTATCGAGGATTGGCCAGTAGCCAGAGATTTCCAACGGATATGGTATATATGTGTAGTTAGCTTGAGATATCCTTAAAAAATAAAAATTATTCCCATTTTAATACGATTGGGAAGACCTATATATTATTGACCCCGATCTTGATCAATTTTTGCAAATTTGGAATCAATGGAATTTACACATTCACGGTATCGAGGATTGGCCAGTAGCCAGAGATTTCCAACGGACAAGGTGTATATGTGTAGTTAGCTTGAGATATCCTTAACAAATAAAAATAATCCCCATTTTAATACGATGGGGAAGACCCATTTGTTATTGACCCGGATCTTGATCAAATTTTGCAAATTTGGAATCAATGGAATTTACACATTCACGGTATTGAGGATTGGCCAGTAGCCAGAGATTTCCAACGAACATGGTATATATGTGTAGTTAGCTTGAGATATCCATAACAAATAAAAATTATCCCTATGTAAATGCGATGGGAAAGACCCATTTGTTATTGACCCCGATCTTGATCAATTTTTGCAAATTTGGAATCAATGGAATTTACACATTCACAGTATCGAGGATTGGCCAGTAGCCAGAGATTTCCAACGGACATGGTATATATGTGTAATCAGCTTGAGATATCCTTAACAAACAAAATATATCCCCAATTTAATACGATGGGGAAGACCCATTTGTTATTGACCCCGATCTTGATCAATTTTTGCAAATTTGGAATCAATGGAATTTACACATTCACGGTATTGAGGATTGGCCAGTAGCCAGAGATTTCCAACGGATATGGTATATATGTGTAGTCAGCTTGAGATATCCTTAACAAATAAAAATAATCCCCAATTTAATACGATGGGGTAGACCCATTTGTTATTGACCTCGAACTTGATCAATTTTTGCAAATTTGGAATAAATGGAATTTACACATTCACGTTATCGAGGATTGGCCAGTAGCCACAGATTTCCAATGAACATGGTATATATGTGTAGTCAGCTTGAGATATCCTTAACAAATAAAAGTTATCCCCATTTTAATACGATGGGGAAGACTAATTTGTTATTGACCTCGAACTTGATCAATTTTTGCAAATTTGGAATAAATGCAATTTACACATTCACGGTATCGAGGATTGGCCAGTAGCCACAGATTTCCAATAGACATAGTATATATGTGTAGTCAGCTTGAGATATCCTTAACAAATATAAATTATCTCCATTTTAATACGATGGGGAAGACCCATTTGTTATTGACCCCGATCTTGATCAATTTTTGCAAATTTGGAATCAATGGAATTTACACATTCACGGTATCGAGGATTGGCCAGCAGCCAGAGATTTCCAACGGATATGGTATATATGTGTAGGTAGCTTGAGATATCCTTAACAAATAAAAGTTATCCCCATTTTAATACGATGCGGTAGACCCATTTGTTATTGACCTCGATCTTGATCAACTTTTGCAAATTTGAAATCAATGGAATTTACACATTCACGGTATCGAGGATTGGCCAGTAGCCAGAGATTTCCAACGGATATGGTATATATGTGTAGTTAGCTTGAGATATCCTTAAAAAATAAAAATTATTCCCATTTTAATACGATTGGGAAGACCCATATATTATTGACCCCGATCTTGATCAATTTTTGCAAATTTGGAATCAATGGAATTTACACATTCACGGTATCGAGGATTGGCCAGTAGCCAGAGATTTCCAACGGACAAGGTGTATATGTGTAGTTAGCTTGAGATATCCTTAACAAATAAAAATTATCCCCATTTTAATACGATGGGGAAGACCCATTTGTTATTGACCCGTATCTTGATCAAATTTTGCAAATTTGGAATCAATGGAATTTACACATTCACGGTATTGAGGATTGGCCAGTAGCCAGAGATTTCCAACGAACATGGTATATATGTGTAGTTAGCTTGAGATATCCATAACAAATAAAAATTATCCCTATGTAAATGCGATGGGAAAGACCCATTTGTTATTGACCCCGATCTTGATCAATTTTTGCAAATTTGGAATCAATGGAATTTACACATTCACAGTATCGAGGATTGGCCAGTAGCCAGAGATTTCCAACGGACATGGTATATATGTGTAATCAGCTTGAGATATCCTTAACAAACAAAATATATCCCCAATTTAATACGATGGGGAAGACCCATTTGTTATTGACCCCGATCTTGATCAATTTTTGCAACTTTGGAATCAATGGAATTTACACATTCACGGTATTGAGGATTGGCCAGTAGCCAGAGATTTCCAACGGATATGGTATATATGTGTAGTCAGCTTGAGATATCCTTAACAAATAAAAATTATCCCCAATTTAATACGATGGGGAAGACCGATTTGTTATTGACCTCGAACTTGATCAATTTTTGCAAATTTGGAATAAATGGAATTTACACATTCACGTTATCGAGGATTGGCCAGTAGCCACAGATTTCCAATGAACATGGTATATATGTGTAGTCAGCTTGAGATATCCTTAACAAATAAAAGTTATCCCCATTTTAATACGATGGGGAAGACTAATTTGTTATTGACCTCGAACTTGATCAATTTTTGCAAATTTGGAATAAATGCAATTTACACATTCACGGTATCGAGGATTGGCCAGTAGCCACAGATTTCCAATAGACATAGTATATATGTGTAGTCAGCTTGAGATATCCTTAACAAATATAAATTATCTCCATTTTAATACGATGGGGAAGACCCATTTGTTATTGACCCCGATCTTGATCAATTTTTGCAAATTTGGAATCAATGGAATTTACACATTCACGGTATCGAGGATTGGCCAGTAGCCAGAGATTTCCAACGGATATGGTATATATGTGTAGGTAGCTTGAGATATCCTTAACAAATAAAAGTTATCCCCATTTTAATACGATGCGGTAGACCCATTTGTTATTGACCTCGATCTTGATCAACTTTTGCAAATTTGAAATCAATGGAATTTACACATTCACGGTATCGAAGATTGGCCAGTAGCC
This sequence comes from Nephrotoma appendiculata, assembly GCA_947310385.1. Classification (NCBI taxonomy): domain Eukaryota; kingdom Metazoa; phylum Arthropoda; class Insecta; order Diptera; family Tipulidae; genus Nephrotoma; species Nephrotoma appendiculata. The sequence continues at coordinate 41,735,851 of OX371224.1, forward strand.
AAAAATTTGCAACGGATATGGTATATATGTGTACGTAGCTTGAGATATTTTTAACAAATAAAAATTACCCCCATTTTAATACGTTGGGGTAGACCCATTTGTTATTGACCCCGATCTTGATCAATTTTTGCAAATTTGGAATCAATGGAATTTACACATTCACGGTATCGAGGATTGGCCTGTAACCAGAGATTTCCAACGGACATAGTATATATTTGTAGTTAGCTTAAGATATCTTTTACAAACAAAAATTATTCTCATTTTAATACGATGGGATAGACTCATTGGTTGTTGACCTACTCTTTTGTCAACTGTTTTTCTAATACATGTGCATTTTTGTTATTTCGACAAATTTTGTAGTCGGTCATGTTTTGTTATTTATTTTTAATTTTGTTAAAAATATCACAGTCGTTTACGAAATGCCTTTTGGGGGAAAGGTTTTTGTTGTAGGTGAAAACTTTCGACAAACACTTTCAGTTGTTTTGAGACTAACAAAAGTTGACATCATCGAGTGCTGTATAAAATCGAGCAATCTGTGGAGAAACTTTCTTCAATTGTCATTTACGATAAATATGTGAAGTGCAGGTCAAGAAGAGAACAACAACTGGTTGTTACAAGTTGGTATGGGCAATCATCCTCTTATCAAAGGTATCAACAATGACTGCACAGTTCAAATTCCTTAGTAAATGATCGAAACTGGAAATTTGGTTAAAAGTATTTTAGCACAAAAAGTATTTCTGAAATATCTAGAAGTTATTAGATCAGGACAAACTGAAGTGTATTACAGTGCTGATTCGGTGATCTTAGAGGATCCAAATGATGTACAAAACTATCCAGCAGATTTTCTCCATGATCTAGTGCCATCAAGAATGCCACCTCATGTTTTATTTCTGAAGCCTAGAGATTATAATCGAGCTTGGAGAAATTTAAGCCCGAAAAAAAGAATGTGCATGTGAAACTTTATAACAGCTGAAATTTTATCAGAGTGCAATCGTAAAGATATTGTGTATATTCCAGGAATTGATTTGGCTCCAACAGATAGTACATTGCCATTCATACTGAAGCGACGGCACTTTCCGATTAATCCGGCACACGCCAACACAATCAACAAATCGCAAGGTCAAACTTTCGATCATGTTGGAATTGATCTACGGACAGCAGTTTTCTCACTTGGACTGCTATACGTTGCAGCTGTGCTCTTAGTGGTCAGTCCTAGTGTGGTCCTCAACAGTCTAATATGTCAAAATGCCGAGTTTTCTTCATAGAGTAAACATTTATTTGATATACAAACTCAGCCATTATAAAAATATCCAATTAATGCTTCAAATCATCAATCATTGTCACCACCCACCAACATTATAAATATATTAGACCAAAACTTTCAATTTATGTAGACTCGTATCGTTCAATAATCACTAAGACAAATATAATATTCCTCAAGAAAATGTATAAACTGTGTGCTGTGCTTGCTGTATAATATTCTGGATGATGATACGCCTAAAGCGATAAATATATTTTTATACTTTTTTAAAACTAATTACGACTTTTTCAACATAAAATTCCGTCTTATGTACACACACAACCATACACATATATATGTACAAAACCAACAAAATAATTCTGATTTATCGAATATTTTTTTTATTTTTTGCCAAGGAATGATATTTTCCGTTTGATAAAATTTATGTTGGCGGAAACCAATTTTCGATACAAATATAACTCAATTAATGTTAAATCAATAATATCTAAGATTTTCACTAACGACGTTTCAAAAATGTAGCACCGAACGAAATATACGGAATACGGTTCAAAGTTCATATGCGGTGATGCATAGTGCGACAGGCACTAATTTATTGTAAATCACTTGTTTGTGTACTGAGCATGTATGCCAACAATATACGAATTTTAATTAAATTTAAAAACAAAATCCGATTTGTGTTGTGTTAAATTGGAATATTTTAATTACTAAACCAATTAAAATTTTATGTTTTTTGCATAAAATTTTCGGTAACAATAAACGCAAGATGTTGCTTACGAAATCCGTATACGTACGAGCATTACACACAACAGTTCATTACGGTGTGTGTAAATATATGTATTTGTTTATTTTTGTGTACAATATTTGGACAATCCCCAACCTGCTCATCTCCTCCGCACACGACCAAATTAAAATCAACCAAATCAGATTAATGCTAGCAAACAAAAAATTTGGAATTTCCTTCATAATTTAAACCGGAAATTTAATTACCCAATAAACTCACCAATTTTATAAAAACCTAATTTTTTCCGACCAACTTTATGAAGGAAATTCTTGTTCGGTTTTTTTGGTTTGCACATCCTCATCTTCATTAGAGCGATTGGTTAGCTAAAAACCTAATTAAAGTTTAAGGAAACAACAAAAAGATAAATAAAAAAATGTTGGTTTCAAAAGAATCAATAGAAATTGCGTATATTGAAAGCAATTCAAAACGTTTTTCATTGGTGGCAAATTGAGTATATCGTATTATGAGAACGACAACAAGAAAAGATACGACACTAAAATTTAACTATACGTAGAATTGGAAATGAAAGCTATAAAATACGCCTCTTAGTAAACTTTACTGTCGGTTTCTGGATTATATACGCTAAGAACAACAATTAGGCTAATCGAAACCAACAAAAAAGCGAAAAATATTTCTGTGCTCAATCCACAAAAAATCATAAAGTCAATTCACATAGTACACGATGTTTTCATTAAATACTACTTTCCGATTATGTAATGCGGGCTTTGCCGCAAGTTATTTTTTTTCGTTCGAAATGTATTTTCATCTTGATTTTGTTATGGTGAAATGAGCATACATTTTAACGAAATGTTATTACGGGTGGGTGGTGATGGGTTGGTTCGGTGCGAGAAACGATAAAAATTCAATATGCGCACAATTAAAGGAGCTTTTATGGTTTTTAGCTTTTATATATTGTAAATTTATAAAATGGAAATGCGCTCCTTCAAAATACAATAATGTATCTATAATACAGCTTTCGTATTAAGCTTTAAACTTTTTTTGGTTCATGATTTTTTGTTAAGGCGAGCATTATTTCTTTTTTAGTTTGAAATATTTTATAATAAACTAAACTTTGAAAGTTTATTTAAGGTATTTCTTTGTAAAACTTGTGGTAGAGCTTTTGTGTATCGCAAACGAAATACAAAGTTGAAAATTTTTTCTTAGAGAAAGCAATAATATTGACATTCTTCACAGGAAACTGTTTTTACAAAACTTTTAACTTTTACTGAGTTTTGTATATGCGAATGAAAGGCAAAGAATCTTTAAGGGTGCCGACGTGTATATACAGATTATGACACGGTTATCCCAATTTGGTGTCTTATCTTTGAATTTAAATACACTTTACATTACTGGTAATGTTCAAGTTTCTTTATTTGGGAGATAAGTTTGAAAATGGTAAAATTATATTATTTTTGCAAATATCGAAAATAACGATACAGAACCAATTAGCAACAATTATAATACATGATTCACCAAGGACGTAGGAATCTCCTCAAGATCTACTACCTTCGCGTTTGATGTAGACGACTTTCCACTTTCGGCGTTGTTGCAGAGTATGTAAGTACTTTTTCCTGAAACGAGACCAACAACCATCTAATCGCTTCTTGACATCTTGCCATCTGGCAAACCTATTATCAGGACATTCCAAATAACTCTGCTCTGGAATGGCCAATAGTGGATGTGCAATTAGAAAAAGCGTTGGTGTCAGAACAAAGAGAGCGCTTTTGACGTCGTCTGTGGGAGTGAGTGGGTGGGAATTTAGTATCACTTCGATCTGAGTGCTGATTGTTGACATCTCTTCATTTGTTAATTTGGCATTGCCCGTCGCACGAATTAAATGGTGCTTCATTGATTTTACAGGATTTTCCCACAGGCCACCAAACCATGGAATTGATGGTGGATTGAATTTCAATTCAATCTTGTGTTCTATACTGAAGGCCAGGATGCCATCGTTTCTTGTCGTGCGGAATAATTGATGCTGCATCTCGGATAATTTTCTTTTGGCCCTCACGAAATTAGTACCATGGTCAGAGTGCATAACGGCGGGCACAACTCTTATGCTTACGAATCGCTTGAACGGTCCGAGAAATGCCTCGCTGGATAGGACGCTAACCAGCTCCAAATGAACGGCCTTGACTGTCATGCAGATGAAAATAGATATGTAGCCCTTGACGTATCTTGATCCACGTCCCTTCTTGGTTGCGGTTTGGATTGGACCTGCAAAGTCGACTCCGGTATAGTTGAATGCCCGAGACAATGATGTTCTTTCCATTGGTAGATTGCCCATCATTGGAACTGATGGTTGGCTCCTTCATCTACGACATATAAAACAACTATTTGTGATTTTTCGTACTAAAGGTCTGGATTTGACAGTCCAGTAGGAGAGTTTTGAAAGATGGGATAATAGGGAAGACCCGGTATGAAGATAGTGTTTGTGCAGATAGGTTAGAATTATGGCACTCAGGACGTGAGATGTTGACAAAATGATTAGATGCCTTTGTGAATATGAACAAGCCGCTTCGTTTAGTCTACCACCTACTCGTAGAATACGTCTGGAATTCGTCTTGCTGTGCCCATTTGCAGAGATACTCTTCAGCTTTGCGTAGTTCTTCAGAAGTTAGCCTGATAACTGCGAGTGTAGAGTTCAGTTGACCGATCTCTGGTGATCTATCCCCTTTTTTGCGACACTTGATGAAAAATTTGTAGCAGTAGCTCAAAATCCGCTTGATTTGATTGTAAAACGAATGCCGTTTTGTCAATTCGTCAAATAAACAGGGATAAACTTGTATTTATACTGTTTATGTTGGAGGTTGAACCTAGGTTCAACCTGGGTTGAACCTTCAACGTAAACACCAAAGGTTAACTTGGAGTTAACTCGACTCAATCCAAAAAATTAGGTCGAGTTAACTCTGGTTAATATAAACGCCCAGAGTCGAGTCGAAAAACAACAACAAAAAATAATCAGTAAAGTAAAAAAATAAAAATGGCGATTTTTCATATTTTTCATGTACGAGCACGTCTGTATCGAAATTCGGCAGCATATTCTTGTGATTTTTGCGATTTTTTATTTTTTGAAAGTTCGAAAGAAAATGTTAGAATGATTTTTGAAAGAAAAAAATTTGAATGATTTTGTCAGTTATAACCTGGTTTCGACTCAACCTCAAGATAACTCTCCAATATAAACACTAGAAGTTAACTTCAAGGTTAACCGAAAGATAATTACAAGTTGACTCGACCTGGGTTCAACCTCCAACATAAACAGTATAATTGCGTGACATTTGATTAATTCAGTTGGCTCGATAACCTCTGCAAACGATTTAATTGTTGTTTGTGGCCAGGTCTCTCTAGTTTGTAGCAGCCACGGCGGCCCATGCCATCATGATTTATGATTGATAAGTTCAATAGGAAGAATTCCCTTGAAGGCACAATCGGCAGGATTATCTGCGGATCGAACAAGTCCTCAAATAGCGTTGAGAATTGTTTCGATAATTGGAGCGGTTTTATTGCCACAAAGACTGGCTGATGACAAGGAAGTTTGGTCAGCCAGTGAAGAACAATTTCGGAATTCGTCCACGCAAAAATGCTGCAATTTTTACACTGAACTTTGATGAGCTCCAGAGACTTCTATTCGAGGTACTGTCAACCGTGGTTTTGAAATTGGAGCGACTCTGGTTTTTGCAGCTATGAGATTAATATGCACATTGCCGTTGCAATCTGTGCCGTGACTGTACACTACTGCCAAATATGCTACCTTACTCGCGTCAGAAAATCCATGTATTTTCATATTTGATTTAACATTAAGGAAACGTTGTATCCGAATATCCTCAATGGCCATTATTGTGTCGTGTATTTCTTTCCACTTTTTTAATACATCCGATGGATGGTCGTCGTCCCAGCCAAGGTGTAGTATCCAAAGCTGCTGGAAAAGTGTTTTTGCAGTTATTGTTACTGGTGATAACCATCTCAATGGATCAAAAATGCGGGAAGCATTATCTCAGTACAGTCCCAAGTCCTTGTGATCCGATTCCTCGTAAAACTCAACCAAAGTTCCGTTTTTTTGGTCGCTAGGTATAGATTCTAGGAACTGTAGTGAATTAAATGCCCATTGGAAGTAGATGCGCATTGGATGCATTGGAAAAACTCGCACTGTTCTCTAATCCAAGTTGGTGAACAGCTCTTGTTGCATAAAACGGAGCTGAAGCTGTTCCGAATGTTGCTGTTAGAAATTGAAAGTGCTCCAGAGGCTGGTGAGGCCTCACGCCACACTATACGCTCTTTATTTGCAGTCTTCATGTGCAATTCGAATTTGTCAATACATTCGTGTGATATCGGCTGTGAAAGCTACTTGATGTAATCTGAATCGCATGATTATATCAATAAGATCGGATTGAATAGTCGGTCCGACTAGCAGCTTGTGATTGAGTGAAATGGATTCTATGGTTTTCCCAGAGCCGTCAAAAACTATACGTACCTTCATTGTTTTGCTTTCCGGCTTAATCACAAGGTGATGAGGTAGATAAAAATGTTCAGTTTTTAAATCAAGATTTTTCGCGTCAATTTCCTCCATATAATTTAAATTTAGGTACAATGCATAACTCGCTTGTATTCCTTATTTAAAGTTGGATCACGATGTAGATGGCGTTTGATGGAATAAAATCGGGAAACTGCTTGCTCGAATTAACTTCCTTGACGAGGCGAATTCGCTAAAAACGGCAATCTTACGATAAATCTTCCATCTGGTGCTGTTGTATGCGATGTGGCGAATAGATCTTCGCAGAGCTGCTGATCTGGTGTGAGTTTACTGGCTAACGTAATTTCTTCAAGCTCCCAGAATTTACACAGGCTCTCATCCACATTGATCTCTGCGTGAAGGCAAATGCTATTTTGTTTACTGGTCGAGTTTTCTCCAGAAACTATCCAGCCGAGTGCAGTTTTATGAGCTGCTAGGTCGTTTGGTCCTACCACACATCCGGGTCGCAAAAGCCTGAAGCATTGAGCCGCACCCAATATTATATCAATATCATAGTAAACAGAGTCCAGTGGATCCGAAAGCGTTAGCGAGTTAATTTCGGGCCATTTCGGGCCTTATATCAGTGCATCCCCTTGACACAGCTTCTGTGCACAGGCATTGTGCACAGGCTTCGGTCATAAGACAGCCGGTAGAACCCGAATCTAAAAGTATTCGACAGAAATGTTGGTTGCCATATTTATCTATTACTCTTAATAATGTGGTTGGTAATAAGGACGTCCTAACGTGAATTGAGTTGCACACCACCACATTTGCGTGATGAGAGGTACTGACGGCGTCGTTAGAGTCATTTTGTTCTGAACTCGTGTTTTTCTGTACATTTACTTCAGATGGCCGACCAGATTAGCATGTTTTTTTATCCAACTCCTGGGAGTCATGCAAAAGAGTGTGATGCTTCCGCTGGCAAATGAAGCATCGATGTCGAGACGGACAATATTTGGAGCTGTGTCCTTTGAACATACAGTTGTAACAGACTCTGGCGGTTGCACCAAATTTCTATATATTTCAGAAATTGGTAACTCGCAGAACTTTTCGCATTCGTGAAGCAAATGTGTGAATTACACTTCAAGCAGGATACGTTGATTTTGATCGTGTGGGCAATGAAAATGATATAGTTTTCGATATTTAGTGTTGGCAGTTGTTCCCTTATCGCTAGTGGTATGGAATGCTGATGATCTTGCTGGTTTTCGCCTTTGAGAATTTTCACGTTCGACTGATTCCAGCGTCGTACAACGCTTTTCAAAGAAGTGAAAGAAGTTTTCGAAAGTAAGGTATGGATCGTCACTCGTTTTCTCTGCCCGTTTACGCTGAATTTTTTCATCCAACTTTGACAATAAAATATGTTTTAGAGAAGGATCACTCGTTTGGTCTTTTTTTTCCTAATATATTAAGTCCGCGAATAACCTCTCCCGACGTATCACACGCGTTTCTCATACCAGCAGCTGAACCATTAAGCCGACGGAATCCTCATGAATTTTTCAATAAGTGATTTGTAGAATTGATCTGGCTTGTCAAATCGCTTATATAACTTTTGGTATGCTTCCTCATAATTTTTGGGAGTTAGCGGAATGCGCGCATGATTATTTTTGCCTTTCCAGTCAGAAGTCCCTTCAAATACTGAAATTTGCGGACATCCGTTATGGATGTATTATTGGGAACCACCGTATCGTGCCTGCAGCTACTCCAACTTAACCTGACCTAACCTTGGTCTAAGTAAAACATACATATATATGGAGGATGTGGTTTTTCGTTCTTAAAAAAAGCTATACAAAAATCTTAATGGTTCAAGAGCTATCATCGTGAAAATGAGGGTATATTTTGACTCAGAACCAAAAAATGTGGAAAACGATATCTCAAAAATGGGGATCAACTTTGAAATGGGACTAGCACCATTAAATTCAGCGTGCTCGACTTAGGTTTATCCTTTGGGTGCTCTTATCACTTTTTTCAACTAGCACAATGTAATCTATCAATGTTGGGAGACTTAGGGAGAATAAGCGATATATCATTAGTATTGAAACTTCCAAGGTGCCTCCGATCGATTATTTTGTCAAAAATGTCCAACTAACTTCATTGATGGTTAATTCTAAGCATTCGTTCCTAGATGACGCAAAACAAACCGTATTTGATATTTAATAAAAACTTGCCAAATAAAATAAATTTAGTAATTTACAAAATACAAATCTAAACTATGTTTGCAGTTTAGAAATTCAGTTAGTCGGAAATTTAGAACAAGACGTTCAGTAGGAGGATTCCCGTAGCAGAAAACAGGGAAAAGTACAATAGTTAGAGGTAGAGAACATCTCATTTGAAAATCAAAATTTCACCACCTTTGTGCTAATTTTTAATTAGCATGAACTGACCAACATTAATTTTATTACATTTAGTAATGACAAATGGAGAACCAATGATACCGAAATTCTTTGGAATCATCAGCTACAATCAGCTACATGGACCATTAGCTGGCTGGACGCATCATTTTTCACTAAACACTTTTCTTTTGATATTGATATTGATATTGATATTGATATTGATATTGATATTGATATTGATATTGATATTGATATTGATATTGATATTGATATTGATATTGATATTGATATTGATATTGATATTGATATTGATATTGATATTGATATTGATATTGATATTGATATTGATATTGATATTGATATTGATATTGATATTGATATTGATATTGATATTGATATTGATATTGATATTGATATTGATATTGATATTGATATTGATATTGATATTGATATTGATATTGATATTGATATTGATATTGATATTGATATTGATATTGATATTGATATTGATATTGATATTGATATTGATATTGATATTGATATTGATATTGATATTGATATTGATATTGATATTGATATTGATATTGATATTGATATTGATATTGATATTGATATTGATATTGATATTGATATTGATATTGATATTGATATTGATATTGATATTGATATTGATATTGATATTGATATTGATATTGATATTGATATTGATATTGATATTGATATTGATATTGATATTGATATTGATATTGATATTGATATTGATATTGATATTGATATTGATATTGATATTGATATTGATATTGATATTGATATTGATATTGATATTGATATTGATATTGATATTGATATTGATATTGATATTGATATTGATATTGATATTGATATTGATATTGATATTGATATTGATATTGATATTGATATTGATATTGATATTGATATTGATATTGATATTGATATTGATATTGATATTGATATTGATATTGATATTGATATTGATATTGATATTGATATTGATATTGATATTGATATTGATATTGATATTGATATTGATATTGATATTGATATTGATATTGATATTGATATTGATATTGATATTGATATTGATATTGATATTGATATTGATATTGATATTGATATTGATATTGATATTGATATTGATATTGATATTGATATTGATATTGATATTGATATTGATATTGATATTGATATTGATATTGATATTGATATTGATATTGATATTGATATTGATATTGATATTGATATTGATATTGATATTGATATTGATATTGATATTGATATTGATATTGATATTGATATTGATATTGATATTGATATTGATATTGATATTGATATTGATATTGATATTGATATTGATATTGATATTGATATTGATATTGATATTGATATTGATATTGATATTGATATTGATATTGATATTGATATTGATATTGATATTGATATTGATATTGATATTGATATTGATATTGATATTGATATTGATATTGATATTGATATTGATATTGATATTGATATTGATATTGATATTGATATTGATATTGATATTGATATTGATATTGATATTGATATTGATATTGATATTGATATTGATATTGATATTGATATTGATATTGATATTGATATTGATATTGATATTGATATTGATATTGATATTGATATTGATATTGATATTGATATTGATATTGATATTGATATTGATATTGATATTGATATTGATATTGATATTGATATTGATATTGATATTGATATTGATATTGATATTGATATTGATATTGATATTGATATTGATATTGATATTGATATTGATATTGATATTGATATTGATATTGATATTGATATTGATATTGATATTGATATTGATATTGATATTGATATTGATATTGATATTGATATTGATATTGATATTGATATTGATATTGATATTGATATTGATATTGATATTGATATTGATATTGATATTGATATTGATATTGATATTGATATTGATATTGATATTGATATTGATATTGATATTGATATTGATATTGATATTGATATTGATATTGATATTGATATTGATATTGATATTGATATTGATATTGATATTGATATTGATATTGATATTGATATTGATATTGATATTGATATTGATATTGATATTGATATTGATATTGATATTGATATTGATATTGATATTGATATTGATATTGATATTGATATTGATATTGATATTGATATTGATATTGATATTGATATTGATATTGATATTGATATTGATATTGATATTGATATTGATATTGATATTGATATTGATATTGATATTGATATTGATATTGATATTGATATTGATATTGATATTGATATTGATATTGATATTGATATTGATATTGATATTGATATTGATATTGATATTGATATTGATATTGATATTGATATTGATATTGATATTGATATTGATATTGATATTGATATTGATATTGATATTGATATTGATATTGATATTGATATTGATATTGATATTGATATTGATATTGATATTGATATTGATATTGATATTGATATTGATATTGATATTGATATTGATATTGATATTGATATTGATATTGATATTGATATTGATATTGATATTGATATTGATATTGATATTGATATTGATATTGATATTGATATTGATATTGATATTGATATTGATATTGATATTGATATTGATATTGATATTGATATTGATATTGATATTGATATTGATATTGATATTGATATTGATATTGATATTGATATTGATATTGATATTGATATTGATATTGATATTGATATTGATATTGATATTGATATTGATATTGATATTGATATTGATATTGATATTGATATTGATATTGATATTGATATTGATATTGATATTGATATTGATATTGATATTGATATTGATATTGATATTGATATTGATATTGATATTGATATTGATATTGATATTGATATTGATATTGATATTGATATTGATATTGATATTGATATTGATATTGATATTGATATTGATATTGATATTGATATTGATATTGATATTGATATTGATATTGATATTGATATTGATATTGATATTGATATTGATATTGATATTGATACTGATACTGATACTGATACTGATACTGATACTGATATTGTGATATTGTGATATTGTGATATTGTGATATTGTGATATTGTGATATTGTGATATTGTGATATTGTGATATTGTGATATTGTGATATTGTGATATTGTGATATTGTGATATTGTGATACTGTGATACTGTGATATTGTGATATTGTGATATTGTGATATTACGATATTGTGATATTGTGATATTGTGATATTGTGATATTGTGATATTGTGATATTGTGATATTATGATATTGTGATATTGTGATGTTGTGATATTGTGATATTGTGATATTGTGATATTGTGATATTGTGATATTGTGATATTGTGATATTGTGATATTGTGATATTGTGATATTGTGATATTGTGATATTGTGATATTGTGATATTGTGATATTGTGATATTGTGATATTGTGATATTGTGATATTGTGATATTGTGATATTGTGATATTGTGATATTGTGATATTGTGATCAGTCTCAATATCAACTCTATAATTCGACCAAGCTTCAATTTTCGTATAGCCGACTTTGTGAAGCTTAAACATTTATTGGCTTACGTCGACTTTAACACTATTTTAAATGATTATAAAGAATCCATTCCGTATGCCCGCCAAAAAAAGTTGTATCGCTATCACCTCCTTAGTATAATTTTGAATTACTAACGTTACGTAACCTTAGGAATAAACGTTGGCAAAGGTCCTGAAAATTAAATTAGACTCTAAATACGCTAACTATTTAAATAGTTATAACGATTTCAGTAGTTTGTCTGACGTACTTTATGAGGATTACATCAGACTCATGCAATCCAATCTAATGGTTGATCCTAAGTGTTTTTGGTGCTTTATCAATCTAAAGATAAAGTCCGACGGACACCTTCCACTTTGAAAAATATGGATCATTCCTTTAATGATCCTAAAGTCATAACAAATCATTTTGCTAACTTCTTCAGTCTGGCTTTCACAAAGAGCGATTTTGAACCCGAGAAGGTTACTTTACATACTTGAATAACTGTATTCAAACAACCTTAACTTCCATTCAAATCGATTATGAATCCACGGTACAAAAGATTTCCAAACTTAAAGATGATTTTTTATCCGGTCCTGACGATAGACCTAAACTGCAACCTACCTAACTGCAGTGATATTCTTGCTCAGCCACTGACGACACTTTTACAAAAACCACTTTCGCTTGGAATTTTTCCATCTATTTGGAGTTCCAAATTCCAATTCATAAGAACGGCTGCAAGTCAGACATCTGTAATTACAGACCGATTGCGAAATTATCTAATATTCCTAAGCTATTTGAAAGTAGTGTATATGATTCACTGTACTTTCGTGGTAAACCGTTGTTTTCTGACAATCAGCCAGTTGTGGTCGCCTTTGTTTAATCTGCCTCCATATCAGGATTGTCTGAAGCTAATTGATTTACAACCACTTAGTAAGCGCCGAATTGTTGGAGATGTGGTTTTCATTCATCAAACACTAACCGGCGGTATCGATTCTCCTGTTCTGGTAAATAAAATTAATCTAAATATAAATTCGTGGGATTTAAGAACGGTACCTATATTTAGAATCGACCCTCATCTAACTGATTATGGAAAGACAGAGCCCGTCTCTAGAATGCTGTGCGAAGCTTATCAGCACCGCCATTTTATCTATTTTAATAAGATGAAGCACCGTTGAAAAAACTTTTTTAATTTTCTTGACTATAGTTTGATATTTTCCTCCCTGCGCGCGGTGGGGAGTGATAATTGGTCGTTGGGATAATAATTATTATTATTGTGATAACATCGGACAAGGGGTGCAGTGGTTAAAGTTCCGGCACTTGAACCGGGAGGTACTGGGTTCGAATCCCATCAAAGGCTAGAAGCAAATCGAACTTTCATCATCGATTACAATCGGTGATGTTAAAAACACAACTAAGACCCTCTGATGGAGTGCAGAATTCACACCGACCAATCGTCCGGGTCAATGTACAGGTTGACATAAAGCTTGCAATGTGCAGGTGGTATACTGTAGTTGTGTGAGTAGGTGAATAGGTGAATGGGTTAATGATGTGGCGTGAATGCGTGGTATGATAATGGGCCAAAACTCGCATAAGAATCAACTACTAAAACCTGAATCTATTGTGATATTGTGATATTATGAAATTTGATGTTGTGATGTTGTAACGTTGTGGTATGGTGATATTTTGATATTGTGATAATGAGATATTGTGATATTGTGATATTCTGATATTGTGATATTGTGATATTGTGTTATTGTGATGTTGTGATGATGTGATATTGTGGTATTGTGATATTGCGATATTGTGATATTGTGATATTGTAATATTGTGAATTATGATGTTTTGATATTGGGATATTGGGATATAGTGATAATGCGATAAGATATTTATGTGAATATGTGAATATGTGATTATGTCGTAATGTAATAATGCGATAATGTGATAATGTGATGATGTGATAATGTGATTATATGGTATTGTCAAATTGTGATATTGAGATATAAAATTATTGTGATATTGTGATTATGTGGTACTGTGATAATGTTACAATTTGATAAGGTGATAATGTGATAAATTGATAATGTGAAATTGTGGTATAGTGATATTGTGATAATTTAATAATTGATTGATTGATTGATTGGACTGTAGAACCAAGTGCTAGCCAAGAGTCCCGGATAACGCCGGGCCTATTCCTACAGCCTGTTTACACATAACAATAGGAAGGATAGGAAAGGTTTTTTTTTTTTTGTTTTTTTTGGGGACGGAACGATCCGGTTGCAGACACCTAGCGATCGTACGGCGCAACACAATTCTAATCTACTAGGAAGGATAAAGGCTTAATAGGTTGAATGGATAACGATGGTATTGCTTTGATCTTCAACAATTGCCTCACTAAATCAGCAACCTGAGAAAAAATAATATTATTTCACGTGCATCTGGAAATTTCCTGTAACATAATTCTACATTAATACTTTTCAGCTATCTAAACAAAATTGATTAATTAGATCAGACCGGTTCCAAATACCTAGGTGAAGCCAATAATTAATAACATAATGAAAGCACAATTCTAATCTACACAACCAGCAATTAATATTTCAAAGAAATATTACTTCATAACATCTAAAGATTCCTGAAATTAATTCTTATATTAACAATTAATATTAAGTTATTAATAATTTCTCTAAAACCATTAGCATTTAATAAATTCACTGCAAACTGGCCGTTAAAATAACTCAGTAAACATATATTAATTATTAAACCTGAAAACAAACTGTATGCTTATTACTGACTACTTAATTTATTTAATATATGCAACCTTATTACTTACACTTCACGGTTCAAGTTATTAAGAAACATAAAAACAAGATACTAAAACATGATTATAACGCGCAAAATGAGAAGAAAAAAAAAGTTACACATGCACAGTTGCTTTTCAATATTGAAGTTAAAGTTGGAAATATAATAAAATTAAAATTAAAATATGATATAATTAAAATATAATACAATATTGTATAAAAATAAAATAAAATAAATAAAATAAAATCTCACTATCCATTCAAAAAATTTACTCAAAAAAAAAACTTGACTGTTCAGGAAATTATATTTCCCTGAAAAAACCAGTGGAAACTTGTAGTAAATTAATTTTGAAAAAAAAAAAAAAAAAAAAAATTTAATGGATAGTTCGAAATACAATCCACAAGTTATAAACTCATAACTAAACTGTCAATTATATTGATAATAAAACTAATCTAAAATCCTTATATTTACTTCTGTCTAACTTATAATAACTTATTATAACTAAATACTAAATTTAAATAGTTATTAACCCGGTCACCTTCCGAAATATTTCCTGTAAATTAACTTAAGATTAATGACTACCATTTCACTTTACAATATTCGAAAGTGTAGCCAACAAAACTGCTTCCAAAACACCAATGTCCTACAATTTAAATTTGTTAGTAAATTGAGATGCATAGATACTATTAATTCCGGAATCCTTTCCTAAATCCGGATTAAATTAATTTTATTATTCCAATCCATTTTTAAAAACATTATCACACCCGAATTAAGAATCAGTACGCATCATAAATTAGCTTAACTACTGTACCAAGTATAAGTATACTTTCTATCATACAATAACATATTATAAACTTAATTCTAAATTTAATTTAATTTAAAAACTAGCATTAATATAATAGTGGTCGTTTGCTACAACTCAACATCAACCTGGAGGAGATTTGTAGATATAGTACACAACCTGGAATACTAATAATATAATTATTCAACATTCATATTAGATAATAGAGATTAAGAATAAGATTAAATTAGCTGACTTCCATTTTATTTGTATAATAATGTTTATTATAAATATTGTATATGAACTGTAATGTGATTAATCTAAACTATAATTATTTTAAAATTTCATTAGTATTAACAATGATTAAATATTATTCTAAACCAAGGTAAATAGCCTTATTTGTTATGAGGCTTAAAAGACTCAGCTTCCACTTCCATCTATATCTGAACCTCCAGATTATTTTATTATATAAAATTATAGTTAATGAGTTAAATAATAGATGACACTTTTTAATTAGTGGAAATTGTTCATCAATTTACCGTAATTATCTTACTCTAAAATTCTAATTCCGCCCAGCTAAATTGACGATAAACTTTAACAAAAACATCCACAACATTTAGCAATAATTAACAACTATACCACATTCCCGCTGCCACTGTGTTAATTGATCACACATATTGCATCACTCGTTAACCCCCCCCCCCCCCCCCCCCTTCCCCTCAGTTCTCCACATTATAGAGAAGAAGTGTACCCTCTGCCAAATCGCTAAAAATGTAAATACAGGAAATAAAGATGCCCATCGCAATCTCATCATCACCCAAGCAAGATTCACATAACAAGCCGACGAAACTGAACAAATCCACATAAAACGTGCTACATGCTACATGCAAGGTTATGAATATCAGCAATACCATGCGAAACAAAATAAAACATTACCATCATGAACCGAAAAACAATTAACATTATACAGACAAGATATAATAGCGTTCGCAGTTGAAAAGCATGCGTTAATTTTCCATTCAGCCATGCTACACACGGTTTCGTAAGACCGGCTTCACCTTCCTTTCTTTCCCCTTTTACCCACAAAATCCGTTTTTACTGCGACATTAAATTTTAAAAATTAGAAACCAACAACAAAATCCATCACGACTTAATTTGAAACCAGAAGCTGAAATCGTGTGTAGCTTGGCTGATTAAACCAACAAAAAATCCAGCTCACGGAATTACACACGCGTATTGTAAAACATCTGCACACACAAGCACAAAACGTAAATATGTATACAACAAATATATAATTATGTAACAATGATGTAAAATAAATAATAATTATTATCTCATATGTTCCTTCGCACACCCATACATAGGACACAGCTAAACGCATATACGTATAACATGCTATATCAGAACCAAACACAATTACATTCTATAGAATATAATTGCGATCGGCTTCGAGTTATATATCGCAAAACCACATTTTCGGTGGTTATTGAAATGCATTTCCCGCGCGCCAAACACCTCCAATACTAATATCCATGTAAAATATAATATATGACTACGAGTAAATAAGTACACAAAACGAAAGATAGTATTTAAAATTACCAAAAGCAGAAAACAAACGAAAAATTCTCGTCGATCACCAAACATGCATACTCTCTTCCAAAAACAACAACAAAAATTGTTAGCTAGTCTACCAAAAACAGCAGAATTGAAAAAAACCCTTTCTCGCGCAAACTATATTCGGTCGGATAGCAACCCATAACATGAGAATAATTCAACTCTACACCTTCATGGGTTATAAATATGTATTTATATGTGTACTTAAAAGTAAAATTTATTTAGGGAAAAAGTTATGTGTTATGTAATTTAGTATGTAAAACAATGAAAAAATGAAAAACACTTATCTTTCCATCCTTTGCAATCAAAAAGTCCTACATACACATTGAAAACTTGCATTACAATGCGTGATGCATTCAAACAACGGTATCAAAATACATACATATAAACGAAAATTGTTATGTACATATCCTACACCATTGCAAGCGCACAACACACAAATTAATACAAATATGCAATATGTAACATTTTTCACTTATTAACTACTTTTAAAACACACAAATTATTATTAATATTATTATTATTATTTATATATTCAGATATTATTAATTAATTATTTAATTTTGACATATTTAAATTAATTACTTATTTATATAGAGGAGAGACAAAAACACGTCTTTCCTCTACGACGTTCAATCGCCAACCAGTGATATTGTGATAATTTAATAATGTGAAAATATTATAAGATTATATTGTGATATTGCGATATTGTGAAATTGTGTTATTGTGTTATTCGGATATTATGGTATGGTGATATTGTGATATTATGATAATATACAGTTGTGATATTGTGATAATGATATAGTGCGATAATGTGATAATATGATAATGTTATAATGTGATAATGCGATTATATGATAATATGATTATGTGATAATGTGATATTGTGATGTTGTGATATTTGTGATATTTGTGATATTGTATATTGTGATATTATGTATGTTGATATATATATTGTATGATATATTGTATATTGTGATATATATTATTTATATAATGTGATTACGTGCTAATCTGTGATGTGATAACGTGATGCATTCGTTGCGTATTCTTACTGAACTTCAATATTTCACTATTAAGTACACTTAACTATTTCACTCTTGTTGTTTACTTTTACTTTTCTAACTGTTCACTTTTCGCTTGCTACTGTTGGCTGTTGGAGATTATTTTATTTATTGTATCTGGCAATGTATGCGTATTCGAAGTACTGAAGATCGTTTTCCAACAGGGTCCTGATATGATGCTGGCAATGTTTAACGCATGCTTGGTGGCAAGAGTGTTTAGCTTCAGGTGGAAGAAGGCACGGCTGATTTTGATTAGGAAAGGTAATGGCGATCCCGAGCTCCCCTCATCCTTTCGACTCCTAAGTATGCTTGATATGGCAGGTAAAGTTATGGAACAGCTAATCTGAGCAATTGGTAATCAATCAGCAGGAGGTCTCTCGTCCAGGCAGTATGTCTTCAGAGCTGAGACTTCCATGATTGACACAATCCGCGAAGCCAGAGAGGCATTGAAAAGAGCGGAGGACGAGGACCATAATCACTTTTCGCATCGCATCGTACTATTAGTAGCTTGGGACATGAAAAATGCCTTTAACACGGTGAGATGGAGGGATATACTCGACGCACTAGTGCACAAATTTCATATATCAATCTATCTAGCACGGTTATTAAACGATTATCTGAGGAATTGCACCCTCACATACGAAACAGAGGAGGGATAGCGGAGCATATTGGTTAAAGCTAGAGCATCTCAAGGATCGATCTTAGGTCCTGATTTATGGAATGTGTTTTATGATGCCCTGCTATGAGTGGAGACACCCGACGAGACTGTACTGGAATAATTTGGTAGGCAACCCCCAAGTATAATTCCTCTTCTTGGTAAGCTAATTCGTCGCTCGATTTTTCTGGTTGTGCACTCTTTTCACACAATTTTGCAAATTTTTGTTTTAAACTAAACATTCGCCACTGGTTTTGCTACTTTTATGAACCCTCTGTTGTTTACCGCATCCCCGGTCTCCGTTTCTCTCACCAGTTTTCATGTTCTCTCACTCGGGATTCAGACTAATTTATAAAACGATAACTATGTCACTGCCAACATTCTTAGATCTATAATGATCTGACTTATCGCACTTCCTAAGACGTTTAGCGGCACCTGGCTCTGAACATCCGGTACTTCATTTCAAATGCTTTTTGCTAGTCTTCTACGCTAGCGAAATTTACAGTGTAACTCTTAATCATGTTTAAACGTTGTTTGAAATGACCTTAGTAGCGATTATAAGTTATCAAATTATCGAGTTTTTGAACAAAATAATTATATTCATCGAAAAGCTCTTCTACAAGGATTAAAATATATTTTAACGAATACAATTTTTCATTGTGTAATTGGATTTGCGAAACATCAATACCCCCAAAAATAGATTTTATATCGGTTTAAATACTAAATAGATTATAATTTGTAATTTTACGTTCGAAAAAGCTTTCCAAGTACGCAAAAAACATAAATTTTAATACACTTTGTTCGTCTACGACATCGCGCTTACGGATTTTAAAATTTTTTAACAACTTTTATCTTTAATTGGTTTTTTATTTTTATAAATACAAACAAGTGAATTTAAATTGGAAGCTTATATTTTCCTCTTTCCTGTTAGCGCCAACGAAATTTTTGTTAAGCTTTTTTTATTTATTTAACGTTAAATTCGATATTTTTTGTATTCTTTGATTGGTGAAGTTTGGCAACTATATAAAAAAAAACAAAAAATTTGTTTGTTTAACGTGAATAACATTTTAAAGTATATAGTTTTTATTTAAGTTAATATAGAAAAGTTTAGTTTGATGCTGAAAAAATTGTCAGACTCAACTCTGTAAGTATTTATACAATAAACTAAACGAATAAAGTTTTGTAAACTGCTTTCCAAGTTTTTAACTTTGATAGATTTAAATTTAATTTTTAAAAATTAAAAAAATATACAACGAAACTTGAGATGTGAACGTCTCTTGACCACACGAAACATTAGGTATAGGACATAATTCGTATTTCACTACCATTTCTACACAAATTAATGTATCAAAAACCATTTTAACAACGTATATAGAAGAATCGTGCTAAGAATATAAAATAATAACCACAAAAGCTCCGTTTGATACACACAAATCTTACGATACCAATTTATACATAAAAATAAAATTCCCACCTATCATTGATCTTTGCCTTAATATATTATATCGAGATGTACATAACATACCATATATACAAATCCCATATAAAACCAATTACAGTGGGGCATGCAAGTATGCGTACCTCGCAAAAATAACTTTATCAATTTAGTGGTGCAGGGGCTAAAACCGTAGCATTTTGAACGGGAGGCACTTGGTTCGAATGTGGAATTCAGTGCTGATCTTCCCGATGGTTATAAAGTGAAGATGGCGTACTCTAAGTATGTAAGAATGTACGTGAATTAGAGGTATGCGAGTTAATGAAAACGAATAATTTATTAACGATGGTACCAACTACTTAAAATTCAAAATTTGGTAGTTGTAATGAAAATATTATTTTCAATTATTTTACATCAAGTTTCAAAATATTTCTAAAATTGACAGATTTTAATGGAAAAGTCAACTATACACAGTAAACATTGTTTGTTATGTAAGTTCCGTATTTCCGTTATATATATATATATATATATATATCGTCTTAATTTATCAGTATTACTAGGCACTCAAGTCTTTCTTCTCTATATTTATCGAGTAGATACCATATGTCTTCAATACAAACAATTACATTTTTGATACAACAGTGTTCAAATAAATGTCTCTTAATCATCCTGGAGCTGGATAATTAAAAAATAAATAACTTTTCGACATTCGGTAAGTGTCAACTACATCGTGCTGGTGAGACTGTTGTGTTTCTTAAAAATAGTTTTAAATGCCTATAGGATTCATTCTTACAATAAATATAAATTTCTTGATGAATTAAACTATTTCATGGAAAATGAAAACTCAAAAAACTTAATTATCCTTGGCAATATTAATATTGACATCCTGTAGGTGTCCTCAGAGCACAAGGAATACTTATTATTAATGGATGCCTTAGGCCTTAATTATTATGTAAATGAACCCACGCGGCACACTTCTAATACTTGTATTGATTACTTGTTTATCCGACAAAACATTTTTCATAAAATAGACTTTCTGGTCAAAGTGCTTGATTTGGATATTAGTGGCCATTCTGCATTAACGATTCAATTCAGTCAGTATTTTTCACAAACACATGATAATAAAATCATAACCAAATTTAAAATTAATTATCCGGCCTTAAATATATCTTTGGCTAACGTATCATGGAACCAAGTTTCAGATAGTACCGATCCGAACACTGCATTTAACAAATTCTTATCTATTCTAAAAACTTATGTTGACCTACATCGATTTTCATACCAAATACACTCAAAAAAACTCTTGAAGCCTTGGATGTCTTACAAAAAAGGAAACTTTTGGATCTCAAAAATAAATTATTCAAAAAAATAATGAAACATCCGCAAAATCGTTCTCTTAAATCTAGATATTCTGACCTAAAGAAAAAGGTGTATTTGATGCGATACACCTTTTTCTTTAGGTCAGAATATCGAATAGAAATAATGGGAAATTATTAACTCTGTGGTCGAGGAATAGGCAGAATTAAATTTTGCATAAAAGATGAAGCTGGTTTTGAACACGTTAATAATGCAGTAGTCGCAAACATGTTTAATAAATTCTTTGTGGAAATACTCATCTCATCAGCAGCATTGATAAAGTGACCTGTACTACTCAGGAGGAATATGATATGAAATTATCCAATTTCATCGAGCCCACCATCTGCTTTTTCTCGCCTGTTGATCGCTGTGAAATTCTATCGTTCATTCAAACATTATATTGCCTATTGAACATATCTATCTAAAAATGGCAATCCAACTAACATGTCTAAGTTCTAACCTATTTCCAAATTATCTGGATTCTTTAAAATTCTGGAGCAAATTATAAAAAAAAATTCCTGAGTACCTAAACAAAACAAATTTTCTTAGCAATTGTCAATTTGGTTTTTAACCTCATTTGAATACTGAAGATGCTCTCTTGGGTTACTTTACTGATGTGCATACTAACTTCATCTCAAACCGGAAAGTTGGTGGTCTTTTTATCGATGTAACTAAAGCATTTGATACTGTTAATCACGTGTTACTATTGGAAAAATTATCGATGGCCGGATTTCGCGGTCTTCCATTTGACATGCTGAAATCATTTCTATCGTTTCGTCCACAAACTGTTATGATTAATGGCTTGTCCAATGAGTTTGAGTATGCTAATTATGGGGTAGCTCAAGAATCGGTATTGGGTCCTATTTTATTTCTGATCTATGTTAACTCGCTGTGCAATCTTAAATTTAAAGGAAAAGTAGTGGCGTTTGCCGACGACACAGCTTTCTCTTATCAACCTCGGAACTGAAACCAAATTGTATGGAAAGTTAAGGACGATCTGACAATTTTAAAATCATGGTTCAGTATCCATAGTATGGTTTTAAGTTGTAAAACTCGATTCATGCCGTTTCTGATGCATAACAAAACAGATGGTACCCCAGATGTTATAACTCTACATTAGTCCTATTGTGTTTTCAATCGATTAAAAAAGTGGAAGTGTTCAAGTACTTGAGAATCATTATTGATACCGAATTAAATTTTGGACCCCACATTGAAAAGCTTTCTAATCAAATGAAATCTACAATTACGAAATTTTACATTTTGCAGGAACTGTGTCCCAGAGCTCTGTTAAAATCTTTATACTTTGCTTTAATTCACACGAGGTTAGATTATTGTCTAGCTCTTTGGGGTTTCGCTGTCTCGTCGCTAAAAAAGTTAATTGTAGCGCAAAAATACGTGATTTGTATCATGTACAGTATAAACGTTCTAAGGACCGCACTGATTCTTTATTCGTTGATAATAAAATACTACTGTTTGTAAAGATGTTGAATGCTCCCAATAAAAATGTTGATTTATTTCTCCTCAAAAAGATGTTTTTAAAGATGATATATATAATGGAATATATGGAAACTATGGCTACGGTAAGTACATATGAATATAAAATAATTTTCTTGTGTTTAAATTTTAGGTACAGCTGATTGATGTGATGCAGGATACTTGATGACGATGATAATACCGTAGCAATTGGAGTTGCAAAATAACTGTGTGTTGGTTTGTTTACAAACATTAAATAAATCTTTGAGTAAACCAGCTGCTATTTGTTTCTTTTATTTTAGAGTTTCGCTAACAACTACCGTTGAGATATTTATGTTTCTTTAAAGTACTTAAAGTTTATTTCAATAGAGGAGGCTATGATAGGATGAGGTCGATTGATAGGCTCATCAAAATCAAAACTCAGAGAAATTTGAAGACATGGCTACTTTCTTTTGATAACCAAGCCACGACCAAATTGAGATACATTTTTAATAAAAGTTTATTTTTATTTAAAGACCTTATACGCAAATTTTCGTAAAACAGTCAGATTATGAATTAAAATACGACATAAATTGAAGCCAATGTAAAGAATTGTAAATCCACGTAAGTTTAATGAAAACGTATTCACCTGACACAAATTTCTAAAAGTTTTAAGTTTATATCAAAAATTCTTGTCGTCAATTAACACAAGTGCGCGTCACTTCTAATTGATGTACTTATTTCATTTCATTTTGTCTAAATTTATATGATCTATTTTAATTTTTAAATATTGTTTGTAGTCTTTAATGTTGTAACAAATTTTTACAAATGGTATGAAATAACGATAAATAAATAAATATTTTGATGGATCAACCAGGTTAAGCCAATCGAATGTATCCTCGGTATTTTATCAATAAAATATTTTTGAGAATTCAACATATTTCCGACAATGAATAGAACAAAAGAGAATAGGTACAGAAATGAAGATTACTATAATGACGATTGACGATTCATCTTTGTTAAAGCTTAATTTGGCAATATCGCAGTTAAATAATTCTAGAGTTCTATTGAAATTTTCTTAAAAAATTTATTGACAACGTAGGTTGATTTGCGTTTCATCTTCGAGAAATTATTCGGTTGCCAAAGCGTTCGTACAAGCGTTCATGCGTTGTTTTTGTGCTGTATTATATGTCATATTAAACTCTTAAATTGTAGACAACCACACCTTTCAACTATCTCAGCTTCATTTTCTAAATACACGGTTCGATTACCCCACCCACAGAAATCCCAACTCAGACAATCACTTCTTTTTCACCACAAATTCGACAATTAAATTTAAATTTTTAAAGCGAGTTAAAAATTTTAAAATAAATTTTCTTTCAACTTCTGCATAATTTTCAATAAATTTAAAATCAGATATTCTCGAATGAATATTAATTGTTCAATGGTATAACGTTAAATAACG
This sequence comes from Nephrotoma appendiculata, assembly GCA_947310385.1. NCBI lineage: Eukaryota > Metazoa > Arthropoda > Insecta > Diptera > Tipulidae > Nephrotoma > Nephrotoma appendiculata. Next base: position 41,760,993 of record OX371224.1, read on the forward strand.
TATTTCACTATAGTACAAGAAATATAAATGATGCGAATTTAAAAGATAATCCCATATTTACATCCATTAGGTTTAAAATGGAATTGATGAGGTTTTGGGGGTACAAACAATACGAAATATTGAATTTTTATTGGCCAGACGTCAATGCTATACTACATTATGTGTCTGTTTTGTTCGAAAAATGTAGAAGATGTTCCTGTATTTAAAGGATTAGTACTTTCTATGTTCTAGTTTGGCAGAGTATAGTACGTAGAGTGATAACCATTGGCTGAAATATTAACTGCTAAACATTTTATCGATAAAATATCGAAAACTTCAAAATTTTAATTCTCTAACTTTACTAAATTCACAAAAGTTCAGGCACATTTTTACTCAGGTTTGAATCATCTATTTGGAGTAAATAAAAATCATGATAAAGATCATGTTAAGTACTTTAAAATTCTAAGCCAATCGTGATGAGAAAAATTATGAAGTTTTGATGAAACGTTATATTAAAAAAATATCTGGTTGTGAACTGACCTTCCTTCACCATTTTACTCACCACGCAGTGTAATTTTACCTTCTTTCAGAAAGCATTGAATTGACATCAAAATAACAAGTTTAATCTGTTGAGTGGTTTAAAGTTTTTAAAGTTCGTTCCATCTAGCCTAGGCCTCGAATAATTACTCGATACAAAATCGGAAAAGAACAATGCTGCAATCAGTTTAAACACATTGCACACTATAAGGTAAAGTTTTATCACATTTTATAATCATCAAAACCACCCTATACTAAACTAAAATTTTACCTGACAAGTGTCATTATCTATTGAATTGCAATAAAATCAAAAATTAAAAAAATAACAAATGTTTGCCAAACTCATAAACATTTGTCGGAACATTTAAATTTTACACCAATCCAACTTAGCCCATCCTAATTCAAACTGTATCTAGAATGATGGTTCGTGGAACTATTTTATTGACGGAAAATCTTTCAACTTTGTCTATAAGGTAATGATAAATCGAATTGGCTTGTAATTGCTGTGGACAACATCCGACTTGCGTTTACGATAAATACACTAAAATTTCGTATTCACCACTCTAAATTTATAAAGCGAAAAATTTTAACTACCGGATTTGTGATAAAAACTGTCTTGCATAATCAAAAGTCAGTAGTCCTACTTAAATTTCAGATAACCAACCTTATTAAAAATTTAATCGCATTTCAAGAATTGAAAAAGCTCATACGAAAATAAAAGTTAATTTTTCCAAAACTAGGTATTTCCGGTAAAATTTTAAATATGATCTGAATATTTGAAAAAAAAAAAACGTAAAAGCTCTCATACAAGGTGCTAGTTTCATTGGACCAATGTTGACCAAATATCACTGGGATCTTCAGGTTAATAGAAAAAGCTTAATTTTGGAGTTTTATTCCGACTAATCAATCCGTCTGTTATGTATAGGGGTCGGATTTTTGTACGCATCTTTCAAAATATTTTGGAAAAACTAAGAAAGTTCCTACGAAAGTTGTTTCTTTTGAAGTCTGATTTCGGCCAAAATTCAAAGAGATCTTAAATTTTGTCGAGAAAGCTTATATATGAAGTTTCGTCCCAATCAATCAATCAGAATGGGATGTTGTTGGAGAAAAGTTTTTGTGTCAAAAATCGTGATTCCCGCTTATGGCACATTTTTGAAAAATAATTTGAACTGATATTGTTGCAAATTTAATTTAGCATATTTTAATGCATAATCATTTTTCTCATAAACGTTATAATTTTCAAAATATTTACAGAAAACGAAAAAGCTTCTATGGAAGTTTTCATATCGGTGGACCAATTTCGGAAAAACAAATATTTCATGAAAGTTACGATATCAACCAGATCAGATCCCTCCCACACAAAATTTAAATATCATAAATTTTTGTAGGGTGAGCTTTTCCATTGCAGTCATTTTTGATTGAGTACTTTCGATTGTTGCCACTGAATGTCCAATACCATTTTTCGGCTTACCTAAACATAAATCAATTTTACCATTTTTGTTCTTGCTTTTAATCCTGTTTCTGCAGCAACAGCTTATGTGAAAAGTTTATTAGTTTTAGTTTAAAAAATAGTTTTTTGCATATGATTGGATCGTTTTTGAATTTTTGGTACGTGGGTGCGTTTAAGAAATTTGAAAAATAGATTGTTGAATTTGATAGTACGTGTCTTCTTGATGTCATAGTCATATCTTCTTTGATCCATAATTTCAAAAGATCTGGAAGGGACATTATAAGTTTAAGGTAATATACCATGGAACTCCAACCACCTAACGAAAATGAGACCTCTAAAAATGGGAATGAGTAGATTATATACGTTACTTTTTTATATTAAAAAGAAAGTATTATTTGTCCAGTGGATTTAATGTCCCTTGAAGGTCAATTAATACTCCCATTTCATTAACGCACACACCACATATTCACACCTTTACAGTATACTACCTTCACATTGCAAACTCCATGTCAACCTGTACATTGACATGAACAGTGGGTCGGCGCTGAATTCTGTACTCCAACAAAGGGTCTTAGTTGTGTTTAATAGCATCACCGCTCGTAATCGATGACGTAAATTTGCTTTTTGCATCCAGCCTCTGGTGGGATTCGAACCCAGTACCTCCCGGTTCAATTGCCGAAGCTTTAACCACTGCACTACTTGTCCGGTAAACTTAACAAGTCAGTTAAAAAAATTCAGATAGCAAAAGCAATTCTGTAAAGTGAAATTCTAAGCTCAAATCATTTATTATCGAAAAACAGCAAAACCACTGACACTAAATTTAAATCTAGAATACCATCACTGATTTAAATCTAGTATACCTGCATAAGACGAACGAACCAGACCATCACATCCAACAAGTGTAGTGTTAGAATATTTAATGGAAGTATGGGAAACAATGAAAAGAAAAAAAGGTAGAATTACCGACACCTATTAATGCAATATAGTGATGAAGTTGACGGTTTATTTAGTAGAGCACACAATGAAGTTTTGGTCGCTCAATTTAAAAACTTTCTGGAATACAAAATTAGGATAGCTAACTATAAAGCAATCAGTAGTATCAACAGCAAGCGAACATCATTCAGGATTTGTGTTCTTCTAAAGGTATCCTGATCAAAGAGGTGGCATTTTCGAATTATTCATTGTACACCAAATACTAGGACACTCTTTTAAAATATTAAGAAGCTCAAACAAAATAAAAAGCTGCTAAAGTTACTTTCAAAACGTCAACAAAATTGTAGACAGCACCGTTCATAACTCCGTCTTAAAAATAAATCATCTCATCTTTGTCCAGGAATTCATAGCTCTGAGTCCTTTCCTTCTGAGTGCAAACAGCACAAATAAATCCGAAGAAAATCTCCTAGCCATGGACTAACTGCACATTGAGTTGAGCAATTATGTGTGTACAAATATATATTGAAAAAATATGTGTATATATATTTACAAATCTTACCTTCCGCATCATCCTGGAAGTGAACTATATAGTATGATTTTTTTTAACGACGACCTACCCTTATATATCTGATAGAATCATGATGTTAAAGACTACCCAACATTGCAAAGGAGCGTGGACGAATTTTTGATTTGAACTTTTCAAGTGCATATAAGTTTTAGACACGACAGTTTTTGACATCATCTTTTGTTAGTCTGGCAAAAATATGTCAACAATAATCCACCATGATGGTTTCCTAGTAAATTTAAAAAAATTTAAGGGCAAAGAGTTTAGAAAAATGAAGAACAATAACTCGGCTGATAAAGCGCGAATCAAATTAAAAAAGCTCGTAATAAAATTCATTTTTTAATAAATTAAATTAATGAAATTAGCGACGGTTGTGGTTCAGTCATCACTACAAAGCTCCATCAAGCCACATCTGGCGGATAGATTGTAATATATTGATATTGGATAAAAAACAGCAAATTCAGAAAAAGCATCTCATGGGGTTCCACAAGGCTTACATATGATTATGGATATTTCAAATATTTATCGTTGCAATATCTAATATCATTTTCAATCCATATATACAAACTTCTAGTTCCGTCTAATTGAAACATCTTCAGAAGTATTACAGACTACAAAAAGACATCTATAGAATCAGCGTGTAGTGCCAAATCAAACGATTACTTCCTAATATCGAACGTAATATCGATCATAATGTAAAATTATGTCGAAATAGCAAAAATTTTGCGGTAACGTTGGTTGGAAAAATGTTCCTCAACAAACACATCTAACTATTGCCAAGCAAAAATTCACTGTTTGATTTCATCAAGAGATGGAGCAAAAACTTACTTAACTAATAATAATTCCCAACGACCAATTACCCAGGGAGTCCCCATCTACAATATGACTATTTACAGAATATAATCAGACGGGTTATATACAAGGATCTCAAACAGAAATATCCGGAAAAACTTGCATGTCGTCGAGAAAGAAATAACCGAGTTCTTAATCACTTATCCAACGTCATTGATAGAAAAGATGAAAAATATTGGGCTTTAATGAATGCCCTACTGTGGATATTTGCGGTACATACGAGTATAGTATATTACTCAAAAAACTCTTGAAACGGGTTAGCCTTACACATAAGCAAAGGCTGACACAGTTTCATAGAAATTACCACTACCCATTATTGCACCCATTGCAGGGTTTAAATTATCATCTTAATTACTGAAAGAAAAAAAATATTGGCCTCGAGCCGATAGATGTGGTTATAGTAAGATGGTGTTTTAAGTCGCAGAGTGATTCTGGCAGAAGGAAAAAGGTGCCGAAGCAACTTCAATTCCATCCCGTGGGACAGCCAGAAGAATACCCTGTTACCACGGCATCCCCGTTTTCAGGTCACCAAGGTCTTGGATTCGTACCATGGTAGGATCATGAAAGACCTTCTGATCCAGTATTCTGGTAAAGTGATCTTCTTTCGTACAGGAATCCCGTTCGTGGAAATCACCGGTATAGCTGGGGTCTCTTCAGCCACCTTGCGAGCTTTCATTTGAGACCTACAAGTAAAAACATGTATTAGCTATCAGCTGTTCTTGGTATATGCTGATTTAATTGTGGTAATATGCTGTTACTGAATCGCTCCGAATATCCTTGGCATGGAATATGACAACTAATCGGCCGGTCTCATCCACCAATATACTTATGCTACGAATTTCTTATCAATCTTAGCTGAATAGCGCTGGGCTGCGCTACTTTGAGTAAAATTGTGCACATACACATGCTCCTCTGTTGCCAGCTCACAGGACGCTCAGCGCAGGTTATACCTATGAGTTGCTTTAGAATAGGCTTGACGGAGATGAGCGGTCATTAGCTGTTTTGCTAGCGTGAGACGATCATTCTTGGTTGTCAGATTTCAATCTTCCAATATCCGCAGTAACTCATGGGATTGGGACCCGGTGGTGTATTGCGTGTTGCCCAAACAGCAGATAGGAAAGTACATATTCCGTGAAGGAGTGTGATGTATAGTATTATGCAAAGCACTCGAGATCAGACTCAAATGTTCATCCCTTGGCACGAATAGCCGCAAGAACTGACTTATTCACGCACCTATTGTTCGGATGCGTTGTACTGCGGGGAGGATTGCTTCATGTACATAGATACTGGGAATACTTCTTTCTCAACGACCTTACAGACTGTTGCATCGCGTAGCGGTTTGAACAGGACAAATTTCGAATATTGATCTAGTAAAATTAAGATATAAGTATTGACACTATTTGATCTGGGACATGGTAATAAGAAATCCAAATACAACTTCTCGAAAGTTCTGACATACTCGACATACCTCCACATTTTCCGGCTCAAAAGGGCATTTGTGGCTTTAAGTAATTAGTTTACACATTTGGCATTGGTGTACATAATCCCCTTTATCGAAAATAATACCGCCGAAGGAATTCTGTCATTTTACCTGTGCCCTGTGTGCTGTGGTTGGTGATTCGTGGGCTTGAACTAAAACTCTACAGGTTAAACTACTAGGAATCCAAAGCAAACAAGGAATATCGGTTTTTGTATCTGAATCTTTTGTGGGCTTATGAATAAGTATCTTCCCATTAACCACTTTGATTTTATCAGATATGGGCTGGATGTCTAAGAGGGTTTCAGAGCCCATATATTGCTAATCGACTACGCATAGTTCTTCTGTACACCATTCAGTTTATGCGTGAAGAAAGAGACGAGATGTTCTGCGTTTTCCTTCAGAAAGTGTACTCTTACACCTGTTTAAGACGTATCTACTTGAATTTAGAAAGTGCGTATATAATCCAGGTTCTCGAAAGATGTCTGCGCTTGTTCGTTCCACGTGATGCCTTCCTTAGATTTTAAAAGATATGTGAGGGGGGAGGCGATTGATAAGTAATTTGGAATGCATTTTCAGTACCAAGCACTCATTCCAAGGAACTGACTGATATGCTTGACCGTTTTTGGAAATGTTAAATTTTGGATGGACTTGACCTTGTCTGAATCGACTTTAATATTCCCATCCAGGTATACGAAAACACGGTCATTCAACTCGTGAGAAATTACTTTGTGCATAAGCTGCCACATTTTTTGAGCAGAATTGCATATTCCAAAAGGCATTACTGTGAATTAGTAGTGCGGCCTCTCAGGAAGAGTAAATGCAATATTTGCTCGTGCTAATGGATTCAATGGAACCTGCCAGAAGGCATCTTTGAGATTGATACTCGAAATATACTTGGTGTTGTTCAAACGACTGAGGAGCCCATCGATTATAATTTTCTTGCGTTTAGACATAATCGTGTTTTCGCGTTACTCTTACGTACTATTGCCATTGGAAAACTCCAAGAACAACATGGTTCATCTATCACACCTAACCTTAAAATCCGCTTGATTTTTTTGTACGGCGGGCGAGATTGCATAATTTTGGCAGTTGTTTTATCGGCCTCGCGTTTCCAGTATCAATATCATGTTTGTCTAGGTATATACGCCTTAACCCATGCTGGTCTGAAAATAAGAACTCGGCAATATCATTGGTTGACATCGGTTATTAGGCTTGACCTCTCATGCTTATTTCATATGTATATCATATCACTGAAGCCCGTGGCGATAACATCGACCTCCTCATCCTTCCCCATGCTCTTCATTGTTTTTGGTGTGAATTCCACCAGGTCGAGTCCTTCCAAATCGATGAAAACATTCATAAGGTAGGAAATTTTTGAAAATGACTTGTTAATGGTTTTGCCGGAAAAATCTTTGCAACTTGTTAAAAAATATTTTGATTGAAGAAGAATGGTTATTGTCCGTTAAAGTGAATGTTTACACAAAATAAAATTATCAGGCAAAACCAACCATAAACAACCCTCTGGCTCTTGGGTGACTTAGTGTTAACTTAGATCAGGAATTCATTACAAATATCTTAAAATGCGAAACCAATAAAAATCGTGCTGTTGCAACTTGCGGAAGAAATAAAAAAAAATTGTACGAATACTTTTGTGTAGTACTATACTAGTATATATAAAAGATAAAATCAAATAATTTTGTTCAAGAAACTATTATTTAATTTCGTTTCGAGAAAAGTCGAATGTAGACTCCAGAAAACAAATCCACCTGGGATTTCGATCGAGCACAAAAAACAGTTATAATAAAAAATTGAATAGAAAAAGAATGATTGGAAAATCTGTTGACACAGACAGAAAATAAAAATTCGAAATCTATTAATTTGGATCGAAAAAGTAAAAAAAAATCGTGTGCGCCCGAAAAAGTCCAAATCATGCAAAAAAATATAAACGTTATTGGAAAACTGGGAAATTCTATGTAAAAATAATTCCGAAATTTGCATGAAACGATATTTATAAAAAATGTATATCAAAGCGATAATATCGAGGGTTAACTTTAATGGACTTATAAAAATGAAGAAACTAATCCAAAAATAATAAACGACACGACATATAGGACCGACCGACCGACCATTTACACTAAATATTGTACACAACATTAATTTTAAATTCTCGCATGTATACCTGAAGTTTTATATTTTTTTGTGTGTGTGTTGTGTCATTTAACTGCCTGTTGAGCTTTTTAACGTACCTCTATATGTTAGAAAAATACTATGTGGATCTATTTACATAAGAGCATTGTCATCCGTATATACGAAAGATAACGATTTACTTTTGCTTTAATAGCATTGTGTTATAGGTGTGTGTGTGTGTGTGTATGCGTATCATTAAATTAATCTAATTTAACAGTGTGATGTTAAACTTTGGTAGCTAATCAAACCATTATTTAAATCGGATAATATTTTTTTAAGCTTTTGGCTCTTATAAAATTCCAGGAATATATACTTTGTGGGGTTAAAATATTGGTCTGAACATACCTGCGATATATTTCTTGGAAATCCAAATACCCGACGAAACCAGACGAATTTTTATCTGAAAATAGGAAAAAGAACAAAAAATAGAAAAATTAAATCACGTGTTAACGATTAAGCACCGGCATATTGGATTAAAATAAATTAACTACTAAACCTTTATGCCCAAACTATATAATAAATTCAGATTTTCGATCTGGATATTCGTTTTACAAAAAAAAAAAAATGTTGGTTTTATTATAAAATCCATTAATTACGAAAATAAATTTTACATGGAAATGTTAATAATGCTAACGATTTCCACTATCCGTTCGGTACATATACGAGTAACTCAATTAATTAGGGTAGTTTGTTTTAATTATGGTAATTATAATTTATTGAACAAAATTTTTAATAATTTACAATTTTTTTGGCTGTTTCCGTTAAAATTAAAAATCAATTAATCAGTAATTACACTGTTGTTGGTGGTGTTGTGAAGCACAGATTAACAGCCAGTGTTTTAGTTTCCCGCGGAAATGTCACGTCGTAAATTCAAATGTGTGGGAAATGTTATGCAAAATATGCGTCCTGAATTTTAACTAAATACCAAGCCTCAATATAGACGATAGGTGCTATAATATGTGGTACCACGGGCTTAATTTTCCTTAATCTAGTTTATTTACACGAACCATCAAATCAAATTTACAAAAACTTTTAAATTCAGTTTTTTTTGAGCTACGAACGTGAATTTGTATATATGATTTAAAAAATGGTTAAACAAACATTTAACCAATACCAAGAGTTATGATGTCGCATGCAACGAGTAACGATGGCCACTTTAATAAATAAACTGGGAAACAATCACTCGCAATTGGCAAATAATCACCAGAAAAGAACATTTTTAGATTCGCAGACTCGATGTCTTGAGGCTAACTGGAATGTATAAATTTCAAATAAATCCCTAGTGCGTTAGAAAATACTTCCTGAATTTAGAAATGCAACTCGTACAACTCTTTACGACCGGAACGAGCCAATTAGAGAAATGCAGCGTGAAGTAGATACGCACTGCAAATTTTTCGATTACTATTTATATGTATATCGACTAATACAGTTTCCAATTTTGAACTGTCAGTTTGATTCTATTTTTATTAATTTCTATTTAGCATTTCTTTTACCTATCACAAGTAAGTGTAGTATTCATGAACAATTTTAATCTCGAGGTTTTTGCAAATTTATCACTTACTATATCGTATGGGAGGCAACCTGTCTACACAGGGCAGTCCATGAAGAGCAAACTGAAGATACTTTGTATGCTGTACTGCTTTAATGCGATGTATGTGGATGTTGTGGTTCGGATACCATACCGGACCGGCAAACTCGAGCCGTGGCAAAACTATGGTAATGTAGAGTGCCTGAATGAATTCCTTAGACCAGCGGCTCCTAGCAAGGAGTTTGCTCTGTTAATCATATTACCAAAATGATCCGTAAAGTTTAATTCTCGATCAATAACATCCTTCACAGAAAGAAATCGAGATTTTTGAATTAAAAAAAATCGGTTTTAGCCAAATTCACCTTTGTGAAGTTAGCCCGTAAAATCATCCCGTAAAATGATTATAGTTAAGTATGGCAACACCATTATATATTAAAGAAATTATAATGAAACTATAACTATCACGATATAAAAATATAATGATAGTAAGAAAAATTATTATGAAAAATAATACACGAAATGGCGGCCATTATAAATAAAAACCGATTAACAAATTTTAGCTTGCGCTATATATAGCTATAATGTATAGCTGACATGATGACAAAATTAAAAATTACATAATTTGCATATGAACGAGTGGGTTTGTTTATATAATAAGTAATAATTAAATTTGTAAACAACAACAATGTCACAAAAATTTGGTTTCTTCTAAAAATTGTCAAAATTCCAGATTAATTAAATAATAATTAATTAATAAATAATTTTATTAAATAAAATAAATTAATTAAATAATAATAAAAAATACACTTACGAATATAAATTACTGTGTACTTCAAAGTACTGTAGTACAGAGATTGACCTGTTTATACAACAAGTAGCAATATAATTCTATGATTGAGAACCTCGCTATAGTCGTTTGAATTTAAATGACAAGAGGCAAAAAAATTCTTTGATTTAGAGCTCCGCTATAGTCATTTGAATTCGTAGAAGAAGTCCATTACCAGAAATCGGACTATATAGGTTTTGTAGTTCAGGGATTGGCCTGTTTCAATAATAAGAGGCAAACAAATTCTGTGATTAAGAGCTATTTCGCGAAAATTATTTGTGATACCCTTGACAGACTAGGGTTTAGCTAAACGCGTTTAGCTAAACTAGTTTAGTTAATCTACTATAAAACCAATTAGATTGACACAAAATGAGGCTTAGCAAACCATGTTTCAATAATAAAATACGGTTGCGCTATGATTGTCCGGAAGCGGTATTAAACAAATGTCGTTGTCATTGCTCAGTTCTGAAGTACTCCGTTATTATACAGAATTATACAGAACAACGATATTACAAGAAAACCATACAAATTTTATGACTGATTTTTTTGGTTATACATACATTTCTATTTAATCAAAATTATTTAATTTAAAAAAATTAAATTTTAATTTTAAATTGGACCAATTAGAAAATAGCTATCGCGAACTCTACTCGATTGTTTTATGACAAAAACGCAGCTTTTATTTGTCATGGTATTTTAATATACACTCTACGGTAAAGGGTATGCACAAATGTGTATGTTGGTCCAAAACACATACAAAAATCGATTTTGGGCATGATTCGTTTTCGTTACCCACACAATTGTGATGGCAGGCAGGAAAAGGGATAGAACCTAGCCTGCCTAGTATGCACGATTACGAGAAACGAATGTGTCAAACATAGAATTATATATAAATTGAAGACCAGTATACAGATTTGTGTATACCGCTTTATTATGTTTTGGTCAGAAAAATAACACTAACTATAATAATAATAAAATAATTAATATGTTATCAAAAACAAATAATTAATATCTTATATAATTTATGTGTTATCAAATTATTATGCTCTTTTTTAAGAATTCCCATTTAACTAAGATCCGTTAAAATACGGAAAACATTGCAACCTGTCATTATTTACGTACATATTTGTGTATGTTGAACTTAAATTGAAGCCAAAAAAAACTGAACTCGAAAAGGAGAAGTAGCGGCATCTATCATTGTATTATAGCACTAAATGACATTATCCTATTTCTAAATTTTAACCTTCATTGTTAGATGGCGCTCTCGCTAAACCCATTCCACGGTTCCACACTTTAATTCTTTCAGCGTGATTCTTTCTTCGTTTCTTTCCCCTTCACCAACAAACTAATTTTTGGCGGGTAAATTTTTGATTCTTTTTTCGTCAATATTTTTTTTTGATTCAACTGATTCTCGCTCTAAATCAAAGAATTTTTTTGCCTATTGTCATTTAAATTCAAACGACTATAGCGAGGCTCTCAATCATAGAATTTTTTTTACCTCTTGTTATTTAAACAGGCCGATCCCTGAACTACAAAACCTATATAGTCCGGTTTCTGGTAATGGACTTCTTCTACGAATTCAAATGACTATAGCGGAGCTCTAAATCAAAGAATTTTTTTGCCTCTTGTCATTTAAATTCAAACGACTATAGCGAGGCTCTCAATCATAGAATTTTTTTTACCTCTGGTAATTTAAACAGGCCAATCCCTGAACTACAAAACCTATATAGTCCGATTTCTGGTAATGGACTTCTTCTACGAATACAAATGACTATAGCGGAGCTCTAAATCATAGAATTTGTTTGCCTCTTATTATTTAAACAGGCCAATCCTTCAACTACAAAACCTATATAGTCCGGTTTCTGGTAATGGACATCTACTAGGAACTCAAACCGCTATAGCGGAGCTCTAAATCATAGAATTTTTTTGCCACTTATATTATTATTTTGGTTTGTTTTTTGTATTCCTATTCCTGTACTTAATTTTCCTATATTATTAACTTTATATAACATTTCATGTTTTTTTGATATTATACACGTTTTTTGTTTTCAAATATTATTTATTTTCTTGTTATAAAATTTATTGTGACATAATCTTTTCCGGGTTGGCATCAGTTTTCAATACAAATTGTTTATAAATTTTTATGAATTGATATAGTAAAAAACTGTCATGACATTTTTTTCCGGGATGATATTCAAAAATATCGTGATATAAATATTTTTTCGGGATGACATTGAAAAATGTCGTGATATTTGTATGTTAGTGTTGCCATCGCGTTTTTCCGGGATCGTTTACGGGCTAACTTCACAGACATGCCAAATTCAAATAAAAACCGCGTTAAGATAAAAGAAATCTCTTTTAGATTAAAAAAAAACTATAGGTTTTTTGATTTTTGAAAAAGATTTTTGAATAATTTTTTTATATAAAATGGTGATATTTTTGAAAAAATTGTCAAATTCAACAACATTTTTTTATTTCAAACGTGCAATGTTTTATTTTCATTTTAAAAACGAAATTATTAATATAATGGTATTATTTTTAGTTTATATAACTTATTTTACAATTCAAATTTTTGAATTAAAAACAATATTTTTATTTTGGTATTTTTTTTTTGGTATTAATGCTTTCAAGAAAATATTATTTTCATACTTGCATAATAGGCTATAGCTAGTTTTATAGTATCATTGCTAAATTTCTGAAAAACAAGAAAATCGCAATGAACCATCTGAGATCCACACATTTTAAAAACATTACATTCGATTTCTACCATTCTCAATACAAATATTCATAAAAATATGAATAATTTTCTTACGATTCAAAAGCAAAAAATTGCAATGATAAAAAATTATTTTTAAATCTATATAATTTTTTTTTTAAATATTAAAATAAAAGTTTTTACTTTGAAATATTTGTTGTACAAGTAAAAAAAAATCCATTTTAAATAAAAATTAACTTTTTTTTTTTCATTTTAAAAAAAATATTTTTTTTATATGTGAGAGAAGCACGCTACGCACCTTCTGGAAATCGCCATTATACGTTTCATCAAAGTATGGTACAGTCCGGGTCAAAGTGATATACTTAAAATACTCAAAAAATAAAGTTTAAAAAAATGATAGAGTGTGAAGTGATGAAAACTAAAGTTTTAACGTGTTTCAATTGTTTAATCTAGTATCTGTAGTGGTCTAAATAAACTGCAATTGTTTCAAATTTATTTGAAATGGAAGAACAATTTAAAATCGAATAACTCTAGAAGTGGTGTTAGAGTGATCAAACTTTTTTGAAACTCCATTTTTTATTGATTAAATGCGGTACAGCTAAATCGTTTTAAAAAAAATTTTAAATGAAACATAAGGATGAAGTCTTATATTGATATCAGTATTTAACCGTCCTATTAACTTTCGGGTTTATATGACCCGAAGTATGTTTTAGTTATATAAATATTGCATTTTTTGAATCGAGATCATTTTATAAATTGCATTTTTTGAATCGAGTACGGTTGACTATTCACTATTTTTTATCAAATAAGTTATTTTACATATCACATATTTGATAAAAAGTCACTAATAGTCAATCGTAGCCTATTCAAAAAACGCAATTTATAAAGTAAATGCACTTCGGGCTATATGTATATAAACTCAAAGGCAATAAGAAGGTTAAATAAATGAGTATATAAACCCAAGGTCAAAAGTCCACATCATCCTTAGTATCTTTTTTATACGGTAGATGTTTGAAAAATTGTGTCCTTGAATGTACTATTATACAACATGTTATTTCAAATACTTTTAGTCTACATATTATTGTTCCGGCAAATCGCCCCAAAATTATCAGGACGATAATGATAAAAAACGGAAACGACAATCTGGCAAAATCTATTATGCTTATGTGAATAGTAAACATTACAATAAAAGCAAAAAATCAACCCCCTTTCGCAACACACCAACAAATTGAAGCAGATCCTTCCTCCCGAAATACAGATGGTGATTCGGATCTTAAGTCATGGCTTTATTACAACGGTTGCAATAAGCCAATTAACGAGGTTTTGGTCCAGTGGAATGCTTGTTACCATTTGAGGATGGATGATATAAAACGTTTAAATAATGAGGAATTATTTAATCAATGGCCGCTTTATAAAAATCAAATTGCACCACAACTAATAAGATTAAAAGCAAATGTGTGTATTGTATGGAGTTTTTGCTAATGAGTTTATCAAAAAATTTTCAGATAGAAGCTGACTTTGAAAACAGCTATCCTGGAAAGTTAAACTGCTTCTTTCAGAAATGGGAGACTTCTAGGAAAGATATTCTTAAGATTTTCAAAACCTAGATTAAAGATTTACCAACATTACTTTTACTTAATCAAATCGAAGCATCCAAAAATGAGTGTGTATTTTAATTATTATTTTGAATAAAAAATTAATAACATACGTTTTCTTTTTTCAGATTTCATCAACTTAAACATATTTAAGATCTTAGCCCACATATTTCCACCAGTTGCAAGGTACGAGGTTGACAAAGTTGTGCGTGGGAAAATAAAACCAGCATTCAGCCAATGATAATTTCAAATGGTGATATAAATAGCGTTGAACCCCAAATATATTTATATATTGACAATTTTAAATACCCCTTTAACAATTTTATATCTTGCTTGTCGGCGTGCTTTAAGACATTTCAGAGTTTGAACTTAAAATACCCATTAGCCAGCTTCCCAGTTTGGCTTTTTATTCACAAGTACTTTTTTAACATTGACACAAAATACGATGAAGTAATTTCAAGCGTGTCATGCTTATTATCTTCTTTTAATAACTAAAATTTTTCAAATAAATCTAAATATTGAAGTAACAATGGTTTCCTGTTTTAAATGTAAGGAAAATATAATTTTATTTCCAAATTTTATAAAACATTTAAAATTTATACATGGACTAATAGGATCTGATACTTACCAATGCGCTGAAACTAATTGTAAGATGAAATTTGGCAATTTAAAGAACTTTAGAAAACATTGATTAAATTTCCATTGCGTAAATGAAAACAAATTTGTATTTGAAGAAGAACTAAATTTGGAAGGAAATGAAAATATAAGTTTAAATACTGAAAACTCCCATAATATTACATTGGTTAAGCCAAATGAAAGTTCTAGTTTGGTTGCTGATACTACGGATTTAACTCAAGATACAAATTATTTTATTGACAATCTTAAACATCGGTCTACTTTATTAATCCTTAATTTATATTCGAAAAGTAATATTTCTCGAAAAGATGCAAATGGCATACAAGAAGCTATTAAAAAACCGGTGTGAAGTTTTTGGACACTTTTATAATTTGGACAGAAATTTACGCGAGTGTCCAAAAATAATTTTTTTAGATATATAATTTCGATTTTGGATAAATATTACCACACGTGAATTTCTAAAAAATGTAAATACAAAAAAAATTTTTGTTTATAAAAAAGATCAAATTTTTGTATTTGTTATATATGTACATACATATTAAACTTTTAAGAAATTTAATCAACAAGAATATTATATGAATTTTTGTATGAAAGGATGTCGTTGTAGGTTATGGTAAATTACACAAATCTCAGAGATTGGCTCCCATAGTGACTATATAGGTTCGAAAGGGGATACATTACGGAATTGAAATCACCTAATGCCATTTCGAAATGGCATTAGGTGATTTCAATTTCGTAATGTATCCCCTTTTGAACCTATATAGTCACTATGGGAGCCAATCTCTGAGATTTCTGTAATTAACCATAACCTACAACGACATTTTTTCATATGAAAATCGAGGATAGCGTGAATGTTCAAAAATTATATACGAGAGCCGTACGGCTCATTTCGAAATGGCATTAGGTGATTTCAATTCCGTAATGTATCCCCTTTCGAACCTATATAGTCACTATGGGAGCCAATCTCTGAGATTTGTGTAATTTACCATAACCTACAACGACATCCTTTCATACAAAAATTCATATAATATTCCTGATGATTAAATTTCTTAAAAGTTTAATATGTATGTACATATATGAAATACAAAAATTTGATCTTTTTTATAAACAAAAATTTTTTTTTGTATTTACATTTTTTAGAAATGTCCACGTGTGCAAACATTTACCCAAAATCGAAATAATGTCTAAAAAAATTATTTTTGGACACTCGCGTAAATTTCTGTCCAAATTATAAAAGTGTCCAAAAAAAAGTGTCCAAAAACTTCACACCGGTTATTAAAAACCTTAATGAATCTCTATTAACTACCATAAAACAAGTTATTGCTCCGCATTAACCAGTTAGTATGGGAACCAAAATTGCAAACTTAATTGCTCCATTCCATCATTTGTTCGATGACATTGAATCGGAATATCGTATAATGAAAAAATTAAAGGAAGACGAATTGTTTGAAAGTCCAATTGCGTTTTATTTTTATAACGAAGTGATCGCAGTTTTAAAGGTGGGTGAATCCGTCTTAGAAGGAAAGAATATTACAGGCTATTTTATGCCTCTCAAATTTCAAATGAAAAGTTTTTTTGAAAAAATGATTTGTTGCAACAAACCATAGAAAATACAAATGATTTAAAATCGAAAAACGGTTACTGCAATTTTGTCAATGGTGAAACATATAAATTAAAAACATCATATTTAGGGGACGATAAAATTATTATTCCATATAATATTTTTTTGGACGATTTCGAAATCAACAATCCTCTTGGCAGTAATTCGTCTGAATATTCTGTTTGCGGTATCTACTATTCTTTCTCAACCATACCTCAATATTTACAATCCAAGTTAGAAAACATTTTCGTTGCTAGTTTTATCAAAAGTAAAGATATAAAATCGGTAGGTCGTGATTCAGCATTGTACGAAATTATAAGTCAAATAAAATCGTTAGAATAAAATGGCATTTACATTAAATGTAATAATGAAAACGTACTCTTTATACTCGGTGTAATATTAGGAGATAAAATTCGTTTTAGAGATATTTGTAAACTTATCTGTAACTATATACTGTTAGTAACCCCACTGCTATTTTTTTGGCCGCAGCTGTATTTGTCATGTTATACTATTTTTCATTAATACTAAAGTATTTACTCTGGAAACCCTAAATTATCGTAAAAGATGTTTCAATTATGGCGCAACTGAGACTGGAAATTTATCAGTACCAATAACATTAAATAGATTGAAAACTAATAATTTAAAAATGTCTGCAAGAGAAACCATGAATTTTATTCATTTTTATCCTCTTCTGATTGGTGTCTTGGTACCAACAAATTGCCAAGTATGGGTAATTCTTCACTTAATTACTACAAATTATAGATATGTGCCTAATCCCTGTGATAACCGAAGTTGAAATAAGAAATTTAGAATATTATGTTAAAATGCATAACCAACTGAATATTGAACTCTTTAATGAACCACGTAAACCGAAACATCGTTTCATAGTTCATTATCCTACTGCGATAAAGAAATTCGGACCCTTAAAATACCAAAGCTGTTTTCGTTTTGAATCGAAACATAAAGAGTACAAGATTTATGCCGCAACCATAACTTCTCGAAAAAATATTTCATTAACACTTGCAACTAAAAGTGCTCTTAAATTTGCCAATTCATTATTACAAAATTTTAACTTCTCAGAAAATACAATCATTTCAGCAAATTCTATAATTTATAAAAATACCAAGTATCAGAAAAATTTATATTTGGCAAAATTAAACGATCCAATATTGCTGTAAAGAATAATTTCGTTTAAAAATCTTGATAAAGAAATTATCATTATCTGTAATGAAATACAAATAGTACAATATGATTCTCATTATAATGCAATGTTAAATAATAAAAATACTGTTGTTAAATATCCAATTCACTACTTTTCAAGTCCGCCATTGGATGTCTGTAAAATAGCGAATGGAAAGTATTACTTAAGAAATAAAATTATAAATTTAAACTAGCAAATAATATGTGATGAAATTATTGCAAAATATGCAAAATTGTATTAGATTTATAGTTTTATTGAATAATTTAATAAACGTTAATTTTTAATAAATTTGATTTGATTAAAATATAATAAACAATGTCTTTCATTTCAACAAGTTTCTCCCTTAAAATCAAAAATCCTAAGTTTTTGAATTAAAATATTTGTATGAATTTTATTTCAAATATGTTTACTCTTGACTTAAAAAAATTTTGACATTTGCTTTAAAATTCAAAATCTCTGGAGCAACTATCAAAGCTTTTTAATCAAAAATTTACTTTTTAGTTCAAATGTTACTTTCTTTTTAAAACAAATGTATTTCAACATTTGAATTGAAAGTATTTTATTTACTTTAAAAATTTCACGTTTTTAAAAAAAGAAATTTAATTTTAATTTCAAATGTTATTTATTTAAAATTAAAGTTTTAGATTTTTAATATAAAATATTGAGATTTTTAATTTTAAAAAAATACTGATTTTAAAAATAAAAAAAATTTCGTTTGATTTGAAAATCTAAATTTTTGGGTTGAATACGACAATTTGTTGTAATATTTTGTTATATACGTTGTAAATGTTGTAGTGAATGTTGTAAATGTTGTAAATGTTTGTTGTATTATTGTTGTTAGAAAATGTTGTAATATATTGTTATAAGAATAAATGTTGTAGATGTTGTTTTTTGTGTTTAATATTGTGTAATATGTAGATATGGAATTTATATACTGATTGGAGTAATTTAAAATAAATTGATTTAGTTTAGGAAATTGTGTGAAATAATATAATGTGTATATACATATAATTTGTATCTAATGAAATTTCTTACCTGTTGATCTGTATTTGACGGATGTGATTGATGTGCAAATTTATCTATATAAATAATAGTTAATACACGATTTATGTTTAATTGTTAATATTCAAAATTTATTTATGTTCACTTAATAACAATAAAATTTAACTTGTTGAATTTCGTAATTACACACTAAGAATGATTTTAACTTATTGAATATTGTAACACACTAAGATTGATTTTATCTTGTTAAATACTGTGATTACACACTTAGATTGATTTTATCTTGTTAAATACTGTGATACACACTTAATATAATAACTGACTAAAAGTATAATGATTTGTTAACAAGGTATTGATTGACTAAAAAAATGTGTTTGACTAAAAAAAACAGTTTTCAATTTTTGGCTTATATACTATTTTAGTTTCCTAATTTTTTGTTTTTGTTTGTTACTGCATTATGGGGTCGAGTGGTAGTTTTCCACTCGTAAAATTTTTGTCATCATTTTTATTTGGTTTTGGATCATCGTTAAATATTTATTTTTTAATTAAAATTGTTAATTTGCGTAAAATTGAAATATTTTTGTGTTCTAGTTCTGTGTGTTTTGTAATATCTTACTTTGTATTTCTTTTGATTTTTTACGCGCACGTGTTTTTTACATTGCGTGAGAATGTAACCCGTTTGTTGCGTGGGAAAAAAATGTTGAAAGTGGATTACGGGATTGTTCTACAACAAATTATTGAATTAAAAAACTAATTTTTAACTCTTAAATGACTTCATTTAATTTTACGGAGTTTTTATTTAAATCTAATGTGTTTTTTTCTTTCTGTGTTGTTGCCACTATTTATTATTTACCTCTCTGTAGAGAAGGTACAGAATAAGTAATGGAATTGACATTTAGTAATGTTCAGTTCGAGACGGTTCAGCTTGAGAGAATTTGTCAGAGTTTGTTGAAATATTTTTATAAATTTTCATATCTTCATATCTAGCGTACAAAAAGACAACCGAGCTAACGCGCTCAACTTCATTTATAGACAGAATGAATAGCATTAGTCCTAAAAGTGACTACCCTGGGGCATTGAAGATTTTGCCGATACTATATTACTTTTTTCGATACTTAAGAAAAGTACTTCGATATACCTTCGACTCATTTTAGTACGTTCGTTTCAAAACAACTTTTGTAGAAGAACATAATATTAATAACGCAAATCCAATGGGTATCATTTAGAGATCAGAGTATTCAACAACTCTAGCTCCTATGACTAAAATATTTAATCAGTTTAGTGATAAAAACTTTTTACGTAGTTTAATATTTTGAGCCAAGTGTAAAATTTTGCAAAGGCTCCATGCAAAATGCAACTCCTTATAACAAAGCTTTAGTCTTCTATTGGTTTAAACGATAAGTCAAAAATCCCGAAAATACATTTTAAATTTTTTAATACTCGGCAAATTTTCTTCTCGAATAATTATTAATTAAATCCATGAAACGCTTATATAAAACAACGGGGTAATGAAATGTAATTAAAGAAGTCCTTAACTGGTTTCGATTACATTAATCCCATTTCGTTCATATAAAATGAAATGTTTATGGAAATAACATAACGCATATTAGGGTCTCTTGAATAGGATGTGAAGCCCAGAGCATTGATCTCAATTTAGTAGCGTTCACTAAATTTTCTCACTTTCGGTTAAACCTGTTGGTATTGGGAGACGAAGGCTTGCATTCTAAAAGGTCTGCTCTATCCAAAGTTTTATGTTTAAGCGGTTAAATATTATTGCGCATTGCACTGAAGGTTTTCTTACATAAAACGATCACCAATTGCCCGTTTTTTCAGTAATCCATAAAGATACAGAAATTTTTAATATTTTTATTTCGTTGTTTTTCGGAAAATTCGAAATCAAATAATTACTTTTGACTTATTTATCGTCGCTATTTCTAGTCCCCAGTTTCAGGATTAGCAATAACAATTGAAATGACGATAACACCATTAAAGTGAAGTAATAAAAAAGTTTAAACACAAACGAGCAATGTCCATGGTATACAACTGCAAACGAATTTAATTAAAAGATTGCAGTGGTAGGTACCCTACCGATGGCTAGGAACTTTAAAATTGCAGTTTAATTACTCCAAGTAAAAACGATTGTTAAGATTAGTTCAGTTTTAATAATTTTCCTGAATTTTTTGAATAGCAGCACCAGATGCACACAACAACTGCTTGGCAAACGAAAAATGGTGAATCGTTAAATACTTCTTTTAAAATGGGGTTGTTGGTTGCTTATGGTTTACAGTGAAATAAACCCGAATAATCCAAATTAGCTAACAATACGATTATAGGTTTGCAAGAACTGCTTGGCATGAACAAACATGGTGAAGATTATTAATACTGATTTTACTCGTAGAATGGCTCGTGCTATTCTGTAATTGGGTCCTACAAAATGCTATTTTGATGTGAGTCCAGTGCAAAAGTACATTCAAGATGCATTCAATATTTTTCTCCTTAACAAATCAGAGGATGCGACAACACGAATGTGTGTGCAGTTGGTTTTACTGATACTTGAAATTGACGGTTTTTTATGAAAGGTCCAAACCAGAGAAGGACCTGTACGGGAAATAAAAAAAATGGAAATAAAAACATCATGAAGCCGAAGGCTATACTGAAATTTTTTTGTGATCCTGTCGACCTCCTTCCCCGTCTGCGAATAATGTGAATTCAACTTATAGGTTTGTTATGGTGGATCTTAAAAAGCCTTACTGAATATCAGAGAACAGACGTCTTCAGTGAAAGCACATAGTCTATCATATAAGATACGTTCAAACTGCTTGGGAATGCAAGACATCTTCACAATTGCCCTATGTTAGTAATTTCTTATGAATGGGGATTATGAATGAATATTTCCACATGAAAGAAAAATTCCAGAAGAGAGTAATTTTTAAAAATTGTTGCAAGCGGTTTAGCATCAAATGGCCAACACATCTTTTTACAATCACTGCCGGCATACCGTCTGGTCCGAACGAAAAATCGTCAATCAGATTATTCATTTTATTGATTACTGTGTTAGATTCGAACTCAACAGGGTTGTCTGAATGCAACCTTCCAAATATTTAAAATAATTCTCGTGAGGCTCAAAATCATTGCTAGAAAAAGTAAGTTTGAAAAATTGTGCAAACATATCCGTAATAGTTTGTTGGTCGTTAGGACGACGATAATTATTTTTTAACATTGGGTACCCTCTGATTTATTCTTCAGATTTACAATTTGCAAAACCCAGTCTTGGGTTCACAATAACGGCTGGTCATTCATTGTAGGCCATCGTTTAATTAGAAGTCATCTTCGGACAGTGTTTTTAAAAATTACAACTATCTTTGTTTCGCAGATTTCTGAGACCGCGCAGTTCACTAACTATACCATGGCAGCAATAACATAAAATTTCTCTGTGAAATGTGAGGTACTACTTTCGCACAATACTCAAAAATTTCAAAGTGAAAGCGGGTTGTTAGTATCTCAATGTTGCTGTGTTTTCTAGTAAAAGGGTGTTAAAATCAAAAGTGTTCATCAATAGTGATAATTGAATTTGGTAAAGTCAACCACGAGAAAGTTGAAAAAGTGCAACATTTCTGACTCCAAGCGAGCGTCGCCATTCTGGTAACAAAAAGTGATAGACTACCTGGATGTTTGTACAGATGAGGTTTGTTTATCTGGCCGTACTGATGTGGAATAAACCGGAGCTCAATATATTATGTTGAAAGTCATATGCCACGCTAATTTCACCTTTTTGAGTAATTTATATTTCCACTAATATACTCAGGGTTGCATGGAGGTTTTTCCTAGATGGCACCAGAGTATACAATAGCTGTATATACTAAGTATTAAATTGTCTATATGTCATGACCCAGCGGTCTCCCCAATTGTCAGTGTTAAATTTTTGTACGGATGCCGATTTCACGTTTTTGAGTAGAATATATTAGGTGTGCAAGTAGAAACTCGGCTCTTAAGTTGATTGCATTAAAATAAACTTAAACGCCTCCAAGTCGCCCGCTATTTTGGAAATTTGAAGCTTAGTCATTACTGTTTTTATGTATGTTTTAACATAAGTTTCAGTCATTTACAAGCTGTCGTTCCATGTGCATCGGTTTTAAGGGGATGGATGTCGATAAGCAACATTTACGTCATTGCATTCTATTCCGTTTTCAAACGAAAAAAAAATGCTGATCAAGCTATGGAATTAATTAATATAGGAGTTACTCACCAAACATTAGCATTTCGAGAAGAAACAAAAACCGAAGAGTTGACATCTGCAATTGCATTCTCGGTACAAAAGAAAGTATTTTTTGCACAAAATCATTACGGGTGATGAAAAGTAGATTTTGTACAAGGAGGTTTAGGATAAACACAGAAATCCATGGGTTGGCCTAGGCCAGCCATCAACATCAGTTACAAAAAAGAATATGTATATAAAGAAAGTGTTACTGTATGTCTGGGTGGGATTAGAAAGGATTTACTTACAGCTTCTGGAACCTAGTCAAACTGTTACAGCTGAACATTACCAGGCTCATTTGATCAAATTAAGTGGAGCTCTGAAGAAAAAATGTCATTTTCGGGCCACGGAATTCGGAAGGTGATATTGCTGCATGATAACACTCGTCCACATACAGAAAATTCAACCCAAGAACTTATGCTCTTCTACTTATGCTGGGAAGTTTATGTGTAAAAATGGCTCGCTGACTATTTTGCATCGATACGACCAAGTTACTATCGCGAAAGCTTGCATCATATCTACCTGATAAACGGCAAAAGGCCATAGATGTGACGAATATTTAGATAATTAATCTTTGTAACAATTATATTTTCAATCAAGTTGAATTTGACAAAAAATAGTAGTTTTTTAAAGCCCAAGTAATTTTGGTACACCCTTTAATAAAATGTGTTTTATGATAGAGTGATATGTAGAGCAGATTCAAGAGCACCAATCCGTTTAGTAATGAAGTCAGAAAACTGCTATTGTTATGTATTACCAGTGTAGCACTGTATCATTGTATATTCAAATTCTATATAACTTAGTACATAAACAAATATAATTATTAATATTTATTAGTTATTCCTTATTGCATGTATAATATTTTTATATAATGTACATACTTCCTACTTCTTATTTTTGTATTAGTAAATCTATTATATACTCCAAAGGCTATATAAAGGTTTGAAATTTGAAAATAGAGGAAGTATTGTTTGGAAATTAAAAGTAATTATATCGGACAATAGTAATGTCCAGTAATTGTAAAATTGTGAATTGTGAATAATTGCATAATAAATAAAATGTTTAAAACTTAATAAATAAAAAAAGACTTTAAAAAAAAGATATATATTATATTTACAAGGTGTACAACAAAAAATTGGTGGCAGCGGTGGGATTTTTGCTCAGCAAATCGAGCAAAATCTTAAAATCTTATTCACCTTGTAAATTCTTTCTATATTTAAAATATAAATATTAAATAAAAAATCTAACTAAAATCTCAATTGTGAGTGTTAATCAGCAATCCTTATGTTTGCTAAAAAGTAATTGCTAAAAACAGATTTGTGAATGTGAAAAGTGGTGTAATGTGAAACCCCTTTAAAAAAAAACTATTTCTTGCTATATGGTAAAAATAAATAATATTACCAATAATGTAGTCTACTGAATTAAAAAACGTCAGTAGTTAAAATTTAAACTATCTTAAGTTATATATAAATATGTAACCGAAAAAATATGTGTAACTGTTAAAAATATTTCGCTGAAATAAAAATGTGCTCAGTGAATCATAAGTTTTTGTAAGTTGCAATGCAATTGTACGTACGGTTATATTTGGTACGGTGCATCAAAAACCATCAAATATAACGTTGTATTTAAACAACATCAGTTATCAAAAAATATTCACATGTAATTCTAAAATATTAAAATTATCAACTTAACGTAACTGGCAAACGTTTTACATTTTGCCATTTCATCTATTTAACAACACGATTCATCATCATAAAAAAAAGGGATTCGATCAAATCGTATCTACATCTTTAAATCTCAACTACATCAGTATTATATGGACTATACATTATCAACGCGATTGAAAAATTATCATTCATTGGAATCAACATACATCGCTTCAACTCATATAATTGATCCAGATCATCCGAATCAACTATAATTAAAACCATCAGGTCATAATTTCAACAATCATAATATAAACGTCATCAATTCTACAACAAACAAGGCTATCAACAATTAATTTTTAAAAGGATTATGTCATAAAATGGACCAGCAGTACATCATTAATATAATAATTATATTCATTACTGCAATATAATAGTTATTCAAGGTTAGTGTTCAAATCTTTATTTCTCTCAATTTGAAAAAAAAAAAAAAAAAAATTTATTACTATATAGAGTATGAATGAAAATTTGGAATTTTGGTTGTTGTTCTATTTTTATTATTTTATTGCCTTTAAATTTTACTATCAATCTAACAAAATATATATATATATATATATATATATATATATATATATATATATATATATATATATATATATATATATATATATATAATGCTTAAAATTTATTATCTCTGATTCAATGTCATTGGAAAATATAAATCAAATAGCCAATATTAACGAATTAAAATTACGCACTCGCGTTATAAAGAAAAAGCGACGATCTTTGTCTCTAAATTCGGGCGAACAATTAAAAACTTTTGAACCCATAGATACAAAATTAATTCATTCTGACGGCGTGGAAAATCACTTTAAAAATATGTCTAAATTAAACGTTGAAGTAGCTCTTAAATTAATTCCCGATTTTGACGGTAACTCTGATCGCATGCATAAATTTCTATCCTGTTGTGACGTAGTTTATAAGCAATTAGCAGCTACCGAAAGTGAAAATTTTTTAAACTTGCTTAAAACCAAACTTTATTCTAAAGCATACGACATTATAAAATATACAAAATTTCACTCTTGGGAAAATTTGAAACTTGAATGAAAAATAAATTCCAGTACTCGCGATCTAGTGAACAATTACAAATTGAATTGATAAATATTCATCAACAACGAAATGAAAGCGTAACTGCATATGCCGGTCGAGTCGAAAAATTGTTATCAGAACTGAACGAGGTGTGCATAGACCAAGAAGGAGAAAAAGCATCGACCACTATCTTAAATTTAAATTCAAAAACGGATCTTAAAGCATTTCAAGAGGGTCTTAACGAGTCTATAAAAATTATTAATAAAGCTTGTCGATTCAATAAACTCCAGGATGCAATAAATCAAGCGTGTAAAGAGGAGTTAATTATTAATAGTCGAAGCCACATTAGCCTTAATCAAACAAATACTCGTGTTAGATGTCAACTTTGTAAGAAGAATGGTCATACTGCTGAAGGATGTTACAACTTACACCAATTCAAATCAAACTCTAATCATATCAGTAGAATTCTTCCTACTTACAACAATGTGTCAAATAAAATAAACGAAGTTAAACCTATATCTTCAAATATACGTGTTGCTCAAGGAAGTGTTATTTGCGCTTATTGCAAAATACCAGGGCATCATATCAATGTATGCCGGAAACGTCAATACGTAAATTCACGAAACAAAATTTACCAATCTACTTTGAGAAATGAACAATCACCTTCTTCGGGAAATGGTCCAGGATCCGATCCGATAAACTCAACGAACATTCCTGTTCGGATCTAAGAAATTCCAAGGTAGAGTGTTCGAAATCAAACATTAATATTCTCGCAACTGAATCGAAATTCAATCGTCCTCTTGATTCTAAATTAGATCATAATTCAAATTCGTATACTAATTCTTCTAATTCTATGCTAGAATCAAACGGTAATTCATATTCATTAAATTCAAATCTTTATTCAATTAACCTCAGTTCCGATAATCACGATAAAAAGTACGTTCAGTTAGACTTAGATATATTAATATCAACCTCTTATTTTTTTCTGGTAGATACTGGTGCGGATATCAGTATAATTAAACGAGATTTCATCAAGGAAAATACATTATGCTATCCCGATCAGTGCACTGATTCTCTAAAAAACACGATAATGTGTAAACGAAAAAATAAACAAAATCACACAGGATTGTTGTTGTAATTTGTGTAAAGTCGAAAAGCTTACTATGGTTTTCACGTTTACACACAGAGCCATCTATGATTTTGAAGAGCCGTAATATTAAAAAGAGAGCTTTCAGTAGAGGGGAAGCTTTTATTGAATTACTATAAGAAACAGTAGTAATTAGAAAATTTTTGAACATGAATTAATGAATAAAAAATTAAACAAATCATCTAAATTTTAATTTCATATTTTTAATAAACTATTCAAAGAACTCATATTTGAAAATCAGCCATCATAATGTAGTATTTATTTGGTAAATTTAAACTAAAGCGGAGCATAAATTTATTAATTTTCTATAAAAATGAGCTTTCCGTTTAGTTGTGTAGGTTAATAAAGTAAGATAATAAAGGGTGGTGCCGCGGATTCCTCTTACATCAATTTAAAATTTAGTTTTATAAAAATGTAACTTATTTGGTAAATTCTGGTCACATGCACCTCAGAATTTTTGAGATGAACGATGCACTTAATGGCAATCTAAACATTCTCCATTTATAACAAAATTATAGAGAAAACGTGACCTGAAACGAAATTTTATGAATCACCATGTAGAAACAATAATATTATTCATATAATAAAATTTTTACATCAAAATCTATTATTATTTTGCATACAAAAATCAACGTTGTCATGGTTTTCTTAATTAAATATTATTACAAAACAGAACAAAACGTAAAAAAACTTCAATTTTATTCGATTGCAAAACCGAGCTTTCTGTAATTTGAAAATCCGTTTACAGATGTCTCTGTAATAAATTTACTTGAAATTACAGAAAATTGTAAAATAATTAAATAACTATTTGCGAAAATAAACCATTATCATTGTAAGTTAAGCGCGAAATCTTTAATATAATAATTTAACATAATTAATAGAACTCAAAACAATTATAATTTTTATTTATAAAACGATTGGCATAAATAAAGCTTTTCATCGCAAAATATTTATCATCGTAGTTGCTGCGCGCTGAAAAACAATAATAGAAAAATGTCACATTTTTTCCAAATTTTTTCTTTTCTTATTTCAATTCGCTCGTTTTCGGTTATTTTCAGTTCCAGGAGATTTCAATAATCTATTGAACCAGACAGTATACCTAATAAATTGTTAAATTTTAGTTAACAAACGTTTAGGTTTTAATATTTTGCTTTAATTTATACTTAGCGACATCTTTTGATTGGTTTTTTATTGCGAAAAGCTTTATAATATAATGTTTTTATTTTATGAAGCTCCAGTTTGTTTATACTACAGGATGAAACAATGTAGGCTGCAAATTTGTTGCGATGAAAAATCAAATTTTTAACAAATAACGAAAAAAGAGTGTTCGAAGTTTGTTCATCAACAATGTTGTAATAGAATCCAGAGCACAATAAACTCCATATTACATAGCTACTCAAAAAGCATTTTTTAACAAAAGTTTGTTTTGGGAAAGAAATGCTGAAATTTTTGATGGAACACTCTATATTAATTTCTTACATACACATATAAACAAATTCTTATTTCTACAATAAAAAACAAATTTTGTGGTAGACTAATTTAAATATTTTTGCGTTAATTCGACATAATATGACTCAATTTTAAAATATGCTTTTCCTGAATATTGAACAAACCATTCAAATTAAAAATTGAAACGAAACATTAATGTTTTTATATACAAAAAAGCTTCTAAAAAAATATTAAAATACACTGATTGGTATGAAAAAGAACAAAATGCTTCCCCTCTATGGAAAGCTCATGGAAAAAAATGGCGGAATGTTACGGCTCTTATATTAAGGAGGCTCTGTTACACATTATCTTGCATTTTAGCGAATCAGGCTACAGAAGTGCAAAGTGAAAGGCATTACTACAGAAACAATTGAAACCTTAGCAAGTTGTGAGGCTAGCATAAATATTTCAAATTCATTAATTATCCCACATTCATTTCACATGGTTTCTAACTCTTTCCCTATTTCTTGCGCTGGTATTATCGGAAAGGATTTCTTATCCAAACATAAATGTAAGATTGATTATTCTAATTACAATCTCGAAATCCCAACCAAAAACGAAATAATTGTATTAAAATTTACTACGAATTCTTATGTACCATTGCCAGCTCGATCTGAAAAAACGGTTACAATTCATCTAAATATTCCTAATAATACAGATTTTTTTTTGTCAGTCTCGTGAAATTTTTAGTGGAGTTCATATTGCCAACTCAATTGTAAATTCTAAAAATAATTTAACTACTCTAAGTCTTGTTAATACCAACGATTGCGACGTGAAAATAGAAAACTTAGAGTTATCGCTACAAAATTTAGAGGAATTTGAAGTTTTTCATTTACGATCATGGTCCAATAATATTAGTAACCGGTTGGAAATAATTCAATCATCGCTTAGTCTAGATCACCTTAACTCGGAGGAAAAGAATTCAATCTTAAGCATTTGCCGCAAGTACAACGATATTTTTTATTTGCCGGGTGATAAACTTACCGCAACCAATGTTACGCGTCATAAAATCCGAGTAGAACCTAATCAACATCCTATATATATTAAGCAATATCGTTTGCCTGAATCAACCAAAACTGAAATCAATAATCAGATTGCTCAAATGCTAGATGACGAAATAATTGAAACTAGCAAAAGCCCGTGGAATTTCCCTCTCATAGTAGTACCTAAGAAAACTAATACCGGACAAAAAAAATGGCGAATTGTTGTTGACTTTCGGAGGCTAAACAATGTGACAGTAAACGATGTTTTTCCGTTACCCAATATTTCGGACCATCTCGGTTAATCAAAATATTTTTCCACGATAGATCTAGCTAATGGATATCACCAGATATACTTAGATGAATCTGATAAGGAAAAAACTGCATTTAGCACGTCTTTAGGCCATTTCCAGTTCAAGCGAATGCCCTTCGGATTGAAAGGCGCGCCGGCAACGTTACAACGCTGTATGAACCATATACTAAGCGTATTAAATGTTTAGTGTATTTAGACGACGTGATAGTGACAGGCCATAATCTAAGAGATCACAATTCTAAACTAGAATCTGTCTTTGCTTGTTTTAAAGATAACAATTTAAAAATTAATGTAGGGAAATGTCAATTTTTGTCTAAGGAAATTGTTTATCTTGGACACCATGTAACCGAACAGGGAATTAAACCTGACCCATCGAAGATTACTGCCATTCGACATTATCCTCAACCTGAAAATCAAAAACACATTAAATCCTTCTTGGGTTTAACTGGATATTACAGGCGTTTTATCAATAGGTACTCAGAAATTGCAAAACCATTGACCAATTTATTAAAAAAGGGACAACTGTTCATTTGGGATGCTTTTTGTGAAGAATCCTTTTCTAAATTAAAAAAATGCATTAACAAATCCGCCAATACTCCAGTACCCAGATTTTGCCGAACAATTTATTATAACCTTGGATGCAAGCGATACGGCCATAGGGGCTGTGCTTTCCCAACAAAGAAATAATTTCGACCTTCCTATTGCGTATCCCAGTAGGGTGCTGAACAAAGCAGAAAATAACTATCCGACAATTGAAAAGGAACTTTTGGCGATGGTATGGGCTGTTGAACATTTCCGGCCATACGTTTACGGTCGACCGTTCACAATTGTCACGGACCATAAGCCATTAATATGGCTTAATAATTTAAAAAATCCATTATCCCGCTTGATGAGGTGGCGTATTAGGTTAGATGATTTCGATTACAAGATAATCCATAAACCTGGGAATCAAAATCTAAACGCGGACGCGCTCAGCAGAATTAAACTCAATAAAACCGATCCAGAATTACATGTTGTTACTCGATCACAACAAAAGCAACTAGATGAAGCAAAATTAGACCTATCAACTAACAACCAACCTATTATCAACCCTGACAATACTAAAATAATACAAT
Organism: Nephrotoma appendiculata; assembly: GCA_947310385.1. Taxonomy (NCBI): domain Eukaryota; kingdom Metazoa; phylum Arthropoda; class Insecta; order Diptera; family Tipulidae; genus Nephrotoma; species Nephrotoma appendiculata. Next base: position 41,792,113 of record OX371224.1, read on the forward strand.
TAACTGATGATTCTGAAATAAATAAAATAATTCAAGAATTTCATTCAAGTCCAGTCGGAGGTCATCAAGGTGTTTTCCGTACCGCCGAAAGACTCAAAAGATATTATTATTTCAAAAATTTATATTCAAGAATAAAAAAGTGTATACGATCCTGTGAATTATGTCAAAAAAATAAATGTAGCAAACTAAATAAAGTACCGATGCAAATCACTTCTACTTCTTCGGCACCTTTCGAAAAAATATTTTTGGACATTGTGGGTCCTCTGCCTATATCGTATCAAGACAATAAATACATCCTAACTGCTCAAGATGATTTGACTAAATTTTCCATGGCTTTTCCGATACCTAATCAAGAAGCAATTACTATAGCACAAGTATTTGTTGAGAAGTTAATATGTATCTTTGGCGTTCCCCAACAAATACTTTCAGATCAAGGAGCGAATTTTATGAGCCAAATATTTGCCAACGTCTGCAAATTATTAAAAATAAAAAAATTAAATTCATCTGCGTATCACCCAGAAACAAATGGGGCTTTAGAGCGTTCTCACCGTACATGGACTGAATATCTTAGAATTTACACTCAGGCCGATAATCAAAATTGGGACACTTGGCTTCCATTTGCTATTTTCACATTTAATACAACACCACACGCAGCAACGAAATTTATGCCGTACGAATTACTGTTCGGATATAAACCAACTATACCTATTTCTTTAACGCGTGAGCCTGAGATGGTTTATAACTACGATGATTATATGTTTGAAGTGAAAAATCGAATGCAAAATTCGTTCGACGTTGCCAGAACAAATATTATCAATCAGAAACAAAGATCTAAAGCTAATTATGATTCGAAGACCGAAGCTAAAAATCTTAATATTGGTGATTTTGTATTACTAAAAAATGAATTACGAAGAAATGAATTTTCACCTCTGTGGCTTGGACCTTTCGAAATCAAAGAAATTAATTCACCTGTAAATACCACTTTACTTATTAATAATAAATTAAAACAGGTTCACAACAATCGAATTAAACTATTCCAAAACGAAATTCATAATAGATAAATATTAAATATTTTTCATGTTGGGAGACTGAAATGCTTTGAAGATTAACTTATATTCTAATTATTATATTTTATTATTACTTTTATATAGCCTACAATTTATTATATATATGTATTCTTAATAAAATGAAATAAAAAAATTTTAAACTTATTATACAAAAAAAAAAAAATTCAAAATAAGTTTATGTACCTACATATAGCTAATTAGTTATATTTTATTTATATAAATTGTTAAATAATTAATAGAATTATTTAAATCTTAGGGGAAAGGTGTTATGTATTACCAGTGTAGCACTGTATCATTGTATATTCAAATTCTATATAACTTAGTACATAAACAAATATAATTATTAATATTTATTAGTTATTCCTTATTGCATGTATAATATTTTTATATAATGTACATACTTCCTACTTCTTATTTTTGTATTAGTAAACCTATTATATACTCCAAAGGCATAAAGGTTTGAAATTTGAAAATAGAGGAAGTATTGTTTGGAAATTAAAAGTAATTATATCGGACAATAGTAATGTCCAGTAATTGTAAAATTGTGAATTGTGAATAATTGCATAATAAATAAAATGTTTAAAACTTAATAAATAAAAAAAGACTTTAAAAAAAAGATATATATTATATTTACAAGGTGTACAACACTATAACGTTGGTAGGTCATAATCTACTAAAGTTTGTGCCTACTATCTGCCGGTCTCCTTCTCTACTGGCTCCCTTTTTGTCGAGTTTTTATTCTCTCGTCGAATTATATTCTCTTCCCAACGAAGAATGACTCCAACATCTGACCAAAAAACGGTTTGTGTTTTAAATATCACCAGACAATTTGTTTGTATATGGAGGACTAAAGTTCAATATATACTGTATGGTCATGAATGGTTTTTGTTATCTAAAACCACATTAACCTATAAATAGAACAAATTTCTAATTTTAATGTTAACCAGCAAGAAAAAAAGTATGCCAATGTCGAATTTCTGTATTTCGTATTCGGACCACAGCTTGAAATATTTAAGTGTAACAAAAAAAATGTTCATTAATTTTTTGTAATACAGACAAAACCCAAACACTACACGTTATAGTAGATTCAGCAGGATAAGAGAAAATCAAATTTTATTAAGTCATGTTTCTGTTGAACATTTGTTGCACGCATAAAATGAGCTTTTTTGGTATTTTCAATAAGTCGAATTTTTGGAGTTTTCCCCCAAGTTCAAATCATAATATTTTGAAATACAACCAATCGATATCTAAATATAAACTCTTGCTTATGTATTCAATGTACATAGGACGAGACATGCATATAATCATGTTAATAACTAAGTTATTTTCAACTCCTTGTCACAATTTTGTATATTGTTAGCTTCATTCGTCTTCTTAAGGCGGGTGTGTCCTATGTACATTATGGGGGTATACGGGATAAAGAATTTCCATTTCAAATTAAAATTAAATTTTTTGTGTCAAGGGTTTTTTCAGCAGAAATTATTTTTTTTTATTGTCATACTCGTATAAATTTACATATATACCAACCCCAATGAATGACATATTCTAGATTTTCAAGAGATAAGTCGTTTATATGACTTGCGTTGAAGTCGAACTTTTATGTACAAAAAAAAAAAAAAATATATATATGATAAATATGATTACAAAAAGCTCGAAAATAGTACTTAACTTTTTTATTCAGCATATTCAAAACAACACTGTATAAATGTAATCTATGTAAGTGTGTGAATGTTTGTAAAGCGGATGGATTCTGGTATGTTCACTAAAAGCCTTTATTATACCCTTATCAATAAATCTTGGTTCCGCAATAACCATAAATTTCAATTTATATATATCCCATATATACAATGAACATAACGCTAGCGAATTTATAGAAAAAAAGCACAAAAAAGTTCATGAACCATTTTCGTTTTAAACTTATAAGATATAATAGATTAGTTTTGGAGTTACTTTCGTTTTATCGTAAAACATAAAAAGAAAATTAAAAACTACAAAAACGAATTTTATTTAAATTTTTTTACAAAACTGCTAACCTATCAAATCTGTAAAAGCTCTATGTCTTTATGCAAATCGGGTGCGCGGATAGAGTCGGGATGTGCTTCACAAGTATTTTATAGTGTACACGAAAAAGAAATTAATGAGAAAAGTTTTTTTTTATTGTAACTTCTTCAAGAATGAGAAACTAATCGAAAATTATTTAAATTTTTGCCAAGCTTTTTGATAAAAAAATTGATTTATTTATTTTCATATTTTAATATTTTATTTTTAAGGGGTAGTGAGGGCATTCCAATATATTATTTTTTTATATATTTGAATATTTGTAGCAATATATGTGGTTCAAATCATTTTGTTGGTGTGTCAACAGAAATTGATTTTGTTTTGTTGCGGTATAGACACGCAGATTTGGAATAAAAGTTGAGTGAACCTGGTTGTTATTATGTATTGCTGCGTACGAAAGCTATAAATTGAATGCTTAAAATTTTGCCAAGACAATTTGACGGTGTAAGTCTTAAATGTTTTTCTTTTCAACTTGGAAATTTTGGTGTGGTATATCGGTGAAATATAAATTTATAGGCAGGCAGGTGCGAAAAATATCGGTTGATGTGTTTAAGCTTGTTACAAAACCATTTTGAGAATTACATTTTTTTTCCACAGTTTGAAAAATTAATCCACAGTTTATTGTTTTGTTTGCTAACAAGCTTGAATAACACCTTACCATTATAACTTTACATGGACTTTGATATTATTTGACAGCTTTAGAAATCAAGCTTTCATGAACAGCTTAAGCTTTTGATTTACACTTACACACCTTATTAATACGTTTAACAGCACATAAAAAATTGACATACCCAGTGAAAAGATAAACTTAATGATTACATTTTTCCAATTATAACTTTTGGTTAAGTGGTCTACGCGGTAAGCCAGCTTCGTATTTTGCAGCTTCCACACGTGTTCGTGATATCGCCTCAGTATACAAAAAACACAGTTTCTAATACCTAGTACTCTCCGGATCAAACTTCGTCATCTATGTACTGTGAATCTCTGCAAAGATAGATATTTCTTTATCCGCTACTCGTGGGGCAAAACATGGATGAAACTAATAGGGACTGCTAATAAACTGCTGGGACCTGGGATTTTAAGCCTGGTCTTCAAGGCATAGGTCATTAGGCCAATTCCGCAAGACATATGAAGAAAAATTGAACTACATAGGTCTTTGCCTATTATAGACCCAGGCCTCAAGACGAACTAGAAAAACGGTGGTTCTTCTATCAAAAAAGGATGGTTCCCTCATATTAACCAACAAAACCCGGAAATCTCTATCAAAGCTCAATAAGATTAAAAATCTTATTGATTTTTAAATAAAATCTTGAAATATAAAAAAATTGAAATCCTGAACTGCCGACAGCCGTCTAAAGAGTGGCTAAGTTGAAAGAACCAAAGGCTGTTAAACGGCGCCGGATTTCAACCGGTAACACTCAAGATTCATAAGAAAAATGAAAGTGTCATCTTTAGGGCACCGATACCTGTAGAGTGTTTTATAAGCGAAAGTTCGAATTTATTTTATATTAATTATATTATCCTTATATAACTGATCGATTTGATTCGGTCAATTATAATTTGCGTTAATCTTTCCCTGAAGCAATAACCACCATGTATCGGGTCATGTATCAGCTATGCACATCTATTGCAGCTGGGATAGATTAACGGGATAATTTATTGGTTTCGTTGTGTTTTATTATTATTATTATTATATGTCGTTGTTCGTTTTCTGTTGTGCTTACGGCGATTTAACACCTTGGTTAGTAAGTATAGGGTTTTCTCGAACTTGTTATGTCTGCTTCAACTCACTACCCTTGGCTTGGGTAAACGGACTTAAAGGTCTAGTCCGGCGAGTACAGACGTGTATGTGATAATATTATACTTACACTTATGTTGGATTTCCTTTTTTTTAAACACTTAGACTTTAGATTTAAAAATTTATTTAATAACTAAATATTTGTACAATAACTGTTACGGTTCTTGATAATAACTCGTTCTTGATAATAACTTTAATAATTTCAATGACTTTGACAATAATGGTTTTACACAACTACAACTGATTTAATAACTAGATAACAACTCTCTGACGACAACTGACTTAATGTAATAATTTCGCGGTTTATATAGTATTTGGTTTTCGTTAATAATTAGTTTTAATTTTATAAAAGGCGGGACTGAAAGATCCTTATTTTCTGTAATTTTAATTAAACTTATTTCTGATTGGCCCGATTTTGTCATCTCTATATTTTAATCGGGGCCTTCATTTATTACGAGACTATTTATTTTTTATGTGACAGTGATATCTTGCATATGGGTTTCTAGTGGTCTCGTAGATATTTGTTTACATTCAAATTTTTTGTAATTAAAATTTCACATCTCGGGATAATGTGTTGACATTATACTCATGTGGTTTAAATCAATTCATGTGTTTATTTTAAGTCAAAATATGTATCTTACTTTTTTATTGTTACAGTATTTATGTTTTGGGATCTTTCTAATGGTTTTTATTGCTATCTTTCATTCTATATAATTTAAAAGTTGTAATACATTTTGTCTGTGTTTTTTATGCATAATATTTGTTGTTGTGTCGAAAATATGTTTCGGGATCTGAATTGAATATTTATTTTTGCTATCTTATGTGCTATATACTTAATTATATAATTTATATGTAATCAATTTCTTATCTTTAATGATTTATGCTATTATTGTATTTTGTGTGACCTGGACGGTGCTTTAACGTGTTTTGTATACGGGACACTGTCCTGGAAACACAACAAGAGGCTCTGAATGACAACCTGAACAGCATAGAAAAATGTCTAGATATTGAAACACTCTCTACAGTCACGGAGATGTCCACTTCGATCGGAGAACTTTCTAAATCATTAGAGGAATGACTGCCAGAATACTCTCATGCAACTGTAGTGGAGGTTGAAGTAAAGAATCAAACCTTATGTTGAAATTACTGCAGAGAATCACGCTTCACTCCAAGGTAGCATTTGCTGTGCCCATCCTCAAACTATCACTTGAATTGGAGACAGAAGTCATAAAAAACCCTAATATTTTTAGAAATATTCTAGGGCTATTCTAAGGCTTTATTATAGGTGTGTATTCTCCTAGTAGACCTCTGAATAAACCTCGACCACCGTGGTGGTCCAAATGATTCAAACATCCGTAAATATTGATGGAGGCACTTTATAAGAACCAACGAAACTAAAAGTGATAAGGATTGGGACTGCTATTTACAACCGTAGATGTCAAAGTTTAGCGTATTCCCTACTAATTTTTAAAAGACATATAGAAGCCAACATTAGGAGTTCGGTTGAACCAGACAGGCTATTGAAATCCCAAGATGCAAACCGAAAGGGGAAATCAGTGAGAACTGCTCACCATAACTTATTGCTCTTATCAAAAAATCCTTTGCACATAAGGAATACTCTGTAATAACTTTTCTGGATATAGAGGGAGCCTTTAACAACGTCAGACATCTATGTGCGAGGACTCAGGGACTGGGAAGGTGAAATGCTTAAAGCCAGCCCGAGGCACACCGCAAGGTGGAGTATTATGTTTATGTGGAAGATATTGTGAGGAGTGTCGGTAAATATCCTCGCACATTAAGAGAACGATTGCAAATTGTGGTAGACATTCTTTCAAATTGGGCAAATAGTTGAGATTTGAATGTGAACCATACAAAACTGTGTCAGTTTTTTCCTCCGGGAAATTCAAATTACTTCAGATCGACCCCTGACCTTCGCTGATAAAAAGAAGTATCTGGATGTCATTCTGGATAGAAAACTATAGTTGGAAACCGAACATATTAGAAAGAGTAAAAAAAGCTACAATAGCACTTTACTCCTCCAAAAATGTCATTGGAAAAAAATAGGTGTTGGAGCCCCACATTGTACATTGGCTTTTCATTTCAATTATTAGGCCCATTTTATTATATGGTGTTACTGTTTGGTGGCCAGATTTAAATTTTCTGACCAAGCAAAAATCATTCATTCAGCTATTCCAAGAAACAGTATCGACTACCAGTCCGCCATCATCTTTTGATCAGAGATTTACTTACTTACTTATTTTTACTTACTTATATTCCCATCGTAAAAGTCTGGTCCTTGAAGCTCTTTCTGCGCAGTTTTTGCCTCTGTTATTGCGTTGGCCCCAGATAATAGATCATCCACATAGAAATCATCGAATGCGAGTTTGGACCCAATCGGATATTTTGATGCTTCGTCTATGGCCAGTTGTTTTAGAGTTTTTGTCGCCAGAAAGGTTGCAGAGGCTATTTCATAAAATCCGTTGAAAGTCTTAATCTTGGCTGGTTACTTGTATTTGCGAAACATTTTCTCAATGTCCGAAGCAATAACATAACGATGTTTTTTCCATCTGATCAAAATTTTTGTTAAATTGTCTTGTAATTTTGGGCCTACATGTATCATATCGTTTATAGAAGTGTCCGTTGTTGTTTTGCAGGAAGCATTGAATACTAATCTTAATTTCGTCGTTGTGCTATCTTCTTTTAAAACGGCGTGATGTGGCATGTAGTATATTCGGGAAGGATCCATGCCGAAATCCTTTTTAATTAGTTCCATATAGTTGAGCTGGATATACTCGTTGATGAGGTTGTGGTATTCCCTTTTAAGGGTGTCATCTTTCATGAATCCTTTTCGATTTGTATCAATCTTGCACACTCCACTTCATCCGTAGTTAGGGATCGCTTTGGAAGTAGTTCTCCATATTCCCAAAAGCGCTTGAGTTGATTATCAATATCTGCTAATGTAACATGGCTATTTAGTCGAGTGGTTGGTATGTTGCTCGCCTGAGTTAGACTGCCGGATATTATCCATCCTATTTGTGATTTTTGAGCAATACACTTGTGTTGTGGATCTCTTTTTATGCTTTCTAACATTATCTTTCCATATAAATATCAGCACATATTCAAATATCAATAGGTCCGGTAGTGCCGAAGGTAGGATCGGCTAGGATTATTTCCTTTTAAAGATTTCCATCCAAACCCAAGATGTTCTTGTCTATAGAAACGTTTTTGTTATTGTTCTCAAAACCAAGGCATTGGATTGTATTTTAAAAATTGATGGAAAACTGGGACTTATATCGATTGTGTTCTGTTGGTGTGATTTTCCTTTTGTTGTTGTTATTCTGGCAATGTCGGCTAGAACCCTTGTTCTTGGCAAACCTAATTGTTGTGTAGCTGGCTCTGTGATAAACGTGGCCTGTGATCCGGGATCGATCAGCGCCAACATTAGAATGTTGGATTTACCGTTAATATTATGTAACTTGACTAGGGCTGTAGCTAGTACATGGGTCGCAATCTTTGTCGAATGTTGATACGTTTAATTTTGCAAAATTTCTCTCGTTCCCGATTATTTACGTAAACCAAGGTGTGATGGTTGCCCTGGCAGGAAGAACATGTTGTGTTACTCTTACAGCCTATTGTGGTATGAAGACCAAGACAGATTCTGCACAAAATGTGTAGCATGACCATTTGAGTTCTTTTGGAGGTGGTCGTGGTTCTAAAACGCGGACATATGTCGATTCTGTGGTTTTTCTGACAGAATATGCCAATATGATTTTGTTGTGTAGCAGCTAAGAAGGCGTTTTATTATTGAGCTTGAAATCTTGTTTGTTGAGGTGGTCTTTGTTTGGTGGGACCAACTGATTGTAGAGATAGAAAACGCCACTCTGAAATTTCAAGAATTGGCTTTTTTCTTGAAATTCTCTTGGGTTTTCCAGTGAGCTTTCGTATATACGTCATGATTCGCCGTCTAATTTCTTCAGTAATGTGAAAATGATGAAAGGGCTCCACGTTTCAATTCTGATCCGCGTATTCCTGATTGCATATAAGCACTCTGTTGTTGTGTCGTATCTGCTTTTTATTGCCACGGCCGATTCCGTGGTGCAAGTTTATTGGTTCAGCAAAGTGCTTAGAAGGTTAGAAATGAGCCTGGTCTTCAATTACCCAAGCTGCATCGTAGTTCTCTCCAGTAATTTCGAGATAGCTCAATAAACTCCCAGCTGATTCTTGTACTTGACCTTTAAGGTAGTTCATTTTGTCTGTGTTGGTAAGTTGACTATTGTCATGTTGGTCTACAAAATATTCTAAGTTAGCTTCTTTCCATCGTTTTTATTTTATGATTGAGGACTGCTCTGGACTTGTTATGGCTTGTCAGTATACCCTCAGTCGCACGAATTTCTCAATATAAATTTCGCATTTTAATGTTCTGTTGTTATAATTGCTGGATCAATTTCGTGGGTTGATTTTGTTGACTTTTTGTGTCTGATTCATCTCTTGTTGATTCGGAGGATTGGCCAGTGGACTTTCCGAACGATGGAACCTCATTGCCTTGACTGTTCTTGTTTTTATCCTGATTGGTTGTAGTTAAATCTTGGATTTGATTCTGGAGTTTGTACTGATGGCAAATATGATTGATTGTGACGTTGCTTGATATCATCAATATACTTTGTATAGGTATCACATACTGTCTGTCAATCTATTTAGTATTGGGAGTTGCTTCCAAAGGTGGTTTTAAATTCCTCATTTCGTTGTCACCGTCGATGTACTCATTGTACAACTCTTTTAGACTCGCTATTCTGTCCTCAAGGTATTTTTTCATTTTTCGATCTGAACTGTCTTTTTTATAGTTCAAGATAAATTATGTTATCTCGGCTGCTTTTGCTAATTGATTCTGCAATAGGTCCTCCATTTTTGATGGTTGCCGATTGTGGTTTTGATTATGTGTTGATTAGTTTTGAGTTCTAAATTTAATTTTTAGCGCGATGTAAGGAAAATTGGAAATGACCATGAGTTGAACAGTTCTTGTAGTTTCGGTAGTTTGACAAAATTTGAGTTGCAAAATTTCATGTTACGCTACTCGCCTTCAATAAGGACACAGAAATATTCATATAGGCTGTATAGAGATTTTCAAGAACAATTTCATATTAATCTCACTTTGATTAAAGCTTTCTGTTAGAAGTGTAACACAAAACTTCACTTTATATTACAATAATGGTCCATTTAAAGTCTAATATACATTATACGGTAAATAGTTAATAATCTGCAGTAACAAGTTATACTTCAAAAATATTCAAGACAACATCACCCTATATATACTAACGTTATTTATTTAATACTCCCGGTCTTACAAAGCAAAAATTATTACAAATTTTCATCTCATATTTCTCATAAAATTGCGATATAAATTATTTTCAAAAACTATAGAATGATCAAATTAATAAACCCATAAGCATATCATGTTACATATAAAAATATGGTTATGTCAAATATTATTTCCAAAAGTATGTAATCATACATAAATACTACATTTGCTTTGTTCGAGTAAATACTAAAAGACGTGCGTGTATATATGTTGTGTGGGCCGACCCATGGAAGCCTATAGATAAAAATGTCAATCATTTTATTTATACTCTTGTAATAAAAATGAAATTTGTAGTCTCCAAAATTTGTTTGGATAAATCATATAATAAATTAGAGCATTTTATCGAGCTTATAATAATGTCTGACTGTTTCTGTACACTCGTATATTCATCCCAAAATATCTCAATTTATAGTAGTAGTTCATGATTGTATTCTGGATTGTATAAATACAAATTATAGTACTTCTCGTATATACACGGGTATCTCTCTGTCTATTGATTTATATCTCGACATTTCACAAAATACAATTTACAGATTATTCTAACAAGCAATGAGAGAATTTTTCAACAACAAGAACCTTATTTATTTACTTTAAGTAGAACATCAAATATTTAAATATTTTCTTTTTATCATTAAATCAACAGTTTAGATGTAATAAAACAAATTTTCTACTGAACTATTTATAAGGAAATACGCGTGTCCTTCTTTTCCACACCCCACCCACGCCAAGTTGTATTATGCGAGCACTCAATGAATCGCTTTAACGAACTTTGACAATTTATTTCGATTTAAATCACGGTCAAATAAACGTTCGAGTATACTGAAAAATATTTGTTACTCGACTGCTGTACAGTGGAATTTGTAAAAAAAAATCAGTATGGGGGGACAAATCATTATCCTACTCCTAAATACTATATGGCGACGCACAAAACCATAAATTAAAATAATATTTCATTAACACTCCTATTCTGCTTGGTTAGTCCTTTTGTTTATATATGTATAGATATTTACATCCTTTTCTTATCTTTTAAAATGTTCCCTATATACATACACACACGCCTCATATTTTATCATAGCATCTTCCCGAAACGAGTTAAATGTGGAACAAAAACTTTTTTTTTTGCCTCCCCAAAAACACTACACACATAAAAATATAATAATTTTTAAATTAATCTTGGAAAATAATCTTTACAATCCCATTTTCCACATTACTGTTGTTATTATTGTAATTTTTATTAATTCCCATTATACCACTGTATATTTTTGACACACATTTTGGAGACGTAAAAAATTCTTGTAACAATCATAAATAATTAGTTTATTTTGTTTGTTTGTTAAATTTTCAATTGTCGTACAAAGTGGTTTTAGGAATACTCAATCTTTAAGTGGCAAAAAAGAAAACGTTTTTCTCATAATTTCCAAAAAAGTTTTTTTTTTAATTTAAATCTTTTCTTTCGTTGTTACAATTTTAACATTATTACAGTAATCATAATAGTTGCGACGTCGCAACTATTTTTTGTTTTGAAGACGTTAAACTTTTTTAAACACTTAATGAAAACTTAATCAATATCATAATTAAATTTATGAAACTTTATAAGCTTCTTGAATTTTGAAAGCTGTAATTGTTTTTGTTTTTACAAATATTTATGAGCTTTGATATCTTTATATCACTTTCTGCGCTTGAACTGTATCAGGTATCAGGTCTTGTCGATTGATTGATTGATTGATTGATTGGACTGTAGAACCAAGTGCTAGCCAAGAGTCCCGGATAACGCCGGGCCTATTCCTACAGCCTGTTTACATATAACAATAGGAAGGATAGGAAAGGTTTTTTTTTTTTTTTTTTTTTTTTTTTTTGGGACGGAACGATCCGGTTGCAGACACCTAGCGATCGTACGGCACAACACAATTCTAATCTACTTCTATTCTACTAGAGGAAGGATAAAGGCTTAACAGGTTAAATGGATATCGATGGTATTGGTCTTCAACAATTGCTTCTCTAAATCAGCAACCTGAGGAAACAAATTTATTATTTCACGTGCATCTGGAAATTTCCTGTAATATAATTCTACATTAATACTTTTCAGCTACCTAAACAAAATTGATTAATTAGATCAGCCCGGTTACAAATACCTAGATAAAGCCAATAGTTCATGAACTAATGACAACACAATTCTAATCTACACAACCAGCAATTAATATTTCAAAGAAATATTATTTCATAACATCTAAAGATTCCTGAAATTAATTCTTAATTAATCTACCGGTTTCTTAAATAATATAAATATTTATTGATTTAATCCTCTACAACTCGACAACTTACAATATAATTTCCTGAAACCATAGTTATTTGAATTATATTAATAGTAAATTGAATTATATTAATAATTAATTAATTAATTAATATTAAATTATTAATAACTTCACTCATATAACAATAGGAAGGATAGGAAAGGTTTTTTCCCCCTTTTCCCTCCTTTTTCTTTTTGAAACGGAACGACCCGGGTTGAGACATCTAGCGATCGAACGGAACAACACAATTCTAATCTACTTCTATTCTACTAGAGGAAGGATAAAGGCTTAATAGGTGCAGCAACCTGCGAAAAAAATATTATTATTTCACGTGCATGTGGAATTTCGTGAAATATTATTCTACATTAATATTTTTCGGCTTCCGAAACAAAAATTGATTGATTGAATCGGCCTTTTCTGTTTATAGACACCTACAATCACAACACAATTCTAGTCTACAAAAACAGCAATTAATATTTCAAAAAATATTATTATTTCACAAGCATCTGTAGATTTCCTGAAATTTAATTCCAAATTAAAATTTTCCGGCTTCCTAAATAATATAAACATTTATTAATTTAACTCCTCAACTTACAATAGAATTTTTGTAAACCATATATGTAGTTATTTGAGCTACAATATATGTATTTACAATTACTCTAAAATCCATTTGTATTTATGTCGCGTACATGACATCGGAAACAAATATTTCCATACTCGCTTAACGAACTCAAAACCAATCAAATTATTTGAAATGCTTTGTACCACGCCTACTAGTTTCGAACTCGAGTTGAAATTGTTTTATCTTTGTTGTTGTTTTAATACATTTTTTGTGTTTCCATAGAATTTTTTCCGAACTAACTCACTATGTCATGAACGCACAGTTAACCCTTGAATTGAGCAACCACGAAATAGTAAAAAAAAAAAAAATACAACGACTAAGTGAGGCATCCCGAAGGTAATGCTTCCTAGAAAACTATTAATGTTTATATTTCAAATAAATTTAGCTGATTTCGTAAAAATTTCAAATGCGTTACTAATTTGGTTACCAAAGAATATTCGATTAATTACCAAGTCTACATAGGACATATTTATCCCATACTCAAAAGAACTTTACCATTCCTCAACCAATCACCATGAAATATGGTCTGCAGAATTGGAGTGCCACTCCAGCATAATGCTCAATTAAACTAGGCCATCTGTCAACAAATGATGGTCAAATTCGGTGTGCGAAGCTGTATTTGAACGAAATTTTGAGATTCGGCAATAATGAATGGAATCATGCCGTTATCGGTTAGGAATCATGCCGTTATCTCAAATTTAGTTTGTAGAGCTGGGCTAGGGTTCTAATAAACTAAGAACCAATCAACCTGCATCGGTAAAACCAACGCGTCCCTCCGATGAAGCCCCACAGCCCGACAACTCCGAACCGAACCCGGCCACACCCCCACCCCAGTCACCGCCAAATCACGCACGCAGAACTTAGTTAAATCTCCACCAAGTTCCGCATACGTGACCCAGCAATAGCCGAAACAGGGAAACGGCCAAGGACCAATCAGAATGGTCAAACTGCAGAATCCCACCAAAAAGACACGTCAAAATCCCGAAACAGATTTAAAAGAAGTTTTAGAGTTCGATTTTAATTACATAAATTATAAACCAATTAAATAAACATTATAATAATAAATAATAATAACGCCTCCTATAAATATATGTACACATTATATATCTCATACATGAACTTAAATTACATTGGGTGAATCCACACGAGGACTCAGATTTCAGGCTACCACCAGATTACAATCTGTGAAGAAAATGAACACAATTATGAGCCCCTGTCGAAGTGGAGAACTGATGGGCCGAACCATATTACATACCAGTACTATAGGGTGGCATGAAGCTATGCAATGTGCACATGGTTACGAAAACCTACATATTAGCAGGACGTTCTCGTGACGTGAAAAGCGAACTGCGAGAGAGTTTCGGCCCCAGAACGGATTGCAAAGATTAAATAATAATAAAAAATAAAAATAATAATAATTAAGGGAAACGATGCGTTTATTACTTTTACCTCGGTGCCGGTTTATAAATTTTGAAAAGGTGGAAACCTTAATTAGGTTGAATTATTGAAATCAAATGAGATAACCGCAGTGGACATAATTCAATTCTGAGAAAAATGGGTGATTTAAAGAAAATTTGGTGAATTTGTTGAGAACCATGTCAGCTAAAAAACTAATCAGCGCTTCCCATCAAGAGGTGGGGACAATTTATAGAATTCTGTATTCTGACCAAATATATTAAGAATTCTAAGGCGAATTAAAATATCCCTAGAAATCCAAATACAACCTCAGGTATATGGAGTGTTAGCTGGATTTTCAACCAGTTCCATTTCATTTCAACTGATTGATTAACTGATTGGAATATGTGACCAAACCTAAGTAAGATTCCCGCTTGACGCCGGACCCAACCACACGCTCTTGTACATATAACAAGATGGAGTAACAGGAAAGGTGAATTAATTATTATGTAAATTGACCCGGTTTCAGCCACCTAAGTAGTCAATAGTTAGTAAATTGTTAGTTGAAATATAATGTAAGACGGTTAGTACAAGACAACAAAATTATTTAATATATTATGGAATAATATCCAGCAATCAGAATCATAAAAATATATAAAATTATCGGAAATATAACTCATACTATTTTCAGTGATCGTTTTTACTATTAGGAATACCAATAAAAAGTGATAAAATATTGAAGTTTGAATAATAAAATTAAAGCAGTTAAATGTAATGATTCGTATATTAATCCAACTCAATTATCCTGATAAATAATAAATAAAATTAATTGAATTCAAACTACCAAACAATTAGTACAATATAATAGTACTCGTCACTGCCGTCATCTGAAAATCCAGCTAAAATCTAAACATAAAGACTAAAACCACATTTACACCATAGCCCCTTTAATAGTATTCTGCTAACAAAGTATTTTTCTCGTTCAGTTTACACCATAGTGGTGTGAACACATTATAATAGTTTATTAAGGTATCAGGTCTTGTCGAATAAGAAAAATGGTTCGAAAGTTAAGTTGCAGTTAAGAGTCAATATTCAGTTCCATGCATTGACGACTAGATAGCAGAGCCTCCTAAATACAAAAGCCGTAAGATTCCGCCATTTTTTCGAAGAGCTTTCCATAGTGGGAAGCTTTTTGTCTTTTTCATACCAATCAGTGTATTTTAATAGTTTTTTAGAAGCTTTTTTGTATACAAAAACATTAATGCTTCGTTTCAATTTTTAATTTGAATGGTTAGTTCAATATTCAGGAAAAGCATATTTTAAAATTGAATCATATTATGTCGTATTAACGCAAAAATATTCAAATTAGTCTACCACAAAATGTTTTTTTTTTATTGTTGAAATAAGAATTTGTTTATATGTGTATGTAAGAAATTAGTATAGAGTGTTCCATCAAAAATTTCAGCATTTCTTTCCCAAAACAAACGTTCGTTGAAAAATGCTTTTTGAGTAGCGTTGTAATATGGGGGTTATTGTGTTCTGGATTCTATTACAACATTGTTGATGAACAAACTTCGAAAACTGTTTTCTTTTTTAATTATTGTTAAAAATTTCATCGCAACAAATTCGCAGACTATACTGTTTCATCCTGTAGTATAAACAAACCGGAGCTTCAAAACATTATATTATAGAGCTTTTCGAAATTAATAAACCAATCAAGAGATGTATGTAGATGATGTGCTAAGTATAAATTAAAGCTAAATATTAAAACCTAAACGTTTGTTAACTAAAATTTAACAATTTATTATGTATACTGCCTGGTTCAATAGATTATTGAGATCTCCTGGAACTGAAAATAACCGAATACGAGCGAATTGAAATAAGAAAAGAAAAAATTTGTAATTACTGTTTTGTAATAATATTTAATTAAGAAAATCATGATATCGTTGTTTTTTGTATACAAAAATAATTTTCGAAAATAGATTTTGATGTAAAAATTTTATTATATGAATAATATTGTTGTTTCTACATGGTGATTCATAAAAGTTCGTTTCAGCTCACGTTTTCTCTTTAATTTTGTAATAAATGGAGAATGTTTAGATTGCTATTAAGTGCATCGTTCATCTCAAAATTTCTGAGGTGCATTTGACCAGAATTTACCAAATAAGTTACATTTTTATAAAACTAAATTTTAAATTGGATGTAAGAGGAATCCGCGGCACCACCCTTTATTCTCTTACTTTATAAACCTACACAACTAAACGGAAAGCTCATTGTTATAAAAAATTAATAAATTTATGCTCCGCTTTAGTTTAAATTTACCAAATAAATACTACATTATGATGGCTGATTTTCAAATATGTATTCTTTGAATAGTTTATTAAAAATATAAAATTAAAATTTAGATGATTTGTTTAATTTTTTATTCATAAATTCATGTTCAAAAATTTTCCAATTACCACGGTTTCTTATAGTAATTCAATAAAAGCTTCCCCTCTACTGAAAGCTCTCCTTTTAATATTACGGCTCTTCAAAATCATAGATGGCTCTGCTAGATAGACCACCTTCAGGTACAAATTATTTTTTCCTCCATGGATTTACGAAATATTTTTTTCCGTAGCTCCGGAATCTGTCAAATGCACAGGCGGGCTTTGTAACTCAGCAACTGTGTTTCAATTTTTATCAATGATCTGGTGGTACGTGCTATAGTACGAGTAATGCAGAATAAACATTAAAATGACTCGAGATGGTTCTTCAAGTGACCGGTGTGGAGTTTTTGGATATGTACAAATTTTTTGGACATACTATACAAATTATTTAGACAAAAATTTATGGAAATGTTAAGTGTGCATCTTTTCATTGGACAAAATTTAATTTCTTAGAAAATTTAAGTTCGTAAAAAACAAAATTTTCGACTAGTCCGCTGACAGCACTCGAATATTGACATAAACTAAAATTTTTAATAAAATTTGCTAGTTTCTATATCATAAAAATATTGAATTTTACAGTCAGTACGAAAATGATCATACACCCTGAATTTTGAGAAAAATTTACAAAATGTAAAGATTATATTTAGAACATATTTTGCAGTTTTTTATTAGATTAAATTATTTTACAAATTAACCAATCCAACAATACAAAATAAAAATTCATTTACTGTTAGTAATAAAAAAAGAAAAAAAAACTAGATTTTTTTGCAATGAAAATGATCATACACTTATAGTACGATCATTGATTATTTTTTAAAATCATTTACATAAATTATGTTTATTAATTATTTTAATTTCGAGTTGGTCCCCCTTTATTTTTTATAACCTCTTTCAATCTTCTAGGTTTTGATTCTACTAACTTCCTGGTAACTGCCGGTGAAATTTTATCCCATTTTCCATTATTGCTTCTTGCAACGTTTTTTGTTGGGAATCCTGTATTTTCTAATTTGGCGTTCCTGGTGATCCCATAAATGTTCATTGGGGTTCAGGTCAGACGATTGGAGTGGCAAATGTAACAGGTTTGGAACATTGTTCAGAATCCATTCTGTCACAATGTGTATCTTATGCTTAGGATCGTTGTCTTGCTGGAAGATCCATACGAGCACGAGCAATTGGGGCCAAGATTGGGTTCCACGGATGGTTTCAAATTGTATTTTAGAATGACTAGGTATTTTCAGCAATTCAAATTTTAATTTATGTTTATTTGTTTTTTAATTTTTCTGCAAATTCAATATTTATTTGTTTTTAATTTTTCCGCAAATTCAAATCTTTTTCTGGAATTAAAATTCGAATTTAATAGCTTCTTGCGTGGCACACGGCCATGATATCCATTTTTCCACCAAACCCTTCTAATATTTTTGGGGTGGATAGCTTTTTTAAGTATCTTATCTACTTTTGAAGCTAGTTTTGAAGTGCTTGTTTTTAGATTTTCTCTCACCAAATCCAAAATTGTTCGTTCGTCCCGATTGGAAAATGTTGGCCTTCGTCCTGTCTGCTGCCGTTTTCAGCCGATTGTGTGACGTTCAATCTGTATATTATTTAGGCAACTGTAGAATGACTCGGCCAACTAATTTTCTAATTTCGCGCACAGATTTTCCAGTCAGTTTCATAACAATTATTATTTGGCGTTCTTCGTTGGTAGTTTCTTTTCTAAAACCGGCCGAACGCCTCGCAATCGTTATTCAATATGAAACAAATTATAAATATAAAGGAGGAAAAACCCGATATTAAAATAATTATGAAACATAATTTATGTAAACGATTTTACAAAAATCAAGGATCGTACTTAAAGTCTATGATCTTTGCAAAAAATTCTTGATTTTTTTTATTTTTTTTTATTATAAATGATAAAGGAATTGCAATGAAAACTGCAAAGTTAGTTCTATAATCCTTATATTTTGTAAATATTTCTCAAAAATCAGGCTGTATGATCATTTTCGGTACTGACATGTATGTAAATTAATTAGTAAATAATAATAAAAATAAAAATGTATCGTATACAGTTGCCAAATAAAATATAAGTACAGTTAGCGACATTCGTTTATATACCTTAAAAGCAATACAGTTAAACCTGTTTTAGTGCGGTAATAGGTATAAAAAATAGTTTTCGCAACACATTTAAAAAGTTTTTTTTATGCGGTGAATAGTGAGCGCATAAAAACGATTCACGTATAAAAAAAAAACTCAAAACATTTCGCAACATGACGCAATACTTACTTTCATTACGCAATGTGATGAAATATCAAAAATCGAGCAAACAAAATGGCCAACGTCAATTAACTAGTTAGATTATTCACATTCAATTAAGTTCTAATTTGATTGAAATTTTGAACGAACTTAAGTAAATTGTCCTTATTAATGGACTGAATTAATTTTTTTCATACCGCATAAAAATCGTACAAAAACAGAGCGCACAGAAAAAATCGCACAAAAAACGCACAAAAAAATCGCACCAACAAGACCGCACAAAACAGGTTTGACTGTATTTTTCAGTATTCAAATATTTTTTTCGACTGTATGTATACATTTTCAACATTTAGGCGTATATATATATAACACTGTGCTTGAATTGCAAACTTTTTTTTGTGACAAGCTGGGCGTGGGGGTAAACTTAATTCGAGTATGCTGAATTCAATGGTGCTAGTCCCATTTTAAAGTAAGTCCCCATTTTTGAGATATCGCATTCGACATGTTTTGGCCCTGAGTCAAAATATACCCTCATTTTCACGTTGATAGCTCTTGAACCATTAAGATTTTCGTTATACTTTCTTCAGCAAAATTGTTGCGCAGATCAAGACCAACAACTTTGCCGAACATAACAAGACCGAAAAACAACAAGTAATTTTTTTTTGCTTTTCATTTCGACGAAAAACACTGTTTTTATCATTTTTTATCATTTTGTTGAATTTAAATCGAGTAGAATCGATCGAATAAACATCGTATCGACAAATATAGATACAATAGAAACTATTTAAAAGAAAATTAAATCGATTCACTTGATTTTATGGTGATTTTTCCTATAAAAAATTCCTAAAAAATTAACATTTTTCTTCTCTTTGACAAAACAATGGCGTGCCGTTGCGATAGTGGATAAAAATTCTGGATTTTTCCATCCCATCGTTTTAACCAATTACATCACGTAAATTATACACGTAAATTAAGAAATATATGCATCAATATATCAACCATCAAATGTCACTGCGCCATTCAATCACAGAAACATACGATGGATAAAAATCTCGTATTTTTCTATCCCAGATTATTTTTTAATTTTTTTCAACGTTTTTGTATGCACAGAGGCGTGTCTGTTGTACGAGGTAAATATCCGAGTGATGAAAGCCGAATTCAATTCACAAAATTTCTGATATCAAATTTGTGCCGAAAAAAACAAATGCACTCGATGTGTCAACGATTTTTCGGAATGTTAGTGCATTCAGCGCGTTGTTGTTGAACATTCTGAAAAATCGTTGACAAATTGTTGTTTTTGACAGCTAGAAAGATAAAATGTTCAACCTCAATTTTTTGAAAGTTTTTTATATGCTATTTGATAGCTGTCAATACCTTTCTAACGATATGAATATGTTTGGGGTATATCGATTAGGTTCAGCGCTGTGGGCGTGGCGAAAATGGCCTTTCAGAGGCTGGCCGCGACCAACATGGCGGCCAAATCAAAAAGTTATAGAACAAAAGTTGCTTAGTTTTTCAAGTACTACAAACCCTGAAAATATGAGATCAAATGAAAAAAGTACGGGCAAATAAACAAACAAACATATATACCAAAGCAAGATTATATGGTGACGTCATAGAAAAATTTCCAAATGTCATAACTTTGGTCATAATCATCCGTTTTGGACGTTTGGGGTGTCGTTGAATTGGTATTGACGTCTACAGTCATAATTTGCTAGTTGTACTATAAAAATAGTAACGGCACGTTTTGAGGCTGGTATACCTGAAAAACTATTTTTTTTAGAATTTTTAATTTTTTTACTACAATTTTCGGAAGGTCATATCTTCACTCAATGTTGGTAGAATTTCTTATATATGCTTTTATTCATTATTTGGTTCTACTTTTCAATAACTTTTTAATGGTATAACATGATCCTGGTGGCCTCAAAGGGAAAAAGTTCGAAACTAGCTGTATATATACGAGTTCAATTTCCAGCACAGTAGGTGCTTTCGTCACTCGTTTGGACTGCCGTCCAAAGTGATAATTTACGTGATGTAATTGGTTAAAACGATGGGATGGAAAAATCCAGGATTTTTATCCACTATCGCAACGGCACGCCATTGTTTTGTCAAAGAGAAGAAAAATGTTAATTTTTTAGGAATTTTTTATAGGAAAAATCACCATAAAATCAAGTGAATCGATTTAACTTTCTTTTAAATAGTTTCTATTATATCTATATTTGTCGATGCGATGTTTATTCGATCGATTCTACTCGATTTAAATTCAACAGAATGATAAAAAATGATAAAAACAGTGTTTTTCGTTGAAATGAAAAGCAAAAAAAAAATTAGATGTAGTTTTTCGGTCTTGATATGTTCGGCAAAGTTGTTGGTCTTGATCTGCGCAACAATTTTGCTGAAGAAAGTATAACGAAAATCTTAATGGTTCAAGAGCTATCAACGTGAAAATGAGGGTATATTTTGACTCAGGGCCAAAAATGTCGAATGCGATATCTCAAAAATGGGGAGTAACATTAAAATGGGATTAGCACCATTGAATTCAGCATACTCGAATAAGGTGTACCCCCTGGGTGCCCAGCTTGTCACATTGTTCCACTAGCACAGTGTAATTATAAGAAAAGCCAAAACTTTACACAAATAAATTTTATCTAAAACCTCAAAACCTACAATTCACATTAGCTTCAACTTTTGTGGGTACCTAGAGATGCTATTGGTAACAGCTAATATATGCGAAAATTCTTTCAGAAAACCAACACACAATTTTTTCGAGATATTCGCTGTAAAAATCATGATGTGTAACTTAACGGAATAAAATTTGGTGCTGTTAAGTTGGATTGGGATCGTTTGCTCGACTTTCAAAATCCCGAAATCAAAATCCCAAATTTTAAAATCTCGATTTTTAAAATCCCAATTTTCAAATTCCCGACTAATAAGAGACCCATTTTCAAATGTCCATGGGTATAAATTGGATTTTTTTAATTAAGGCTTATTTAAAGGTATCTTGTAATTTGCTAAAACTATTACAGTACTTATGACTGTAGAGGAACGGTCCGGTATTCCAAAAAAATCCGACCCTGTTTTCTAGAATCACAACAAGGATTATTCAATCTTTCGTCGTATTTGTTTCCTCGTTTCCTGAGGAACCAACTAACTGTTGTTAGTCTGTAGGAAAGAAACGAGGAAAGAATCACGACGAAAAAATCGAAGTGTGGAATGGCGAAATGTGGATCATGCGTTTGGGTAATAGTTTGTAAGAACAAGTAAATTTAATTTAATTAATTGAATAATTATTTCAACTAATTAAATTTAATAATAATAATAATATAATAATTATTATTAAATTAATTGAAATACATAAATTAGTTTTTTTGCGAAATGCTGCAAATATTATTAAACTAATGAAATAATGAAATTTTGTATGCGTGTGAATACGTCCCAAAAAAAAATTCCAAAGTTGCTGCATGCAACAAATGTTGCACGTGAGAAATACGTCCAAAAACCCCAACATGCAACTACCAAATTTGTTGCAGAGAAAACTCAAAAAAATTAACGATTGATTTACAATAAAAATAAATGATAGATTTTCAGCACGTTATTTCCAAAGAATATATTGCAAAGAATTTCTTTATTATTTTGGGTGTTTCATTAGTATTGTATGTTATAACCTTATATGTTGGAAATATAAATAAGGGATCAAATCACAAAACTTATTTATTAGAATTTTTTTTTTTTTTTTTTTTATAACAACTTTATTGATATGGCTACTACAATCTTAAACATTATTAATTCATTAGTAAGGTTGACATTAGTACTTATGAGATAAGCATAAACTTGTGTGGGTCTGCTGGACCAGTGTCCAGTTCCCTTGGTTTATAATTTTCATACGGTTAGCTCATGTGGTTTGATTCGTTTGAGCCGCCTTACTTCGTCTGTACTGTCCAGTAGTTGTACGGCCTCAAGATTGGTGTGGGTAAGAAGTCTCTTTTCATGTTTTATGGCACATTCCCGGATAACGTCGTCTATCAATTGTATTTCTAAATCATTGTGGATTTCCTTGTTAGTCACAAATCGGTAGGCGTTGGTGACCATTCGAAGAAATTTATTTTGGCTTCGTTGTATAATGTCTCTATTGGATTTATGTGTACAACCCCATAGCTGCGCACCATACATCCATATTGGTTTGAAGATAGTCTGGTATACCAGTCTTTTGCAATACAGGTTCATTTTGGAATGATGTCCAATTAACCAGTACATTTGACGTTGTTTCAATCGTATCTGTTCAGCTTTTTGTCTCACGTGATGTTTCCAGTTGAGCCTTGAATCTAAATGCAGACCAAGGTATTTTGCCGATTCAGCCTGCGGCACTTGCACTCCATTGAGGTATATATGAAGAGTGTTATTTTTATGTCGAAGCGTAAATGTCACATAGGTTGATTTGAGCTCATTCAGTGCGATTTTCCAGTCAATTGTCCATTTAGTAACGTTGTCCATTGCTCGTTGAAGATTTTCCACTGCTCTTGGTTGAGATTCGTCTACTGACATAATTACAGTGTCGTCAGCGAACGTGCCGAAGAATGTTTTATTCGTCGTAGGTATGTCCGCAGTATAAAGAAGATAGAGGAGGGGACCCAATACGCTTCCCTGCGGAACTCCCGCAATCGCTGGATAAAAGTCCGAACTTGTTTCTTCATGAATGACTCTGAATTGGCGATCAGAGAGGTATGATTCAAGCAGCTGGCAATAGTTTTGTGGTAGCATTTTGCTCATCTTGAATGTCAATCCCTCATGCCAAACCCTATCAAAGGCCTGGGATACATCTAAAAATACGGCGGGACAATATTTCTTTTCTTCTAAAGCTTGCTCTATTACCGCAGTTATTCGATGGACTTGATCTATTGTAGAGTGGTTATTCCTGAATCCAAATTGAAAATCAGGAACGTTTACCATTGGCTTTAGACGTTTTAGTAGCAGTTTCTCGAACAGCTTTGATAAAGCCCGAAGCAGTGAGATTGGTCTGTATGATGATACTTCTTCATCTGGTTTACCTGGTTTCTTAAGCATAATTATTTGGGCCATTTTGAAGCATTTGGGTACATACTTCAATCTCATACAGGCATTAAATAAGTATGTGATCAAGATGATTGCTTTACGTGGAAGTTCCTTGAATAGACCCGGTGATATTTCATCAATTCCTGGTGCTTTTTTATGATTAAGATTTTTGTCGATTTCTTCAGCAATTTCCATTGGCGTAACCCTTTTAAAGTCCTGATTTGGTTGATAAACAGGTGTTACATCAATGTTGGATTGAATGTCATGGGGTTGGAATACTGCTGCTAGATGTTGAGCAAAGAGTTCCGCTTTTTCTTTGTCTTGTCGAACCCAACTGCCTTGAGCATTCCTTAAAGGTGGTACTCGAACTACAGGTCGTTTAAATCTTCTGGTTGCTTTCCATAACGAGTGGTCCTTATCCATTTCTGGACCTAGCCCGCTTAAGTAGTTATCGAGGCAATTCTGTTTGAAATTTTTGATTAGCCTATTGACTTTGTTACTTATTCGATTAAACGTTGTCTTATCAGCGGGATTTCTGGTGAGATGCCATATTCTCCTCGCCCTTCTTCTTGCCTTGATTTGTTCCCTGATTTCAGCCGGGTATTTGACTTCAATCTCCGCTTTGTCCTTTAATTCAGGAGTAGCTAATCTGGCAGCCATTCGAGTGTATTCAATGAAATTGTTTGTTTGTTGTTCCAATTCTTCGTTGCTTTTAATTCTAACTTTTAATTCAACTAGCTCTTCCAATTTTTCTCTGAAGATGTCCCAATCCGTGAATCTATTAGTAAGGTTTTGCTTTTTCTGTTTCTTTATTACTATAGCGCTTACTGACAACAGTACAGGAATGTGGTCAGATGTTAGGTCGTTAATTCCTTCGACTCTAGTGTAACTTAGAGGAATACCTTTTATGATGAAGAAATCCAGTAGATCTGGTATTTTTCCTGTATTCGTTGGCCAATACGTTGGCCCCCCTGGGGACAGATATTCGCATTTGTTTTCATGAATGGCATTGAACAAGGTGTTTCCTTTCCCAGGAGAAATAAGCCTGGAACCCCAAGCTGTATGTTTTATATTGTAGTCCCCACCAATAATAAATCTTGGACCGAGCTTATTGAAGACGTTATTAAATTGTAACTTCGTTGGTGTATGCCGTGGAGGACAGTACGCTGCTGCAATATTCAGATCTGCGCCATTATATTGGATTGAGATAACAGTTGCTTGCAAATAGTTTTCACGAATATCCTCTTGTTGATTATGTTTGATATTATTTTTAATTAGTACAGCTGAACCACCTCTGGCTCTTTCACTAGGATGGGTTGTCCAGTAGGAATGAAAACCCCTTATTCTGATAAAGCTTTTGTTGGAGAAGTGCGTCTCTGAAATCAGCGCAATATCAATGTTGTTTGTATGGAGAAATATTTCCAGTTCTTGGGCTCGTTGGTTGAGCCCATTAGCGTTCCAAGCTACAATGCGCAGGAACGAGTTAATCATTTGTGAGTATGTAGAATTGATTAGAATTGAAAATAAAAAATCATACCAATAAACTATAATAAAAAAGGCAAGTGTATAAATAAGTAAGTTTTCAAAATTGTAATAGCAAAAAAGATACAAATACATTAAACCCTGTGTCTCACAAAATTAAAATTAGAAATCAGTTCTACAAAATTCAAGAGATTGACATGTGGGTAAGTTTCCTGGATAGCTCATGATATGGTCTCTTATCGGGACAAACGAATCAAACGATTCCTTTTACAAATGGTGCAACAAACCCTTTGAACTAATTATAATTAACAAATTTGTTCAACAAATTTCAAAAGATTGGCATGTGGGTTGGTTTTCTAAAATGCTTGTGATACGTTCTCTTAATGAGACAAACTAATCGAACGATTCCTCTTCGATGTACGATTCCTGAGGCCTGTCACAGTCAACGAATCGAACGATTCCTGGTGTCGGCGATATAAAAAACGGGTTTTTTACAAAAGGGTTGTTGCAACAAACGTATCACAAGCGTTCTAAAAAACTTACCCACATATCAATCTTTTGAAATTTGTTGAACAAATTTGTTAATTGAAACTTGTTGCAAAAGCCTATTGATTTTGAAATGTTTATTGTATACAAGAAATTTTGGATTTTTTTTTTGGGACATATTTCACTTGGGTAATTTTGTATATCCGTTTTTCTACCAAAAAAAAAAAATTGGTTCAATTTAAAACCAAACCACACAAATGTGTGAGTAAAAAAACATAGTATGTAATGGCGTTTTTGATAAAAAAAATTCGTTTGATTTGAAGTACAACCAACACAATTGTGTATAGTTATAGTGTTTTTTTTTGGATCAGATGATAATCACGCTCAAGTGGCTTCCGAAAATCAGGTTTTAAGGCAAATGAAACTGTAAAATGTTTGGCAGAAGTACCAGGGATGCGACCTTTTCAAATAATTAGAGAAAGTATTGTTAAATGCTTCCACGAATGTAGATTATATTTACCTTCACAACACTGAAAAAGCCGGAAAACTTAAATGAAATTTCCATTCCGGAAACATTAAAGCTTATTGACGAAGGGCTCTTTGTATAGTGGGAGAAAGATTTCGGAGAGATAAAAAATATTTTATTAGGGACAAAAACATCTTTGATGTTGCTAGCAGAGGCTGAATGCTGGGTCATGGACTATAATGAAACACTTATTTTCGATCCATGGAAAAATTGGCCACCAGATCCTGCCAATGTTGGCACATTATATAATGAGCTCTGTAAAATTGCTTGTGATTAGAACATCTCTAAAACATATTTTCCGTTGGCTGAATACAAAGGATGCCTTTCCCATTTCGGACAAATATTATGGAAAAAGTACAATCAGAACACCTTTAGGTTAACTGCAACATGCAAATTCCATTCCTGTGGTCCTTTCCTGGCCATTTCCGGGGAATGGAAATTTATTTTAAATTATGTAGCAGTTTTATTTCCTTTTCCCTCCAAAGTGTTTTCTGGTTTTTGGGAATAATTGTTTGGGAAAAAATTATTTGTTATTCCATATCAATTGGAAATATCAATATCCAATTTTTCAATTAAATATAAACAAAATATAGTTTTTAAGTAAAATTCGATTAAAATATCCACAAAACCCAATTAAATGTATTAAACTATTTTTAGATATTTGTTTTTTTATTGCGATCGTGTGTCGGCTACGAATAATTAAATTAATTTCTCGAACTTTTATTCCCCAATCACCAGAATTAACTTTTGCGAAACGAAGAATTGGGAAAAATGTCTGGGGAATAGCTACTACCAAAACAAAATATTCCCTTTTCCCGGGAATTACCAGAATAGGGTCACTGAAGAAGTTTCCAACTATTTTGACGCGATCAAATAAGAATTTGATCTAGACGTCAATGGGATTGCCAAATGGTTCCAAACAAACTATATAAGGTGTGTTCATGGATACAAGAAAGATTCCAATACAGTCCAATTTATTCCATAACCATGGAGATAATTTCCCTAGAACACAAAACTCGGTTGAGGTTTGGCAACAAATGATGATATGCAAAACACACATTGAGAATGTGGAAAGGAACAGCAATATTTTAAATGTTGTAAATAGAAAAAATACTGATAAAGTTAATTATTTAAAAAATATTGCTCATGCAATATAAAGTTACATTAATAGCGCTTAAATATATTTATATTACCACTGAATATTTCATCAAAAACCAAAAAGTTCTTTTCAGGACGACCAAAAATATATTTTATTAAAAGAACATATTTTTAAGGTTTCAGTAAAATCGAGATTTCGAAAAACGGGACTTTGAAAGTCGGAATTTTGAAAGTCGGGATTTTAAAAGTCGGGATTTGAAAATTCGCGATTTTTTTTGTCGGGGTTTTGATAATTCGGTGTTTTGTAATTTGGGATTTCGTGCCGACGCCTGTTAAACTAAACAATAAAACTTAAGTTTATAGAGCCGAGTAACATTTTATGAATACCATATTAAAACATATCGGAAATTTTACAATTCCGGATGCTGTAATTTACTAAGTGAAATAACAAAAATCTATCGTTTAGATATTCAAACCAGTAAGCCATGTTTAACGAGCAACGATGTAGTCGGATCGAGTACTGAGTAAGATTTGGTTTTTAGAATGGCATTCCTAGTGGAGCGAATTAGTGAACAGAGTAAACGAGTGAAAGTTAAAAAGTGAATTGCTGTAGGTACAAATTAAAGGTGTTGGAAAATAAAGTTTGTAACTCAAATTGCAGAGTGTTTTTATTTGTAAAATTCAGCATGAATCCGTATGAAACGCCCGAAACTCGTAACAATATACAGAACAAATCTCCGTAACCGACATAGTTGATTTTAGAAATTTTTGGTAGCCGATATTTAAACAGTTCTGCCTAATATTTCATCCCTATCTATTAAGCGATTATCAGGAACACCGCCGATATTAGAAATTTTTGAAATTACGTACATTTTGGTATATATTCAAAAAATTACGTACATCATAAATTCGATTAACGTACCTCTGGCAACTCAATCTTTATTTAAAAGCTCGCATCTAAGAAGTTCTGGCTTTAACTCTATGGGATGTTCATTATGGTGGCTTATATTTACAAAATCTCACAAAGGCACTCAACTTTTCAGGACTCATTTGGTCGGTGTCAGGACAGTCTACTATTTGGTTTTATACCACCACATGGCACCCGACTAATACTTGTTTTTATCCATCATATCCAAATCAAGGTTTATGTCATACATTATTAGAAGAGGGGTGCGCTGGTTATACAAGCTCCTCGCGCTGCACCCTGGGTAACGCTAAAAGTATAACCCCGCGGGTACGGGCGCGGTAAAACCCAAGCTACTTGCCTTGAGGGGGAAATACCCATGGCAAATCTTGAAGCGTCTGTTCTCCATGTTAGGGGCGGCTTTTTCCAGTGTCTGTTCTCCATGTTAGGGGCGGCTGTAAAAAACACGGCAGTAGGTATAAAATGCTAAGGGAAGGAACCCAGAATCTATATATTCAATGGAGTTAACCAACCAAAACAAAGATACGGTGCAGGGAATCAAATGCCCAGTACCGGCGACTCTCGGGAGTGAGCAAGCGGGCTCCCAGTCGTCGAGATCTAGCGACCGCAATGATGTAGTGATTAAAAGCTTGGTTACTACATCATATACAGCTACAAGCAATACCACTGAAGTTGTCAGTCTGGCGGGTGGTTCATCCAGTACGGCTGACGGAAGTAAAATGACCTTTATGGAATTGAACAATCCTTTCTTGAAAAGAGGTATGGAGACAAGATTACCTATAAAACCTTCTACCGCAAGTTCTGTTAAACGATCATTTTCAACTTCAATGTTGAATATGGAACCAAAAGTGGTAGACGACCCGATAAATAAACTCCCAGAAATACACAGTAGCGATACAAGCATTAAAGAGAGCACCAAACGCAATGTTCAATTGACACAAACTGGCATCGATCGCTATATTACAGTAAAACGGAAAAGAGATAGTCCAAAAGCAGATAAACTACTGATAAGTAAGAAATCGAACGTCGAAAAATTCAAACTACCGCTAAACAACCGATTTGAAACGTTCATCGAAAAGGATGCGGAAGAGCGGCAAACTGTAAATGCAAATACTCAAGAACAAGCAAATCGAAACTATAAGCCACCTCCAATCTACTTACGCGAAATCGATACACACAAGGTAGTGCAAGAACTCAAATCAAGCGTGTTAACAAATGGAAAAACATTTCACGTAACAAATTTACTTCGAGGCAATATACACGAAGTAAAAATTCAAACACATGAGGTCAACGACTATAGAGAGGTCATTAATTTTTACGATGCTCACAACAGAAATTATTATACATACCGATTGAAGTCTTCAAAGGGTCTCTCAGTCGTTATTAAAGGCATCGATGTTCAAGTTGAAACAACCGAAATCCAGGCTGCGCTTGTTGAAGATGGATTTAAGATACAGAACGTATATAGAATCATGAACCACTTGAAGCAACCACAACCAATGGTCAAAGTTGAACTGGATCCATCCGAAAGCATTTTGAAAAAGGGAGAAGTTCATCCAATATATAAACTAAAATACCTCATACACAGACGTATAACTGTTGAAGAACCAAAGAAAAGGTCCGGACCAATACAGTGTTTAAACTGTCAAGAATACGGTCACTCAAGGGCATATTACAAGTTGATATCAGTGTGCGTCGTATGCAGCGAACTACACAAAACCAAAAGTTGCCCAAAACCAAAGAACTCTTAAACTGAAAGGAAATGCAGCAATTGCGGCGGAAACCACACTGCAAACTACCGAGGATGCCCAGTCTACATAAATATTAGTCAATTGTCACGTCCCAGGAGGCAGTATAAAACTACAGCAGATGCGCAGAATAATATACCTCCGCATACGACAAATGACTCTCGTTCGCACAGAACACCAACCAGCAAACCAACATACGCAAGCGTTCTTCAAGGTGAATCCTCATATGTTGAACCTACTTTGAATAACTGCATGCAAATGATGATGCAATTAATGACAACAATGCAAAATATGCTACAAGCAATGCTACAAAATCAAACCACTATGATCCAGAAACTAGAATGTCTCCGATAAACTATCTGAAGATATGCCACTGGAACGCAAACGGTATAAGCCAACACAAACTTGAATTAGAACATTTCCTAGCTAAACACGAAATTGATCTTATGTTAGTTTCTGAAACCCATTTAACGGATAAACACAATTTCAGAATTAATGGTTACGAAGTTTATGATACAAAACATCCCTTGGGCAGAAGTCAAGGAGGAACTGCTATAATTATAAAAAAGCGGATTTGCCATTATGTTCTAAATGAATATAGCA
This sequence comes from Nephrotoma appendiculata, assembly GCA_947310385.1. Lineage (NCBI taxonomy): Eukaryota > Metazoa > Arthropoda > Insecta > Diptera > Tipulidae > Nephrotoma > Nephrotoma appendiculata. The sequence goes on from OX371224.1 coordinate 41,823,293, forward strand.
CTGAGGAAATTCAAGCAACCTCCGTGTGTGTTGACCTCGACAAAGAAAGCTTAGTCATCGCTTCAATATATTGCCCTCCAAATAATAACTTTTCGGCAGATATCTACAAACGGTTTTTTGCAACCCTGGGTCAACGTTTTATGGTCGCCGGCGATTTTAATGCCAAACATACCTACTGGGGTTCAAGATTGACTACTCCAAGGGGACGTCAATTAATGAATGTTATTCAAGAAAACCACTACGATGTTGCGTCGTGTGGCCATCCAACTTATTGGCCTACTGATCGTCGAAAAATTCCTGACGTCCTAGATTTTGCAGTCACAAGTAAAATAAACCGAGAAATAATCCAAGCTAAACCACTTTTAGAATTATCTTCTGACCACTCTCCGGTCTTACTACATTATTGGGCCGACCAAAAGCCATGTTCTTCAAATAATTATCTAACGAACACCTTCACTAACTGGTTGAAATTCAAGATGTACATCAGTTCACATATCGACCTAACGTCTAAACTGCAGACGACGAACGATATAAACATTGCTATGGAAAACTTTAATGATCTACTAGTCAACGCAGCTATTTCGGCCTCGCCTGAACCGAAGAGCAAACATACAAGACACACCATAACATCCGCTGAAATAGAAAAAATGTTAACAGAGAAACGTCGCGTAAGGCGTATCTGGCAAATTAATCGATCACCAGATGCTAAACATAACTATAATCAGGCAAAACGAAAACTACAAAGTCTACTACAAAAAAACAAGATGGATTATATGCAAAATCATCTTAAAGAATTATCTCCCCATTCGGACACAAACTATTCATTATGGAAGGCCACTAAATATCTTAAACGGCCTCAGCAACTAAATCCGCCAATTCGTCTTTCAAACGGTGAATGGGCTAGAAGTGATGAAGAAAAAGCTAAAGCCTTTGCTGATCATCTTGAAAGTGTATTCACTCCAAACCTTGGATTATCGGTAGCTCAAACAGAAAATATAGCAATCAGAACTGTGAGGAAATTTAGGATAAAGAAACCACTGGTAAAGTTTATTATTGCACATCAAATTCAATTAAAGAAAGCCCCTGGGTATGATCAAATTACAGGTGAAATGCTTAAACAACTGCCTGAGTGTGCCTTTGGACGATTGGCTCAAATATTCAATTCAATTTACGAATCAGGATATATACCTGCGTGCTGGAAATTATCAACTATAAAAATGATCCCGAAGCCTGGCAAGGATCCTACCAAAGTCTCGTCATATAGACCAATAAGCCTACTACCAATCGTCTCGAAAGTATTCGAAAAAACTATTATCGAAAATATTAAACCGGAACTACGAAATATCATCCCTAGTCATCAATTTGGTTTCAGAGCCGAGCATGGAACCATTGAGTTCACCGAGTAGCTACTGAAATAAGATCAGCATACGAAGATAAAAAATACTGCTCCGCCGTATTCTTGGATGTTGCCCAAGCATTCGATAAAGTTTGGCACGAGGGTCTGCTTCATAAAATAAAGCTTAAATTGCCAGAAATTTACCAACTTATGAAGTCGTATTTGTCAAATCGCACATATTATGTCAAATACAACACCTCTAAATCGAACGAGAAAAACATTCTGGCTGGAGTACCTCAAGGTAGTGTGCTTGGCCCAACGTTATATTTAATTTTCACTTCAGATCTACCAACGTCTTCGCAAATTCTGACGTCTACTTTCGCAGATGATACGGCAATTGTATGTAGCCATAAAAATCCAAAAATGGCGTCCGAAATTCTGCAACAACATATTTATGATATCGAAATATGGCTAAAGAAATGGAAGATAAAGGTCAATGAAGAGAAATCGACCCACGTAACATTCACTTTAAATAAGCTTACTTGCCCGCCTGTCATAATGAACGGAATACCAATCCCTCAATCAAATGGAGCAAAATATCTAGGAGTCCATCTTGATCGACGGTTAACTTGGCGAAAACATATTGAAATGAAACGAGACCATATCAAACTAAGAATTGATAAAATGCATTGGTTGAAGGGGAAATATTCAACTATTGACCTAGAATACAAACTTCTTCTGTATAATACAATGATTAAACCAATTTGGTCGTATGGTTGTCAGTTATGGCAATCAACCTCAAATTCGAATATCGACATTGTCCAACGAACACAGTCAAAAATTCTGAGAATGATTACAGGAGCACCCTGGTTCGTAAAAAACAAAAATATACATAAGGACCTTAGCATCCTAACTGTCAAACATGAATTGAAAAAGATGCGGATCAGCTATGCATTGAAACTGGTATCTCATCCGAATTTGCTGGCGCGAAACCTACAAGATATACCTACGTCTTCGCGATTAAAGAAGAAAACGATGGCTGTAATAGCATAAATTAATAAATTATTAAGTTTACTGATTGAACAAAAGTAGATTCTGTTCCCGCAGATTTACATAATTAACTTAGTTTTTAAGATTTGAAAACTTATTGTTATTTTCATGTTTTGAAAGATTCAATAAATAAAAATAATTGAAAAAAAAAATTATATGAAGAACCGCATATAATCAATCATACTGAATTTGGAACACTAAAATAGGAGCAATGGCAAATTATATTTAAAGACAATAACAATTCATCAAATAACCAAAGTTCCTATACAAAAAATTTTGAATTTAACTTTCGAAGTTCGCGATGACGCAAAAGAAAACACAACAAAAAAAAACTTTACCAAATGTGTGGTAAAATGTTCCAATTACTCTTTGCACATAAGTTATCAAGAATACAAAACAGTAAAAGAAATCCCAACAGTATTGTATACATTTTCCAAATAAAAAAGGTGTCAAATCTGTATTATTCTTCACTTGGTTATTTTCACATTTCCACAGTTGTTTTTCCATTTTATCTATTATATTAATACGCTTAATTTTTTCAAACTCAACGCAGAAATGACCCCTAAACATGATCCGATCCGTTTAAATTTTTCAGGGTAGGTCGACATAAATATAGCGGTGTGCCTTTGCTAGAAAAATCGGAAAAATTCCACCGGGAAGTACCTGAAACGGGTACCTTAGGTGTTTTCAGCAAAATTTTGTCACGACGCCAGAATGCCATGACAAAATATGTTTATATTGAATCTATGATCATGCGCATTACACCGTGACAATGACAAAATTTATTAAAATTGCCGATGTTTTTGTCATAACACTGTGATGACAAAATGAGTAGAAAATTTGTAATTGAATCTCAATTAAACAAAACAGAGAACATAAAATGATTTTACATACATTTTGGTGTTAATAATTGTGAGTGTAAAAATACAATTTTGTCATGACACTCTATCTATTTAAGATTTAAAAATTAACCGCGTATATGAATTTACTTTATTTTTGATAAAAGTGCATCAAATTTACATCTTAAACAATCATCTTAATTAACCAAAAATTCAATAAAATGTATTCACGTGACTGATTATTCAGTCACAGGTCAGTTTCTATCTATCTTCTATTATATTAATATTCTTAATTTTTTCATACTCAACCCTAAAATTACCCCTCAACATGATCCGATCCGTTAGATTTTTGCAGGGTAGGTCGACATAAATATTGCGCTGTGCGTGGGCTAGAAAAATTGGAAAAATTCTACCGGAAAGTACCCGAAATGGGTACCTCAGGTGGTTTCAGAAAATTTCCAAGTTTTTGTGCGCGTGAAATCTTACAACATTTGAGAATTTTATGGGACGACCAAAAAGCAAATATTTTTGTTCAAATTAGTGGCGCGCGATTCAAATTCAAAGTTGTAAAACAGTTGGTACGCGATTCAGATTCGAAGTTGCAACACTGTCGGCGCACGAATCAATTTCAAAGTTGCTTAATGGTTGACGCGCGATTTAAATTCAAAGTTAATCATGCCAGTAGCAGAGCTCACAATCATAGACGGGTAGTGGGTGTTTCATTAGCTGGGAAAATCATCCTCATGTGTGGTGACTACCTGAAGGCGGGACGCGCGCGAACTTGCGAATCGACCATCAAGTTGAACCCGCTTTGGAAATTGGTAAGTAAGTTTAAACTTACCAAGAACATGCGTGTCGATGAAGGTGAGGACGAGTTTGCGCAATATTTGCTTTCTGTTGGAAACCAGCCGAGGAAACCATCGAGGAGCGCACCATCCTTGCACCCAAGAATGATGATTGCGCGCTAACCAATCAGCAGGTGCTTGAACTCCTGCCCGACGAACAAGAAGTCAAACATAGTGCTGATAAACTTGAGAGTGACGACATACATGAGGAACTCCGCCTACCCATCGAGTTTCTCAACAAGATTGGACGGTCCGGATTGCCGCGCCATGCCATCCCGCTAAAGGTAAACGCGATCGTTCGTTTGATGAAGAATCTAAACACTAACAAGTGTCGAATCAATGAAACACGCATGCGCGTCGCAAAAATAAACCGCTACATTCTTGAATGTGAGGTGCTGACTGGCTTCTCAAAAGGCGAGCGCGTTCTCATCCCACGCATTAAGCTCTCACTCTCGGAAGGCATCTTCTCATTTAAAATGTCTCGCCTTCAATTTTCAACAAAGAATGTATTTTTTGAAGAGATTCTGTGCATGTAAATTGTAATGTATTTTACTGTTTTGTTATCTACCTTCTACTACTATTTTATTACCCTTTTGTACATTTCTTATGAAATATTTAGATTAAAGTTTGACTCAGCAATTGTGTGCTTTTCCCTTTTGAGATTTTAATATTTAGTTTGGGTGCGTAAGTGATCATGTGATCCCGAGCGCGCGCTTCCTGTTTGAGATATGAATATTTGACTTGACACGTAAGTCATTCTGTGCACATTTGAGCGCGTACTTTTCATTTAAGATTTAAAAATTAACCACGTATATGAATTTACTTTATTTTAGATAAAAGTGCATCAAATTTACATCTTAAAAAATCTCCTTAATCAATTCTTAACCAAAAATTCATCAAAATGTATTCACGTGACTGATTATTCAGTCACAGGTCAGCTAGTTTTATTTTATTTTGCTTTATATAATTTTCAAATGGAACCCGTCAAATATCAAAAAAACAACAAAAACATTTTTTTCTACACACGAAACACGTACACTACCACAATATATACAAATACTTAGAACAAAAAGCTTTAAATAAAAAATTAAAAAATGTTAGCTCTTGATGATATTTTAAATAAACCATAAAAAATCATCTTCATGATACACATAAACATTAAAAAAATTAACAAAAAAATGGAAAAATATAATTCAAAGTGTTTTCCACTGTGCGCGGTGCTTTTACTGTTTTTTATATTTTAACATTCAAATAATGAAAATGGGAATATGCTCTTGAGATAAAAAACAAAACAAAAACAAAATATTGGATAAAATAATTTAAATATTTTTCGTGCATCACACCAAACAAAAAAAAAATTTAAAGGTTCACAAGAAAAAATACCAAAAGCACAAAAATATCCTTTTGGGGAAAATTAGATAATTTGTATTCGAAAAATTTTCCATTTTCATTCTCGTTTGTTTCTCTTTATATATTTTATATATTATAAATTTTGTTTTGAGTCAATGGCTCAAGCTGAATGATTAATGATATGGATACCACAACAAGTATGTGTATACTCCTCACATTTATATGACGGGGAAGGGGGGGGGGGGGGGAATAATATACTCGTTTGTTTTGTATCCATATAGATATACGTCACATATAAATCCTTCGAGCTTGATTCACAAAACCAAAACAAAATTACATAAATTAATTACATATTAGCGGAAATGTGTCTATCCCGGGGTGCCGGTGGTTTTTTCAAAATGATAAATTACGATGGTTTTGACACATTTCAATGGAATACAATCAACTTTAAAATTACCCAGTAACACTATCCGACTTACAAATGAGCCAAAACGTTTTTAATTAATTCTATTCAATAAATATTTGTTTATAACAAACTAATTTGGTTAGGTTATTGTTGTTGTCTTGTTTATCTATTCAAACTGTTAAATTAGATAATTATCATAAAAATTATAACAATCACTGCACTAAAAAGCATTGTTTAGTATTTATACGGACAATAATAGGCTTTGTTTAAATGTCGATTTAATAAATAAATATCCGGTATCTGAATTAATTTATACTGAAAATTTAAAATTATTTATATCCTGTGAAAATATTTTGGCTTTTCACACAAAGCTATCACAAAATGTGGTGTATAGTAATTTCCATAACACAAATAGTTTACACCATTTTTATTTTAACAATAATAGCCAGTGTTGTGCCGTTTTTTCTATGCTGCGTAGTTAATTAATATTCTACATGGGTAGCTAATGTATGTAGACAATTAAGCAAATGGCGTCGACTATGTATAGAAAATTTATAGTCAATTAGTCGAAAATGGCAAAACTTTATATGGTTTCATATATTTGGTTTCATTATATGGTGGAGAGCTTCATTTCTATTCCACATCCGATAAAGCTTTACCTGTTTTAGGATAATTTCGAAAAAATCTAAATAAATAGACACTTATGTTGAAAAGTAAAACTTGATAAAAATACAATTTTTTATTTCAAAGAAAGGGCTGACAAACTGTTAAGGTACTAAAAACAGTATTTCAGACAAGAATTCAATGAAATGATCATAAAAGCTCGTCCGTTATTAATCCTTATAAACCCGGTAGTTTGCCGGAAGACGCAGGAATTCCAGGCAACACAATTCAAGTGAAAAAAAGAATAAGGATTTTCTCTGCCAAATGTAAATCTCACTCCCTGTATTAAATCATGCAAAACCAAATTATTTTAGTACATCATCAATGGGAGTTATATCTTTATACCACCCCTGTTGGGTGAATACAGTTATCGTTTCGAAGGTGGAAATATATGGTCTAGATTTCCGAATCCCTTGCACAAAGCGGATTACACCGTTGCCTGTGTAGTATTGATATAAATAAATTGTCAAGAAATATTACCAGATCATAGTAAATCACAAATCGTGATTGATCTTAACCAAAAACTAACTTCACCGAGTGCTTAAAAGCTTATCATAGCCCAAATATTATGCATGTGAAGATACTGCTAAACTTTTACTAGTAAATAAATTAGCAAAAACTTCACATCTTTATATAGCAGTGTGAAGTTTTTACTAAATCTATACTAAATATTTATATGTGTTGGTGCATATAAAAATGATACCTGTATAAAACGGAAATTAACGTATATTTTAATTTATTAACTATATTTTGGAAATTATCTTTTAAAAACTGGAAGAAATTATAGTATATAGTATTTCCCATTTCATTAATCAATATTTTCTACTAAGAATATTGCGGTTAATAAAAGATTGAAAAAAAAAACTATAGAAAATAGGTATCCGAGGCAGACTAGTTACAAATCTTACACACTAAACTATTGTATGGGGTGTTAGTAGAGGGTCATTTCAGTTAGAAAAAAAATTCAGTGGCTCCCCATCCAGAGGAGGGGCCAGTTAATAAAATTTAGTGTTATGACCAAATATAATAAAAATGATCAGGCTAACTGAGATATCCTTAGGGATCTAAACACAACTTCAGGTATACAGGGAGTTAGTTGGGGACCATTTCAAATAGAAAATATATTCAGATGCTCCCCATCCAGGGGAGGGGCCAGTTAATAAAATTTAGTATTATGACCAAATATAATAAAAATGTTCAGGATACTGAGATATTCCTAGAGATCTAAACACAACTTCAGGTATATGGGGTGTAAGATGGGGACTATTTCAGTTAGAAAATATATTCAGATGCTCCCCATCCAGGAGAGGGGCCAGTTAATAAAGTATTGTATTATGAACAATGTAATAAAAACTCTTAGACCAACTGAGATATCCTTAGAGATCTAAACACAACCTCAGGTATATGGGATGTTAGTTGAAGATAATTTCACTTAGACAATATATTTAGTTGCTTCCCATCCAAGGGAGGGGACAAGGGGTTAAGTCCACATACTTCCAACGATTGGAATTGCGATTTAATAATCGTCATTGCGAGTGCAAGGCGAACTGGATACTGAACACTCTCTGAAATTGAGACGGCAACTCGGTTGGAATCAGTGGTGGTCTTGGAATCAGAATATCCTGGCCTTTTTACTTTCCTATGATTATCTTTAATTTCATCATGTTTCCCATGTTTTCAACGAATTCAGGTATTCAATTGGATAATTGATGACTTCATCTCGATCTGTAATGGAATTTGATCGACTTAAATAGATGCAATTGACCAGCGATTTTACGTGCTTATGTTTCACTGCCAAAATGGCTCGTTCCAAACATGGCTTTTGTAATCTGCACCAATTTGGTTTTTTTGTTGAAACAATCGAGTATAGTTCACGATAGTTATTTTCAAATTTGTCCAATTTAAAATTAAAAATTTAATTTTTTTTTTAAATTAAATAAGTTAGATTTAATTGGAATCCATTATAAAATTTCATTATAAAAGTTGTATGGTTTTCTAGTAATATCGTTGTTCTGTAAAGTTCTGTATAATAACGGAGTAGTTCAGAACTTTACAGAATAACGATATTACAAGAAAACTTTACAACTTTTATGATGGGTTTTTGGTTTTACATAGATTCCTATTAAATCTAAATTATGTATTTAACAAAAAATAAATTTTTAATTTTAAATTGAACAAATTTGAAAATAGCTATCGCAAACTCTACTCGATTATTTAAAAAAAAACCCAACTAATATTCGGGAACACTTTTGTAATCCATTTTTCTTTAGAGATTGTGAGATTGTGTTTTTTCTTTAGAGATTGACAAAAATTAGGTGGAAATGAAATGAGGCCAATTCACCAGAAGCGTCTACCTGAATTAGTATTTTCCACTGGTAATTGATTCAATTGGTCCATTTAATGTTAATCCTCACAAATATACCATCTGCATCAAGATGTAACTCTTTCATCGCTCCACAGAAAAATCCCCACAGCCGCCAAATGCTAGTCTGGTTGAAAAATGCTGCATGGTACAATCGATGTTGAGTCTGGGACAGGTTTCTTTATGCTATATTTACATACTTGGAATACACTCTGTTACAGTGGCGCCCAAACGTGATTAGCCCAATTAAAAGGTTAAATAAAATAATAAATTTCTGTTCAACATGGTTAACGGGAAATTTTCTTATTTTTTTGTAGTTTTACTTTTTATTTAGAGTTGTTTAACATAAATTCTGTTTTTTCGAAAACTTACTTTAAGGATTGAATGATTCTACTCCGCATAATGTAAAGTCTCTCTAAATGAAAATTTATTATAACTGCCCTCTCCGCTGGTCGGAAAGCAACTGAATATATTTTCTAACTGAAATGGTTCCCAACTAACACCCCATATACCTGAGATTGTGTTTAGATCTCTAAGGATATCTCAGTTAGCCTGAACATTTTTATTATATTTGGTCATAATACTAAATCTTATTAACTGGCAGCTCCCCTGGATGGGGAGCATCTGAATATATTTTCTAAGTGAAATTATCCCTAACTAACTCCCCATATACCTGAAGTTTTGTTTAGATCTCTAGAGATACTTCATTTTCAAGATTTCTTAATAAATATTTGTATCTACTAAACTGTATAATTTGTTGTTTAGAATTATGAATACTACTTATTATTTCTGTCTGAATATGAGCAAGTTTTCCTTAGCATTTAACATAACAATATACAATACAGTTACAGATACATAACAAGAAGAATTTTTCGCTGTGCCTTCTCTGAATTAAGGCAAAATGGTACAGTAAGTTTGATAATTAGTAGTGTAATGCTAGTTTTTCGAGAATTTTAAATATAATTTTGAGTCAAACTAAATATTCATGTAACTAGTCGAGATAAAAAAGTTGTATATTATTTAGTTATTTTTAATAGGATTTAATAATTACATCCAAGAAAACTCTAATTTTCGATAATTTTCAGTCTTAACCAGGTAATATCACTAACACAAACACAATTAATGAAATTAGCAAAAGTTTAGCATTTTCTTCACACACGTCCAAATATTACCGAAACCAAAGTTTTTGTTAAAGACCATGGATTTTTAAACAAAATATTTTTATTTTGTGAACGTATCATTTATGGTTTTCTTAAAATCGGCTAGCAAATCCCTGGAGGACCTAATAGAATTCCGAAAATTTAATGGGTGAGCTTTAGCAATGCACTCATTTAAAAATCATCTTGATCCTTGATAGTGATTAGTACGAATGAAATCGGTACGAAAGCTCGAATTTCATAATCTCGAATTATTAAAATCTTATATCTTTTAATCCCACTTATTCAATAGCCGGCATTACAAAATATCGCGCTTCCAGGTTTTACCTCGCTTTTGCTGAAATCTTAAAAAATCCCCGATACAATTTATATTTTTTGATTAATTTAGATTAATTTTTCCAAATTTTTTGGAATTAAGCAATGCCCAATGAAACTTAGCCATTTATTAACCAATAATTGTCAAATTTCGTACGCAGAATTGGATTAGGATTTAAATTAAATTTTTATTGAATTTTTGTAAAGAAAGGTTCGCTATTCCAAAAAAAAAAAAATCAACTGGCCTAAATTCAAAATCGAAATTTTACAAAAATATTTAAATTCCATTTTACAAATTACCAGAACATAAAAATCAAAATTCCAATAGAGTAAACTCCAAAACTAATTTATTTTTTAAATTTGTTTTGGAAATGTTTGTAAGGGAAATGTTCGTTCGGCATTACTCAATTCACACAGGGCAAAATCACAAATAGCGGTATTCAATGTGGTAAATAATGGCAGTGATCTAGTTTGTGAAAGAATTTGGTAGAACAATTAAATTAAATTATTTAGAATTTTTGCGGAATGTTACAATTAATTTTAACCAATGAAATAATTGAATTTTGTAAATTGAAATTTCTTTCTAAAATGAAAAAAACTTAACATATTCACCCTTGGATATTTTTTTTTTTTTTTATGGTAATTAGTAGATAGCAGGCCTCCTGAGCTGACCTTGAAATTTGACCTTCATTTAATGTTTGGTCCTCCTCAGTCGACCTAGAAATTTGACCTATATTTTAATTAGGTCATGGTAATTAGATCACGCTCTATATTTAATTGGTGCATGATCTAGATTAGAATTGATTGATTGATTTATGTTTGGGCTACACTAGTCGACCTTGATATCTGACCTACATTTTAAGTAGGTCATGCTTATTAGATTATAGTGTAAGTTATTTAATTTATTCACGATCAGAAATGTTTTTTTGTGTTGACAAGCTATATTAGTATGCAGAATATGGGAAATATAAATTATTAAATTTATTCGCCTGGTTTTACCATCAGAAACGTGTCGTATAATTTATACAGGATTTCCTTTGCACGATTTTTAATTTTGTGCTGACAAGCTATAATGAGTATGCAAGGGGATATAAATTATTAAATTTAATCACTTGGTGAATAATTCTTTGGAATTCTAAATAAGTTATATTTCCTGTATGCATATTCATTACCCGCACAATGTAAAGCACATATAACAATATATTAGCATTTTAAATTCTTTGGTGTTTGTAGGTGATGATCTATTTTAATATGAATTGACCTATTTCCATAAATCTTAATACTACTTTTGTTGTAAGGAAATGAAATGCATTTTATCAATATTTTTAATATCGTGATAGTTATTTATCTGTATCGTTAAAAATATTTCTTGTTGTTACGATGAATTTTATCAATAGTTTGGTGTTCTCAGTCACTTTGAGAGGTCGGTCTGATAAGTCTAATAATTTGCACTCATTATCTGTAAAAGTGTCGGTTAAAGAAAATAGATTCCAGACATATTGAGGTGATATTAAAAAATATTTCGTCTTTATGTCAAATTTTGAAATATGACAGATTAGCCAAAAAATATCTAGTTAAGAATGTTGTCTCACCAAAAATGTTAGACAACCTCGAAAATCAGTTAAACGACCATCAACAGCTAGAGGAATTAATCCGTAAAATAACACGCCGCGGCCCTGACGCGTTTATGAAATTTCTGGATATATTATTGGAAGAGACGAATGTATTTATAACTATTTGTTCAGATATGTGCATAGCATTTCCAAAAAATGTATAAAAGGAGGTGTTTTCAATGTCTATACATTATTACTGTGGTCCTCGCCTAAAATGAATATTATTCTATCTTTACAATGATGGTTGCCGGACCTTCAGGTTGTGGTAAAACAACTTTTGTGTTAGATTTATTAAGGCATTTAAAATTAAGAAAAATATTATGGTGTAATGGTTTAGCAAAAGCTATACCGAAATATATATATAGCTCGAAGCAGATAGAAATTTTAAAAAATGTCCCCGAAACATTTGAAAATGTTGAAGGCGGTACTCTGATCATTTTAGATGATCTAATGACGGAAACTTACAATAAAAATATTTGTGAGCTATTCACTAAAGGGTCTCATCACAATAATATATCTGTCGTCTTAGTAACTCAAAATGTATTTCATCAGGCCAAATATTGTCGGGACATTTCGCTTAACTGCAAATTCCTCGTAGTCTTTAAAAGTCCCCGCGATAAATCTCGCTAGACAAATATACCCCAAAAATTTCACAGACCTTATGAGGGTATATAATGAAGCAACTTCGAAACCACACGGTTATTTACTTTTCGATCTGGGTCAATCAACCAACGATTTGATCCGTTTCCGAACAGATATTTTTAATCGGAATTATCTAACTTGTTACTGCTCACCGGCGCTGCTCGAAAATGAAAAGTTGTGCTCGAAAAATGAAACGTTTGATGGCAAACAGACTTATTCTACATGTTTTAAAAGATTGTAATCCTCAATTACGAAAAGCATTACTTAAAGCGTCGAGTTCCGAAATTATAAAAACGTTATGTGAAATATCGCTTAACACCTTAAATGGGAACAGTAAAATTTCTAAGCAGTGCAAAAATAAACTGAAAAAGTATAAAAAGGAGCTGCGTCAATTAGTTTCTCCAAAACTGAGTATTACGTCTAAGCGTAAAATACTTGTTCAAAAAGGAGGATTTTTACCGGTTTTAATAGGTAGCATCCTATCAGGAGTCATCGGACAATTAATTCAGAAATTATTATGAACACTTTACAAAGAATGATTGTTATACCACCGGAAACTTTTGAAAAATTTAAACATATTGTACTGGAAGATGATCAATTATCGTCTTTAGATAAGAATATGAAATCAATTTTACATAACAAGAAGCTATCTGACTTACATAAGTGGCATTTAAATAGACAGCATTTATTAAACTATTCATCGTTAGGTCAAATTTCTAGGCCGACTGAGGAGGCCCAATTCCCAAACCAATTATAATCTAGATCATGCACCACTTAAATATAGAGCGTGATCTAATTATCATGACCTAATTAAAAAGTAGGTCAAATTTCTAGGTCGACTGAGGAGGCCCAAACATAAAATGAAGGTCAAATTTCAAGGTCAGCTCAGGAGGCCTGCTATCTACTGTAATTTGTGAAATATAATTTGTGTAGCGAAACATTAATGTGTGTGGCAAAACTAATTATTGCTATCATGACATTTTTTTACTCTCAGCCCCAAAAACTTACTGTCATGACAGCTAAAACTATTATGACACAAACATTTTTTCTGGGCTGACAGTAAAAATATTGCATTTTGGTGAAGAAGGAATAGTTAAAGTTATTTTTGATCTTCGCTGTCGGTATATTTGGCGTAGTTTTACTTTACGTATACATCGAGAAAATCAGGTAAGGAGCATAAATTTTGGAAATTTTTAAATGCAGGATTGTTCCTTATCAGTTTTTAGGAGGGGAACATTTTTCACTTTTATAGTTTTCTGATATTTTATTTTTTGTTTATTAATATTAATTGCTTCGTCAACCTTGCAAACACAGATCAAACAATTTTTATCGCTCTTATCGCTTCTTCTGATAATGCCACAAATGTAAAAAAAAATCCACTATCAGTATATACAAAATATTTTTTAATGTAATTTTAATTCGTTGTGTACCTTAGAAGATGGCTGCCCCAAAATCCCGCTTTTCAACAATTTATACAATTTTTCAAGTATCAAACTAAGTAAAATAAAAAAATTGAAAAAATTTCAAAAATTTCCTGGAATTATTGCAAAATTTAGATTTATTGCTATAATTGTTAATAAATTGTCGCAATAGTATAGATAAACATAGTATTGCCATAAGCAACTTTTTCGATTTTTGCGGATAGAAATTTGGGCTATCTTCACAAAAGTCGTTAGTTATGTAAATTTAAAGTAAATACATTAAATATAGTAAATAGTTGATTAAAATTTATGATTCGATTTCGGGTTGGGTACGAATCGAAAATTCAAAGAAAAAAAAATTTATTTTTTATTTATTTATTTTTTCAAATCTCAAAAAATTTATAATTTTATTATTCGATTCGACTAACGGATATGACGTTTAGAATGGGATAATTAAAGCTTAATTTTAGGCTAATAAAATGCTCTATTATAATTTAATGTATATCGCTCGTTCTAGAAAAGCATTAAGCTTTATCAAAGCTAGCAGAACCCAAATCAAACATCAGACCTAAACCGAAATCAGACAATTTGAGGACGTACCATCTGCACATTGCATAGCTCCATTGGATGGGTCGACCCATGACTTTTGCACTCCGATAGGGAGTCATATATGTGTTCCATTTCATCACAGATTGTATTCTGAAGACGAAAAATCCCATTGCATATCCTGCCCCTTTCGTGATTCGAACCCGCTACTTCCCGATCCAAACGTCAAAGCTTTAACCACTGTTCCGTTTGGTCGATTGGATGAGGTATACAAATTTTTTACTTGTCTGGCACTCCCTCCTACGTACTTAGTTATTCTAAAGTAAAAAATATATGTTTCATAATAATTCAATAAAATATGCTTTAGGATACATTTCATAATACATTTTCATTTAATTAATTTATGGTGAATGAAAATGATAGCATAATAAAGTCCAAAAACATTAAAAATATGAAAATGTAATCTTAAAAATTATTTTTAAATATTTTAGATATGATCTGATTAAAATTTAATATTACTTTCCTTTTTCTAATTCTCTCAGGTAGTAAGATCCCACTTTACATTGATTTCAAAAACTAATGCAAAAAGAAATCGAAATGGATTTTCTTTCGTTTTGCTACACAAAGTAAATTGAATTGAAAATTTTCATAAATGTTTCTTGGTAGACGAAGGGAGATTAACGTGGGCCGAATATATACACACATGTACTCGTAAAACGGTTATAGTATTAAAAAAATCCTTTTATAATTAGCATATATCCTTCGCAGATTCTTTCGAACAATTTTCTTGCTCATCACCATGGATAGCGATATGCTTGATGATTTACGTATGCACTGCGGAAATATTATACATATGTTGATGTTTGCAGAGATACGAGTATAGTGGATTTTTAATGACTTGTTCTTCATCTAAGGATATAATACCACGTATACGCTTTTAAAATGGAAAATATGCAGTTGTGGAAATTTTTTAAGCATATCAAGCGATTATCCTAGATAACTTTATATACATATATGTTGAATTGGATGTTAGTGTTTCTATTTGATATTAAGTTATGGATTTGCATATAGAGTGAAACATGAAAAATAATAAGCATTATTGCAGTGCTAATGGCACTGAGGTGATTTATATAATAAAACACAATTTTTAACATGTGTATGTGTTAAATTCTGTAAACATTTCCTTAGCATGCATTAAAAGTGTAGTTGGACTTTAGTTACTTCAAATCCACAATAACTTTGAAATAAACAAGTTTCTCGGGGGATAGGAGTCCCCGTATTTGAATAAAAATCAAATATGATGTTTGTACATGAAGACCAGAGAAAACAGATGAACAAATGTTGGTGTTTTGTGATTAGCTGAAGTCTACCAGTATTTAATGACATATAAATTAATTGAGAAAAATTCAAAGGATACCAGAAAATAAACAGTGAAAGTTTATTCCAAATCTGGTTATTAATTTAGATTATAATGAAATAGCTAAAATTGGGTTAACTTCGGGTTAACTAATCTATACAAGAATTTTATCTGATGGTTTTTCAAATAAGGTATATTTACTGTCAGATAAAAACAAATATAAACCGGTTTGTGGGTAAATTTTACACAATTGTGGAACCACTTAAAATTTTCCCTGAAAATATCATGAGTTTCAGTCAAATTTTAAAAACCACCCGGTAGATTGTGGCTATAATACCGATTACCTATATAATTATATAGGCTGAGTTCAAAGATGAGCATTGTGTGACCTTTTACCACCTAGATATAACAGAAAAGGTAAACAAATGGTTTTAGGCCGGTGAGCAGAGTTGCGAAGTTCACTATTATACTTTTTGATACTTTTCGATTGAAGTGAAAACTTCTTTGGGAGAGTTGGGCGATTTTTTTGGATAAATAAAATCTTATGATTCGCGACAGCGACGTGCTAATTTTTCTTATTAATAAATTGGATGTACGTTGATATTTTAATAGCTTGCTGCTTATTAGTAGAGAAAATTTGTTCCCAATTGTGACAAAGTGTTCACGCGAAATGTCGTTTACACAGAAATTCTTTAAATTTTAAAGAACAATGGGCGTGAACCAGAACGTGAGGATGAGTGCCTTCCACACAAAAATGTATCGAATTTTCTCTTTCAGAACATCAAGGCCGGATGAGTGGTGGGTGAGTGCCGTTCGACACAAAGACGTGTCGAATTTTCGCTTTAAAGAAACTCTCTGTGCGGGGCTTCGTGTATTAATGCATATGTTTTTCTAATTTGGGCGTACATCAGAACATTAGGGCCGGGTGAGTGGTGGGTGCCCTTCGACATAAAAATGTGTCAAATTTTCACTTTAAATAAATTATTTGAGCTTGTCCTCGTAGTGCCGATTAAATGAAATTGGTGGGTGCCGATTAAAAGAAATTCTTTGAGCTTTACCAAAGATTTGGTGCTGTATGAAAAGAACCATTAAAATGGAAGAGGGCCAAGATGCTGCTGCTGACTGAACTAACGTATATGTACGTTTTAGAGGAGGTGTACGGTTAATCATCAGTACATATTACAAACAAATTAACTTACATGTTCTAATTAAAACTCAAAAATAAAAGTAACATATGTACTTTATTAACACATTGCACCGGGGAATTATCGATGAATCAGAGATTTGATGTTGTCTGAGAGATGGTCCTTTAACTTTAAATTTCATTCGATGTAGTTGTCTTTTTAATTCGTCGGAAGTTTCTTCAGAACAGCATATAAAGTTTAGACACATAAAAGCATTAGAAACTTCTGTGTTAGAAGGCATTTGTTTTACACTTTCAAAATTCTACTCATTCAAATCCACTACATGAATATTTGGTACGCTTAACATAAATAGATTCCTGAATCCGTACGTTCTGCTATTAATCATTGAAACTTCAATTATTTCAGTTACGTAACGTTGATGTGGATAAATTATTCCCAAACCATTTTGAAATAATTATTTGTTGTGGTTTCCATCAGTATTTCTCATGTTCTATAAATAAACCTTACAGCTTCCAAAAGATTAATTGTAATATCCTGGACATATTAATTCCGGAGTTCTTTTCAAGTAAGAATCTTCTATAAATTTTTCTCAAATTTTTGAATATCCCTTGAACCATTGGTTGGCCTGGCAACTCGGGGTTATGTTGGATGATATAGAATAATTTAATTGTCCGTAAATTACCAACATTTGAATGCAAAGGGCAGTTATCAATGTCGAAAAAGAGTTTTCGCATTTTTTTTCTCCAATGCTAAGATATAATCTTTGCAAATAGTTGAGGTCATCCAAAGGGCAGCGTCATGATAGTTATGAAACATCTTGATTATTTTGGCTTCCCAATCATAAGCAATGGAAGTTTCTCGTATCAGTAAGCGTGTACTCCAAAAGGTATAGTTACTTACTGTTTATTGTGTTTGGCAACACCATTTGGATAATTTTTAAATGTTAAAGTTTTATTCGGAAGTACCTATATTGTAAAACAGCCCTGTTTCGCCAAGATTAAAAATATTTTATTATCGTGATTCTAAGTAATAATTCTTAACCGATTTTTGGTCTAAATTTTCATATTCTACATCGAAATTAAAACCGATGAAACAAAGAACTAAGATGGGATGAAAACCATAAGAACTAAAGCGAAGCTGTTTTCAGAGGACTGTGGCGACGTACTTTAAAAAAGTTAGACTAGGAACATTAAATCCAACCAAAAATACTCAGAAATATTGTTAAAATACAATAAGACAACTGAAAAGTTCCCGGTGTGATACACAGATGGTGCCACAAATTTAAAACCAATATGATTTTTAAATTCTACCAACCTTCAAATGACACCTGTTAATAAAATTTTAACAGGTGTCATTTGAAGGTTGGTAGACATTTTGATCATTAAGTTTACATGTTACATTTATTTTAGTGACGCTACTTTTGTTAATTTCAAAACAATGAAAAAAAAATTGATGGGAAAATATACCTGTCAAGCAAAGCAGTGGCTTCATAAGTGTTATCTGGACTCTGCACCAGAAAAATCACCCATCATTGAACCAACGATGATGCACCACGCTTTGGACGCCCAAACGGGGCTGTTACTCCAGAAAACATAAAGAAATCAACGTAATGGTTTTAAAAGACTTATTTCCTTATTTTCACAATAAAAACAGCTTTTAATTTACGAATGTGTTCACCATATATTTCGACTTAAATTGTCTTCATCAGTGGCATAATCTAATTGAGTACAAAATTTGTTAAAAACCGTTATGTAAAATTATGGAAAAAACTAAACTTAAGAAAAAAACTTTACCTTAAAATTATGTACATTGAGTTTAAAAATATAAATAAAAATTAAAATCATAGTTATTGTAAAATACTATACAACATAAAGAAAAAATATTAGTATAAAATCAAGCATATTGTAATTATTATGTCACTAGAACTGCACTTACACTATGAACTTTCACAAATTATTTTGGGTGATTTTTTGACCCACACAATATTTAAAAGACCGTAAAGAGAAGTTTCGTGAGATAGCTGACATTGTAAAAATATCAAAGAAACGTGCTGATCCTATTTTGCACGAACATTTGTCCATAAAAAACCTGTGTCAAAGTGGGTACCGCGTTTGCTCACAATAGGTCAAAAACGACAACGCGTCGTTTAAATAAATCTTTCTACAAAAAAGGCATCGAAATGTTAAAGAGGGGTTTGGACTGATCATAGTGGCTCTAAAAGAAAAATATGTTGATACATAAAATGTATTTTCCCCAAAAAATTTTGGTTTCTTTGTGTTAGACCAGGAACTTTTGCCAAATGTACGCTGTAAACTGTATACGTTAAGATTATAAATTTAATTTCAAACAAAATTAGTTCAGATTATTTTTTAAATTTTACCGGAAATTACGAATTCTGATAAAAAAAAGTTTATTTCATCAAAATTCGTTGTCTCTACAGTCCGTTACTCTGCAGTAAACTTTTTCCATTAATTAGGAGATAGTTGCTGTGCACCGGAAGCGGCATCTTCAATGGCATGATATTTACAGTGCCATACAGGCTACTTAGGAGTTTCATGAATTTGAATAAATTTTCAAATTTTATTTCATCAATCCTAGAGATGTTCACGAGGTCTCACCTACATGATCACATTGATCAGTAAAAACCGTATAAGTATGGTGAACGGGATCTAATTATGATGATTTTAAGCTTGTCTAGATATTTTGAAGTTATACTTCTTTGCGCCCGTTGGAGACTTTTGGGATGGGGTGCTGGTCGAGAAACCGCGTCACGCTAAAATGTAAGACAATTCGATGATTGTACGTTTTTGTATAGGCAGTAGGCTTGTTTTTACTTGTCTCGGTTTTGTATGTATGTATAAAAAAAAATTCGAATGAAGGAAACAAAACAAACACAACGACATCACAAAACAAGAAAAATTTTCCATACGCGCCTGCAGAAATTTTTCGTTAATGTGCGTCATTGTGTTTTTCATTTTCATTTTTTGATTTACTTTGATTTGTAGTTTTTGGTGGTTTTTAAAATATTTTTTCATGATTATTTATTGATCGTCTTTGAATGATTTGTTTTCTATATTGATTTAATAATCGTATTTTCATCAACGAATCTCTGCTACAATCAGGGGATTCTTGCTCCGCACGTGGTGTAACGTAAACAAAAAAAAAACAATTTCATCCACAGTGTTCATCAAGCAAAACAGTGAGTACTCCTTCTCTTATAAAATGCAAGTGAAAATAGAAATTAATCAACGAAATGTATAATTGCGCGCTTATAATATTCAAGTTTTTGAACAATATTTGAACGTTCAATCACAGATTTTAAATTTTACTCAGGGCACTAAACTTTCTGATTGAGATTTGAGACTTCGGTAAAGTTCTGAACAATATTTTCTTCGATCACAGATTTCAGTTTCAAATTTTGCTCACCGTACTGAACTTTCTGATTGAGAAATGAGATTTCGCTAAGGTTTTGGGCAATATTTGGATGTTCGATCACAGATTTGACTTTCACATTTTGCTCAGCGTACTGAACTTTCTGATCGAGAAATGAGACTACGCTAAGGTTTTGGGCAATATTTGGATGTTCGATCACAGATTTGACTTTCAAATTTTACTCAGCGTATTGAACTTTCTGATTGAGAAATGAGACTGCGTAAAGGTTTTGGGCAATATTTGGATGTTCGATCACAGATTTGACTTTCACATTTTGCTCAGCGTATTGAAATTTCTGATTGAGAAATGAGACTACGCTAAGGTTTTGGGCCATATTTGGCTAGAATAATAGATTTAACTTTCAAATTTTGCTCACCGTACTGAACTTTCTGATTGAGAAATGAGATTTCGCTAAGGTTTTGGGCAATATTTGGATGTTCGATCACAGATTTGACTTTCAAATTTTGCTCACCGTACTGAACTTTCTGATTGAGAAATGAGATTTCGCTAAGGTTTTGGGTGATATTTTGATGTTCGATCACAGATTTGACTTTCACATTTTGCTCAGCGTACTGAACTTTCTGGCAATATTTGGATGTTCGATCATAGATTTGACTTTCAAATTTTGCTCGCCGTACTGAACTTTCTGATTGAGAAATGAGACCACGGTGACTAACAGTTTACATTGAAATCTCCGATCAAAGATTAAAATGCCCTTAAAATCTTTAGCACACTGTCATTTCTTGATGGAAATGAGCGGCGATTTCTACATAATTTAAAAGACAAGCTAGACTTGGTAATGTCGAATGATAAGAATCAATGTACGACCAAATACGGAACGACAATTGATGCTGTATTTAGTAGATATCTTGAGAAGTTTGAATTTAGAATATTTGTTAGTTACTTTAGTTATCATAAACCGATTGTGTCTTTCTTGGAATATAATACGATTTCTAATGAGCAACCAGAAAATAACCAAGATGAAAGAATGATTAAAGAAGAAATTACTGATAATGATAATGTATAGGTGTATAGTATAATATTGAAGTCATTTATAATAATATATTGAAGAGAAATATATTGAATAACAGAGGAAAATTTCTTATATTTCATTTACATATCCTATCTGTCTGTGTGTGTGAGTGGGAGTGTGCAAATGGCCAAAGAAGTATAACTTCCACCGTCTGGTCCGACGCAGACCAAGTTTTTTTTGCATTTACGGTTATATCGCCTATCACAGATATGTTCACGGGATCTGTTTGATATATTCTAAAACTTCAGAAAACCAATATGGTGAAAACGGGACTCGAATTATAATTTTCACCATTATTTTAATCTCAATTGGAAATTTTTATATTTTCGCCAATTGAAATTTTACCCAATTAACATTCCCGAATAGATGAAAATTTCCTTTTGCATCCTGTCCCTATCGGGATTCGAATCCAGTACTTCGTGATCCAAACGCCAGAGCTTCAACCACTGTGCCATTTGGTTGGTGGTTATGATGAGTTTACTGTGCCATACACGATTTAGAAGTTTGCCAAATTAACCCAATTGATATTTTGGAATTATTCATTTTGTAGGCCTATTTGCGTGTTTTGTCACATTAACCCATTTATGACAAATTTTGAGTTAGACATGCCATGTAATTTTTCTGTTGACAAAAAAAACCAAAGCGATTTCCCACTTATGTACATGCATAACAGTTGGTATATATTAAAATAACTGTTATACATTTAATGTGGAAACCCTTTCTCAACCGAAAAAAATACAAAGCATGTCTGATGCTGCGTTAACGCTAAATTTGTCACAAATGGGTTAATGTGACAAAGCATGAAAATAGGCCTACAAAATGAATAATTCCAAAATATTAATTGGGTTAATTTGCCAAACTTCTAAGTCGTGTATGGCACAGTAAATATCATCATAACCGAACCCTGCTCCGAACTATCAAAAGTCGAAACTTTAAACTATCCAGAAGTATAAACGAGGACATGGACCCTGTGAACATCTCTAGGATTTCTGTTATTTTACTATTTTTACATTAAATCGAGATGGTACGCAATATTTGTCACAAATGGGTTAAGATATCACGGAATATATGTAGATATAATTACGAAGCTAGTCCATTTTTTGTGAAACTTATTAACCAAAAAATAAAATCAACAAAAGAAAAATTTCGAGAATTTCTTAATTCTTATAAACATAGTAAAAATCATCAAAATGACTATGCGCTAGTAAGCGGCGTAATCAAAGCTTTGAACCTTCCAAAAATCAAACACGTGACCCTGTGACCAGCTCTAGGAGTTCTGTTATTGGATTGTTTTTACAATAAATTGGGTTCTTAGCATTATTTGCGAATGTCAATTAGGTAAAATTCCAATTGGCGAAAATACCAAAATTTTCAATACAGAATAAAATTAAAAAGTAAAATTTTTAAGTTTTGAGAACATTGGTGAAAATTAACATTGGGAACGTATGTGAAGTTATCCCACGATTCTATCCCAGAAAATAAAAAAAATTCATCAGGCAACCCTAATCAATGAAAACCCCATTTGCTCTTGTGTGAAGTTAGCCCAGCCCAGAATTTGTTAAAATTGATTCATAATAAAAAGAAATTGGTGAAGTTAGCCCAGCCCAGAATTTAATACAAATCAAGTTAAAAACAAAAATAAAATTCGTTACTTTTAAATTATGCGAATTTTAGCTAGTGTTAAACGTTAAATCAATAGAACATGTATTTGTACCAAATAAAATAAAATTAGACATGATAAAGGTAGTTAGCACGTTAAAAGTATAAATTTGTCAGATTAGGGCTACGTGGTTCTGAGATCGTCACACTCCTACCTAACTTTGAGAAAAGTTAGAAAAAAATCTTTGGCAACTTTGTGAAATTGGGCCCTGGGACAGATATATCCATACAAGTTGTATGTGAACAAAAATTAAATTTAAATTCCGTACGTTAAAAGTATAAATTTGTCGGATTAGGGCATATGGTTCTGAGATCGTCACACTCCTGCTTTACTTTGAAAAAAGTGAGAAAAAAATCGTTCCGTGGCAACTTTGTGACATTGGGCCCCGGGCCAGATATATCCATACAAGTTGTATGTGAACAAAAATTAAATTTAAATTCCGCACGTTAAAATTATAAATTTGTCGGATTAGGGCTATGTGGTTCTGATATCGTCATACTCCTGCCTTTCCTTGAGAAAAAATAGAAAAAATCGTTCCATGGACACTTTGTGACATTGGGCCCTGAGCCAGGTATATCCAAACAAACTGACGTGAAATAATTACTAAAAAAATCCTTAGTAAAAATTGCGTGTATGTATTATTTATACACGAAAAACAAACATTTAGGCGTAAATAATTTTTTTTTAATTTTTTAGAAAATTCCACCATAAAGTAAACATATTGTAAATTTTCAATACATACGTATATCTCCAAATTCTATCGTACCAATATGTTTAAAATACCGTTAATTATAAAACAATTAAAAATGTGATATAAAAACATTATGCTATATATTGTAACAAGATAAACTTAAAATAAAATTGAAGTTTGTTGAATTTTTAGATTTCATATATACACTAGTCAAAATTTAGAGAAATGCTCATCAATATCGCTATGCATTTATGATACAAAAGTCCAATAAACGTAATGATTTTAAAAATTTTCTCATAGTTCGAGCATGGGCAAATATGGCCCCGCAACGTGTGAGTTATAATTTACAATATTTTTGACATTCAAACGATTACTAATCAAGATTTTGCCCGGTTCTCATCGATTCCGTTATGTTTTCCAAAAAGATATATCAAATGCCAATGTCCATGTTAATTTTTAGAATTTTGTAATAGTTCCCAATTTAATAGGGCCCAATTTCACAAAGTTGCCACCGAACGATTTTTTTCTAACTTTTCTCAAAGTAAGGCAGGAGTGTCTGAACCACATATGTAGCCTTAATCCGACAAATTTATACTTTTAACGTGCTAACTACCTTTATCATGTCTAATTTTATTTTATTTTGTACAAATACATGTTCTATTGATTTAACGTTTAACACTGGCTAAAATTCGCATAATTTAAAAGTAACGAATTTTATTTTTGTTTTTAAATTGATTTTTATTAAATTCTGGGCTGGGCTAACTTCACACAAGAGCAAATGTGATTTTCATTGATTAGGGTAGCCTGAAGAATTTTTTTTATTTTCTGGGATAGAATCGTGGGATAACTTCACATACGTACATTGGGACACGTTTTCAAAAAATTTATGGAAAATTTTCTGACCTATCAGAATATATGACGGCATCTCGTGTATACCGTGACGGTGACGGTAAGTTGTGTGAACATTTCTGGGCTAGGCGATATAACCGTAAATGTAAAAGTATCTCTAGACAAATTAAAAATCAACATAATTAGACCCGTTTGATCACACTTGACTGATCTATGTGATCATGTGGGTGAGACCCCGTGAACATCTCTATAATTGGTACAATAAAGTTTGAAAATTTATTCAAATTCTTCAAGCTGTTAAGTAGCTTGTTTGGCACATATCATCATAAATTAACCAAGTTTATTATGATGTTAGAACTTTGTCTACGACCTAATACATATTTAAAAACTATGAACATCTCTAAATGTTCTAAATTAAATCAATTTTTGGCATTATTTTTGGTATGTTTTACACATTCATCAGAAATCGGATTAATGGTATTCGGTTTGAAAAACTTCGAGGTTGAAAATGTTCATGATTACAATATTTTAATTTACTACGTAAACTAAAATAATAATTTATCGTGTGATTAGCATACTGCTCAAATCTGTCATCTTATCATTAAAAACAATCTATATATATATAAGTTAAGCACATCATACAGCCATGTCAGCTAGTTACACCACATGCATTTCATGGGAAATCGCATCAACGTGGAATGTGCATCTTTCAACCCTTTTCAACATCTCAAATTACTTTTTATATAAAATATTCTAGATAATCAAAAATGTAAATGCGCGTGTACAAAGTACACTAGCATATTTCTCTTAACGTAAATTTACATATCAGCAATATTTTCACTATATAAATAAAATCTAGAATGTAAACTGGTTAGATATAAGTTGGTAATAAAATAAACCGGACATAGTCCGAAAAAATAATTTTTTTAAGTAAACTTTTCCAAGTTCACCTTAACTGGCGCCGAAACAGTGAGTTAAGTGAAAGTGAAAGTGAAAGTGTAACAGTTCAAAGTTATTATACCCACGAGAACATAATAACAAAGACAATAGTAACTAATCCCATGAGAACTTAGTAAATTCGTCTACGAACATAATTAAATACGGCTATACCCGCGAGAACATAGCTAATTTATTTAACACTACCGTGAGTGAAAATCGTACCGCAGTAGGCCGCCAGCAAATATAAACGCTAGCAGCTAAAAAGGAAAAATACGGGTCATCCGGATCACAAGAAGCTAACTCTAACTCAAGTGTACAACACCCGGTGTGCACTTTAAAGACCTCTGAGGAAACTCTAATCCTCAGACTCACAATTACCCAGGAGAAATTCCTCACTAATGATGAAAACTGTAATACTGTAAGTACCAGTAACGAAATTTTAATAAAATCATAAAAATTAACTTAATAATACAAAAGTGAAACAATAATACGAAAAATAAGGGGAAGGTGACACTCCAGCTAACTTATATCTCCAGGGAAACTCTAATCCCTGTACACATAACCATAGGAGAAATCCTCATAGCTCAAGGGAAACGCTAATCCCTAGGCAAATATTTACCACAGGAGAGATCCTCATGTCAATTTTAATATTGTAAGTTAAAAATTTATAATAATATTAAATTCTAATAAATAATTACAAATCGTAATCATAAAATTTTTTAATAATAATATAATACAAAATCATAAAAGTTCATTAATAATTATCTTATAAAATTCCTGAATAATAAATTAAATATAATACAAGAGTATAATAAACAACCAAAAATAAACATTTCTTTAATAATAAGTTTAATAATTAAAAGTCGCTGAATAATAATTCAAAACATAAATTCAAAAAGTTATAAAACAATGGCTACAATGGATCAAATTCAAGCATCCATCGTTCAATTAACTGGTGCACTAAATGCACATATAGAGGTTATAAAAAAAATAGAAAAAAGACTGGAACGGCTGGAAGCCAAAGAGCAACCCATCGGTAATAACACAACAACAAATGGGCCAAAAAACGAAAACGATCTAAGGGAAATAAGTAAACTCCCAGATTGTGTAAAAGAACTCCAAATCTTCGACGGAAATCCACTACACTACGTGTCGTGGGTAAACAGTGTAGAAGGGATACTGGAAGACTACAAAATCGTCAGAGATAAACCCATTTACCGAGCTATTCTTCAAAGCATTCGCCAGAAGATTAGACGGGCGGCAGACTCGGCACTTATTTCGTACAATATTTTCGGTGGAAATTGGAGAGACATTAAGAACTGCCTATCATTACACTACGCAGACAAAAGGGATCAGCGCACATTGGAACACCAACTTGGTAAACTAATACAGGGCAATAAAAGCATAGACGAGTTTTATGCAAATGTTAATCACCAACTATCATTAATAATAAACAAAATAAAAACTGAAAACTACAACAAAGACACAATGACTGTACTAACCGAAATGTACAGAAATCGTGCACTCGATGTTTTCGTGAGGGGATTATCGACCGAAATATCCAGGATGTTAACCATTCAGAGACCGGCAACACTACCAGAGCCATACGCATCCTGTCTTGAGATCCAGAACCTCAACTTCCGGAACATGCCGATACACAATAGAAACCTGAACAACATGGTCACAATTCCGGTAAACCAGATTTTCGAACAAAACAAATTCCACCAAGAGGCTCCAAGACCACTACCCAGACTGTCCATCCAGCAAAGGAACATGGGATACGGCATAACCCAACAACAACGGGAAAAATACATACCACCAAGGCCACAACAATCAAAACCACCAGTACCAATGTCTGTCGACGAATCGATACGAACAAACAGAGTAAATTATATGAATCGGCCAAACTTCAAACGTGAACGTAGTTCGGATGTACACGTTAACTCACCAAAACAACAAAGAGTTTTCCACATCGAACAACAGGATGAGAAGTTATACGAAGAGTACGTCGAAGAAAATGGTGAATTAGAAGAGCAACTAGAAGATGAGGAGGAATTCGAATTAAATTTTACGGAAGAAGCCTCTCTAGCATACCTTACTTAGAGTACGTCTGCCAAAACAACAAAATCTTAAAGTTCCTCATCGACACAGGTGCTAATAAAAATTTTATTAGGAAGGAACTAGCTAAAGACGCACAACCTCTAAAAAAGCCTTTCTTTATAAAATCAGCTGCGGGTGATGTATTAATCAAACATAAAATCACCGCACCAATTTTTAAGAAATTCGGTAATGACATCGCAACCGATTTCTTTGTTTTGCCTGGATTAACCACATTTGATGGAATAATCGGTGACGATACTCTGAGGAAAGTAGAAGCCGTAATCGACCGAAAGAGGAATGTGATCACAATATCACCAGGAATAGACATTCCTCTGAAAAATAAAACATCAAAGCAAGTAAATAACATCGAAATACGAGACCAACATTTGGACGAAGCAAGTAAGGCGAACCTACGATCGATAATCAACAAGTTCAAACCATTATTCGGTTCAATTCACGATACACAAACCATCGAAACTAGTGTAAGGGCTGGGATAAAGAACACGTCGGATAAAGCTGTATATACAAAAATTAGAGAGGATAAGCTTTTTGATAAATTGGCTAAAGAAAATCTTCAAGTCAACATTATCAAAACGGAATCCCTGGAGCTGCATTAAATAGCCTTCGAACATCTGAAGGAAATCTGTCATCATCAAGCACCTGAACAATACCAACTCCGAAGGAAGAACACATATCAAGAGCAATACTAAATATAGTTCATTTCTTTACAGCTTGTGCCTTTGGACTATGGCAAAGTCCTTAAACATCTACCATTACGACACCCCGATAATTTCTGTGAGAGAAGGGAATGGAAACATAATCAGTGGAAACTTCAAGATAATCCACCAAATTGACTTTAGCTGCTACGAGGATATCCTGTCCAGATTACAATCAGAAATAAAAGACATCAGTCCAGCTAGCATCTATAAACCACAGCTAGCGTACCAGATCAGCGAAATCAGCAAACTACTGGAAGAACTCAAGAACCACAAACAAAAAACTAAGCGTTCAATCAATTGGATTGGGTCAGCTTGGAAGTGGATTGCTGGTTCACCGGATGCAACTGACTGAGATACCATACTTAACAGTCAGAATAGGATAATAGAAAATAACAACGAGCAGTACAAAATTAACACAGCCATTACCCAGAAGATTCAACAAATTCTCAAACAACACAACGAAATCCTGCTACACCTAGATGGAAATATAGATGAGCTATTCCAACAAACGATGTTCAACCGCCTTCAATTGCTAAAGGAGGAAGTGAAAGAAATAGTAAGTGCAGCCCAACTAGCCAAAGGGGGGATAATTAATTCAAATCTATTGGATAAAAAGGAAATCAGTCGATTAGTGAGTGAAATAGAAACCCTACCATACTATAATGAGATAGAAGCCATAGAACACGCTGAGCCAACTATGCTAATGAAGAACTCAATAATTCTTTACGTCATCTCCATACCAAAAATAACCGGAGAGGAATTTCATCACGTAAAGTTAAGATCTACCATTAAGAACAATAAACAGATTCATTTAGAATATAATGAAATTCTAATTAATCAACACAAAGTATATGGAATAATTAATAGGTGCAAGAGTAGAAGAGAAGTCACCATATGTGGACTTAACCAAATACAAGAACTAAAGGAAGACCACTGCATAAGCCAATTAATGAAAGGACTCAACGCAGGATGTGAATTCTCATTTAACGAAAAAGAAGTAATTGAATCCGTAAATGAGAACACCATATTTTTAAGTAATTTCAACGGTACAGTAACACAGAATGGGTCAGACAAACAGTTAGAGGGAAACTTCTTGATCCAGTACCACAATGAAACATTGGAAATAAAGGGATGGACTTTCACCAATAAGGAGATAAAAACATCGCAAATTCTCCCACCCATGCTGCAAACGAATATTACACAGAGAGGGGTGAAGCTTAACTTGGAGTATCTTCATAATCTACATCAAAGAAACATAGGGCTACTAGACAAGCTCGCCATTGATTACCGAACAAATAACGCAACAGACCTTGGGATCATAATAACAGTTACAATACTAATTATTATCTGCATCGCACGAGCGGGATATAGGAAACGGAGGAAAACTGTCTGGCTTCCGAAAAAATGCAATACAAATCACGCAGCGACACCATCAGGAATACAACCAATCCAATTAAACTTCTAATCCACGGGTAGAGGATTTTTAAAGGGGGAGAAGTTTAGCACATCATACAGCCATGTCAGCTAGTTACACCACATGCATTTCATGGGAAATCGCATCAACGTGGAATGTGCATCTTTCAACACTTTTCAACATCTCAAATTACTTTTTATATAAAATATTCTAGATAATCAAAAATGTAAATGCGCGTGTACAAAGTACACTAGCATATTTCTCATAACGTAAATTTACATATCAGCAATATTTTCACTATATAAATAAAATCTAGAATGTAAACTGGTTAGATATAAGTTGGTAATAAAATAAACCGGACATAGTCCGAAAAAATAATTTTTTTAAGTAAACTTTTCCAAGTTCACCTTAACTTATATATAAGTTAAGGTGAACTTGGAAAAGTTTACTTAAAAAAATTATTTTTTCGGACTATGTCCGGTTTATTTTATTACCAACTTATATCTAACCAGTTTACATTCTAGATTTTATTTATATAGTGAAAATATTGCTGATATGTAAATTTACGTTATGAGAAATATGCTAGTGTACTTTGTACACGCGCATTTACATTTTTGATTATCTAGAATATTTTATATAAAAAGTAATTTGAGATGTTGAAAAGTGTTGAAAGATGCACATTCCACGTTGATGCGATTTCCCATGAAATGCATGTGGTGTAACTAGCTGACATGGCTGTATGATGTGCTTAACTTATATATATATATATATATATATATATATATATATATATATATATATATATATATATATATATATATATATATATATATATATATATATATATATATATATATATATTTATATATATAAAGTTACTGGTAGTCTGAATTCAAAGATGAGCATTGCACGACTTTTCATCTCCGAGATATAACAGAAAAGGTAAACAAATGGTTTTAGGCCGGTGAGTAGAGTTGCGAAGTTCACTTTTATACTTTTTGATAGTTTTTGGTTGAAGTGAAAACTTCTTTAGGCGCGTTTGGCGATTTTTTTGGATAAGTACAATCTTATGATTTGACCGGTGTGAAGTTTTTGGACAAAAGTTTTTGGACAAAAATTTACGCGAGTGTTCTTTGTGAAGTTTTGGGACACATTTTTATTTCTTGGACAAAATTTTTTGTAAGTGTGCAATTTTAACAGTGTATTTATTTTATATTAAAATCGAAAAAATATTGATAATAAATATTGATAAAACAAAAGAAATTGTTTAACATTAAAATATCTAAAATACTCATTATTATAAATTTTTCGATAAATCACGTACCATACTGTATAAAATGATACACCAAATAACAAAAATCTCAGAGATTGGCTCGCATAGTGACTATATACGTTCGAAAAAGGATACTTTGAGCTATTTAAATAAGTTAGCCCCATCTCGAAATGATGAACTAGGCTCATGTATTGAATTTTTAAAGTTTTACCAATATAGCGAGTCTGCGTGTCCACGGATGTTCTACTGCTCTAAGGCAAATAGCAAACATCTCAGAGATTGGCTCGCATAGTGACTATATACGTTCAAAAGGGGATACTTTGAGCTATTTAAATCAGTTAGCCCCATCTCGAAATGATGAACTAGGCTCATGTATTGAACTTTTAAAGTTTTACCAATATAGCGAGTCTACGTGTCCACGGATGTTCTACTGCTCTAGGCCAAATATAAAAAATCTCAGAGATTGGCTCGCATAGTGACTATATACGTTCAAAAGGAGATACTGATGATTTGTTATAGTTTTGTTATTAATAAGTTGGATGCACGTTGATATTTCATAGCCTGCTGCTTACTAGCAGGGAAAATTAGTTCCCAATTGTGACAAAATGTTCACGGTAAATGTCGTTTACACAGAAGTTCTTTAGATTTTAAAGAACATTGGGCGTGGTCCAGAACGTGAGTGGTGAGTACCTATCGACACAAAACTGTGGCGAATTTTCGATTTCAAGAAATTTTTTGAGCGAGTCTTCGTGGATTAACGAACATGTTTTCTAATTTGGACGTTGTCCGGAACATCGGGGCCGGATGAGTGGTGGGTGGGGTGCCCTTTGACACACAGATGTGTTGAATTTTCGCTTTAAAAAAATCTTTGAGCGTGTCGTCGTGGATTACCGAATATGTTTTTCTACGTCGGTCGTGATCCAGAACATCAAGGCCAGATGGGTGCCCTTCCACACAAAAATGTAGAGTTTTCGATTTAAAAAAGTTCGTTGAGCGTGACTTCGTGGATTAACGAATATGTTTTCTAATTCGGACCTGGTCCATAACATCAGGGCTGGATGAGTGGTGGGTGCCCTTCGACTCAAAGATGTGTCAAATTGTCGCTTTAAAGAAATTCTTTGAGCGTGTCTTCGTGGATTAACGAAGATGTTTTTCTAATTTGGGCATGGTCCAGAACATCAGGGCCGGGTGAGTGGTGGTTGCTCTTAGACCAAAAAGCGTGTCGAACTTTTGCTTTAAAAACACTCTTTGAGCGTGTCCGTGAATTAAAGAATATGTTTTTTCCAATTTGGACGTGGTCCAGAATATCAGAGCCGAGTGAGTGGCGGGTGCCATAAGACACAAAAACTTGCCGAATTTTTTGCTTTAAGTAAATTCTTGGAGTGCGATTTTTTATGTTCCGTTCAAAATATCAATTTTTCATTTTTTCGAATTTTTTAAATTGTTAAATTTTGAAACACACCGTTGCCAACACCCAATTATGTTACTTTCACGTTTCTAGAACGGGTTAACTTACAGGTAATACTGATAATAAGGATATATTAATCAATACATGTTACGTTGCATTCTATTACCACGGCTATGTGTCAAACTCAAGGTAAATAATTGAATACGGTAAAAATCGGTTTTAGGAAAGATTTGTCTTCAGTTCAGTTGATCAGTTTGCCATAGCGTTTTTGAAAAATAACTAAATTTACCGAAAAATCTAGTTAAAATTTACTTTTACCTTAAGTTTGGGACACAGCCCAACTAAAATAATTTTAAATTCAGTCTTGATAGAAGAAAAGACATAGTATATGCTACAATTTCCATTTCGATATTTTCATCGATTTATAATGAGCCATGCAAAAATCAGGAATCAATCACATCAAGAGGCCCATTAAATTTAGGAATTTTTTAATTTATATTTCGTTACGTACATAACTTCAATATGTTATAACGTTTCCATACGACAAGTTCCACGAACAGAGAAATTTAAAAAGGCACAGTCTCAAAATACATTTTCCAATTATATATTTTGTACAACCCTACCCAATAAATAAAATGGTTTATCATTACAAATATAAAACAACACACCCACAACTAACAATTCGGAATGGTACAGCGGCAGGCAGACAGAAACCAAAAATATTTTGTAAACATAAAAGTTGTCCCCTACGATATTGAATGACAAAGGACAACTTAGGCTTATGGTTTGGTCCGCATATAACCCAACATAGTGTTGTTGTATTCAACCGAACACAAAAACAATGTTTGTTGGTCCATTTCATATTCAACTCTGTATGCCTAAAATATTAGTAATACTGATAATAAACAAAAATACCGATTTACCTAAAACTTAAAAATTTAGTTGTTGTTGTTGTCGTTTTTCTGAGGACACAAAGTATTAAATTTGTAAGGAGCTTTTTTTAATTTATTTTTGGTTAAAACGAAAAAGATAAATATACGAATATTTCTATATTGCAATACTTTATACAAATAAAGCAAACATATACATAAATCAAATAAATCTGATTGGAGATGGTTTTTGTTGTTGTGATGAACGAGATATAGACGAAAATAAAATAAATTATAATTTAAAGAAGTATCTACATTTCGGGAGCCCCACACCAACAACAACTACAATTCCTAATATGATCCGATTTGAGACAGCACATAACGTACGTATTACTCTTATATGGTTTTGTTAAAAGTAAGAACAAAAAGCTTTCGTGAAGCTTAATTTAAATATATTCGTGATTTCTTTTGCAAAAAGTTTTACATGTGTGTGTAAGTGATTGCTTTAAACTTGCATCGACAAAATTACCAATTCCTGCTATTACAACAAATCCAGATTTTATTACAGTTACGATTTTCAAAGGACGAGTGGTCGGTTTAGCTTAAACTTAAAACTAAATAGTTTATTACCCCAGACCACCACCAGATATGGCAAATGTTACTCCATGGGCCCTGTGTGAAGAACATGTCAACCTTAGTCAGGTAGGTAATAAATTAATTTTGTGTCAGATTAGACGGGAGTGCCTTAAAGGATACAGCGCCAAAAAAAACGGAACAGAATTTTTTCGCTTCTAATTGAGTAAAATTTGGCTTCTTTTCGAAACTGGAATCCGTTTCATTTTATTTTGTTTTTTATGACTTTGAGTAACATAAAAATTGTCCAAAATAAAAGAATCTGGTGCTTTTGCAGGAAAACAAACTTGCTCGATATTTTACTCACAAATTCAAATTGGTCATTTTATAGAGAAATTAGAAATCTTGAAATTGGTGCTGTGAAAATTTCTGTATGGATCGAAAATAATAATTTTTAGTTCGCGCAACAAAAATTGTGGCTTTAGTTGAAGCCGGTATAACTTATCGTTAAATTGGGCAAATCTGTGGTATTAGTGCGTCAATTGTGACCTTGACTTGGCATCAATATTTAGAAATGGGCGCCGTGTGAGTCAGCGTGAAGGATCTGGTCGACCGAGAAAAACTAGACCTAGAGATGGAGCTATCGCGTTATAACGCACAAAAACAGGACAAGCAGTGCTCAAGGAATTAAAAGGATAATGTGCTAGTACAAAACCAGATATCAAAACAGATGATAATAAATCGGTTGAAAGCTTACCATATCTGACTGATAATCATCGGCGAACACAAAGAAGTTATGCGTTGCACCATGCAAATTGGACTCAGAGAGGCCGGTATGTCTTTTTTTCGGATGAATTGCGGCTGAATTTGTCTGCATCAGACGACTGATGCTGAGTTTTGAGAACACCAGGACAAAGTTTAAACCCTAACAGCGTGCTGCGAGTCGTAACATTTCATGAAGGTTCGGTGATGGGGTTTGGTCAGGTATTTCGTAGAATTACAAAACAGATTTGGTAGTAGTACCACAGCCAGCTTTAACATCAACAAGATATGTGGAAGAAATTTTAAGGCTTCATATGCTTTCCCTGAAAAGGAAAATTGGGTGTGAATTTTTCTTATGCATGATAATACCTGGCTGCACACAAATGTATATAAACACATGCCAAATCTGCTGCAACATAACGCGTTATTTTTTATTAAGATATTGTATCAAATGTCACTCTGCGAGCCATGCCTAGAGGGCCGCACAACTTTATCCAAATGGTTAATAAATTATTTTTGTGTCAGATTGGACAGATTGGCCTCAAAGTCTATGAGCTTCAAATAAGTAATTTTAGTGTCGATTTCACTATCTTTCATAATTTATGAAACCGCCACTAGATATTGGGTCAAATGTAGCTCCTTGGGCCTTTTTAGGGCAGATCAACAATATCTAGGTGGTCAACAAATTAGTTTTGGGTCACATTAGACGGAATTGGCTTAAAACGATACAGGCTTCTAATAAATAATTTAAAGGCCGACTTTAAAATGTTTAATGGACCTTTTGGAGGGCAGGTTAACCTTACGTAATAAATTATTTTTTTGTCAGATAGTACGGAATTGGCATCGAATGATAATGGCTTTAGTTATGTAATTCAAAGACCGATTTTAATCGGTCAAATGATACTACATGGGTCTGAAGGGTAAACACTTATGTTAGTGTCAGGTTAGACGGAATTGCTTTCAGATATTAAAAGCTTTAAAATTTGTAATTTAAAAGTAGATTTACCAACCACCAAATATTGGGTCAAATAAAAATCCAGTGACCTTGAGGAAGGCAGATCAACCTTCTCCAGGTGTGTAATAAACTAAATTTGTGTCCGGTTAGATGGAATTGTCTTTAGATGGTAAAGGTATCAAATATGTAATTCAAAATGTTGATTCTACCACCTTTAATACTTTATTACACCAACCCGCCACTAGGTATTGGATCAAATGTTTTTCTATGAGCCTTGAGGCGTAAAACAATACCTTACTCTGGAGGATAATAAATACTTGTCTTAGCTCCTGCTGCACATCGCCGCCCGTGTGATGACGATTTCGCAGTGAAGTTAGGACGATAACTAAATCGTCCCTTTCACATGTTCACCTCTACCAGCTGGTATGTGCTATCCGATTGAACGTACCAGTTTCCTGAAACCTTCTGGATACTCTTGAGACAACAGATTGTCAAATGTTTAGCTGACGAGCAAGTTCTCGTTGATTGCGTCCTTCTTGGAATAAACCAACAACTCGGGCGCCTTTTTCTGGAGTAGTATCCATGATTTTGAGAAAAAAACAAATGAAGCTGGTAGAGATTTGTTCAGGTCCCACGCCAATTCTTTTCTCCGAAACATCACATTTTGCTACGATTGCTTTAATTTGAACCGATATAATACTAAGCTGTGAAAAAAGTTGTTTTGCGAAAAGCGGTTAAGCATTTATAAAAAATACACCGTTTTGTACGCGCGGAGGTTTGAGTAGATTTAGTTGCTTGCGAGTGTATCAATGTTTTGATCACTGAATTCACAGATAATTTTTCCACACATAAATGAATTTAAAATTGCAGTTATATGCCAATTTAATTGCACCTGACGTATTTCTTCCTTATGTATATAGTGAGCTAATTAAAAGTGAACCAGGTACATTAGGGATTGGATCATGGAAATGGATGATTAAATCGAGCATGCGCGGGCAGATGGCAAAAAATATCAATTTATCGCTGTTCAAGGTTGTAGTTGATTTTTATTTGTGGTGAAATTTCACATGATGAACACACTTAAAATTCCGCCATAAATTAAAACCAATTAGTATAGTTAACTACTACTTGTTGTAAAGTAAATTTTTTTTTATAATGAACGATGTGGGATGACCCCACAAAGATAAAACACTTGAATATCTTAGTGATTGAAAACAGAAACAGATTTATTTTCCAGTAAAGGAAATAGTTTTTGACACGAGCTCACTCTTGAAAGAAAAACGTCGCTAGTTGGTTCTGTTCTCAATGCACCGGATCATAAAAAAGAAAGAAAAAATATTTATTACACCGCGACCTCTTCTATCCGCATGATTTTTCTACCAATTATTTATTTAAAGTATACTACCACTAAAAAAATGAAAAGCTTTCAAGTAACCCAGTATCGTCACTTACCAACGATGTCTCAAAAATCACAATAATCCTTGCTCGAATTTTGTATTTTTTTTTTACTCGAACCACAAAGAAGGCAAAAAAAGTAAATTTAGTACGTTAACACTTAACTTGCTTAGGGTTTTTTCTGTTTAATTCACAAAAGCACAAAGCTCACATTGTCCAAAATAACCAAAAAAAAACGTTTGCACTTTTTGCATCGCGTAAAATATTGTGCGGTTTGCTTTTCAGCACTTAACAAATCGAATTCAATGCTAACGCTTAACCACGGATTTTTATTCAATTATATATGCAATTTATTTTTATAATTACGAAGTTTGTTATAACTTAGCAATTTCCCAAATAAATTCTGGGTTTTTATTATTAAACTCAACACTTATTGATCGCATCAACACTCACAAACGTATCAACACTTACTGATCAGAAGCTATTATCTTTCTTCGAATTGGTTATTTTGATCATTTTATATTCAAAGCAACGGGAATATTTATCATATTTGTGGTGGTGTAATCGGCCATGCAAACAAAAATCAAGTTTTATTTGAAGGAGAAACAATAACGGAATTGAATGGTTGTACGTAAATTTATTTTGGATACAGTACAACTTCAGTAACAACTTAAAACAAATTGTTACAGCTGTGTGCCATACAATGCAATCAAAGTTATACTGAATTATCCTGTGCTTTCACGAAAATCGTATTACCTTTACCGCTGACATAGAGAAAATAAATCGTTGGATCAACATCTGACAAAAATTTCCAAGTTTTAGAATCCCAGTGTAATCTGCTACAGAATAAAATGTCACAGTGAAAATTCGATTTTTTGTGCTCCGATCATTATGTGCAGACTCAGGCTAATATGAACTTTCTATCCCACTGATATAGTAATGATGGTATATGACTTAGATGGTATATGACTTAGAAGTAAACGGAAAGTTAACTGTGACACCTATAGATCGGCTAAAACCTTTCTTAATGGAAAATATCGATAACCTGAAATCGGTTCCACTGCATGAACCTCGCAAG
Organism: Nephrotoma appendiculata; assembly: GCA_947310385.1. NCBI lineage: Eukaryota > Metazoa > Arthropoda > Insecta > Diptera > Tipulidae > Nephrotoma > Nephrotoma appendiculata. Next base: position 41,861,490 of record OX371224.1, read on the forward strand.
AAATAAGCCAATTCCGATTCACAGATTTTTACCAAATTTCGCAAGGGTCTCCCAATTAATGGAAACATTAGAAGGGTGTATATGTTGTGGCCAACACCTTGACTTTATTCTACTACGAAAATTGGGCTTCCCGGAATTTAGTAAAACTGTCTTATAATCAAAAAACATTATTCTAAATTCAGAAAATAATAAAGTCATCCTTGGTTAAAACTTTATTCTTTAAATTTATTTAAATCTTTTAATTCTTTCTCATTTTTTGTAAGTACAAAACTTTTAAACATCATTGTAAAATTTGGAAAAACTTCCGGTGAAACTGCTACTTCCGATACTCAGATTTGCACCGAATTACAAATTCGGATCTCCTAATTAATGCAAAAAGTATGAAATTTTTTTCCGAGAAACCCTGCACTGTAGGGATGCCAAATTTTTCTGGGAGGGAGGTTGGGGATGCCAAAGTTTTTTTAACAATACTCGTTATTTCCGGTAAAATAAAAAAAAATGATCTGTAATTTTGTTTGAAATTTAATTTACAATACGTTTGTTTAATCTTTTTTCTGAATGCCTGTAACTTTTCAAATAATAATAGTAACCATGGCTCAAAATCAATGCAATCTCCCGATTTGTGGAAAATGCTTAAGTATGAAGTTATATCAGTTTGCATGATTTCAAAAGTCAAGAATAATAAATGAAGAGGCAAACTGTACCGAAAGTAGCAGCAGCATTCAATCACGAAGAAGCTATCAAAAAAAGTTTGGGTTAGGATTGTGAACTAACATCTTTTAAGAAAGAGATAACATAGATGCCGCAATCGCAATCCGCTTGTTGAATGCTGGCGACTGGCGTTTATGCAGATGAAGAGTCTTTATTATAAGGGAAACTGAAACATTTTGAAAACGTGTCAATCATGTTCTAGGTGAAAAGACAAATTACACCAAAAATCGTAACTTCATAGTGTAGCAAAACTATTATTAATTGAGGTTGGAATTTGTAACAGTTTTAATATTTTATAATAAATTTCTTTTTTTATTTTGATACTTAACACTTTTATTCAACGTGTGTTAATTAAATTAAATCGTGTTTGATAATTTCTTAAGCTAAGATTGCCGTGAGTATTAGCACATTGGTGTCACAGGTACTTAGAATTATATTGGTAATTGCCTGTTCATGGCTTGCCCATTCGTATCATTCCTGCAAAGTGGATTTTTTTATGAATTAAGTTTTTGTCATCTAATTGATAAGACAGAAAATGTTTCCAAATTCATACAAAAGACGATTCATAAGCAAATTACACAAACGTTCGGTCGGAATCAACACAATACTTTAATTACTCCGTATTTGTTAAATAAAAGCTGAATAAATAGTATTGGAAATCGGTATAGAGCAAATGATAGGTTGTTTTGGTATATGGGTATTGCTGCTTTAAATGCATAGTACATTGAGAATTATTTGTTTTCCGATTTTCCAATATATAAAAAAATATATAAAAAATAAAAAGTTTATCCGATGATGCGGAGAAATATTTGCGTAATTTAAATTGAAACTCATGATCTGATCAAATAGAATTGGATTGGGAAACCTTTTAAAATTTTGAATTATATTTAACCCCTCTCAAACTTAAATCGGGCTTATTTTATTACACAAATATATTTCAAGGCTATATCAAAGCATTCAAGGTCTATGATTTCGCACGCAGCGCTAGGTGGCCAAAAAAACACCATAAAACTTCGCACAACGCTAGATAAAACTCTCGGTCTTAGTGAAACAGGATCTATGAAAACCTAACTCATTCCTGCTTTTCATAATTTTCTAGGACCCATTCGTTTGCATTTACTTATCAGAACCATGGAAATTGTCAAACTTTCAGCCTTGCTGATATGGAAACAACAAATTTTCAGAGAATTGTATCGAACGAGACCAAATTTAAAGTATTTTATCTTCCCTTTCCGTTCTATCAGGGCTGATCTTCTTTTCTTCAAAACCAGTTATAAAGAAGAATGTGGATTTGATACATACCAAGACATGTTTCTTTTAATGAAAGCTTGCGGAAACAATGGGGAATTTCCAAAGCGATACAATATTGTGCACATATGACGTCCTCAACTCCTCAACATTTTCTGGCGTTCTCATAAACTCCATAACCGCAATGCTGTATTATTCGGAAATATACTTCATAAAAATTTCTTGCACTTTAATTAAAATTCATAATAAAACTCCGACGAAACAATTTATAATAACTGATCACAAAGAGCGAACGTCTCTTTGTCATTATCATCTCTCAAATTTCAGGGTAAGATTCCACTTCAATCCAGTCATTAGCTGAAAATTAGCCATGTTCCTGGCAGCGTTAACCAAATTTCAGAACTAATTTACTAAAATTAAATTAATCAACAAGAGGGGCAGAGAACCACCACTCTCCCCCTCCTCCACCTTATCGCATCCTATTCAAGTAAATTATAGAACTTGTTTCAAATTATAAATTATTATGGCGCCTCTTCACCCGAGATGAGCAAGTGGGAATCATGCCGCTCGTCAGCACTGCCGCACAATACTCCACCATTGAATGTGGCGGATCATAATAAACTATAATTAAATAAAAATTTAAATATTTTAAATAATAATAATAATAAAATAATATTTTAGAAGCGTTATAGAATAATTTAGCTGAAATTTTAAAATTCAGGGTGAGCAAACTGCTTCTGACCTGCTACTGAAAATAATAAACAACTAAATTTTTGTTGTTTTATTTATTTCCAAATGGTCTTTCAAAACCATCTATTAAAAGCATTGCTACTGCTACTCTATCGAGCTCCATGAAACAACCGAATTTTGCTATGTAAGCCAGAACAACGAATATTACTTATTTCGATATAGTTTAACAAGCTTGATGCTAACGCAATAATGGGCTTCACACTTAGACAGTTGTTGCACCTTTCCATAGATATATGTATGGAAAGGTGCAACAACTATCTAAGTGTGAAACATCCAGTATTCAAATTGTCATTCAAATAACGACGTTATTTAGTTGTATATTCAGAAACACCACACATTGTTACATGAAGCAGTATTTCCGAAACAATAAATTCAATTTTGCAAACAAAGGAGGTAAACGTGCTCGCTGCCATTGGTAGATTTCTGAAACGTCGATCCCTGTTAAATTCAAGTTTACAGACCAGCTTTATCACCCAAACATGCCCAAATATCAATCAGCGGGGTAGGACAATCAACTGCTGGTTTCTCAAAGGGCACACTAACTTTACAAATTACACCAATTAAGTCAAACCCAACAATTAAACTTGAGGCTTTAGTATTGCCGAAAATCTTTAGTTTATGTTACCAACAGTTGAGATAAGCCAATCGACAATAAATCATTCGCTTGAAATCTAGGTTGCTGATTTTCAATTTTATATGCTGGGTAATATGGTCATTTTGATAGGCGCTGATTACTTGTTTGAATTTTAGAAGCAGGTCAGATCAAGGTCAGTCTACTAAACCATCTTTAAAAGGATTGTTTAAGGCAAGGTATAGGAAAACTAAGTAATAACGAATCTAAGCAATCTAAACGGTCACCAGCAATTACTGCATCGGCTAAAACCTTAAATACATTTTACACTTCTTGACAATACTTCCGGAAGAAACACTTGTAAACCATATTTTTCCAAAAATACCGTCTAGAATTTTAAAGGGGGTTTTATTCTTCGCCAGCCATTGCAAAGTCCGCCGAGCCAGCAGGGCCAGTCATTAAATATGTCTATTTCAACACTAGATTTGAGATGCTTTAGTTTTTCCAAAGTTGTATTCTCCGTGATGAAATTAACGACGGAGGATTTTATTTAGGCTATCTTAACTACTAAACTCAGAGTGAGATGGGAATAAAATGAAATAAAAATAAATGTGGGACTTAACACTATCATTATGAATTGACAGTTCTATCTCTATAAAAATGGTAAGACAAACATAAATATTTAGCTCACATTTGACTTACTTTTGTCCAAAGTATAAAAAAAAATTGTAGTTGAATAAAACTACATTTGCGAGCAACTAAATCGACTAAAACCTTCAGCGCTCACAAAAAGGCGGATTTTTGAAAACCGATTTTGACAAGACATTATTTTTATGAATGTCTGATATTTAAACCAAATACGCCTTGCGGTAAAGTTAAAAAAATTTAAAAATGAACGATGTGGAATGATCCCAGCTAACATAAAACACTTGCGTGTCTTCTTGGTGATTGAAAACAGAAACATATTTCTTTTCCATAAAAGAAATAGCTTTTGACCAGAGCTCAGCCTTGAAAGGAAAATGTCGTCAGTTGGTTCTGTTCTCAATGCATTGGATCATAAAAAGGAAAGAAAAAAATTTTTATCATACCGCGACTTCTTCTATCCCCATGACCAGTCACCAATTATTTATTTAAATTATTTATTTAAGTATCCGTATTAACAAATAAAACGAAAAATACTCAAATTAAAGTATACCGCCACCAAAAAAAAACGTCACTTACCAGAGATGTTTTGAAAATCGCAATAATCCTTACCCGAATTTTTTATTGTTTTTTTACTCGAACCACAAAAAAATTTAAAGAAAGCAAAAAAAGTAAAAATTAAAATTTTTCACAAGTAAAAAAAGAAATAAGAAAAAACATTTATTAAATCTACGTTAACACTTAACTTGCATAGGTTTTTTTTCTTTTAATTCACAAAAGCACAAAGCATACATTGTCCAAAATAACCAAAAAACACGTTTGCGGTTAGCTTTTCAGCACTTAACGGATCAGTGCTAACGCTTTACCACGGGTTTTTATTCAATTATATGTAATTTATTTGTAAGTTATTGTCTTTTTTGTTATAACTTAACAATTTCCCAAATGAATTCTGGGTTTTTATTATTAAACTCAACACTTACTGATCGCATCAACACTCACAAACGTATCAACACTTACTGATCAGAAGCTATTATCTTTCTTCGAATTGGTTATTTTGATCATTTTATATTCAAAGCAACGGGAATATTCATCATATTTGTGGTGGTGTAATCGGTCATACAAACAAAAATCAAGTTTTTTTTTTTAAGGAGAAAACGATAACGGAATTGAATGGTTGTACGTAAATTTATTTTGGATACAGTACAACTTCAGTAACAATTCAAAACAAATTGTTACAGCTGTTTGCCATACAGTGCACTCAAAGTAATACTGAATGTGCTGCTTTCACGAAAATCGTATTACTTTTAGCGCTGACATAGAGAAATCAAATCAGCGGATCAACCTAGTTGACAATGACGTACATTGCCAAATTTTAGAATTTCAATATTTCTATTTAGTTCTTTAAAGATTTTGACCTCGGTGGTGAACCAATTCTACAATAAACTGGTTGTTATAATATAAATGTGGTGGAACTTTCTCGACTTGATACAGTGATTAATGTTTGTGTTTGGGAATCCTGCCTTTCGACATGTTGACTGTGAGGGTACAGTCATTGAATAAAAATTATTTTGCTTCTCCTGAATTTTACAATAATTTATATCGTCGTATTCAATTTTGTTCATCAAACATTCTTAAAATCTATAAATATAAAAATGAATTTCAACTTCCATTGGTAACGCCATAACTTGAGAACGACTTTACCGAATTCATTCATATCTTTTATATGTTTTCTAATACTTTGTAAAAAGTTTTTACGGGAAGAAAAATTAAGAAAATTGCACAGAAAATTGGAAAATTTCAGAAAAGTTAAGACTTTTCCGATTTCATTCATCTTTTTTTATAAGTTTTCTAATACTTTGCATGTATAAACTTCTTACGGAAAGAAAAAATAAGAAACTGCTCACAAAATTCTAAAATTTCAGGAAACTTAAGACTTTTCCGATTTCATTCATCTTTTATTTATAAGTTTTCTAATACTTTGTAAAAAGTTTTTACGGAAAGAAAAATTAAGAAAATTGCTCGGAAAATTGGAAAATTTTAGAAAACTTAAGACTTTTCCGATTTCATTCATCTTTTATTTATAAGTTTTTTAATACTTTGTAAAAGGTTTTTACGGAAAGAAAAATTAAGAAAATTGATCGGTAAATTGAAAAATTTCAGAAAACTTAAGACTTTTCCGATTTCATTCATCTCTTTTTATAAGTTTTCTAATACTTTGTATGTACAGGCTTCTTACGGAAAGAAAATTGCACAAAAAATTGGAAAATTTCAGGAAACTTAAGACTTTTCCGATTTCATTCATCTTTTATTTATAAGTTTTTTAATACTTTGTAAAAAGTTTTTACGGAAAGAAAAATTAAGAAAATTGGTCGGAAAATTGGAAAATTTGAGAAAACTTAAGACTTTACCGATTTCATCCAACATTTTTTTATAAGTTTTTTAATACTTTGTACAAGGGTTTTACGGAAATAAAAATGAAGAAAATTGCACAGAAAATAGGAAAATTTCAGAAAACTTAAGGCTTTTCCGATTTCATTCATCTTTTATTTACAAGTTTTCTAATACTTTGTATGTACAAGCTTCTTACGGAAAGAAAAATTAAGGAAATTGCTCAGAAAATTGGAAAATTTCAGAAAACTTAAGACTTTTCCGATTTCATTCATCTCTTTTTATAAGTTTTCTAATACTTTGTATGTACAGGCTTCTTACGGAAAGAAAATTGCACAAAAAATTGGAAAATTTCAGGAAACTTAAGACTTTTCCGATTTCATTCATCTTTTATTTATAAGTTTTTTAATACTTTGTAAAAAGTTTTTACGGAAAGAAAAATTAAGAAAATTGGTCGGAAAATTGGAAAATTTGAGAAAACTTAAGACTTTACCGATTTCATCCAACATTTTTTTATAAGTTTTTTAATACTTTGTACAAGGGTTTTACGGAAATAAAAATGAAGAAAATTGCACAGAAAATAGGAAAATTTCAGAAAACTTAAGGCTTTTCCGATTTCATTCATCTTTTATTTACAAGTTTTCTAATACTTTGTATGTACAAGCTTCTTACGGAAAGAAAAATTAAGGAAATTTGCAGAAAATTGGAAAATTTCAGAAAACTTAAGACTTTTCCGATTTCATTCATCTTTTATTGCTAAGTTTTCTAATAATTTGTAAAAAGTTTTAACGGAAAGAAAAATTAAGAAAATTGGTCGGAAAGTTGGAAAATTTGAGAAAACTTAAGACTTTTCCGATTTCATTCATCTTTTATTTATAAGTTTTCTAATACTTTGTAAAAAGTTTTTACGGAAAGAAAAATTAAGAAAATTGCTCGGAAAATTGGAAAATTTCAGAAAACTTAAGACTTTTCCGATTTCATTCATCTCTTTTTATAAGTTTTCTAATACTTTGTATGTACAGGCTTCTTACGGAACGAAAATTGCACAAAAAATTGGAAAATTTCAGGAAACTTAAGACTTCCGATTTCAATCATCTTTTATTTATAAGTTTTTTAATACTTTGTAAAAAGTTTTTACGGAAAGAAAAATTAAGAAAATTGGTCGGAAAATTGGAAAATTTGAGAAAACTTAAGACTTTACCGATTTCATCCAACATTTTTTTATAAGTTTTTTAATACTTTGTACAAGGGTTTTACGGAAATAAAAATGAAGAAAATTGCACAGAAAATAGGAAAATTTCAGAAAACTTAAGGCTTTTCCGATTTCATTCATCTTTTATTTACAAGTTTTCTAATACTTTGTATGTACAAGCTTCTTACGGAAAGAAAAATTAAGGAAATTGCTCAGAAAATTGGAAAATTTCAGAAAACTTAAGACTTTTCCGATTTCATTCATCTTTTATTGCTAAGTTTTCTAATAATTTGTAAAAAGTTTTAACGGAAAGAAAAATTAAGAAAATTGGTCGGAAAATTGGAAAATTTGAGAAAACTTAAGACTTTTCCGATTTCATTCATCTTTTATTTATAAGTTTTCTAATACTTTGTAAAAAGTTTTTACGGAAAGAAAAATTAAGAAAATTGCTCGGAAAATTGGAAAATTTTAGAAAACTTAAGACTTTTCCGATTTCATTCATCTTTTATTTATAAGTTTTCTAATACTTTGTAAAAGGTTTTTACGGAAAGAAAAATTAAGAAAATTGATCGGTAAATTGAAAAATTTCAGAAAACTTAAGACTTTTCCGATTTCATTCATCTCTTTTTATAAGTTTTCTAATACTTTGTATGTACAGGCTTCTTACGGAAAGAAAATTGCACAAAAAATTGGAAAATTTCAGGAAACTTAAGACTTTTCCGATTTCAATCATCTTTTATTTATAAGTTTTTTAATACTTTGTAAAAAGTTTTTACGGAAAGAAAAATTAAGAAAATTGCTCGGAAAATTGGAAAATTTGAGAAAACTTAAGACTTTACCGATTTCATACAACATTTTTTTATAAGTTTTTTAATACTTTGTACAAGGATTTTACGGAAATAAAAATGAAGAAAATTGCACAGAAAATAGGAAAATTTCAGAAAACTTAAGGCTTTTCCGATTTCATTCATCTTTTATTTACAAGTTTTCTAATACTTTGTATGTACAAGCTTCTTACGGAAAGAAAAATTAAGGAAATTGCACAGAAAATTTGAAAATTTCAGAAAACTTAAGACTTTTCCGATTTCATTCATCTTTTTTTTATAAGTTTTCTTATATTTTGTACAAGGTTCTTACGGAAAGAAAAATTAAGAAAATTGCACAGAAAATTGGAAAATTTCAGAAAACTTAAGACTTTACCGATTTCATTTATCTCTCCTTTATAAGTTTTCTGATGCTTTCTTCAAAGTTCTTACGGAAAGAAAAATTAAGAAAATTGGAAAATTTCAGAAAATTTAAGACTTTGCCGTTTTCATTCATCTCTTCTTTATAAGTTTTCTGATGCTTTCTTTAAGGTTCTTACGGAAAGGAAAATTAAGAAAATTGGTCGGAAAATTGGAAAATTTGAGAAAACTTAAGACTTTTCCGATTTCATTCATCTTTTATTTATAAGTTTTCTAATATTTTGTACAAGGTTCTTACGGAAAGAAAAATTAAGAAAATTGCACAGAAAATTGGAAAATTTCAGAAAACTTAAGACTTTACCGATTTCATTTATCTCTCCTTTATAAGTTTTCTGATGCTTTCTTCAAAGTTCTTACGGAAAGAAAAATTAAGAAAATTGGAAAATTTCAGAAAATTTAAGACTTTGCCGTTTTCATTCATCTCTTCTTTATAAGTTTTCTGATGCTTTCTTTAAGGTTCTTACGGAAAGGAAAATTAAGAAAATATCTCAGAAAATTGGAAAATTTCAGAAAAATTAAGACTTTACCGATTTCATTCATCTCTCTTTTATAAGTTTTCTGATACTTTGCATGTATAAACTTCTTACGGAAAGAAAAAATAAGAAACTGCTCACAAAATTCTAAAATTTCAGGAAACTTAAGACTTTTCCGATTTCATTCATCTCTTTTTATAAGTTTTCTAATACTTTGTATGTACAGGCTTCTTACGGAAAGAAAATTGCACAAAAAATTGGAAAATTTCAGGAAACTTAAGACTTTTCCGATTTCATTCATCTTTTATTTATAAGTTTTCTAATACTTTGTAAAAAATTTTAACGGAAAGAAAAATTAAGAAAATTGCTCGGAAAATTGGAAAATTTGAGAAAACTTAAGACTTTTCCGATTTCATTCATCTCTTTTTATAAGTTTTTTAATACTTTGTATGTACAGGCTTCTTACGGAAAGAAAATTGCTTAAAAAATTGGAAAATTTCAGGAAACTTAAGACTTTTCCGATTTCATTCATCTTTTATTTATAAGTTTTTTAATACTTTGTAAAAAGTTTTTACGGAAAGAAAAATTAAGAAAATTGGTCGGAAAATTGGAAAATTTGAGAAAACTTAAGACTTACCGATTTCATTCATCTTTTTTTATAAGTTTTCTAATACTTTGCATGTATAAACTTCTAACGGAAAGAAAAAATAAGAAACTGCTCACAAAATTCTAAAATTTCAGGCAACTTAAGACTTTTCCGATTTCATTCATCTTTTATTTATAAGTTTTCTAATACTTTGTGAAAAGTTTTTACGGAAAGAAAAATTAAGAAAATTGCTCGGAAAATTGGAAAATTTGAGAAAACTTAAGACTTTTCCGATTTCATTCATCTTTTATTTATAAGTTTTTTAATACTTTGTAAAAGGTTTTTACGGAAAGAAAAATTAAGAAAATTGATCGGTAAATTGGAAAATTTCAGAAAACTTAAGACTTTTCCGATTTCATTCATCTCTTTTTATAAGTTTTCTAATACTTTGTATGTACAGGCTTCTCACGGAAAGAAAATTGCACAAAAAATTGGAAAATTTCAGGAAACTTAAGACTTTTCCGATTTAATTTATAAGTTTTTTAATACTTTGTAAAAAGTTTTTACGGAAAGAAAAATTAAATTAAGAAAATTGGTCGGAAAATTGGAAAATTTGAGAAAACTTAAGACTTTACCGATTTCATCCAACATTTTTTTATAAGTTTTTTAATACTTTGTACAAGGGTTTTACGGAAATAAAAATGAAGAAAATTGCACAGAAAATAGGAAAATTTCTGAAAACTTAATGCTTTTCCGATTTCATTTATCTCTCCTTTATAAGTTTTCTGATGCTTTCTTCAAAGTTCTTACGGAAAGAAAAATGAAGAAAATTGGAAAATTTCAGAAAAATTAAGACTTTACCTATTTCATTCATCTTTTTTAATAAGTTTAATCAAAGTGTGGTTAATATTTCGTACTTTTAATTAGTTTTCTTATCAACTTTCATATTTAAAGTTTAATTTAATATCGCTTTTTGGGTGGCTTTGATACACTAACACGTGGTATACATGGTTATACAGAAAAACTAAGGGAATCAATTTTTTATTTTCAGTTGAATTTTAGTTCCTCAAAATGCCACCAATTAGACGTACTAACTTAGGTCGCAAAACTCGCAATGCTGCAAGTCAAAGATGTATACGAGCAAGTCAAACTGACGAGCAACGCGAAGCGCGAAATGAAGTTGAACGGAGACGATGGAAATGTTGCATTTACTCCTTTTCGAGCTGCATTCAATTATAAAATCGCAATCGATTACAGTTTACTTCAAATCGTTGCTATTGGACCAATGAACGTTGTGTGCCTAAATTACAACGCACTAAAGATTAAATACGAAGCCCCTGGATTGTGTTGCGCTAGAGCCATTACATTCAATTCATTGGTCTCCGGAAATGAGCCTGATTCTAAAAACTTTGTGACTCACGCTATCCAAGAAAATTAGTAGCAGAAACTATAACTGGAAATGATGGTTATCCACTTTATCATCGCCGGTCCACTGATGACAATGGAAGGTCAACAATTTTAGTCAAAGTGAATTAACAGGATATTGAAGTTGATAATCGTTGGGTTGTTCCGCTTTTGCCGTTACTTTCCAAGACATTTAAAGCACACATAAATGTCGAATTTTAATATTTCGTAAAGTCGATTAAATACATTTGCAAGTACATGAACAAAGGTGACATGTCTATATTCGGAGTTGCTGCCGAGAATTCCAATGATGAAATCAGTCAATTTCAAATGGGCCGCTATGTAAGCAGTAACGAAGCGATATGGCATATTGTTTCACTTGCTAAACATTAAAGACATCCCACTGTTGTTCACTTTGTCGTACATTTTTAAAATGGTTACAGAGTGTATTTTATAACGGAGAACAGATTGCAATGAGCTGACAGGACGCCATCGACAAAATTGTTCAGCTTCTTTGAAATGTGCCAGAATGATGACTACGCGAACGCTGCTTTACTACGAAACGCCAATTACTCCGCAACGTGCATGAAAGTAGTGAACAATGGAACTGGTGGAATTATTTTTAGATGCTCCCGCTGAACTAGATTCGATCGCGAACTAGAACTGCACTTGCACTTGCTTCATCAGGTATTGCAGCTACGTTGTTGGAAGGTGGTGGAACAGCTCATTCACTCATGTTGCCTTCTACACAAAAATCTTTTATAACCTAATGCATGTTTGAAGTCATACATTTTATGGCGATATATCAAAACACTCAAATTAACTATTTGAGAAGTTTTTCCCAACAATTGCTTGGCATTGGTAATGACAAAATTCCCGTTGACAAATCGTCTGGGTACTCTTGTTCTGCCAAATTTCGTTACTTTACTGAATCAAAGACCGAACTCATCGAGATAGTGTTCCTAAATATTGCTCAAAATTACAAAAATCCTGTTTGGTTGAGCGAAAGTGTGATATTGCCTGACGTTGATGTCAACCAAATAAATAAATTTTCACATTCGAAATAAGATAACCGGCGAATTAATGACATACAAATCGGTTGATTCCACTACTAACCAAGATGATGTTGTCAATTATCCAACGAAACTTTTAAAATCGCTGAAATTGCCCAGATTATCACCTCAAAATCTGCAATTACAAATCAGATTGGTAATCATTATGTTGCGGAACATAAACCATCTACGTTTTTGTAATGGCACCCAGCATTATTTTTGAAAGGGAAGTAAATATGCGAATATGTTTTGATTCCATGCATCTTTATGTTTCCGAATGACATGAATTCGACTTCAACCGGTAACAATTTCCAGTGCGGCTTGCATTTTCAATGTCGACAAATAAATCCCAAGGGCAGTCGTTAAGTGTTTGTGGCATCAAACGTGAAAATCAATGTGTTTCACATGTCCAATTGTATGTCGCCTGGACAGGACAATGTCTATCGGATCAGCTAGTAATTCAATAAATACGCGATGCTAAATTTCTATTTAAATAAGGAAACATAATATTCACAGACACCATTTTTTTAATAAAATAACATTATTCAGTTTACATAATTTATTGTGCAACATTTTTTTCAAGTACATTCAACAATTAAATCTTTCAATTACAAAGTCGTCGATCACCATTAAGTTGAATAAATTTAAATCGCAAATATTTATTTAACTCAACAATAGAGATGATTTATTACTAATTAGACGATTTTCTTTAGATACCGGAAAAATTATCTTTATATTTTCAATTATAAGGTTTTACAGTAAAAATATATATAAGTACTTCCGGTGCTGAACAAGGAATTTGATTAATTTTCTTCACCCCACCCCACCCAATCGGTATAAAATAATCGGAACTAGATATAATGTGATTACATCAATAATGTATATACAGTTGCCCCTTTATTCCGGCGATTGTACCGTTGTAATTTAATACTAATTGCTAAACAATTAATTTTAAAAAAATCTAAAGTTATACAAAGGATTTCTGTGTTAATTTTAAAAGAAAAAAGTAAAAATTGTTTCGGGTTTGTAGCAGAAACAGTAAAGCAAAATTCTCAGAATTTTTTTTTTCATTTTTACGTTCGTTTGTTGTATTTTCGGAAAAGTTTAATTAAAAAAATGTTCCGTTGCTTCTTAAAGTTTTCCATTCGTGTTATAAACATGTTCTCAATATATTTTTCGTTTTTGTAAAAAAAAGTATTGCTTTGTATATCCCAGACAGCTTTTTTACCTCATACCGCACACTAAGCCATACATCGCCCGCCATTAATCTATTTCGTTAAACGGAAGAAAAATATTTTATTTTGACATTCCGAGTACTCTACACATTTTTCCCTCCATTGTTTATTAAATGTTCTATATACGGTTTTGTAAAAAAAAAAAAGAAAAAAAATATATATTTTCATTACACGAGTATGTTTATCGAACGTGAACATGTTCGATATATTTTGACGGGAAGTAAAGTTCATTGCAACATTAAATATTACAATATTCAAATCGATGAGAAATATCGTATACTATACATACATTGACAACAGGAATTTCTATATCGTGTGTTCCGTAAAACACAGTGAAATATGCGCGTCATTTGCATTCGATGACATTTTTATGTTGTATGGATGGAGTATTTTAAAATTTAATTTCGCAGATGAAACAAATAAAAAACGTGCAAAAATGCAATTTGCTCGTAGCGAAATTATATCCGTTGCACAAAATGCCGGAATTGCCAACAAACGCAGTAATTAAATCAAACCACTTTTAATTATTTTTTTTGCTTGTGAAATGTTTTGTTGTTTAATCCGTTTATAATCGTGAGGTGCTACGACGGATGGTGCACGCTTTATACATTAAAATGTTGTACGCTCTGTTGATTTGATTTTTAGTGTGCGATTGTAGATTGGAATTTCGAGCTGAAAATTTTTTTGTATCCGAAATTGTTGACAACACAGATTATTACCATAATCTGGATTAGTTACTTGTTTTACTCGAATATAAATCATACACGAATAGTAATTTAATTTATAAATAAACATCTGTGCGAATCTAATATTAGAAGCTTTTGAGAAAATTATATTTTCTATTTTACGATCATACATAAAAATTTTCGGAGTTTTAAAACCTAGTACATGACAAAAAGTTGTAACAGTGTGAAGTTTCTGAACACTTTTGAAAATGTTTACAGAAATTGATGTGAGTATTCGAAATAATCTTTCCGAACAACTGTTAGTTTTTGGACGAATATAAAAAAAATTATTTTTAAAAAGCTCACTGTGAAGTTCTAAGCCCATTGGTTAGTTTTTCTAGCAAAATTTTTAAAATTTAAGATTTATGAATGTGCGTGCGGACAATTGTTGACCCATTTAGGCTATGCCCCAAAATCGTCGCCACCTCCAGGTTCTCTTCTTGGCAACAAGAATGGGTAAACGAAGTAACCTAGGTGTAGGGCGGTCACGCTAAATGGTGGAGGATGGGGACACATATAAAAATAATTGCACTGTCATGAACGGAGCCCTCTGAATACCTAGCGACCTCCAGTTCTTACTCACGCGTACGGATCTGTGCACGGGTGGGCCATTATTTTATCCGATTCTCGTTGGACCAAATATGGAAAACTTTAAAATTAATATTAAAGAAGTGGCCAGCACTTGTCAAATGATTTTAAGGAGGAGGGAGGGTGTTAGGAGCAGGTCTAAAACTCCAGCCGTCAGTGATGCTAAGAGCGGTTCCGAGACTTGCAAGCCAAGGACTACCGATAAGAAAGAGACAGTCATTGCTCCGTCGGTTCGGAGATATGGAACGACACGTTCGGCCTTCCGTGTCTTGGACATACTGGTTACAGTCCCGAATGAGCAGTTGACTGAGGAACACAGATAATGTGTTAACTGGGCGAAGAGTTGAATTGCCGATGTGAGCAATGCACACAAGAAGGATTTTGGGTCTAAAAGGCAGAGATCTTATTAGAGGAGGTCTAGATGCCGAAGGGAAACGGGCCAGGTTTCATGTGTCTCCAAAGGGTCATAAGCTTTTTAGCGAAATTATGAAGGAGAGAGAGTTGCTGCTAGCCATCGTAGACGAGAGCCATAATGAGGGGAGCATCACAGGAGAAAAATGGAGGTTGATGTTCATAGCACTTAACCTCGTGTTTCGCAATGCACGTGACAACATTCGGAACCCACGCAAATTGGTATCAGCAAAAGCTGAAGCTGACCACGTGCGGAGATCAGAGGTGGGTTTTATTATACAGGAAGGCGATTGAACAGTTAAGAGAGGTAGGGCTAAGAGCCAAGCTCATAAGGAGGAAATATCAAGCAGGCCCAGGGCAATGGTCTAGATTCACACGGAGCCGGCTAACCTGGAAGAATCCTTGAAGATTATCCAGGTTTGCAATCCGGACCCTCAAACGAGGAACTGGATAGTTATGAAGCAGGAGGCCCTCAAGGGCAGTTTCAGATTATTATGATAGTCAATATTGAGTCCCTGACTTCCCTGTCAAAAACCAATATAATAATTTTCGACTTTGGTTCAATAACACTTAAGGTATTCTAGAAAGACGCGGCCGGGGAAGAACCGAGTACCGCTCAACTCGATTAGTACTGGTTCGCCAGTCCAACTATTAGGGTAGCGTAGCAAGTATGGTCGGAGCTGAACTTGAAGCGCTCCTTCGATCTTAATCACACTAAGGAAGCGTGATTAAGGTAGAATTGTAAAGGTACCTATCAGACACTGCCTTTCCGGAGATCACGCGAGAAGGCTTCATCTGGAAGAGGAGGAGACTGTTCCTCACTTCATAAGGTTATGCCCTGCGCTAGCTGGCAGAAAACTTGATTATTTGGGCAAATACACTATGGACAACCTCTTTGATATCGAAAGCTGTAATGTGCGAGATCTTTAACACTACGTGAATAATACTCGATGGTTTTAAAGAGAAGTTAATAATGTTGGATCCTGTGGTATCATATTGGGCCAAAATTGGCCTCCGTGTGCGATAGCAACCACTGAAACCTAATCTAACCTGTAGGCTTGAATGTCCCCTGTTTATTATACTAGTGATCATCTGATCATCATCTCTGAGATTTTTGTTAATTATTGTGATGTGTGAATAATTCCTTTCACATTTCGATGCGATTTCTAGAGTTTTATAATTTTTTATTTTTTTTTCATTAGCGCATCTTTTTTATACATGTACTCGTTAATAAAAAATTAGCATAACAGTATTAAACTTACAAAATGCAGATGGTAGAATAAGTGGTCTATTGGATCAAATAGATTACGTGACTGCGAAGTCAATTTTCTCATATTTGAAATAATTTTCAAAATATTTGTAAAAGTCGAAAAGATCCTATATGGAATGTGCGACTTGCAGTGTACTAATTTTGGCTATACACGGTTAGAAATTAGACGTGATTTTTAATGTCTATTAGCTTACACCAGCGCGAACTTAACCTAGAGACGTTAAAGTTATTAAAATTTAAGACTCTTTTCATGGTAGGTAATTTGTAACGATTATGGGACGTGAAAAGTAATTTAGCTATTTTTTATATCTAAAATTACTGGCTAAAAATTGTAATATTTGGAATGAAAATACAATGTAAATTAACCACCCAAAATAAGAAAACTATTGACCAACGAATATTAACTGAGGTACTTGGTTAAACACAAAATTAACTCCCTTAGAGTAATGAAATACGAAAAAGTACTTTTATTTTCCGTCAAAATCAAATTATTTTAAAATTTATATAAAACATCTATTAAGTGTCAAATTTAGCGATATTCGTATCGTTACATATAAAATCAGTTGACCGTCATTTTAAACATCATTTTGTTAACAATTTCGTTCTACTTACAATTTTCGTTCTACTTTTCGCTCTACTTAGATGCATAGAATACTCAGTTATAAAATTTAAAATTTAATTTGGTTTTTAAAGTGCAATTCTTTATTTAATTAAAATTCATTACATATTTGATTACATTGTTAAATGCATAATTATAAATTTTTTAAATTTAAAAATTAGTTTGATTTTTCTTAAATAATACTAAACTTATAACTATGCCACAATATCCTGTTTGGCAATTTAACCAGGTTATATTATTAAAGAAAATTATTTAATTTAAAAAAATATTAGGAACAGTAAAAAATTAATCTACCTAATTTATTTGTACGAAAACATAATTGCAAATTTATATATCAGGGGGCCTATTATGAAATTGGTCGGAAAATACGACACCGTCGGAAAATACGTTGTCGTAAAATCCAATCCGCGGTGGATTTTCGTATTATGAAACATGCATTTTTACAGTCAAACTCGAAATTTTCAGTATATAGTTGTCACATGTAAATTTGATTAAAATAATTTAAAAGAGATATGTACTTACATTTAAAAACTTATTGAATTTTTAATTAATTAAATAGCATATAAAAAGTATGAACTACGATCTTTTTCCGTATGTATACTACAAATTACAATATCCGTCACCTAACTAGCAGTCGGCATTTGACATTTGAATTTTGTCGTAAAATCCGCTTACTCGGATTTTTATTTCATAATAGTATAAAATCCGCTCGGATCGGATTTTTTTAGTTTCATAATATGAATATCCGACGCGAGACGGATTTTACGAGGTCGGAAAAATTTCATAATAGCGGCCCAGGATTTAGTAGTGTATTCCAATATTTTACCGTAGTAGGTAGTTTTTGAACTGGAATGTCGATGTTTAACAGTTTTCCAAATATACGTTGTATGTTATGTTAAATACATAATGGCATTTAAAAAGTAAATCAAACGAAGTACTGTTCGTTGGAATAAACGCTTGATCAAATGAGATGTAAGATTTAGATGTATTTGACTTGCTTTCATCTTGAGCAAAAATAATTAGTTGTTATTCGGCCGTAATATTGCCATTTTCGCCAATAAATTTGAATGGTTTAGCACCGGCTGAAATGATAAGAACCACAAGTATATTAAATTTATTGGAAGGGTAAATTATAAATAATGCAATTCTACCTATAAAGTATTCAAAAATAGATTTGTTTTGCCTATTTGTTCAGAGATTGTTACTATATGTTGACAAAACTCAATTTATTTTTCAGGTTATTGCATGTATTTGGGTATAATACCTCTAAGTTGTGAATCTAAGAACATGTTATTAGAGAAATGACAATCAAAAATTATTAAATCAGTTTGAAAATTCTTACCAGTTGATACATGTCTGAAAATCGTGGGTAATCCAATAGTACGAGTATGACATTTTGGATCCGCAGTTTTAATGTCTTGTTTTAATTCAATTAAATATTGTTCGTCCATCCAATGCAATAGGAGGCGGAAGGGGGAGGGGTGTAATTCGGCACTTGTTCCTGGTGGACTCGTATCTAACTGCTTCGGGAACTGCTTCGGGTTAGAGCCAACAAATGGTTGGTGATGATTTTTACTGCCGCACGTCGACCACGTTCTTTTATACTTTGATTGTTTCGTATCCTTTTAAAAAGTATTACCCATTAAGTAAAATTTTTGTTTGTTCGAAGTAAATTTTTAAATTCTATAATCAAAGATGATCATACTTTCCTTGTTAAGATAATAATAATTGAGATTAGATTCCATTCAGTTTCAAAGCACCACGATAATTAAAATAAAAGTTAATAAGCTAATTGATTGACTTAGTCTCGATGATCGCATACCTAAAAATAAACAAACCATATTATTAATTAGCTATAATGTAATTAACCTTAAGATTTATCTAGTTATGTACATCACTATATTTTGTATGTTAACACATCGTTTGGTGGCATCAGCTAATGTAAATCGTGTACCTAAAATGATAAAGAAGATACCACAAAGTATCTAGATACATTTATAAGTAATATTATGTATACTTATCTGATTAATTGTATATGTATCCTGTTCTGTAGCACAATCACTTGATTTATATAATTTAATAGTTGTGATGTGTTGGTTTGACAGATTATGTAGAATTGTAGTATTGTCAAATGAATCAAAGATTGCTAAACGTTATTTGTACTTCGGACATTGTTGATAGATGTTACTGCAGGGTTAGTGTTAACTATTGTCAAGTAGATGTCACTAGACATTAATAATTAATAGAAATAAGCTTTTGATTTGTATTTTGTAGAAATAAAAGAACAGAACAAATTGGATGGTGACGGCAACCACATCAAAATTATAATAATAAAGTTTGTAAAGTACGTAGTCGGTTTATTGAGTTTGGATAAGTGAAATTGAAGTACAGTAAAAGTAACCTGTTACCTTTAAAACTTGATTCTCTAAGAAATCCTGATTTTTCCATTCTTCAAGTCCAGTTGTAATAATACAATTTACAATATCATTAGTAACAGTAGGTGGTGGTAGATCCGTATGGACTAGGGGGACGAAAACTTGGCCTGACTTCTATCAGGCCTAAATTGTAGTTGAATCTAAGTACAAACTCTTTATACAGAGTTTGCCTAATTTTGAATCCTCTATAATCTACAATTTTTAATTGTATTTCCGGAGCAATGTTCCAATTTACTCGAACTAAAAAATAAATAATGTATATAATATTAATGGAGAAACGCTAAATTATTTCACTACTCAATCAATAATCAAACTCCTCTCGATTGTAGTTAGTTACACAACGTCACTACACTACAGAAAAATTAAACATTTATTTATTCGATTACGTTTTATCTAAGTTATTTGTTGTTTGTTTTAACATTGAATATTACCTAGATCAATAATAATCCGATCTGTTGAGAAACACCAAATTTCAAACATCGTAAAAAAATATTATACAAAAATTATCACACTCTCTGTATTTTGATAAGGCTGAGGATGGCCTTATTTTTATCATTCACTTGTTCAAATTTAATCCACTACATCCACTAAAAACCACTAAATACTATTTATCACATTTTTGTTTATAAATCAATTTTAGCACGAGTCTTGCTCTTTCAACTTTAAAATTCCAATTGCAACTGAAAAAAATACATTCCAATTTTAGTAACCGAAAAAATTAAAACAAAAAATCAAGATACTCCACAAAATTGCTCAGATTGATTTGCAAGTGATTTTAAAATGACTATAAAAATAACGTCCCATGATCGTTAAAATTAAAATTTTATATTTATAAGTACTCAAATTTAACATCCGCGGTTTTACTGGGTCGTCAATTTGACCCAACATTTTTGTTCAATTTGAACCATGTGTTTGCGTTGATCTAGGTAAAATTTTGATAATAAAATTAACGAAATTTAAATTAATATGTTACAATTAATATTTTTCGGTAGTGATAAGCTATCGAAATAAAACTTTATTTTCAGAATTTGACTAAGAAAGAATATTATCGCATCGTATACTGGAAGAATGTTAAAAATAACGTCTAATTTTTTTTTTACATATTGTTTGACTATCCTTATTTTAACCCCCGAAATAGGCAAGACGTCCGAATTTTTACCGTGTATATCACTGGGAACTCCAAATCTATGGAAAAAGCTTTGGGTATGAAGCTTTATCCCAATCAATCAATCCAGGATAGCATTTTTGTTGAAAAATAGTTTTTTTGTCAAAAAATATCATTTCTCCTTAAATTTTTGAAGAATGAACTGGTCTGGCAAATAACACCGATGAATCTGTTGACGATTCAAACAATTTACTGATATAGAGCGGCGAATTTTTCGGCTCGACGCTGAGGAGACATCATTATTACCACAAGTAGAAGAAAACTATTTCTCGATTGTGACTGAATTGAGCGGTCAATGGCGGATCATACGGTGAATACGTCCAAAACGCATTCATTCCTACCGTAAATTAAGCTACCTAAAATTAATATCCCTCCTTTTTCTGGTTATTACGTCGAATGGCAGTCATTATATGGCTTGTATTGCGCCACAATACAAGAGAACGACTATCCAATTTCATCACAAAAGTTCCAGTACCTAAAGAGTCTTTTGCTGGGTGAAGCAGTGCCAGTCTTGTGGCATTTCAGCGTTACTAAGGCGGAATATGTCGAAGCGTTGCAGAAATTCAGCGTTCATCAATCCAAAAACTATGGGATTCGTCGAACAAAGTCGTTAGAGGGCTTAAGGCTTTTGGATCAAATGCAGAGTATACCGGGATCCTTGGCTGATATAATTCAGAACAAATTGGATGGTTTTGAATTTTTGGGAAAAAGAACTGATGCATTGGAATCCGTTAAAATTTATAGCATGAAAGTTTTAGAGCATTGCGCAACAATAAGCAAGCCGCCTTGTCCAATTTGCAATTCAGATGACTATAAACTTTTTGAAGGTACTAGTTTCAACGAAATTGATATTAATAAAATATGGGAACTAATACATCAAGAAAAGCGATATTTTAAGCTCCCATCATAAGAATTCGAAATAGCTAATTGGCACGAATTTAGAAATGTCTCATTAGCAGATCCTTAATTTAATTAGCGCAGCGCGATCGATGTATTACTTGGGACTGAAATCAGTTTAGATCATTTTTCTAAAATTTAAGCGAAAATTACGTTTTAAACTAAATAAAACGGGGTTTCAACAATAATATAGTCCTGGTCTGCGCAGACAAAATGATTCACAAGGATCAAACCTCATACTTAAGTTTCTTAAAATCATATGATATTAATTTATTTAAGATTATTTCGGCTTTTCGGACAAAATACTGGTACAAAAAACGGGAGTGTGGAAATAAAAAAACGTTACGTTTAAATTTTTTTAAGGTATACAAAAAAAAATAAAAAAGAATCAACGAAAAACGTGTCGTTTGAAACCGTATAATTCGAGGGAAGGTGTACGTGTTCTTCGAATACCGTGTAATTGCGGGGTTACCTTGTCCGGTTGTTAACAAATATATTGAAAAGTAGGTATTTCATTACGAGAAAAAAGACTATAAACTAAAAGATTCTAAATTTTTAACAATACCGATTCAACTTAGTTTTACAAAATTTAAGAGTAAATATTTTGAAAATAATATCATAATTTTGCAAGAATACGGGTCCAAATCAGTTATTCAAAATTTTAGCGTAAATAACGATTTTAGTCAAAAAAATAGTTTTCACTTAAAATTTGGTCCCTACATCTCATACAGATTAATTGATCGGGATGAAACTGCATTCTTAAACTTTTCAAATAAATTTGGATATCGCACTGAACTTTGGTCGAGATCGGTCCACCAGAAGTGGTAGCTTCCATCGGAGCTTTTAAGTTTTTATCTCTACAGTTCATAATAAAGCGTTTTTAATAAATTGTGAGATCGTTGAGATAGACATCGGCATACTAGAAGTGCTGCTACTTAGTAGCTGCTTCGAAACTTTTTTAATTTTTGGCTATTAGTTTAAATTTTTATTGGTTGTCTGAAATTCATCAGGTGATGTATTCGAGATCTATGTACTAGACGCGCAACTAAATTTGCGTTTTTTTTTGACAATTCTTGACGATGCCTGATAATTGTAAATCTTATCAGGCAGATATGCCGCTTCATCTCTATAACCTCATCAGACCCACCCCAAACCTATACTCAGAATCTACCATATAGTCATAGGCATTGGAATTGGCATAGTCAGATTGGTGTCTATATACCAAAATCACGAATGACGAACGATTTTATCCATGAAAAATGAGAAAAATCAAAAGTTCACTCTATAACCTCATCAGACCCACGGTCATGGGCTATTAAACCAGCCTAGTCAGCTTGGTGTCCATATGGCAAAATCTCAAATCATGAACAGATTTATCGTCGGAACAACAGGAAATGAAACATTTCACCAATATAACCGAATAAAACCTACTCCAAACGCATAATCTAATTCTACTTAGGGTTATGGTTCATCCAATTGGTACAGTAAAATAGTTCATCTGTCAAAATTTTGATATACAAACCGTTCATTAGCTAAACGTGTCTGCGTCTCATGGCTATTGTATAGATGCCTGTTATGACAGTTTCGCAATCTGCATTATCGACATTTTAAAATATGTTCGGCTGGGATGTCAAAATTAATATCTGCAGTACGAACGGTGGAGGCGAACGGTGGAAATCGAAATCGCCACTTCTGAAGCGTTTAAACCACTCTTTACAGGTAGTTTTCGATGGTACATGTTCGACGTAGGCACCTTCAAGAAAATAACGTGCTTCACCTGCATTTTTTTATTCAAGTTGAAGCAGAAAGCACTACCTATTTGTGAAACCCGGACTTAGTTGCGCACCTGATACTTTTGCCCATTTGTAGATTTTGTTTAAAAAGAAAAGTTTAATATTATCATTGTGAATCAAACTTAATTATTTTAGAATAATAAATGATATTTTTCGACGGTCGATAGTTTTGGTTTGATGGAACCATTTTTTAAGATTTTTTGAAAAACTAGAAAAATTGCTACACTTTCAAATGTCCATCGGTAAATTGTTAAAAATTATTGGTACAAAATGAAAAAGGTTTCCCATATAGATGTAATCTAAGCACATTTCAAAAATACGCTTAATAACCCCGAAACCACTTGAATCTGGTGAACGATTAAATTTGTTAGACTGGCAAAAACATTTTCAAAGAGTGCTGAGCACATAGAAACATATTAACCATCGACCAGAAACCAGTCTAAGAGACTGGTGACACTTGGCTTATAAGTGTGTGACTCATCTGTTTTTACTCCAAATTCAAAACACTTGGTAGAAAATATTTTGTATGTCGTAAGTGAAGGTCTGTGCTCGACTTTCCTTAAATAACCGTAGGAGGTACTTAGATTGGTAAATTTAAAATTTTTTAACGCCTTTCATATTCATTCACGAGAAGATGCATTCCAAAATGGTATCGAAATTTAAGTACTGTCTAGCATACATACACTCTTTGGAGATGTGCCTCATTATAGGTAGGTTTATTTATTTACAGTAAAAATAAAAATATATTTGATAAATGGTGGGGGCTAATTCAAACTCATTATTATAGTTGGGTGATCATTTTCAGAGCTACATAAATCATCAACGTTCCTGAGTTTCTTACATTCTGAGAATTACAGCAATCTAGGATATTCGCCCGGAACATTTAGACAGCCATTATTTCGTAGATAATGGTTATTCTGGAAAGAAAGAACCATATAAACTAAGTGCCTCTTCTTTCAATGTGCATTTTACCAAGACAAAACTGATCCAATCATACGAAATAAATTTTTTATTGTCGAGCATTAAATCTGCTAATTAATGAAAATCAGTTCCTAGTTTTAGTATTTTAAGTGGTATCCCATTAATTTTTTCTCATTCATTAAATTCTGGTACAGAGGATTTCTGTGTAGCAATAAGGTACAAACAAATCTTGCTACAGAGCAATATAATAAATGATTGCGCTAGCATTAAAGCCATAGATCAAATTTGTATGCAAACAATGTCTATGTTATAGCCCATTCACGTCATTCCCAAATTAATTTTTTCCTGTTTCAAAAACCATAAAAAGCTATAACATTTTATATAAACTGGAAAAGGGACATTTTTAAAAACACTTTGTACATATTGACATAGGACCAGTCTAAAATATTTTCACTTTCTATAACTGAAAAAATGTCATTCACGTCGATTCATTTATTAGAAAAATACTCGCATGTACGTACAGCCATTCCGAACGCAAAAAAATTCCATTTGAATATTAATGACTGCTTGAGTAAACAGAGAATTTCCATATATCTGGTCCATTCACATATACGAGTATGTATATATATTTGAGATAAATGTATATACATTTCGTGAATTATTGATCAAACACAAGTAAAGAAGAAAAATTATTATATTGCGGATTTTTTTTCTTAGACGTATAAGAATAAGATGGCAAAGGGATGAAGAAAGCTCCATTTTATATCATTTTTATTGCACTTCGAATCAATTGAATTTGTTTATAGGGATATGAATAGAAAAACTTTCTTTATGTGCTATAAATATGCCATAATAGTATTGTGTATAGAGAAGAAACTAACCATAAATAAAATTACCTTTACAACAGGAATAACAACAGCAGGAAGATCGATAACAGATGTGATATACAAATAACCATTAGATAAGTTAAATAACAGTAAAATAATAAACTCTAAATGTAATACACAGAAAACTTTATGCACCAAAAAAAAGTTTGAAAAAGCTCAATCGAATCTAAAGTAAATAAATTGAAATCAAATCATGATGTGTTGCGGAATAATTGGTTTAATTTTAGTTTTGTATTTTTTGGTCAAGAACTATATTCTACCAGTCCATACTATACCATTGAGGTATATTATTGTGAATTTCGTTACTGTTGCTTAAGAATGATATTTTATGTAAAGATAAAATAATGACTCTTGTATTGTAACTAGAATAATTGATTTATTAAGTTTAACTCAATATAGATAGACACATCTTCCAAGTTAACTATTTGGTCCATCTTTTTTATTTCTATAGGCTTTTGATGAAAAACTACAATTCAAAAAATGTTTTGGGCCAGACGTTCAACAAAAATTCTATTATGAGATTAAACTGAATACACATTATATGAAAAGTACGAGACTTAATCCTTTTAGCTGCTTCCAGCTGTGCACGGTTAAATACATTTTTCCAAGGTGAAATTGAAATCCTGTAAATGTAATGACACTTCATTTATTAAATTGAATAATTCAATTTCAAAGTTGCGTAAATGAAAAGGAAAACTTTGTGCTCTAGCCTAGCGACATTCAATCGTTTGTTTCGTAAAGTACGGACCTATAGTTTCGACCGAAGTATAGTAATTATGAACATCGTTGATCTCCAGATTTTTGAATGAGTTTTCAAAAAATCTCTGTGTGTGTATGTGCGTGCATAATAAATGTAAGTAATGAATTTTAATTGCACAAACTTAAAAAATAATTTTATTGAACTGAACTGGAATTTAACTGTTCAGTTCCTGATACAAAATAAAAACTAACTAAGTAAAAATATGTTTTCTTATAATAAAAATTATGAACAAAAGCACTACCAACCAAATAGCACAGTGGTTAAAGCTTTGGCGTTTGAATCGGAGTTACCGGATTCGAATCCCGAGAGGGACAGGATGCAAAGGGAATTTTTATCTACAGGTTACGATTTGTGATGAAATGGAACTCATCTTCTATGCCAGTATAGGCTGACATGTAGCTGGTGATAAAAGCGAACGTAAAGCCGTAAGTCACCGAATTGGCTGGCAACGGCGTAAAAGTGAAGACGAAAAAAGCAAACCGCGAAAGAGTTGGAAGCGCCTTGGTCACATAACAGATTGCAGGGATAATAAAAAAACAATAAAAAAATTAAATCAAAAGCACCAAGGAATTAATTGTAATGAAATTTTTGTATATTCGGCATTCCTGATGTCGATTTATTTAGGCCTGATACGCGTGTTTGTTCAATCAGAAAATATTGTTAAATTGACATGCTTTACATTATATTGGAACGTTAATTCTTCCTTCGTCAAAGCTCCACGTCCCGAAGATCAAAAGTTCAATCTAATTGGTTGAAGTCCTCCTTGGTTGCTGCAATTTCCTTCTTGGTGAGTTTGTTTGTTTATAATTATTGCGTTAGATTTTTAATCTGAGCTTTATGGAGAATCTTGTAGGACTTGTGTGAATTTCTCAGTTATGTAGTTTAATTCCATTGAGCGTATTTCGGTTTAGTGTTCCTCAAAGGATTCCTTTCTTTAGCTTTGGTAGGCTAATATATATAGTGGTATGATGGGTGTGGTTCTTCGTAAACATACAGATCTTTTTGAAATATGATTTGATTTGTAAATGCGTTGATTGGAGCATCACAGTATGAATTGTTTCCACAATGCGTTCCAGCTCCAATCTTGATAGAGCATCAGCAACTTTATAAACAGTATTCCAGTTTATAAACAAGTTCATATTTAACCTCTTTCCAGCGCGCCTTGCACCTCTTTAATTTGGCATTCGTAAGGATTTTAATTTTCTTAACACCATATAAGAAATTCCTTAAGTTATCCACGGCCCAAATAATCACAAACATATCTTATTCGTTGACCGCATAATTTTCCTCCGTTCTGTTTAGAGACCTCGGGATATACGTGATTGGTCTCTCTCTGTCAATATTTCCTTGCGATAGTACGACTCCTATTGTCAGGTCCAAAGCGTCAGTAGTCAGGATGAATGGTTTGTTGAAGTCGGAAAACAGTATTTCCGATGATGATAATAGTTCTTTAATCTGTTGAAATGCTCGAATCTCTTGTAGGGTTTGTCGGAGGTTTTACTATCTTTGCAAAGTCTTTAATAAAACGTCTGTAATATGATGTCAATTCGAGAAATGATATTCGGTCCTTAAGATTCACTGGGTTTTTTAGATTATAAATAGTAACAGGTCACTTCATGATAAGGTAGCCTAAGAACTCAGTTTCGGTTTTTAAAAATTTTATTTTTTTCCAAATTAATCCGTAGGTTGGCTCTTTCAAGTTTGAAAACTATTACATCAATGTGCTTTAGAGGTTCTTCCTCGTTTTTTCCTAATAAACTCCTCCCCTCCTCAGGTGCATTTTTAAGACCAAAAGGAAGTCTGAAAAATTGGGTATATCAGACTCTTTCATTTTGATCAGATGGTATCCCGATGTAAGATCAATTGTAGTGAAGAACTTAAATTCCGAGATTCACAATCTTGTTGGAAATGGCCGGAATTGGATATGTATCTGCGATGTGGACGGCATTTAATCGCTTTTAATCAATGACCATTCTTTTTTTGTGTATTGGAAGCATCCAGTTTTTTTCACTTGTTTTTTCCAGATTAGCGAGTTATATGGGTTCTGTGAAGGATGTATAGCTATATCTCGTTTCTCATATTGACTGAATAGGGGTAGGATTTCGCTTCATCTGTATTTGTTCTGATTCCTGTCCTTACGGTAGTTTCAATTGGTGTTACGTAGTTCACAGGACCAAATAATGTGTTATTTTTAATGAAAAATTTTCCAGTATGCTGCACGCTTCTCATAAAGCAGTTTTCCCGATCAATAACTACACCGAGTTCTTTTAGTGTGCCATCGCCGAATATGCCTTCGAATGTTTTTAATCTCGGCAGAAAAAAAAACTCCATATTTTTGTTAATCCTGATACTTTTAAAAAATGGCCTTCATATTTTACTGCTGATTTCGATTTGCCCTCTGCCGATCTAATTTTGAATTTGGTATTGGTGGGAGTCGTATTTTTGGCTAACTGGAAGTTGACAAATTTTTTGTTGGCATCCGTATCAATCAAGAATTTAAAAACGTCGCCGTTTCTCGTTTGGTAATTTTTGTATATTTTTCTATGTACCGTGAGATTTCGAAAGTTTAAATTCTGGATTTCTAGTCAGGACACGTATGCTCCCGGCAATGTTTGAGGTTTTTCGATTATCAGCATTCTCGACAAATTGCCATTTAATTCTTTGACGAAAACGTCAAGGCCTCTTTGTGTCTATATGTTTCATTGAGAACTCTAATTGTATCGGTCAAATATTTCTCAGTTTTAATTTTATTCAGAATTAATGAGAATTGGTGATTGACATTAACGTAGAATTCATCTAATGTCATGTTCCTTTCTGGTAGAGTGATAAACCTTTCTTAATCGCTGTTAATTTCAGAATTGGTAATTTATAGCCGTTTTTCTAATAAATTATATACTTTTCAAAATACTTTCGAAAAACGTGAAAGCTCATATTGAAACTGTCACATACGGTGGAAAAACGAAAAAAGTCTATGGAAGCTGTCGCTTCCGGTAAACTAATTTCAACAAAATTCAGTCATACTTCGTTAAATTTTGGAAACTGATCAAGAACGGTATTATAGAAAATTTAATTTAAGATGTTCAGTTCTTAATCGTTTTCCACGTAAATGATATAATTTTCAAAATATTTGAAAAACGAAAAAGCTCCTTAGCAAGATTTCACTTTTAGTGGACTAATTGTGGCCAGAGTCACTGAGACCTCCCAATTTGTGTAAAAAGCTCATGCATGAAGTTTTATCCCGATTATTTAAGCCATCCAATTTTTAATGAAAATTGTTCAGTAAACCGATTTCATTAAAAAATTACTGGGATCTTCGAAATTATACGCTAGCTTAAATATGAAGTTTTCCTTTAATCAGTTGTATGAAAAACACAGCCGTCAAAAATCGTCATTTCGGTACATATTCGATTTTCTCATAATTGATATACTTTTCAAAATACTAACAAAAAACTAAAATCTCTTAAGGAAGGTGTCACCTTCAATGGAACTATTTTGACGAGAAGTCACTGGGGTCTGCCAATTTATAAGGAAAAGGTTAAGTATAAAGTTTTATTCAAACCAATCAAGTCGTCTGGCAGCTTTGGTCTGTACAAGGTCGACTTTTGACCAACTACAATTTTGTTTAAAAATCGTTATTTAAGGTTAAATTTGCTAAAAATTG
The DNA here is from genome assembly GCA_947310385.1 of Nephrotoma appendiculata. NCBI lineage: Eukaryota > Metazoa > Arthropoda > Insecta > Diptera > Tipulidae > Nephrotoma > Nephrotoma appendiculata. The sequence continues at coordinate 41,891,118 of OX371224.1, forward strand.
GCGGAATTTTTGCAAATATATCCGAACTTCAGAAATGACTTTTCATAATCGCTTCTATTCTTATTACTCACGATTGTACAGTGCGTATAGGTTTTGAAATATATTGTCTACGCTTAGTGTTGGATGAACAGGGACCTTGGGGCTGTTTTTTATGGTGATCCAAGCTGAGATCACAGATTTAAATCTCGCACTTTGATCATGTGTGTTGATTAACGTGGGAACCAACTTGTCGGAAACCTCATTGGAAAACTCTTCAAACATTTTTAAATAATTGAACTGATCACGTAATTTTCAGAAGGCCGTATTTGATCACAAATCCCGAAAGTTTCATCTTCCACTGTATTATTTGCATTGCGGAACGCAAACGCTCACTTTAGCACGATGTAGGAATTTTGTAAAATAATCAGACTAATTTCTAAGTTGGAGTGGAGAACAATCCTTTCTCTTACGATTTGTGTTAAAATCGTGTCGAAAGCGAAAATTTTCATTTTAAGTTCCTGACAAGATTTTGAGAAAAGTGGGGCGCGAATGCAAGTTGCCTTAAAAGTGAACACAAGACGATATAGCTAGGACATCTGAAGAAAATTTTTGGTGGCCATTAGAATTTTTGGGAAGTTCCCTAATTTGGCAACGGCAAGTTATAAAACGAAAAATTATGATAAAGCAAAGAACGTTATGTCTTTACAAACAAAATTTTATTACAACCATGAATTCCTCCAGTAGTATGAAACATCCGATTTTTTGAAAATCACGAACGATGTAATCTGATAAAATATTACTCTAGTTTCAATTAACTGACAAACAAGAAAATATTTCGAAATATCAATAACGAACAATATTGGAAAAGCGGCACAAATATCGCTATATAGGGCGGAAAATATTTTTTATTTTAATATAAAATCGAATAAATTCACAATTTCGCTCTAATTAATTTTCCATTTTCTAATTTAATTTTCTTGATTGTATACCAATTCTTTTCCTTTTTCCACTCGGTACAGTGTTATTGCTGTTATTCTTGCTCGACATCGACAAGTCCTATATTATATTAAACAAATACATTTTCCGTCTGGTCTGGAAAATTGCTTGTCGTTTGTTCTGTTTTTTTCGCTTAGTGTTCATCTCTAATTAGAATTTATGTTTGAAGCATGCAAAACAGTTAAAATAACAAGAACATAGTACACCACTACAAACGAGGAGTTTTTTTGAACAAATAGTCTCATTTCGATGGAAAATAAGGAAATCAATTTTTTTATGGGAATAGTGTAAGCGAAAAAAAAATACAAATTAGGTAATTAATTGATTTATCAGTTCGTGAAAATTAATGAAAATATACCAGTAATAGATTTTTTGTCGTTGTTAGTGGTGACGTTCTGATTTATTCTACTAGTAAATTAGTTGTCTTACATACCGAACGAACTGCTTATGGGATTCTGAAATTGTGTATAGAAAACTCACCCATTCATCTGAAATGAAATAAAATATTTATTTTATTAAAATTAGTGTTCAGCAACGAGTGTGTGTATATATATATATAGCTACATATAAATATCGGAAATCCAATCTTAATATTTCCCGCATCGGATTATCTCATCTTAAATTTAAACATTTATTTTCCTAATTCTAATTAAATTTTATTTTATTTTTGTTCTCCCTCATTTCCACTTTGTATTTTTATTTATTAACTAGCAACCCATACTAGGATTTCTCGTGTGTTTGTGTGTGTGTGTATATTTATGTTATCCTTGCGCGCTGCTTTCAATAATATAATTTTCAACTTTTCGCAAAAAATAAAAAAAATACTTGGAAATACAAACAAACAAGTTTCATTTCTGTTCGAAGTTCCTTAATTAAAATTTGTTATATTTTTAACACAATATTTGTTGTCGTTGTTGTTGGTACAATTCGTGCAGACATATAAAATCAGAAAACATTAAATAGAAATGTTAGGATTAGGATATGTACATTCGTTTTTTATTCATTCAGCTTCAGCCGTTCATAACTATAGGTATCCGTATCGATATTAAGTACCAGAAACGGTAAAATAAAGTTACCGGAATTTGGGAAAAAACTGTTTTTCTGCCTAATCAAAAATCTTTATTCTCCCTTAAATTTCAGAACATTAGCAAGGTCTTGAAAATTAAAACTTTAAATTTATTTAAATCTTTTAATTTTTTAAATTTTATTCTTTTACACATCATTGGAAATATTGTGAAAAGCTTCTACGGAACTGCAACTATTGGTACAAAAAATTTCCATCACATTTCACAAGGATACAATCTTTACACGTAGTAAAAAAAATTAAAAAAATTAAAAATTGACATCGAGAAAAAAAAGTAATTTTTAAAAATTTCTGTCCGTGTGTATGCCTGTGATGTCATACAAACTAAATTGTTGGTCCTCATCAGCCCAGACGAATTGACTGAACAGGATTAAACTTCAGACTTAACCTTTACCATAAATTGGGCGATTCCAGTGATTTTTGGCTGAAATCGGTCAACCGGAAATGAAAGTGTCAGTAGAAGCTTTTCGATTAATGCAAGTATTAATTCATTCGTGAACTAAAATATTCAAAAGTAAATTTACAACCGTAACTGTCTAGATCAAGTTTCCAAATTAAGCCCTGTGCCCAAACGTATTGATTCGTTTTTCCTATACATTTTCAGAACCCAGTGAATGTTGGTTAAAAGCTGTCTACCGTACTACACGCAGCTTCCATATGAGCTCTTTCATTTTGGGCAAATATTTTGATAAGTAGATCATTTTCGGGAAAACGACTATGAACTAAAAGATTAATTAAATTTGCAATAAAGCAGTTCAGATTATTTTTCCAAAATTTTACTTAAACTGTTTCTACATTGGGAGATTTCAGTGACTATTTGCCTTTAAAAAGTGCGTAGAAAAAATTCGGTCCTCGCGGCCGATTTGAAAAGCGAAACTTCCAAGCGACGAATTGGCGCACGTTTTGAACCAATCCTTAGTTTGGATAGTTCTATTAACTTCAATCTTATTTGACGATTGGACATAGACTCAATTGCCGGCTTGCCAACAACCAAGAAACATTTTGTGAAGAAGATTCCCGATATTTTAAAAGGCCTAGGGAGGTTTCCATTAAAACAATCTATTGTACTGAAAGAAGACGCAGAGCCGTTAGTGCATTATAAAAAACGAATACCGCATAGTTTACTAAAAACTTTGGACAAGGAGTTAAAACGATTGGTAAGGGAGGAAATTATTTCACTTATGTCATCATATCCAACAGATTGAGTTAATGACCTTCAAATTGTGGAGAAATCAAATGGTAAATTGAAAATTTGTTTGGATCCTAAGCCTTTAAATAGGGCCATTAAACGTGAACATTTCCTCATTCCCACTATAGATGACGTTACCAGTCAGGCAACGGATCAGACAGTGTTAACGGTTCTCGACTTGTCAAGTGGATTCTGGCAGATGGAACTGGATCACGCCAGTTCAGATCTGACTACGTTCATGACTCCTTTCCGACGATTCAAATTTAATCATGTACCTTTAGGGTTAAACTGTGCACCGGAAATGTTTCAGCGAAACATGGTCCAGATATTCGGAGATATACCAGGAGTCGTAGTGCTTTTTGAAAAAATTCAGAACTGGAAGTCACAGGTCAAATTCATCGGTCATGTTTTATCGTGTGGTTCGGTTTGGGCAAAGAATAAGTGCCATAAAGCAAATTGTAGAATGAAAAAGCCAGGAAACAAGCAAGATATTGAAACAGTTTGCTGTCGGCAAACAATTTCAAAAATAATATCCCTATTCACATTACCTCCAAGCGGCATTAGCCCGTAGGTCAATGGGTAGCGGTATGTATGGTCGTGGGGGATGGAGGTGTGAACAGAGCCTAGTATACCGCTATCATTTTTGATGTTGACAGAAATACATCTCGCCCAATCGCGAGGGAGCTAAGGAGAGGGAACCGTGAGTACCATCACTAGCAGATGACCTACTCTTTCGACGTGAGCCACACAAGATCCGCTGATTGTTCGGCCTTTACCACATTATTATTGGCAAGGTGTCCGATTAATCAAAAAAAATTCTATTGTTAAGTAACGGCGCGAGGCCGCGGGGCCGCGGGTTAGTAATTAGAAAGGTGCTTGGCCATGCACCTTGTTACTATACTAGTCAACAGCGGGAATTTCCGACGAAAAACGCCACACGAAATTCCTTGTTTACTAGTACAGCCTGGACCGGTTGTATATTAGTTCTATTGTTTGTTTTTCTGTGAATGAAAAAAGAATTTGTTAGTTTATACTCACCACGTTAGTACAACAATCCCAAAAATAAAATAAAAAAACCGACTCTTCTTTGATTTTGCCCTTTATTGTCCTATTTATCGATTTACATATATTTTCTATCTATCCAAAAACAATTTATGATGAACCGTCGACCGCCACCGTCTGCCTTCCAAATCATCATCCCCTTCTCAAACAAAAATCAGACTATTTAAATGATTGAAATCCCCTCTAAATAGCCCCCCCCCATTTCCGTTAATAATCCACATAAAAATTCAGGGTTTCGGATATCACCAATAATCGCATACCTATATTTTGTTGATTAAGCAACATGTGCCAAAAATCAGAAATTTCCATGCAATTATTAGTTGAACGACATTACAATTATATTTACTGCAAACGTGGGAAATTGAGTGCAGTGTACTTACTTATAAGCAATATTTACGAACAACAACCTTCAACGTTGTTGTAATAAACATACTGGGTAAACTCATATAAAAATGGTTTATTCAGGTAAATACATTTATTATGTTATTTGAGTAACATAAACAATTTGTATACATTTAGAAAAATTACATTAAAAATTTAAGGAATATTGTGCAGGCCATGATTAACACTGCAAATATGTATACAATTGTATCGGGTAGTTTAGATAGGTTGAAAGTGGTAACGAGATTTCGATTTGTCTAAAGACAATTCGTTACAATATCAGCGACTCCTGGGACTTTTCAAATATCTTGCAAAGTTTATCCCAAATCTGTCAAAAAGATCTGCAGCATTGCGCAATCTTACGCAAAACGATGTCTCATTTGAGTGGAATGAAACACATGCACGCGAGTTTCGTGACTTGTTAGAGGTATAGTGACAGCTGTATGCTTACACAGGGGGGACAACCTGTGGCGTATGCATCTAGAACACTGAGCAAGAGCGAGAAGAAATGGGCTCAAATCGAGAAAGAGTTTGTTGCAATAGTATTTGCATGTGAACGATTTCATTACTTCCTATATGGTCGAGAATTCATGGTAGAAAGTGACCACAAGCCATTAAAAATATTGGTTAAGCGTGATATGGATTATGTTACTGCGTGATTACAAAGAATGTTTATGTTTCTGCTAAAGTATCCTAAATTAAGTGTAATTTATGAACCTGGTAGGGACATGCTTATGTGTTAATACGTTGTAAAGGGTTTTCTGGTTGGCCCCTGGTTTATATTTTACTTTTTTGCTCAGCTCAAACGATTTTAATGAAAAATACTGGAAGAAGGTTTTCGAGTACCAGCAACAGATGGCGATGGATACTGATTTAGGGAAAAATGTGTATGGGGGTTCCTAGTGAGGCCCAAATTTTTTTTTATTTGTTTTTGCTCAGCTCAAATGTTTTTAATGAAAAATACTAGAAGGTGGTTTTCGAATACTAGGAATCGATGGAAATGGATCCTGATTTCAGGAAAAAAACTTGTAAGGGTTTTTCTGGTGAGCCCCGGGTTTATTTTTATTTTTTTTCTCCGCTCTAACAGTTTTAATGACAATTGCTAGAAGGAGGTTTTCGAATACAAGGACCCGATGGCGATGGATCCTGATATCGGAAAAAATCGTGTAAGAGGTTTTCTGGTGATCTCCGGGTTTATATTTTAGTTTTTTGTTCAGTTCAAACGATTTTAATGAAAAATACTGGAAGGAGTTTACGAGTACCAGGAACCGATGGCGATGGATCCTGGTTTTGGGGAAAAAATGTGTAAGGGTTTTTCTGGAGAGCCCCGGGTTTATTTTTTTCTCCGCTCTAACCATTTTAATGATAATTGCTAGAAGGATATTTTCTAGTACCAGGAACCGATTACGATGGATCCTGATATCGGAAAAAGTCGTGTAAGAGGTTTTCTGGTGAGCCCCGGGTTTATTTTTAACTGTTTTGTTCAGCTCAAACGATTTTAATAAAAGTTTCTGGATGGAGGTTTTCGAGTACCAACAAACTGATGGCAATGGATCCTAATTTCGGAAAAAATGTGTAAGGGGTTTTCTGGTGAGGCCTGGGTTTATTTTTGATTTTTTTGTTCAGGACAAACGATTTTAATAAAAATTGCTGGAAGGAGGTTTTCGAGTACCAGGAACCGATAGCGATGGATCCTGATTTCGGGAAAAAACGTGTAAAATGGTTTCTCGTGAAATTCTTGCAGCTTTTTGATAAGACCAATTTTATTTCAAAGGTTACCTTTTATGCCATCATTTGATACTAGTCACTTCTCGGTAGTATCTCTGTGATCTGGCCAATAATTAATACACTGAACCCAAAAATCACCAAAATATTCAATGAGATTCGATTTTCCAACGCATTAACAAATGGGAAAATCTCGTAGTTTTTTGATGAGACCAATTTTATTTCAAAGAGCCCTATTCCACAGAAATGATGATTATCAGCAATTTATAACTTTAGCTTTTATTATTAAAAATTTAATTTAAAAAAAAAAAAAAATAATAATAAAAATTCTCCAAACAAAAAAAAAAATCGACGTCTAGACATAAAAGTCAAAGCAATTAACTAGTAACTGATTATTTAGTAGCGGATACTCCATTTTATTAACATTATTTAATTACATTAAATGTTTTGTCTTTTTATGTAAATATATATTTTTAAATTGGAATTTTAGTTTTTTTATTTCAACTAAAATTAAGTTTTGATATTAGTTTTTAATTAAAAGAAATTTGTCTACTGTCAGGTTTCCATTGTTAACATTGTTTCTACCGACTGTTGATATTTGTTAATTTAACAAATTTTAGTTTTTGTTAATTCTTCATTTTGTTAAAAACTTCACATCCGTCACAAGGTGTCCTCAGATGAGGATAAATCAGCCAGTGGTGCTGAATCTGAAGTTAATGGTCATCAGGAAGTCATACAGCCGGCTCAGAATCCGGCACAAGATAATTACCGTAGGACACGCTCTGGTCGTTTAGTTCGACTACCCGTTAGATATGACTGTTAGGATTAATCTCTCAATTATTTTAATTGATAAAAAAAAAAAAAATGCATGTAATAGCGTATTCACTCACCCTACTGCCAGCTAGGGAGTAGGATGAAAACTATTGCATAAAATAGTCGTATAGAATCGTTGTATGTATTCACTTAATATATAAACTTAAATAAATAATTAAATAACATTAATTGTTTTATTTTAATAATTATCGCATAATTATTACACTTAGCAAATCTGGATTCGTGTTCTAATTTTCATTCAATTTCAATATTCTAGTAACTGTTAGAAACTACAGAATAAATATTCCTAATTACTTTCTGACACTATTTTTTATTTATCTGCATTATCGACATTTCTTTTGATTTTTAGTGACATTTTTCTAACTTTAATATGACCTGGATTTCCTAAAATGGAAATAGTATACCTAATGTTTTTAATAAATTCTAAAATGAAACTAGGGAGCACTAGGGATAAAGTTATAACGAGCATTTAGACTAGGAGGTTATTGAAAAATTTTGTAATTTAACAGTTTTTCCACAATTAAAAATGATATGGTTGGTGTTAGGCGTCGACCCTTAGCTTAACATGATTTACTGACTTATCAATTCCCCGACGCTGTTATTTTTCAGAACTGTTATTGTGTGGCATGGATTTTGGTTTGAAATGAAAGTCAACAGAATTCGGTTGTTATTGTCATATTTTGATTAACCAGCATTTATCCTCCTGATAGTTTTGGAGGTCACATCCAGTACTTAAATGTCACTATGAATATTAATAAATCCCATAATTTATGCTTTCTGTATAATTTTTGGGTGCTCATAAATTAAACTAAAATTCGAAGGCAGTACATTAATTTAATTAATTTATATGCATCATCAATAGAATATAGTCCTAAATAAAATTTTAATTCAGTATTTTAGTACTCATAATTTATCATTAGTGAATTTGATGATGATTCAATAAATTATTGATAACGCACCACAGCACATACACATACTTAGATACACAAAACACCATATGACGGATTTTCTAGAATTTTCCTCGTTTTTTTGTTTTATTGAGCCAAAACTGAAATTTATTTAGTCTTTATTAAATAATGCGATACCAAACACAAAAGCGTTATAATGTTATGTGTCTATGTATTATGTGAAAGCTTTTTTACCGGAAATTGAAGATTTTTCAATTCTAAGATTAGCACATACATGGAAATCTTATATCATGTGATGGGAAAAATCTTTAAGTATAAATAACAAGTAAAAAAGTGGAGACATATTGTCTCTATATAATTTTTTATTTGGTTTGGTTTGGTTTGCAGTATCTGCCCTCTCCCCTACTATATGGCACCCATTATATTGAATAACGTAATAATTCACTGTCTGATTTTATAAGAAGACAACGAGGAGCACAAAAAATAAAAATAAAAAAGAATTGAATTCGAAAATCTCGCTTAAAAAAAGTATTTACGAGTATGGTTTGGTCTGGTGGAATCAACCGATGATCACCAGATTAAACATATACGGTAAACATGTTTACATACACAGTTATCTGTATAATTTAATATTCAAATCACCAACGTAATTTGGCATTCGTTCAATTCTCATATATTCATATGTAGAAATGGGGTGTCATGAAATTATAATGCAATTATTAGCATTGGATTGATAAAGACGATATCTGCATAAAATCCGATGTGTTTTTCAAATATACATATAATATTTATCAGCATGTGCGGATATATCTTGGCTTTCATTACATCCAAGCCTCGGTGGATTTGGGGCGATGTACCATGTTGATTACTATTTTCTCTTACCTATACGAGTACAATATCGATCGTATATAAGCTAAACAAAAAGTTTGTTACAAAAAAAAAATTGTTTATAGCGAACTTTTTTGCGTATATACGGTATGCTTTTATGTGGGTGGGGGCTAGAGTACATATACAAGAATTTTTTTATAGCAAATAACTTTCCGCGCGGAACATTAATAGTCGTTTATGTCTATAACGATTTTTATTGCAAAATGTAGTCGATTATTTTAGATGAAATATACGCGGCGCGCACACATAAGCAAATGTGCGGTCATAAAGTTAAATTTTTTTTTTTTTTACAACCCAACATATTTTGGAAATTTTCTTTTCACCTCATTACACGTTTGATTTAAGTGATTTGGGGGGATTAAAGTTGACAACAGTTTGGGTAAACAGTATTTGATTTAGCGGTGAACTTTTATTTATTTTTATATTTTATTTTATTTTTTTTCGGGTGCGTTAAATTAAATGAGACGTTAAATAGAAAGTGTCTATAAAATTTATGGGTATATGTGGTTTACGGTTTTTGGGATGGGTGGAAGTTTGTTTGATTAAAACTCTATCGATATAATTTTTGTTTTCTTATAGGATTTAGGTAATTAAAAATAAAACTTAGTTACCTGACAAATCGAGAAAATCGAATTTATACCCAATCATGTAACGCATGTATTCTCAACGTTTTAATAAATGTGTACCAAAAATATTTGAAATCTGTGGTAAAATATTTGAAAGCAATATCAACTGTTTTCTAACCGTAATTACATTCAGTTTAAAGTATTAAATTCTTTTATCACGGGCTAAGCCCAAACAAAACAAAGTAGAGTCACAATGCAAATCAGCTGATAAAGCCATGAGTCCTTTGTAATGATTAGTTGTTGTCGAAAGCTAAACTGTATGATTTTAAAAACATGATTCTAAAAATATTTCTATGTTTAATATACACAGTTACTGGATCACCGAACCTCCCTCGGTCAAAAATGGTTGAATTCGAAGATTTTTGGTAGCCACTAAATATATAAAAATTTCAAAATTAGTTCATTAACTATCTCAACGACAGTTTCACGTAGATGTGTTACTAAATAAGTCTTTTAACCAGCAGTTAGTAAAAAATTGAGGGGTGTATATGTTGTGGCCAACAACCGACTTACTTGTGAAATTTGATCCTCAAGCTCAAATGTAAAAAATATTTGTATCCTTTAAAGACGCGATATCAAAAATATGGCGAAAATCTCCTTAAGCATCTCCCGGTTATCATGTGTTGCACCTGTGTGTGTATATGGTTCGTAATCTCTCAATTCTAAACCGAATTTGTTGAATTTTCCCCGACCCTAATTTCAATTAAATTTTTTAGTTAAATGGAATAGACCAATTTTGCTGCCAATTTAATTTAAAATATTTTTGGCTTTAATATTGGGTTGTTCGGAAAATAATTTCGTTCTTCTGAAGAAAAAGTTGCCATCTAAAAAATTTTGTGGAGACAGGAACAAGTAACAATCTGAAAGTGCCAGATCTGGAGAATATGATGAGTGTGGTATAGTACATCCCAACAAAGTTGCAATAGGTTTTGGCGTGTTGCCAAATATGTATGAGGTGCCACGTTATGTCGGTGGAAAACTATATACTTTTCTATTGATCGATTCTGGCCGATTCTGTTTGAGTGAATCATTCAATTTGTCCAGGTGATGACAGATTTTATTGTGGTATTGCCCGGTAGAAGCTGAAAAAAATTCTCTTGAAATCCTACCATTTATACAGCATCATCAGCCAGCAGATTCATCTTTTTAAACCATGATTTCTTGCGTTAAGCATTGTTATAGAGAACCCATTTGTCGTCCACCGTAATAATTCGCTTCCAAAATGGATCATTTTCCTGACGCTTAGGAAGAAAGTCCCAGACGTCAATGCGACGGGGCAAAGTTCTTTCTGCGAGAACATGTGGAACCCATATATCGAGTGTCGAAACTAAACAAAGCATTTATTTTGTCTTATCAGCTTCATCTGGCCGTCCAGAACGTGGTGCATCTTCAACATCAAAATTGCCAGAACGAAAATTTGAAAACCAGTTTTGACAGTGACGTTCTGTCAATACATCTTCTCCATACACAACATACCACTTTTTTCTTGCTTGAACAACATTTTTGCCTTTTCGAAAATAATAAAGGGTACCTACCTATTAGGCAGAATCAATCAAATTTTTGAACAAATAAGCCCTGCTATATCAGCTGTCAAAATATATAATAACAATATGCGGCTTCAGTTTGAAGTTGGTTATGAAACATTATAAAAAACGAAATTACTTTCCGAATAACGCAATAGTTTTTTCGTAAATCTTATGTATTATTCAACATAAGTTCTTATAAAAGAGGATTTTACCAAAGTTTGACATTTTCAAATCCATATTCCGGATCAGGTTATTTATCAGAAAACCATAGCATAAAGTTGTATTCCGACTATTCAACCTGTTTGGGCTGTAGAGTGGCTGAATTATGATGAAATAATAGTTTAAATTTTTGAGAAATTATTTAGACTAATTTTGTTACAAAGTTAATTAAGATTCCATTTGTGCTTCATCGACGTTTTCATAGATTCCAAATGCATTTCTAGTGGACCGATATCCGCCGAATTTCATAAGGATCTAATAATTTACGAAAAAGTTAAATTATGAAATTTCATTAAAATCAGTAAAACCACCAGGGCTGTGGAGGGGTACATATAAAAAAATACCACCTCGAAAACACTTTTTCGGCTTAGCTCTATTCAATTTAAAGAATTCGCGGTTTTGTTTCAATCAAATTGGATATTTTTAAAGTATAAACTGAGTTTCATCAAAGAAAAGTATTGGGTAATTTTCAAAATCACACCCGGAACTCATTTTGAAGTCCTATTCCTTGTTTAACGTACAAAGAAGGTTGTCGCTCAATCGGTTAAGAAATGGCTAAGGTTTATTTAAATTGAAAATTTATCAGAGCCAGGTCCAACCTGAATACTAGATTCCCACGTTTTCATCATTAATCTAAGTTCCATCCCCTGTGATCGATATAACATAGTGAATATATTATTGAACAAGGAGCAACAAAGCAGATAAATTGGAACGCCTAACATTCGAAAATACCCTCTCTAAACTTTTTAATATAGGGCGGTCTCCCATTTGAGAACGCACTAATCAAATTTTCCCGAAATTAGAACTCAATACAATCATTTCTTAGCACTCAAAACACATCTCCCCCATTTTTATTAGAAATCGTTCAACACGAAAAATACTAAATGAATTTTCCTAAAATTAGGAGTCACCGCAATCCATTCTTGATTGGCATTGAAAAGCCTTTGTGACCTAATTTTTATCTAAATCGTTCGGGTAGAAAACATATAACAGGGTCTCGGGCCCCATCAAAATGCCCCTTAAACAAATTTTCCCAAATTTTGCACCCATCGAAACCCATTCCTGACACTTGTCGATTCCTTAAATTCCCTTCACTAATTTCGATCAAATAGTTCTAGTCGAAATAAATGGCTGAAGTTTACTTTAGGTATACATCGAGAAAATCAGGTAAGGAGTATACATTTTAAAAAATTTTAAATGCAGGATTGCTTATCAACAGTTTTAGGAGAAGGAAGCTACATTTTTCCGGAAAGTTACCTCATTTTCGAGGAAATTTTGACTTAAAAAAAAAAATCCGTATTACGAGTATTTTATTCAAAATTCGTAATTTTTATAAAAATTTTCATATTAGGATGAGTAATTTTTCCAGGAAAATTTTTCAATTTTTCAATTTTTTTTACTTAGTTTAAAATTATGAATAATATGTGACACTTGAAGAATTGTATAAATTTTGGAAAAGCGTGGCTTTGGGGGCATCCATCATCCTCTAACGTATACAACAAATTAAAATTACTTAAATAAAAATTAAATATTTACAAAATTTGATTTTTTTAACATTTGTGGCACTATCAGAAGAAGTGATAAGAGCGATAAAAACTCTTTGATCTGTGTCTGCAAGGTTGACATAGCAATTATCATTAATAAAATTAAAAAAAAGATTGAAAAAATAAAAAAAGTGAAAAATTGTCCGGAAAATCAAAAAATTTTCGATTTATACGTAAAGTAAAATTAAGCCAAAAAAGTTAAATGAAAAGACCCTCTCCACTCCAGATGACATCAAAATAGTTTGACGCGGAACAAAATGTGAAAAATAGACCAAGGTCAAAATATTAATTAATTAGATACGCGATTAGTGCAACCATCTAATGTGGCCGTAACGCAACAACCTATATAACATGTTGCAACATTCCACAATATAATGAACCATAACGCCAGATATCTTATAAACGAACAACACAAGACACAGTATCAAGTAACCATGGCGCAATGTAGTACGAAATCGCACAACTTGGTGCGACAACATGCAGCATAGTTCACATGATGCAACATCAAACACAATATAGTGCAACTTCATACAACATGGCACACGGTGGAATATTACACAACATATTGCATTGTAAACATTTCCTTGCATTTAAAAACCTTATTTCGCCAAACTTTATCAAAATCGTTCAAACAAAATAGAATGCTAAAAGAAAGCCCCTCAACAAAATAACTCCTAGTACTCGAAACCCTTCCATCATTATTTTTTATTAAATTCAAGCGATCCAAATTAAAATTAAATAAAAGGACTCGGGCCAACAGTTTGACCTTCTGAACGAAGTTTCCGAAATCTGAACCAGTAAGAATCGATTCCTGGCAGTTGAAAATCGCTCTTCAATAAGTATTATCAAAATCGTACGAGTGAAAAATCATGAAAACGGGACCCGGGCCCGGATCGATGACATCTTAAATGAATACTCCTGAACCACACCAAACTGTTTTTTTTTGTAGATGTAAACGTGGTTCATGAACAGCGCGTGAGTTTTTTACTCCAAATGTGAGAATTGTGCTAATTTACAACGCCATTTAACCAGAAGTGAGCTTCATCGCTAAATATCATTTTTCCATGAAATAATAGATCTGTTTGCAGATGCTCTTAAGACCAATCTAACACAGCTGTTTATATTTCCATGGTGATTTTGGCCAACCAATACTGAACATGAATGTCAACTTTGAATGGAATCTGAAAAAATGGCCTAATATATTGATTATCTATATATAATGGCCCGCGATCACAATTATGTACGAAAAAATCGTGTACGAAAGAGAATCATGAAAAAAAACGCCATTACAAACCATGGTTATTAACATACACATTTATGTATGGTGGGCTTAAAATAAAGAAAAACAAAAATTCTGGCCGGAAAAGGCACATATAATTCTTCTATACATGTGTTTGAGTGGATGGTTGAGATTCACAATTGAGCCCAGTAAGTGGCGCTGCGATCGGGCTCTAGGAATTTTCGGATGTTAGAACATCAACTCCAAAATTCATCTCCCCCTCCCTCCGTGCCCTGCCCCTCACCACCATCATCTTTATATATATTTATATATATATATATATATATATATATATATATATATATATATATATATATATATATATATATATATATAAAAATATGACCGAATACTGAAGCACTGAATATTTGAAGCAATATTTTTTGTCTTTATTTCTAATTTAAGAGCATATAGCGCTTAGTTTGTCTGACTTTCAATTCCCGAGACTTATTTGATATATCATTCTGCGACTTCCTCAGTATGCAACCAATGCATCCCCATTGTGCTTTCGTATTTCGATGTCTGCTTCACTCTTTTGCCTTTAAATAGTTCAACATTTGTTATTTTGAAGCACCTTAGTATACTTGTAAGGCGTTTATGAATTTATGCATGCTTGCCGAACCATACAACAACACTGATTTTGTATATATATATATATATATATATATATATATATATATATATATATATATATATATATATATATATATATATATATATATATATTACAACGATTCCACACGAAAACGACCGGATTCTGTCCTCACCCCCTTCGATTTTTATGAAACTTGCTGAAGATGTTCTCTATGGTGTAGAAACACATAAAGTAATTTCTGTTTTTCTCTTCGGCTCTGTACTTTTGAACAGGGGCGCACGCCGTTTTAAGAATTTCGCAAAAATGTAAATTTTTAAATACATATAACTCGAAAACTACTTACCGGATTTTAATAAATTAGATCTTATGTGAAAGGGATTTAATGGTAGTTTTATAAATAGTTGTTATAAAATTTTTCAATTAATTGGTTGTGTGAGAAAAATGACGATTTTTCAAAAAAATTGATTTTTCAGTACTTTCGACAACAACAACAACCAATTTTTTTATCATTTTTTGCAAGTTTGATCATTTCTCAAACAGGTAGAAAAATAAAAAAATAGGTGTTATTTTTCGTTTTTATGATATAATTTTTTAAAAATTCCATGCTACACTTACTTTAATGCAAAAAAGAGGGATTCAAACATAAAAATGGTTCTATCATAAAAGGAAACACCGATAACTGCAATTTTTCAACTTTTATAAAACATTAACTTATAACTAAAAAAAATTATTTTTATTACAATAAATTTTATCAATTTAGTACTTGTTAATGACAATTTTGGTTTCAAAAATCCTAAAAATAATTTTGTATAAATAAGAGAAATTTGTATGAACTATGTCATTCGTAAGCCAGAGTTTAAAGTTAAATCAAGTAAAATTTTAAAACAATAAAAATTCAGTATGAATATTAAGTGTGTTAAGTGCCAAAAATTCAAAAAACAATCAAACTGTCGAAAAGCTCATAATAGTTTAATTGGGTTAGCTAGCTTGAAAGGAATTATCATTAATATGGGTGAATACATATGCAGTGGTTGTTACTTAAACATTTATAGTGCAAGTAAATTAAGTGTTAATGATCCAGGGCCCTCTGGAATACAAACGATTAACTCGAATGTAGACTGTTCAACTGCCAGCAGATCAAGTTCATCAATAGCAACCGAAGAGGAGAAATACATTTATCCAAATATTCCATCATTCAACGATACGTTGTTGTCCATTGGCAGTTCACCGATAAATCGTAAAAAAATGAGAGTTGAATGTTACAAGACAAAAAAATTTCAAAAAGTTTCAACGAAAATAGCAGAGGATATATTTCATCTGCCTTCTAGTTCCGATGCCGCAACTAGTGTTGATATAAATGAAATGATCCAACAAGTTTGGAAATTGTAAAAATCAAAATGAAAGGTACATGGTTTTAACAACGCTACCAAAAAGCTGGTCTGCTCGAAAAATTTAACGGGAGTTTAACGTGTCACATTATACAGCAAATAGAGCAAAGCAGATTCAGGAGGAGCACGGCATAATGTCAATACCGAACATTAAATGTAGATGGAAAACCATTAATCCTGAAATAGCCGAATTCGTGCAGAATTTCTATGAGGACGATGAAATAAGTAGAGTGTGTGCTGGAAAACGAGATTTTGAAACAATAACAACAGATGGAGTTAAGATAACAAAACAACGAAGATTAGTGTTCTGTAATTTAAAGGAAGCGCATCAACTATTTAAAAGAACATATATCCATTAATAAAAGTTGAATTTTCTACATTTGCTTCACTGCGTCCAAAACACTGAGTTCTAGCAAACTCAAGTGGCACACATTGTATATGCGTATGCATATACCATCAAAACATTAAACTGATGTTTAACGTCATAAAAACAAAAAATCTTCTTTCTCATTCTTTAGAAAGTTATCGTGATCTTATATCTCAGATTGTTTGCGGAAATTCAACAACATCGTGCTATTTAAACGAATGTACATCTTGCCCAGGAACTACAAAGTTACATCAGGAAATATCAACAAAATTACTAGAAAATGATGTAGATGAGATTACTTATAAACAGTGGCAGCAAACAGATCGGTGTACAATAGAAACAACAATTTTATCAACATTGGAATTTACTGATAAATTTTGTGAGCAACTACAAAACATATTACCACATTCATTTATTGCAGAACAACAATCAGTGTATCTAAAACATAGGAAGTCTAATTTGGAAAACGATGAATGTGTTGTTATATGTGATTTTTCAGAAAATTACTCATTCATAGATAAAGATGCAGTTCAAGGATTTCATTGGTCCAATTCTCAGTGCACTGCCATGGAAAAGGACTGAAATGCCGCTAGAGCAAGTTTGCCAAGGCCGTTTGAAAATCAAATAACCACACCACACGAACTGTATTCTTGGGCTATTCAAAATGAGTCAAAAGTGAATTATCAGTTTTATATTGTAGTACCAAAGATTATAATGCCATGGAAATAAAAATAAAAAATCGGTATAACTCAATGAAACAAATACTAGGTACTCATCAATACCATAGTTTTGTTCCAATTGATAAGACATCTCTACACATTAAAAAAATTTCGTTTTGTGAAGATCAACATTGTTTTAAATTAGAAAAATAAATATTATATTATTAATATAATAAATCGTTAAAATTGTATTTAAATTATGTTTACTTAATAAAAGTATTGTTTATATGAAATTAAAAATAGTACTTGTTTTATTTTATTATTAAAACAAATGGACAATTGGTAATAGAAATTTGCATAACCATTTCCCGTTTAACTTTACTGGGAATAATTTAATATTCTGTATCTCATAAATAAAAAAAATAAGTATAAATAGATAAAAATAAAATAGACAATTAAAATGAGTTAAAAAGTATTAAATTGATAAAATTTATTGTAATAAAAATATTTTTTTTAGTTATAAGTTACCCATGTTTTATAAAAGTTTAAAAATTGAAGTTATCGGTGTTTTCTTTTATGATAGAACCATTTTTATGATGAAATCCCTCTTTTTGCATTAAAGTAAGTGTAGCATGGAATTTTTAAAAAATTATATCATAAAAACGAAAAATAACACCTATTTTTTTTATTTTTGTACCTGTTTGGGAAATGACTAAACTTGCAAAAAATGATAAAAAAATTGGTTGTTGTTGTTGTCGAAAGTACTGAAAAATCAATTTTTTTGAAAAATCGTCATTTTTCTCACACAACCAATTAATTGAAAAATTTAATAACAACTATTTATAAAACTACCATTAAATCCCTTTCACATAAGATCTAATTTATTAAAATCCGGTAAGTAGTTTTCGAGTTATATGTATTTAAAAATTTGCATTTTTGCGAAATTCTTAAAACGGCGTGCGCCCCTGTTCAAAAGTACAGAGCCGAAGAGAAAAACAGAATTTTTTTTTTGTGTTTCTACACCATAGAGAACATCTTCAGCAAGTTTCATAAAAATTGAAGGGGGTGAGGACAGAATCCGGTCGTTTCGTGTGGAATCGCTGTAATATATATATATATATATATATATATATATATATATATATATATATATATATATATATATATATATATATATATATATATATATATATATATATAATTCTTCTGTACGTGTGTATATAACTGAGTTCCTCCGTCCTAAACGGCTGTATCGATTTGATAAAATTTTGTGTATATGGGTCTGTTTGAGTGGGCGCCCTGGATGGCTTAGATTCAAAATCAGACCCGGTAGGTGGCGCTGCGATTGGGTTCTATGATTTTTTTTTGAATTTTTGACCAAAATTTCTTTGTTAATTTTTTAAAAAATTTCGCATATCAGATCATATAACTCCACAAATTCGGAAATAGAGCTTCAGCGCTGTAGCAGGTTCTCTCTAAATTTTACTTGACCCAACGGCTCCAAAAATGTTGAAGTTACTTTAATCCGTAAAAACAACCGTCTTCCAGAAGTTGAAGCCTTTTGTTTTTAATTTTTCTGCAGATTAAATTCTTTTTTGGAATTAAAATTCGAAATTAGTAGCTTCATGCATGTCACACGTCCATGATATCCATGTTTCACAGAACCTTTCTAATATTTTAGGGGTGGGTAGCTTCATTAAATATCTTCTCCACTTCTGAAACTAGTTTTGAAGTGCTTGCTTTTGGATTTTCTCTTACCAAATCCAAAATCTTTTACTCGTCCCGATTGGAAAATTTTGGATTTGGACTGTCCGCTGCCCGTTTTCAACCGATTATGTGACGTTGAATTTGGATATTATTTAGACAACTGCAGAATGACTTCGGCCAACTAATTTTCTAATTTGGCGCACAGATTTTCCAGTGCGTTCCATTTTAATTATTATTTGGCGTTTTTCGTTGGTAGTTTCCTTTCTACCACCGGCCGAGGGCCTCGCAATCGTTACATTTTAGTTTGTATACGCCCGTATTCAATATAAAAGAGGTAATAAATATAAAGATGGACCAACTCGATATTAAAATAATTATAAACATATAAATTATGCAAAAGATTTAAAATAAATCAAAGATCGTACGAAAAGTGTATGATCATTTTCGTTGAAAACAATTTGCTGTGTATGTCACTGAACTCCTCCTAAACGGCTGGATTGATTTAGATGAAATTTTTTCTATGATTGTGTGGATCCCTGAATGATTTAGAGTCACAATTTGACCCGGTAGGTGGACCTGCGATCAAGTTCTAGAAACTCCAAAATTCGTCTGTGTAAATTGTGTGTGAGATAATAACAATTATTTTTTTTGAAAGGCCAATGTATGCCATTATTTATAGAACGTAAGCAGCTTCTCACGGTGATATGGATCCGGGCAGTCCAATTTTCAATGACTCTACGTCATAGATCCGGCTGAATTTGAGCTGTGGTATTGGTTTC
This sequence comes from Nephrotoma appendiculata, assembly GCA_947310385.1. NCBI lineage: Eukaryota > Metazoa > Arthropoda > Insecta > Diptera > Tipulidae > Nephrotoma > Nephrotoma appendiculata. Next base: position 41,910,853 of record OX371224.1, read on the forward strand.
TTTAAATGCATCGGTCGATTGCGGCTTGTTGGCATAAACCTGCTGCTTTAGGAAACCCAACAAGAAAAAGTGTAGCGGGGTTAAATCTTACGGCCTTGGAGCCATTCATCCAAAAATTCGCCTCGTCACTAATGATGATTTTTTGGCCAAAAGTTGAGTCCTATTCTAAACGCTCCAAAGCCCAGTCAGCGTTATGCAAATGGCGTTGCTTATAGTGTTTAACATTGAGCTCCAGGGTAAGTAGGTCTTTTACGGGTCTAAGCAATTCGACGCAAAGTTCGTCAAGTTGAGATCTAAAAGGTGAAACTCCGAGTTCTTGTGCACTGGGAGGAATTGACTGCCTCGAGTTCTTTTGTACACTGTTACACGCCGTGGTCATGTTCGCGAACGATCTGGCATTCCTTTGACTTGGCTGAGTATTTAACGAACCGGTTGTCTTCAGTGGTGTGCGTCTACCCGTATTTCGGCATTAACTACATGTTGGTGTCGAAAATAGCGTAGACAATTGATTTTTAAGTAGATAATGTCGAGGATTGAAGGAGTATGTTGACAATTAGTAGACAATGTACGAAATTGTCATCTTACAATTTTAAATATTGATATGTAATGTATTTCCATGAACTGAATCGATTACCATAAAGCTGTGCGAGGTTAAATTTGGCTATGGCTTAAAAGAACCTCTCTGTGACAATGAAATTCTCTGTCTTTTGTGAAGTTTTTCGAAACGAATACCCTATTCCTGATTTTAAAGTTCGTTTCTTGAAACGTAGTCGGGGTTACTAATTAACTTCTTTGTTAATTGATTGTTTCATAAGGTTTTTCCAGACTAAAATTATTTTGATAACTGTGTATAACCTTTTTTTGGATAAGAACCAATTACCGGTTGGCGAGGACTCAACGGTCCAACCATTCATTGACCCAAATTAATTACAGAAAGGGATAGTACGAAAAATAATACAAACCGGCCAACACAAACATCGACCCTCGGATATCGTACATGGAAATTAAAACATCAGAACTGTAACAAAAGCATTATGTCTAAAACAAACTAGAGTAAGAAATGTAGCATTACAAAATCGAAATTCTTGGTAGCAGAGAATTGGGATACAAAAACAGTGCCAAGTAACCATAAACGAAGGAAATTACCTCAGGACGCGAAGATATTTTAACAAGAGCTAAAACAAAAGGCATCCTTCAAAAATACGAAACACAAACCATAATTCAGTACTACGCTTCAACAGAAGAAGACGCAAATGAAACAACCAATGATGAGTTCAATGATTGATGTCAGAACAAGAAATTTCTCACGCCATTACAAGATATAGAAAATAAGAGGTGCCGACATTCACAGTCACCAGCAACCAGGCGCGTACGCAGGTTGAAGCCATGTGGAGGGGGGGGGGGGGGGGGGGGGGTTCCAGAAAATATAACAAAAATTAATAAAAAATTCATTAAGAAAAGTTAATAAATATATTAAAAATTATATATTTTTTCTTATAAAATAGAATAAAAATGGCAGACTCAGTAAAAGACAATTTTCTGAAACAATTAATGAGCGATAGAAGTTAAAACTGAAGTTCAAAGATTTTTTCTTTTCATAATTACCTACTACAAGCGAATTTCTAATTTACGTGAACTTTTTGCTAGTTCATCTAGAACTGCATAAAAAAAAACAGAAACCGCGACATTACGATGAATATTAAGTTAGGCTAATCCATTTAGCCTATCTTCATTCGTTGTGTTGCGTAAATACGTTTTGAGTCGTCTCAATGTTGAAAAAAATCGTTCACTTGATGTTGCAACCGGTAGTGTTACAAATATTTGAAGTAATTTTCGAACAGTTGGGAAAATTGATTTGTCGCATGATAAAAATGCAATACGAGCATTTTTTGGCGTATTCGAAGAATTTATAGCATGGCGCCACCATAGCTTCAGTTCACCAATGCCCTCAACTATGCTGCAGTTCGTAATACTTTTATATTTTTCAAAAAGGATTTTTGCAGATTTTTCGTGCTCCAATGAAAGTTTTTGTTCATTTGGCAAAAGACACATAAAACTTTGCAATATATTTTTATGTTTCAGAAACCGATCGTGAACTTGCATCTTTGTAGAATCTAGAAAAGGTATAAAAATGGCAATACGATAATACTCTTCAGGATTTTCAACTGCAATGTTGCAGCGATGAATTTGTCTTCCGGCTAGACGAAGAATTCGTATTTCTACATTAGGCTGGTCACATATTTTCTTGACGTTACTGAAAATTGCATTTAATTGCATTTCTGTTTCGCATCGTATTTCATCTAGCACATCTTCAACATCTTTTGCCAGTTGGATTACAGCGGCCAGATCCAGATTTATTGTTTGAAGTGAACGACTTAGTGGCAGGGTTATACCAAAAACCTTGGCAAGCACATGAAGAGATACTTGAAATTCAGTACTAATAATAACAGATAGAAGCTGAATCGCAGAAGAAGAAGTTGTTTTGTCATCCCAATTAGAAATAATTTCCATCGCAAAGATTGCAGCTTTTTGAAGCTCCAGAACTACTAGGACAGACTCGTGGCGTTGAATCCATCGTGTGGGACATATTTGTTTGAATTGCGTTGCTGTTGATTCAGGTGCCGTTTCGTCTATACAATTTTTTAGCACGGCTTGGCGCTTTGGGGTGTTAAACAAATTGTATACACTTCCGAGTGATCCTATACAATTTCGTATGCAATTTCACAAGCATCACAAATAGCGAGGTTGAGATTCACAGTGTACATATAAAGCTAGCACATATTTTTGTGCACCATGAAATCGTCCACGCATTGCTGAAGCTCCATCATAACCTTGTTCAGTCATGAATTTTGAATTTATTTCCAGATTAAGCATAGCTTGCATTAACACATTTGCTAGACCCTTATTGATCTCTGTATCAGTGATAAAACTTAAAAGAAAGTTTAAGAAAGTCCTCATCTCAAGTTGCAACTGTGTCAACAAAAGAAGTCGAAGCTGAAGCACAATTGAAGAGATTGAACGAATATTTCAAAAAAAAAATATTTCAGAGTTGAAATATTCAAAAGAGACATAACTACAACTGCTACAACTCTAACATTAGTAATAACTGAAGTATGAACTTTCGGTAGAATACAGCGAAAATGGAAGGTAGGGTCGACTATAACGAATACCAAAAAATGTGACTTGGGAGAATGCAAAAATTGAACAATCTAACGAATGGAATTCACCACTGTACCTACGTGCATTTCGAACGTGTAGTCGATACAATACACAGTAACGCAATATTGAGGACACTTTGGGAGATGGGCATGCCCAAAAAATTAATCAAACTCACTCAAGATAAGCGTTCCTCAACGACATCTAGTGGGGATTAACAGAGAAACTCAATGATTTGCACTCAGATGGTATATGCCAAACACACAAACATGCCGGAATGCAAAATAAAGTACAGAAGCTATCAGATCTAGAAAAAGTAATTGGATTAAAAATAATATCAGGAAAATCAAGACGACGAGGCTAAACACCCTATTAGAAGAATCCATAAGAAGAAATAGAAGAGGTCAATGAATTATAATTACCAAGGTACACATGGTTGTACTCTAGAGCAAAGAGGTGGATCAGACGAAGACTTAAAGAAACGAAGCAACAAAGACAGAACGACATTCAACATATGACACAGACTGTGGAACACATCTGCCCTATCCCACAACACCAAGCTATGAATATTCAATTCGTGTGTGAAATCAGTGTTGTTGTATGGTTCGACAAGCATGCATAAATTCATAAACGCCTTACAAGTATACTAAGGTGCTTCAAAATAACAAATGTTGAACTATTTAAAGGCAAAAGAGTGAAGCAGACATCGAAATACGAAAGCACAATGGGGATGCATTGGTTGCATACTGAGGAAGTCGCAGAATGAATGATATATCAATTAAGTCTCGGGAATTAAAAGTCAGACGAAGTAAGCGCTATATGCTCTTAAATTAGAAATAAAGACAAAAAATATTGCTTCAAATATTCAGTGCTTCAGTATTCGGTTATATTTGGGCATTTATTAGATTTAATATTTAATAATTTAATATTAGATTTTATTTAACAAAGCCAATCTAGCGATATGGTGCGAGTTTAGTTATCTGAATCTTAACATTGAAAAATGCAAATTTCCATCATTTCACCGAAAAGTAAATCCTGGGTTACTTTCGCTCTACAAGCTCATTGAGCTATGCATCACTGGAATAAACTCCATTCTCGGGTTTCTCAAATGTTGGATGGGTGACTTTTTTGATTTGGAGATTATTAAGATCATGTATTGGGCTTACGTTCGATGCCAGCTGTAATTTGCTGTAAATCTGTGATGTTCGTTCTACGAAGGACATTTCAAAAGTATTGATAAAATTCAAAAGAATCTTACACACTTCTTGACATGGTAGGAAACTCCACCTGGTAGAAGGAACTTCATATTGAAACGGTTCCATTAAAAAAATATCATAGAATGTTGGCAATATTTTTAGAGAAGTAATATTGTTTGCATTGTCTACATTCTCTACATTGCCGACGCCATTTTTTAATTGTCTACGTACATTGTCTACATGCGTAGAATATTAATTAACTACGCGGTGTAGACAATACTGCACAACACTAGTTGTCTTGAATTTGGCCACAAACAGGGAAGGCAAGTCGATTTTGAAGGACCACCGCGTCTGTATTAGCGGTCTGTATTAGTTTGTATTATATAGCGCGTGCGAACGAATCGGTTATCCCTGGATATAGATGTGGCCGTACTCCAAAAAAAAACATTTGTTCGAAAAGACGCAGACACTAAATCAATATGTTATTATTTTTCTATAGAAGCACTTTTGATGGTGCACCAATCGAGCCTGAATTAATATTCTTTCAAGTAACAAACCAGCCGGATCACACGTAAACGTCGTTATTTGTAAATGCAAAATACGTCAAAGCAAAATAATAACTGTAAGAGTTTAATGAATAAGTATTTAGCAACACATTTAACGGAAAGCTCTTTTAATAATAGAATATACTCATCTAATGGTTGTATTATTGTAGGCATCCTTCTGAAAATTTTATTGAAAATATTCTGAAAAAATATTTCAAAATTATTACCAAGTTGTTTTTTACCAATAAAAAAGTTTATATTTTTTCCAAAGTCATGAACCATTTTATGTATCGCTTCAAATTGTATAAACTATCTCTATAGTAATTTAACCAATCATCGTAAAATCATCATCATCACCATCAGCATCCATCTCATGATGTGTATTGATTTGGCGTTTAAGTATCATATATATCGAGGAATTTTTGCTCGTCCGAAATAAAATGGAAAAAAAACAAAGTTTTGATGAAAAATCAAGAGATAAGTAAACTGCTCCATTGTATCCTATCGATACTGTACACTATATTGGTACACTATATGTGTACAACAGAGTAACGACATATCATAAAATATAAATTTCATTATGGTGTTTGGTTGGTGATTTTTTTTGTATGAACATTTTTTTGATAAATTTCCACATAATTTATTCTTCAGCTTTTATTTTATTGTTTAGAGATATACGAGTATGTACATCATAGCTGAAAGCTCTCACAATACATACAAAGTTGTAATTTATCATTGTTGTGTATCTCGATTTATATATTTGTACTTAGGCAACATTGTATTTTACGAAAATTGAATCTTGTCGATTTATCCGATACATTTGAAATATTTTCCATACAATAATTACCATTTATGATAATTTTTTATCCTGATCCGTAAATATATAAGACGTGTATGCCTACCCTACGAAATCGAGATTATCACATTTCATATATATTTACATTTCGATTGTGATTTCTTATTTTTTTTTTTTGTCATTTTTGGTTATTGGTAAAATCTATTTTTCTGATTGTGCTGATGTCATTAAAGACGTACCTATCCATGGAGAGTGGGTACCTTAGAATAAGAAAATAAAATGTCATGGAACAGGTGAAATGACATGTACTAAATTTAATTTAAAAATGGAACGAACGCTTTGTGATGAGACTATATAAACATGAGTTTGACAGATTCACAAAAAATTTGTTCATTCAGAATTCGAAATCAGGTAGATTTTTTTTTATTCTTTTCTTTTGGAAGAATAGTATACTTCTTGGGAAATTGTGTACCTTTGTATGTTAATGGGTATATGTTCGGCATGATGCAGTAAAAAATTTTAATGATCGAAATTTTAGATATCAAACAACATCTTTAAACAACTTTTATAATTAGATTTTGTGCTTGTTATTATTCTTGTAGTGCACACAATAAATAAAAAATTTTAACTTTTTGTGCCTTTTTATATCGGATTGTAGACAGCTAAATGAATACAAATATTTTGAGAAGGGCTTTCAATTCCAGTTGACTAAGAAATTAATTGATTTCTGTCGGCATGCGAACTTTAAAATATTAGGTGTGCAAGTAGAAATGTGGCTCTGAAGTTGGTTACATTAAAATATATGTACTTGCGAACGCCCAATATGCAATTGAATAAACCAAAAACATAAAAACAGCGTAACTCGAAATACAGTATTAAGTCTTTTTTGTATTTGAATAGGTAATTATATTATTAAGTATATGTTGGACGAGAATTGCTCTTCATTCTAATCGTTGTTATATTAAATAAAATCTGTACCCCGGAGGCATACAACACAATGTCCAATTTTTCACAAAATGAACTGTCCACATTGTGGGTTCATTATGTATAATTCTCCTTCTAAAGGAATGTGAAACTATGTGATCCTTAAAGTCCTTACGGTTCACATGTTTGTAATAACAACATGTGCGATTTCCGTTAGAGGCGCAGAAGGCAGTATCTGGACCTAAATTCATACACCTCTGAAAAAAAAAAATTGGACATGGTGTCGTATGCCTCCGAGGTACAGAAATATAAACTTATGCAATATCTAAATCTAATTGTGATAAATTATTCGTGCCTACTTTAACACTAAACATACCGACATTTCATGTATACCTAATCCTATCAAGAGCGGTCAAATGACCGCTTTAAAAAAACATGTATTTTAGTAAAGTAGACTAGATATAATATAATTTGCATTCGGAAATTAAACAATAAAAAAAAATTGTAAACATTGTAAAATAGGTTGTTTGTATATTTTAGGAAAAGATAATAAGCCACATGATGATTAAGTAACGTTGAATGCGAGACATTTTAAACGAAATTTTTAAAACGGTCATATGACCGCGCATGGTAGGTTTAGTGTTAATAAACTGTGTATGAAAAAATCTAAAACTGAACTTAAAATCGCATGTGCTGAAAGAGTGTTACAAAGAGGAACATTTATGAAATAATAAAATAAAATGTAAGAATGTCATCCAAAATAATTTCACACATTGTATAAATTTTCATTCATGGTGCACGTTACTATATAAAATCCGTGAAAATAGTGGATCTATGAACTATATACTATAACCTATATACTATAAGTATAATACGTGCACGGGAAATAGGTGTTAACGCCAAGAAACATTTTTCCTATACTGTGCATCTAATAAATTCATCACGACGCCAGAATGTCATGACAAAATATGTTTGTATTGAACCATCACACCGTGACAATACAGAACAAAACAGAAAACATAAAATGATTTTACATACATACAAACATTTTGGTGTTCTGTCAGTGTAAAAATACAATTTTGTCATGGCACTCTATCATCATGACATGAAAATTTGGCGAGTGAAGATTGACCATAGTACTTACACAAACATAATATCTATGGAAAGTTTGGAATAATCATTTTCGTCCGATTTCAGGTAAAAGTCATTGGATCTCTTAATTTATGCGAAAGGTTAAGTGGGAAGTTTCGTCCCGATATGCGGATGATTTGTGTCCCAGTATATTTCGTAACTGGATAATTTATTAAGCTCTTAATTAAAGCTCATGCTTGAACTAGCGTGACGTGTTTCTGCTTTTTGTGTGGTGGTTAATCGACTATCGACTATATAATCTACATAAGTACATTAGTTTAGTACGTCACAATTATTCATATACAAATGAAAATAACACACAATTACAGCGGGCCTTTTGTACATTTTTTATTAAATATTTAGATTAAAGTTGCGCGCTACGGCAATTGTGTGCTTTTCCTTCTTGAGATTTTAATATTTGGAAATGGCGCGTTTCGACAACATGTATGCGAGTGCAAATGAAGACCTGTCAGCAAAGGTCTTTTACGTTGACGCTCCCGACGGGTGTGGCAAGACATTTGTATTGCAATCACTCATTGCATTTGCCAAGGGGCGTGGCTTGGAGTCCATTTGCTCCGTCTTCACAGGATTCGCCACGAGCTTGATGGGAGGTGGACGTACGTTATATAACATTTTCAAACTGCCGGTTCCAATATTTCCAACATTTTCAAACTGCCGGTTCATCAATGAAGCCAAACTCCTCTCACGCTACCAAGTTGAAAAGCGCGCGACTCATCATGATAGATGAGGCCAGCATCATGCCAGGGGCCGCGCTTATAATCAAAGACAGACGTGTAATCGATTTCGTGTATGGTGACATCAACACAACACTAGCCGAGGGCACCATAGAGGAGCGCGCCACCCTTGCACCCAAGAATGATCATTGTGCGCTAATCAATCAGCAGGTGCTTGACCTCCTGCCCGGCGGACAAGAAGTCAAACTTAGTGTTGATAAAGTTGAGAGTGACGACATTAATGAGGAACTCGGCCTACATGTCGAGGTTCTCAACAAGAAAGGATCCGGACTTCCGCGCCCAGCCATCCCGCTAAAGGTAAACGAGTTCGTTCTTTTGATGAGGAATTTAAACACTAGCAAAGGTCTTATCAATGGAACAAGCATGCGAGTCGCAAAAATAAACCGCTACAGTCTGGAATGTGATTTGCTGACTGGTTTCTCAAAAGGCGAGCGCGTTCTCTTGCCACGCATAAAGCTCTCACCCTCGGAAGGCACTTTCTCATTTAAAATGTCTCGCCTCCAATTTCCCGTCCCGCTCGCGTTCGCCATAACCATCAACAAGAGTTAGGGCCAAAGCTTGAAGAAGGTAGAAGTGTACTTTCCGGCCTCCGTATTTACACACTGTATGTCGCCTTTTCACGATGCCGCTCATTTGACGGACTCAAGGTGTTTATGGTTGAGACAAGCGATCAATCAGCTGATCGGGACGGGCGCATCACAACAAAGAATGTTGTTTTGTAGAGGTTCTACGCATGTAAATTCATATTTTATTATCCTTTTGTACATTTCTTATTAAATATTTAATAGCGTATATGAATTTACTTTATTTTTAATAAAAGTGCACCAAATTTACATCTTAATAAATCTTCTTAACCATTTCTTAATCAAAAATATAATAAAATGTAATCACGTGACTGATTATTCAGTCACAGGCCCGCTAGTATACTATAAGTACTCTAATAATACAGCGAACTTGTATAACATTTTTGTTTGTTTCGTAATGACACAATCAATACCGTTAACAGACTCTTAGCAAACTTATGGTGATGCAGCTTATCGCCGGCTAGGTGGCAGTCGTCAGGTTGGGTACTTTTCACCATTTACCAAGAGCTTGAAAATGATGCTTCTATAAAAAGGATTTCACTATTATGAATAAAATTATTCGTACTCAACAATTTACCATTAATCCTTACAGGTTCACTTTTGATCCGCCAACCTAGTAGGATAACCATACTTGTTTTGGTTATCATAGCCCACACCTCCTTACAGATTTCTGCAAAATGAAATCCTCCCATGGTATGGTGGACACTCAACTCATCGTATTTAAAATTTTAACCCTCTTGTGAGTGAAGAAAAATATTTTAATTTGAGTGATTAGTACTTACATACATTTTGTATGGAAACTTGTTTTTCCCACGTTCGTCCAAGTTGTAACATTTCTCATTTTTAAGTATGATCGTAATCTACCAGTTGAACTAAAAGTTCTCATAAAATTTAAAGTTCCTATTGGGAGTAAAACATACAAAAAAGACGTCTAAAAGTGTAGGTACCCGGGTACCCACGTCACTCACATTAGGGTTAATTTAGTTAAACATTTTTTTATTTAGAATCACTTATGCACTTGAAACAATATTCCCGAACATCACACTCTTACAAAAAAAAACTGAACAATAACTTCCCAACGCACAACTTCTTCCAACAGTAAGTCAAAATGGAGTTATAAAATTCGCAAAATTTATGATTAATACTTTTAATAAGTTTTAATAAATGAATTGATTAAATTGCATGCTCACTTTAATATGATATGTAATGTAAATATAGGAAATAAATATATAAATATAATATATATAATCAATAAATATAATTTAATAAATACATAATTAGCAAATATTTTATCATTTTTTTTTATAAATGCTTAAATTTGAACCCTGGTTCTTGGAGGGTTAAAATTAATTGTATATATCTGTGGTAAATCTTATAATAGGTATAATATATAAATAATAAATTAATATAAATAAATAATCAAATCAATATAAATATATGTATATAGGAAAATAAATTATAAATTTAATAGTTGAAATAAATTAATAAACGTATGCATGAACTTCATTTGTTCCAAAAAAATTGCATTCAAATCTTAGCGTTATTGGTGTCGCAAATCGCCATTACTTTCGCCACGACCCAATATTATTATATATATATATATGTACAGAATTTTTCTGGTATTGGTAGTCGTTTAGCGGTCTAAATTATTATTTTGTGAATGTGATCAATGAATTTTCAGATTACGAGTATAAAAAAATTACGCTTACCAAGAAAACAGATCTGCACGTCACGTACTGTATGCGTATGATTATAAAATTTTGGTTTTCAATACGTTTCTAAAATATTAGCACGAGAGAAAACTTATAAACACACAATTAATAAACCAAATTAATAAATAGGAATACCTTGGTAAGCGACTCCATAAACTTAAAAAATTCAACCGGTATGATCATCAATAGACTGCCAACACTTTGTAATTTGTAACCCAGCCCACATAAATATTTGTTCTTTTTGTTTCCTTGGTTTTAACTTATTTTATGTTTTTATTTATTTTTTTGTGTTATTACTCTTTTGTTAAATATTTTAAAACACTTTGAACAGCTACGTTAACTTGCTGCGACTAATCACATAATGACCATACCGATCCAATTTAATAAATTTTCTTTAGCATGGAGGGGAAATTATAAAACTTGTTTCTCCATCTACTATAAAATTATATCAACAAACTTGATTGTAGGAGTTGTGCGTTGTCGTAATTACATTTAGTACACTGCGCTACTAATCCGTAAAATCTAAAAATGAAATACAGTATGCTGCATCGTATTAATCGTTCTTAACATTATGGCGCCCATCGCTTCGTTATATTTTATTGTAAGCTTTTTTACATAAATTTTTTCTTTTTATATCAAATTAATCTTTATAATATTTAGTTTAGGAACTATAAATTATTTAATTAATTAACCCCCAAATTATGTCAAAATATCATATTCGTTTCATACTCTTGTCAATTAAATTTAATTTTGATCAGTTAATTAATTAATTAATTTATAATTAGATTTCTTCTCCGGAGAATTCTTAAGTTTTATATTTTATGCTTATTCAAAATTTTATTGATTCTTGAATTTCGTATGGTTTCATATTTAAACTGTTGGGTCACTAATTATGTATGATGAGATAGATTCGTTTAAAAGTGGGAGATGTAATGGGGTAAGTAAGTATCGAGACATGTGATTAACATTTTCATTTGGATTTAGTTGGCTTTCTTTGATCTTCAATGTGCCTTTCTTGTTATGTGCTTCTTTTGATTTTCTTTATTATTATATTTATTTTATACGGTCATAACTGATCATCAAAAGTTCCGGAAAACCCACCCCTACAGCTTCGGGATTTTTCTATCGTTTTAACCAATTACATCACGTAAATTATACAACATGCACGCCTCTTTTTATACGACTTGAATACTACTTGAGCCTTAGCCGGCAAAGTGACCGTTAGGCACTAGTTTTTTTTAGAGCGCAATTTCTTGTCGGTTGAGTATTTGTTTTCATTACCTATACGGAGTTTTGTTTTTGATAATAGCGGGGATCAAAAGAAGAATCGAAGGTGTATGTATATAAACGCACAGAAACTATGCGCAGGAAGCTAGTTGGTCAGTCGATTATAGTAGTTTGTGATCGCAAGTTAAAAAAATAAATAAAAAAATAAATAAAAATAACTAAAATTTAAATTATAAAAGAATTAATATCCATATAAAATTGGTAAATAGAAAATGTGTCTGTGCGAAAATTAAAAAAATCTATTGGGATTAATACCCAATACCCAATATAAAATCGTTCCTTTATTATACACATAGAACGCTTTATCGAATGCATTTCGACGTCAGAAGCAAGGCAATGTGTTTCCTGATCATCCAGATGTGCGTTCTACTGAAGCTTTTTGTCGCATTTACCCAGTTTATCCAAAGACTGACGAATGCTTCTACTTGCGATTATTGCTGGTGATTGTTCGTATGCCGACATCATTTGTATCATTTTACACTATCAATGGTGTAGTGTGTCCAATATTTCGTGCTGCTTGCCAACAGCTTAAAGTGCGACAGTTTGTTAGTCAAGTATAGGAATTCCAACATGAACCGTGATGCATTAAACCAATCAGTTCGCACGAATGTATCACTGTTTAACTCAGAACAAAAGGAAGTGTACGATACGTTAATAAAAGCAATATTGATGATGGAAATGGTTGCTTATTTTTGAACTGGTAAGACATTCCTTCTATCATTGATTTTGACCAATGTTCGTGTCAGATCCGAAATTGTTTTAGCAGTTACTTCTTTTGGAATAGCTGACACATTGTTAGCAGGAACAAACGCTGGAACACCGACGTGCAACGTTGCGAAACACTCAGCAATGGCGGAAGTTTTGGTAGCAAGTAAAATCATCATCTTGGATGAATAAATTCTTGACTTAATCGAGCTATAGAAGTTCTGCGCAATGAATCAAGATGTTTTGGAGGCGCAATGATACTGTCTGCTATTTTCGCCAAACACTACTAGTCATTCCAAGATCAATTACTGCCGATGAAATGAACGTTCGCCAGAAATCATCGACTCCGTGGTCTATGTGAAGAAATTTCAGATGAGGACAAATATGCAAGTAACATTGCTAAACGATCCATCTATGTGAAAGATTTTAAAGTAATTACTGACTATCGGTAGAGGCCGTGTTCCTATGTCGGGCGGGGAACCCAACGGATTGATTTCGTTTCAGCCGAATATTTGCATTTTCGTCTCAACGAAGGACAAGCTCATGAACAAAGTGTTCCCGAACATCATTGTTAAGCACAAAAACCACAATTGGTTGAGTGAACGAGTAATTCTTGTTCCAAAAAACGAAGATGTGGATCAGTGAATTTTTAAACTCATTGAATCTGCCTAGCTTGTTAACGCACAATTTACAAATGAAGGTTGGCTCAGTAGTCATCAATGATAACCAACAAAAATAATGCCTTATAAGAGGTGTTCAAATTTAAGGTATCTTTTTGAATTTTAAATAAAATACATAAATGGTGTGAAATCTTTATTTATTTTTATTACATTGATTTCGGTTAATAATGAAAAAGAATGTCGTTCAACACCCCCTATCTGCTAGCTCGGCTTTTTTTCGCATAATGATCGTTGAGTTAGTGATATTGGCTCGATGATGTTGCCTTTGAGATGTTGAACAGTTTGAGGACTGTTCGCATAAACATTACTCTACAAGAAACCTCATAAGAAGAAATGAAATGACGTTAAATCTCTTGATCTTGTTGGCGAATTCATCGTCTGTTCTTCAAGAAGTTATTCGATTATTAAACTACTCTTTCAAAAGAACGATTGATTCCGTTGCCGTGTGACATGTTACACCGTCCTGGTGAAACCAAATATTCTGCACATCAACATTTTCTAATTGACTCTACAAAAAAGCTTCTAATCATCTATCGATATCAAGCCCCATTTACCGTTATTGCTTTGGCATTTTGATTTTCGAAAAAATATGAACCAATTACGCCACCACACCAAAATCCACACCATACATTAACTTTTTTTAGTTTCATTGTCTTTTCAAACAATTCTCTACAATTTCTTTCACCCCAAATGTCGCAGTATTGCTTGTTGTCATAGCGGCCAATTTCAGAATGAGCTTCATCGATGAAGATTTGCTCGAAAAAATTCCCATTTTCTTCTTGCTTTTCGATGGCGGAATAAACGAATTGCCAACGTAATACGTGGTCATTTGATTTAAATTCTGGTGTTAACTGTTTTTAATGATCTTTCTGTAAAATTGATTTTTCTGATAAATGATCTTTCTGTAAAATTTAGAACAACGTTGTTGGTTTGAGGTTTAGTGATGACTACGATGATAGATTCTTCTTATAGCACGGTTTGTCAGAGCATTTTTCCTACCGTATTTTGAACGCAATTTTCTTTCAACTTTTGATTTGCATATGATGCAAAAGCATTGGGATCACCATCACAACGTGGTCAAAAATTACAACAACTCGGGAACATAATTCAAAAGCAGCAGCAACATTGAAAAGTGCCATTATAACCTTCGAAACTACTATCGAATATACGTTTTCTGACAACATTCGCTAGATCAGAATCAAGCGATGCTACTGGAAGCAAGTTTCAATGAGAAACACCATACGGGTTACAAATACCTTCCTGAAGACCTGCCATGGAAAGGAAACCCACGTTGCAATTCTTCTATCGTTGCAAGGTGAATGTCAACAGTTGTAAGAAAACTTCACCACCAAAGACATATTGGAGTAAACTTGAACCGCAGCCAGTCTTATATTATGGTAGGACATATTGGAGGTCAGTGAGACGGTACAGAATATGCTACCAACCATCACTAAGCATTTGGAAAATCTCAACATCACTCGTGAGGTCTTAGTTTCTAGAACACGAATCGGAGGAAGTAGAGTTCCATCAAGCAAAGCAGGTCATGAAATTGGGCAATAATGAGATCTTCATAAGAATCAGAAGAAGTATCGAAGAACAGCTGCGAGATAAGATGCTGAAATCGGAAAGACCTTCTTATTAAACCTCCTCAAGAACTAAGTCAAGAGGTGTGGTGGTAGACGAGCAGTGCAGGTCGTTAAATATTGACGAACTTCATTATACTTCATTATACCCAATTGATGTTATTTGTATATCGGAAACATTTTTGACATCCAATATTTTCAATTCTGAGTTGGCCATTAGTGGCTATAATTTGTTCAGGCGGGATAAATGTAGTGTTGTATCGGTGTTGTAACCCCTCAATTTCTCAAAGGCTCGTTTCTGACTTTGAGTTTCCTTTTTTAAATGTCGTCGTGAATAAGTGGAAATTTCTTTTGAGAACTGGACATTTCTTTTGAGGACATTGAGTATCTTTTTAGTTATTTTCCTGTCGTTATGAAAAGGTTTTCATTTCGGGTGATTTTAATTTTAATATTTCTCGAGAGACTTTATTTTCTCGTAGCTATTTTAATATTTTAAGTATAGCATTAACCTTTCGGTTTATTATACTGAAGTGCCCACTTACGCTACCGCAAATGTTGGTTCTTATTCGCTCATTGATCACGTTGTTGCTTCTGCTGATAATTCCATTTGTTTTTCAATCAATTGTCTCTTGGCATTGGCTCTCATCATGATCTTCTTGTTTTTTCTGTTAATTATTACACTCGACCTTGACCTAAAAAATTAAGCTTTAGGGATTTTTCTAAAATTGATGAATCTCACCTTTCATCAACTTGTAGCTCTATTTGTTGGGACAATATTTTTTCTCTTTGTACTTCTACCGATCAAATTGACTATTTTAATTCCTCTATTAATTATGTTTATTTTAGACCTAGTTCCCCTCTTTGGATGACGCAAGAGATTTTGAGAGCTATTTCTGTTCGTTTTTCCAAATATCGTTTTTGGAAAATTAGCCCTAATTCTTTGTCCTATATAGCTTATAAGCAATTTCGAAATAGGTAGGTTTAATTCGTATCGCTAAGCAAAATTTTTTCAAGGATAAAATAGATCCCTCACTTCTAAGATATTTTAGTGCAACGAACGCAACTTGGGCTTTGGTAGTTGTAAAGTGGCTGCTTTTGTAGATTTCAAAGCTAATGATTTTAGCCTTTATCTAATTAACTCTAATCACACTCATGATATTTCCATTATTAATTTAGTGTCCAACCTATTTATTTAATCTATTTATTTTCTTTATCTAAAAATTCACTGGAAAAGTGGGAAAATTCGGAAAATCAAAAAAATGATGTTTTTTAGTTGAGAACGGCTAAACTGATGTGGCTCAATCTTTTTGTTGCGTTCGCAATTTCCAGAAGATGGTTTTTACAAAAGAAAACTTAGAGAAAATTCACCGGAAAAGTTAGAAAATTCGGAAAATCGAAAAATGATTTTTTCAGTTGAGAACGGCTAAACCGATCTGGCTCAATCTTTTTGTTGTAACACAATTGCCAGGAGATGGTTCTTATGAAAGAAAATTTTGGGAAAATCCACCGGAAAAGTCGGAAAATTTGGTAAATTGAAAAATGACGGCTAAACCGATTTAGCTCAATCTTTTTTTGTTGTTTTTGCAATTTCGGAAAGAAACTTTTAATAAAATCCACTGGAAAAGTTGGAAAATTCGGAAAATCGAAAAATGATGTTTTTCAGAACGGCTAAACCGATTTGGCTTAATCTTTTTGTTGTGATCACAATTGCCAGGAGATGGTTCTTATGAAAAAAAAAATTTGAGAAAATCCACCGGATAATTCGGAAAATCGGTATTGATGTTGACTATGAAATCTTTCAAATCAAATTGGCGATGATTTGACTAATCATGACAGGAGACCTGAAATCGCCCATGGTCATTTTCGTTTGTGCAAACGTGTTTATTTTCTTGCTGCCATTAAATTGGAAATTTGATTATTAATTCACGGTTTTATGATATTTGAATTGTGTGCATTGCAACCATAAACGGTACTATTATTAAAATCACATGAAGTTGGGTGTGATTTTTTCGATTTCGATAATCTTTTCCAGAAATCTTTTAGTGTATGACAACTGTGCTTGTCAAATTGGAATGCGGGATTGACATTGATTCGATCTGCAAGTTCATTTTTGTGGATTAATGATTCCAAAGTAAATGAGTCAAATGAATCTTTATAATGTATAGGAATTGATTTTTGATTATAATGCCGGCTAACAGACGATCGAACCTAGGACGAAGATACCGTAATTCACAAAGAATACAAGATGTCCGTGAGAATAAATGTAATAGCAACGCGAAGAATTAAATGAACAGAGATATGATCATATCGGACAAGTTCGCGTTGCACGGAAATCAGCTCAGGTTCAACAAAACGTAACTCGACGAAGAAGTGCAGTGAACGTCCACTTGAATCGCGCTGCTTTCAATTATGACTCTACAATCACCTACAAAGATTTTCACTGCATTGTCTGCCGTTTGCTAACATTGCCAAGCATTAAAATTCCAAGCAGAAATGCCAGGGCTATGCTATGCCGATGGCATAGTCAAATTGCTGTTTTTGACTTTGCAACCGGAGGCATTGCGTACTTTTCTCTATGGAGATACAACGCTATCCGGACATTTTCTCGCACACACACAACAGTACAATTAATGCTTTAACATGATGTCATTTGGAACCGATGTTGTTGTTCATCAACTTGGCTACAATCCCACCTATAAAGTTATGACGTCCCCGCGTGTTGATCATTCCGATAACGTTGAACGATTGCACTAATAATATCCAAAATCGCTCTCTATTTTAAAGATTCAAGGGAAACTTATCATCAAAACGGAGCGTTGATGCCATCAGCGAATGAAGAACCCGAGTTTCTTCAAATTTACTTCGTTGGAAATTCCAAATTTGAATAAAAATGTCGTCTTGCGCTTTTCAATGCGTGAAAACGAGAGATAATCCGATAACTTCAATGTCTTTTGCATGAACACAATGCGCTGATTCGTCCGATGATCACAAAATAATCATCAGAGCAGACAAAAGACTAACCGAAGGCCATGCACGTCAGTATAATTCTCCCACTATTGACGGAGTTGGAGTTCTAGGACGAGTGCACAATGGCACATAAACGATCATTGGAAGCGTTCAATCAAACGATGAAGGATTTACAAAGTGACCCAAGATGTTTTGGTGAAGCGATGATTCTGCTTACCGGGAACTTTCGTCAAACGCTACCTGTCTTTCCGAGATCAACAGCTGCAGATGAACTCAACGCATGTCTGAAATCGTCAAGATTGTGAGGGCTATGTGAAGAAGTTGCAATTGACCGCGAACATTTGAGTCGCGTTACAGAACGACTCATCAACTGTTGATTTTTCCAAACAACTGTTGACGCTTGGCAATCGTCAAATTCATGTTGATCTTTCGACCGGAGTGGGAACGAATGATTTTAGCAGCGAAAAATAAGAATGTAGACAGTCTGAATTACTTGCTTCAAAACCAAATCACTGGAGAAGTGCGTTTTTACAAATCCGTTGACTGTGTGACCAATCAAGACGTCTTTCCGGCCGAATTTTTGAATGCGCTTGATTTCCCATGAATGACACAGCATAACTTGATGCTGAAGGTCTGATCTGTGATGATCTTGCTGCGCAATCTGAACCATCCGAGATTGTGTAACGGAACGCGATTGGCTGGGAAGAAACTGATGATCAACGTGATTTAAGCGACGATCATAAAGGGAAAATTTAAAGGAGAGGATGTTCTAATTTCGAGATATCATCTGATTTCAACTGATATTCTGTTGGAACTTCAAGCGCATTCAGTTCCCCGTTCGTTTAACGTTCGCTATGACGATTAACTACCCGCAAGTTCAATCGTTGGGTGTGCGGAATAAATCTCGAATTTCCGTCGAATTTCTCATTGTCAGTTGTACGTCGCGTGTTCGAGAGTTAGCAAACCATCATCGTTGTTCATTTACGCGTCGGAGAACAAAACAAAAAATATTGTTTACCACAATGCATTGTATTGATTTGCGTCTAGATTTAATGTCACTCGAATAAAATACATTGAGCTAGTTTGAATTCCAATTGACTCCAATTCATTTCCACACTGAGAGAAAGATCCAAAAAAACAACTCAATTCTCGATAGATACCTGAGTTTGAATCGACATTTCATTCACTTTTAATATACATTAGTGATGAATTCGATGAAAAAGTGAATGGAATGTATACACAACTCAAACGTCTATTGAGAATCGAGTTGAGTTTTTTGATTTTTTCTCTCACCAAAATAAATTTTCGTGACGGACAAATTTATTTGCTCGGAATAACGTAATTTGGGGCGGAACACGGTTTGCCAGGTCAGTTAGTTTTTTTAATAATATTTTTGTATCCATTTGTATTATTTTTGTATGTAGTCTGTAAGTATTCACTTCTTGCAGTGTCCTCTGTTACAAATGAGCTTGAGCTCAATACGGAGGGTACTATGAAGTGGATTTGTTTTTTGAAAAAATCTAAAGTTTTTATGTGTAATTGAAGTATTTTTTTGTGGTTGTTGTTCTTCGATTATATTGCTTCCATATGTGCTTTTCCTTTCCCAAAATATAAAATAAATAAATATTAAACTACCATTTATTAAAATTCTGCTTAGTAAAGTATTTTGGCTCTTTTCTGAGATCTCTCCAATAGGCAATAGATTTTTAATAGATATATATTTGGAATTGATTTGATTTGGTACTCGTACTGACATCATTTTACTGTTTTTTAGAAGTCAAGCTTCTTTCATGGATCAAAAGATTATGCTTTGCTACACGTTTAATTTAAGCTCGCTTTTCGGCCCTAATCACCCCGCGAGTTTCACGTGAACTCATCTTTTATTTAGTCCTCTTTTTTTTTTTTGGTGCCATAATTAATTGGATTGTTTAAAAAATTAGAAACGGTATTATAATGGCGGTTTTATCTTCTCCCGATTTGTCTAAAAGAAAAACCTTCTTCGAAATAAATTTTGCATTTTTCCATCCCTGTTTTTTCGATAAATAATTGAATTAAGAATTAAATATGGTCGCACGTGTTCGACAGTTAATAATAATTAAATAACCAGACTGATGTCGCCAGAAAAATTCCTCTAATCAAGCCAATTATTTAGAAAATTTATTTTATAATTGAATTTAATTCAAAAATTATTTTACAAATCCTTTTTCTTACTAATAAGGTTAAGATATCTGTAAGGAACACTCAAAATATAAACGCACTGACACTGAAACCCATTTAGAAAAATAAATAAATAGCACAGTAGAAAAATCAAATTTAATTTAATAAATCCGATCCTATTCCAATTAAAATTTGGATTAACCCTGGTCTATATATACGGCAACACTACACTATAGAGAACAGAATGTGATTTAATTTCCTAGAAATTTTGAGATCTTTAGAAATCATTCTGATGTATTTCGAATACGAGTACGCCTTGTTGTTGTATTTATATTATTAAGAAAAATCAAAAAAGCTTAAAAAATACGATTGGGTTGTTTTCTTTCCATTTTCTTTATTCTATTATTTTATGTGTGTATGTGTGTAAGTCTAGGAAAGCCACATCAATCCCAAAAACATTTTATATTTTTAAAATTATAATATTTTATCTGCATAAACACACTCAGTTTATATAAAAATAATGTAATTCAGCTTTGGCTTTTTCCTTCATGGTTAACCCAAACTTTTTTTGTTTTTTTTTGTTTGTTGCTTAAAGTCCTCCTAAATCCAGCGCACACATACATACAAAATAAAATGTTTCGAAATACAACATACCTTTTAAAAAAATATTCTACTTAACAATTTTTGGTTTGTTAAATCATTTTGATGTGGTCAAAACTTTTTTTTTGGTGCCCTATATAGTTTTTAATTTTTCCAAACAAAATGTTTTTTATACGAAAAGTTAAATTTTATTATTATAGCAGAAAAATAAAAATAAATAAACTAAATAAACAGAGTTTGGAAAATGTTTTATAGTTTTGCCATTCACAATACAATGCACAACATGAAACGTAAAAAAAAACGATGTACATACAATGAAATTTCAACTTTATAAACAGCAACAACTTTTTTATAAAGTTTATCTCCCTGGCTCTAAAAGTTATTGTTGTCGGTTCGTAGGATTTTTGCCAACGAAATGCTCTCTCCCAGTTTACACAGCAAATAGAATTTTGCATCGCCGAACAAAAAAAAATTATTTTGTTTTTCATTGTTGTTGCTGTTTCCTCCCAATATTTAAGATGGAAAAAATGTTTCACAAATATTTATTCAATATATTTGGTTTATGTCCCAGAATAATGTATGCAACAAAATTGTCTTGGCATTTTATTACTCGAAAGTTGTTGTTTGTGTAAAATCAGTCTAGTGCAACGATTCCGATAATGTATATGGTGTGGTGTGCATTTACTCGATTTTGTAAGTAAATCGATTTAACACAACCTTTGTGCTTTCAAGTCATTGGTGGAAAACTATTTGTATTATGTGTCATAATCATTTGAAAAGGTTTTTGTGATATTTTAGTTTTCTAAATTTTCAGTGTATTAAAATGTGACTACATAGTATATAAAACAAGTTGCGTTCAAATCAAATATAGATGATACAAGTACCCTATTAAAGTTAGCCGACTCCACCGGAAAAAAGTCGATAATGCAGATTCAAACAAAATTTGAAAATGTCTAAAAATTGACCGTTTTAAATGTCATGACTGAAAATAGATTCATATAGAAGGTCTTATTGATGCTCACACCTGGAAAAAAATTCAGGTCGATTTCTATGTTGGAAGTCCGGGAAAACTTGAATGAATATATCGAGTTTTAGAAATTTTCAAATTTTGTGTGTGCGATATATTCAATCGAGTTTTCCCGGACTTTTAACAAAGAAATCGATCTGAAATTTTTTCCAGTCATGACACTTTAAACGGTCAATTTTAAGAAATTTTTAAATTTTGTGTGTGTGATATATTCAATCGGGTTTTCCCGAAATTAGAACATAAAAATTTAGCTTTTTAAATGATAATTATTAGAAGATCATTTAAAAAAATTTCCAAACATGTAACTATAAATGCATTTCACGTTTTAACTCTAAACATGTAATACAGCACTTAGAAAAATTAGGTTTTGTATATTAATTTTAATTGTTTCGAAGGAAAATTTCTTATTTTAAATTTTTTAGTTGGTTTTTAAGAAGAACAAAATAAAAATTTGCAATATCTATAATTACATTTCAGCATAAAACTCGTATCTGCATTATCGACATTGTTCAGCTGGTATGTTACTGACAAAAATCGACTGTCATTTTCGTTTGATTAGTTTCAATCTGAATTATCGACATTTTTCGGGTGAAATCGGCTAACTTTAATAGGGTACTTCTATCATCTATGAGTTATGCTGTGTAGCGTGCAATAAAGAATATCCTAATCAGCCTTTTTTTTTGTGTGATATGTGTGATGGAGCCTACCATGCAAAATGTAAAAATATTGTTGGTAAAAATTTGAAGAGAGCTAGTAATTTGGATAAATGGTATTGTTGTGATGAATGTAGTAATCAACAAGTGCAAATATCAAATCGGTCTAATATTAATGAAACGCGACAGTTGAATATGATTATGAATCACCATGATTTTTCAATGAAGGATGATATTGCTGAAATAAAAAAATCTTTGGAGTTTTTATGTTTGAAATATGACGAAGTTTCCAAAACATTAAAATTTATTATGGATGAAAATGAGCACCTTAAAGATAAAGTTTCATCGTTGGAAGTTAGAAATATGCGCATGACAACAAGAGTGGAGCTGTTTGAAAATATACTTGAATCCTCATTGGAAAAATCAAAATTGCATGAGGTGGTGATTTTTGGATGTCAAGCTTCAAAGGAAAATATTGATGAAACTGTTAGTAACATCTTTCAATATGTTGATTTTAATCCAAATGATGGGGTTGTTAAATTACATACAATTGAGGATAAAAAGAATAATCGCTCGGCAAATAAAACAAAAATGATCGTTGTAGAGTTGAAAACTGAGAAACATGTTGCTGAACTTTTGGGAAAAGCTGAAATAAAAAGGAAAATTTTCCAATCTGATATTGGATTTAATGCAGTTTCGGGTAAAGCAATTTTTATTAGAAATGGGATATTATATTTATAAAAGAAAATTGTTAAATGAATGTCAAAAATTTAAAGTAGATTTTAATTTTAAGTACTGTTGGATTAGAAAAGGTACAATTCATATAAGGAAGGAAGACGGCTCCAATATAATATTTATAAAGTCTTTTAGTGATCTTGATAATTTAAAATTTTCTTAAATGCACATAAAAGTTCTTAATTTGTATGTTATTCTTATTATTGAAATATGATCCTCAATAACTAGTTTAATAAGTAACATGACAGATGTTACTAACATTGGTCTAAAAACATTTTTGGATTGTAAATTTTGGGTGGTTCAGTAGCTATACTCATTTTAGTTCATCTAAGTATAATTGTTTTAAGAAATTTGATCACTCTCTCTCTCTGGCACTATACTATATCCCATCAAGGGATTTGGCCGCCTCATATGAGGTTTCATAATCATTTTTTCATTTCGGATAATGAGTGATTAATTCATTGATCCTAAACCAGCCGTGAGATTTTTTCCTCGTCACCACCGGGAATCGAACCCGGGACCTCCGGTCGCTGGAGCAAGCATGCTAACCACTTTGCCATCGGGGCGGCTAAATTTGATCACACTTTATTTAAAAATTTGTTACAAAATGAAAGTTGTGTTTTTAATTTGATGAACCATTTAACTTATTATTTGACATTTAATTATTATTTTATTTTGTTGTATAATTTTTCCACTGTACATAAATTTGTACATTTCTTTTTATTTCAAGTACTTTCTGAATATTATATTTGTGTTTTTCTGTTCTTTTTGGATTTTGTATGAAATGGTGTTTTTATAACAAATGCTCCGGCATTTCAAAAGCTCCTACAGAGTTGAATTGTTAATTTATTATTATTATAATTTTTATTATTATTATTTTTTTTTTGTTAATAATTTTAGACATTCATAAATCTATTTATAAGAATATGTTAATTTTATTAATGTAACTATTATATAAATCATAGAAACTCTGAAACAAATAAATAAATAAATTTGATTTAAACGCAGCTTGTTGAACACTGAAAATTTAGGAAATTAAAATACCACAAAAACTTTTTCAAATGGTTATGGCACATAATACAAATAGTTTTCCACCAATGACTTGAAAGCACAAAGGTTGTTTGCTTTAAACGGTAAGTTTTTAAAATTTTCTGTATCCGATTTATTTATAGTAATTTTCGGACTCTTCACTTTGAGATGCTACTGAAGTCATCCGAAAATTGCAGCCAAAAAACCTGCATTGTCGACATATTTTATATCAGGTGGTAATAAAAAATTCTGTTGTATGAGCCGAAATGTAATTGAACATGTAATTGAAGTTGGTAGTAAATGTTCGCCAAAAAAAAATCCGAGAAAATCAATATCACATAATTCGGTATTTTTAATAGTAATATAAACTAGGTGAAGTTTGACCAATTCGTAAACTGTTGGATAAAATATATACAACTTGTCGTGCTGGATCCCGTATTTGTAATTTGTCGTGTTAGGGAGCAATGAATTTGAGTTGTGGCACTAACAGTGAAAACCTGTGCCAAAAATCAGGCCATATTTTATGTAGCATCATATATAGCATTATGTAGCATCATTGTTATTCGAGACAGAACATCAATGAGTGTAATATGAAAATTCTTAAACATTTGAATTTATCTTGGCCCCTACGGATCGCACAGGGATTATCGAAGTGGTTCTGAACTAGTAATTTCCGAGAAATTTCCGAGCATGTGGATAAATAAGATTTACTTTTAACATCACCTACTAGTTCAGAACCAATTCAATCATCTCTGTGCGATCCGTAGGGGCCAATATAAACTATTTCAAATGTTTAAGAATTTTCGAATTACACTCATTGATGTTCTGTTTCGAATAACAATGATGCTACATAAAATATGGCCTGATTGTTGGCACAGGTGTTTACTGTTAGTATCACAACTCAAATCCATTGCCTCCTAACACGACAAATTACATATATTTTATCCAACAGTTTACGAATTGGTCTAACTTCACCCAGTTCATATTACCTTTAAACATTCGAATTATGTGATATTGATTTTTCAATTTTTTTTTTCGGCGAAAATTTACTGCTAACTTCAATTACATGTAATTTTCGGCTCATACAACAGAATTTTTTATTACCACCTGAAACAAAATAATATCGATAATGCAGGGTTTTTTTTGGTTGAAATTGTCGGCTAACTTCAGAAGCATCACTTTAAGAATGTCCTGAAAACTTTGAAGTTTTGCTTGATATATACCAATTAGTTTTCTCCTAATTAAAATAGTTTTTTAATTATAGTTTTAATGCATTTAATAAAAAAATTTAATTTTGAATAATATACGTTGATGAACCGAAATTAACATTTTTGATTTAGTAATTACTGTTTAACACCAAAATTACGAATCTGTCTTACCGACCTTCAAAGGAAAATAATACAAGTGGTTTTTGAACCTGCATTCTCAACTTGTTCGGTTGATATATTTTTTGTTGTTACAGCCGAATCTACATTATCGTCATTTTCCGGCTGGAGCGAGCCGGCTAACTTTAACTGTATGATAGAAGTTCATTGCAAGAATTAAATTTTTTGTATGGAATCGTACTGGTTATACGCTTATGAGATTCCAGAATTGAATAGTAAATAGCAGATAACTATTTGTAGTTGGAAAATCTGATAGTCATTTTCACCCATTTCTTGAAGTGCGTGAAGTTATCCCAGTATTTTATCCCAGAAAAATAAAAAATGTTCATCAAGCAATACTAGGTATATCCCATCCCAGGATTTTTAAATTCGTCCCAGAAAATTTTAAAATGTCACAAAATATGATAATTGATGATTTAAAGTGTCCATTCTTCAAAAATGTTTCATAAAATTATGAAAGCCAGTCGTATGTTGAGATTGGCGCGAAAGCCAATCTTTATTTAAATAATTATTCTGTACGTATGTTTGAAATTGAATTACTCCTAAACAGTTGAACCGATTTAAATTAAATTTTGTGTGTGTGTGTGTTTGGGTAGGTTCCTGGATGGTTTAGATTTACAATTGGACCTGGTAGGTGGCATTGCGATCGGACTCTAGGATTTATTTTTTTCGTGTTTTAACGAAAATTTTATTTTTATTTTTTTTAAGATTTCTTGCATATCAGAGCTGCTTATCCAAAAATTTCGTTACCCCTCCCCTCCCAACCCCCCCGCCCCCCCCCCTCCCAATCTTTATATATATAATTCTTCTGTACGTTTGTTTGAAATTGACTTGCTCCTAAACGGCTGAACCGATTTTGATAAAATTTTATGTGTGTGTTTGGGTAGGTCCCTAGATGGTTTAGATTCACAATTGGACCCGGTAGGTGGTACTGCGATTGGGCTCTAGAAATTTTTTATTTTATTTTTTAACGAATTTTTTTTTTAGTTTTCTCGTATATCGGAACATATAACCCCAAAATTTCACCGCCCCCAAATCTTTGGTATATATTATTTTTCTTTACGTGTGTATGTAATTAAACTCCTCCTAAACGGCTGAAACGATTTTAAAGAAATTTTAATTTTGTGTGTATGTTTGAGTGGGTTTTTGGATAGTTAAGATTCACAATTGAACCAGGTAGGTGGCACTGCGATCAGACACTAGGAAATTTATTTTTTATTTTTAACGAAATTTTTATTTTTTACTTTTTTAAGATTTCTTGCGTATCAAAACATAAAACCTCAACATATGGTCCCCAGAAACCTGAAATGTCGTCATCGATCTCTTGTCATTTAAATACAACATGATGACCTCTGACTATAAAAAAAATCCCAAGACCAACCGTATGTTGAGATTGGCACAATACATCCATATGTGAATGGTCCATTCAGTTCATGGATGAATTATTGATTTAAATTAATGGTTGCCGGGAACCATGAGTGTCGTAACCGATCTCTTCTGTTTTCAACACGGCATCATGTCCGCTATAAAAAATAAAATTCACATGACGATCCGTATGTTGAGATTAGCGCTAAAGCATCCTGGGATGGCCCCAGACCCACTACCGACACTCGTGGTTCCCGGGAACCATTAACTTAAATCAATAATTCATACATGAACTGAATAGGCTATTCACATATGGACGTATTGTGCCAATCTCAACATACGGTTGGTCTTGGGATTTTTTTCATAAACAGAGGTCATCATGTTGTATTTAAATCACAAGAGATCGATGACGACATTTCAGGTTCCTGGGAACCATTAACTTAAATCTGAATTTTGTTCTTAAAAATGATTCGGCCATTCTCACATATGACCCCAT
The DNA here is from genome assembly GCA_947310385.1 of Nephrotoma appendiculata. NCBI lineage: Eukaryota > Metazoa > Arthropoda > Insecta > Diptera > Tipulidae > Nephrotoma > Nephrotoma appendiculata. Next base: position 41,938,321 of record OX371224.1, read on the forward strand.
AGTGCCAATCCTAACATACGGATGGTCTTGAACTTTTTTGCGGAGGTAGTTCACATTATGTACAATTGATATCAAATGAGATCGGTTACGACACTTTAGGTTCCGGGGAACCATTCGTTTAAATCTAAAATGTATATTTTATTTAAAGGGGCCATCCCATGTCAAAAATTTATTTTTGTACGTGTTTTCAACCAACTTACACATTTGTGAATTCCATTTTAACTTATTTTCGTCCGAAAAAACACTATATCCTTACACACAATTGTGTTGGTTTTACTTCAAATCAAGCGAAATTTTTCATCAACAACGCCATTACATACTATGGTTTTTTACTCACACATTTGTGTGGGTTGGACTATAATTGAGCCAATTTTTTTGTTTTCTTGGTTGAAAAAGGGATATACCAAAGATTTGGGGGTGGTGAAATTTTGGGGTTATATGTTCTGATATACGAGAAAACTAAAAAAAAATTCATTAAAATCGGTTCAACTGTTTAGGAATAATTCAATTTCAAACATACGTACAGAATAATTATTTAAATAAAGATTGGCTTTCGCGCCAATCTCAACATACGGCTGGCTTTCATAATTTTATGAAACATTTTTAGAGCATGGACACTTTAAATCATCAATTATCATATTTTGTGACATTTTAAAATTTTCTGGGATGAATTTAAAAATCCTGGGATGGGATATACCTAGTATTGCCTGATGAACATTTTTTATTTTTCTGGGATGAAATACTGGGATAACTTCACGCACTTCATTTCTTGTACTAAATTTATTGAAATTTTACACAAATCCTGAGTGCTAAATAAGTGTCTATTTTCGTGGACACTTCTTTCCATTAAAATTTGGAAGTCAATGTATTACAGAGTCGAGAGGCTGCTATATAATTTTTTTCTGAAATAACTAGTTTTAACGAATTATTTTGAACAAGTGATTTCATTTTACACATTATAGGGCTAGACAATTGTTTATGTCAAGGTACGTCTAGCAGATTATCATTAAACATATAACCTCAGCTCTGTATGGTGGCATTCAAAATATGTGTAATTTGAGCAGCATCAAGTGATAATAATATTGACTTTGATGATTATATGATTTGATTGCTGATCCCGATAACAGTTTATCAGCTGAAGATTATAGTGGAATAAACCTTTGTGTGACTCAGTAAGGGCGAATCACTGAATGTTTTAGCAATGACATAAATTTGGGCCTAGACCTATCTCTATCTTCCCAATAATGGAACAATCCCAAATAGGATAACCGGCACATTCAGTAGAATTTGGCCACAGCCAAAGATACAACCTGTAAGGCAGCCTTGATTCTCATTACCTATATTTGAAGAGTGGGTCCGACGTCATAATCGAATTCTCAAAAATCAAATTAGAAAAGAAACAATCTTGATCACCAGCGCCTCTTCCAGCGAGTTTTAACGGTGTCAAAACGCCATAATCTTGCTTGAATTATTTTTTATGATGAGTCGTTCGAAAAAATAGTAAAATACCAACATGAATCCTATCCACTACTTCCGATACACAGATTTCCACCAAATTTCGAAAGGACGTCCCAATTTATGGAAAAAATTCAAGTATGCAGATTTATTTTGAATAGTCTGCCTGGACTACAAAGATTCCGAATGTGGATCAAAAATTATCGAAATTCCCTGAAAAATTGTAAAAATGATCTTAGTTAATTTTAGTTTTTTCGTAAATGTTATAAACTTTTCAAAATGTTTGGTAAAAAAAGAAAGCTACTATGGAAGCGGTCACTCCGATTAACTGAGATCTCCCACTGAGATCTCCTAATTTAAACCAATATATCAATTCTTACGTGGATGGTAGAGAACCTTTATACTTTTAGTCTGCATGACGCCACACACTGAGACACAGAGCTTTTAAAAACCAGCTTTTCTGGCTTCGGCGATATTGCGAATTGCAAATCTGCAAAAATCTTGAGATCAAATTTTTTCATGATTACAATACTTTTTTTGTTACGTAAAAGAAATGACTATATTGGTCCCTCTACTAAACTGATAAGAGAGACTCAACGACAATGGAACATTAACACACCAATCTGTCTCAAAAGAATGAGACGTTTAACAAATTCTACATTTGAAACGCCAATTCTCATTGATCGTCAATAAAAAAAAGACCGAAGAACAGGAAACAAATCGGAATCCAGCTCTTTACGTTTTTGTCAGAGGAGCAAATAGAGATTTGTGAAGAATGCTGATTACCCATAAACTACAAATGTGACCAAAAGCTTACACAACTAGTTAAAAATTCGCGTGACATTAAATAAATGGGGGGATGGTTTTGGTGTGGCCAATACCCGATTTCTTTTTACTACGAATGTATACATAGATCGCGAATACATCAACATTTGATTTCTAACTTCATCCTTGCTTAAATTTCAGAAAACCTTTCAGATCAAGGTTGTTGGATGAAGATTTTATTTTTAAATTAACTTAAATCTTTTAATCTTTTCCATTTTTGTAAATGCTGAACTTTTTAACATCATTAGAAAAAAAGCTCTAATTGAAGCTCCCAGTTCAAGGATCTTCAAATTATTGGAAATAGTTTTAGTATGAAGTTTTATTATAAATTAATTTTTCCGAATTTAAATATCTAAGTTCAAACATTATTTTATGTGAAATTTTGTTAACTGTCTTTTTGTTTAATCGCTTTTGTCATAGATGCTCTACTTTTCAAAATATTGGAAATGTTAGTGAGATATCAAAATTTATTGAAAACCTTTAGTATGAAGTTTCATCCCGATCAATGAATTCGTCTAGGCTGTGCAGGGGTATTTACAAAAAAAAAAAAAAAAAAACAGACGATTTCGTTGCCAACCCAATTGCTGATTCAAGCCTGATTTTAATATTCCGTATTTATCACTTCACTTAGCACAAATTCTTTTCTTGGATCAAATTTCCAAAATATCCACCAACCGAATGTCACAACACAACACTATTAAGAGTATTTTTCTAAACGTTATTCTTTTAAACGTTATAATTTATTGTAAATGTATCACCTGCGACTCGTTATCATTTTCTAGTTTGTTACATGATGACAGATGTATTTTATATCAAAATAAATTACCCCCACCACATTCTTAAGTACTATATACATATTAAAGTGTGAAGCATAAACAACAATACTTAATTTTATCCTCCACTAGATGGTAAAGTGAACAGCAAATTACAAATAATTAATTTTATAACAGTGAAGGCTTATAATAATATAATCTTAGACACCAATAATCCACATTATCCATGTTTGTGTCCATGGTTTATGGCATGCAAATGTTGATTATCATAAAAATGGTAATTTTAAGTATTAACAGTAAATTCATCAATTTCTTAGCTATGTACAGTGGGCTGTATAATTAATTTGTTTCTTAAATTTAGTAGGTAGGTATTACCACGACACAGCTGGCCAATAAATTTGAATAGCTGCGTCCGAACATTCTCCCCAGCATAGAGCAAACATGGTCAATTAGTTGGTAACGGCATGATTATGTGAATTAGGCGGCTGATACTTGCTTAATTTGACGTACGCAGGATTACGACCCGGACCAAACCGTCATTTCCTTTTGGCTTACCGTTGCTGGTAAGGTATCATCTTTAAATAATATAATATCCTTAATTTTCAGGTTGCTTCTTTGATGCTGCCACTTGTAGCGTTGCTGTAATGTGTGCAAATATAGTCGCGTGAAAAAAGCTTCCAAAAATCATTCATCAACTTAGTTGTGTCTTGCCAGCGGTTGAATCTATTGATAGGTACTTCTTCTAACGTTGGTTCTGGCAATGATGTGATGGGGCCATAACTAAAAAATGACCCGGAGTTAATACGTCAATGTTTGTTGATCAGATTTCAGTTTACACAATGGCCGTGAATTAAGTACAGCCTCGAGTTGACAAGTTAACGTTGTCATTTCTTTGCCAATGACCTTGATAAAATGTGACTTCATGGACTTGACTCCAGCTTCCAAGAGTCCACCAAAATGCGGTGCTGCCGGAGGAATGAACTTCCAAGAAATATTATTGGTAAGGAAGTAATCTGAAATAATGGTGTAATTATCTTGTTTCCAAATATCTTTATAAAATTTATTTATCCGAATCGCTGCTCCGAAACCTCTAGATAGCCGCCAAAAACGCATCCGTGCTCAAGTCAGATACAACCTCCAAGTGAAACGCCTTCGTTACCATACACACAAAAACTGATATGTATAGCCTTTCGTTAATTTTGCCCCTCTACCTTTCTTTGAGCAATGAAAACTGGTCCCGCGTTGTCAACACCCACTCGACTGAATGGACGTGATATTGTTACTTTAGCCTTCGAAAATCTGCCCATCAATTGCGAAGACGTAGTTGATACCGCACACAAACCTGACATTCGTGTACAATTTCTCTTATCATACTCCTTGCATTCACGATCCAATACTTTTGTTTAATGAGAGCTGACAAATTTGAAAATAGCTATCGCGAACTCTACTCGATTGTTTTCAAAAAAACGCAGCTGAGAAATGATAATAGGGATGGTCCAGGATGGAGATATTTTTGATGGTAAAATGCTACTATACCTTTGGTTACGATGTGAGAATTGGATAGGGCATTAGGATGTTTCGTGTCATAAGAACAAGTGGAGTTTTGAATTATCCCTCCCACTCGAAGAATGCCATCGCTGCCTATAAATTTAGCAAGTGAAGACAATTGTGATTTGCTTTTAATTTCCTTTACTATCATTACGGTTTGAAGTTCTTGCGCAAAATCTTGGCGTTGACACCAACGAATACAAACTCGTTCCGCTGCTTGAAGTTCTTCGACCGTAAGTGTTTCTTATGGAAGAAATTCGCCTAAACATATTGCTCAAGATGTCATCCGATGATATTACAATTGAGCATTGTATCCATTTTTTGCGTTCCTCTCCTGAAATTCTGTCATCTGATATAGTATTGGAGTAATGTGTTGCCAGGTTGATTCATCTTCTCGAAGCCACTTAGGTCCACCCCACCATAATTCTAAGCCCTTCAGTTGTTTCGGAAAAATTTCCCGACTTGCAGGATCTGCCGGGTTTTCTGCTGATTTGACATATCCCCATGTTTGGTGGCAAAGTTTAAATGATTTCGCTAGTCCTTTAGTAAGAAGATGTGCTGCACATAATTCCAACCGTGGAATAGTTATTTGACGTAATGGTGCTACCATTGTTTTTGACGCAATTAAGTTGGTGTGAATATTTCCATCTTTACTTTGAATACGTGAATATATAACAGCTGCAAATGCTGAAGTTGTATTATCTCGCCCTTCCACCCAATGTATCGTCTTATTGGGATTTCCTTTATTTGGTCAAATTCGCTGAGTAATTGTTTCCATTTTGACAAAATATCAGCTAGTAAATCTTCATCCCAGTGCAATCTGCGTAATAAAAGCTTCTGAAATAATATTTTGATGACAACTATATGGATGGTGCAAGCCAACCCATTGGATCGAATATTTTTAACGATTCTGAAAGTAGAGATCTTTTTGTGTACTTGATGTTATCATTCAGCGTTACAATAAATTGAAAAATATCTATTTTTGGAACCCAGGCCAAACCACGAACCTTTATTAATTGGTGGTTGTTGTCGAGGTTGATTGGATTTCCAGATTCATTTTGATTGTCACCGCATAATACAGGTTTATTTAAGGCTCATTTGCGAAATGGGAATTCATATTTCCTTCAGCACAACAGCTTCACATTTAGTGAATCAGTCTAGTTTTACCTTGCAATTGCAGATTCAATTCTAGTGGCTGTCATTTCTGTTAAAAAGTTTAACCCATCAGACAAATGACATTAAACTCCTGACACAATAAAACTGCTTAATTTTCTAAAGCCTCTAAAAAATTTGCTCTTCTCTTTAATCAAAAAAAAAATCGGTGTGCATAAGAAATTCAGCAGATCCATTGAGCTCGCAATTTTACATGTTATAACATATATGACCTTGAAATCCTTTCTAAGATTTTAACACAGAATACCGGTTGTTGTTGCATGAAATGGGTGCTTTCAGGTCCTTCGCAACTATGGGCATTATGGTTAATGAATTCGTGACCAATTTGATTTTAACATTTTATAAAGCTCAAAATATTCATAACGTTGGCCGTGATTTTACTTAACATTTTGCAAACAGTTGGGTGACTTGAAAGCGCCCAACAAAAGGATAAAATAAGGGTAATTATCGTCAATCTATATAATTTAGAATAAAACAACTTAATTGGTAGCACAGACATATTAAGCTATAACATCAGGAAGGATTTTTTTTGATTTTGTTTGGAAATATTTAGTTATTAGAAAATAAATAATTTACTCAGACCAAACAAAAAACAGTTTAATTTTAAATTCCAGGTGCCGCAGCATGTACTTGATAGGTTCGGAAGGCAATTGAAATTTTTTCGAATTCAACATTTCAAATATCAAATTGCCTATAATTCCTTAAAGTAACAATTGATAGTTCTGTCAAAAATAAACGTCATTTTTGTAGTGATTATTGTTCAATTACCATTGGTTAGCTACATTACATTGTCAATAAAATACATTTCTTGTTTCAATGTGCGTTTTCATGTTTGCCGACTATTGGCATTTGTCGATTTGATTTCAAAATTATATCATTCTTCCTTTCATGTAATGTGTATAGACTAGATGAAGATAACATAAAATTTTGTTCTTGCCTGCACTACTCGCTCGCCGTGCTTGAATCAAACATTTTAAGCACTAAATACAAAAAAGTGTTTTTTAATATGAATTTCGAAAATTTATTTAGCACTATATCAGTTAATCTAGCACTTTTTTGACATCAATTTTGGAAAGCATACAAAATAAATCTTCGCGTGAAAACCACACGTTAGAATTCACAAAACTTTTAGCGGTCAAAACGACAACTGGGACGCTACTTTCGGGCGATGCTGCCCGATGGGGCACAACCAAAAAATTGATCAGTATGTTCAGTACACCTAATTTAAGTGATTTCATTAATAAAAGTTGGGTTTTCCAGAAATTATCCATACAAAATTTTTCAATAATGATTTTTAGAAATTTTGGAGGAGAACTTAATTGTTTATGGAATGCACACAAGTTATCTAAAGTAAAAATATAATTTAATGTTTAAATAGGTTCATGGGATTTCAGGTGTGATAATCACTTTAGATATCACACATTATCTCGAGAATAAAACGATATGCATAAATTGTACCGTTAAAAGCATTTACGTTTGTAATTTTGTTATATACGTTGCAATCCGCTTACAGTTCATACCACGTCTGCAGCGTTATGTCGTCTGTTGTTTATTCACGTATAATATCTCGGTGTAATTATGTGGTCAATGATCCGTCTGGATGATGTCGCAAATTTCTCATCTCGATTTATTGCATTTCGATTCATTAAATTCAGTTTATCGATTGGATGAAAGTGATTAATTGACTATCATTAATTTATAGTATTACATCTTTCTATATATAGAATTTATTTAGAAACGAGAGTGGTGTTGTATTCGTGTATAGAGGAATGTACCATAAAAGCACGCATAATAAAGACTTTGCTCCAATAACAATCATAACTGTAATAATATCGTTTTACCTCACGTATAGATGAAATCCCGCATTATGGAAGTTGAAATAAATTAGTTTTGTTTTGGGTAAATATAAATTGTATAGGCAAAAAAACGCACGATATGGAGATCATACCCCGCACGTAATTTATAGCTCAAATTAGGATACCTCCTTTTCGTAATTATACATATTCAAAATTTTTAATTTGTTACCTAGATAATTTTTTTTTGCTCACAGTACCTAAATTTTTAGGATAACTCTAAGGTGCCCCTTTATAAAAAAAATCTCGATCAATTAACCTCAAATATTTGTTATTATAGCGTAATTAGGCATCCTTATACATAGGATTAAATAATTATAAAATTTAATTTCTGACTGCAGTATTTAGAGAATAATCCGGAAGAAGAGAGAGAGCAATGCTGAACAACTTATATAAATCGTCGATTTTGAAGTCTCGTGTATGTGAAATTTAAAACTTTGCTTGGTTTCGTTCATGAAAATGAGCACTCTAAAAAATTTTAGTTGAATATTACTTCAATAATTGAGTGTAACTAATTACACTCAATTATTGTAGTAATTTTAAACGAGTAAAAAATATTTAACTTCCTGTTTAAACATCAACTTTTGAAGGAGAGAATTTAGACAAAAAAGTTGTTAATAATATTTTGAATATTGTTGAATTATTAACAAAAATGTGTTTACATTTAAACAATATAAGTTATATTTAAACACCTTTTAATCATATTTATGATTAAATTAAAACAATTTAACCATTATTTTCAACAATAGTTGATGAAATAAGTATTTAAATTTGCTGAATTTTTAGAAGATATCTGCTGAATTTTTCATATAATTTGTTTAATTTCAACCACTCGTTGTTCGAATTTAAACTCAAAATTGTTGATATTTAGTCAAAATTTATTTTTATTTTTAAATTTATTGTATTTAAAATATATTTGATGTATGATATTCCATTCAAATCAAAATTCTTGAATAGTTCAGCGACTTCAGTGTGGTCAGTGGATGACGATGAAGACATTGCTGTACTCCTCATAATTAAAATAGTAGCTAATGGCATATCCGAGGTACTGGGTGACGATTGATATATTATTTCATCATTATAAACATCTTTGGAGTTAATATTTTTATTTTGGGGCGTTAAAATAATTAATGGCGAATCGTCGAGGTATATTTCGGAGCTTTGATTTTCTTCGTAATGTTGTGGTGTGATAATTGAACTATTATGCAGTTCACTTATTATTGTTGGCAGTGGTAGTGACATCCATGCCTCGTAAAATTTTACCAATATAAATCTCACATTATTTTGAGCAGTATAATATTCGAGAATATCGTCTTCTGTTATTTCAGATCCGCTTGTTTCAAGGACCAACTTATAATTCCTTACAATCCAAGGGAAATTGCTGAAAATATGAAAAATAATCTGAATGATATGGTAGAAAATGACATATATACGAAACGAATTATAATAAGCGAAAAAATATTACACAAATTTTTACCGTATCCTTACAGACGCGTGCTTTTGCTACTATTCAAAACGAATGATCTCAGATTTGTTTGATATTACATAATACATACTACATTTTGACTTATCGTAATATTACAATATAATAATATTTTATTTCGTACTTACTTTAAAAAAATATTAATCAAACTAATATAATTCCACTTTACTTGGCTGTTTACTTTTTACGTTTGTTCTGAAGTTCTAGCTATATGGTTTCAGGTTTACTGAATTTATAACAATAGGTCACCTAGCTGTAAAGAATTTTGTTTTATTTTGATGATTATTCAATAGTTTTATGTTTAAAATTTACCACAAAACGATTTTATTCAACATTTCTACTGAAAATTTATCAATAGATTCAAAGTTCAACAAACGTATTGTTTAATTTCCAACGATAATTAAATATACAACATACTCGCGATGAAATTTAAACAAATATTTGAAAAACATCCACATTTTATAGAATAAATAACAAAAAATTGCATTACTTCATTTATTGTATGGAAATTGCTGAAATAATTCAAATAAAATTAATTGATCTTTAGTTTAAATTTGATCAAACTTTTTAGAGTGAGTATACAATTTTCAGATGTGTGGTTAGTTAACGGAGTTGGACAAAAGTGATGGTTCAATGAGTTTATTGGGTCGATAGTGTTCCAAAGCAGATACGTTTACATTCGATGCATTAAACATGGCAAAGTTATCGAAACTCTTATGCTAAGCCCACGGAAGATATGGGGTTATCTGAAGTCGTCAATAATCCTGCTTATATAGATTCGAAAGACGTTTATCCTGGTAAATTTTACTTCGATCTAGAGAAACTGTTATCATGCCCGATGTGAACGAAATTGACAACGACAATGGAAATGTGGTACACCTAATCAACGATGAGCTACGAATATCAGATAATGATTGACCAAAGTTTTGGTTTCAGATACAGAAAAATTAAACCGACTTATAATTAGACATTCATTTAGGGTCGTATCGACAGACGTGACTACGACTTTTAGCCGTAGTCGCGATTTCTTCGAAAATGATGTTCAGAAACTGTATTTTTAAACACGGCTAAAACCGCGAAATAATTCGCGAATTTATTGTTATTTTTAAACGCAACTTCAAGTACAGCTTTTCAAAAACAAGAAACCACCATAATAAAAAAAATCAATTATCTGTTTCAATTTTTAAAAAATCTTTATTTTCGTTATGTCGACAAATATCGTAGTTTTTATTAGCCCGTCAATCAGCTCATCATTGAAAAATATTTACGCTGTTTGTCATATTCTTTACCGCACAATAAAATTGATTTTTGTTGGAAATCGAAAATAATTTGCCATTAGATTCAATTAAGTTTACTATAAAAATACAGTAGCATTTTTCGGGAAGTACCATTTTTATTAAGAAAATACAAAAAAAATAAAAATGAGCCGTTTAAGCGAGGAGGATAAAGATATTATATTAAAAATAATTACAAAATATAAATCTGTAGTAGAAAATAAAAAATCGGATTCTACTTCAAATAAAGAGAAAAACAGCTGTTGGGTTACAATATGCCGCGAATATAATGCAGAAAGCATTACAGGAGACAAAACTTGGCAACAGCTTAAATCAGCCTATAATATGAAGGGCAAGTTGAGAAAAGCTATTGCCAATAAAAAACATCAAGTATCAGGTACAGGTGGTGGTCCAGCATCACCTCCTCTAAAGGAAAATGATGGTCTGCTATATAATTTAATAGCGCCTACAATAACACCACATGCTAATCGGTTTGACGATGATGGCAGCGATGAGGTAAGTAAAAAAATCAAATAAATTTTTATGACATTCTATAAAATATTTTATGAAATTTCTAAATCTTTCAGAATGTAACGGAAAACATAAGCGAGAGTATCCCTAATTATATAGAAGAAGAATATCTTAATGATGACGATAACTGCCTAACACCGTACAACTACTTCGATCCCTCATCAGATCTTAATCAAAATAATCAAAATTCAACTCAAAAATCCACAGTTCGAAATATACCAACCGTTCAACGAAATGCACAAACAGATAGTCCTCATGCTACTACGACGTTACCGAATTCATCGAGTAATGTTCGTACTAATTTTCCTCGTTCTAGATACCGTGGGACCAAGAAAATTGACAATTTAATAAAAGAAGCTCAATTAGAGGCATTGAACGAAAAAGTTAAACTTTTAAAAATGAAACAGAAGGCAGCAAAAGCGATCTATCGGCATTATAAACAGATGCATAAAACAAACAATGAACAGCTAAAACACCAAGAATAGTTTAATGAAATTGATGTTTATTTAAATGATAATGAATTAGAAATAACTTGACATTGGAAACAGAAATTGATTTTTTTCTAGTTTAAAAATTTTGGGTGATTCTTCTGCGAACATCAGTGTTTAAATTGCATTCCACAGGATTAGGTGCCATTGTTGACACATTATTACAATCATTATCCTGATAATCCTCGTCATCTAAAATTTGATCCCCAAGATCAATGGCAATGTTGTGTAGCACTGCTGTGGCTATAATTACCGTTAGAAAATTTTCAAAACGAATTTGTGATGCTATAATTATATAAATGCTTAAATTATTCAAAATTGTTTCTTTATATTTTAGTTTTTTTCATACCTTTGGCTAAAACAGCGAATCGTCGTTTCCACATTCCAAACGTTCGCTCGACACAAGATCGAGCCGAACATAAAGCTTTATTGTAAGCTATCTCAAAAATAAAAATAAAAACGCAAATGGAGAGAGCATACAAATTATAAATACTCGCAAGAGTATTTAAGTCAAATAGATAAAAGTAAAAAAAAAGCTTAGGTTGCTATCCAGAATGAGACATAGATACTTTGCTTTATCAGTGAAGGTCAATCCAAAACTATTTATACTAGGGGATCGACAAGTTTGACTTTTCTAGAGAAAGGGACTAACTGAGTTTTGTGTGGATTCACATTCAAATCGCAAAAGTTTAAAAGTGACGAGAAATAATTTCGCCAGTGTAAGGACTGTATTTATGTCCGTTTGCAAGTCGTCAGTTTCGTTGCGAATATCACTGCTGCGTGAATGGAAGTAGGAGGCGGTTACTTTGAACGGTATTTGTTAATTGCACTACCTGCTACTTGTAGTTATTTTTCGTTGTGATATTGACTTGTTGGTTGAGAAGTATCGTATTCGTGCGCGAGCTTTTTTCTAAAATTGAATGCACGTGAAACACTTTCTAACTCTATCCAAAGTAAAAAAAAAAAAAAAAAATTGGAATGATGTATAGGAAAAATTTCATGCTCCTGTAAACACGCATGAAATATTTCCTAAACAAAATCGTAAGTAAAAAGTATGTGTTTGTATTAGTGATTATACAATAAAATAGAAAACATTTAGGCGAGAATAAATTAAAAATGTAAAAAGAATAATATATTTGTTAATATGTAATATCAATCAAAAATTAAATAACATAATTTAAATAATATTTTAAAATTAATAATATAACATTTATATTATTAATTTTAAAATATTATTTTCGCCCAGAAACATATCATTACTTATTAAAGAGTTTTTACGACTTCATCGGAATACAAGTCCAAGTTTTGCGAAGTGATCATCAATCTCACTATGTTTTTATGTTAGGTCTAACAAATGGCCATATCCATGACGAGATCGATGATCACCTCGCAAAATCTGGACTTGTATTCTGATGAAGTCGTAAAATCTCTTTAAACAGTAATGATATGCTTCTGGGCCATGTTTGGCCATTTCACATCATTGACAAAATTCTGAAAATCTTCATGGATATGGGCATTTGAGAAATCTAACATAAAAACACAGTGAGATCGATGATCACTTAGCAAAATCTCGATTAGTATTTCAATGAAAACGAAAAAAACCTTTTAGCCTTATTTTAATTGTAAGTTTAAGTTGATCACGTATATTAAATTTATGTTATACTAAAGGGTTATCCAATTCAAGCTTGATAAAGTAAACTTAAAAAAAGACACACAAAATATTCGGAATGTATTGTAATTTTTATTTCATTTTACCGATTGATCTTTGCCATTTTTAGTTAAACAAGATATCATTCAAATGTCCTCCACGGGACTTCTTACAGGCCTTGATTCTTTTGAGGTAATTTTCAATGAATTTTCGGCACATTTCGGGCGGTATCTCGGCCATTACCTTACGAATATTAGTTTTCAATTCGTCAAGAGTTTGAGGATTGTTTGCGTAAACACGATCTTTCGCGTAGCCCCACAAAAAGAAATCCAAAGGCGTTAAATCACAGGATCTTGGAGGCCAATTGACATCAGCCAATCGCGAAATCAAACGTCCAGGAAATTTCTCTTGCAAAAGATCTCGATTTGCTCGTGTTACGTGACTGGTTGCTCCATCCTGCTGGAACCATATATCGTCAAGATCATAATCTTCGATTTTCGTAAAAAAATAATCGGTTAACATGCGGCCATAGCGCTCAGAATTGACGGTAACGGTTCGTCCATGGTTGTTCTCAAAAAAATACGGCCCAATCACACCACCAGACCACAATGCGCACCAAACAGTGACTTTTTCCGGGTGTAATGGCTTCTCTACAATCAATTGTGGATTTTCTGAGCCCCAAATTCTACAGTTTTGCTTATTAACGTATCCACCAAGCGAAAAATGAGCTTCATCACTGAAGAAAATTTTGTTCGAAAAATCAGCATCAGCAGATTTAATAACTTTAACGCGTTGGTCGATTGTTAAATGCTCCATATTCTTAAATGGCAGAATGTCAACTAAATAAATGACAGCGTACTTGACGTTTATCTTTGACAGATGTCGGTATACAGATTTCTACTTTATCAACCTCGAATTGGATAACCCTGTATTAATTTTAAAATATAATTTAAATCATGTTTTTGATTTTTGATTGATCAAAATATTGAACAGATATTTTAATTTTTATACATTTTAAATTTAGTTTCGCCTAAATGTTTTCTATTTTGTTGTATAATCTCTATTACAAATACACAATTTTTATTTAAGATTTTTTTAAGGAAATATTTCAGTCCGGTAAAATTGAAGCTTTTTTAATTCTCATAAAGCCATGTGTTTCTTGGATTAGATGAATTTTTAGCCAGATTTTTAGTCGAGGCATCTATTGTCTTCCACATAATAAGGTAAGGGTTGGCTCTCTAATATTTCCTATTTACTAACTTTGATTTTGACCCGGATAACTTGATTGTTCAATGCTGCAGTGCCAACGTGTGGTTCGTTGGTATTGGTTATATTATACATGGAGGATAGACGGCTTAGATATTTCGAGACCGAATATTTTGGTGCCGCGTTTGGTAGAATGTGCTGTCTAATACCAGATTATATGGCAGAGCCAACTTGGTAGTGCGTATCCGATCATTAGTTGATGCAAGGTGTAGGGAGTCTGGAAGAAAGCCCTACGATGAATGCTGTCTGCATTACCGATTTGTGCCACTAATGCAGATAGCATTCATCGTGGAAGTGACCCAAATCTATCATTACATCGTATTAGGGAATTTTGTTTAAACATTTTTAAGGTGGTCGTAAAATTGCCTTTGGCATGATCACCTCCGATGAGGCGTGTACGTTCTTAAAAGAGATGATGAAGAAATAGCTGTGCAATCTCAGTACGCAGGTTGGAACTCGTGTCTATAGGAACAGTTAGATTGTACTAAGATGCCTGATCGAAAAGTTGCTGGAGGCTCTCCGAGTGATTTTAGCTCGATGATCTTGTTGCAAATACAAGTTAACAATTCAAATTTTTTGTTGAAGTTTCGTATCAAATATATTTTGCAGGTTTTATCGTTAATGCAACGCAAGCCCGTAATCTCTCTATATATAGTACTTCAAACTGACCACAATAAATTAAGTGGTGCTGGACTGTGTTACGACTGTGTTGTCGTCAACAATAACAATTTTTTTTGTAGAATGAATATCCTTTTTATTGAGTATACCCCCACATGTGGTAAATGTTTGCGTATTCTTTTTTGGTGTGTGTCTTTGCCCATTAATGATAGTGTGCGCGGCCTTGTTAAGTTTTGTTTATTTTTATAAAAACGGCGCTGTTATGAGAAGAATGACGAGGGAGCGAGAGCAATGCGCATCGAGTGTGTGCAAAGTAAAACGTTTTAGAAAAATGTTTTTCTTATATGCTTCTCGTTTATATCAATGCGAATTGATATAAACGAAAAACAGAGAAGAAATACATTCTTCTAGAACGTTTTGCGCGTTGTTGCGGCGCAAGAATTTTTTTTCTTCAATTCGAGTTGTGATTTTCATAGAGTGAAGTTTGTTTTATATAAAATTCGAGTATTTTGCTGTTCAATTCACTAAGTGTGAAATTAATTTTGTTAGAATAAAATTGCGGTGGTTATATTAAAATAATACAAAAAGGTGTAATCAAAATTTGTTAATATTTTCTATTTTTGGAATATGAAAGTTCAATTTTAAAGTAGTTGTGTTAAGAATTTTTTTTTCTTACTTAACGGGTTGTATTTTTGGTCGTCGTCGTCACGACATATGTAAATGGAAATAAATAAAAAAAAAAATAATAATAAAAAAATAATAATTTTTGTGCATGCGAATTCTTTTATTCAAAAACAAAAAAAAAAAAAACAAACAAAATTCGAGTGAAACAAAATTTTAACGAAAGCGTTAAAAAAAATATATATAAAATTAGTGAATTCGTGAGGTTAGCGGAAAAGAAAAATCCAAACACCTTTTCTGATTTAGGGTGTAGTTTTGTACCGCTTAAGATACGTATAAAGCCACAACCTACAGGGTGGCCCACCACGAGCACATCCATATTTTGTGTAACGGCGAAAGTGCCGCACCTTTGTTTTTTTTACGAAAAGCGGTAAGGCGAGGCAACGCCCAATATCATTTTGAGTTACCGTCAACTGGTTTGTTACCGGTCCAGCAAGTTTTTGGATTTTTGGTGGTCGGTTAAGGTCATCTAAGTGGTATTTGCAGTTAATACGGTTTTGGCGAGCACACGCCTATTAATTGGTGCACGAATTGGTGAGACAATTGGCTAACCGGCACCTCGTTTATATTATTTGGTATCGGGGAAAGGCCCCGCAACGGTCCGGGTGAGGCTAGGTCACCTGTGGCATGACGGCCGCGCAAGGCCGCAACAGATTTTTGTTTTTGTTGAGAAAAAATTAATTAAGGTACAATTTTTTTTATTTTTTTTATTTATTTTAAATTTTTTTTTTATATGTATATAATAATTTTTCAAAAAGTTTTGTAATCGAGCGGGTGCACGCTCGATGCACATGGGTCTCGCGTCTCGCGTCTCGTTTCTTCTCCCTTCGTTTTCATTTCGGCGATTATTCTTATTTTTGCAGTTGATTTCTTTGTGTAAAATGAATTACTAATTTTCTGAATGAGTATGGTGGGAGCGGAGACTCCTCTCTGTGTCGGCATAGTGTTTGCGGTCCCCCGTTTGAATTCGAATGGATAAGCGCACCAAGGCACCGCTCTCGGGTTATGATTTCGTTGTTCGTTCCTCAAGTTCCGGCCGACGAATTTCGTCGGCCGGAACTCCGGGTATTATTATTATTTGCGTTCCCCCTCAACTTTCTGTATCATCACGGTGTACGCCAGGAGCGTCATGCAAGCCTCAAACCCCAAGACCTTAGCACTTCTCCCTGAGAACGAAGCCGGCAAAAATCACCGTGGAGGCCTCTGCATGCGCTTAGTGATATCTGCAGGATGGCAGTAGCCATCCTGTAACAACTGTACTACATAGCTTAGTTTGGAAAACCTTGTAAAAGTTATCGTATTCAACTCTTTGTTCTCAGTTAACCAATATATTCCTGAAAATGGCAGCTATTCTGGACAACCAATAATTAAACAGAAAGTTTATCAAAAGCTCGTTGCATATGCAAAAACGCATAATAACCGGGAATTGAATTATTAAATCGTACAATAGAGAAATTAAATAAAAAAAACCATTTCAATTAAAAATATTTTAAACAATAATCGTTTAATTTAATAAACATAATTGAATAAAATCATATTGCACATGTATACAACGTTTAACATATGATGAAGTGAAAATTAATTTCCCAGAGTCATATGTAAATGATTGTCGTCATACCATAAGCTTTTATTGTTTTTTTTTTAAATTTTGTGAAACTAATAAATAAATCCGTCGGAAAACTTTTAATCATATACACACTGACACACACACACACACACAACATATTTTTATGGATATTGAGTAGACCCAAAAATCTTTATATCCATTTTCTCACACGCAGCTTCCCATTGTTTGCATTTATCTTAATTTTAGAATTTTTTTTTTGTCGTAGATCTGTTTTGCCATCTAACAGCCAGCAATAAATTATAGAAATATAACACCCTAAAATTTTCTGGATGCTGTATGCCATATTTAATTTTGTATATGGATGTTTTATTCAGACGCGCGGGCAAATAAACTTGAAAACAAAAGAAAATATTAATTTTTTTAAATAAATAAATTCCGACACACAAACATATTCGTATTATATGTGTATGTATATAGGACCAAATGAAAAACCAACCAAATACCATCACGAAATAAATTATAAAAGGACGAGAGAGAAAATGGAAAAAATCCTAAAATAAAATTACAAAATTGATCTGAGCTTTTCCCTCTATATAAATATATACGAGAGTTTATTTATACCACACACACCGACGACAAATCGCATTCCGTATATTTGAATATATTATATAGGCGTTTATTATTATTTTCTACCATCGGATAAAATTTTAAATATATATTTTTGCAATCCATATACACGATTTACATATTTCATCATAAACATTTTCTATTCTCAATTTTATATATCGTTTGCATCTACTTTAAAAACGAATAAAAACGAAATTTTATTAGATGGTTGTGATGATTTGTCTAAATTGTTTAACAACCAACATAAACAACGCGGACAACCAAAAGCTTTAAGACCGGTACACCAAATATCCGTATATACTGAAATGAGAAAAAATATTTGTCAAGTCATAATTCCGAAAAAATACGAAAGCACAGAATCAAATTATTTCAGTCCATCAAAACAATTTTCCGTATTGTATTACATGAAAAATAATCTAAATATTACCAAAAAGACTAATGACGAAATTTTGAGGAGGGAATAATAATTTTTTTGAGGACCAAAGCACACACGTGTCGGACGGTGAAATGCGTAGGTTTAAATCGCCTTTAGCAATTTACAAACAATTCCTTTTCGTATAATAATATATACACGAGAATTTGGTCCATTGTCATTCATTGTTATGTTACACAATAAAAAAAATTAATTTCATTTTCCAGAATACGTCTAGTGCTATGTGTACGCAATGACAAATTTTTTTGTGTCGTTTTTAATTAGATTTCAACAATGTCGAATCGAATCACAAAAAAACCTCAAAATTTCAATTATTCAAATAAAATCGTAATTAAATTTTACAAATTATGTATTTGTGTGTATCGGGTGGTTATGATTATTATTATAGCAAATAATAATAATAATAATAATAATAACAATAATAACAAGAACTATTGTTATGTACATAAGAATAAAACAAATTATATGGAAATCCGGAAGATTTATACGGATTTGCATAAAATAATAATAAAATTAACCAAAAAAATATTTTTTCAAATTTGGTAACCGAGTGTATTCCTATATTGTATACACAAAATACTCCGAAATTAAATGTTATTGTTGAGTGGATTACATTTAGGGATATGAGGTGAAGTACCTGAAAAATTTACATGAACCGAATTATAATTCGAAACCAGTACTGCTTAAGTCAATAAAGTGTAATGACTTCCGGAGAATCCGAACTTAATATTTAGAAATTTACAAGGCATCGTACAAATCAAATATTTTCTCCAATCTGTATAGCTGGGAGCAATATTTATCTAAGCTTCAAAGAAATGAAAATATTTTTTTTTCCAATTTGTTAGTTAAGTAAATCTTTTCCTTTATAACATAATTGAATTAAAGAAAATTGAATTTTTTGCTTGTATACAAAATCAAGGAAATAAAAATATTTTTACAGTATCGAATAAATTTTGGGGAATTATTGCTCTAATTGATTGGAAATTGATTTAGTTAGATTATTCCTATTCCTTAATTTTTATAGTATCCTATTTGCAACTTCAGTTTAATTTCTGCTATATTTATAGAGTTGGCCACGTATATGAAGCTGACCAGAAAATCATCCCGAAAAACGCTTTTAAAAATATAGGTGAGTTTCTGCACTAAATTCATTAAAAGGCCCTTCAGCCCGAAAAATAAAACAATCTGGTAGCTTACTTATTTTTTTTAGATCACCTGCAGTTTTGGGATGCACTAGTTGTATCCTCCCGTGTTGCCTGTTGTGCATTTTCAAGGTTCAGAAGCCTTTGTTCAATCAACTTGGATTGTTTAACTTGAGCATTAACTGCTCCTGTCAGTTGTTTTACAGCATCGCTTAATTGTTCAATTTGTCTTTCCATTGTTAATTATTTTATAATTTATTTATTAATATTTCTTATTAATAAATTTATTTCGATAAAATTTATTTTATTATTTTCAGAATGATTTATTAGATTTAAAATTTATTAGAGTTTATTAAGTAACTTTTATATCTGTCTTTAACGAACTGTTTGTCTAATACGATCCTATTCCGTAGCATCGTATTAGTTTTCAGGTCAAATTTACAACTTTTGATTAACTTCGAAACCTCTCGTTTTTGGTATACAATGACAACATACACAGATCTTTTGTTGATGATTGAGCACTGCCTAATTCAGGTTAGGCTAGGTTATGGTGGTTGTTCTTAAGGGCTGGAATAGACACAATCAGGTCCCTAGTCGTGTCACATTGTTTTCTTGCCTCAACTACTTATCGAACCATTTTGAGCTTCTGAGGTCAGTCAATTTAAATAGAAGGGAAGCTCATAGAAATGTAAGCCAGCTAAGTGCTAGAATAGACACGATACCTCCTATCTTGAGTTATTACGCATCCGTTGCTAATCATCTGTCGTTCGTTGTTTATCTAGCTTCCACTTGAACCAGAAATTTGGACCGAGCGAGCGGTATATCAGCATCAGCCCTGATGATTCAAATATCGCAGGTTGTTCATTCGCCTGTTCATGCACCGTAATATGGAAATGCTCTGGCACCAAAGGACAGTTCTCTGCTACTTTCGAGGAAAATAAATATGAGCGTCTGAATTGAAGCCTCACTCTCAGTATTCATTCGAATATCCCTTGCAGATGTTACGTTATACCTTAACTAGTTAACCGCTTCCCTCCACTAGTAGTATGTTAGAAGAAAAGACAGATTTACATTTAATTCTTCAAAGAAAACTCTACCTCACCCTTACCATTTTTAAACCATCAGTAAAGAAATAACACCTTCAGTATTCAGAAATACTTCTCTCAGCCAGTCATCACACGGTGAGAGTATCGGTCAAAAGCTGCCATTTGTTTAGTTAGGGTTTATATATATATATATATATATATATATATATATATATATATATATATATATATATATATATATATATATATATATATATATATATATATATATATACGCAATGTAACAATGTGTTACAATGTGTTACAAACCACTTTTTTCCAATAGAATTATTTTTACTCTTCCTAATATGTTAGATTTCAAGCTGACCTTGCTGTCCAGAATGAGACCCCCATACTTCGCTTTATCGGTGGAGGTCAATCCCAACACCAGTTATGCTAGGGAGTCGATAAGTTTGAATTTTCTATAGAGAAAAGGACTAACTCAGTTTTGTGTAGATTCACATACAAACCACAACAGTTTAAGACCTCAGATTTATTGCAAATATGACTGCTACGTGGATGGAATCTGGAAGCGATTACTTTTACCGGCGATAATTTGTTATTGTAAATATTTGTGAATGGGAAATGAAAAATCAAACGTTATTAAATTTAAGTCTGGGGATCCCCAAGAATCACACATCGGGCCTTGAATATTTATTGTTTCCATACATCAATTAACCGAGATAATCAAAAAATGAAACGTGCTCACATTTGCCGATGACGTGAAATTTTTCGTACTGTTAATGGAATGCAAGATACGAAGAAACTTCAAGAAGACATCGATAGAGTAGTGTGATCGAAACTCGCTTTACTTAAATATTAAGAAATGCAAAATTATGTCTTTCCATCGTAAACAAAATCCGGTAATTACTTTATACAAAGTCGACAACGAAGTATTGCAAAGAGCCAATGAAATTATAGACCTTGGTGTTACATTTGTCGAAAGTGCCAGTTTCAATAGGCATTTTGAAAATTATATTGCGAAAGCGAATGCCGTTCGGATTTGTTAAAAGATGAACAGGTGAATTTCAAGACATTCAAACCTTATATATTCACTCAATTTGCTTACGTTCAAAGAATTCAAAAGAAGTTTCCGATTTTATTGTTAAAGAAAAGTGACTGGGATTACGACCACAACTTACCATTCCATAAAAAGGTGGCTTGGTTACCTTCGTACACAACAAGATGTTGTGCTTGGCCCCATTGATTCAGCTTACATCTTGGGAAATATATCAATTCATGTACATTTCGAAACCATGAGTTTTTAGATGCTGTTTAAGATAGCGGAATTTTGACAGCGGAAAATAAGAGATTTCAGATTTTGACCAATAACTCAAAAACTTCCACTAGTGACCAATATTTAAGGTTGTTTTTCTAATAGGATAGGTCATACTGAGACTATGTCGAAAATTTGGGGAAAATTCATGTACCAGAATTTTCTCTAGAATTTTTTGATTTTCTGCGACCATATAAGTGATTTTCAGTTTTTGACCAATATCTCAAAAACTTCCACTAGTAACCAATATTTTCGATTGTTTTTCTAGTAGCTTTGGTCATACTGAGACTATATGGAAAATTTGGGGAAAATTTATGGACTAGAATTTTCACTAGAATTTTTGATTTTCTGCGCCATATAAGTGATTTTCAGTTTTTGACCAATATCTCAAAAACTTCCACTAGTAACCAATATTTTCGGTGGTTTTTCTAATAGGATAGGTCATACTGAGACTATGTGGAAAATTTTGGGGAAATTCATGAACTAGAATTTTCACTAGAATATTTTGATTTTCTGCGGCCATATAAGTGGTTTTCAGTTTTTGACCAATATCTCAAAAACTTCCACTAGTAACCAATATTATAGGTTGTTTTTCTAATAGGATAGGTCATACTGAGACTATGTGGAAAATTTGGAGAAAATTCATGAACTAGAATTTTCACTAGAATTTTTTGATTTTTTGCGGCCATATAAGTGATTTTCAGTTTTTGACCGATATCTCAAAAACTTCTACTAGTAACCAATACTTTCGATTGTTTTTCTAGTCGCTTTGGTCATACTGAGACCATATGGAAAATTAAGAGAAAATTCATGTACTAGAATTTTCACTAGAATTTAATGATTTTCTGCGGCCAAATAAGTTATTTTCAGTTTTTGACCCATATCTTAAAAACTTCCACTGGTAACCAATACTTTCGGTTGTTTTTCTAATAGGATAGGTCATACTGAGACTATATGGAAAATTTGGGAAAAATTATGGACTAGAATTTTCACTAGAATTTTTTGATTTTCTGCGACATATAAGTGATTTTCAGTTTTTGACCAATATCTCAAAAACTTCCACTAGTAACCAATACTTTCGGTTGTTTTTCTAATACGATAGGTCATACTGAGACTATGTGGAAAATTTTGGGGAAAATTCATGAACTAGAATTTTTTGATTTTCTGCGGCCATATAAGTGATTTTCAGATTTTGACTAATATCTCAAAAACTTCCACTAGTAATCAATATTTTCGGTTGTTTTTCTTATAGGTTAGGTCATACTGAGACTATATGGAAAATTCAGAGAAAATTCATGAACTAGAAACTTCACTAGAATTTTTTGATTTTTTGCGGCCATATAAGTGATTTTCAGTTTTTGACCAATATCTCAAGAACTTTCACTAGTAACCAATCCTTTCGGTTGTTTTCCTATTAGCTTAGGTCATACTGAGACTATATGGAAAATTTGGGAAAAATCATGGACTAGAATTTTCACTAGAATTTTTTGATTTTCTGCGGCATATAAGTGATTTTCAGTTTTTGACCAATATCTCAAAAACTTCCACTAGTAACCAATACTTTCGGTTGTTTTTCTAATAGGTTTGGTCATACTGAGACTATGTGGAAAATTTTGGGGAAAATTCATGAACTAGAATTTTTTGATTTTCTGCGACCATATAAGTGATTTTCAGATTTTGACTAATATCTCAAAAACTTCCACTAGTAACCAATACTTTCGGTTGTTTTTCTAATAGGATAGGTCATACTGAGACTATGTGGAGTAGAAGTAACCGAAAGTATTGGTTAATAGTTGAATTTTTTGAGATATTGGACAAAAACTGAAAATCACTTATATGGCCACAGAAAAACAAAAAGTTCTAGTGAAAATTGTAGTCCATAATTTTACCCCAAATTTTCCATATAGTCTCAAACAACAGGAAAACAACCGAAAGTATTGGTTACTAGTGGAAGAAATGGCGGATAGACGGATTGTTGTTAATTTTCAAGATTTCATTTACCGAGTTCCTTTACTTCGGAGATCAATTAATTTGCCATTTTTAGGATCACTTTTAACATTTTATTCCGCTGAGATATTTTATTTAATGAAAAATGTGGTACATAATGAATGAAAAATTTCCGCTGGTAATTACATAACAAAATTAATTCTCTTTAGTGATAGTGCTGCCACTTGCGGCGAGTAGCGCAATCTCTTATTTTCCGCTATCTTATACAGCATAGTTTTTAGCACTATAGAACACCATTCTACGAACTATGGAGAACACAACCCTATTATCAGATTGGTTGTCTAATTCATTCAATATAATCTACGACCTATTCGACTTTAATTTTTCAAAGGACAACTTCAAAAATATCATGAAGAATTATTTTTGAAATTTTTAAATGATTTATATTTTATTTTGTCTTAAAGTTTTATGTTTGATTTTTTTTTTTATATAATTTTTTTTAAACGAAATAACCTGAAATCAAGCATGTAAATCACAGAATATATTTCTTTAAATAAATAAATAAATCATACATACGAGTAAATGATTTACGCTAAATAACATAATGAAACAAAGGGAAATGATTTCGACACATTTTGAATTCACTCTTATAGAATCACACTTTGCATTACGCAAGCATAATCAGGATTAAAGATTGTTGCAAGATGATTTTTATATAAAAATTGTTCAGCAGATAAATAAAAGGAATTTTAGTCAAACTTTTTATTTGCTCCAAAATTCGAAGGTTTTTTGACTGAAACTTTGTTTGCTTTTTGACTTAAACAGTTTTACCTGGTATTCCCGGAATACTTTTAATAAGAAATTTCTTAGCCGATTGAACAAACTAGATTATTTCTTAAAGGACCATTGGCAAATAGAAGATGATACACAAATACAACATGGATTCAAGCTTAAGATTTGGAATGCTGATGGAACTCGGTCAATAGGCCGTCTTGGGCAAATTCAGTTCTAAAATTGGCTTTACTGATTGAAACTTGGCCCTTAACCGACTAGGATTTAATTTAGTTTGAGTATTCTAACACAAATTTTGAACGAATTTCTAGAACTAGATTATGCTGAATGGAATTCGGTAATTACTTAATGTTCTTGTAAAAGGATGCAAACCAACTACTCAACTGGGGCTAAGAGCGACCTCCTAGAGGAGTGCATTTGTCGTTTAAGAGAAGGTTTTATTCAAGGCGAAACC
Source organism: Nephrotoma appendiculata (assembly GCA_947310385.1). NCBI lineage: Eukaryota > Metazoa > Arthropoda > Insecta > Diptera > Tipulidae > Nephrotoma > Nephrotoma appendiculata. The sequence continues at coordinate 41,963,260 of OX371224.1, forward strand.
ATTTTTCTGAAAATATGTAAAGATTGGAAAGCGCTATAATGTAATGTGATCCATAATCCTAATTCTTTCATTTTTTAAAAACTTCATACGTTGCATGCTAATTTTACAAAAATAAAGCAGTTTCATAACCGAATACAACAAAAACGGTTCATTGTATATGCTACCACCATGAAAATTTATATGTTTCACTATTAATCGAGATAATTAAAATGGTAGAGAAAACCCCACACCATAATCTAATATATTTTGTGCTTTTTATAATAGAGCTTTTTTTCTTGCTGCCGCTTTTAATTTGAACCAACATATACAATTTTATGTACGCTCATTATACATATATCGAACGCAACAGGTATTAACACAACGTTTTTTTTTTGTGTTCGGTGTGGTGTTTCATAGGTAGGTACTCGTACTCTATTCAATATAATTAAGATGTTAAAAGTATTTTTTTGCTGTCAAGCAAATTATTAGTAAGTATAATTCCGGATATACAACTATAAAGACACAAGTAGATAAAAATGAGACATGCCTTAAAAAATTTGTGTGATGCTAAGAAAGCTGCTTAATTGACGAATGTCTCATAATTTTGCTGTGTATACGACGTTAATTAATTTTTAATTTAATAATAATTACAAAACTAATCCATTTCATATATACATAGATAGGTTTCACTAAATCTTAAAATGTTGATATAGTCTGTGTACATATAGAATGAATAAAATTAATGGAACTTTATAGATATTTTTATATCAGCACACGTCGTTAATACACATTTATGTTGTTTCTTGTATGTATGTAGGTAAGGTATATAGCAAAAAACGGAAGGAAAATTCTTCCTGAAACTTTTAAATACGTGTTTTCGATTTAATTTTTAACAATGTTTCCTAAGCTTTTTTTACGATTTCTATGTATGTGTTTGTATGTTGTACTAAATTCTTTCTCCTTCAATTAGAAAACCACGAATTTTATATATGTTGCTCTGCGGATGTGATCGGACTCAAAAAATAGTTTTGATCTGAATGTTTTTATATGCATACCATATACTAGTTTTGAAAATTTTTCAATACACGGCAAAAATGTTAAATCAAACTCAAACTAAATTTTTTCTCATTGATAAAATCGTCATTTTTAATAATCTTTCCAATCACGATTTCTGAACATGTTGAAAATATGTCCATTATACCGATTTAGTAATTATAACATTTAAGTAATTTTGAGTTGCCTTATACAAACGAAGCAGGGCACATTTCTTATCAAAATAATCAAATAATATTTTAATTGAATTGTCGATGGTTCAAAAGTTATTCCCCATATGTGTTTTTGTTAAAAACGTCAGGTCAATTTTCATGTGGAGAGTACGGCAAAACTCGTTTGAATATATGCCAAAATTGAACATTTTCTAAAAATTGACCGTTTAAAGTGTCGTGGCGGAAATATTCAATGAAAAGTCAACAGATTTTACTTTGGTTATATTTCGTACTGAGTCCGAATACAATTGTAAAATATACTGAACCTTTTAATCCGTGTTCAAAAAAGGAGTTTAAGCTGCATTCCGATATCATCATTTTCTACAGCTTTTCCTCAGAATTGCCATCTGTTATCGAATTGTCGTATATTATTGAAAAGATCCTGAGGTATGACGTAAATTTTTCTGAAGCCACATAGTTTTTACAACAACCATTGTAGCCATGAAAACAGATACAACATGGCAATGAAAATGTCTGGAAGAATGTCAAAAATTTAGCTGAGGCATATTTGTACTTCAAATTGCCATTGTGGCGTTGATATAGTTAAATTGTTTCTCGTTCTGATACGATCATGCGGCTTATCGTTTTTATCGTTTTATGAACGAAAGTTTTTTTTACCGTCAGTTTATTTCCAAATTCATCGTTTTGGCGCTGGTGGCCAGTGCTGAACATCTACGGTTATTTCACAATGGTTGTTCACAAATAAAATGAACTAATAAAGTATCAAAAAACAGTAAGATTCTGAGAGGCATATAGTAATCGAAAATTATAGGCCATGTTAGGAAAAATTCGTTCCGTGGCAAGTTCCCGAAAATTAACTCTGGTTTAGGAGTATCAATTTTTATTTGACTTTTGACCGTGCGGTAAAACTAAAAATAATTTCGCCAAAACTAAAAATGTCTCGGATCAGGGCTTCATGATTTTGAAATGTTTACATTTAGCTAGTTTTAAGGCAAATAAGAAAAAAATCGTGTTGTGGCAAGTGTTAGAAAACTTAAATAAAAATCGATAAAATTCTTAGCCCTGTTCTTGTTCGGGAACTTGCTACGAAACGATTCTTTTAATTTGGCTTAAAATTATCTTCAAGTGTATACATTTCAAAATTAAGTAGCTCTGATCCGAGGCATTTTTTAGACGAAATATTTTTAATTTTTTCGAGTAAACGAAAATTTAAATAAAAATCGATAAAATTCCGAGACCAGTGGCACTATTCTGGTTTTCCGTAGGAATAGGGAATTGGGAAAAATATTATGAAACAGGGGGCCTATTATGAAATTTATCCGATATCGTAAAATCCGATCCACCGCGGATATTGCTATTATGAAAATAAAAAATCCGAAGAAAAGTTTATTTTAGTTTATTTTGTGCAAATTTTAATTAAAAAAAAAAATAAATAAATTTTTTTTTAAAATGTTATTATAAATCATATACTCAACTCCCTTAGACGTTTCACTTCATGCGATGTGACTGGATCTTCCTGGTTACTAGATTTTAAAATCAATCCTAAATAATTTTGTGCAAAACTCTCAATGAAAATATTTTAAATCTTAGTTGGCTGCATTAATTTGAATTTTTTTTATTTGTTTGTTACATTAAAATTTCAAGTGACAGCAGTTGCACGGAAATATTCATAAAGCAGTATACTAAGGTTTAAAAAAGAGCCAGAACGCCTTTATTGAACAATTATTTTGTAAGTTTCGATTTAATGATCTAGTATCCAAGAAGATGAGTAGTCACATCACTTGAAGTAATGCGACTAGGGGAATAGGGGTACATATCTACCATCCATTAAATTTTATTAAATATGTAGTGTATACCTAAACATACGTAATCAAAATTTTATTGTTACAGAGTCTCAACAAACGGAATACAATTTGAGTTTCTACTTTCCTTATTGGAAGTTAATCAAAGCTTAGCAACAAATCGTTTTAATTATCCACAGTTCAAGCAGACCGCAATTAATTTATGGCAAGAAATCACAAGGAAATTAAACGAATTGGACACCCTCTAGAAAAAACAGCCGAGGGATGGAATATGAGGTTATGTGTGATGGTGTTATAATTGAAAATGGTGTTATAATTAGATATAACACTATATTCAATTATAACACCACCTCGATGGTCAGCACGCTAGCTCGAGCAACCGAAGGTCCCGGGTTCGATTCCCGGTGGTGACAGGAAAAAAAATTTCACGGTTGGTTTAGCAACAAATCACAAGGTTAGCCGTTGGAAGTTTGCTGAAATAACTTGGAGTTTCCGTGCGCCTGAATAACTGTATGTCGCGTCTTTGCATGTCAAAGTTTTGCATTGAATGTTATTCTCATTTCTTTTCAGTTCAGAGTTTCATTTAATCGCCAAATGAAATTTAAACCCTACACAGTGCGACCAATTTTGTAGATCGCAATAAATAGGAGTTGGAAGATTGATTAAAATTCATATTCGCTTAAGAAGAATTACAATCAAATCAAACAAAGCTTGTAGATAAAAATTGTTCCTACTAAGTTTTGGTGGGCTTTTCGATTTTTTGCTTTCTGTGCTTTTAATTATATTTTTTTATTAACTTTTCTAAACAATTTTTATTTTAACGATTTTGTAAGTTTATTTTGCCAATAAATGTGGAAATAAATTGAAACGTCGGCAAAATAAAAAAAAAAATAATTACAAAAAAAAAGTATTTAGCAAAAAATAAAAATTAGTTGCGAACATTTTTCCAAACCGTTCCATTTACTGCCATTGCCAACGTACCATGATTATCTATATTTCCATACCTTCTTAATATTCCTGTAAAAATATATTCAATATAAATATTTGTGCTGTTAAAATATAATTTGCACCCGAAAGCATTGAATAATATTTCCAAAGCGAATATTAAACTATTTACCTACATGTATTGTACACCTCGCTAAACATTATATCGTCCTTAGGTGGAATTTTAAATTCATAACTTTGCTTTTAAATGTACATAATATGTATATACTATAGATCGTAGGTATATAACTGAATAATTAATTCGCTACCTGTTATGTAATAATGGTGGAGTGTACATTATATACATATCATAATATTGACTTTTTAAATTTTATACACGATAATCGACGTCTAACTAGGTACGAGTACTACACCAACATTCTAGTCGAGATTTTATTTTACGTTCAGTTCCACTTACCATCGTTGCATTTTAATCTGGCAAAGTTTATACATACAATCTACCACATACCATATACTCCTCGTACACATAGAAGGTATCTCGTAATTTTAACATTTTTTGGTGTTGTTGTTGTTGTTGTTGTTGTTGTTGTTGTTGTTGTTGGTATTTTATTTAAATTTATTTCAATTTCCTGGGAATTTTTTTTTATTATGCTCCGTATCCCCATGGTTTGGTGTGCGAGTATATGTAGATAGGATTAAGGGAAACGGCGCGGTGACTGTGGCTGTTCTCTATACATACAGAATGAGAGGGATACCGTTTAACATTTTTTTTTTGTTGACTATTTGCCAAAATGAATTAGTTACCGAGTGCAAAATATATATAAAATTAGTTTTGAATGTTGTTGCTAATGTGCTGTGATGGAAAAATTGATATTAGTTTCAATTTAAAAAAATTTATTTAATTTTTTGTGTTGTTGTCGTGGCTGAAAGCTAAAACAATAAATTAATATGCATTTTTGAGAGATGAAAAACGTAAAGCACATAAAAAGTTGTTATCAACAAAGTTTTATTTTTTTTTGCTGCTGTTGTATGTCCAGTGTCTCGTGTATAGCTTGTTATGTTTAATAATATTAATAATTTTATGTTGTTTGTACATGTAGGGGGTAGTTGAACTTACAACATAATATTATTATATTAGAATTTATGTGTTCTAACAAAATATTTTGTGTATATCTGCGCTGTTGGTATGTTCGTTCGTCTCTGTGACATAAATTTAACTTGATTAAAGTATTTTTAATGAATTGAGGCGATAAAAGTCTTGTACATCTCTATATACTCTATATAGTTTTAACACACATACTCTCGTGTATATATCATACATGTTTGTATATGGGGTTGGGGTACATACCAGAGATTATGGATGTCATTATGTAATGTGGTGTTCCTTACGTGATATAATAAAGTAACGATAGTTTTTTTTTACTTGTGTACATTACATACTATGTGTTCACTGATATATGCTACATTTGTTAACAAACACTAGAATTATGGAAATTATTATGGTAATGTAACATTAAAAGAAAATTCATCATCATGATTTTTTGCATGCTGCTGGTGTAATAAAAAAGAATACCCAGGCATGAATGCTTTTATATGAATTTCTTACAGGTCATTTAAACTAAAGTGTTTTTGTGCTTTCTTATATATTTCTCGTATATCAACACCTTATGCTGTACGCTCGTATATATTTACACGTATGTGTAGAAAACTAAGTGAATGTCGGGGACGGAGATATAATGTAACCCGGATATCATACAAATAACTAAATAAATCACGTTTTTATTTTATCGTCTTTATAGCGATGATTTACCAAAGGGATGTATCCAGTAGATAAATGTGGCTGACACAGATTTACAATACTTTTTTTTTTATGGTGTAACGTAACGTGTAATCAAAGATCATATCAGAATTCATAAAGGGTTTTTTATAAGCTTTTTAGTTATTAGAACATTAAATTAAAACCGTTTGTCATTTGACACGAGTTGAAAATATTTTTAAAAGTTTTAGCGAATTTGCTGTAAATCAATTTAATGCGATTCTCCGTCCACGAAATAAACCGCATTATACATTTTTTGTCGTTAAACTACATTAAAATGATATAAAGTCGGTTTTATTGCTCTACTTAGGTATATCATAATACTTTTGATACTTAGCAGAGCATCCACTACACTATTTTCGTGCAGAATGTAATAACAATAATTATGATATTACAGACAATAAAATAAAATTCATAGCTTTATGACACAGCGCTGGCGTGCTGAATGAATACAGTGTATTGCAGCTATATAGTTACAAAAACTACTTTATAGTTATTTTATTTAAATATAGGTTACACTACAAAGATCAGTTAATGGTTTGGAAATGTTTTTCTTTGCTTAGATCACAGTTTTAATATAATGGCCAATTACAGCAAATTGTATAGTAAAATTTTGTGAATTTATTGGATGCTGTGCTACGAAACCATGTTTTTTGTAGTTAACAAGTAAACTCGTTTAGTATTTAATAGAATTGAGTGTAGTACCATTTGATATTATCATAACATAATTTTGAATATTTTTTCCAAGTGATCCTGTCATCCAATTTAGTTGTTAGTAAGTTGTTTTTAAAAACGATTAAGAAGTTTACATCAGGCGTTCCAATAACTCACATTAAAGAGGAAGGTTTCAATGACTTCAGGCCGATATTGGCCCACCGAACTTTCAAATGAGCATTTTATTTTTGCAAATATTTTGAAAGGTAAATAACATTTTGCAAAAAATGAAGGGGTGAATATATCGTGGCCAACTTCCGACTTTCTTTTACCACGAATGTATACATAGATCTCGAATACACCACTCTTGATTTTTAAAACACATTATCCCTGTCCAAATTTCACAAAAGGTACCCTGGCTAGTTGAAAATTTAAATGTTTAAATTTAAATCTGTTAAATCTTAAACTTTTCACCATAATACCTTCCAAATAATGGAAAAAGTGTAATCATTAAGTTTTCTTCCGAATACTTAATCCGCCTGGAAAACTAGTCTTTTCCGGTAAAATGTTGTAAAAATCACAACCATTTTTGGTTGAAATTTAGTTTGCAATCTTTTTATTTTTAGTCGTTGCTAAATACTTTTTAAAGTATTTCAGAGTAAATCGACTAAACATAACTGGGACCTCCTAATTTATTATAAAAGCTTAAGTATGAAGTTTTTTTTCGGTCAATCAAAGTGTTTAGACTGCACAGAGGTAGTTTTTGAAAAAAAAAAAACTTATTTTCTCGAAAATCTTCATTTCCGCGTTAATTTTGGAAAACATGAGGACCGATATTGTTGTAAATTTAGTTAAGAATCTTTTAGTCATTAATCGCTATTCTTTTCAAAGAAACGCTATTCTTTTCAAAAATTTTGTAAAAACGAAAAAGCTCCTATGAAAGTTGCCACTTATGGTAGACGGATTTGGGTCAAAAATCTACCGAAATATAAACAGCCAGTTTTTTAGTCAAAAAACATCATTTCTGTTTAAATTTTAAAAACTGATCTGGGTCGGTATTGTTTCAAAATTAATTTTCAATCTCATAGTTGATAGTCTTTTTCTCATAAATGATAAAATATTCAGAAATTTGTAAAAAAATAAAAAGCTCCAGTGGAAGCTGTTAATTTCGGTGAACCGACTTGGGCTAAAAAAACCTGGGTTCTCCCAAATTTTGCAGAATGCTTTGTTATCAAGTTTCATGAAAATAATTAAATCCGCCGCCATACAATTTTTACCTCGACATTGTTGCACATTTACCTTTCGCTATTTTTTGACTTCGCTATGTAATTAAAAAATTTAATTTAAAAAAATCTGAGTATTTTGTGGCGCCGCGCTAAATATCTGTTGGTTCTTTACAGCACAGAGATAGTTTCACCGGAAGTAGCAGCTTTAGAGGAGCAGCTTTTACGTTTTGGCAAATATTTTGAAAAGTATATGGTTTACGAAAAAAAAAACGATTATGAACTAAAATATTCTAAATTAAATTTGCTACAATACCGGCACCGGCACATTTTTCAATATATTAGACAGAACTGAAGTTTTTTGACTAAAAACTGTTTAAAATTTCTTGTACATAGTAAAAGTAAGTAGCAATCATGAAAAATTTTGGCCTCGAGAGTTTTGCAGATATTGGTAAATCACTGGAAGTGACAGTTGCCATTGGAGCTTCATCGTTTTTTTAAATACTTCAATAACTATAATATTGTTCCATTTCAGTTTCTAAAATTTCTTACCTAAGCGTTTTTCACAAATTGGATAATAACAGTGAATTTTTGGCAAAATCGGTTCAAAAGTGACAGCCTTCATTGAAACTTTTTCATTTTTCCAACGGAAGTGTCAGCTTCCACTAGTCCTTTTTCTCCTTTTGTATATATTTTGAAAATTATAAAATTACCACTGACATGCGTGCAAGGGGGAGACCCCATTGACTTTTGGCCCCATTGAAATCAGTCAACCGAAAATGGCAGCTTTCGTTGAAGCTTTTTCGTGTTATGTAAATATTTTGAAAATTATATAACATTTGCGAGAAAATGGTTAAAAACAAGAAGTTGGTAAATAATTTTCAAACAAATTAAGATCAGATCATTTTTTAAATTTAACCAGAAACGATTTTAGGTAAAAAACTTTATTTTACCAAAATTGGACGTTTTCGACCAGACGTGTCAATCCGTCAACGTGTTCGGGATGAATCTTCATACTTAAACATTTTTTATTGGTTTTGAGGCCCTTGCGAAATTTGGTAGAAAACTGTGTACTAGAAGTGGCAGCTACCATCGATGGTTTTTAAATTTTTGGAATGAGGTTGAAAAGTTAGTAATAACGACAAAGAATTAAAAGGTTCATATAAATTTAAAGATAAAATTATCCACATAGATTGGTTTACTGAAATTTAAGCAGGAATAACGATTTTTTTATTATACATAGATCTACCAAAATTCCGGTAAGAGTAATATTCCACTTTAGAAATCAAGAGTAGTATATTCGAAATCTATGTTCATTCGTGAAGATAAAAGACAGTTTGGGGTTGGCCGCAACATACTCAACCCTCCATTTTTGACATTATTTGACAGATCCGTTCTAAATTTAGTGAAAATCTGTGTACCAGAAGAGGCAGCTTGAATGAAAGATTTTTAAATTTTCTGCAGTGATGTTGAAAAGTTTATCACTTACAAGAAACGTCAAAGAGTTAAAAGTTTTAATTAAATTTTAAAATTATATTTTCAGTCAATTATGGTTGAGATTGTTGGTTTCCTGATATTTAAGCAGGGACAACGTTTTTTGATTATACAAAATAGGTTTACCTAATTTTTTGGGATTCTGATGAAATTTTGATGGTTAGGTCAAAATGGCAGAATAGCAGGGCAATATTATGCGGGTTTTGCATAAAATAAAAAATTCTGTCAGGATAAAACAAAAAGGTTGAATCAAGCAATAATATTGCTTTTACATGGCAATGAGTGATGCACAACATGCACAGATTGCAAGTTCAGTGAAATATCGCATCCACTATACCGTCCATACCCAAACTGATTATTTCCTTTTCACTAATTTAAAAATTAAAAAGGCTAACTTTTTGATGTGGCAATCCCTGCTGTATAAGACTGTACATTTTGACGAACAGGAAAAATCATTTTAATTTGAGGGTTTGCGAAAATTTATTGACAGTTGCATTAAAACATTAGCGTGGGTGCAGATTATGGTAAATACAAAATTAGTTTAGAACTTCACTCGCATATATTTTTTCAGAGTTTCACAGAACTTAGTATGGTGAACATGAAATGACAAAAATGTTTGACTAAGTACAAGCCTTGATTGACTTCTGCAGGACTAAAGACGATTTAAAAAAAACTGAAGAAACAGTTGTAAGGAATTTGGAACAAAAAGTTACCCCCCTTATATTGGGCTGGCTTGGGTTTCAGTGTCCATTTTGCTAAATCTCCGATTGCGATGAATAATCTAACTCCGTGATCGTGTAATTGCGTTGAGTCTTATTTAACTTTGTTAACCACTTTGTGTAGCACTGGTGCTGAAATAAGTGAATTTTTTCGTTTTCCAAACGCTCCTTGCACCAATGTGTTCCAGTTCGGTTTAACCCCTTTGCGTATCAAATTAGTTACTGGTACTGCAACACGGGAGTAATATGGAATAAACTACCTGTAGCACCCGCTACTCTCCAGGAAACGGTCATTAGTTGCGTCGTATTTGGAATGGGATGTATGCCTACTGCCAGGACCTTGGAGAGTTCCGTTCCGAAGCATTCCTTAACAATCACATAACCATGGTACTTTGTCTCCTTGAGCATGAATTTGCGAACTGTTCTGTCATGAGAAATAATCTTGTCCGTAAGTCGACACATTGTTTGAGCAACGTTACAAAGCTCAAATGGTATGGCGACGAACTGGTAGATGTACGCCATGGAACGGTATGAATACAGTCCTATCCCGTGACTTCGGATCTAGGGCTATTTGGCAATTTTTTTTTTAAATTTAATGAAGCTTATAAAGTGTGTTTGGTTCAATCGATTTAGAAACTCAGAGGCAAAGGATAAGCATCAGTCATCGTCACCCAGTCAGTTTTCCACGCGTCCAAATGTCGCAAGTAAAATTTGTAAATTATTAATTTACATCACAAATTCAGTGTTTTGGCGCTGGTTGCAAAAATTCCTGTGGCAACGGGTCAATTCCAATAATTTAAAAATAATAAAAATTTAATAATAAAACTATAATAACGGTATAATAATTCCGAAATAACAGTGTAACAACTTGTAATACATTTTTTTATTATATAAACGATTAAACAAAACAGACACAGATCGAAGCTCTAATCGAACAAGTTAAACAACTCACCGAGGCAATCAATCAACCGCATATCAATCTGGAGAAAAATGTTTTTACTTGTAATCATCATTGTTATGATGAAGAAGATGAAGGAGATGAAATAATGTTATTTAACACACAATGATAATGTTAATAACAACAATAATTTAGTATTATCATACTATCATTATCATTCATTTTTAGATAAAAATCGAGGTTTAGTTAGATCGTTAGAGAAATCCTATTTTCATTACATCAAACCTAACTGTCTCCCAGTGATAAAGAAATGGCTTAGTTCCGTTATCAAGTTAGGTTTTTCCATAGGATCATTTTAGGAACTCATATTGAAATCCTAATTTCTAACACAGACTTTAAAACTGACCTTTTTTTTAGAACCACCGGAAAAACCGATTTATTTGTGGCCACCGAATTATTCAAACAGGTTGTAACGGCTTGACGGATAAAAGGTGGTATGATTTGCGCGTGTGGCTCGTCGCAGCACTAGCACGTTGGAAAAACTTATTCATACATAACTAACACTTAAATGACATTCCATATAACAATAACAACGTAAAAGAAGAAATGATAACAGCGCTCGACTCAGTGCGTACACGCATAGCAGGTTAAAAAATATGTTGCATTTACAATGATTATGTACATCACAATAATCCAAAATATATATTTTAAGACGTAAACGCCAAATCCGAGGTTATTCCTATGATCATTTATGATGTTTTGTTCCGTTGTATATCTGCACTGCATCCAGTAGGTTCGAAGAACATATATTGAGCCAAACAAAACCTTTGGATTCTCCAATATAAATGAACTTCATTAGCGGTTTCTATGCCCAACCGTAATATTTTCAGAGAACCTCAAAGAAGGCTCATTTGAATACCGACGATCGAAGCAAATTTACTGATATACGCTTATAAGGTTTGCATGTACCGTAAAATATTTGTTACCCAGAAGCGTGGAACAAATAAAATAATTTCGCAAAATTTAAAAAAAACACCTTTTTGATTTTCACACTGATTGTTTTTATTTTTGGTTTCGTAAATCACCTTTTTTTGGTTTCAATTATACATAATATTAATTCATAAAATTAAGAAATTTTTTATTTACTACGTGTTCACCATTTTGTAAATCTTTATTCAACATTATAATTTTTATATAATAATATACAAGTTATTATCGACTATTCATTTATTTTTCACCAATCATTATTACAAGAATCGTCGTCACAAACTTTAAATTTTGTAGCGTACATTATGAAATTGCAATTTAAACATCCATAAATTAACTTTTAAGTTATATCGCACAGTACTGCAAACCATTAAAATGACCATTGCTCATCGCCAAAAATTAATCATCTCGACTGCCCCGTTCCATCCGATCGAGCTGCCTTTTATATCATATCTTCGTTTTCTTTTTTTTTATTATTGAAGGAAAGGGGCAACCAGTTTTTATTTTAAACTAATAGTTATGAAAATGTATTGTTGTCTTTTATTAACCATCAACAATCATAAATACCATACATCATCAACCATGGTCATCAAAGAAACATTTGTCATGTTACACATGAAACAATTTTGCTACGATCGTGTCCGGATAAATCGTTACAAAGTCACCTCACGATGAGACTTATTTGAATAAGTACTACCATAAAGCAAAATATACATAAGAGGACTCATGTAGAGATTCCGAGATTAATCTATTTTACTATTGGCAATCTGTATAAGCCTAACGAGAACAATGAACTATAAAATAACTATGTCAATATGTTTATAGGAGACTATATATTGAATAAATTGATTGATTGATTTATTGGAATGTGCGACCAAACCTAAGTAAGATTCCCGGTTGACGCCGGGCCCACCCGCACACTCTTTTACATATAACAAGATGGAAGGATAGGAAAGGTTAGTTAATTATTATGGAAATTGACCCGGTTTCAGACATCTAAGTAGTCAATAGTTAGTAAATTGTTATTTGAAATGTAATATAAGACGGTTAGCACGAGACAACACAATTATTTTTGATTATTTTCAGCAATCAGCATCCTAAAAAAAAATTATTATTATAATTAAAATTTATAATTAATTAAGTTGCAGTAAATTTCCTCAATAAAATGTCATTATTATGAGTTAAATTATACGTAAATGTCATGTTATGTTTAGTATCAACTGAATTAATTTGGTTCTCTTAAAACAAATTAAATCAAAATAAACTAAAATAAATCGAATCCAGAAATCACCAAATATTGATTAGAATGTACCGCCAAGACTAAGCAAGGATCGCGGATACGCCGGGCCAACCCTACACGGGATAGGAAAGGTTGTTAGGTATGATAGACTTGACCCGGTTACAGACACCTAAGTAGTCAATAGTTAGTAAAGCACAAGACGGCACAATTATTTTTGTTCTTCGAGATATAAATAATCAGCAATCAACATCCTAAAAAGTAATTGATTAATTAGTAAATGTCCTGAAATAAAATTTCATTATTATGAGTGATGATGAGTGATGATTATTTAATACCATTTCCTTATATCAATTTATAATAACGCGACGCCAGGCCCTCCACACACCTTTATTATAGCATTTTAAAAAAATTGATAATCAATAATGTTGGCATCTTAATGGTACGAGTAAGTTTCCTGAAATAAAATGTCATTATTATGCGTTAGAGAATCATTATTTTGTACGATATATTTAAATTATTCTTGAATAGAATAAATGTAATGTAATGTAATGATTATTATAACTAAATTAATTATAATTTGACTGTCGTAAAACAAATAAAATAAAATAAATCAAATCCAAATATTGTAGTATCAAACGGATGGATCCCCTCTTCAACGGATAACCTTACAATCCCTAATAAACCAATATGTTTATTAATAAAAATAAAAATGAAACAAAGACATCTGAGTGTCGATTTTGTACCAAAAATTAGAGCGCGAGCTGGCGAGGTGACCAATAATTTCGTGTACATATACACTGTATAATATACAATTTTATATTTGTATTGTATTTTGTCTCTCATGTGTCTGTCAAGTAGCAAAATAAAAAGTTTCGGTTGAACCAGTTGAATATTTAGGATGATGACGTATACCTCACCTCTTCTATTCACTTGCTTTTGAGCAGTGGAACCGATTGTTTGCTATGTGATATGATTTTTTATTGACACATCAATTAAACAAAATATATAAACAAAATAACGCGCATGCGCTCAAGCAAACCAATATTAATAAAGTAACCACTACTATGTTTTTCCGGTTTGCTCACCACGCGCTGTCATTTTTGGTACAAAATCGACACTCTGGTTTCAAAAATAGCTAATCTGGAATCTATAAGGTAATATATCAATAAGGAATATGTATAATTAACCCATTACAATTTATTCCCAATCAGAATTAAATAAAACTATTAAGCTAATCAGGAATCTGTAAGATGACAGAATTAGTAATAAGTAGCTATTAGAAAATAATCTAATTAAAGAAGTGCCATTGATCCCAAAAATACAAAAAACATCTATGTATCAATATTTGTCTGATTATAAATTTTATTGTATAGCCTCTAAGCCAAAAAATAAGTCAACCCATTAAGTTTCCCTCCACCGACACTTCAATGTTACATATAGCCATAGTCATTTAATCTATTAAAATAAAATCAATTAGCGAGAGACAAATTAAATCTTAAATATACAATTAAATTAAATTAAAATAAGAAATAAAATTTCATTAGTATTAACAATGATTAAATATTATTCTAAACCAAGGTAAATAGCCTTATTTGTGATGATGCTTAAAAGACTCAGCTTCCACTTCCATCTATACCTGTACCTCCAGATTCTTTTAATATATAAAATTATAGTTAATGAGTTAAATAATAGATGACTCTTTTTAATTAGTGGAAATTTTTCTTCAATTTACCGTAATTATCTTAATCTAAAAGCAATGTTACACAACAATAATTCCCTTTAGCTAAATGGAAAAATGTCAATAATAGCAAAAAATCATATATATTAGCTGTTCAGGCAAAAATTTATATATCCCAAGAGTATTTATTCCTCGACGCTTACAAAATAATAAAGCTGCAAATAATAAAAATGTGGTCATTACGGTTTCAAAATTCTTCTGTAATCAAAAATGATCATTAGAACTTAATAAATTAGCTTAATCAGCTTTATAATATAGTATTAACAATAAACACCTGATAAAGGGGTACCGAACTAAAAAATCCGAATCAAGAAAATTCTCCAAAAATGAAGCAAAAAAGTTGATTTTTGTATGAACACCAGCGACTTATTTTAATTTATTTTTTGTAACTTAAAATTATGAATTAAAAAAGCGATTTAGAAAAAGGAGAAAACTCAGAAATTAATTAACAAAGGCTCATACTATTTCATTTTTAAAACACGTACCCTAACTCACCTTCAAAATGAATTAAAAAAGCACATTCTATTTAAAATTTAAATTCCAAAAAATTTTCATCAATGAAAATAATAGTTGCATGGATTTACATTGATTATGTTATAAAATATAAATATAAATAAA